>CP106716.1:95564263-96814263 GCA_025503065.1 Gossypium bickii
AGCCTAAGCTTATTTGTACGGACTTTCTAAAGACCATTTTGAGCTCAATATGTGTTTAGAAGATCAAGAGTACTCTGTTGATGCCCCAAGATGTAACGTCTCTCCTCCTTCTTAATTTAGGTATAGCAAGATCAAACACATGCCCCATCTTTGATTGCAATTTGAATCGCCCTTTTTGGGTTTTCAACTCAAAACCCCTTTGATCTCAAGGCACCCTTTGGGGGTTTTCACCTTGGCCTCTTTTCCTTTTTTAAGTATAATACCTTTTGACTGCATCCGAATTTATAGGATTAGATAAGTTTTTCCCATCCATCTCGGCCAAGATCAGTGCTCCTCCAGAAAAAGCCTTTTTCACCACATAAGGTCCTTCCTAATTGACATCTATTTCCCTCTGAAGTCCTTTTGTATAGGGAGGATCTTTTTCAAAACCAAGTCTCCCTTTTGAAACTCTCTTGGGCGCACCTTTTTGTCATACGCTCGTATCATTTGCTTTTGGTACATCTGACCATGACGGATAGCCTTTAGCCTCTTTTCCTCAATCAAATACCTTTATCCTCTTGATGTTTTTATTAGCCGCTTCCACTGCACCATTCATTTTTGGATGATATGGTGACGAATTGTGGTATCTGATATTGAATTGCCTGTAGACCTCTGCGATCATGCTGTTGTTTAGGTTTAATGCATTATTAGGTATGATCCTCTCAGGCATTCCATATCGACATATGATTTCCTTTTTTAAGAACTTGCTGACTGCTGATTTTGTCACATTAGCATATGAAGCGGCCTCTACCCACTTAGTGAAGTAGTCGATTACCACGAAGATAAACTGATGTCCATTGGAAGCTTTTGGCGAGATTGGTCCAATGACGTCTACGCCCCACATGGAAAAGGGCCATGGGGAGGTCATAACATGTAGAGGTAAAGGTGGTACATGAACCTTGTCTCTATAAATTTGGCATTTATGACATTTCTTGGCATAATCAATGCAATCTCTTTCCATGGTGGACCAATAATACCCGAATCTCATGATTTGCCTAGCCATCATGAAACCATTGGCGTGTGTTCCACAGACACCCTCATGGACTTCTTCTTGGATTTTCTTAGCCTCGGCAGTGTCCACACATCTCAGTAGCACTTGATCCTTTCTTCTTTTGTATAGGATCTCTCCATCTAAGACATAATCACGGGCTAGTTTTCTCAACGTCCTTTTGTCATTCTCAATCACCTGATTAGGGTATTCGTGATTTTTCACGTATTGCATTATATCGTGGTACCAAGGGTGATCATTTTTTTCTTTTTCTTCGACATTGTAGCAATAGGCCGGGGCCTCATAAATACTCATTTGGATAGGTTTCATATCCTCATTTTTGTTTACTCAGACCATGGAAGCCAAGGTGGCCAGAGCATCAGCCATCTGATTTTCATCTCTTGGCAGGTAACTGAAAGTGATATCATCGAACTCCTTGATCAATCCTTGGACCAATTTTTGTAGTCGACTAGCTTGGGGTCTCTTGTCTCCCATTCCCCTTTGAGTTGATAAGTTATTAGTGCAGAATCTCCATATACCTCCAGTACCCTAATTTTGCGTTCTATAGTGGAACGGATACACATGATACAAGCTTCGTATTCTGCCATATTATTTGTGCAATCAAAATCCAATTTATAAGTAAATGGATAATGATCTCCGTTTGGGGATACCAGAACCGCCCGAATTCCATTGCCTACAATATTTGATGCCCCATCGAAGTTCAGTTTCCAAGGACGATCTTCTAGGGTACTTTCTTCGGTGGTTGCCACATACATTAGATCTTCATTAGGGAAATCGAAATCCAAAGGCTCGTAATCTTCCAAAGCTCTACTAGTTAGAAAATTTGCTATTGCACTCCCTTTTACCGCCTTTTGGTTCACATAGACTATGTCGAATTCCGAAAATAGAATTTGCCATCTGGACATCCTTTCATTCAAAGCGGTCGACTCCATTATATATTTCAAAGGGTCTAGCTTTGAGATGAGCCAAGTCGTATGATACAACATATACTGCCTCAATCTCCGAGTTGTCCAGACCAAGGCAAAACATAGTTTCTTGATTGGAGAGTAGCTTGTTTCATATTCAGTGAACTTTTTACTAAGGTAGTATATCGCCTTTTCTTTCTTTCCTGACTCATCCTGTTGGCCAAGCACACATCCCATTGAATTATTAAGTACTGTCAAATAGAGGATTAATGGCTTATCTGGATTAGGCAGCGTCAACACTGGGGCATTGGACAGGTATTGCTTCACTTTGTCAAAGGTCTTCTAGCACTCCTCATCCCATACACCTGGATTTTGTTTCTTAAGATGACAGAATATGGGGTCACATTTTTGAAATAGTTGTGAAATGAACCGGGCAATGTAATTTAATCTTCCTAAGAAACCTCGAACTTCTTTTTGAGTGTACAGTGGGGCAATTCTTATATAGCTTTGACCTTGTCTGGGTCGACCTCAATCCCCTTTTCACAGACTACGAATCCTAGCAGTTTCCCTGACCTGGCTCCGAAGGTACATTTGCTGGAGTAAGCTTTAGTTGAAATTTCCTCAACCTCAAAAATAATTTCCTCAAGACTTGCACATGCTCTTTTTTAGTTTGGGATTTGGCGATCATATCGTTGACATAAACTTCAATTTCCTTGTGCATCATATCATGGAATAGGGTTACCATGGCTCTCTGATATGTTACCCCCGCATTTTTTAGCCCAAATGGCATCACCTTATAGCAAAACGCTCCCTACATAGTTACAAATGTGGTCTTGTCCATGTTTTCAGGATACATCTTTATCTGGTTATATCCTGAGAAGCCATCCATGAAGGAGAAGAACGAATAACCTGTCGTGTTGTCCATTAAGGTGTCGATGTAAGATAACGAGAAATTGTCTTTCGGGGTAGCCTTGTTCAGATCCCGGTAGTCTACACACATTCGTACTTTCCCATCTTTCTTAGGGACGGGGACGATATTGGCCACCCATTCTGAGTATTTAACCACTTGCAAGAAACCTACGTAAAATTACTTTTTGACTTCCTCTTTTATTTTTAGTACAGTGTCGGGCCTCATTCTCCGGAGCTTTTGTTGAACCAGTTTGCAGTCTTCTTTTATGGGGAGGCAGTGCACAACAATGTCAGTGCTCAACCCTGGCATATCTTGGTAGGACCATGCAAAGACATCTTTGAATTCTTGAAGTAAATCTACGAGGTCTTGCCTCATTTCTTTGGTTATGCATGTTTCGATTTTTACCGCCTTTCCCTCTTCCAAGGCCACGACCTCTACTGTTTCTTCGTGAGGTAGAATTTGTTTTCCATCTTGTTCTACCATCCTTAACAAGTCTGGAGATATGCCACAGTCTTCATCATCTTCAAAGTTCTGGGATCTTTCTAAACACATATCTCGCTCAAAAAGAGGTTCTAATTCCCTATCAGCGTTACTCGTGTCATTGATATCCGGGGGCCTGTTGCAAGTACAAAGGAATATACAAAAGAAAACGAACAAATATAAGAATAATTATTCGTGTAGTATGATCATGAGTGAAGAATATGTGATTATAAATGAATTGGAAAGAATAAAGGGTATTTGCTCAAAAGATGCATTTTCATTGAATTAAAGACTTTGGGCCTTAGGCCTATTTCACAAAAGGATGCTTATTACTCCTAGGCCTAGAGCAATAAGTGTTCTGGGACATTACTCTGAAATGGTTCTAAACACTACGAGAATCTCCTCCGCAGTCCAACTGTCCAGAACGCTTCCTAGCTCAAAGGGGCAGATATTTGACAAGTTTCTTCTTCTGGTTCTTTCCTCGGATGTGGCATTATTGTACGAGTTTTCCAATGTCCCTTGTTTAGGGTGAATGATTCCTCCAGATACAAAGGTCTTGGATATGTGGGGAATAGTCATCGGCTCCCACTTGATTTCCTTCCCGTTCAGCCATGTTCTTCTCCTTTCTTGCTTCTTTTCGAGTTCCTTCTTCTTTTGTCTTGCGTCTGGCTTAAACCCTAAGCCGAAACGGTCTCGTTTGTCTTTTAACAATGGTACATCAACCTTTCCTTGCAGGTATCTTTCGAGCCCTTTCCCTAGTATGGCTCATTTTCCAACAGTTAATCGCAGACCCATTTTTGTGGTCTTGGATATTTTGGGCGTCGGGACCTTGTTTCCTTCAATGATAAATGTGGCAATCACAATTTCCAATGATTGAAAAGAACATTCGATCACTTCATCATTTTCCTCTAGATATGGTGCATTACTGGTCACGGTCGCGATGATATTTATGGTCACTAGTCGACCTTCTGCCACCAACTTTAACTTTTGGTGTAATATGGACGGAACATCCCCCACTGAGTGAATCCATGGCCTTCCCAAGAGACAGATGAAGGATGGTTTGATATCCATTACCCGAAAATCCACTTCATATGTGTTAGGGCCGATCAAAAGTGGTATTTTAATTCTGCCCATTAGCCCTCTCTCTGTGCCATCAAATGCCCTTACTATATTCTGGCATGGCTTCATATGAGAACTGTCCAGTGGCAGCCTAATTAATGTGGAAAAAGGGAAAACATTTAATGCTGAACCATTTTCAATCAAGTCAATTGGTAATGTGTATCCTTTGCATCGAGTGGTGACGTGCAGGGCTTTTGTAGATCCCCTTCCTCCAGGAAGTATTTCATCATCATTAAAGAAGATGAAATTAGCAGCAGCGATGTTATTGACCAGACGATCAAGCTTGTTGACGGAGAAGTCCTTAGTGACATAAGTTTCGTTTAATACTTTCATTAAAGCATTGCAGTGGGTTTTCGAACTTAAAAGCAAGGCCAGTACTGATATGCGAGCTGGTTGTTTGTACAGTTGCTTTACGACGCTATACTCGCTATGCTTTAGGAACTTTAGGAATTCTTTGGCCTCTTTCTCAGTCAACGGTTTATTGATAAGTGATTCAGCCTCAGCCGTGTTTTCCATCATAGATTTTCCTTTAACGGAGTCAGTTTCCGCAGCTGGTGTATCGTAACGCTTCCCACTACGTGTGTAAAAGCCCATTTCTTGTACCTCTTTTGAGGCTCGACCAGGTTCTCCTTTCCTGGAATCGTCACGTTACAGTCATAGTTCCAAGGAACCCTTTTGCTATCCCTATAAGGAAAAGCTACAGGTTTTTGAATTATGACTCTCGGCGTTACTTGCATTCTGGCTTCATCGACTCTAGGCTTCGAGATGATCACTACTGGGCGGCTGCCTTTTTGGACCCTTTTTACTGATCCTTCGTTTGAGGCATAGACCTCCTGTCCTTCTGATCCCTTAATCTCCTCGTAAAATTCCATCTATTTATTATCCATCAAATTTTGCACTATAGCTTTGAACTCGGTGCATTCCTGGATCTCATGCCCTTCTTCATCATGGAACTCGCAATGGTTCCTCTTTCCTTCAAACCTTCCTTCCGATTCCAACACAATCAGTTCTCTCTTCACCATCTCCTTCCAAACTTGTCTCAGTGGGGTTTTGACTTCTGCAACCTCCTATCTGACTTTCCTGCCCTTACCTACGTTTATCCCATTTACTCCTTTATCAGTATGATTAGGTAAGGGGTTTCGCGCTACATTTGGTACGGATGGGTCATCAAACTTTACTATCCCCATTTTTATTAGTTTTTCAACTACTTCTGGAATGCGGTGCAATTTTCAATCGAATGCCCCATGATTCTAGCATGATATTCGCATTGGGCGTTTGTATCATACCACTTGGGAAACAGGGGTTACAACGGTGTCAAGTAGAAATAAGACACTACATGTGCATCAAAGAGGTTCGGTACAGCTCTCTATACATCATAGGTATAGGTGTGAATTGTATCCTTTCAGTGTTCACCCTTGCGATGGATTCTTATCTTGGGCTTTGATGACCGGTAATTACGGTTCTAGGCTGGCTCACAGCGATTGGCTTCGAATAACTTTTGTTATGGGCACTTATGTTGTTTACATCATCCTCTCTTTTCTTCAGGATCGTCTTTCTAGCGCCTTCCCCCGCTTCTATCTTACCGCATCTGATTGCATTTTCTATCATTTCTCCTGACATCACGATATCTGAAAAACTTTTAGTAGCACTCCCCAGCATGTGATTAATGAAAGGAGCCTTCAAAGTATTGATGAAAAGCATAGTTGTTTCCTTCTCTAGGGGGGTGGCTGAACTTGTGTTGCTATCTCTCTCCATCGCTGGGCGTATTGTCTGAAGCTTTCGCTTGGCTTTTTCTCCATATTTTGCAGCGTGATCCTCTCGGGAGCTATGTCTGCCACGTGGCTATAGTGTTTCATGAAGGCCTGTGCCAGGTCCTTCCATGTCTTAATCTGGGCACGACTGAGCTGATTATACCATTTGGCCGTACATCTAGCCAGACTGTCCTAAAAACAGTGAATCAACAATTGGTCATTATTAATGTGTCCCACCATCCATCGACAGAACATCGTGATGTGCGCTTCAGGACAACTAGTCCCATTGTACTTTTCAAAATTTGGAGTTTTAAACTTTGGCGGAAGCACCAAGTTCGGGACCAAACTTAAATCCTTAGCGTCTACCCCGTAACGGTAATCAGCAGTTTCTATTGCTTTGAGCTTCTCTTCTAACCACTTGCAATGATCCTCGAGTTGTCTTGACAGGTCCACTTTTGCCTTGTCCATTTTTGCCATTTCGTCGAGATCGAGGACCACAGGTTTAGCTGAACTGTCTCTTGGGTTAGAACTCGAGCCTGTCGGAAGGTGCGAGGGTATCGTAGTATCGGCCTGATACTGAGGCCTGATGGTGACAGGTGTCCTTTGGGGGTACATATCTGGTTGTACTTGGGTGTTTGTTGGGGTAAAACCCGGAGGGTGAGGAGGTTCTTCACTAACAGCAGAGCCTTTTCCTTTTTCACGTTCTTTAACCAGCAACTGTGCCAACTGGCTTATCATATTATTTTGGGATTCTTGCATCCGCTCTATCATGTCCTGTTGTATCTTGGCTAATTACTCTTGCATTTGATCCTGCATGTCTTTTTGCATCTGCTCTAATCTTTCTAGTCTTTGATCCATTATTTTCTTTTTGCGTCGTGTACCGTAACAATGCTCAGTTTCCAGATTTTCCTTTTCTCTCTCTCTCTCTCTCTCTTTCTCTGTATTAATTTCAACTAATTAGGCTCTCTCGATGGACTTAAATTCATATAATGTGATGTAATGCAAATGCATGAATGCAATGAGGCATCGATTCAGATTCAACTTCATTTTAGAAGACTTTATTAGAAAACATAACCCTTTACATAAAGCGGACTACAAATATGCTTTCGCCCTTAGGCCTAAAGTTTTGATTTTCCCTAACAAAGAGGTTAGCTCTTGATTGCGATCCGACTGTAGTTCATACTTCATGCTCAATATACCAGCCTGTGCTGCCAAAGTCTGTAGGTGATCAGCTACCTCTTGAATCTGAACTATTGCTTCACCCATGAGGTAATCCTGATTTCTAACTTGATCATGAGAATTGTAAAGCTCTTCCTTCCAACGCCCTTCTCTTGTTTCAAGAAGTTCAATCTGAAGTTCACAACTGTGCAATGCTGATTCTAACTCTTCAATTCTTCTTTTCATTTCTTCAATTTTGCTCAGACTAGCTTTCAACTCGACTACAGAATTACGACTACGATACTGATACAATGATCTTTCTAACTCTGATACCCGAGTCTTTAATTTCTCCTTCTCATTTTGACTTTCTACCAAACTCCTTTTCAGAGTATCCTCTCGAACTTGAGTATCTCAGAGTTTCCTTTCGCATTGATTGGCTCTATTCTTTTCCTCTTTAATTTCTTAACACCATTGTTCTAACATTTTTCCCAGTCCAGCAAGTTTCATCGACCTTCGCAGCTTCTTATAGTTTGTTTTCAAGCTGTCTAAATCCTCTTCAGCCTTATTCTTCCCCTTTCTCAGCTTCTCGGCTTTTAGCTTCTGAATGTCGACATCCATTCCCAGCTGTACTTTCTCCTCCTCTAATCACTCTATCCTTTTTCCTAATTCCAAACTCTTTTTTTCAAAATCCTGTTTGATGATTTCGAGTTCAGACGGGATCACTCGTAAGTGTTCTTCTAGCGATCGGGTGTTTTCTTGGCCTGATGTGGGGATGTTTTCATTGATTCTCTGACTCTGCCATCGGTCATATTCAGGGGTTGTCATCGGTCCTCCAGTCAATATCTTCATACAGCGAGCCTACTTCCAAGCCTCAGAAATCTCTCGAATCTTCTTCTTATAATTATCCCCCTTATATGAGAATTCACTTTGAGCTAACCCATATGTCGCCGGTATGAGCTGTCTTGCTTTGTATTGCCTTAGTACCAGCAACGGTGCATATCCAATAGCTCCTCTGATTCCAAGCAGAGTTACCCAATCAAAATTTCCACATCGATAAAGGACTTCGTCGGGAACCATCCAAAGGGTTTTCCACTCAACATCTTCCTCTCGGAGCTTTTGAAGAATTTCCATCCACCGTTGCTCTGATATATCGTCCCTCCTTGTCGTGACTGTGGCTTCCTTTAAAGGGGAATAACTTTCAAAAAACACTCGGTAAGAAACCTTGTCAACCTTCCAAAAATGACTGTGGAACCAAACCAACAATAACTGTGCGCATCCAATGAATCTACCTTCACTAGTTCTCCGACATGCGTTCAAAGATCAAAACGTCTCAGCTAAGATCGCAGGTACAGGTGTGACTAAGTCGGTCGAACAAATCAGTAACTGCTTCATCTACATGTCTTAGAGCTTTAGGGAAGATTACCAAACCGTAAATACACAAGGGAAAGACATCAATCTTCTTCTTTACATCCGGATGTGTTAGGATCAGGTCCCTTAAACTCATCTAAGGTATGCATTTACCCTCACCTTTCTCTTGGATTCTGGCTGCAACCCACTGTTCACTCATCCCCGTGATACTCATTAACTTCTTCACAAAGGTTGGGACATTGGCAGCCCTAAAATAAGCTTTGTCGGCTTGGACCTTGAACAGCGAAGCAAGGTTGTATATTCCTCCACCATAGGCACTAAATCTACTTTCCTGAAAATGAAACAACTATAAGCAGAGTTCCAAAATTGAGTCATAGCCCGGAATAGATGCTTATTTACCTTGATAACGAGCAAGTAGGGTAGATCGCCATAACTACGATAGAACAGCTGCTTTGCCTCATCGTCCCACTGGTTCCAGATTTCTTTCAACTTACAGAACTCATTTTGCGTGATGCTAATACGAGTAAAATCCCATAGTTTCGACACATACCCCTCAACTATGTTGTCCCCTTTCTCTAATTTCCTTTGCTCTGACCATATGCAGACGGCTGCATTGTCTTCTACTTTATCAAGGAATTCGTTCTCCATAACCAGCTTTCTAACTTAGAAACTGACCGTGAATCGATACCTCTTAAAATATGAAATGACATGTACAAAAATAAAACATAAGTTAGTACCGCAGAATGAAATATAAAGCAAGTAAAATAAACAAACACCTATCTGGGTAACTACTAAGGTTTGACATAGTTCTACTTAGTGTGGGTTCTTATGTTTTCTACGTGTGGTTTAGCTCTAAAGTTCAAGTACCCAAACTAGCAGATTCCTCGATCCTCACCCATTATAGGCTCATACGGACCGAGTTCGGTTCAGGGGAATACATTTCCCTATGGCCATGCGAAAGTGAAAACTTCACGAAGACATAGGTACAGATGTATCCCGGAAGTAATCCACTAGCCCATGCGGGGGTGAAAACCTCACGAAGGCATAGTTTCTTGCTCCCACTTAAAAGTACGACCACAACGGTCATGCAATGCAATGTGCGCTAGAAAACAACAAACAAATGCAACAAAAGGATCTTAATTTTCAAATCAAATTTCAAATTTTCAAATTGAACTTTTAAATTTTCGACATAGGACAGAAAACAATCAATTTATGGTCTAACTTTCTTTATGTCCCCAGTGGAGTCGCCAAGCTGTCGTAACCAGTTTTTTTGGAACACGAGAATCGACTTTGATTTTAAAAATAAAAACGAAAAAACGGGAGTTGCCACCAATATTTTTTGATAAGGTGTGATCGGGTCACCTTATAAAACGTTTTATTTCAAAACATTAATTTTGGCCTGCGAAATCCAAGAAAATGGGTTCGAGAGCCGGTTGCGTACGAGGAAAGATTAGCACCCTCGTAACGCCCAAAATTGGTACTTAATTGATAATTTCATGTCTTAATGTCGAAGATTCGAAAAGATTTGAAAACATGATTTCTTTAAAAATGTGAACAATTTGAGTTAAAATTTGAGATTTCTTTGTTCCGAAAGGATACAAACATCACATCCAGCACGTTAGGACACAATATTTTAAACTCTTGTAATCAAAATCATCTCTTGATTTACGAAATTTATTAAAAGGATGTTTAGTTATTTAGCCAAACGGAAAATCGAAACCCAGCAAGTTAGGGCACTATTCCCCGAATTTCTAAATACAAAACATTGCCTTATTTTAAAAAACCTTTAGATGAAATATAGTAATTTTACAAAATGTATTTTTATTTAATAATGTAGTATTAAATATAATACTAAATGTAATATAATAATAAAAGATTTGAAAACACGATTTCTTTAAAAACGTGAACAATTTGAGTTAAAATTTGAGATTTCTTTGTTCCGAAAGGATATAAACATCACATCCAGCACGTTAGGACACGATATTTTAAACCCTTGTAATCAAAATCATCTCATGATTTACGAAATTTACTAAAAGGATGTTTAGTTATTTAGTCAAACGAAAATCGAAACCCAGCACGTTAGGGCACTATTCCCCGAATTTCTAAATACAAAACATTGCCTTATTTTAAAAAACCTTTAGATGAAATAGTAATTTTACAAAAAGCATTTTTATTTAATACTATGGTATTAAATATAAAACTAAATGTAATATAATAATTAATTTCCATAAATGAGTGAAAATAGAAGTATATATATGAAATAATGTAAGTATAAATAGATAAATGAAAACTAAAAAATAATAGTATTAATACTAAGAAAATAAATATAGATGTAAATATAGTAATAATACTAATACTAATAATAATAATAATGAAAATAAAATAATAGTAGTGATAATAATTAAATATAAAAAATAAAATAATGGTAATAATAAATAGTGATAAAGGATGATATTTAATAACAAAAATAGTAAAGACAATAATACTAAAAAAAATATTATAATAATAATAATAATAATAATAATAATAATAATAATAATAATAATAATAATAATAATAATAATAATAATAATGATGATGATGATGATGATAGGGACGATAATAAACAGAATAAAGAATAATAACATATAAAATAAAAATAAAGTAATGATAATGATAATAATAATAATAATAATAATAATAATAATAATAATAATAATAATAATAAATAAGTTAATAATAATAGTTAAAATAATAATAACAATAGTAATAATAAAAAATAATAACTAAAAGGGCTAAATCGAATTCAACACAAA
This sequence comes from Gossypium bickii, assembly GCA_025503065.1. Lineage (NCBI taxonomy): Eukaryota > Viridiplantae > Streptophyta > Magnoliopsida > Malvales > Malvaceae > Gossypium > Gossypium bickii. Next base: position 95,575,798 of record CP106716.1, read on the forward strand.
AGTTCAGGGGCAATAATAACAAAAACGCAAAATAACAAAAAAAAGGGATTAAAATGAATTCAAAACAAAAGTTCAGGATATATTTGAAAATAAATAAAACGAAAAAAGGGACCCCATTGAACATGCGAATAACAAAGAGGGGCTAAAAGGGAAATTTTCCTTTCTCCTCCAAAACGCACCGCATCTGGGGGACTAAATTGAAAACCAAGATAAAATATGGGGCGAAATCAAAAATAAAATAAACTTAATCGTAAATAAATAAAAGTACGAAAGGACCACCAGCATAAATAGCCCATTTTTACCCAAAACACCTCGGATCTTGACCTACTGGGTCGGGTTCGGGTCGGCCTCGCCAAAATGACGTCGTTTTGGCGTCTGGGGAGTCCATTCAAAACGGCATCATTTCTATTCCCTTTAAAAGCCATTTTCCTCTTTTTTTTTTATTTATGCTACTTGTTCTAAAAAAAGGGGCCTCCCCCTCTCCTTTTTCCCTCAATTTCCATCGGGAAGGAACCCAGATTCCGGCCTGGCTGGAAAAGGTAAAATTTTGTACTTTTTTCTTATAATTTTTTTCAAAAAATAATAATAATATACATGCATATATGTGTCGAAAAAGGAGAAAAGAAAAGAAAAAAACTTCAAAAATATAAAGAAAAAAAGTCACCTCTTTAGTCTCTATTCTAACTTTTAGTGGTTTTTTAGTGTTTAATATGCTTGCAAGTGTTTATAATCTTTTGTTTGTATTGATCGAAAAAAAAAAGTCCCCATTACAAAGAAATTAATCGGCTTATATAGCCCTTAATTTTTACATTCATTTGCTTTCTGTCCTTTCTCATTTAATCTTTGCAGGTGCGGTGGCGACGTGACAGGGTGGTGGCAGGCCTGGCATGGGCGGTGGAGCAGTGGTCAGAGGACAGAAGGCCCTAGGTGCAGCGCACCTAGGGTTTGCTATTCTTTGTGCTTCTTTTTTTTATTTGGGTTGGCTACTTGGGCCTTTAGGTTTGGGCTTAATGTTGGTTTTAATTTGGGTCTAATTGGGTTGGTTTGTTGGGTTAGTAATTGGGTGGTAAAAATGGGTAAGCTGATTGGGTTTGTTTGTCTGATTTGGGCCTCGGGTTTTTGGGTAATTAGGTTGTAAAATGGGCCCGGGCAAATTATGGGCCTTACATTTATCATGTAAATGATCTAACCTTGAATGCACTTGTTGATGTGTATATGAAAGTGTCACGGGGATAGAACTTTATTCTCACAATTCGTGCGGCCTTAGGCGATTCTATCATTTCAAATGCACCTAAGTCGGCCTAACTCCCACAAAGTGAGGATTCTCACAGAATTCCTCCAAGGCAACTCTTTATATAGCGGAAGCAACTCAAGCCAAAAGAAAACTCAAAAGAATAGAATAGCCACAGAAAAATAATGCACGAGAGATGTTTGAGTAAATGCTCTCAATTTAGTATCCACTCTCAAAGAATACAGAAACAATGGATGCTTTACAATTGAGGGGGAGACTGTCTATTTATAGTTTAGCTCCCCAAAATCCAATAGTCTAGCTAAATTTACATCGATGGACGAGATAAAGCCTATCCCTACGATTAAGGATTTACAAGATTTACGCAATCAAATCAAATCTAATCTTATTAGATATTATTCTTCTCAAACTTCTAAGATTAGTTTTCTTATTTACCAAAGTAGCCTAATTTTCTATATCTTCTTCATTGGGCCACCCAGGCTTCAAATAGACAAACTTCTCCGTCAATTCCTTGAATTGGGTCAGTTCTCGTGGGTCAAATGAGCCTCATCTAACTGATAGACTTCCATGAGATACATCTTATGCAATGATCATGGGCTTTGAACTACTACCCGTGACAAGTAATAAGATACCAATGGATTACCATGCTTATTTCCAATACTTTGACTAATGCAAAATGTATGAATGATACATATGAAAAAGGATAAATATATTGCTTAAGAAACAATAAATATAATAATTTTCATATATAAAAAAAGATATAAAAGAATTTTAGATAAGGAATTCTCGAAAAAAGTAAAAATAGATAAGCAAAGATTCAGAAGATAATAACTGGGGTATAAAGTAGCCTTATCCATATAATAATTGTTTAACCACTGCATCCTTCCAAAAACTAATTAGGAAAGAAAAGTAACAATTTAAGTTTCAATCATGATATTTAGTAAACTTACTATTTGAACCTTTAAATGTATAATATTTATTTTTATATTAAGTTGGAGCTGTTTTTATATATAAAATAATTAAACTAGGGGTGATTAGCTATGCTTATATGTCTAAAGAGAATATATATAATTAAATAATTAAAGGCTGATGAGAACGAGGTAGCAGGTGGTAATATAAATGGATTAGGATTAAGATATACTTTATCTTTTGAAATTGTTGATTCGTATTTAATTGACTTTTAATTTAGTTGGTATTTGAATTTATATTTCGTCATTTAAATTGATATCTTTGCACTAATTTTGTTAATTTTTGTTAACGTGGCAGCATCTCAATACATCTTGTGACAAACATAAATAAAAATAAAAATTTATTTAAAAAATATATAAACTAATAAAAAACTATAATTTTTTCACACCATTAATAAACCAAGACAAATTTTATAAAGATACATTTGAATCTAGGCATCTATTGTTCAAATTCATTCCAGATCTATTTTTTAGCAACATTATATATTTTTATTTTTATTTTATAAAATATCGTGTAATTTATATTATTAATTTAAAATTAAATTATATAAAATTTTAATATATATAAATTAATAAAAAATATATAAAAATTTGCATCAAGAATGAACCTAGACAAACATTTGTCCAAATTCAAATGCATCTGGATAATAATTTCTCCAAATTCATTCTAGACGTGCTTTTTATTTCTTTTATATATTTACATATTTTTCATAAATTTATAAATTATATATTATATATTATAAATTTTTTTATATTTTTTAAAATATTATAAGCTTTTTATATATTTTTTTATAAATTTATATATTTTCAAAATAATAATATAAATATGATATTTATTAAAAAAATTAAAAACATATAAAAGTACCAAAAATACATCTAGAATGAATCTGGACAAACGATACTTAATATTTTTTGGACCTAAATTTGTTTTTCGTCACCCAGGATGACACCTCCGCACTAACACCACTAGTTTTTGCTAATGTGGCAACCTCTCTATAACATCCTTAACCCGACCTAGACGTTAGACCTAAATTCGAAAGATTACATTGGACACCGAAATGGCCCGGTAGGCTGTCGGAGTTTTTAAAACAGTCATTTTAAAACATTTATTTATCTTAGAAGAAAACTTAGCCCATTTCCAAAAAAAACTCACGAGTTAACAAAAACCCAATTAAATAATAAAATTTCCTCATAACAGTGACTGCTTTTGAAAACTTAGTTAATTTCTAATTTATTTATTCCTCAAATTTTAATTAAAAAACTAGCAGCGGAAAAATAATATTCAATTTAGTTTTAATCAAGTAAAATCAAAAAGTTTTATGCAAAATTAATTCTAAACCCATGTTTCATCATCTTAAATTCAAATTAAATACCATGCATGCTAAATAAACCTAAAATCAAAATCTCCTGCCACAATTCAAATAAAGAGATACAATTCCCAAGATAACATAAATTTCAAATAGTAAATCTAAAGTACTTCATAATAGAAATTAATTCGCGTGTCCGCGTCCTAATCTGGTAGATTATCTGTAAAAATGGAAATAATTGGGGAGTGAGCTTAAGAAGTTCAATGCAAGTCCTATCACAGGTAAATCAGTGCAAATAGTAGATGACTCATACAACATAGCAATTCAGAGAACAATCACACTTATATAGTGATTCAGAGTATCGATTCTTTAGATCAACCATCAATATCATAATATTTCAGAATTCACAATTTATGTATGCACATGCTAATGAATGGTGATGCAATTTCAATTTATCAGAATAAATCCTATCCAACTCCGCTACACACCATAGTGGGAGTTCCGCAGAACTCATCTACCTTTACACTATGTTGTGGATTGTAATGGCCCAAAATTCACGGGCATCGGAAAAGTGTAGTATCGGGCCTCCGTCCTAGTAAACCAAATTAGTAAATATTTATTAGAATATTTATGAGTCTAGTAGTGTGCTTAATTAGGTTTTTTTACTAAGTAAATTTAGCTTAATTTAGAGTAATTAGGAAAAAAAAGACTAAATTGAATAAAGGGTAAAAATTTAATTATAGATTAAAAGAAAATAATAGGGACCACATTTGGAGGTTGAGGCGGCATAAGATTGTAAAAAATCTTAGATTTTTACATGATTTAATTATATAAATATATAAATTAATTATAAAGTATATTATTAAATTAATTATTTTATAAATATTATATTAAGAAATAAATTAAGTAAAGACAAATGTATGGTGATGATTTAATACAAGTGTATGAATATAAATACATACAATTGTAATACTTATATTTAATTATTAAATAGATATTTATTAAATTATTATATTAAATTATTGTTATAATAATAATAATAATAATAATAATTATTATTATTATTATTATTATTATTATCAAATAAATTGAATTATGACAAATGTAGGGCGATGATAAAATACATGTGTAATAATATGTATGTGTACAATCGTAATACATGTATTTGATATTAAATAGATATTTATTTTAATTATTGTTATTATATTAAATTAATTAATTTAATAAACAAATAAAAGAAAACGAAATGAAATAAAAGAGAAACAAAGTAAGGAAAGAACAGAACCATTTCGAAACAGAGAAAAAGAAAAAATAAAAGGAAAAACTAGAGTTTGAAGGTTTAAAGCTTTAATAGGTAAGTCAATTAAGTCATTTTCTCTTAATTTTGATGTTTTAGAAGCTTTAGAACAAGATTTTGTTGAATTTAAGTTGAAGTTTTGAAAGTTCTTAGGTTTTTAAATATAGTTTATGTTGAACAAAATGATGAATTAGGGGGTTTAATTGATAGAATTTCTAGTTAGAATTGATCAAGGGATTAAATTGTAAAAGAAGCTATAAGTTTTGTGTTAGATGGATTAAATTGAAACAAATTTGAAATTAAGGTTTTAATATGAACATTGAGTAGTTAAGTTCAATTTGGTAGGAATTGAGTAACAATAAGGTATGAATTGAGATAGAAAAGTAAGTGACTTTAGTTAGGACTAAATTGAAATTAAGATAGAAATTGAATAAAAATTTAATTATTTAATATAAATTGGTGTTGTATTAATAATGAAAAATTATTATTATTTTCATAGTTAACAAAGAACCCGAGGCATCGGCACACAAAGGAAAGGAGAAGGCTATTGAGGACTAAAATGAGAAATTCACGGTTTGTATTACTATAATTCAAACTACTATTTATTAAATGTTATATTTAAATTTATGTGTATGGTAAGTAAAATTTTAAGGTAGGTATCAATATTGAAATGAATGAAATTGAGATGAAGTATGATTATGTATGAATATTTGATAGTATATTGTTGGAAAGTGGAAAATTGTATCGAATTGAATTGTACATTGAAAGTGAAATTGAAATTGAGAAAGTGATTTAAATACCCTATTAACTAATCGAGCTTAGTCGGATATAGTTGGCATGCCATAGGATTGGAAGAGTACGGGAATTTATCGGCTTTGCCAATCAGGCACTATATGTGTCGTATTAGGCACCACGTGTGTCGTTTTAGGCACTTTATATGTCGTATACTGCTTTTGATATATTGATCAGGTACTTAATATCGTTTTAGGCACAATGTATCGTACTTGTGTGTTTGGTTGGAATCCATGTATCCACCAAGGTCCGGGTTTGTTAATAGGGTGAATATTCCAAATGAGTGAATTGAGTAAATTTGATTGACCGTATGACTAAAAGTGTGAGAAAGAAATTGTTAGTCAAATTGTGAATTGAAATTGTATGTGAGATTTGGAAACATGAACCTAAGGTTCATGAATTGATCAAGTTCAAGTTATTAATATATGATATTGTTGATGAATTATTATATATGAAATATGAAACTGAATGTAAATTAGTTCTTATGAGTTATAAATTTTACATGTTTAATGTTATATGATTAATATTTATAATTCATTAAAGTTATATAGTTTGAATTATGGTAATACCACTGAGTATGAAATACTCAGCGTACGGTTGTTTCCGTGCGCAGGTCAGTAGAAATCAAAGGTCCCGGTTTAGCATCCAAATCAATCTCGACTTCTGAGACAATTTGGTGATGTAATCTTTCTTTTGGTAAAAGTGGCATGTACTTAGGTATTATATAAATTATGTACTTAAGTCTTATAACTTTGGTTGTAAAATGATGTCTAATATGGATTATAAGTATGAAATGAAATAATATGGCATATTTGGTAAAATGTGGCATGAAAATAAAATGGAAATGAATGAAATTATTAGTTCAATTAAAAATTTATTTATGAATGATCAAGTAGATAAATTGTTAAATTAATGTTGTAGGCATAATTAGGCATGTTTGAGTATGGAGATGTATGGGTTGTTATATTGGTTGCAAATTGATTGTGGTTTGAAATTGTAGGGAAGGTTAGATAATTATAAAGGGGTTATATTGAGTTAAAAAAAAATAAAATTCTGAAGCACTCGAATAAGTCCCGATCCACTTCTAATACGTATTTTGGGCCTGGATGGTCCATTAAAGGGACTTTATGAATAAATTATAATATGTATGTTATTTATTTGTGAATTAATCGTAAATTGTCTGATATGTCAAGTAATGCCTCGTAACCCTGTTCTGGCGACAGTTTGGGGTTAGGGGATGTTACATGGATGAACCATTGATCGTTGCAAATTGACTTTTAACGTTAAAATATTGGTGGATGAACCATCTATTAGTTCAGATAAAAGTTGCTAATACGTTGCGGTTGAACCACTAGTCGTGCAAATAAACTGCCGACTAAAATACGTTATGGATAAACCACTTGTCGTGTATATAAATTGCCGACTAAAATACATTATGGATAAACCACTTGTCGTGTATATAAATTGCCGACTAAAATACGTTGTGGATGAACCACTTGTCATGTAGATAAAAGCTACTAATAAGTTATGAATGAACCACTGGTCGTGCAGATAAACTGCCGACTACTTCCTCCGTTCACATCGTCCCACCCCATGCAATGCAACATGACATGTTTATAACAGATCAATATGATAGCAATAACATGCTTATATTAAGTTGATACGGTATCAATTATCATGCTTATAATAGATCAGTATGGTAGCAATAAACATGCTTGTAACAAGTTGATACAGTAGCAATTAACATGCTTATAACTGATCAATACGATAGCAATTATCATGCTTATAATAAATCAATACAGTAGTAATAAACATGCTTGTGACAAGTCAATACAGTAGCAATTAACATGCTTATAACATATCAATACAGTGGTAATAAACATGCTTGTGACAAGTCGATACAGTAGCAATTAACATGCTTATAACAGACCATTACAATAGCATTAAACTTGCTTTTATCATGTATTTGGTTTAATGGTAGCAGTAGAAAGGTATAACATGCAATCAGTATTACTGTGGTATGAAAAACATTATCAGTTCATTAGAAATATAGTGGCAGTAAGCATGTAACAATCACATATCATGCATATACAATAATAATTCAACCAATCAGATCATGGGTTCCAATATTATTTATATTATCAGAGACTCCATTAAATGAAATAAAACACTAAAAATAGTTCAGGGACTATTCATGGGCTAAACTGAACAATTCATAAAATTCTGAGAAAAACTGTAAAATAGAGGTCGCACGGCCGTATGGCCAGGCCATGTAACAGAATGTGGCCGTATGGAAATCATTAAAATTACCCTATAAGAGGGACACGACCGTGTGGAAGGCCATGTGGTTCATGAACTAGTCTAGGGTTTGCAGAGGCACATGGTCATGTAGTCCACCCGTGTGGTCTACGCGCCCATGTGGGAGACCGTGTAACCCTAAACCTACACACAGTTTGTCCCGATTCACTTAGGAAAGAACACACACATTTCATTGGGAGTCTGATTGAAGTTTCTCATGCACGATTCTAATCTGTTTCACCTAAATTTAGTAATTCATACGACATTTACACGCAAATTAACAGTTGATTTCAAGATTTGACAAGAGCCGTAAAGGATTGACTAATCGAATGTAAGATTAGCGTTAGGTAGTAATATTATGAAAATTTAGGATCTAAATATCGGAAACGAGATGTACTTACCGAATCTTGGCAAAGGTAGGCATGTTATTGACATCAATTACAAAAATCGATAAAAAGAACAATCGACTGTAGTATGATTTGATTTGGGAAAACAAAGTAATTATCACAATCAAGATGAAAATATGATGTAAAGAAAAATAAAATAAATAGAGAATAAATAGAAATATGGAGAGCAAATTCTTTTAGGATTTGAGAAGAGGCAATATGAAAATATAGTTAGGAAAAAAAAGAAAAAGATGGTAGAATTCTAATTCTATCAGAATTTTGAGAAGTGGCAAGATATGAATTCTAATTAGGAAAGAATTGGTTAAATTTATAGGGTTTACATACCCTAGGGACGTCACATGTAATTTTTCCAAGTTCTGTCGAACTTAAAATTAAAATGAAAGGGGAAAGGAGTAGGAGGTTTGAACCTTGGCTTCAAGGAGTACTAACGCTTTAATCATTGAGTAATTATATAAAAGGAAGGAAATGGCTCGAACTTAGGTCTTGAGGGACTCTAGTGTTTTAACCATTGAACCCATAGCTTATTTCTTGCTTAATTCGAACACTTAACCAATAAATGAGAGGAAGAGGACTCGAAACTAGGACCTCTAGGATAGTGGACTAATTTTTAACCATTGGACTATCACCCATTTCTTATTGAATCCTAACTTCTGATTGTATATATTTCGGATGTGGCTTTTACCCTATGTTTGTTAAAAAGAAAAGGAGATGAAATGGGAGGAAGGGAGCCTGAACTTGAGTTCACAAGGGAGGGAAGAAAGCTTTTAACCATTAGGCCTAAGCCTATTTCTTATTTATTCATTACGATTAATCCACTATATTTTGAGGCGTGACACTCTCAATATGCATGTGGAAAACATAAAAAAATAAAATAAAATGTTTAAAATATATAAATGAATAAAAAGTATCATTGTTTTCACATCATGAATGAACCTAAACAAATAATTGTTTAAATACATCTAAATCTGGACACCCATTTGCCTAGATTCATTCCAGATGTATTTTTTAGCAAGTTTATATATTTTAAGTTTTTTTATAAAATATCATATTATTTATATTATTTTTTTGAAATTAAAAAAATATAAAATTTTAAAATATATAAATTAATAAAAAAAAGGTTTTTCATCAAGAATGAACGTAGACATAAGTTGTCTAGATTTAGATGCATCTGGACAATTATTTGTCTAAATTCATTATTGACATGCTTTTTAGTTATTTTATATATTTACATATCTTTTCATAAATTTTTAATTTTTTAATAAATTTATATATTTATATATTTTTCAAAATATTATAGGCTTTCTATATATCTTAATTGTATTTCATAAATTTATATTTTATATTTTATATATGTTTCAAAATAATAATAACTTAAAAGATGATATTTTATTAAAAATAAAAAATATATAAATTTATTAAAAGAAACATTTAGAATGTGTTTATATAGTTTTTATCAATAAAAAAATACTTTTTAAATTTATATATTTTTTAAAAAAATATTTTTTTAATTTATGTTTATCCTATGACAAAATAAAAAGCTTCAATGTGTCATTACCAAGTTGATTATCAATGCTACGTGCACATAAATTAACAAGTGTGGAGGCAATGTGAGGAGTATAATATGCTAGAAACCACAGTTGAGATAATATAAACATTTCGTGCGATTTGAAATTAGAGTAATACGTAGTGAATAATGATGGAGGATTAAACCTGATTTCACGGCCCTTAATGATTGCAAGAAAAATGGATTTTTGATGGACATAAAAGACTAAAGTTATCTTGATGGTGAAACAATTTGTCCTTCACTTTTTATCTTTTGATAACCTCAATTTAGAGAGCAGTGTCGGTAGTGCATGGAAAGATTTGTTTTGGTTTTTGGTTTACTTTTTCAAAAGAAATAATAAATAATTATGAAGGTTACCAATGAAAATTAAAATTTTGGGGATTTTGTGTGTGGTTTTTTAACCTTTATTACAAATATAGATAATAAAATATTTTTAAAATGTAAATATTTGATATATTAACAGTACATTTTTTTAAAAATTTATAAGTTATAAATTTGTTTTGTATCTTATTTTTTATATATTACTTTTTTTAATATTTGATATATCAATAGAGTTAGGGGTTGACAATATATATAGGAGCCTAATAAAATATTCAAAAAAAGATATATATATATATATATATATATGACAATTTTTTAAGACTAGAATAAAAAAAGTACATTTCTATTGTATCAAATATTAACCCTTTTACTATATTCTATATACATTTATCATCAACTCAATTCTAATTATGAAAATTTTAATAATATATCAAATATTTTTCTTTAATGCCAACCAAAAGATATTTAAAATTTGGTATCTGGAATTAAATTTTATCAAAATTGATTAATGTTATTTTTAATTAATAAGTTTATGGAATGCTTTGGTTTCAACAGTTTCACTAAGATCTCATTTATATGAATTTAATCTTAAATTTTATTAAGTTGTTGTGATACCAAAATATAAGAAGTTCAATAGTAGTAAACGCTTAAAAGATCCCGGTTAGCTAATAATTAAGATAAAGTAGTTCTGTCAAAAAAAAAAAAGAAGAAGATAAAGTAGTCAATAGTAGTCTACACCAATGATTACTTACCTTTACGGAATAGGTTTATATTAACTATTTGTTTACATCGATGATGCAATATTTTCACTTATAATAACCCTTCCCTTTCGCTCCATTTCTCAAAATTTTCCACATCTTTCTTCCTTTTTTTTCTCTTAATTTTCCCACGTACCCACCTACTTCAGCAGAGAAAAGACCTAAAAATGCCAATTCCATTCTCCCTCGTCCTCCTCATCATGTTGCCTCTCCTGCAGGCTCCCACCTCCATTTACTCCTCCCCACTTCGACACCCCGACCATGTAGTCCAACAAGTCAATGAGTATGTATATTGAAGAGATTAGGCATGCAAATTCCCAAATTTATAATTACCTTTTAATAAAAAAATGTGTCGCATATTTTCTTCTTAACATATACGTATGTTTGATATATGCAGGAGCATCATGAATGGTACTATAGCCGTAGCTAGGAGGAACCTGGGATTTCTGTCCTGTGGAACCGGCAACCCCATTGATGACTGCTGGCGGTGCGACCCTCATTGGGAAAAGAATCGTCAGAGGCTAGCTGATTGTGCCATTGGGTTCGGTAAACATGCCATTGGCGGCAAACATGGAAAAATATACGTTGTGACGGACCCCAGTGACCGTGACCCTATCAACCCCAAACCTGGGACTCTTAGGCATGCTGCTATCCAGGTCGAACCTTTATGGATCGTTTTTGCTCATGACATGGTGATTAAATTGAAGCAAGAATTGCTGATGAACTCCTTTAAGACCATCGACGGCCGAGGCGCCAACGTTCATATTGCCGGCGGACCATGCATTACTATACAGTACGTGAGCAATGTTATAATTCATGGGATTAGCATCCATGATTGCAAGAGAGGAGGGAATGCTTATGTGAGGGACTCTCCTAGTCATTATGGTTGGAGAACTATATCGGACGGTGATGCGGTGTCGATATTTGGAGGCAGCCATGTTTGGGTGGACCACTGCTCGTTGTCAAATTGCACCGATGGGCTGGTCGATGCCATCCAAGGATCCACAGCCATCACCATTTCTAACAATTATATGACCCATCATAATAAGGTCATGCTCCTGGGCCATAGCGATTCTTACAAGCAGGACAATAACATGCAAGTCACCATTGCCTTCAACCACTTTGGAGAAGGGCTTGTGCAAAGAATGCCTAGGTAAGATAGAGTCGAATTAATATTAGCCTTAATCTAGTAAATTACTTTTTGGCTTTGGATAATAAATTGGGTTTCACTTTTCAACTTGTAAACAGATGCAGGAATGGGTACTTCCATGTGGTGAACAATGATTACACGCACTGGGAAATGTATGCAATTGGTGGTAGTGCTGATCCTACAATCAACAGCCAGGGCAATAGATTTGTTGCACCAGATAATGTGAACAGCAAAGAGGTTAGACTTGGGACAAATGGCTGATAGAGAATAGAAAATGATAATTAAGTAGGGTTTAACCCAAAGTTTATACATGCATGCTACAAATGAATTACAGGTGACAAAACATGAGGATGCGCCGCAAAGTAAATGGAAGGAATGGAATTGGAGGTCAGAAGGGGATCTGATGGTGAATGGAGCATTCTTCACTGCATCAGGCAAAGGAACCTCGTCTAGTTACGCCAAGGCGTCGAGCCTGGGTGCCAGACCATCCTCACTGGTGAACTCGCTCACGGCAGGAGCCGGTGCACTCGTTTGCAAGAAGGGGTCCCGTTGCTAGCTAGACATTCCAAGGGTAATAATGGTGGGCTAATATTAGCAATAAAAAAGGGTGGAATTAAGTAATTGACATATTGAATGTTTAATTGAATCAATGAAATGTGTCGTCATTGTACGTAAAAATTGTCTCCCTTTTTAACGACTTACTGTAGTTTTGCTCATTGATATGTGACTGTCTGTTGGTTCTCCTTCTTCACAGTTGCAAGCTTGGGGGTAAGAACTTGCTTTTCTTAAAAATAATTTTTTGGGTATTTTAAAAGTTAATTAATACATTAAATATAAAAACAATAATTTGATTTATTATTTTAATGAACCGAATAAAATTGTTATTGTAAAAAGAAAAGAAAAGAATTGTCGCTAACTTACCTTTCGAGTTCGACCTAAACCAATTTACAAGACGCATATTATTATAGCTACTGTATCCGACAATTCCAGACATGCATCAAGACGCCATAAATGAGACCACCTGGCTCCGGTCACTACCATCTTAAATCTTAACCATACATAGCAAATGAGAGACGAGTGTTTGATTTTTTTTATCCATACCACAACTTAACAACTTAAATTATGCAATTTTTCTTCGATTTCCATTTTAGTAATTAAATTTTTTTCTAAATAACATTTTTAACTAAATAAAAATACCTAAAGTTAAAATTGCTATTGTTTACTAAATCTTTTTCTTTTAGTTTATTTTTTTAATATGGAATATATTGCATTTTGTTTTTCATTATAATCATATTCTTTTACATTCATATATTACTTCAAAGAGATAAATTACTCTAAAAAAATTTATTCTGAATAAGAATGGCAGTTAAGTATTTTCTTTTTTTGTAATTTTTATTTATCTATATATATTTTTAATAAAATATTTGGAGCCATCCATTTCTGATCAAACAACACAAAATGGTAAAAACTTTTACTATATCAAGAGTAAAACTTATAGTACACCACCATCACTACTAAGCTTGAATTGAATAAATCTTTTTAACTTGCTTTTCCTTTATAATATTTGTCAATTATTTTTAAGTTAAAATTTTGTTTTTAAATATATTTTTATAAGTTTTCATAATTTTACTTATAATTTTAAAGTTAGATTATATTTACAATTTTAAAAATTCTCAAAGTATTCCTTTTAAATTCAAAGTAGTGATGAACTGTTTTTTAAACGTTCATCGAAACTTTCAATATAATATATTATTTTAATAAAATTTCAATAAATTTTAAATATTTTCACCATCGTTATAAATTTTGAGTATTTATAAGATTTGATAAAAGAATTATTTAGACAAAACCCTTATTTTCTTTTTTATTACTAATACTTTTTTTTTCTTTTAGAATTTTACTTTCAATAAAATAATCCAAACTTCATTATAAAATCAATCATAAAATTAGTCTTTTACAAAATTATAAAATAATTTAATATATTTTAATTGATATATAAAACTTAATAAGAAGATTAGTATATATTATTATTATATTACAAGGTCTCAATATCACAGTTGAAGTGGGCAGCCTAACTTTTCTAACACATCGATTATTCATATGTTAAATTAATTGATATTGTTTTAAAATGCTGTGACTAGTTAAATAATAATAATTATCGTGCAAAAAATTATTTAAACAATTTAATTTTTTTATATTTTAGTCTAAATTTTTTTTATAAACATCACTTTTGTATATTTTTTATTAAATAAAAAAATATTATGTCATTTATCCTCAATAGAATCTTTTAATTTACAAATAAATTAATAAAATAAAAAGATACATACTTTATACATTTTAAGAAATTGGAAAGTTAATTTTAATCGCACATTAACTAGAAAACAGTCTCATAGCTTAATTTTCTTCATTATTTTCATAAGCTCTTTAGAGTGTCTTCATTTGAAGAAATTCATAAGAGGGCATGTAACACCCCGCTACTTGACCCGATCATTGGGTCCGAGCCAAAGGATTTTACATTCGTTTCCAGAGCAACTACGATAATATATATTCAATTTCATTCCATTAAATATTTAAGTAAAAGTAACATGTGTATAATATGGTATATAATCATTTTTGGGTCTTACACGAACTTACGAAAGCCCTTTTGCTAACCCGAGAGCGAAATAGGACCAAATTGTAAAGATTTCAAAGCACCGAGTTGATGTCGCAACTTTGGTGGTTCCTCTTCGCGATGCAATATACTGACTTGACTCGTCACGACATTGGGAGTATGTCATTACAACATAACTCTCTGTTTAATCTCGTTGCGACATTGAGAGGACGTCATCGTGACATGACCGACTGTTTCCTAAGGGTCCAATTTGGTACATGTTGGAATCACTTGAAATAACACTTAAACATTTAATTACAACACATTCAAAAACATACCAAGTATATTCAAACCAAAATATGCCAAAATGGTACTTCAAGTTATCACTAATCAACCAAATTCCAAAACCGACCATTTATGATACAAAATCGGCTTAAACCCTAGGTGCATGTCATATAATAAGCAAAAGAGAACTTTACAAATATTGCTGAGTCGAGGATCTCTGACTGGATGTTGGATTTACTTCTCAAAATCTCGGGATTTACCTAAACTTGTGCATAAAGAAAACAAAACGTAGTTGAGCAATAAACTCAATGGTATTTCCATGATTTAAGCCAATACAAAACAAGTTTAAAACCATCGCACACAATTAAACCTAGTGAAACTTATAATAGTCTCATATAGTTTCATACCAAATACTTTCATTACCATTAACATGCATATGATCTTTACATTCCATTTCACTAATGTGTACTCAAGCTTACCATTTCTCATTCATTTCACAATAACTTAATCAATTCATATTTATCATGTATAGGCACATATATTTATTCAACCATTTCTGAGCCTATTGACTCATTATTACTCAGTCGAGCCCCAGTGCTCGTTTTCAGCTCATTTCATTTCATATATTATATAGTTGCATCATGTTTTTATGACCCTAGTTACTCGACAACAATGATTTTCACAATTTGATTATTTTGTCACCCTAAACTGCCCGAAAACAATGAATTTATATGTACAGGTTGCCACCCCAGGTTGTCCAAAAACGATGGTTTCCAATCAATAACCTGACCCTATGGCATGCCAACTATATCTAGTCTAGTTTAAACAACTAATAGGGTAACCGGTTTCCAATTTAGTTATATATTGCAATTCATGATTCATCATTCATCATTTTCAATTCATCGATATTTCATCATTTCAACTCATCATAACATGTTTCAACAAAATTTTATACCAACTATCATGTATTGATAAATCATACTATTTTTATTGTATTCAATTTAGTCTATATCTCGATATTCAATCTCAATCATAGCAATTCGATTCAAATGACTATTCTCAACTCACCTCAATACCATAAAATGAAAAATAACATGAATATACAATAATTAAATTGATCTTGAATCATAGAAATACAAATCGAAAGCTTGTGTCACTCGTCGTCGACTCTTGCCTTTCCTTTCTCTCTCGATGACTCGGTGTCGTCTTTAGCTACATACAATCACAAAACATATACATTTTCAATTTTCCATCCAATTCACATTCAATTACAAATATAAATATATTTTTAAATTTATTCAATTTAGTCCCTAAATCCGAGACAAGCATAACTTTCAATCTTAAGTTTCAAGCTAAAATTCGATTTCACATATATTCATTAGGGACCTTTTACTTTCTATTCCTATTTAAATTTTATAAAAAAAATTATTTTATTCAATTTGGTCCCTAATGTACGAAACTTATAATTAAGCTTTACAATTTAGTCTTTTTCATAATATAAGCTTAATTTCTAACAATTTCATACCTAATTCATTCAATTCTCAACAATTACAACTTTCAAAACTTTAACGATCTTACAAATTGGTATATGGGTAGCTAAATCAAACTCTTATGATTCAATTTTCATAAAAAAAATATTACCAAGGACTTACTTGAAATTGAATGGTCGAATGTATGAAAACCTCAAGCTTTCTCCTTTTCTTTTTTTTCTTTGGTTTGGACTGTTGATGAAGATGATAAAATCTTTATCTTTCTTTCCACTTTGTTTAATATATATACCTTAATTAACATAGTTTAAATCTTAATTAATTAAGTTAGTTGGTTTTAACCATATTTATTTTATTCTTAACTAATCTTAGTGGAAAACATCATCAATCTCCACTATCTCATAATTATAATTTGGTCTATTAACTCTTTTAGTCCTTGGAATAATTGCTAATTAAATCCTCAAGTTTTTTCCTAATTAAAAGTCTATAGCGATAAACTTTTACAATTTAGCCTCTGAGCCTTAATTAACCAAAATTTCAGTTAAATTACTTAATTGAATTTCAATTCATCTATACACTAATTCCGTAAATATTCCTTTTTAATATTTACAGACTTGGTTTACCGAAACGGGATTTGAAAACCTCATTTTTCGACACCATTAGAAATCGAATTATTATAGGGCTTATAATTTAAAGTTATTTATATATTATTAAATGAAACAGAAAAATAATAATATTTTAGTTTATTTGGAAATTCCTAACCTTTTCAAATAAGATTTTGTAGTAATTTGCCATGGTGGTGATTCCAATTAACACAGCACTTAAAATTTTCAAATGAATAGTGATTTCATTATATTACAAATTTTGCAAATGAACGGTGATTTTAATATAGTGCTAAGATTTTATAACTAATATAGTATTAAAATTTTGCAGCAATGTAGTAACCAATGCAATACCACAACGATTCTAATGCAATACTAGGATTTTGTAAAGATTTTGCAACCAATACAATATTAAAATCTTGTAGCAACCAATACAATATTTTGTAGTAACCAATATAGTAGTAACATGGTGATTCCAATATAATACTAAGCTTTTGTAAATGCAAATAAATGATGATTCCAATACAATTACCATGGTGATTCCAACACTATACTAAGATTTTGCAATCAATACAGTTCCCATGATGATTCCAATACAATACTAAGATTTTGCAAATGAATGGTGATTTCAATACAGTGCACTTAACCACCAAAAAGTTAAGATTTTAATAACTCACCTTGGTGGTGAATCCAATATAGTATTAAGATTTTGCAAATGAGGGAGATTTCAATATAGTGCAAACTAAGGTTTTGCAAATGAATGGTGATTTCAATATAGTGGAGTTAGCCACCAAAAGGTTATGACTTTTTTAACACCTCTTACTCGATCCAATAAGAGATTCGGGTAAGGAATGTCACATTAAAATTTTTCAAATTTTTTTATAACATTCAAACATCTAATTTACTATTATTGAAGTCAATTTCAACCTTTAAAATTCAATACCGTCTTTGACATCAAAATTTATACATGTATCCACCATTCAAGCTTATTTCATAGCCTTAAGACTCAGTTTAAATTATGCTTACTAATTTATCACAATTTCGTATACACAAATCAAACAAATATTACAAATCATAATCATACTAACTTGCCAATTTCAAAATTCTATCATTTAATTTCATGCATATTTAGTTATCAAATATTTCATGGAATCAAGTATAGAATTATTATGTCCTATTTATAATTAAATGTTTCAAAATTTACAAAACAGTCCCTATACTTAAGATTTTACATTTTTTTACAAAATACCTATAATTCAAATTTGTACTTTTTATTATTTAGTCCCTAAAATCCCAAATTTACACAATTTTACAATTCAATTCCTAAAAATTAGATTTTCTTATTTTATAGTTCAATCCTCAAACTCAAATTTTGAAATCTTTACACTTTTGTCCCTATTTCTATTTTTGTCAGAATTGAACACTTTATTCATTAAATTTTAAATTCTATACATATATAAGTCGTTTCTAATCTATCTAATATAACTAATCAAAATTCAAATCATCATTTACTTAATTTACTAAATATTTAATTTAAATTGATCACTTATTATATCTCACCTTTTTAAGTTCAAATTTTCCTTATTCCAAATAATCATCATGTTTTTTTTTTCATATAATAATAATTTTTCCATCATTCTAACACATGAATAATATAATCATTCATCAGTATAACTTCATAACTTTAATTTCTCATATACTTAATAAATTTACCAACCTTGCTTATTTTGAATTACTAACATAAAATCAATCATAAAATCATCCATCATTCTGTACTTTTGATACAATATTTCCATCAATAATAACATACAAATTAAATCCACATATTTAATCTTTATAAATATACATCAAGTTATACATTTGAGCTATTACATCATCATCAACATCATTTAAACAACTTACTTTAATTTATCCATTAATTTCTTCAAATACCCATGTTCTTTTCCACTTCCAACATCTATCTTCAAGCTTTCATAATTGATTTCCATAATGGTTATTGGATTGTTTTTGGATTTGAAAACTTTTTTTATTTTCATAAATTTTCAAATATTTTTAAACTAGAAAATATTTTTGAATAAAAAAGGATTAAATTGAATAAAATAGAAAAAAAAATCTTCTTTTTCTCTCCCTTTTATGTACCCCACGTTGAGAAGAGAAAGATATTTCTTCTATCTTGTAGATATTTCTTTTACTTTTATCTATTTTATTTTCTTTTTTATGATTTAATTAATTAAACTAATGTTTATGATTTAATATTTAATCCATCAAAGTATCTCTTTTATTTTAATTAAATATTCAAAATAATCTTTAATGGTAAAAAGATCAAAATGCATTCTAACTATTTTAAAAATTAAACATAAGGGAAATTTGATCATTCTTTTTTTTATAAAATAAACAAAATAATGTATTTTTCATTCACTTATTCTGGTTGAGCCTTCCCCATTAGAATAATCCACATTTTTATTTTTCTTTTTCTAATTTCAACCATTTATTTTATCAATCAATCAAAATTCAACAAATTTCATTCTAATCACTACATTTCATCATGCATGGACACCGAGCATACTTATGTGTAAAAACATAGCATTATGTCCTTTGATAATACCTAATCATGGTAAAATTGCAAAAATATGTCCCTTTTTCATAAATTTGTAAAATTATACTTTAATCTTTAAAATTTTCTTTTTATTCAATTTAGTTCATACCTAGATTTTTCAATCCCCAATATTAGTATATTTCTTGTCACATTCATAAAAAATATTTATTCAATCACACCTTTTCTTCATATGGTAATTTATACTTTTATTCCTCAAACTTTCATAAAATCTCAATTTAATCTTTACTAAAATTTCACTATTCATATTTTTCTTTTTGTATCGACTTTAGTTATACTATTATTAATTTATTAGTCACTCTTAACTTCTCATAAATTTTATTATTTAAACATTATTATTAATGGTGTCGAAACCATTTTTTTTGTTTTGGAAAATGGGGATCAACTTTAAAATGAAATATGGAGTCGCCACCAACCTTTTTTTGTTTAGGTGTGATTGGATCACATTGTAAAAAATAATTTTAGCCTACGAAATAGAAAAACAGGTTCAGGAGTCGGTTACGTACGAGGAAGGATTAGCACTCTCGTACGCCCAAAACTGGTATCAAATTGATTAACTAATGTCCTTATGTTGAAAATTTGAAAAAAAATTAAAATGGAATTCCTTTTGAAAAATGTTTGGTTAATTTATGTTGGAATTTAAGATTTTCTCGTTCTGAAGGAATAAAACACCATATCCAACACGTTAGGATATGACATCTTAAACCTCGAAACCAAAATCATCTCACAATTTCCAAATCATGCGATTAAAAGGGTATTTAATTATTTGGTCAGATGAAGAACTGAAACCCAGCACGTTAGGACACAATTCCTCGAATTTCCAAACATCAAATATTGCCTTGTTTCAAAAACTTTCAAAATAAGTGATTTTAAAATTGACTCAAAATGCTTTTATTGAATCACTTTTCGGTAACGAGAAACAAAAATATAGTATCGAGCATGGAATAAAAATATGTGAATACAACATCGTGCAAAAAAAATGACAAAGATAACAATGTGAATATACAATTCAAAATATGCAATTGTGATAACCTTGCAATTCTATTTGAAAAACTAACATTAATAATCAAATAATGAAATCTTTAAAACATAAAAAAAAAAACAAGTTAAAATAAATAAAATGTAGTGAGCTTTCAAATGTGGATGAATAAAATTAAAATAATATTGTGAAAGATGAAAAATTGAAAATCAACACAATGTAAAAACGATTAAAAATAGATAGAATGGATAAAAAATTTAAAATAAGCAATACATGAGAGAGTTTGAAGTAGATCATATATAAAAGTAAACATAATAATGCATGAATGATTTTTTTAAAATAGATATTATGTAAGAAGAAATTTGAAGTGAATATTATACAAAATAATTCAAAACAGAATATATTGATTTAAAATTAATAATGTACATGAAATGAAAAACTTAATATAAATAATGTACAAAAGAGATAATGATATATGAAAACGTTTTAAATAAATAAAAATATATAATAAAATACAATTTTTTTAAAAAATAAATTATATACATAATAGATTTAAAAGAAAATATATACACAAAATAATATGAAATCAATAGTATATACATAGAATATAATAATTTTAATATAAATTGTATGTGTATATAAAAAGAATATATATAAAAAAATGAAAATAAATAACATATAAGGAGAAATAAATAATATCTAGTACGATTTAAAATATATAATATATAATATTAATTTAAAAAAGGAGAATAATTAGAAAATTAATAAAGAAATAATTTAATTAATTTAAAGGACTGTATTGAAATCAGAACAAAATTAAGGAGGTAAAAAGCAATAAATTAAAAAATGAAATCGAAAAAGGACTAAATTGATATTAAAATAGAGTTGAATGGCATTGATATTAAAATAAAGTTGAATGGCCAAATAAAATAAAAAAAATAAAGAATCGGGGGCCAGACGTAACACGCGTAAACGTGGGGGACCAATTGGGAAATTATTCCTTGTTCCCCGAACGCGGCGTTTTAAATTGAAATCGAGGGATTAATGTAAAACAAAAAATGAAATTATAGGGCAAATTCAAAATAAAGTAAAGATTGAATTAAAAAAAATAAAAAATGCGGAAGGGCCTGACCCGCAAATAGCCCATTTCACAGAAACGCACGGATCCTCCCCGGGTCGGGTCAACGCGCGGATCTTTGGCCATGGAACAACGTCATTTTGGCTTTGGAGATAGGCTCCAAAACGGCATCGTATCAGAAGGGTATTTAAAGCCGAAAATGTTTTTAAAAAATCAGTTTGAATTAGTTTTTAAAAAAAAAACAAAAGGGAAGGTTCCCTTTGCTTTCTGCTATGTCCCTTCTCCGGCCGCAGGGACCACCGGAGGCCGTCGCTGCGCCGTTGTAGCTCGCTTTCAAATGATCACGTGATATCTGTGGCCGGACCTTCTCCAGGTAAGATTATTCTCTCTTTTTTTATATATTTTACATTACTAGTTTTTAGGGGAAAAAAGAAATAGAAAAGAAATCTATATAGGTATATCAACAGACTTGAATAGAACCAAAAGAGAAAAAAATGAAGAAGCCTTTTGATCTTTTTGTATTTTCTGTTCCTGTAAAAATGTGTAGCCCTTACATCGATTTCATTTGGCTTTATAAAGCCGAAAATAAAAATGAAAAATGAAAAATAAAATCCCAAAATACATTATCTTTTTTTCTTTTCTGTTATTCTAAATTTGCTGTATTTCTTGTTGCTGTTGTGTTTTTCAGTTTGTTGTAGGTACAGCTATGGAGAAACTGCTCGTAGGAGGCTGGCATGGATGTACACGGGACGCGCGTGGGGGAAGGCTGCGGCACCAGGCGATCCTAGAATCTTCTAGGGTTCCCGAGATTTTCAAACCATTTAGGCCACTCGGGCATGCTCTGTCTTGGGGCCCCTATTTTGGGTCGGGTCTTGGGTTTAAGAGTTTGTATTTGGGCTAATATTTTAAATAAATCGGGTCTTGGTCTTATATGTAAATAAATTTTGAATTTTGGGCTACAATCCGAATTTGGGCCTATGTAAAATGTAATTGGACTTTCATTATTGGGTTTTTTAATTTGATTAATGTTTAATATTAGGTCCGGGTAAAAATGGGCTCTTACAGCTGCCCCTCTTTGCTTGTTGTCGTGTAACGAGAATGGAGCAAAGACTTCAAAAAGTACCATTTTTGCCCGGTCTTCAAATCTTTGACTTATTTCGGTGCTTTTTCTTTTTCGAGTAGCTTCATTCCATCCCACTGCATCTTCAAGGCCATAAGAACTAGCGCTTCGATCCAATTCAAGGATATTAGATTTGTAGTTTCAATCTGTTCTGCCGTAACTTTAGGGAGATAAAATCTACAATCTTCAGTCTGCTTCCTTGCTATCTCAGGAAGATAAGACTAGTGGCTTAAATTTGCTCCCCTGCTACTTCGGGAAGATAAGGTTGGTGGCTTGAATCTGCTCTATTGTCGATACATGGAGATAAGATTCGCCAAATTTGATCTACTCCACTACTGCTTAAGAAGATAAGATCTACAAACTTCAATCTGCTCCGCTGCTACTTCAGGGAGATAAGACTTGTATCTTCAACCTGCTCCACTGCAACTTCAAGGAGATAAGGTTGGTGGCTTGAATCTGCTCCATTGTTAATACATGGAGATAAGATTCGCCAAATTTGATCTGCTCCACTACTGCTTAGGGAGATAAGATTTACAAACTTTAGTTTGCTCCATTGCTACTTTAGGGAGATAAGACTTGTATCTTCAACCTGCTCCACTACAACTTCAGGGAGATAAGGTTGGTGGCTTGAATCTGCTCTATTGCTGATACATGGAGATAAGATTCACCATATTTGATCTGCTCCACTACTTCTTAGGGAGATAAGATCTACAAACTTTAGTCTGCTCCGCTGCAACTTCAGGGAGATAAGACTTGTATCTTCAACCTGCTCCACTGCAACTTCAGGGAGATAAGGTTGGTGGCTTCAATCTGCTTCACTACAACTTTAGAAAGATAAGATCCACCGTAATCTGTAGCTTTAATCCATTTCACTGTAACTCCAAGGAATAAGATTTGCTATCTTCAGTCTGCTCCACTGCAACTTCAGGGAGATAAGGCTGTGGCTTCAATTTGCTCCACTCCAACTTCAAGTAGATAAGATCTACCGTAGCTTAATCTGTTCCACTGCACACCAGGGAAATAAGATTTGTTATCTTCAATTCGCTCCACTGCAACTTCAGGGAGATAAAGGTAGTAGCTTCAATCTGTTTCACTGCAACTTCAGGGAAACGAGACTTGTATCTTCAACCTGTTCCGCTGCAACTTCAGGGAGATAAGGTTGGTGGCTTGAATCTACTCCATTTCCGATATATGGAGATAAGATTCGCCAAATTTGATCTGCTCCACTCATCGCTAGTAGGAGATAAGATCTACAAACTTGATCCGCTCCATTGCTACTTACTTGGAGATAAGACTTGTATCTTCAACCTGCTCCACTACAACTTCAGGAAGATAAGGTTAGTGGCTTGAATCTACTCCACTGCTAATACATGGAGATAAGATTCGCCAAATTTGGTCTGCTCCACTATTGCTTAGGGATATAAGATCTGTGAATTCACCGATGTTGCTACACCGTCCTCTAAGGGACATGTCCTGTGGACTCGGTTCCACATGCATATGTTTATGCCAAATGATCAGGATGCTATGATCAGAATAAATCAAATGTTCCTAGCCACATGTGTTGTGAATGATATGAATGCAAAAATGTCACGATTCTTTTTTAAAATGTACAATGATTAAGATGCAATGATCAGAATAAATCAAATGCTCCTAACCAAATGGTATTATGGATGACATTTGCATGAATGCAGAATGTCATGAAAATGATCCCTTTTTCTTTTTTTCTTTTTTTTTTTAAATGTACAATGATTAAGATGCAATGATCGGAATGAATCAAATGCTACTAACTAAATGATATTATGGATGACATTTGTATGAATACAGAATGTTATAAGAATGATCTTTTGTATAATGATTAGGATGCAATGATCAGAATGAATCAAATCCTCCTAACTAAATGTGTTTTGCATGAATGCAAAATTTCATGAGAACGATCCTTTTTTAAATGCTTAGGGTATAATCGCTCGTTGTTCATCAAGGCATTATCACTGACGTATTATGCTGCCATCTTGTTCGGTTGGTATTCTTGACAGAAAACCCAAAGAAACAATCATATTCTGCTCAACAAGCTTGCCCCGCTGTAATTTCAAAGTCCCTTCCACTGTACCTTCTGGGACATAAAGTTTGTACCTCCCACTGCAACTTCAAGAGAATAACATTTGGTTTCTTCCATCCATCCTGTTGCAACTCCGAGGTATAGGATTTGTATCATCTTCAATCAATTTGATATGTTAGACCATTCGCTGGGTGTAATGACCAGATGTATAAGCCTGATATTTGCATGAATGTAGAGTATCATTTTTCTTTTCTCGAGAATGATCCCCTTGTACACTTGGGTTGACATTTCTCGTTATTTTTCGAGGTTGTATCACCGACGAAATGTCTTGTCATTTTGTTCAATCACCATTTTTGACAAAAATCAGGAGAGAGAGTCTCAGTTTAGACTCTTCCTCCACCAATATTTCCATCCCTTAAACTTGGTAAGTTTTAAACAATAGTCCTATTTCCAGTTCTTGTATTATTTAGAAGCTTCCAGAGTAATATGCGAAACTCCTTTTATGAAAGTATTATTAGTCCACTAATCGTTATTTTAATGCAAAATGCTTCAAAAAAATCATAACAATAGAGAAGAAGGAAATTAATTAGGAGTATAGCTCGAAACAAATAAGTTAAGCCAAGATAGCAAATGCAAAGAAATTTTAATAAGATAATCACAAATAACAAATTTAAAATGGGTAAAATGGAAACTAGGTGTCCCAGATATTGCAGCTTGAGCTTCTTTGTTCAAACATCTTGAGGACCATTTTAAGCTCAATATGTGTTTAGGGGATCCGGAGTATTTTGTTGATGCCCCAAGACATAGCCTACTTCCTCATTGTTAATTCAAGTATAGCAAGACTACTGTATGCCTCACTTTCAATCAAAATTTGAGCTACCCTTTTTGGGGTTTCAACTCAAATCCCCATTGGTCTCAAAGCGCCCTTTGCGGGTTTTCATCTTGGCCTCTCCTTTTTCTTTCTTCTTTTTTTGATTGAATTTTTTTATATATTTTTTTTGTTTTTTTTTTTGTTTTGTTTTTTTAAGGTCTCAGGGCGCCCTTTTTGGTCATAAGCCCGTATCATCCATTTTTTGGTACATTCGACCATGATAAATACTTTCAATCAAGCTTACTGGAGACATTCTGCTTCATCCAATTCTTAATTCAATCAAAGCTTGGAGAAAAAGAATCTTAACTTCCAACAATTGCTTCCCTTTCATAAACCAATGGGAAAGATATTGCCCCGGTGAAGGTCTTGGCCAACGTTCAAGAAACATAGAGTGTAAATGGAAACTTCTCTATGCCAACCTTGACAAATCTAAGTCGTTTTTCAAAAATTTTGAATGGTTCTTTACTGCACTGATATGGTGTCTGATAATTGAACAGACTGTAAATCTTTGATATTGTGCAATTACGTTAGACATGTTCCTTTCTGTCACTTTTTTTGAATTTAAATTTGCATTTGAACTTAAATATGAATTTGAATTTGAACTTGAATTCAAATTTGGATTTAGATTTGGATTTGGATTTGAATTTGAATTTGATTTTGAATTTGATGACTGCTAATTTTGTAACTTTGGCATATGAAGTGACCTGCACCCTCTCAGTGAAGTAATTGACAACCACAAAGATAAATTGGTGACGACTAGATGCTTTTGACAAGATCGGCCCCATAACATCTATGCCCCACATATAAAAAAAAATAGAGGAGGCACATAAGTCTTGTCTTCCTCAATTTGGCATTTACGGCGTAACTGATGTAATTTCCTTTTCTTGGTAAATCAGTAGTCCGAACCTCTTGATTAGTCTGGCCATTGTAGAACCATTAACATGGGTTCTTTAAACATCAATCTTAACAGCATACCCACGTTTCAGTAGCCTGGTGTGCCTTGATATGATCGTGTAAAAACATCTTGGAATTCTTGAAAATAGCTCAATGATGTCTCGCCTTATTTCTGTGGCGAGTTAGGTTTCGATCTTTACCCCTTTCCTAAGCTCGCAACGTCCATTGACCCTTTGCAAAGTAGAGTCTATTTTCACTTGTTCTACCATCCTTAACAAATCAAAAGATAGGCTACAATCTCTGTCTTCTTCAAAGTCCTTAGATCCCCTAGACCTATATCTCATTCAAAAAGGGAGTCAGTAACAATGTCGCCCATGTCGTTGATATCTCGGTACCTAGGTACGAAGGCAAAAAATCCAAAGAATAAATGATTTTAAGGATGATTATTTGTATGGTATGGTCATGAATAAAGAATGAAAGAATATTCTAAAAAACAAAAAAAATGTATAGTATGAAATGGAAAGAATGAAAAAAAATTTGCTTAAAAGGATGCATTTTATTGAAATAAAAATTCTGGACACAAGCCTATTTCACAAAAAGATTCTTATTGCCTCTAAGATTAAAGCAACAAGCATGTTTTGAATATTACTCTAGATTAGCTCTAAAAATACAGGGATCCCTTCCACAGTCCCATTGTTTAAAATTTTCCCAAGTATGTAAGGGCTTGGGAACTTTTACTCCCCGATTCCCTCTTTGGATATGTAATTAGTGTTCAGATTCCCTAACATTCCTTCCAAACCTCTAACTTCTTCAAGGAATTGTAACTCTTCTGCCTCCACTTTCAACTATCATATTCACTGCTTCATCCGAGTGATTAGGTTCTGAGGAATCGTCAACTTTCACAATTCCCCTTTCAATGAGCCTTTCGACCAACTTTTTAAATGTAGTGCAGTTTTCAATTGAATGCTCCGTTATTCCCGCGTGATACTTGCATTGGGCATTCTCATTATACCATTTTGGGTACGGAGGTTGCATAGGTTCCGAGTAGAACGGAGACACTACATGCACATAAAAAAGATTTTGATACAGCTCTTTATATGTTATCGGAATGGGTATGAACTGGAGCCTTTCTGTATTTGGCTCGAGTTGGATTCTTGTCTTGAAGAGCCTTGATAGCCATTGATTTCAGTCTTTGACTAACCCACGGTGACCGATTTGGAACGCGTGCTCAAGATATTTACTTCATTTTCCTTGTTTCTCGAAGTTGATCTTTTGGTGCTTTCTCCCGTGTCTATCTTTCTGCTTCTTATAGCATTCTCAATTATCTCGCCGGACATTACCATATCTGAAAGCTCATGGTGGCACTTCCCAACATATTGTTAATGAACGGGGCCTTCAAAGTATTGATGAAGAGCATCGTGGTTTCTTTTTCCAATAGAGGTGGCTGGACTTGTATTGCGACTTCCCTCCATCTTTGGGCATACTGTCGGAAACTCTCATTTATCCTCTTCTCCATATTCTGAAAAGTAATTCTATCGAGGGTCATATCAGTTACATGACTATACTGCTTCATGAAAGCTTGAGCTAAACCTCTCCATGAAGTAATCCTGGTACGACTCAATTGGTTATACCATTTGGACGCTGCCCCAGTTAAACTGTCTTAGAAGCAGTGGATCAGTAATTGATCATTGCTGACAGACCTAGTCATACGTCTGTAGAACATAGTGATATGAGCTTTGGGACAACTATTTCCGTTGTACTTCTTAAACTCCGGCATTTTGAACCTGTGGGGAAGTACTAAGTCCGGCACCAAGCTTAGATCCTTAGCATCAATTCCTCTATAATCATCAGCGCTTTCCATTGCTCTGAATTTTTTCTCCAGTCATTTACATTGGTCCTCTAACTGCTTCGGGAGTTCCCTTATTGCTCTTTCTCTTTCTGCTACATTATCTAGATCGGGAATAGCGAGATTGGCAGGACTGCTCTTTGGATTAGAGCCTGACCCAGTTTGGGAATTCACCAGTATCGAAGCCCCAGCCTAAAACTGTTGGGGACCAATCGTGATAGATGGTCTTTGCAGGTATACCTCAAGTTGTGTTTGAGCATTGGTAGGGATAAAACCAAGAGGATATTGAGGATCTTCATTATCCATGGTGCCTTTCCCTTTATCTACCCTTCCTACCAGCAGTTGGGACAATTGAGCCATCATGTTTCTTTGGGACTCCATCATTTGATCCCTCATCTCTTGCTGGATCTTAGCTAGCTGCTCTTGCATCTGTGCCTGCATTTGTTCTTGCATATCCTTTTGCATTTGCTCCAATTTTTCTAGTCTTTTATCCATTGACTTGGTCTTTTTTCTTGTGCCGTAAGGATGGTTATTTGGTAAGGTTTTGTCGGTTTCTAGGTTGCTGAAACAATTTTTAATTAATTAGAGTCTTTCTACAAATTTTAATGCATATGATGTGATGTAATGCAAATGCATGAAATGCAATGCAAATGCATGGAATGAATGTAGAAAGAAAGAGAGGCGTTGATTCTGAATTCAATTCCATTAGAAGAACTTTTCTAGAAAATAAATTTTCTTTTCATAAAACGGATTAATATGCGGCTTTGTCCTCATAGTCCAGGTGAAAACACTAATCCTTTTCTTCGTATCTGGATGTTATGGTCATGTCCCGTGAACTTTCTCAATAGATGCCTCTTCTAGCTCCTTGTTGCTTGAATCCCCGGGCAACGAGGCAAAGTCATAGACTATCAATCTTTTCTTGTTGTGTTTACTTGGACTATATTTGGATGAACGTATTATAACCCACTTTATCAAGAAATTCATTTTCCTATGACAAACTCTTCTATTTAACAATCGAATATGAATCAACACCTCCTTTTTATGATGATGAAATGTAATGTAGTCATAAATAGAAGAAAACAAGTTAGTAGATGGTAAAAATCAAATCAAACAGAAAATAGTCAAACACTTATCCAAGTGACTACCAGGGTTCAACATAGTTCTACCTAAAGTGGGCTCCTAGGGTTCACTATATGTGGTTTGGTTCTAAAGAGAGGGTACCTGAACCAGCAGATTCCTCAATCCTCACCCATTATAGGCTCATATGGATCGAGTTTAGTTTAGGGGAATACCTTTCCCTATGGCCACACGGAGATGAAAATCTCACGAAGACATAGGTACGCATGTATCCCGGAAGTAATCCACTAGCCCATGCGGAGGTGAAAACCTCACGAAGGCATAGTTTCTCACTCCCACTTAAAAGGTGTAACCGCAACGGTTATGTAATGCAATGCAAGAGTATTCTACGAGACTCAACATTATTGCAATCATAGCACCAACAAATGCATAAAAAAAAAAACATGATTTTTCACAACCATTTTCCAAATTTTCAATCAAAAGGACAAAAATTAATCAATCTATGGCCTGACTTTCAACCAGTCCCCAGTGGAGTCGCCAAGCTGTCGAAACTATTTTTTTTTTTTTGGTAATTTATACTTTTATTCCTCAAACTTTCAGAAAATCTCAATTTAATCTTTACTAAAATTTCACTATTCATACTTTTCTTTTTGTATCTACTTCAGTTATACTATTATTAATTTATTAATCACTCTTAACTTATCATAAATTTTATTATTATTTAAACATTATTATTAATGGTGTCGAAACCATTTTTTTTGTTTTGGAAAACGGGGATCGACTTTAAAATGAAATATGGAGTCGCCACCAACCCTTTTTTGTTTAGGTGTGATTGGATCACCTTGTAAAAAATAATTTTGGTCTACGAAATAGAAAAATAAGTTCAGGAGTCGTTACGTACGAGGAAGGATTAGCACTCTCGTACGCCCAAAACTAGTACCAAATTGATTAACTAATGTCCTTATGTTGAAAATTTGAAAAAAAAATTAAAATGGAATTCCTTTTGAAAAATGTTTGGTTAATTTGTGTTGGAATTTAAGATTTTCTCGTTCCGAAGGAATAAAACACCATATCCAACACGTTAGGATATGACATCTTAAACCTCGAAACCGAAATCATCTCACAATTTCCAAATCATGCGATTAAAAGGGTATTTAATTATTTGGTCAGATGAAGAACTGAAACCCAGCACGTTAGGGCACAATTCCTCGAATTTCCAAACTTCAGTATTGCCTTGGTTCAAAAACTTTCAAAATAAGTGATTTTAAAATTGACTCAAAATACTTTTATTGAATCACTATTCGATAACGAGAAACAAAAATATAGTATCGAGCATGGAATAATAATATGTGAATACAACATCGTGCAAAAAAAATGACAAAGATAACAATGCGAATATACAATTCGAAATATGCAATTGTGATAACCTTGCAATTCTATTTGAAAAACTAACATTAATAATCAAATAATGAAATCTTTAAAACATAAAAAAAAACAAGTTAAAATAAACAAAATGTAGTGAGCTTTCAAATGTGGATGAATAAAATTAAAATAATATTGTGAAAGATGAAAATTGGAAATCAACACAATGTAAAAACGATTAAAAATAGATGCATAAAAATTTTAAAATAAGCAATACATGAGAGAGTTTGAAGTAGATCATATATAAAAGTAAACATAACAATGCATAAATGATTTTTTTTAAAATAGATATTATCTAAGAAGAAATTTGAAGTGAATATTATACAAAATAATTCAAAACAGAATATATTGATTTAAAATTAATAATGTACATGAAATGAAAAACTTAATATAAATAATGTACAAAAGAGATAATGATATATGAAAACGTTTTAAATAAATAAAAATATATAATAAAATACAATTTTTTAAAAAAATAAATTATATACATAATAGATTTAAAAGAAAATATATACACAAAATAATATGAAATCAATATTATATACATAGAATAGAATAATTTTAATATAAATTGTATGTGTATATAAAAAGAATATATATAAAAAATGAAAATAAATAACATATAAGGAGAAATAAATAATATCTAGTACGATTTAAAATATATAATATATAATATTAATTTAAAAAAGGAGAATAATTAGAAAAATCAATAAACAAATAATTAAATTAATTAATTAAAGGACTGTATTGAAATCATAACAAAATTAGGGAGCTAAAAAGCAATAAATTAAAAAATGAAATCGAAAAAGGACTAAATTGATATTAAAATAAAGTTGAATGGCCAAATAAAATAAAAAAATAAAGAATCGGGGGCCAGACGTAACACGCGTAAACGTGGGGGACCAATTGGGAAATTATTCCCTGTTCCCCGAACGCGGCGTTTTGAATTGAAATCGAGGGATTAATGTAAAACAAAAAATGAAATTATAGGGCAAATTCAAAATAAAGTAAAGATTGAATTAAAAAAATAAAAATGCGGAAGGTCCTGATGTTCAAATAGCCCATTTCACAGAAACGCGCGGATCCTTCCCGGGTCGGGTCAATGCGCAGATCTTTTGCCATGGAACGACGTCGTTTTGGCCTTGGAGATGGGCTCCAAAACGGCATCGTATCGGAAGGGTATTTAAAGCCGAAAATGTTTTAAAAAAATCAGTTTGAACTAGTTTTAAAAAAAAACAGAAGGCAAGGTTCCCTTTGCTCTCTGCTATGTCCCTTCTCCGGCCGCAGGGACCACCGGAGGCCGTCGCTGCCCCGCCGTAGCTCCACCTCCGGCGACCGCCGTATACGGCGGCCGGATCTTCTCCAAGTAAGATTTTTCTCTCTTTTTTTTTATATATATATTTTATATTACTAGTTTTTAAGGGAAAAAAGAAATAGAAAAGAAATCTATATAGATATATCAACAGACTTGAATAGAACCAAAAGAGAAAAAAATGAAGAAGCCTTTTGATCTTTTTGTATTTTCTGTTCCTGTAAAAATGTGTAGCCCTTACATCGATTTCATTTGGCTTTATAAAGATGAAAATAAAAATGAAAAATGAAAAATAAAATCCCAAAATACATTATCTTTTTTTCTTTTCTGTTATTATAGATTTGCTGTATTTCTTGTTGCTGCCGTTGTTTTCCAGTTTGTTGCTGGTAGAACTGTGGAAAAACTGCTCGTAAGAGGCTGGCGTGGATGTACACGGGGCGCGCATGGGGGAAGGCTGCGGCACCAGGCGATCCTAGAATCTTCTAGGGTTCCTGAGATTTTCAAACCATTTGGGCCACTCGGGCCTACTCTGTCTTGGGGCCCCTATTTTAGGTCAGGTCTTCGGTTTAGGAGTTTGTATTTGGGCTAGTATTTTAAATAAATCGGGTCTTGGTCTTATTTGTAAATAAATTCTAAATTTTGGGCTACAATCCGAATTTGGGCCTATATAAAATGTAATTGAACTTTCATTATTGGGTTTTTTTAATTTTGATTAATGTTTAATATCAGGTCCAGGTAAAAATGGGCTCTTACAAATGGTATCGAGATTTTTAGGGTGTTACAACTTTTTTGAAACGACACTTAGTATTATGACCTTTTTGAAATAACACTTAGTCACCTTTTTTGTGGTGTTATGATCTCTTTGAAACTACACTTTATGATCTTTCTGAAACAACACTTAAATCACTTTCTCGTGATATTTATATATGCCTTAGATTTGAGTAGTGATGAAGCCACATTCATGAATTGACCTCACAAATAAAAATAAAAATGGATTGCTTATAAAAATATTAGGTACACTACATAGATAATAACCTGACTATAAAATTTTTTTTATTTTAGGCACCCAAAATAATAAGTTTACAATTTAAGCACCTGTATTGCATAGTTCGGTTATTTTGATCACTCTTGTTTAAAGGTGATCATGGGCTGAGTTGGGCCAGACCTAAACAAATTTTTAGATCCGTTTTCTAGGCTTGGGCTTAGCTTGGCCTAAAAAAATAGACCTAAAATTTTGGCCAAGCCCGACCCGGATAAAAATGCTAAAACCCTAGCCCTACTCGACCCCACCCGTATTAATTTTTTTAATAATAGTTTTATATAAAAATAAATTTAAAAAATATAATACATCAAATACACTAAAAACATTAAAATAAATATTTCCCAACAAATTGAAAATAAATTTTAAAAAATATTTATATTTAAAGAACACTAAAATAAGTGTTAACAAGTAAATACATTTAAAATAATAGCAAAATTAACAATAAAACAATAATTATACAATACCCAAACAACAAAAAAATAGTAACAATATAATAGCGAAATGACAGTAAAATAACAAAACACAAGAGCAAAACAGTGAAAACAACAGACAAAACACAGCAAAAATTTCTTCTTTTTTTTTTACGGGCCGAGCTCAAGCAAAAAAAAAAAAAAGCTTACCCGAGGCCCAACCGATTTAGAAAACAGGTTTCATTTTTTGCCCAAGCCCATTTTTTGAGTCTATATTTTTTCCCAAATCTTCCCACTTTTCAGGCAGACCTTCAAGCCGTATCCGGGTAGCCCGACCCATGATCAGATCTACTCCTGTTAAAAGCACAAATGGTAATTGATGAAGCAATTAAAAAAATTGGTATAATAACAATTCTAGCCCTCAACTTTTACATATTATATCAATATCATAATTTTAAAAAAACTAATCCTTAAAATTTACATATATTCTCAGGTTGATCCTAATTCTAAAAAAATAAAATAAAAAACTATATAAAAATACGTAAATATTTTCAAAAAATAAAATAAAATATTAAAAAAATATAATAAAAAAGTCGTAAAAATTATATTAATAAATTTGGGGATCATCTTTTAAGGTTCACTTGCAAACACTTCCAAACCCACCAGTTCCATGCAAAAAATTTGGGTCAAACAAAGCAAAAAATCTCTCCGCCCCGTTATCACTTTGCCCCGATTTTTAGAATTACTATTTTAATTATAATATTCTATGTATTTTATATTAGAGATGATATTATTGGAAGGGCAGTCATAAACCCTGAAAATCTTTTACATATTATAAACTACCTTAATTAAAAAAAAACTAAATATGTGAATATATTATATATATTTGATAGATATTTATATTATACGTTTACTAAAAAAATATATTCTTAAATAAATTACAGACATAATTTTATAATATTTAATTAAAAAAATAGTAAGATAGAACAGCTAAGAAAATTCTGGATATAAGCAACCTCCACAGACGTGGATGTTTTCAACATGTAAAGATGGATGAAACAACCATCGCCTCCGCCCTCCATTGCCATAGCTACATAAACCTTTACCAAGCAATTTTCTTTGGTAGAATAGATTTTATAATACAGCTGCCTCAGTTGACTATTTTCAGTCTAATACCTCAGCTGTTTTATATATTTTAATTAATCAAAAAAATTTATCACTAATATATTTTAAATAATAAGTCAGTTGAAAATTTTGATAACAAAAAGTAAAAATGGGACAACTTTATTGGGAGAGTAATTCAAGCATGAATGTGCAGAACATAGCATAAATCAGAACATTTACTCGTAATTTTGAACTTGTACGATAATAATCATTTTATCGAACCAGTAATGTAACGTTTGAGCTCTTCCAAGTTACAACTTATAACAGGTATTATATCATGTCAAACCTCAAAATCTTACATTTTCTTGTATCTTTGCTTGTTTAGTTGTTTCTGCAAATGCGTTGTGTGTGAAATGAACCAGATATCATACCAGCAAAAGGCAACATACCTTCCATCTAAAGAAACGCCATTAAAGCCCAGAGATACTTGATTTCTAATGTAGTAGCCATGGTTGATGAGCTGTATGGATGGAAACAGCAAGAGTTTCAATCAGCCACCCTTTATCCAATTTAACAGGCAAATCAACAGCGCATCTCACTCTTAGCTGACTCCAGATACCAACTTTATAGTTACCATTTTTCTCTGCTTTTTGGGTCACTCCTTTGTGTTTTCCTGCATGTCTTCAGAAGATTTGTTGTTTGAAGTGGCTGCACTTGTGTATACTTCCACTGCTTCCTAAAATACAGTAGATTTCAAAAAAATTAGAAGGGGTTAACAACAAATGTAAGAAAATAAAAAGCCTTTTCTCACATACAGCACTTAAGATTTATACTAAATGACACATGTAAACGTAAATCCTACAATCAATCAAATAACGGAAGGGAGGGAGGATGAAAGGATAACTACGAGAGGAGAATATGATATACTGTTGTGAGCTCTGATCTGGATAAAATAGGCGTTCTTGGAAAATGAAGAAGAAACAATGTAAAATTATGATTCAAGTTGATTGAACATGCATGGATTGCCGACAAGTCACATGCAAGGGAAGGCCTAAACATTATATTGCCCTCTAGCAGACCCTAGCTGCACTTTTCTTTTCCTGAATAACTCGATTTAAGGTTTCTCTACAACATGAAACAATCAGTTATGATCACTTGCAATTAAGCAGCAAATAACTCTCAGTGATTTTCTTTCTATGAGAGGGAACAAACAAGATTCAAGAGTTTTTTGTGAGCCAACTGACAGTTATACCTTCTCTGCATGTTCCGAGTATTCATTGTTATTGCTAAATGAAGAAACCTTTTGATTTTCCTTCAACTCTGAACTCGAGAGGTCCCCATTCACACCTCCTACATTGGAGGAACCCTGGCCTATCACAGATTGATGTTTCTCATTCTTTTTAGTGCTTAAGCCAGTTCCAGCACCATTTTCCTTATCAAAGACTGTCTCATTTCTCTCATTGGTTAATTGATCAGCTTTAGCTGCTGCCTCTTGAGCTTTCCTCCTTTCTTCTTCTTGTTGCTGTTTTCTTCTCGCCTCTTGCTCCTTTAGCTGCTTAAATCTGGAAGATACAAAAGATCAGATCTACAAGCAACAGCAAGAACAAGAAGAAATTTCCACAGTTCAAAAATTTAAAGGTACCGATCTCCAGGGCGCAATCCCTCAGGTGTCAACTTTTCTTCTAGTTTGGCCACTTTTCCGGTAGCATTCAATTCAGAGAGAAACTTCTGAAGGCGAGCTTGCTCTTCACTGATGATATCATCATTAAGTTGCTTTGCCGGATTCTTTGCTCCCCCTAGCTTTTGAAGCCACACTTGTTGTGCTGTGCTTAATATGTTATTTGTGAACCTGCAAATGCATTATTAATATTAACAAAAATAGGAGAGGCTTTGATAAGGAAAGATACAAAAAGCAATGCGACATAAGTGGTGTATCTTTTATACTTAGACAAAGGAAAGGCTTTGTATCTGCTCACCAATATAAACTTAGACCAGAAGGAACTGAAAGAGCAAAATAACCAATCATTAAAGGGAGGAACTTTGTCAGCGCTTGAGAGTTCTTCATGTTTGGATCATTGCTCTAAAGAAAAGTTCGAGAAAAAGTTAGGTTATGGTAAATCAGTTCCAGTCTCAATTTAAGTAGTTTATACAGCATAAAGCTGAAAGCTTCCTAAGCCTTCTAAAAGCTAAATGAAAATAAGTATTAAACAATTAGCAGTATTTATAAAAGAAACAATACTTGACAAATTCCCCAAACAATACAAGACAATAACTCAAGCAACATCATTATTACAAAACATCAGAATGTCTCTAGCACTCTAATCAACATCTTTGAGGTATGCCATATGGAAACATGAAGGGACATTAAAAATAGCTTTCACAATATTAACAAATTGTTTTTAAGAAAATAAATTATCTTGAATTTGAATCTTAATAGTAAGTTCTGTCATTGCCCAAAAAACTGACATACAAGGTTGGCTACTTAATGATGGAATAACTGACCTGTGCAGATTGCATGATTTGGACAGAAACGTACTGTGAGATAACCAGCAAAACGGGCAACACAAGATATGCAAATGTATCTGACCATCCAAGAGGTGGGTGTCCATCCTAAGAAAACAACCGCAAGACCATGAATCAGAAAGAACACCAGAGCTTTCAAAGAATTTCATAGTCAGACAAGAGACGTCAAACATTAAATTAACAGAGTTTTAGTAGAAAATTAACTGCGATAATGAGTACTTACTACAAAAGGGAAAAGCCAAGAGATGCCACTGCCATTCTGTCGAGCAGCAATTGTGGTTGGACCGGCCAAGGAGGGTATCCAAAAGAAGCCTTCCGTGAGGAGACCCTTAAATGTAAACATAAGGTTAGACATGAGAGATAGCTAAAGACAACAGAAGTTTAAAATTAGTACACCAACATGGATAGCAAGTTACCTCATCTGCCACATTTGACAGGGCTCTATAAAGCCCAATCCAAACCGGAATTGTCGCAAGTGTGGGAAGGCAACCTGCAGAAAGAGAAAAATGAAAAGATAACTAAGGAATTACAGACAAATTACAAATTATTAAAGGTGCAATGATGCAGAAAATAACTAAGACAAATTTTTACAAAGTAAACAAATGCAACAAGAAGTGCGATGCCGTGCCTTTCTCTTTCACATGTGCTTTTGACATGCCTCATCAGCAAAGGTCGAAAGGGCATTAAAACAGAATATAATAACATTCCATTAACTACTATTTCATTCCCTATTCCAAGATTTGACCTTCTGACAAACAAACAAGTCCAAAACTTTGTTAAAGCCCTAGAATAGAGATAAAACATAATGGAAACAGAAAAGATACAACTGATGAAAAGGCTAAAATACATAAAAGAATGCATGTGGAAATCAAAATCTTTAGGAATTTAAAACAAAGGGTGGATTATTTGGAATCTAACAAGTTACAGAAAGGCAATGTGATATGAATAAGATGTACTAAATTTACCTGCTAATGGGTTTATCCCTGCCAGTTTATATAGTCGAGCAGTTTCAAGCTGAATTCTCTCCTGCAAGTATAAAAGAAAAGTAGCTCAAAGATCAAAATGGCTCAAGCCTACCCAAAAAAAACTCTACATCATACAAACCCAAAGCTCTAAACATTCAATTTACACCCTCTTTTTCTTCCTTTCTTCTTTTAAAGCTAAAGCAA
Source organism: Gossypium bickii (assembly GCA_025503065.1). Taxonomy (NCBI): domain Eukaryota; kingdom Viridiplantae; phylum Streptophyta; class Magnoliopsida; order Malvales; family Malvaceae; genus Gossypium; species Gossypium bickii. Next base: position 95,614,387 of record CP106716.1, read on the forward strand.
CGAGCAATACTGAGCATCTATTTCATTTATCATAACTAGCAACTAGAACTATGCCCTGTTTCAAAACATCCCCGCTTAAACTAAAAGCAAAATTTCACCTGATCTCCAGCATACCGCTGCTGAATAGCCTTTATTTGAGGCTGTAATGATCGCATGGCCATTGCAGACTCTACCTGTAAGCAAAATTGGAAATTGAGAATAACTTGACAGAACTCAAGCCATTTTTTTTTTTCACTATGAATAAAACTAACTTAAAATTCAAAAAGAAAAACCCAAAAAATTAGTAATAAAAAAATATCAACCGGAGAATTAACTTTCTTTCTTTTCTTAACTTCCTTCTTAATTTCGTTTGGTTTTATTTATCTGAAACAACAAACCTGCTTCCTAGTCAAAGGAAAAGTAGCAGCCTTAACAAGCACAGTCAGAAGTATAATTGCAAAACCATAAGCGTAAGGAACATGCAAAGTCGATAACCCATCTTTCAAGACCTGGTTGAAATCAATACAAATAAACACTAATTCATTACCCCAGAACTTCAAAACGAAAAACAAAAGAAAGAATAACCGTTTTCTTAAATTACCTTCAAAACAGCTTCCATGGAATTGGCAATTCCAGAAAGCCAATCATTATTTTGTTTAGTAGTAGCACTAGTGGTTGTAGCAATGGTGTCGGAAGACGAAACAGCAGCATCAGCAATCGTATAAAGAAGGCTTTCGGCTCTAGTGAACAGCTCTCTGAGAACAACTTCGGAAGCCTCCGGGTCGGGCAAGAGTCCGGGTTTGAACCCAAACTTGGCCACGGATAGAGAACCACGAAGGAACTGCCCGCGAGCAGAAAAACCGGGAAATTGAGGTCGATTTAAAAGAGGATTGAGGGGTCCGGTTCGGTCAAGGAAAGGAGATAGAACGAGGGGCATGTTGGGTCTGAACGAGAGAGAAAAGGCCATTTAAAAAAAAAAAAAGAATAAAAGAAATCAGGAAAACCCTAGACTTATAACTGCAAAGGCTTTTGTCAAAGCTTGGTCTTCTGGGATTGATGGGGATTTGAATTTGAGGAAGATATCAGATATGGCAGCGGAACATATTTTTGTTTTTTTCTTTTTCTTTAATGGAAAAAAATCCGAGGAAGTAGGCGATGACGGGGATCCATTAAAAATATCTTCCGTTAATGTATAATTTTATAAACCGTTCCTATTGATGGATAGGTTTAGGGTTTAGCTTTTCAAAACTATTTTTGGGCCAAAAGTGTTTTTTAGGATCAAATTTATTTTAAACACATAATTTTTGGGCCAAACGTGCTTTTAAACTCAAAGTTTTTGCTTTTCCGAAAACACTTTGGAAGCTACATTTTTAACCATTATTTATATTATGTAAGATTTATATTAAATATATAATTTTTTATTAAATTTTATTTCAAATATATAAATTTATATATTCAAATATAAGTTATATATTCAAATTAAATTTTAAAAATAATTAATATTAATTCCTTATAAATATTTAAAATTTATATTTCATATATTAAAATATTAATAATGAGTTAAAATAAGTTATTTTTTTATATTTTTATTAAAATATTACAATATTAATGAATTCAAACATTATTTAAATGTATTTTTCTACTTCACAATATTATGTTTAAATAAATATTTTATTTTTCAAGAGCACTCTTTAACAGCAATATTAAACACTTAGATTTTAAATCAAACTTTTTGAAAGCAGTGAGAAACTAGTTAAACTATTTTTTTTATGTTATGTATATAATTTTTTTTTGTTATGTTAAATAAAATGCTTAAATTATAATTCTGAGATCATTATGAATCTAATCATAAGTTAATTAAGAATTGACACGTGTCATTTTAATTATACTGATTTTCAGGTAATGTGCATTGTTTTAAGTGTTTATTTTTAAAATTTATTTAATAATATATTCTTATAATTTTTAAAATATAGTTTTACTAATTAAATGAGAATTAGTCTAATTTATACTAGAAATTCTATCACACGTATATGCATGTGTAAACCATGAATTTAGGACACAAATGTATGTTAAACATACAACAAACAATGAAAACTAATTAAACATAATAACATTATTAATGTATACAACTTATGGAGGTGATAGAGTGCGTACATAATAAAACGAAAATATATAAAAATTTCAAAATAAAACTTGAGTAGTAAATTAAAAGTTTTACTCATGCAATTTGTTTGAGTTTGAATCCCACCATATACATATACATATTTTTATTAGTACAAATCAATAGGCTACCCATTTAAAGTATCCCTTACCTAGAGGCAAATACTCGTACCAATTGTAGACAATTGTAATTGGAAGAACTTAAAATGAAATCCATCCACTCCTGGAGACTTGAGAGGCACCATACTTAAGCCTTCATCTCGCTAGAGTCCGACTATGAATTTTTTTTGTACTACGGTCTCCTTAAACAAGCCAATCACTTTTTGACTTATGTTTCCGCAACTTTTCCTCTTGGTCCAAAATTTCTTCTAATTCCATCCAATATCTCATTTCATGATCTCTAAGCCTCTCAGATTCCTAATGCTCGATCACACACGGATCTTCTTCAAGCTATAAGGAATTTTTGTTCCACTCAAAGATTGTATTAAAAAGTTCCTACAAATCATAGGTTATGATCTCTTCATTTCGCCATCTTTCTGATGTGGATGCTTTTATTGGAAAACAATACCAGAGAAAGAATAGAAAGGGAGACTACAACAATTAGAGTTTTAGTTTTATTTATTTTCTTTATTATATCAAGCTTTTATTAGAGTTTTAGTTTTACTTGTATTCTCTATTATATTAGGTTTTTATTTCCTTTATAAACTCTAGTCTTGGTAGTCAAGATCCTATAAGTTAGGAATTTTATTTTATGTCAATTAGGACTCTTTTATTTGTCATTAACTGTCTATAAAAGGCTACCAATATCAAATAAAGAGGGGAAGCAATTATTTTATCAAAAAATATTATTTTTGGAAGGGGTTTAGTCAAGGACGAATCTGCCTATTTAATTAACCATAGGTCAATTCAAGAATTCTTCCTTGTCTAGACCTGTGACTAGATCCTACGCTAAGGCTCATAATAACTTGGTATCAAAGTCTTATGTTATGGGTGACGAAGAGACTTTGGCAGCCAAGCTGGAGGCTTTCATGGAACAAATGGTTACAAGGTAACGAGCATTAGAGGAGTAGATGTCAGTGTTATCTCTTTCTGTCCAAAAGACGACGAAAGGGTGTTCAGAGAAAAATAGTGAAGAACAGGGCAACAATGGAGGTAGGAAAAAGAATTTAGACTCGCAACAAGGTGGGTGCATGGTGCCACTATAACAACCTGACTTTGGGGCTAGTTGGAATAGTAGTTTCAAAACCACCAATCTGAGGCCGGAGAAATTATTTTTAATATATTTTTAATATTATTTTATGTGTTATATCATGATTATATGAGTGTATGAAAATTTTGGTGAATTAATTTTGGTGATTGCATGCTTAATTGTGAAAAAGGACTAAATCGCATAAAGTGCGAAAGTTTTATTTTACTAGCTAGAGGTGTCAAATAGCTATGGAACTTTAAATTAGAGTTCCTTAAATTGCAATTAGACCTTTCTAAGGTTGATAGCCAGCCATAGGGACAAGAAATTTTAATTTGGTCAAGATTTGGTGGATTAAGTGACTTAATGGAATAAAATAAAATAAAACATAAAAAGCTATCATCTTTTTCCTATCACCTTCTTCCTCCACCGAAAATACCAACAAGAATAGGGGTTTGGAAGCTTGAAGTTTTCAGCAACTTATCCTCCTTTCAAGTAAGTGATTTTGGTGGTTTTTCTTGATAATTTTTGTACTTTTGGGACCCTTGTAGCATAATCTAGCTAATGAGGGGATTATTTTGCAAAATGGTAGAGAGTCTAGGGTTTTTCCATGTGAATATTCATGTTTATTTCTGAAATTTTATGGAAGAAAATGAATCTTGGTTGTAAAATAAACAACTTTTGTGAAAGGGGTTTCTATGAAAACACCTAAAAGGACCTTTTTATAAAGGTTGTAAAATAGGTGGTAAATGTGTGAAATAATTGAAATCTTGAGTTGATAAAGATGGAATATGAATCGGCTAGGCTTGGGTGTGTGAAAAATGAACACATTTCATTTTACGAGCCTAGGGGTAAAATAGTGATTTTGTGAAAATCTAGAGGCAAAACGGTAATTTTTCCAAAATAGGAATTTTGGAGTGATTTGAATAATGTGGTTATTTAATAAGCTAAATATGTCATTATAAATCAAGAAGATCGTGGAATCAACCTTGACCAAGGAAAAGGTAAGGTTTCGGACTAAATTGCAAACTGACACATTTTGTATCGAGGTAAGTTTATATGTAAATAATACATCCTTTTTACTTATTTTTTTACATATTGAGGTATTATGTGAAATGTGAATGAATATTGTTGATATATATTAAATTAATAGAAAGTGAGGAAATTACGGATGAACACCGTAAATAAGTGAATGTAGGTAGGTTGTGTGCGATACCACCGCATTTATTATTATTGGTGGGCTGTGTGCGATACCATCATGAAAATGTGATTTTTGATGGGCTGTGTTCTCTACCACCGTGTTATTTATTGGTGGTGGGTTGTGTGCGATACAACCGTGTTATTTATTAGTGGTGGGTTGTGTGCGATACCACCGTGTTATTTATTAGTGGTAGGCCGTGTGCGAAACCACCCTGTATTTGGTATTATTCCAAAGTGCTTATTGAGAAACTTTGACTAAGTGAAATTACGTGTGATTACGTGATGATAAGTGCAGGGTATAAGTACATGTAAATGAGAGCAATGTTTATGATATGTATTTAGGATGTGGTAGGATTTGAAAAGAGTAAGTATAACTACAATGTGTTGAATTGTTCTTGATTTGTATAAATTGTTCTTGATGGATAAGTATGTGTATGATGTTCATTGTTTACATATAGACTTACTAAGCTTAAAGCTTACTCCCTTCTCTTTTCCCTTGTTTTATAGTATCGACAAGCCAACTCGGGATACGGAGACCGTCGGAGGATCACCCACACTGTCTACCCAATTGGTATAGGTAGATCATTCTTTTTTAGTATGGCATGTATTGGGACTTAGTCTCTATCAAGTGTCATATTGTTTTGGCCAAATGTGTTGACTTGTTTTGAAGATGAATTCATTTTGTATAAGGCCATAGATGATGGCTAATACTTGTTATTAATATATGTAAATGATGATATGTCTATGTGAATATGGATGTTTAATGATGATGAAGCACTTAGTTATACTATTTTAAGTGACTTGAACATATATATATATGGATTGGGTGGTTTTGATGTTGTGTAAGTTGGTGCAAGCATGGGTGACAAAAAGGCTTGGTAGATAGCCTTATTTTGTCCACACGGGTAGACACACGGGCGTGTGTCTAGGCTGTGTGTGACCCACAGCTTGCCCCATGGGCATGTAAACCGACCGTGTGTTCCCTTACACTCTAAGTTGGCAAAATAAAATGCCCAGTAGTAACCACACGGGCTGAGGCACGGCTGTGTGTCTCAACCATGTGGATGACAAGGCCATAGGACTTGGGCATGTGCTTAGGCCGTGTGAAGTCTGCACTTGATTTTAGGAATTTAAATCGCCACATGGCCTAAGGACACGAATGTGTGCCTTGGTCGTGTGACCTTATGGAGATGATGACATCAAAAACAGAATGTCAAGGTTTTCACATACGTGCCAAGACACGAGCGTGTCATGGCCGTATGAGGGACACAAGCGTGTGCTAGGCCGTGTGAAAACCCTTGTATGTTCGAATTGAAATCTACACAGACAAGGGACATGGGCGTGTGTGATACCACGGCCAACCCACACGGGTGTGTTCCTTTCCACAAGGGCGTGTGGCCCTATTTTGAGCAAAAAATTTCTAAGTGTTCGTAAGTTTCTAGTTCAGTTTTGAACTACTCTTTATGTACATTTTGGGCCTCGTAGGCTCATTTAATAAGTGATATGAATGTTTATAGAAAGTTTTAAATTTGGGTGAAAAGTTATGTATCAGTTTGTATGATGGCTTGCTTGTAAGTCCGTTAATGCCTCGTACCCTGTTTCGATGTCGAATACTGGTAAGGGGTGTTTTAGTCGGTTCTCGGACTACTGTAGCGTGTGTGAGAGTCTAGCTATACATGCTATAAAAATATTGTGATAGTGTAGTGACTCTTGACAATTTCAAACTATGTTTTCATATAGTAAATGGATCCCAATCGAGCTGCGACTGATGATGCTGCAAGTAATGCGCCGGCTCCCGTGCAAGGGACTACTCCAGTAGAAAGTAGACCCGAAACTTTGGGTCAGAGAGAGGAGGCTCGAGAAGCCTTTCTCCATATAATGAGTAATTGGTATACTGGATTTGTTCGAGCAAATCCTAATGCTCAACCTCCTTCACCCCCTCCTATACCTCAGTCGGTCCCCGTAGCTCCTCAAGGTATTGATTTAGTAAGATTGGCTAAACCCTCGGTTGATAAAATTTGAAAACAAGGGGCTGAAGAATTTAGAGCCAACATAGATAATGATCCCGAGAAACCAGAGTTTTGGCCTGAGAATTCTATGTGGGTATTTGATAAACTATCTTGCACATCCGAAGAATGTTTAAAATGTGCTGTCTCGTTACTAAAAGACTCGACATACCGTTGGTGGAAAATGCTGACATCGGTAGTTCCGAAGGAGTGAGTGACATGGGATTTCTTCTTAGAGGAGTTCCGAAAGAAATACATAAGTCAGTAATTCATTGATCAGAAATGGAAAGAATTTCTTAAATTGAAGCAAGGCAAATGTCTGTGGCAGGGTATGAACGTGAATTCGCTAGACTCAGTAAGTATGCTTAAAAGTGTGTGTCAACTGAAGCTATTATGTGCAAGAGATTCGAAGATGGGATAAATGAGGATATTAGATTGCTAGTTGGAATTTTAGAGTTGAAAGAATTAGTGGTATTGGTCGATAGAGCTTGCAAGGCCGAAGAGCTAAATAAAGAAAAGAAAAATGCTATGATTGAACCTCGAGATGCAAAGAAGAGACCGATGAGTAAGTCGTTCCAAACACAATCAAAGAGGTCCAAGGAAATGAATCATCAGATGACTGCTTCAGCTAGGTATTCTCACCAAGATCGCGAAAAAACATATTCGAACTCTAGAGTTTAAGCCACCACAATGGCAAGTGTAGGTAATGTGAAATATAGTAAACCCGAGTGTCAGAAGTGTGGTAGACAACATATTGGAGAGTGTTGGGGACACAACCGAGCTTGCTACAAGTGTGGTTCTAGAGAACATTTTATCAGAGACTGTCTTGAGAATGTTGAAGGAGAGAAACTTCAGAGTGTTAGACCGAGTAACACTACTAGCAGGGGTAGACCACCGCGAAATGCCTGAAGTAGAGCTAGTAGTAAAAGTATGATAAATGATTCATCTGCAAGGTCAAAAATGAGAGCACCTGCTAGAGCTTATGCCATACGAGCTCGTGAGGATGCATCATCTACTGACGTGATTACGGGTATATTCTCTCTTTACGATATTAATGTCGATGCTTTAATTGACCCCAGATCCACTCATTCTTATGTTTGTGTGAATTTGGTAAATAGTAAGAAATTATCTGTTGAATTGCTAGGCAAGTATGTGTTAGTAGATGAGGTTTGTAGGAATTGTCCTTTGACAATCCAAGGTCACTGTTTTCTGGCTAATTTGATGTTGTTTCCATTTGACGAGTTTGATGTTATTTTGGGCATGGATTGTTTGACATTACATGATGCTAAGGTAAATTGTAGACAGAAAACTCTTGAGTTGAAATGTGAAAATGGTGAGATTCTTTGGGTTGAAACATATGACTCAAATAAGATGCTTGTGGTGATTTCGTACATGTCTGCTCAGAAGTGTATGAGAAAAGGGTGTGAAGCATACCTTGCATATGTGTTGAATACTGAGATGACTGAGTCGAAGCTTGAATCTGTGCCAGTAGTTTGTGAGTTTCCAGATGTATTCCCGGAAGAATTACCTGGGTTGCCTCCGGTTAGAGAAATTGAGTTTGCTATCGATCTGGTACTTGGAACGGCACCGATCTCCATTGCTCCGTATAGAATGGCTCTGACTGAATTGAAAGAGTTAAAGGCTCAGCTACAAGAGTTGACTGATAAGGGATCTGTTAGACCGAGTTTTTCTCCCTAGAGTGCTCCTGCATTATTTGTAAAGAAGAAAGACGAAACAATAAGGCTTTGTATTGATTACCGTCAACTTAACAAGGTAACTATAAAGAACAAATACCCATTGCCAAGAATTGATGATTTTTTCGATCAACTGAAAGGAGCAATCGTGTTCTCTAAGATAGATTTAAGATCCGGTTACTATCAGTTGAGAGCCAAAGAATCCGATGTGTCAAAAACTACTTTTAGAACGAGGTATGGACACTATGAATTTCTTGTGATGCATTTCAGTCTAACTAATGCACCAGCTATGTTTATGGATTTGATGAACTGAATTTTTTGGTTGTATTTGGATAAGTTTGTAGTAGTGTTCATAAAAGATATATTGATTTATTCCCGAGATAAGGCCGAGCATGCTGAACACTTAAGAACGGTATTTTAGACTTTACAAGAGGAGAAATTGTTTGCTAAGTTCAGTAAAAGTGAATTTTGGCTTCGTAAAGTCAGATTTCTAGGACACATAGTTTCAAGTAATGGTATTCGGGTTGATCGGAGCAAAATTTTGGCGATTGTTGATTGGAAACCACCAAAGAATATATCTGAGGTTAGAAGATTTTTGGGCTTAGTCGGGTATTATCGACATTTTTCGATGAATTTTCGATGATTTCTTCCCCGATGACTAAGTTGTTGTAAAAGAATGTTAAGTTTGAATGGACCGATTGATGTCAACAAAGTTTCGAGAAGTTGAAGGCACGATTAACTAAAACACCGATTTTGGTACAATCTGAGTCGGGAAAGGAGTTTATGATCTATAGGGATGAATCATTGAATGGTCTTGGTTGTGTGCTGATGCAAGAGGGCAAAGTAGTAGCATATGCCTCGAGACAACTGAAGCCGCATGAGAAAAACTATCCGACTCACGACTTAGAGTTAGCCGTCATAGTGTTCGCACTGAAGATTTGGAGACACTATTTGTATGGCGAGAGATGTCGAGTATTCACCAACCATAAAAGTCTAAAGTATTTGATGACTCAAAAGGAGTTAAACCTACGACAGCGAAGATGATTAGAGTTGATAAAGGATTATAAGTTGATGATTGACTATCACCCTGGAAAGGCGAATGTGGTCGTCGATACTTTGAGTGGGAAGTTATTGTTTGCCTTAAGGGCTATGAATACCCAGTTGTCTGTGACTGATAATGGTTCGGTCATAGCAGAGTTAAAAGCTAGACCTATGTTTCTGCAAGAGATTTGTAAAGCTCAGAAAAGTGATAAAGAGTTACAAGCCAAGATAACTCAGTGCGAGACAGGTATTGAATCAGATTTTTAGATTGGTACCGACGGTTATTTGATGTTCCGAGAGAGGATCTGTGTACCTAAGGATGAAGAGCTTATAAAATTTTACACGAGGCACACAATGGCTGTTTGTCAGTACATTCGGGCAGCACAAAAATGTATAATGATTTAAAGAAGTTGTATTGGTGGCCGGGTATAAAAAGAGACATCTCTGAGTTCATGACAAAGTGTTTGATTTGTCAACAAGTGAAAGCCGAACATCAGGTACCTTCGGGTTTACTTCAGCCAGTGATGGTTCTCGAGTGGAAATGGGACCGAATCACGATGGATTTTGTAACAGGATTACCTATGACTCTTAGAAAGAAAGATTCTGTGTGGGTTATCGTTGATAGATTAACGAAATCCGGTCACTTTATACCAATACGTATTGATTACTCACTTGACAAGTTGCATGAACGTATATTATCGAAATTGTGAGACTACATGGAGTGCCTATGTCCATTATTTCAGATAGAGATCCAAGGTTTACTTCGAGGTTTTGGAAAAAGTTACAAGAAGCTTTGGGTACGAAAAATTTTAGTACCGCGTTTCATCCGCAAACTGATGGTCAATTCAAAAGAGTGATTCAAGTTCTCGAAGACATACTCCGATGCTGTGTTTTAGAGTTCGAAGGTAGTTGGGAAAAAATCTACCTTTAGTCGAATTTGCCTACAACAACAGTTATCAATCGAGTATACAGATGGCACCATATGAAACATTATATGGTCATAAGTGTCGAAATCCTTTGTATTGGATCGAACTTAGTGAGAAACAAATTCATGGGGTTGATTTGGTTAAAGAACCGAAGAGAAAGTGAAAGTAATCCGTGATAGTCTAGAGGCAAAACGATAATTTTTCCAAAATAGGAATTTTGGAGTGATTTGAATAATGTGGTTATTTAATAAGCTAAACATGTCATTATAGATCAAGAAGAACTTGGAATCAACCTTGACGAGGAAAAGGCAAGGTTTCAGACTAAATTGCACATTGACACATTTTGTATCGAGGTAAGTTTATATGTAAATAATATATCCTTTTTACTTATGTTTTTACATATTGAGGTATTATGTGAAATGAGGATGAATATTGTTGATATATATTGAAATAATAGAAAGTGAGGAAATTACGGATGAACACCGTAAATAAGTGAGTGTAGGTGGGCTGTGTGCGATACCACCGTATTTATCATTATTGGTGGGCTGTGTGCGATACCACCGTGAAAATGTGATTATTGATGGGCTGTGTGCGATACCACCGTGTTGTTTATTAGTGGTGGGTTGTGTGAGAAACCACCCTATTTGGTATTATTCCAAAGTGCTTGTTGAGAAACTTTGACTAAGTGAAATTATATGTGATTACGTGATAATAAGTGCAGGGTATAAGTACATGTAAATGAGAGCAATGTTTATGATATGTATTTGGGATGTGTTAGGATCTGAAAAGAGTAAGTATAACTATAATGTGCTGAATTGTTCTTGATTTGTATAAATTGTTCTTGATGGATAAGTATGTGTATGATGTTCATCGTTTACATATAGACTTACTAAGCTTAAAGCTTACTCCCTTCTCTTTTCCCTTGTTTTATAGTATCGACAAGTCAGCTCGGGATACGGAGACCGTCGGAGGATCACCCACACTGTCTACCCAATTGGTATAGTTAGATCATTCTTTTTGAGTATGGAATGTATAGGGACTTAGTCTTTGTCAAGTGTCATATTATTTTGGTCAAATGTGTTGGCTTGTCTTGAAGATGAATTCATTTTGTATAAGACCATAGATGATGGCTAATACTTGTTATTAATATATGTAAATGATGATATGTTGTATGTGAATATGGATGTTTAATGATGATGAAGCACTTAGCTATACTATTTTAAGTGACTTGAACATATATATATTTATATGGATTGGGTGGTTTTGATGTTGTGTAAGTGCAAGCATGGGTGGCAAAAAGGCTTGGTAGATAGCCTTATTTTGTCCACATGGGTGTGTCTAGGCTGTGTGTTACACACGACTTGCCCCATGGGCGTGTAAACCGACCGTGTGGTCCCCTGCACCCTAAGTTGGCAAAACAGAATGCCCAGTAGTAACCACACCTGCTGAGGCATGGCCGTGTGTCTCAACCATGTGGATGACACGGCCATAGGACATGGGTATGTGCTCAGGCCGTGTGAAGTCTACACTTGATTTTAGGAATTTATATCGCCACACAGCCTAAGAACACGGGTGTGTGCCTTGGTCGTGTGACCTTGTGGAGATGATGACATTAGAAGCAGAATGTCAAGGTTTTCACACACGTGCCAAGCATGTCATGGCCATGTGAGGGACACGGGCGTGTGCCAGGCCGTGTGAAAACCCCTGTAGGTTTGGATTAAGAAATAAATCCGCACGGACAAGGGGCATGGGCGTGTGTGATACCATGGCCTGCCCGCACGGGCGTGTTCCTTTCCACACGGGCGTGTGGCCCTGTTTTGAGCAAAAATTTTCTAAGTGTTCGTAAGTTTTCGGTTCAGTTTTGAACTACTCTTTATGTATGTTTTGGGCCTCGTTGGCTCGTTTAAGGGGTGATTTGAATGTTTATAGAAAGTTTTAATTTGGGGGGAAAGTTATGTATCAGTTTATATGATGGCTTGCTTGTAAATCCGGTAATGCCTCGTACCCTCTTCCGGCATCGATTACGGGTAAGGGGTGTTATAGCCACGATACTATAAGATGGAATTTCCCACTTATGATGGTGTTGGAAATCCTTTAGAGTGGCTGAAAAGATTCGAGAAATTATTTTGCAATCAACAAACTAACAAAGAAGATAAAATAGGCTTAGTTGTATTCCATCTCTTAGAAGAGGCGCAACTTTGGTTTGATTAAATGGAATAAGAGGAGACAAATCTTAATTGAGGGTGCTTCTAAAAGTGCTATCATGTGAGGTTTTAGCCACCTATAAGTAATAACCCCTTGGAGGAACTCGCCAACCTGAGACAAATTGGGACTGTAGAGGAATATCAATGTCAATTTCAATCACTATTGGCCAAGATTGCTGATCTTAAACCTCGACAACAAATAGACCTCTTTAGTGTCGGGTTAGTTAAGGAACTTAGAATTGATATTGAGATGTAGCAACCGGAAAACCTTAGAGTTGCAATTAATATGGCTTGAGCATTGGAACATAAACAAAATATCTCTTCCAAACTGTCGTCTCAAACCATCCTGAACTGGCCAAGTTCCCAAAACACTGGTAGCAATTCAATCATTCCAACAACTAAGAGCCTTGCAAAGGGAGGGGGACAAACAACGAAACCAATAAGGAACAACAACAAAATAGGTTCTTCCTCACCGTTTATTAAGAGATTGACAATGGTAAAAATGGCAGAAAGAAGGGCTAAGGGGTTGTTTTATAATTGTGACGAGTTTTATTCCATAAGACACAAATGTAAATTGCTATTTTGGATAGAAGTACTAGATGTTGAAGGCGAGCAAAATGAAACGAGGTAGATGATTTTGGATAAGTTCTGAAGATTATTCTAAATTTGAGCTTAAGGACAAGCTTAACTTTGAGAGAGGGAGTATTGATATGGATGCTTTTATTGGAAAACAATAATAAAGTTTTAGTTTTTTTGTTTGTTTATTTATTTATTTATTTATTGCGTCGTTGGTTCATAACACCTTCTTAACAATATCCTCATATTCCAAATGCGAAAGTCAGCTCTCAAGGAACCGGAAAGGCCTTTTCCCCCTAACATTCTTCATACTGTCCAAGTCAATAAGCAATGGATGATGATCCGACTTTAGCTTACAAAAATGATGCATGACCACAATAAAGGCAAAGTCTTCTTAAATGTCATTACAAATTGTTCGATCAATACGTTGAAAAAGAGCTCCCCTGTTCCATGTAAACATGGGGCCAATAAAACTCATGCCATGAAGACCATTGTTGAACACGAATAAGGAACATCCCACCTTTAACACTTTAGAACACATTTCCTTTCCAAACCAGATAAAAGAGAATTAAAATCTCTAAATATAATCCAATGGTTAGATATGTTTTAAGCAAGGAATGCAAATCCTTCCAAAACCAGACCTGTTGAAATCTCCGAGGACTAGCATAAACAATGGTAGAAAGGAAACTGACCGATTTTGAAAGATTACTAAAACATAAAAAAAACCTAAATAACACTAGCAAAACCTCTAGCATCAACACGAAATGAAAAGCCAAAACCCAATTTACCAATCACATCATTTGCATTTTCCCACTAATACGAGTCTCAAGCAGCACAATGATATTTGGATTAAATTCTCGCACATACTCTTTGACAACGCTATGAAATTTTGGGTGCCCACACTCTTGAAAATTCCTGTCCAACAACTTTGTATTTATTATAAACAAATGAAAAAGAAAGAGAAAAAAAAAACATACTAAAAACCTCAAGTCGCGGTCATAGCCTCGTGAGAATCTTCAACAATGGACACCACAAGATTCCCCTGATCAAAACCTAGGGCATCTTTCCCATCAAAATGCATCTTAACTTCTCTTGTTAAAAACTCCATAGCTGATGTGATTGAAACCATCAATGTGTGTTAGTACAAAACTTCGGTGAGGAAAACCTCAAACACACGAACGGAACACAAACAGAAAACGAAGAAATAGGACAAGGCTCCAAGATGTGTATCAAGCCACTATCTTTAAGGTTCTATTCGCCCCTACCTATACTTGATGTGCAAATGAGTTTCAAGCAAATAAACCTCAAGGATACAATGAATCCTAATAACTATGTGGGTTTTGCACAGACAAAAATAGTCAACTAAGCATTGAACAATGTATAACCAAAAAATCAATTTCTATAAAGAATTTCTGCAATGACTCTTTATAGAACAATATAAGAATATTAGAAGATGGAGGAAATATTGATAGAATGAATTTTTAGAACTTGTTGATATGATTTCCAAATGAAATCTCATTCCTATAAATAGGAATTTTCATGTCTCTTCATAGAGATATCTTTCAATAAGTGTCTTTTCTAAATAATAACATCTTTAAAAGAGACATTATTATTTATCTAATATCATAACTATTCAAGTAATATTGTTTGAATAGTTATAATTATTTGTTAAAAATCAAATCATATAACTCTTAACCAATATGAAAAAGATATAACTTTTGATTAATTACACCCTTTCATTTATAGTTATTGGAATATTATAAATATTGTTAAAAATGTTCCAACAATGTACTATCAACTTCATTATTTGATACACCATCATTTTCATCTTTCGCCATCAGCTGCAAAGACGATGAAGCACCATGTAAATCCAACGATTCAAGCATCACACTGTCGTCCTTCTTCCCAATTTCACTACAGGTAAATGATTTTCATCATAACGAACAGTAGCACGGTTTTCCTATCTATACTTATTTCAATAAGCTTAGGGACCAAACAACTTGAAATAGACCTTGATCAGCTCCACAATTGACCATAACTGACCATCGCCATAATTGTTCTTTTTAGAATCCAACCCAATAGCATTCCCCTTACTTGATGGCCTTAGAGTTTTGGACCCAATTTTAATTCCATGGCCCGTCAAAACCCCTTTCCCACGGCTTTATTTACATATATAGAACTTTTAGCATTAAACATGATCAGCTCATTGATAATCTGATCTTGCACATTTAAAGTCACAGCTAGTTCCTGATTTTTAGCATGGGTTTCAGTATGATAATCTTGCGAAGTTCCAAAACGAGAACCCTGCTTTCTGCCTCCACTATTCTTGGCTTGATTATATTGATCTTTACGAGATTACCTCATCTGTTTCCTTTCAATGAACATCCAAGGCCCAAACTTCTCCATTTCCAAATTTTGGCGACCCTCTAGATGCGCTCGAACTACCTAAGCTCTCCTTTCTATTGCCTAATCCCTTACCGTCACATCCATGGGTATTACCTGAATCCTGTTTACCTGGGAGCAAATCTTTAACATGAATGTATCACCCACAGGTGAAGCAAACGTTCGGGGGTGCCTCATACTCCACTATTTGAACTTCTCCATCAATAAGGATTTTCGAGATAAGAGGGTTTCGGAGATCAATAGAAATGGCCATTCTAGCGAACCTACCCATTGTACCATTTTCAATGTTATAATCAATTTTCACCACAGTTCCAATAACACTACCAATAGCCATAAGAATACTTTTTTTGTGCATGGCTCCATGCAATCGTATCCAAACCATCACAATAGAAGGATATTCCTGAAATGTAGAAAATGAACCATAAGATATGGGCCAAAAATCATCTATGGTCCTTTCGAAAGAACATCGGTATAATCATTTGCATCTATAAATTTAGGTAAAAACTAACCATTCTCAAGATCCATCAACTGAATTGACGTCTTCAGTTTCTATAGCGTATACACTTCATTGAGCAGTGCATTGAATCTGATTCTTCTCCCCCAAATTTTAATAACTACCATCAATTCCATGGTCTTCTCCATAAAAAAATAGATCCTCTCCGAAAAGCTTATTGAAGGGACTCCAACAATCACATATGTACAGCCCAATTTCTGCCCGGCCCCATTAACAAATTAAAACCCAGATAAACAGTCCAGTCTATTACAAGGCCCGGTGGCCCAAAAACAATAAAACAAAAAAAAAACAATTAAAAATAATAATAATAAACCTAATACAATGCCCAAAATACAACAGAAACCCTAGCCCCCTTTCCTATGGCGCCGTACCCACTCCATGTGCGCCCTCAGCACGCACATCGCCCAAGGCTCGGCTTTGCCTGAACCCTTGCACCAAAATGGCCTACTACCTCGTTGACTCTCCAAGGGACCTGCAAACAAGCAAAGAAAGGAAAATGAGAACAGAGCAACAAAAGGCAGAAAGAAACAATGATAGGAAGCAAAAAAATCAATTGTAAAGTCGGCTATATAAGCCCAACAAAACCCTAATGTATTCACAACACACAAAAAATATCAAAATACAAGAGAGCAGATTTCAAAATACAAAAGATTCAAGGTTGCATTTTTTATTTTGTTTTATTTTTGTTTTCGTTTGATTTTGCCTTAGCTTTTTTTTTAAAAGAAAAAAAAATGAAAAAGAGGGTGAAATCACTGACCTTTCGCATTCGGCTGCCGTAGGTTGCCGAGGTTGGCCGTTTCCGATGAAAAACGGTGTCTTGGGGGGCTCAGACTTGAAAAGCCAAGAAAAATGGCTCTTTTAGCATTTTTCGGCCACCGTGGACTGCGGCCGCCACGGTGGTCCAGCGCCGGACTCTGGGGAGAGGGAAAGAGTTTTTGAAAAGTTTTTTGTTTTTCTTGAAAGGGGAGAGCTGAAGTGAAGATTTTAAAAAAATTTGGGCTTAAATAGGAGGTACGAAACGACGTAGTTTCGTCTGCCCCCCCAGATGCCAAAACAGCGTCATTTTGGGAGGCCGACCCGAGACCCGACCCGCTTTGCCTAGGATCAGCGTGTTTTCTTAGCGGAAGGGCTATTTGCGCTTTTGGCCCTTCCGCTTTTTAAACATATTTCAATTAAATCTTTTCGGTTCTTTAAATCTGGCCCGACAGCTTCACATTTGCTTCATTTTAGTCCTTATTGAAACGCTGATAATTTCCCAAATGGTCCCCCTTATTTTTACGCGCGTTACATTGGGCCCTAATTCTTTTTCCTCTTTTTAAATTTGGCTCTTTAATTTTATTTCTCTTTTAATTTAGTCTCTTTTAATTTTTTTATTTATAATTAGGATTCTTAATTTTATTTTAATTGCAATTTAATACAGTATTCATTTATATATTTTTATGTATTGTTTATATCTATTTACTTATTTGTTTGCATGTACATATATTCCTTTTTTTTTATCATTATTATGTATATTTTTTATTTCCTTTTTTTCATATTTTTATTTTGCATATGTTACTTCATTCCATTATTTTATTTTTATTATCATTATTATCGTTCTTATTATTGTTAATATTATTGTTTTAGGATACATGTATTCTTTATTTTTATTTTTATTATATGTATTTTTTACTTCCTTTTTTGTTCACATTTTTTTATTTTGTGTATCTTACTTTATTTCATTAATCATTGTTATTATTATCATTATTACTATTATTTTTGTACTATTATTATCATTATTATTACTATTATTATTATTATTATTCGTTTATTATTATTACTATTATTATTGCTATTATTATAATTAGTACTATTATTAATTTTACTATTATTTTTATTTTTATTATTATTTTAAACCATTTCATTCAATTTATTCATAAGTTTATTTGCTTATCCTCAACTTAAATTAATTTTTCACTAGAATTTCCTTTGTTATTTCATTTATTATTTTATTTATTTCATTTTTATTTTGTTTTTTCCTCATTATTATTATCTTATTATATATTTATTTATTCATTATTTCATTTATGTCTTTATATACCTACAAGTTTATGTTATTCGCTATTATTATTGTATTTATGTTATCATCTTCGTTATTATTATTCTATTATGCATATCAGTACCGTAATTCGTTTCCTATTTTACTATAAAATCATGTTACATTTACCCGATATATTAAAAATGTTGTTTTCACAAAACAATATTCCATGTTTCGAAATTCAAAAATATCGTATTCTAACTTACGGAATATGATTTCTTTCTAAAATCGAGATAATCAAATACCTTTCAAAATAAATAATTTTTCGGTGTTTATTCTCGTATCCGAAATTTAAGACATTGTGTCCTAACTTACGGGACGTAATTTTTTCTCGATTAACGTGAAATATGCCCTGTTCCCGAAAATTTTTAACTTTATAATGAAGGATTGTATTTTAAAATTTTCTTCAAATTTTTAATTTTCGACGCTAAAGACATCAAATAATCAACTAGGTACCAATTTTGGCCGTATCGAGGGTGCTAACCCTTCCTCGTGCGTAACCGACTCCTAAACCCGTTTTCTGGATTTCGTAGACCAAAAATCGTTGTTTTAGTACATTAAAATTTTTATTTAAAATGATTGAATTACGAGGTGATCCGATCACAACTCATCAAAAAAGATTAGTGGCGACTCCCGTTTTTCGTTTTCATTTCCAAAATCAAAGTCGACACTCTTTTAAAAAAAATGATTTCAACAACATATACATATGTCATCTTCTAAGATATCAATATCATCATCCTCATTAGAAGGCCCTAAAAGTTTATCCTTAAACGTCGCTTTCTCGATCCCTTCCATGTTGACAGCCATTTAATTCCCATTTGGAGGGTCTTCCTCCCATCGTTGGACTTTCTTTGTTGCTCTACCAATCCTAGAATTTGCTAAAACTGACGTAAAAGTAGCCATTAATAGGGTTTTAGATTTTAAGAATAGGGAGAAAGAGGATGAAGATGAAAGAGTGAAAGAGAGAGGGGGGATGAAAATGGAGGAATTGAAAGGGAGGAAGATGAAGCGGAGGGGGGATAAAGAGAAAAACAAAAATTTAATTTGAAAGATTTTTGTTAGCAATTGGGGTGAAGTTATAATTTTAAGTATCTAATTGGAAAAAAAAAAGGTTATAGTTTGAGTGCTTGTT
Source organism: Gossypium bickii (assembly GCA_025503065.1). Taxonomy (NCBI): domain Eukaryota; kingdom Viridiplantae; phylum Streptophyta; class Magnoliopsida; order Malvales; family Malvaceae; genus Gossypium; species Gossypium bickii. The sequence continues at coordinate 95,633,485 of CP106716.1, forward strand.
ATTGAATTTTGGCTTTTGGATAATATTATTAGATGTATGGTGAACATTTGTATTATATATTTAAGTAGTTTGGTTTCACCCCCACTTTTTCATGGTCAATTTTTGGGCTAAACTATAAATTAAAAATTTAAACATTCTCCCTTTTTTATATATATATTTGGAATTCAGTTTTTTTACTTGTATTTTCAACAACTTAATTATGAAATATACAATATGATTCAACCTTTTTTTTATACTATACTATGGTACTGATATTAATATGAGAAATATTTTTTTAGAACAACAAATGTCTTCTTAATTACATTTTAAAGTCTTTGAATATCTCAAATTAAAGATTTCACGAGTTACCTATGAGACTTGTGTTTAACACCATTTTCTCAAAGAAAACATTTTATATATGCATAATTATTTGAAGAAATACTTGTTATTCTTGCTATAACTTTTCATAAATAAATATATTAATACTTTTATAAGTTTAGAAACTTTTAAGATTTAAATAATATATTTTTGTTATAACTTTATAAAATACACCAATTATTTTTATAATATATATTTTTAAGATTTATAATATAATAAATTTTATCGTAATCATCTCAAACACTCATACATGATTATGCTTATAATATAATTTTTATAACTTGTATAAAAATATTTTTTAAAATTAGAATTGAGTGTAATTACTTATGTAATTACTCCAATTCTCACCACCCTTTAAAAATAAAAAAGTGTAATTGAATGTTCCAATTACACTAAATTTGGTGAGACTCATTAATTACAATAATTACCTAAATCTACCATTGTTATGTAATCCAATTACTAAGATACTTTTCAAATACTACCTTAATGTATTTAAAACAATTATTCTTGATGTTGATGCTGAGTTATAAGATATTTTAGATGGTCTGTTACTACTGAAAGAAAAATAAGGAAAAAAAAAGTGTTAATTCAAACAAACAGCTTCAAAGAAGGTATCCAAATTTTGGAGTCAACTTCTTCAAAATCAACAATAATTAGGCGCATACACCACCTTCTAAAGAAGGTTGAAAAATAGACAATTCAGATAATGAAAAAGCTGATTGAATAGCTAAAGTAACCTTCAATAGGGGAGAAGGGTTGCATTTGTTTACAAACAATCGTTTTGTCTTAGTTTAAACGGGTTGTATTTGTCTTATTTCACCAAACAAAAAAATATATATATATATTTTAGAAAAAATATTTCAAAATAATACATTTAAGATAATTAGTCTACTAACTTACGAATCAATTTAAGATCAGTATTTAATTTTAAATAACCATAATAATTTTAATTTTAATAATTAAATAATTAGTATTTAATAAAATTTAATTTAAAATTAACTTATTATTAATTGAATAAATTATTAAAAAAATTGAAAACCCCTATAATATATATAAAACAAATACACTTAATTCAAGAATATATTGGAATTGTGATTCCTTGAGACAGAACCTTGAACATACATTCATAGCCATCTGTTATATGACATGACAATGACATTGCAGTAAACAGGCAGGCAATTCACAAACCTTAGCTCAGCTTAGGTATGAAGCATGACTATGTTGGGTAAATCCCCTTGAAAAATGGTCCTGGTGAAAGGGATCATCTGTAGCATTAACTGAACTCAACCTGGGAGAGAAATCATACCCTCTCATCTCTTCCATTTCATGCTCACAACTTCTCATTCTGGCTTCTTCTTTGAATTTGATAAAGTACATGGATGACCAATAATCTTTCGCCAGGTTCTAGAATACAAAAAAAAAAAAAAAAAAAAAAATGCACACTTGTTTAGACATTAAATGAACATAATTCTCAACTAATGTAAATAGATCTCACCTACTTCAATTGAGTAAAAAAGAAAACCCACCATTTTCATTAACTGCGTCAGTTCATGTAGTGCATTGGTGAAGAGATCAGGGTGTGTTAGATCGGTGGTGGCCAAAATTTCTTGCCGGATTCGATGAGATATGTTAACTTCCATTGCTGCACCTGAATGACAAGTTGGGCAGGACATTGGGTAAATGCACGACTTGCAAGGTAAGTAAAATGAGAATCATTAAGCAATGATCATGAATTCTCACACCAAAGAAAAGCTCAAGATAATAGTCAAAATCGAGCTCCATAACAAAATGATCATGAATTCTCACTCCAAACAAACTTCTCCAAATCAAGACTTGAGATAGAAAATAACAAAGAAGAAAAACTGAAAAGTGCTTCTTCGAAAATAAGACCAACAAACCTGCAATTATGTATTTATTAATGATATGTCGTGCCATGTAGATCCTTTTTACAGGGTCATCTATTGGAATTTTGCCAAGCTCATGCACCTCATCAAAGAAATGTACACTTTCCCCAGCCAAACAACTGTGATCAAGGAGAAACGAGTCCGATTAAAATGTTCTTTTAAACTTTTAAGGTCGTAAACAATGTGTCTTTATTTTACAAAAGTCAGAAGTTTTGCTGGGAAAACCATTTTCCTCCTTTTATTCCCATTAGATAATTGAAACTTTTTAATCCAGCTATTTTTCCTATCCAGATTGAATTACTACAAAACAAAAAGAATATTCTCTCATTTCTTTGGCAAGCATCGGAAAACAATCAATAAACAATACCACAATAACATGATATGAAGTACCTGTCTGCAAATGCCATAAAAGACTGACGGAACCGTTTGTTCAGAAGAAGCTTATCCAATGGTTCATTAGGATCAATGTCAACAGCTTGTTCTCTTTGTAATAGCAGTCCGCTTTCTGGTATGCCCAGAACTTGACCCATTGTTTTGAGTTCTAGAGGTTCCCTTTTTCTCAAGCTGATTTGTGAGAGCAGAGGCTGCGCAATTGATATGGAGAAGAAAACCAGTACAAGAATGCTTGCCTGTGAAACAAACCTGATCCATGTTAGCAAACACACAACATTTAAGCTTCATGATATGTATGTCAACTGACTAATGATGTAGGCAAGCCCATCAAGATGCAAAGGAACAACTTAGTTATAAAACATACCGTAAGTAAAAGCATAAATCTGGAGGCCACTTGAAGCCATGAGATATCATCATGAATTTCATTCAAGATGTAAGCAAAAACCCAAACTCCTGAGAAGTTCAGAGGAGCACAAGTAAGAAAATTAAGGTCAACATAAATACACAAAGGAGATATCACCATTCACAAAAAAAAACAATCAAAAGAAAACATTGTATCATTATTTGTTCACCAAAGCCTGTCTGCTAAAAATCACAATTTCAACAGCTCCTACAAATTTGAACTCCATGATACTTTAATACTGTGGGGACTTTGGAAGGGGAACATGTTGTATCATGAATGTTACAACAAGAGTGTATATTAAATCAAAAGCACAAATTCTACATCCAATGAGATGCTAACAAATGCTAAAGTATCTCAGCTGCATATAAGCAGTTTGCTTAATTCTACTGGGATTTTGCCAAGCTCATTCATCTCAACTGCATGTAAGCAGTTTGCAACTAATCCAGTTTAGAATTGCATTAAATTTCTTGTAAACAATTTTGAACATAAAAAAAATACATTCCTTTATCAATGATGATAATGCAATTTGCAACATATACAGAACCAACTGGAGAAATGTAAGGCATGTATGAAACGTAGATAAAAATTTACCAATTAGTGATGCTGAGCCAAGTATTCCTTGCCAAAGGTCTCTGAGTTCATCAAACCTAAACTCTATATGCCGAATTGCCCTTGTGAACCCCATCAGAACAGCAACATATAATGAGTGAAGACATACAACGGGTATTGTCCAGTAAGTTCCAAAGTGACATCTGTAATTGAGAGGCTTCTTCTCATGAATAACTACAACAAAATAATGCCTCTGGTTAAAATAGGAATCCCAGTGGAGTGAGAGCACACGAGTCAAAAGAATTGTCATAAATAAGCTTGATGTATCCATACATTCCTGATTGTCAATAGAAAAATCCTTGACAGGTATTAGGATTGTTGATTGGACAATAATGCTGAAGCAAGAAAATATATTTTTAAGCTTATTACAATTGTAGATGATCATTCCATGTGTTAATTAAAGATATCTACCAACAATATGCATAAATTCAAATAAACAGATGAAAAAACTCATTTGGAGAAAGCTTGCTAAAAGGGCAGATTAGTTTCATTGCATAAGTTCAAGCAGAAAAAATAGGAAGGCTTTTGACATTCTTACCTGCAGCGCCAGCAACCCATGGCAAAAGAATCAATGGAAGAAACATATGAGATCTAATTGGTGGTAAACGCCTCCTGAAAAATTCAAAAGCATTTAAATTAACCATATTTTGCTGAAATGGCATGTTTTAAACAGATAATAACACCTCTACAACAATTAAATACTGCAATGTGATGTAAACTTATGGTTTGGCAATATAATGTAATGAATTATCTAGTTAAGTGCGTAGTACATTGCCCCATTGCATGTAGCAAAGTTTCATAGTAAAAAAATGCAGTTAAAGTTATTGATTCAAGAACTAGAGGATGACCTATAACAAAAGTACTGAACCATTTCACCAAAAATTAACAAAATTAAGCAATTGTGAACAAATTAACCAACATGTTTTTGCCCAGTTTAAGAAGAGAAACAAAATATCCATAAGCTTGGAAGCACAAACACAGGCACGTAATTTGAGTACACCACATGGAAGCAGCAAACAAGGATTTCTTAGAAATTCAGACATGGGTGCAACAGGATACTGATAAAAAGAATATAATAATATACAATAAAAATGTAAAAATGATACTTCTCAACTAAATAGTAACATGTAAATGGCTTTTCAAAAATTTAGAAATTGAATATAATTTTGAATTTAAAAACTTGAACCTCAAGAATCATTAAAACCAAATTTAACATTGTCAAATCCATACTTGGGAGAAACATGCAAAACAAAAACTTTCATTGCATGTCTGACCATGTCTAGACCAAATTCCGACAATGTCTGATTTTAGTTTTATTTTTTACATGTCCTTGCATGTCCAACATATTCTACCGTGTTGGTCGTTATCTGATACTTGGACACTGTCTTTGTGCTTCATACCTTGTAAGTTAATCATCTCTTCTATCTAGCAAAAAGGGGGAAAAGAGTCTCTTTTGTTGTCATGATCCAACCCACGAAGCATGGCAGTGTTGTGAAAGCATAAGCTGGAATTGTCTACTTTGGGCACTCACGAGTCCATAAAGTTTTGTCACCCTCATGTGTGCTTTTTTATGTCACAACCTAACTCTGCCTGCTGAGCATGGGCCATGTCATAAGAACATATGCCGAAATTGTCCTCTTTGGGCACCCACAGCTCCCTCAAAGTTGTCACCCTTAAGTACACCTCCAGAAATTCAAACCACATCACAACATAGAAACCAGTGCACACTACAGAACGGATATCAAGTGATCTAGTGATATAAAAAGGCATCTTTTTATGTCCCTTCTGCAAAGTGCACTCATTTGTGTGTTGTGATGTGAGTTTGAATCTCTAGAGGTGCATTTGACGGTGGCAAAACCTTGAGGGACTTGTGAGGAACAAAAAGGACAATTCTGGATTATTGTCTCATGACATGACCCATGCTTAGTAGGCTGGGTCATGACATGAAATTGTGCCTTTTTTGTCACGACTTGAACTAGCTTGCGAGGCATGGGTCATGGTAGACATTCAGAGTGTACTCATTTGTGTGCTACATAAGTGAGAATATTTGGAAACACACCTGAGAGTGAAAAAACCTTGAGGGACTTTAGTACTCAAAAAGGATAATTCCAACTTATGCTTTTACAACACAACCCATGCCTCGCGGCCTAGGTTGAGTCGTGACATAAAATCAATTGGTATCTGTTCTATAGAGTGCATTCATTTGTGTGTTCTAACATCGAGTCTCTTAGGCACACCTGATAGTGGCAAAACCTTGACCTGAAGGACTCATAGGTACTCAAATAGGACAATTCTGACTTATGTTCTTACGACACAACCCATGCCTACCAGTCTGAATCAAGTCGTGACATAAAAAGTGTCTTTTTACTATATCAATTAGTATCCATTCTGCAAAGTGCACTCATTTGTGTGTTCACACCTTTTTTTGTCATGACCTGACCCAGCTCGCGGGGCATGGGCCATGTCATGCGAACATAAGCCATGATTGTCATTTTTGGGCACCCACAGGTCCCTCAAGGATTTGTTACCTTTATTTGCGCCTCCAAAGATTCAAACCTATATCCCAACACACAAATGAGTGCACTTTGCAGAACATATCGTCTTTTGTCACTCACAACTCAACCTAGCCTGCAGGGCATGACCCATGTCGTGAAAACATAAACCAAAATTGTCTTCTTTAGGCATCCACATGTCTCTCAAAGTTTTGCCATTCTCCTATGTACCTCCAAAGATTCAAACTTACCTTACAACACACAAATGAAAGGAGGAGCATCTGAGGGTGGCAAAACCTTGAAGAACCTATAGATGTCCAAAGAAAATAATTTCAGCTTATGCTTTCATGATGCAATTGATGTCCTCCAGACAGGGTCGAATCGCAACATCTGTTGTTCTCTATTTTCTGTAAATACAATCAGTCATAAAATTTCTCAAATAGAAGAATATCGACTCACTTGACAAATACATAGTATAGTTGAAAGGCCTGTGCTATGCGGCAGCTCATCAACAAACCAAATCCAAGTGGACCTTCAAGCCATACTGAAAGCAAAATATACTTCAGACTATTTAATGGACAAAAATAAGTAAACTGAAAAGTAATTAGAGATTATAACCTGCCCAAACATAGCATGACAACCACCAATGGCTCTTTTTGTATTTAAGAAAATTAACTGCCATCTGTGAAAAGCATATCATTAACGATTTAACACTAATGGTAATAATTATGAAGTAGTTTATTGTAGATATAAATAATTAACAAGAAAATTGAAGTTTATATTGCCTTACCACTATTGCTAACAGAAAGTTGAAGCTGGCGATAACTTGAATTACTGGAATCCAAAAGGCACTTCCTTTTGCAATTGGAACCTTGTGTATAAAAAACGGAAAAGTTGATCTCACAATAAGTCTGCAAAAAAGAGAGACGAAAAACAGTGATATAAACAGATTGAAAAGGAAAGAAAAGATTCCACTGAGGCATAACATCAAATGGCTGATAACCAAACAAAATTGCCCATCTATAGAACTTGAACTTCAAAAATGCAAATCTTGTGAGCTATGTAAAATGGATTTTTAGTATAGATTTCAAGAACAAAAAAGAAAAAGAAAAGTACAAAATCATGGAGAAGATGGCTATGGAAACAGCTACGTAGTCGGACGGGCAGCCACCACGTACGGCACAGCTTGGCATAGTTTTTTTTCTCGAGCAAATGATAGGAAGTAGATCAAAATAAGGAGTTAATGTTGTAATTCTTCATTTCCATAAGCCAAAAAAAAAAAAAAAGCACAAAAAAGAAAAAGAGAAAAAGTGCATATGGGATTAATATTTGGGAGAGAAAGACATGGCGGTGTTGTAGTTTTCCCCTATCAGTCAGTCTCCATGGTTGAAGATGGCTTTTCTTTTCTTTGTTTCTTTTTTGACCAAGGAGTGAGGAGTGAGCATTGAGGACCCCCATTTTGTGTAGCATGTCTGAGATGTAACCCGGTCTAACATTTCCGATGGTTCGCGCGTAGGTATGGCAACCAGCGGGGCGGGGCGGATTTTTGCCCGGCCCGGCCCAGAACTTCGTTAATCCGCCTGATCGACTCGATCCCGTCCCTTAAGAAAATAAAATCTGCCTGAACTTAAACCTCAAATTTAATAAAAGATTGGACCGCACAACTCAAATTTAATTTAATTTTTTTTTATTCTGAAGTAAATAAAATTATATTTTTAATTTCTTTTATTTTGACAAATAAAATTAATTTATTTGAGTACAGACTTAAAACTTAATATATATATTTTATTTATATATTTGTTTATTGAAAGTAAAAACTTGATATATGTATACATTTTATGAGAATTTTTATAAATATTCCTAGGAGAGGTAGATTTACCTAAAACTCGACTTGATCTGATCCGATTATTTTTTTAATTTCACTTGACCCAACCCACTCTGAACCTGAATTTTCAAAAAAAAATCCAGCCCTGCATTAGGTTAGGTTGAAACACGTCAGATTTAAATTTTTTTGTCATCCCTATTTGTGCGTGTATTAAGAAGAGTAAACTATACCATTAGTCACTAAATTATTGATAAATTTTCTGATTATTTAACTAAAAATATACAATTTGATGTCTAACTATTTGAATAGATTAATTTATTGAGAATGAGTTCGGTTCCACTTACTTAGACTTTTCTTTATTTGTTGAATTGTTTTTTATAATTTGATTTGTTAATATTGGATTTTTATTTTTTATATTAATTCCGAGTTTTAGATTTGTATATTATTTTGACAAAGTTGATCTTTCCGAAAAATTATAAAATAGATTTTGTTTTATAAATTTTAAATATTATTTTATAAAGTTTTAAAGTATTTTGTAAATATTTCTAAAAATTAATTTTTTAATCAAATAAAAATAATCAATAATTTTTTTGAGAAATAACTTTTTATATACAAATTTTAAATTAATTTTACTATTTTAAATATAAAACATTTATTATCATATCCTAAAAATTGAAAATATTTATAAATTAAATAAAAATATAATACAACCCAATTTTATCTTGATTTTTTAACTTATATTCCAAAAACCACCCAAACATTAAAATTCGATTCATTTCTGTTTAATTCAGTATTCAATTCCTTTATTTTCTTAACTCTAATGTATGTGTTTTTACTATATATCTATATATATATATATATATATATATATATATGTTTGAATCCAAAAGTTAATGTCAATAACGATTAAAACAATGCAAATTATTTATTTAGATAATGATTTTGTTCATTATTAGTGGAGTAAAAAAAACTCCACAAGCGGGTCGAATATGATGTCAAGTGTCTTTCTTAATTATCTAATTATTATTTTATTATGGGTTAGTATTTGGTACATTAACAATGTATGTTTTTTATTCCACAAGTAGCCTTGTGTATCTTTTTTTAAAAAATATTTATTATAACATCCCAAAATAGGGCCTAGAAATTTGAGCATGATGAGCTGATATACGCCAGTATACCTGGCGAGTTGGGGTTCGCCAGTAAGACTGGCGAACTAGAGTCCGCCAGAAGGCTTGGCGAGCTAGTGTACGCCAGAGGATTTAGCGAACTATGATCGCCTATAGGCTTGGTGAGTTGGTGTTTGGTAGTGGGCCTAGTGAGCTGTGATCACTATTTTGGGCCAACAGTCAAAAGTATGAGTAGTCAAAGAGTAATTATACCAAAATTAGGAAATCAACTTATTTTTCTCTTCGTAACACCATCCATGCACGTAACTATTTCTTACATCTACTACGACTAGGGTATTTTAAGAACATCAAAACACTTAGTGCCTAAAAATTAGGCCATTCCCATCGAAAATTCATATTCTTTTGAACGATAAAATTCTCTCAAATTTCTCCATCGATTATCTTGTTGTCAAGTTTCAACTTAGAACTTAGTTCTTAGAACTTAAGGTAAGACTATGTTTCTTTATAAACAAAAGAGACAAGGTTCGCCAAAAGACTAACAGGTGCAAACCTAGATACGTTTGTGTTTATGTATGAGTTTTCATGTGCTTTGTTTGTTAGTGACTTGTGTATGTTTGTGTAATTGTGAAATTAACAGAACCATCTACAAATAAAGACATGGGAAAAGCGAAGCTTGTTTAGAACTTTTGGTAAATTGGTGAGTGTTCAGGGATTGCCACATGTATGTATGAACCATAGTGTTAATCAGAAGCTTAAAGTTTTAACCTAAGTTCTGAGGGTAAGTCTTTCCTAAACTCAGTTTTATGAATATATGTTAAAAAAGTGTTTTTATGAACAATGGTATACGAGCTTTATATTGCGAGCTATATATGAACAGTGATTTGCGAGCTCTATGTTTAAGCATATGTTTTGACATAATAATCTTCTGAAACTGATGGATATAATGGCATGGCATAGGATTGTGAATGCTCACTTTTATGTTTTGTAATTTGGGCAAAAGACCTTGGGATAAGTTGGAGAGATAAGGGAATGTCAAGCTAAGCTCCAATCAATGGGACATGTTGGTGTGTTGGAGAGTGTTTAGCTTTAAGCTACACTTATTGTTCATTCAATTATCTCTCATTCAATTGTTCATTCTATATAATTATTAAGTTTTAAGCTACAATTATGGGATATCCATTATGAAGACTTAGAATGTGCGAGCTACACTAGGAACGAACCTTGATGTCAAGATGTGTAAATCGTTTGTCTAAGTGTATAATGCAAATACTTATATGTTATTCAGCTACACAAAAGCAACTTATGTAATAACCCAAATTCTACAGGCACCGGAAAAGTGAGTTTAGAGCCTCTGTCTTAGGAAAACGAGTCCGTAAATATTTATTAAAAATATTTACGAAGTTAGTATGGGTTGAATTAGATTTTTGATAAGTGAATTTAGTTTAATTAGAAGTAATTATTAGAAAGGACTAAATTGAATAGAGCATAAAAGTTTAATTATAGAATAAAGAAAGATTAAAAGACTAAATTAGTAATTAAACTAAATTAGTGACATGTGTAAGTTAGAGAATAAATACAAGTGTAACTAAAATATTAGTACAAATGAATATTATATATATATTTACTTATAAGTTAAGTAAAAGATTATTATTATTAGTATTTATTTATTATGTTTATTATATTATTTTTGTTAAATAAATATGATAGTGCCAAATGTGCGGTGATGATTTATACATGTGTATCTATATGTATTAATACACATGTAATTTATATATTGGTTATTATATAGATATTTTAATTTAATAAAACAAATAAAAAATAAAAGAAGAATAGAAAAGAGAGACAAACGAAAATTGGGGAAGAAAGAAAGGAAAGAAAAGAAAAAGGGGGAAAACTAGGATTTTGATGCTTGGAGATTATTTGGTAAGTTTAATTAAGTCCTTTTCATGTGATTTTAATGTTTTTGAAGTCTTAGAGTAAGATACTCTTGAATTTATGTGGAAATTTTGAAAAATGATAGAATTTTTAGTAGGGTTTATGTTGAACTAATAATGGAATTAGGGATTAATTTGATAGAATTTGTGATTAGAATCGACTGAAGGACTAAATTGTAAATTAGGCTATAAGTTTTGAGTTTTATGAGCTAAATTGAAAGAAACATGAAATTATGGTTATATTGAAGTTTTGATGGAAATTGAATAAGGAAAGGATATGAATTGTAAAAAGGAAGAAGATAAAAATGGTTAGGACAAATTTGGGATTTAGGTAAAAGTTGCATGGAAAGTTATCATTTTATATAAAATATGTGTGTTATTAATTAATTATAATTATTTTAATTTTCGTAGCAAACAAGGAAACTGAGACGTCTATACGAAGGGGAAGAAAAAAGTGATCAAGGAGTAGCTCGAGAAAATATCGGTTTGATTTATCATAACTCATGTTATTTATTATTATATATTTAACTTCAATGTATATGTATGAAAAATGAAATTTAGGTAAGTATTGATATTTGAATGGAATGTGATTTGGATTTAATTGATGAATATATATATATGTATGAAATTAAATAGTATAATTGTAGTGAATTTGAAATGAAATTGAGTAGTGAACTTGAATTGGAAGTGATTTGAATTGTGAATTTGAGATTGAGATTGAATTGATAATATGTATGAATTGAATTTGGATGATTTGTGATCAATCGGGAGAGAAAGAGAAATTGATATTTGAACTAATACCCTATTAACTAGTCGGGTTGAGTCGGATATAGTTGGCATGCCATAGGATTGGAAGAGTACAGGGATTCTTCGACCTGGAGTCGATGAGACACTGGGTGTCATTATTTACTTCAGATAGATTCAATGAGGTACTGGGTACCGCTTTACTTTGGCTAGGCCGATGAGACACTGAGTGTCACTATATTGTTTCGAACTATCCGATGAGGCACTGGGTGCCAGTATGGTGTGTTTGGTTGGATCCGTGTATCCGCCAAAGTCAGAGTCATGTTAATAGGGGTAATTACATGAAATGAGAAAATCATCTGAATTTGATTATTTGAACCATTAAATGAATAGTGAAAGAGATATTGTGAAATGAGATAAGAAATAAAATTATGCTATGTGATTGAAGCATGAATCAAAGGTTCATGAATAGTTAAAATTCTATGGATGAGTATTAATTCAAATATTAAAAATGTCACATTGGAAATATAATAACTTAGTATGAAAATTATATGTATGATGTGTTATTTATCTAATATGTTTATGATATTTGATTATTGCTATAAATTGAATTATGATAATACCACTGAGCGTACGGTTTGTTTTCCGTACGCAGATTAGGTCAAGATAAGTTGGACTCAGCATCTGATTTAATCCCAGCTTCAGCTCTATTTTTGGTGATGCATCAATCTGTTGGTAAATGTGGCATGTACTAGGGATAATGTTTGTCATTTGTAAATGTTTTATATTTTGGTTGTAAATGTGGTATAAAATCTTTAAGAAGTTTTTGGGTATGATGAATGTTATATGATCAAGATTTATAAGTCAATGATTGTGTATGAACTAGGTGTATTTAGTATGTAAAAATAACCTAAAAATGGTGAAAAATGCAGTTTTCGCACGGCCAAGTCACATGAGCTTGTGTCCAGGCCGTGTGGCAAAGTCAGAATCACCCACAGGCTAGTCCCACGGTTGTGTGTAGCAAGTTAGAATTGCCCACGGGCTGGCCCCATGGCCATGTGATCCCCACGGGCAGGCCACATGGGCATGTGCCCCTATTCTTAAGAAAAAGTTTCTAAAGTTCCTGGTTTAGTCCCAAATCACTTCTTAATCATATTTTGGGTCTCATAAGTTCATATTAGGGACTTAAAGATGAAATTTGAAAAGTTTTAAATTGAAACACGAAATTATATCTCAATTTACTCGCTTATTAGTGTTTAACTTTGGTAATACCTCGTAACCCTGTTCCAGCGACGGTTTAGGGTTAAGGGGTGTTTCAACTTAGGTATATTTTATGTTTTAACTTATGGTGTGCTGAAGGTTAGGTTGGGTGTCAATGAAGAGTCACTTAGGTGACTAATGTGACGTTTCATAGCTTGGGTTCAACAACCGAACCAGGTATGGGGTGTTACATTTACTTTTTAATATTTTATTACTCTATAGGATACTTGTCAACCCTTTGACCTTACTTGTGAAGTCTAAAAATTTCACTAACAGTGTACCGAATATTTTCCCTTTTATTATACTTAAAACAAATGACATCATCAAAGACTCACATAAAAAAATTTTACTCCACTACCAATGCATAGGATAATTAACTTATGTATTTATTTACCATTTGTTTTCTCTCAAATTATAAAACATATAATAGTAGTGAGTTATATTTGATTAATAAATAAATAGGATGGTATCATTTTATTTATACTTTTAAGAAAAATGGAGCTTGATGCGATTTGACTTGAAAAAAGTTTTAGTTGAATCTTCCTTGATGCTATTAGTTCTTGTATCTTGACAAAATAAAGATTTAGTCTATTTACTTTAAAAATTAAAAATTCAATCTTCATATTTTTTTTATTTGAAAATCTTAGTTCAATAATTTAAGTAAGTATTTTCCATCAAAATTTGTCACTTTAGAGTTTTGATTATGTTGTTTTCATATAACGTGAGATATGATTGACAAAAAATAAACATATTCGGTTGACAAATTTTGATATAAATTGTCAATGATGATAATGATTGGACTAAGATTTTTAAATTGAATAAGTAAGAGGATTGAATGTTTAACTTTTAAAGTATAGGGATTGACTCTCAAGTTTTGTCAAAGTACAATGACTAACAACATATTTTAACATTAATTTAAATATAATTAGAATTTATCTATTTGCTTTGGATTAAGATAAAAGTGAAAAGTTGGTCTGTAATGGTTTAGAAAAGAGTTAAATCATTATCTAGGGACTGAACTATAAATCCCTTTTCACATTAGGGCTTGAACTTTCCTTTGTCCAAGTACATTGGGGCTTAAACTAGGTAATTGTTCCCACACTAGGGCCTGAACTTTTTTTTGTCCAAGTTAACCTCTGAACTTGAAAATTGTTCTCATATTGGGACATAAACTTGGAAATTGGTCCCAATTTGAGGACTAACTTTAGGGTTTTAAAAAAATCAGGGTCTAACTTGGATAAAAAAAGGTTTAAGCCCCAATGTAGGAACAAATGCCAAGTTCAATGACTAACTTGGAAAAAACCAAAATTCATATCCTAATGTGAGAACAATTTTTAAATTTAGATACTAACATGGACCAAAAAAATGTTTAGACCTCAATATGAGAATAATTGCCAAATTTAAATCCCAAAAAGTGATTTAACCTTTTAAAAAATTGGACAAGCTTGCGCAGAATTTGTTGATCCAATAGAAATCTTTCATATTTTTCATCAAATCACCCTTCAATATGCTCTAATATTTTATTAAAGAAATTCAATTTAGAACTATTAGACCCGATAACCTTGTCCCTGTGCAAAATGGATAATCTCATATTGGTTAAGGAAAAGCTTCTAAGTGGGTTTAAATACAACCTCGCCTCTTACTCTAATTGAGTAATTGAGGCTAAAGTCCCAACACACACGCGTCGTTGCCACAATCTATCCTGATCCGTGTTCGTGTTCATATTTTTGAATAAAATTTATGTTCCTTTTATCATAAATATTTTGTTAAGAAAATCTTCTAACTGTTGCAGAATATTTTCGGTAGAGGAAAATCCTTAGTTATTTTTTAAAATGACACTACTATTTTACCATTTTGCCCATTTAGAAAATAGTATAAATATCAGGCCATTCTTCTCTTTTTTTACAACAATAAGCAAACATCAATCTCTTCTCTTCCTTTCTTAGCTTGCCTGTTTTCTGTTCAGAAAACTTTTTCGGTTGAATTTCCGACCAAGTTTTTGGCTTTAGTTTCTAGTCTACTTTTCCAAATACTTTTGAAAGGAGTAATACCAATTGTGTTCCACCTTCTTTATTCGAGTGTACAAATATTAAAGTACAGTGTTAACCTTGGGCGGCTACGTTCACTATACGATTTCACCGATCAGGATGGATTTGCTTTTAAAGCAGTTGTTCTTTTATGGCACAATGATTATTTTATTTATTTACGCTTAGTTTATTTATTCTATCAATGCTAACTATTTCATTTTGCAGTAGTATATTTCCAACAATTTAGAAGCAAAGTTCTACTATTGTTTAAACATGCCAGTCACGACTGTTGTGGTTTCTGAAGTGAACCTATTTGAGAAAAATGTTGAGTAGATTATAGACACAGGCACTTCCAAACATTTCTACGCCAACAGAGAAATGTTCACCGAGTTTGAAAGTATAGTTTAAGGTGAACAAGTCTACATGGGTAATTCTAGCAATTCAAAAGTACTCGGTAAAGGAAATATCTTACTTAAACTTACTTTAGGAAAAACATTAGTATTGAATAGTGTTTTTTTATGTATTGAATAATGTTTTTTTATGTACCTGCCCTGCGTAGAAATTTAATTAGTGGTGGATTACTGAATAAGGCAGAAATTAAATTAGTCTTTGAATCCGATAAACTTATACTTTCCCATAATGGAGATTATGTTGGGAAAGGTTATCTGAGTGGAGGTTTATTTGTGATTGAAACTATGTTTAATAATAAAGCCACCACTTCTACTTATACTGTTGAATCCCTCGATATGTGACATGTTAGATTAGTTCATGTGAATATTCATTCTTTAAAAAAAACTCATAAAAAATAAATTTACTTCCTAATCTAGACTTTCCTTAAAAATTCTTACTAATAGGAAGATTGAACTTTTAAAGTTAGTTCATACTAATATAGCAAACTTTAGAAACATAAAGAGTAAAAGTAGAAAACGTTACTATATCACATTTATAGATGACTACTCTAGATATCCAAAGGTTTATCTCTTAAGATCAAAAGATGAAGCTGATAAAACTTTTCTTCTTTACAAAACAGAAGTAGAAAACCAGTTTGAAAGGAGAATAAAATGTCTTAGATCTGATAGAGGTGGTGTATATGGCACTAATTTTTTTAAAGAGGTTTGTGAGAAAGACGACATTATACATGAGTTCCTGCTCCTTATTTTCCACAACAAAATGACATAGCTAAATAGACTTCTATTGCTCACTCCACGATGGAATCAAAATTTTAGCTCTTGATTTAGCCGGACAAGAGGCCGGGTGGCTTAAGAATCTATTGTTGGATTTGGTGCCCTGAGTGTAGTATATTCGTTTGTGAACTTGTAAGTTTTTTGAACAAATTAGTTAATGAAACAAATTCATTGATTACATTAATATATTTTGTATAATTGTACTCACATGGTTTTTTCACGCAAAGCAAAATGGAAGCAAATGTTTGCTTATTGGTTATTTAATGTTTAACTAATACTAAGCGGTATTACATGGTCAGATTGTAGTACGGAAAGACAACTTGTATTAGTAGACAAACCTAAACATGTCCTTAGTATAATAGAAAATGAGCAAATCAATTAAAAGACTAATATGTCGTTGATGTGAGACGGCCGGGGGTTGTCGAGTCGTTCACTTGAATGCCCGATCGTCTACGGGGAGTGGGTGGAAACTCAGAACGGAAGGTGATTGAAAAGTTGATTTGCGGAAGCTATGTTGATGTGAGACGATATTGGTTAAGTTAGCAAAGGAAAATAATGATAGAGATGGAACTTGGTTTAGAAGTCGGAATAAGAAGGTTCAGTTTTGGATAGTTAATGAAAGAAGGATGGATGAAAGGATAGGTAGTGATAGTTTCGGTTTAAGGACAATTGAAGAAAATTAATTTGATGGTGATGGAAAGTAGAACTTAATCCGAGAATCAATTCAACACTATATTGAGTGTCACCTTGGTTCTAGAGGGCTTAAGGTGGAATGATGGAAATGTCGGATAGGTGAACGCCACACCAAGGAATGGTGATAAGTTCAAAACAAAATTTGGAGACGCCACAAGCTCGCTTGATAAGTCAACCAAAACTCGTACGAATAAGCAGAGAAGTAATCTCACTCTTTGAACAACAGTTCATATAAAAATTTACCAAATTTTTTTTTTACAAAATGAAATGAACACTTTTTTTTTTTTTGAAGACCGAAATGAACACCTATTTATACTAAGTAGCTAAGGTAGTCGAATAGCCTAGTTCTAAGTCTTAATAACTAAGTAAATTCAGCAAGAATTAGCTAGAAAATTCTGGAATTTGAACCCTTAGGATGCCATGGCAGATTCGACTGAATGGGAGACAAAGGGGCAGCTTCTAGATGGCTGAATGTATTTGAAGCATGTAGCAAATTCATGGCAGCAACCAGATTCATCCCTTGCCTTGAATGAGCTCTTAAATTGCTATCTTTTGATGAAGAAGTGTCCAGCATTTAATCTTGAACTTGAACAGCCATGCAGGTGTGAAAATGGCATTGGATGAGTCTTGGTAGTGTGAGCTAATTCAACCGAACAGCCTTTAAATTGTGCAGCAAATGTAAACATCATTGATGTGCATTAGGGATAGAATTAGCCAAGCATCAATCCTTTAATTTTCTGTCCCTTGGTGGCCGAATAGTTGCTTTGAAACATCAAAAGGCAGCAGCCACAAATAATGTACCATGCGTCCAATGTACCACCACATACATTGCATCTAGGTGCATGAATCTTCTTCAATGCTCCAAGAACATTCGGCTGAACCTACATGAATAAGAAAAACTCATTAATTCATCTTAATTCAGCTGAATAAAATTAAGGACACACTAAGACACTTTAATGGACACTTAATAATATTTGGACAAATTATAAACAACCTATCTAGGACACATTCAATATTCGGCTGAAACTAAAAACTCATTATAACTTGCTGTAAAAATTAAGACAAATTAAATTGAGTTTAGACATCATAATTTCGGAACTAAGCAAGGCTTTAAGACACATTAACTTCCTATAATAAAATTAAATAAATTAAAAGTTTAATTTATTTAAACATTAAAAAAAATTAAGCAACTTGATTAATTCAGCTCAACGAGCTGGAACGAGCTCGAATGAGCTAATTCGGGCTAAGTTCTTCGTGCACCAAAGTGCATAGCCGCTCCACCGTAGCTTGCATCCCTTGATCCGAACTCGGGTCCTTAATCCTTTAATCGTCGTACAATCACCGAATTGCAACTCGTTGGTTGATCCGGGTTAGATTACATCAGTCGTCTATCAAGTCCAATTAGGGAGATGCCTTGTCTTAGGTATCAGAGTGGATGACTCCCAGAAGATAGAGATATAGATGTGACTGTCAATACATTGGACAGGACCCAAACAGAATAGAACTTGAATCTTTTTATGGATTTATTCACTTGTGACGTTCATAGTGTGACATGCCTAAATCCTGAGTGGATGGCGGACTATGTATACGTGACTCGTACACTTTGATGTAAGTAAAAGCTTGAGTTCAAATAGATAAGGAACTAAAAGTTGGAGCGTTATGTGTACGACTTCTATAGTATATAGTGGCATTCATAATAGTGAAACCCATAACCCAAAACATGGATAAATGATATCATCTTATTGGCATTACGTGGTTAATGAAAAGTAAATGTAACCATGAGTTGTCTGTCTTTATGATGGATGACTTGATCACTATTTGATAGTGACTGACTTTTTATAAATGAAGATATAATTGTTACCTTGAGATAAAATAGGGTCATATTGGGAGAGCAGATATCATCCCAAAGAGATTAAAGATATCCTATGAGGGTAACACACTTATGACAAGGTTATTGGACAAGCACTAATTAGTTGCTTTTGTAATGGTATGTCGTTGGGGAGAGCTCAGTCATGATACTATAGTGGAATGACTTCGTGACTAATGAATTTATAATTAATAGGTGAAAATCCGAAACTTAATTATAAATTATTTGAGCCTCAACTACATATGTCTAATTGGTCCCTCCGCTAGCTTGTTGAAACCAGAAATAAATTGTTTGTTTAAATAGAAATGAACAAAATGAATAGGAAAAGAGAAATAGGAAACATTTAAAAATGATTATAGTTTTCTTTGAAATGGAGAAATGGAATCATTTTGAAATAAATACAGGCTTCCAATAATGGAAATGAAAATGGAAATGGTCCATTTGTAATTCTATATGGTTTACTTAGAAAATGATCAGAAAATAAGTTTATGTTTTTGGATTGTTTTGAAACCCAAAAATGAAAATAAACCATTCGGTCATAGTGAACATGTTGAGTTTTGAAATATTTAACATATTTTTTCGAAATTTTACCAGAGGTAAAATCGTCAAAATTTTACCATGGGCAAAATCTTCAAAATTTTACTAAAGGTAAAATAGGGATAAGAAAATTATTTTATATATAAATATTAAAGTTTATTTTGGGAAATAAAAAAATTGAATCGGGTTGGATCACATTACAGAGTGCTAGGTAAAAAAAAAGGCTTAGGAAGTACACGTAATTGGACCCGATGTGAGAGAGGCCCAAAAACCCCTCATGGACATGAAGGAGGTGACAACCCTAGTAGGAATACTAGGGTTTTTTTGTCCATCCTAGTCCTATTCTAAGTAGAATGTTGTTTTTCTATTTGAAATAAACCACTACAACTCAACAAGGGTTCTAACTTTTTTTCCTATAAATAGATGGCACCTGTAAAACTATTAACACAACTTTGAGAGATTGTTATTCTACCAAAAAATAGAGAGAATTTATTCTCAACTATTACATATATTTTTCCAGAATAACAATTCTACTTGTTTTTACTAAGAATAGAGGATTTTCGTTTTCACCTCAAAAGGAGAGAAAACTTTTTCCAGTTTTGTGTTTCGGTTCAATTGGTTCTAGTCCACACTCGAAGCAGTTCGTGGTACAAGAATAGCGAAGAAGATCGTTTGGTTGAAAGCAAGGAACAACGAACATTTGCTAAGCCGAAACACAGGTACGAATTCAGTTAAGGTTTTATGTTATAAAAATCACAAACCAAGTCAGTTTTCAAATTTGTAATTTTTCACTATACAAGAAAACCATTTTCAAACTGGATTTTTTCCAACATCTACTTGCAGACACTCTTTTATGGGAAAAACCGACACCTTTCGTATCTCTATTATGTGACTCACAAGTCGTAATTTGTGTTGCTAAGAGCTAAGCTTACAATGGTAAGAAGAGACATATTCGAATAAGACATAAATCTATGGAACATCTAATAAAGAATGAAGTACTTGCTTTGGAGTATGTGAGGTCTAAAAGGAACCTAGCTGATTCGCTAACCAAAGGGTTAAGTAGGAAAATGGTTTTTGATTTGTCGAGGGGGATGGGCCTTATGCCTAGTGATTGAGGAATTCATGGTGCATACCCAACTCAATTTTTAAGTTCAATGTGGTAAAATAAAACCATAGAAAGACTCATATTGTACATTTCACTTATCTCTATGGTAAACGATGTACATGCATAAGGTTGAGTTCTTACTCTTAATGAACTTATATCCCAGAGTTTGGATGGTCTTATTGAGACGGACTTGATGAATTCATCAAACTTAAAATTGAGAGGATAAGTTTAATAAATGTTCTTAATGATTTCATAGTTCTAATTTAGGTGGTCTATATTGAGATAGACTTGATGAAATCACCTACCTAAGTGTGAAGAACTAGCCACCTTCTATGAAAAACATTGGGCAGACTTTCTAGAGCATTTACCAGCAACTTGAGGTATATTGGCTAAAACTTGTTGATCTATTGTGGAACATCAATTGGATCTGAGATTAGTTGTGTCGTGAGTTAACCCCTATCTTAACAAGTTCAAGATTCGTTCACTTGTTAAAGAGAATAACCACTTATTTCACTACATACTAGTTCAAATCTACAAGATACTAGTGCTTAAGCGGCTAATTTCGTTGTTGCTCTTCTTATGTTTTACCTTTTCTCATGTTTACAAAATTTTCCAATTCCTTTGTATTAGTAGGGGAATGTTGGTAATGCAAAGTGGGTAATCTCACATTGGTTGAGGAAATGCTTCTAAGAAGGTTTAAATACAACCTTGCCTCTTACCTTGAATGAGTAACTGGGGCTAAAGGCCCAACACATGTGCACCGCCGTCGCCACTCGCCCGGCTCTTGTCTACGACACATATCGTGTGTGTTTCTTTTTGGATAAAATTTATGTTCCTTTTATCATGAATATTTTTTTTAGAAAGTCTTCTAACTGTTGCAGAATATTTTCAGTTGAGGAAAATTCTTTAACTGTTGCAGAATATTTTTGATTAAGGAAAATCTTATGCTATTTTTGAAAATTGACAATGTTATTTTATCATTTTCCGCTTCAGAAAATAGTATAAATAGCAGATCATTCTTCTCATTTTTTACAACAACAAGCAAACAACAATCTTTTCTCTGTCTTTCTTAGCTCGTCTATTTTCTGTTCAGAAAACTTTTTCGATTGAATTTTCGACTAAGGTTTCAGCTTTAGTTTCCAGTCTATTTTTCCGAATACTTTTGACAAGAGCAATACCAATTGTGTTTTACCTTCTTTATTCGGGTGTATGGATATTGAAATATTACGTTAACTTTAGGGGGCAACATTCACTACACGATTACACATATTAGGGTGGATTTGCTTCTAAGACAATAGTTTTTATATGATACAATGATTATTTTATTTATTTACACTCAAATTATTTATTATACCAGCGCTAACTATTTTATTTTGCAATAATATATTTCCAATAGCATCTACGAATAACTCTATATTTTCATTTTCTGAAAAGGGTTGACGTAAATATGAAGCACGATCCTCACCAAACCGCTTGAAATCACATGAAATATCAAATAGTTTCAACGCCACTTCGTCATTGTAAGTAGCTGCAAAAAGAGAATATGCTAAGGTTTTAATACTCCTAGGATCTTCACCCCAATTGTGGAGAATAGTATTTCTTCTCCTCCTATCTGAAGCAATTATATGATTTTTTTTTTTGTCCTTATCCCTAGCCTGAAGCCAAATTTAATATCCATATGAAAGCAGGTGCGAAATGATTGCATGAGGACAATGAAACGTGCACCTCACAAAACTAAAGTAATTACATGACATGTGATGGAATTAAATAAAAAAATTTAATTTGTACACGTGAGTTTTTAAAGAAAACATTGATATTTTAAAATTAACATAATCTAATGGATTTACTTCAAAAAAGAAAATGCGATCATAATATTGGAATGCATTATCTTAATGACATTGTTTAACTAATTAAATTTGAAGGGAAACTTCCATTGAAGATTATGCTCTTTTTATATAACTAAAATTTTTGTCTCACTAGATACAAGATATATTCATAATTAATAGTCATCCAAAGAAAAAGATTTGTAATACATGCACTTTTGCATGTTGTGGATGGCTGGATGTATAAATGACTATTAATATGCTTTATGGATTCACATATCATATGATACATGATATTATGAAATGTATCATCTCTATTTATTTATGCATATATTATGGTATTGATACATTAGGATGCTCTATAATATTGATAAATATTTATGCATAAACAAATTCGAGAACAGTAAAAGCCTACCACATGAAACATTCAACTCTAAATCAATTCTTATTAAGCCGAAAATTCAACTTAAATATAGAAGTACATACGATAGAAAATCTAATCATACGTTTTTAACAGATCCCCGTCTCAAGTTATTTGCAGAAGCAATGGCTTGAATTCAAGCATGTAAAACACTATGATCATAAACTTCAATGAATCAAGTGCTAAAATATATGAACATAGATAAAAAGACTTTGGAGCATTCAATTCAAGCTCTCTTCTCCCACCCACTTCTCTTTCTTACATGGAACAAAAGCGAATTTTGTTGATCAATCAATAATTTCCATTCATTGAAACCTTAGTCAACAACAATCATATATTTCATTTTTAAGAGGCACCACCACCACACCATTAGATGATATGGCGGTACATCTCTTGCCCTCTTTGTTCTATTTTCTATTTACGTGGGGCCCAATTGTGTCACTAGTTGCATAGAAATACATTCAAATTTGCTCTCCCTCTGTAGTACCAATGTCCTGCAATACAACCTTAAAAATAGCCATCTGTGTCACACGTACTTCTCAACCAGTCATCAAACTCTCCAAAAAGAAAGACCAAAGTAGATTCAATATGGCTTTGGCTAAGAAATTAGTCCATTTCATGTGCTATTAGTTTCAACAAGAAGGAATAGCAGACTTGAGGTTTCAGAAATTACAACTTCCATTAATAATTGGGGATTTCTTACACTGATGTTCATTAATATCTGAAAAGCATAAAAATGGGACTGAGTCTTTCTAGTAAGAAGCGGAGAGAATTTCCTTACCAGACTCTATTTACATTTGATGGTCCGCGTTTTTCTATCTGTACACCATATTTCTCAATGACTTCAAATCAAATTAAGTACTCGTAGTATACCAAGAAAAGTGCATCTGGGAAATCTTTTGGAAGGCTGTTGATGTAGAGGTAAAAGCGCAACAAGTCCTCCCGTGAGACAGTTTTATTGTCAACCACATCATCGTTGCAAGTAAGCACCCATAAATCTTCAGACTTGACCCTTTTCAAACTACCCCGACAGAACGGACAGGACTCAGATTTTGTGTTCCTGTAATTTGTGAAGGAAAATGTTAAGAGTGAAGCTGCAAAGCACCGAAACTGGAGAGGAATAACAAGAGATTTCGAGTTACCAATTGCGATAGCATTTGATGCACATTGCATGACAACAATTAGGCAAGACCATTTTCGTGCAAGGCTCCAAGCAAATCCCACATTCATCTTCCCTCTCAAAATCAATATTCCCAAGTCTATTATCTAAGTCGACTCTTTTCTTGGCAGAACTCCCACCGGCCTCCTTATCATCATCCAACTCCCCCAAGTTACCATGGAGCCTTTGAAGAGATGGTAATATAACACCTACAATTAGTTAATTAGCAAAGAGAGACAATGGCAAAGTGAATGAATCATTATAGGCGAAAAAAGAAACACACTCAAACTAAGATTATATGCATACCGTAAAACTCTCTAATTGTTGCCTTCCTTCCACGTCTAGATATATTTGATCTCCCATCTGTATAGACCTGTAGCAAACAATGTGGAAATGAACAAAGAGTGCATAAAAATATGTAAGAAAATAAATGTAAAGGAGGGGAACAAAATAAGCCGGTATAATGAACCTTGTATACAAGAATGTGAAAGAGGTTTAGAAATCTAGGGAGTAGACATATGCAGGAACTATCCATCCACTGTAACAAAAATAGAAAGAGGGGAGCCAAATGATTATACACCAATTTCATTTGAAGGTGAGCACCACTCTTGGCCCTTGGAATTGCAGCAGCCCTAAAACCCCCAAGAACACATTCTTAGAAGAACTAAAATGGAGATACAATATATTCTAAGCCAATCATTAAGCATCAAAATCACCAAAATCCTTCAATAAATATGCAAATATTAGCATACTACCATTAAATGAATGAAACTTCTTAAGTTGCTATCTGCTAAAGAAACATCAAACTATCATCAAGTTCAGACATACACTCTCAGAAGAAGAATGATGATAAGGAAGTAAAACCCTATCATAAACATACAAATATTAATATGCTACCATTAAACAAATGAAATCTTTTTGAGCTGTTCTCAGCTAGAGAAACATCAAACTACCAACAGTTCTGCAAATAGGCAGAGAGATTTTAGCTGGTATAAGAATTGTTAGGCTGACAATTTACAATACTAAACCATATACTAAAAATCTGCAATTGGTTATTCAATAATATCATAAAGCTAACAAAAGATTATTATAAAAGAGAAAAGAATCAGATAAACTTCCAAACCGAATGTTTTTTGGTTTTTTTTTTAATAATTTCTTTTAACGACTAGCAGAGCAGCTAAAAAACTAAGCTTTTTAATCATTATCATCAAAAGCAACCCAATCAAGCAACTAATAAACAGAAAACAACAAGAACAAGTCAACAATCAACTTCAAAAGGATGGTGAGAAAAAAGAAAATACTAATTTTTTAAGAAAATTAAACGCCCGAGAAAAAAAAACTTACAAAGCATTTGCATGTTGTATGTCAGCCTTTAGTAGTTTCAGAAAATCCTGGTAAGAAGACTTTGACAACTGATAATACACCATTCCCATCTCTTTAAAAAACAGAGAAAACAAAGAAACCTAGACAAGATACAAGAATCTACAAAGATGAACAACAGAAAGGGTAAGAGAACTGGGTTTTCCCTTTCTAAGAACCCAATCCCCAGAAGACAACAGAAAGTATAAGAAAACTGAACAAGAAAAGAGACTTTTCTTCTCTCTTGCCTTAACCTACTCTTTTTTATCCTTTTCTCATTATAAAGAAAACCATACCGCTAATAATCATACAACAAGAAAATAAAAATAAAAATAATAATTGGGTTTGGGTTTGGGTTTGGGTTTGGGTTTGGGTTTGGTTTGGTATTTGAATTTATTGTTTAAATTTGTATGATTAGACAAAGAATATAACATTTATACGTCTAAGAAATTGTGTTATTATTTTATGATGATTTAATATTTAATTGGGGAAACACATTTATTTCTTTTGTTCTTATCTTAAACGTTGCTTTTCTTGCCATCTTTCTTTATCTTTTTTTTTAAAAAAAAAAAAAATTCCGTCCTGACTTTATTTATTTGTTAATAATGATAATCAGATTATTTCATAAAAATGTATATATAATCAGACTAGAATTATTATCATAATCAGTACAACTGTTTTCTTTATTATTTATATCATCATGTTATAATCTTTGTGGCCTTTTTTTTTAAATTATTTGGTTAATTAATTATTTCAGACCTTTTGTTCCAACAAATTTGTTTAGCATTAAAGATTCGATGTCTAATCATTATCTTCACCTATTTAAACACTTCATCAATCAAGATTTTGGGACAATTTAGTTAGTTTTATTTGTTAGGTTTTTTTAACTTGGGACTTCATAAGTGTTTTTTTCTATAAATAAATAAGTCTCAGAACTTATTTTATTTCGTATTAAACAATTATAGTTGAATTTAGATGAATGAAGAACTTATATGAGATTGACATGCCTTGTTCCATAAGATTTATTCTTATCCGTTAAACTATTTATTTGGTGGTTTATCTAATGATTTTACTTGGTTTAAGAAATTTTATTTTAAAATAATTATTGGAGAAATTTCAATAAGATATATTCAAATAATAATTGAGAATTTTACTCTATCAAGACTATTTGGACAAGATATCGAATTTAACCTATAAATAGGTTGTTGTGCTACACATATGGGTGTGCCTTTTACAGTGCTTTTGTATGATTATTTGTGTTTCTTTGCACTCTTGCCTCAGACTTTTATCAAAGAGTTTATACTTGATGTAAGTGAGGTTCTTAAGTGGGTGGTTTATAACAATTGGGGTCGGTGTTGGAGCTGCAATTACTTCTTTGTCTAAAAGCAGATTGGGTTTAAATTAATGGGTGCTTCGGAAATTTGTTGAATAATAATCATTCTCTGAACAATTCTCTATAGTGTACGATTGGTGAATCAAAATTCCGTTAACAAATCTCGTGTTTATTTCTCTTATTCCTTATTTTGCTTATCACTTGTGTTCTATTTGAACTCGTGCTCAAACAACAATTACGGTCTAAACACTAGACTAAACATCAAAATAGATAGAAAGCAAATTGTAAGTTCTTGCACTTTTAATATAGAAGAACAATTCATATTGAGGTATAATGAATGATTTGTTAGAGTCAAGGGTTTCTTTTAACGATGACGTTGAGGTATTTAAGATTTTAAGATTTTAATGTAGAATGATGAAACTATGTAAAAATATGCTAATGAGTTAAAATTGAAATGTGGCCATTATATTATAATATAAAAAAAAAAAAAACAAGGTAAACTTAAAGGAAATAGGATTGTCCATCTCTAATATTCTTTGTAATTCGCTCGACAATTGCCAGGTTTAAATTATAGACTGACATATTGATTACCGAAATAACTATCGTCAAATTATGGTAAAACAATTATCTATATATTCTAATATGAGTCAATTGCCTTTAAATTATAATAAAAATAGTCGACTCCAAATTTCAATCGAGCTTCATGATATATTTTATTTAGAAATGATGGATTTAAAAAATTGAAGAAAATAGAGCATTTGCTTAATAAATTAGTACTTGACACTAATTATCTCTTATCTGTTACATTAAAAAAAATCATGCTTTTATCTTCCGCAAACAATTTATGTCGCAAATGAGTGGTTTAGCTGTAATTGGTGTTTAATTATTATTAATATCATCGGTTTTGTCGAGTATTTTTGCTTTAACTAGGGTTAGTAAAGACACCTAAAAGATTCACTTCAAAAAAAAATAATATTTAATAATATTAATAATAATTAGAGATTATATTTAATGTATGGTAAATATACGAGTCTCGTGCATTATTGATGGTTAATAAATAAATTAAAAAACGTACAAATAAATAAATGTATTTAAAAATAAATTACAATTTTCTCTTTTTCCTTTTACGGTACAGATATAGGAACATCTTAGTTTATGGTTTTTTAAATCTTTAATAAAAATTATAGTGAATAAAGAAAATTCTTGTTCTTGTTCTTTTTTAATAAATGGTTGGATTCAATTATTGGAAGATTCTTATGAGTATGCTACTCAATTTATATAATTATAAGTTACGGAAAATTTGTGGGTTACAAGCATGGCATTATTGAAAGTGATTGTAGTACGATTCCCCAATAAGGATGTGAATATATGCTCGCTAGCCTGCTTCAACCATAATGGTTTATTCAACTCAGTTACACACTAAGAGATTGTAATAAAGTTGCAGGGTAAAGGCTTCAAGGGAGTGTAAGCACTAAATTTTGTCCGGCTTGATTTCGTGTTTAATTAAAAATTTTAATTTAAAAAAATAAAAAAATCAAAATTATATTTTGACCCCTCAACTTTTTTAAAATTACATTTTAACCCCTATATTTTCCAAAATTACATTTTTACCCCTAAAATTTTCAAAATTATATTTTGACCTCTCATCTTTCTCAAAATTACACTTCAGCCCAAAATTTTTGCTGCATTTTCGATTCAGTTCTTCTGGCAGATTAGGTGATTTGGGGCACCCACTCCCCGAATTTTCCGGCCACCGGCCTAAGGGATGGCCTCCCTTCCCCCTAGCCACCTGCTACATGTAAGAAAACACACTATAAAAGGGAATTTTTCCCCGAAAATAAAATCCTCAAGATTCAAGCAAGAAACCCTCAAAAAAGAAAAAGAAGAGAAAAATAGAGAAAAGAGAAGAGAGAAGAAAAAGAAGAAGAAGAGGAGAGGAAGAGGAGCATCGCACCACCGGCGGAGGAAGCGGCGGAGGCATCGACGGCGGCGAAAGTCGGAGAAGAAGAAGAAAGGAGAAGAAGAAGAAGAAAG
Organism: Gossypium bickii; assembly: GCA_025503065.1. Lineage (NCBI taxonomy): Eukaryota > Viridiplantae > Streptophyta > Magnoliopsida > Malvales > Malvaceae > Gossypium > Gossypium bickii. The sequence continues at coordinate 95,662,075 of CP106716.1, forward strand.
AAGAAAAAAAAAGAAAAAAAAGAGGAAAGAAGAAAGAAAAAAAAGAAAGAAAGAAAAAAGAAAAAAATAATAAACAGTCGGGTCAACCCGACCCGACCCGCACCAGCAGCTAGCCCAGCACACAACAGCCCACAAAAAAAAGAAGAAAAAGAAAGGGCCCAACACAGCAGCCCATTCAAAAGAGAAAAATTGAAGCAGCCCAAAAGTTTGGGCTTTGGTAAATTTACTTTTATTTGGTTATTGGGCCCACGTCTTTATATTGTTTTATTAATGTTATTTTAATAAATTTCTTAGAGCATTATAGTGTGATTTTATTTACTAATTTTAATTTTTAATAAATTCAATTTTAAAAAAAAGAGCAAGAAATCGGTTTAACATTAAATCATCGTTTTCACTACTATGTTGGGTGAATTTCTTTGATTTTATGTTAAACGTGAAATACATTTATAAAAATTAAAAATTAGAAATTTCAAAAAAACAATATAAAATCTTTGTAGAAAAAAAAATTTATCAAAATTTCATTTTTAAAATGTATATAATACGATAATATGTAATTTATCAAAATTTTTGTGTTTTCAAAAATTCTCGTGTTTTAAAAAATTTCTCGGGTTTCAAAAAATTCCCGAGTTTCAGAAATTTTCGTGTTTTCAAAAATTATCGATTTTCAAAAATTTCTCGAGTTTTCAAAACTTCTCGTTTTTTTTCAAAATTCTCGTGTTTCAAAATTTTCGTGTTTTCAAAAATTCTCGGGTTTCAAAAAATTCTCGAGTTTTCAAAAAATTCTCATGTTTCAAAATTTTCGTGTTTTCAAAAATTCTCGTGTTTTAAAAATTTCTCGGGTTTCAAAAAATTCCCGAGTTTTAAAAATTTTCGTGTTTTCAAAAATTCTCGGGTTTCAAAAAATTCTCGAGTTTTTAAAAAATTCTCGTGTTTCAAAATTTTCGTGTTTTCAAAAATTTTCGTGTTTTTAAAAATTCTTGTTTTTTTAATCAAATCACGATTAAGTATTAAATTGAACTTGTATTTCTGAAAATTAAGACAACACGCGTTTAACGATATACCAATTTTGGGCATTACGAGGGTGCTAATACCTTCTTCGCGCGTAACCGACTCCCGAACCCTATTTTTCTCTGAAATTTTGACGTAGACCTAAACTCGGCCCTTTTTTAAGAAAATTCAAAAAATGATTTTTCTTTTAAAAAGAGGATTTATTAGGTGTCTGATCACACCTAGAAAAAAAAGATCGGTGGTGACTCCCTTTTTAAATAAAATTGAAACTTTGTTTTCAAATTTTTAATAATTTCCTCAATTAGCGCCCGTACTAAATTTTACGTCGCTACAGTTGGTGACTCCGTTGGGGATATTTTTTTGAGAGTCGAGTCTGGAATTAAACGCGTGTTGTCAAAATTTTTGAAACTCCTTATTCAAATTAATATTTAGTCGCGATCCTTAAATTTTGTTTTTTTAAAGTCATGGATTTGCATCATGTTGTAAATATTTTTCTAACTTATTTTATCTTTTTGTTTTCAGCTCTAAGTTTTTATGGTTTTAGTTTTTTTTAGTTTTAAAATAAAAACGAAAAGGTTTGTTAGTATCTCCCCACACACCGTGCACTTGCATTTTTGCATAACATGAGCTCTTTACCCGGGCTCCGTCCACTTAAGTGGAAGTAAACGCTATGCCTTCGTGAGTTAACTCGTCCTCCGCACCAGGCTAGTGAATACTTCCGGGTTACATATGACTTATGCTTTCGTGAGTTAACTTGTCCCTCCGCATAGGCATAAGTAAATGTAATCCCTCGAATTGAGCTCACGAGCCTATGATGGGCGATAATCGAGGCTTCGTACTAGCCTTAGTAGGTGACAGTACGAACAATTCGAGTACCTTTTTTAGAACCGAAACCGCATATAGTGAACCGTATGAGCCACCCGACTAGAGCCATGCCGAACCTTCGTCCGTTAATAGTCACCAAAATAAGTACATAGGAGAAACGCCTCTTATCTTTTATTTCTTTTACATTTACACTTTTTATGCAAGAAAATCGGGTTCGTTTAATAATTTGGAGTGTGTAGATTATCTGATGAGTACGTGGGGTAGGTTTTTGTAAAGCATGGTGAGTAAAAAATAAAAAATAAAAAGGTATGTCGGTTTCACTAAAATGCATGATTAAATTGCTTAATTTGTTAGATGTTCTATAGTTTTTCTCTGTTTATATTTGTTGTGATTACTAACCAAGGTTATTATTTTTATTTTTTATCATGCATCATAGGCATCTTATTAGAAAGGTGTTGATTAGAGATTTGTTGCCAAAAACAGGTTTTTGATGGAGGAGTCAATTACACAAATAACCGAGAAAAATACAGTGGTTCGAGACTGGTCTTTGAAAACCCAGAAAGCAAAAGGGGACAGTTTAAAGGAAGGATGTATCTCCAATCTTCCTAAGCATGTGACTTCAAATGCTCGTCAGAATAACCTCGAAGACTTGACTTGGATCTGGAAACAGTGGGACTCAGACACTAGGGGCATCTTCACAAAAAAGTACGGGGATATAGCTCACTTGATTACTGCCAATGTAGACGAACAGTTGATTCAAGCCATGGTTAGATTTTGGGACCCAGCTGACCAATGTTTTACTTTCAATCAGGAAGATATGACTCCGACCATAGAAGAGTATGCCGCCTTGCTTCGCGTTGACCATGCACAATTCAACAATATATATGTGAAAGAGCCCAAACCTATGACCTTCAAGAAAAATCTAATGAAGTTGACGGGAATGACTGATACATGGGCTGAGAAACAGATAAAGAAAAAGAACGAAGTCAGTTGCGTTCCATGGTTTTCTCTACGAGACTTAGTTCAAAACCATCCAAATATTGTGAAGAGAGTGGATCTGTTTGCTTTGGCAATTTACAGATTAATTGTCTTCCCAAAGGTTCTTGGACATATAGAAGTTGCGGTAGTGGATTTTTTCGAAAAGTTGAGGCAATGAATTAACCCCGTCCCGACTTTCTTGGCCGAGACTTTTAGATCTCTAAGTAGTTGTAGGAGGAAAGGGGAAGTACTTTTTATCGGATGCGCGCAGTTACTTAATGTTTGGATTCTGAGCCACTTCTGGAAAGTGGAGCGCACACCTTTCCACATGTTTTCAAAAACATTCTCTCCATTGGAAGCTTACCTTGGAAAAGATTGGCCAAAGGATGTTACCAAACAGCACTGGGTTTTAGAACCTCCGTGCCGAAGATATAACTTGAAAAGTACCATGGATCCGTCCTTTAGTTCTGTTATACAAATATGGAAGCCAAGATTGGGTACCTTTACTCAGATTATGGGGAGGAGTTGAATATGCTCCATTAATGGTTCAAAGGCAGTTTTCTTCACGACTGTTCATACCAGCTACTGGGGGATTGGCACAGTCTGAGTTTGCTTTTACAGGTGAAGGTTACATGGAAAAAGTCCGAGATACTGCAAAGTCTTGGAAGGAAATTTACCTAATGGAGTTAGCTCTCTATGCTGATACTATCACTCAAGATTATGACATATGGAGACAACAACGAGTGAATAGTCAACAAATCTCATCGACGGATTACACTTTCCAGAATCCTTTCTCAGAAGAAATACCGTCTGAGCTGGAAATAGTAAGACATGAATTTGAACGTGAAAAGGCCAAGCTGTTACGGGATATTAGTTCTCTTCAAGAGGAAAACTACCAGCTGAAGATCGATATTCAAATTGAAAAATCCAGAACTGAGAAATCCCAGAAAGAAGCTGAGATTATGAGAAATGACTTAAGGGATATTCATTTGGAAAATAAGAAATTAAGAGGCACCATAAAGATTAGCCGGTTGGGTAAATTATCGGTAGAATGGAAAGAAGAACTAAGCAACATCAAATGTGGGATCGAATTTTAGAGAGGGAAAGCAAAAAAAAGAAGAGGAAAAAGTTGTGCGTACTATGATAGAATTAAAGAAGAAGAATGCAGAATTAATAACTAGTCAGTCTGAGCGTCAAGAGCTAAGAGGGAGAATTCGAGATTTAGAATATACGCTGCAAGCTCATCAGCAACATTTGGATACTCTCCTAAAAGCCCTAGAAGAAAAGAATGGTCAGTATGACAGAGACACTCGCGCCTACGAAAGAGCTCTCCAAGAAAAAGATATGCATATCGGTAGTTTGATAAATGAAATTTGCAAGGCGGTCATGCAAATTATGCAATTATCAGATGAAGCAGAAGTTCTCAGTTGCCAATTCCCTCCGAGCCAAAGATCAAGCATATCAGAATTCTTAGAACGAGTGAAGAAACAAGGCGATGTGGCTAGGAAATTTGTGTAACTATTAAACCAGAGACGACAAAACGTGTTGTAATGAACTCTTTTGATTAATGAAATGCCTAAGTATGGGGCTATCTTGAAATCAACACCAAATTCTTGCATATTTATTCATGACTAACATTCATTTGTCATTTATTCATTCATCCATCCATCGCATGCGCATATCACCCTAATCATTCACTATGGTTAAAACCATACAATCCACAGTTGCAGAAAGATCAAGAAATGAGGATTGCAAGAGCCTCAGGTCGAGAATTGGAATGGGAGCCCATAACGTATCCTCCCTTTTCAAAAACATTTACATCTGCAGGAATGATGTACCCAATGCGAGATAATGCATGAAGCACGCTGTTATTGATTAAAATGGGTCTTCAGAATGTCAGTATAAATGTTATTGACAAAGGGGATGATGCAGTTAAAGTTGTTTCAATGATACGCCCTTATCCTCCTGGATTTGTTTTGAACAATTAGACTGTTGTGGATCTTCTTGTAGTTTCTAAGTCCTCTCCAGAGTAATGGTCAATGTTAACTCTCTTTGTGTGCCCCTAAGTAATAGTGGGATTCTTTTGTAAGAGCTTATGTTTGCTCTTTATCATTTAAATGAACATTAATGGAGATGAATTTTGTCATGGTCTTTTTATTCTCATTAGCTTCATAATTCTTCCCCCTTCTCATAGTCTGTCCTTATATGTATCTCATTTCATGCCATAACATTATGATTGTTGATTCCCATACCTTGATGCTCCTCTATGGTTTTCTTTTCTATTCACCTTTCAGGTGCTCAGATATCAACAACATGAGCAATCCCTTTATAAGTCCTAAAATCGATTTCGAGAAAGTTATTTGTTTAGGAGAATTCGAAGCTGAGGAAAATGCTGAAGATTATGTCTCGTCTCCTGACTTACTAAGAATGGTAGAACAAGAAGATAAATAGATTCTACTCCATCAAGAATCTGTTGAGATAGTAAACTTGGGAAATGAAGAAAAGAGACAAGAAATGAAGATTGGGACCTCCATTTCAGAGAACACCAAACATGATTTGATCGCATTGCTTCGTGAGTACAAAGATATATTTGCATGGTCATATCAGGACATGCCAGGTTTGAACAAGGATGTAGTGGTCCATAGACTCCCACTGAAACCAGAATGTAAACCCATTCAACAGAAGCTAAGACAAACGAGACCTGAAATGCTATTAAAGATAAAAGAAGAAGTCAAGAAACAATTTGATACTGGCTTCTTACAAGTCTCTAAATATTTAGAATGGGTAGCTAATATAGTCCCGGTACCGAAGAAAGATGAAAAGATGTGAATGTGTGTAGATTATCGGGATCTGAATCGAAATGTGTGTAGATTATCGGGATCTGAATCGAGTAAGCCCTAAGGATAATTTTCCTTTGCCACACATTGATACATTGGTGGATAATACAGTAAAACATTCTTTATTTTCTTTCATGGATGGTTTCTCAGGTTATAATCAGATAAAAATAACTCCCGAAGATATGGAGAAAACTACATTCGTAACAATGTGGGGGATGTTCTGCTATAAGGTGATGCAATTCGGATTGAAGAATGCTGGGCAACATATCAGAGGGCAATAGTGATGCTATTCCATGACATGATGCACAAAGAAATAGAAGTTTACGTTGATGATATGATTGCCAAATCCCGGGGGGAAAGAGAGTATGTTGGGAACCTCAGGAAGTTGTTTGAAAGACTAAGAAAGTTCCAGCTGAAGCTTAATCCAACCAAGTGCACATTTGGGGCTACCTCAGGAAAATTACTAGGCTTCATTGTCAGCGAGAAAGGTATTGAGGTTGATCCAGATAAGATAAAAACTATACAAGAACTACCACCTCCGCGCACCCAAAAAGAAGTCAGAGGATTTTTAGGGAGGTTGAACTATATCACTCGATTCATTGCTCAACTTACCAACTAGTGTGACCCAATTTTTTGACTCCTTCAAAAACATAATTGGGGAGAATAGAACGAGAAGTGCCAAGTGGCTTTTGATAAGATAAAACAGTATTTGTCTAGCCCCCTGGTGCTAGTACTGCCAACTCTAGGAAGACCATTAATATTGTATCTGCCTGTGTTCGAAAACTTAATGGGTTGCGTACTTGGGCAACATAATGAGTCGGGGAAAAGAGAAAGGGCGATTTACTACCTTAACAAGAAGTTCACAGAGTATGAAGCAAAGTACCCGTCAATTGAAAAATTCTGTTGTGCTTTGGTCTGGGTAGTTCGAAGGCTCAGACAATATATGTTGTATCATACGACATGGTTAATTTCAAAGCTAGACCCAATAAAGTAAATGATGGAATCATGGCACGATGGTAGATCTTACTATCGGAGTATGACATCGCATATGTGAGTCAAAAATCGATAAAGGGGAGCACGATAGCTGACTTCTTAGCAACTCGAACAACGGAGGAATACAAGCCATTGAGATTTGATTTCCTAGATGAAGACTTGATGTACATTATAGAAAAAGAATGTGAGTCGTCAAAAGAGAAATTATGAAAGATGAGCTTTGATGGTGCATCGAATGCACTGGGGCATGAGATTGGAGCAGTCTTAGTGTCACCAGAAGGGAACCATTATCCGCTCACTGCCAGATTAAATTTCTTCTGTACCAATAATGTAGCGGAATATGAGGCTTGCATCATGAGACTTCGTACAGCTATTGAACAAAACATCAAAATCTTAGAGGTGTACGAGGACTCAGCGTTGGTGATTTACCAAATCCGTGGAGATTGGGAAGTGAGAGATTCAAAATTAGTTACTCGTTGTGGAACTAATTAAAGAATTCAAAGAAGTGACTTTTAATTACTTCCCACGAGAAGAAAACCAATTGGCTGATGCCTTGGCCACTTTGGCTTCAATATTCAAAGCAAACAGAGAAACGGAAATAATACCTCTCCAAATAACCATATATGAGGTCTCTGCACATTGTTTTAGCATTGAAAAAGAGAAAGATGGACGGCCATGGTTCCATGATATCTTAGAATATGTCAAGAATCAAAGGTATCCCGAGCAAGCAAATGAGAACGACAAAAGAACAATCAGAAGAATGGCGGTGGGATTTGTCCTTGATGGGGATATCTTGTACAAAAGAGGAAAAGATCAAGTGCTTCTAAGATGCGTGGATGCTGTTGAAGCCAGAAAAATACTTGAAGATGTCCATGAAGGAATTTGTGGGACGCATGCCAATGGTTTCACTATGGCTAGGCAGATTATGAGACTCAGTTATTACTGGCTGACGATGGAAAACGACTGCATTAGTTACGCACGAAAGTGCCACAAGTGTCAAGTTTACGGTGATAAAATTCATGCAACCCCTTCATGTCATGACTTCTCCGTGGCCTTTTTCTATGTAGGGCATGGATGTTATAGGGCCAATTTCCCCAAAAGCTTCTAATGGACACCGATTCATTTTTGTGGTTATAGATTACTTTACAAAATGGATAGAAGCAGCTTCGTTTGCTAATGTGACGAAGACTGCAGTTTGCAGGTTCTTAAAAAAAGAGATCATATGTCGATATGGTTTGCCTGAGAGAATTATTTCAGATAATACTTTGAATTTGAACAACAAGATGATGAAGGAAGTGTGTGAGCAATTTCAAATAAAACATCATAACTCCTCACCCTATCGCCCGAAAATGAATGGAGCTATAGAAGTGGCCAACAAAAATATTAAGAGGATTATTGGGAAAATGACCGAGACATATAAAGACTGGCACGAAAAGCTACCATTCGCTTTGTATGCATATCGCACATCTGTGCGAACATCTACGGGGGCAACTCATTTCTCTCTAGTCTATGAAATGGAAGCCGTGCTGCCCATCGAAGTTGAGATCTCCTCTCTATGAGTCTTAATGGAGTTAAAACTAGAGGAATCAGAATGGGTTCGAGCTCAATATAACCAGCTAAATCTCATCGAAGAAAAACGCTTGAAGGCAATCTGTCATGGACAGATGTACCAGAAGAGAATGATTACGACCCATGACAAGAAGGTGTGGCCAAGAGAATTTCGCGAGGGGGAATTCGTACTGAGAAAGATTCTCCCAATACAAAAAGACTTTCGAGGAAAATGGGCACCAAATTGGGAAGGGCTATACGTCGTAAAGAAGGCTTTCTCGAGTGGAGCTTTAATTCTCACTAAGATGGATGGGAAGGAGTTACCTAATCCAGTAAACACAGATGTTGTGAAAAAATATTATGCCTAAAAGAAAAGAAAAGAAAAAAGAGATCAAGATGAAAACCCGAAAAAGGCGCCTTGATAAAAAAAAGAAAAGAAAAAAGAGATCAAGATGAAAACCCAAAAAGGGCGTCTTGATAAAAAAAAAAAAAAAAAAGAAGAAAAAATGAGATCAAGATGAAGGGCGTCTTGATAAACAAAAATGATTAGGATGAAAACCTGAAAGGGCATCCTAATGAAGGGGGTTCGGACATAAGGAGCAAGATGATTTGAACAGGGAGTCAAATGGCGAGATTACAATATTTGAAGCCTTCTCAGAAACTTGAAATCTTCTACACAAGAAGCCGTACTCGAAAAGATCCAGGATGAAGAAACATGGAGAAGTTCATGCGTTGGATATCTAGAGCATTTGTGACAATTGAATCTGCTTTCCTTTCTTTATAATTTTTTTATTGCTTTTGAAATAAATATGAATGTGAGGTATTTCTCTCGTACATACTTTCCCATTTTCATGCATCCCATGTTTGGTTCATTTAAATAATAAATAGTGAAATGACATACTCTAAACAAAAGGAATGTTGAGCATCACCCGGATGAGAATTTGGTAAGTACAAGAGACTCAAAGCAAGGACAAAGTTCAATAGGGGGCAAAAGGATGATATACAAGAAAGTAGATTACTCGTAAAGCTTGAGGACGGGTACAAAACCTGAAAGAAAAGTCAAGATTCGAAGCAATGAATACAGGTTATCACGAAAATTGTAACGAAAAGGGATATATGACAAACAAAGCCCAATGTGCATGGCATAATCATGTAGGCATAAAAGCATTTAAGACAAACACGTGCATATCATGATAATATCATGCATGACATATACAGGTACTCCAGTAGAGCAAGAGGTGTTGATGATAGCTGTACTGAATCAAGGAAAAAGCAGACATCCAAGTTCCGCCGGATAATATGTTTTGAAATTCTAATTTAAAAAAAAATTCTAAAAATCAACTCATAATCCGAGAGGTGAGTTGAGCCTCAGGTCACACGCTGAGGTATTTTCAATTTTTGTTTTTCAAAAAATCAACTTATATTGCGAGAGGTGAGTTTAGCCTCAGGTCGTACACTGAGGTAAATTTCAATTTCTGTCTTTAAAAAAAATCGACTCATATCGCGAGAGGTGAGTTGAGCTTCAGGTCACACGCTGAGGTATTTTCAATTTCTACTTTTTCAAAAAAATCAACTCATATTGCAAGAGGTGATTGAGCCTCAGGTCACACGCTGAGGTATTTTCAATTTCTGTTTTTCAAAAAATCAACTCATATTGCGAGAGGTGAGTTGAGCCTCAGGTCACGTGCTGGGGTATTTTTTAATTTCTATTTTTTCAAAAAAAATCAACTTATATTGCGAGAGGTGAGTTGAGCCTCAGGTCGTACACTAAGGTAATTTTCAATTTTTGTTTTTCAAAAAAAATCGACTCATATCGCGAGAGGTGAGTTGAGCCTCAGGTCACACGCTGAGGTATTTTTAATTTCTACTTTTTCAAAAAAAATCAACTCATATTACGAGAGGTGAGTTCAGCCTCAGGTCACACGCTGAGGTATTTTCAATTTCTGTTTTTCAAAAATCAACTCATAATGCGAGAGGTGAGTTGAGCCTAGGGTCACATGTAACATCCTGAATTTTTGGGCCTATGCGTTTAATGGGTGAATATGTTTAATATGTTAATTTAAGTAATAAGGGTCCAAATTGGGCTTAGAATTAGGCAAAGGTCTTGATTAAAATTATCTGTTTGGGCATTATATGGTTTAAAAGGTAGTATCTATCTTTAAAATACCAAAGTGGGCTTGTGGCCCAATCTTAGGAGGTGACGCCACACAAAGGAGTAAGGGGCCCAAATTTAAGTTTCATGGAGCCCAACTCTTTTAATTTAAGTTAGCTAAATTTTGGGCATTAGGATTAGGTGGAGAGGATGGCAACAAGGCTAAAATTTAGGGGTTTTAATGTTTAAAATATGTGGATAATAAGCAGATAAAGGCTATTATTTAGGAATTTATTTTATGTGGATAATAAGCAGATAAAGGTTAAAATTTAGGGATTTTAATGATTAAAATATGTGGATAATATGCTGATAAAGGAGAGAGGAGTTAGACATAATTAAGTCTCTTTTAGATGAGCTAGTAGATTAAGATAATGGAGAAAAGATAGGATTTATCTGCAAGGTTAGGTAAGTGCCGAAATTTCTATAAATAGGGGGAATATCTCTTCAATTTCGGCATTTGGGTTTTTCTCTCATTCTTTTCTCTTCTTCTCTAAGTAAAAACTGAAAACTCGTATAGTTCCATCTTATTCTTCATTCTCTGCAAAAGCCAAAATCTCTAAGCCTAATCCCTCATCTTCACTTTGATTCAAAAGCCGAAACTCTTTCCATTCTTTTTCTTCCTAGCCGAAATCTTCAAGTCTCTTTCTTGTTTTCTTTTCTTCTTCTCTTTTCCTGTCAGAAACCGAAACTCTTCACTCAAGTATTTTAAAAGCCAAAGACACATCAGCCTTCTCTTGTTCATGCTTTTTCCGGGATTTTCCTAAAAGCCGAAATCCCTAGATCTCATCTCCTGTGATTGACGAATTGCTTCTGTGGTGCCTACTTGTGCCGAAATCTGAAGGGAACTTTAGTGGAGTCAATCTCATAGATCTCTAAGTTATAGATCGGTAGCACTCGAATCGTGTTACTTTCGAGATTTCAAGGTAAGAAGATCTATTAGTTTCAACGTGTAAATTCGGGATTTACTAACCCTTGGCTGAATATAGGAGAGGCCCTATTTTCACATCTTTCCGGCTTTTTGAGCAAAGTTGTAGATCGGTCTAGCAAGGGTATCGACATTAATCAAGTGTGTAACTTCTCACACCATTAGATTGAATGCTATTATGCATATATATATAAGTATAAATCTGCTATACTCTGTTAAATGCTGAAACCCCGGCATAACGTTTGAAAACCCGAGAAGGGTAAAGGCTAAATATCAGGTTAGTGTTTTCTCGCCATTCTTCAGTAAATGTTTCTATTAAAAAGATATGTTTTGCATGTCGATTTCTATGTATGCTCGGGGTTGGGTGATTGATAAAAAGGGGAAGTGATCTATTCTGGTGGCTTATGCCATTTTAGCCTGGTGACTCTGTCACAACTCTGTTTCTGGTGACTTATGCCATTTCAGCCTGGTGACTCTGTCACAACTCTGTTTCTGGTGGCTTTTGCCATTTCAGCCTGGTGACTCTGTCACAACTTTGACGATGAGCAGCATGACTGCCATCAATGGCGTGTAGCGGTGTGGGTTGATTGTAGAAATCCCCAATAGTGTGACTGGCAGGTAAGGGTGGCGTGTAGCGGATGGAAACCTAGGATTGGGTTGGTTTTTTATGTATGTTATCTTTTATATTATGTTTTATATTCTGATTTGTGGGCTAAGGCCCAGTCTGATGGTGCACGAGGGTTGCACACTGAGTCTCGCGACTCACCCTTTTAATTTAACATTTTCAGGTAGCACCTAGTCCAACTGACCGGGCTGGAGAGAAGCGCAAGGTGGCCATGCGAGAGAGTATTTGGATTCAGCAAAAAGACTTTAGTATTTAATTTTATATTTTTATTTTAATAGGTTTTAAACCTCGTTGTAATAAGGCCATGGGCCACTAGACTATTATTTATGTTTGTGGGTTTAAGTTGGGTTTAATTATTAAACATTTTAATTTTTATGATTAAAATTAAGCTAAGACATGTACAAGATTTTTGGATTTTAATTAAAATTCACCAAGACAATTTATAACTTTATATCTTATATGACTTAATAAATTATTAAGTTTTCAGTATTAATGATTAAACCTAGGAATCATTTTCCAAAATGCGACATGTTTTGCAAAATCACTCAAGTGACATACCAGATCCGGTTGTAGTGTTTGGGCCGGGTTTGGGGTGTTACAAATTGGTATCAGAGCCCGGTTTAAAACTCGACTTTGGGTTTTTGGGCTCAAAACGTTTTCTAAAAATGGGTTTTGTGAAACATGCATTTTTTTTTGAAAATGATAACAGGTCTGTTAGCTCAGCATGGCACCTACTTCTCCAGCCCAAGTCCGCCAGGTAAGTATTCTAACCATTGTGTGAAATATATGTGGGCTTGATGGGCTTTATGGGACGTAGATTAGTTAGATTAGAACTTGATGGACTTTAGGCCTAGCAGAAACAACTCTTAAAATCTCATAAGACTCAATTTCACTAAACAAACCCGTGAACGAGCCACAAGACTAGGGTGTGGCAACAGGCATACGCATGTCTAGGATTGGATTCGGAAGAGCCTGGTACTTAAGCAGTCCTAGTGACTCACCTCCTCTTCGCTGGAATCCTTCCTGGTGTGTAGTGACTGTTCACCCTAGCCGCGAGGATTTGTTGACGTGCCAAAATCTATAATTAAAACCCAAAAGGGACCAGCCACATTATTCTTATAAAATTGCTAAAATACCCTTATTTTGAAAAAAAAAAGTACTAAGATACCATGATTTGCAAATATACCCCGATTTACAAAGTCAACAAAATTTTTCCTTAAAAAAAAAACACATACAATACACGACAACAACCAAAAACCCACAAACACCTGAACACTACTATTATTCTTTTGAAATCAAATTCTCTAAGATACCCTTGTTTTAAAAAATATATATATACCCCCTTAGTTTTGTAAATTTTTTTTGAAAATACCCCTGACTTGTAAAATGACCAAAATACCCCTGATTTGTAAAATTACCAAATTACTCTTGATTTGCAAAATGACCAAAGTACCCCTGATTTGTAACTTACTAAATTACCCCTGATTTTCAAAATTACCGAAATACCCCCAGATTTGAAAATTTCCAAAATGCCCCCGGATTTTAAAATTTCTGAAATACCCCTGAATTTCAAAATTACAGAAATACCCTCAGATTTCAAAATTATCGAAATACCCTCGGATTGTAAATTACCAAAATACCCTTATTTCACAAAATCACCAAGTAACCCTATTTTGGAAAATTACGAAAATACCCCTGTAGGATAAATTACGAAAATACCCCTAGGTAGTGGAATAACGAGAATACCCCTATGTATTGAGTGTGGATGTATGGATGCTGTTTGTATGTTGATTGTTGAATGTATGTAGTTTATAGAAATAGAAAAGGTGAACTTGAGACTGAATTGCGAATTCGAAAGAACTACTCTTAAAACTACTAATCATAAGACTGTTCGTGGATAATCAGTGGAAAAAACCAATAATTCATAAATTTTTTTTAATCAGATAAACGCGAACCGATAGCATGAGTACAAGGAGACGAGGACGCTCTAGATGTGAATACCAGTGCGTACTCTACCATAGTGTACTAAGTGTTTATTTTGGGTTTAGAATTGGAGTGCGCAACGAAAGCATGGTAGTGAAACTTAGGTAGTACGATTAATAGTTAGTTGGAAATTTCGAGGACGAAATTTCTTTAAGGGGGCTAGAACTGTAACATCCTGAATTTTTAGGCCTATGCGTTTAATGGGTGAATATGTTTAATATGTTAATTTAAGTAATAGGGGTCCAAATTGGGTTCAGAATTAGGCAAATGCCTTAATTAAAATTATCTGTTTGAGCATTATAGGGTTTAAAAGGTCGTATCTATGTTTAAAATACCAAAGTGGTCTTGAGGCCCAATCTTAGGAGGTGACGCCACACAAAGGAGTAAGGGGCCCAAATTTAAGTTTCATGGAGCCCAACTCTTTTAATTTAAGTTAGCTAAATTTTGGGCATTAGGATTAGGTGGAGTGGATGGCGACAAGGCTAAAATTTAGGGGTTTTAATGTTTAAAACATGTGGATAATAAGCAAATAAAGGCTATTATTTAGGAATTTATTTTATGTGGATAATAAGCAGATAAAGGCTAAAATTTAGGGATTTTAATGATTAAAATATGTGGATAATATGCTGATAAAGGAGGGAGGAGTTAGACATAATTAAGTCTCTTTTAGATGAGCTAGTAGATTAAGATAATGGAGAAAAGATAGGATTTATCTGCAAGGTTAGGTAAATGCCAAAATTTCTATAAATAGGGGGAATATCTCTTCAATTTCGGCATTTGGGTTTTTCTCTCATTCTTTTCTCTTCTTCTCTAAGTAAAACCCAAAAACTCCTAAAGTTCCATCTTCTTCTTCATTCTCTGCAAAAGTCGAAATCTCTAAGCCTAATCTCTCATCTTCACTTTGATTCAAAAGCCGAAACTCTTTCCATTCTTTTTCTTCCTAGCCGAAATCTTCAAGTCTCTTTCTTGTTTTCTTTTCTTCTTCTCTTTTCCTGTCAGAAACCGAAACTCTTCACCCAAGTATTTTAAAAGCCAAAGACACATCAGCCTTCTCTTGTTCATACTTTTTCCGGGATTTTCCTAAAAGCTGAAATCCCTAGATCTCATCTCCTGTGATTGCCGAATTACTTCTATGGTGCCTACTTGTGCCGAAATCTGAAGGGAACTTTAGTGGAGTCAATCGCATAGATCTCTAAGTTATAGATCGATAGCACTCGAATCGTGTTACTTTCGAGATTTCAAGGTAAGAAGATCTATTAGTTTCAACGTGTAAATTCGGGATTTACTAGCCCTTGGCCGAATATAGGAGAGGCCCTATTTTCACATCTTTCTGGCTTTTTAAGTAAAGTTGTAGATCGGTCTAGCAAGGGTATCGACATTAATCAAGTGTGTAACTTCTCACACCATTAGATTGAATGCTATTATGTATATATATAAGTATAAATCTGCTATACTCTGTTAAATGCCGAAATCCCGGCATAACATTTGAAAACCCGAGAAGGGTAAAGGCTAAATATCAGGTTAGTGTTTTCTGCCATTCTTCAGTGAATGTTTCTGTTAAAAAGATATGTTTTGCATGTCGATTTCTATGTATGCTCGGGGTTGGGTGATTGATAAAAGGGTAAGTGATCTGCTCGTGGCTTATGCCATTTTTCACTGGTGACTCTGTCACAACTCGCATTTTCGTGGCTTATGCCATTTCGGCTGGTGACTCTGTCACAACTCGCTTTCGTGGCTTTTGCCATTTCGGCTGGTGACTCTGTCACAACTTTGACGATGAGCAGCATGACTGCCATCAATGGCGTGTAGCGGTGTGGGTTGATTGTAGAAATCCCCAATGGTGTGACTGGCAGGTAAGGGTGGCGTGTAGCGGATGGAAACCTAGGATTGGGTTGGTTTTTTATGTATGTTATCTTTTATATTATGTTCTATATTCGATCCGTAGGCTAAGGCCCCCGATCGATGGTGCACGAGGGTTGCACACTGAGTCTCGCGACTCACCCTTTTAATTTAACATTTTCAGGTAGCACCTAGTGCAACGGACCGGGTTGGAGAGAAGCGCAAGGTGGCCATGCGAGAGAGTATTTGGATTCAGCAAAAAGACTTTAGTATTTTATTTTATATTTTTATTTAATGGGTTTTAAACCTCGTTGTAATAAGGCCATGGGCCACTAGACTATTATTTATGTTTTTGGGTTTAAGTTGGGTTTAATTATTAGACATTTTAATTTTTATGATTAAAATTAAGTTAAGACATGTACAAGATTTTTGGATTTTAATTAAAATTCACCAAGGCAATTTATAACTTTATATCTTATATGACTTAATAAATTATTAAGTTTTCGGTATTAATGATTAAACCTAGAAATCATTTTCCATAATGCGACATGTTTTGCAAAATCACTCAAGTGACATACCAGATCCGGTTGTAGTGTTTGGGCCAGGTTTGGGGTGTTACATCACACGCTGAGGTATTTTTCAATTTCTATTTTTCAAAAAATCAACTCATATTGCGAGAGGTGAGTTGAGCCTCAGGTCACACGCTGAGGCATTTTCAATTTCTGTTTTTTTTTTTAGATCAACTCATAATCTGAGAAGTGAGTTGAGCCTTAGGTCACACGCCGAGGTATTTTCAATTTCTATTTTTCAAAAAAATCAACTCATATTGCGAGAGGTGAGTTGAGCCTCAGGTCACGCGCTGAGGTATTTTTAATTTCTGCTTTTTCAAAGATCAACTCATAATCCGAGAGGTGAGTTGAGCTCTGGGTCGCATGCCAAGCTATTTTCGATTTCTGTTTTTCAATAAAGAATAAAAATTGGACAATCGAACAAAATTTAGTGTTTTTAAGTCTTTACTCTATCCCTGTTTCACAGCGATGAGCAAAGAGGGGCAACTGTAAGCACTAAATTTTGTCCGGCTTGATTTTGTGTTTAATTAAAAAAATTAATTTAAAAAAATGAAAAATACAAAAAAATCAAAATTACATTTTAACCCCTTAACTTTTTCAAAAATACATTTTAACCTATATCTTTTCCAAAATTACTTTTTACCCCTAAACTTTTTAAAATTATATTTTGACCCCTCATCTTTCTCAAAATTACACTTTAGCCCAATAGTTTCGCTGCATTTTCGATTCAGTCCTTCTGGCAGATTAAGTGATTTTGGGCACCCACTCCCCGGATTTTCAGGCCACCGGCCTAAGGGATGGCCTCCCTTCCCCCTAGCCACCTGCTACCTGCAAGAAAACACACTATAAAAGGGGATTTTTCCCCAAAAATAAAACCTCCATGATTCAAGCAAGAAACCACCAAAAAAGAAAAAGAAGAGAAAAAGAGAGAAAAGAGAATAGAGAAGAAGAAGAAGAAGAAGATGAGAGGAAGAGGAGCATCGCACCACCGGCGGAGGAAACGGCAGAGGCATCGACGGCGGCGGAAGTCGGAGAATAAGAAGAAAGGAGAAGAAGAAGGAAGAAGAAGAAAGAAAGAAAGAAATAAGAAAGAAAGAAAAAAGAAAAATAATAAGCAGTTTCTGGTCGACCGACCGACCCAACTAACTCATTGCGATCGACCCATCATCAAACTAGCCCAAAGACACAAAGATCCCACAAAAAAAGAAGAAAAAGAAAGGGCCCAACACAGCAGTCCAATCAAAAGAGAAAAAATGAAGCAGCCCAAAAGTTTGGGCCTTGGTAAATTTTTACTTTTATTTGGTTATTGGGCCCATGTCTTTATATTGTTTTATTAATGTTATTTTAATAAATTTTTTAGAGCATTATAGTGTGATATTATTTACTAATTTTAATTTTTAATAAATTCAATTTTTTTTAAAAAAAGCAAGAAATCGGTTTAACATTAAATCATCGTTTTCACTGCTATGTTGGGTAAATTTCTTTGATTTTTTGTTAAACGTGAAATACATTTATAAAAATTAAAAATTAGAAATTTCAAAAAAATATAAAATCTTTGTAGAAAAAAAAATTATCAAAATTTCATTTTTAAAATGTATATAATACGATAATATGTAATTTATCAAAATTTTTGTGTTTTCAAAAATTCTCGTGTTTTAAAAAAATTTCTCGGGTTTCAAAAAATTCCCGAGTTTCAGAAATTTTCGTGTTTTCAAAAATTTTTGATTTTAAAAAATTTCTCAAGTTTTCAAAAATTCTCGTTTTTTTTCAAAATTCTCGTGTTTCAAAATTTTCGTTTCTTCAAAAATTCTCGGGTTTCAAAAAATTCTCGAGTTTTCAAAAAATTCTCGAGGTTTCAAAAAATTCTCGTGTTTCAAAATTTTCATGTTTTCAAAAATTTTCGTGTTTTTAAAAATTCTCGTTTTTTAATCAAATCACGATTAAGTGAAACACCCCACACCCGGCCCACGAGCCTGAACCGGATCTGGTATGTTCCTCAAGTAAACCGGTTTCAATTTCTTTTGTTACATAGGAAAAACTTGTGTGATTTAAAAAAAAATATTGTTTTGGGTTGGGCTTGAGTTAAAAACCCATTTATCTTATTTTAAAAAAAATCCAATTAATTAAGGTGACAAAACAATTAGGGTTTATTTTTAAAGAAATAAATTTACTTAACTTTAATCAAAAATAAATTGTATCATCATCAAATAAAAATAAACAGAAATAAAGAAAATCCAACTGGGCCTTATGGCCTTATTACATCATTCAAACCTAAAATAAAATTTAAAGTACTAATTTTAACTAGAGTTCAAATTCTAATAAATTCTTCAAGTGTTGCATGGCCACCTTTAGCTCCCGTGACCCGGTCCATTCTTCGCTCATCACTGAAAAATAATTCCCCAACAGGGGTGAGTCCACAGACTCAATGTGTACACATGATACTAATTTTCAACAAATCGTGCATACAAGTCATATCAATTTCATGTTCATACAAAATAAAGGATGATGCAACCCAAACCCAAGCTTATTTGTCCATTCGCTACACACCACCCGTATTCAACACTGCATACACCGTGGGGACTACTAAGTCGACCCTCCATCCACTACACACCATCGAAGGCGAGCATTTGCGATCGACGTGCTCATCGCCCACTTACATTGTGTCTTTAGACACTATATTCAGATATTGTAACCGAAGTTACCATATTCAATAATGTGACCGTAGTCACCATAATTCGTTGGTGAGACCGAAGTCAGCACCTTCGTTGGTGAGACCGTAGTCAACACCTTCACTTTCTCCCTTCACATATATCCCAAATGCCCCAATTATTACATATCATTCATATCATACTTAAATTTACATTCATGTCACTTTTCAGAATATAACACATTCATAATCCTATCAAAAGTAGGAATACGTACCTGGGTACTTTTTGCCACATTTGTGGTACTTAGCCACATTCTCATTCTTATACACATTCATATATTAAAACATAATTATTGCCATAACATATTGAAAGTTAGTGTGAGTACACACCTGATTTGCTTAATAGATTCCTTGAAATCCCGAAGAAATTGATCTGTTGCCTTAGATCTCAATCCCTATATTCGGCCACATTATTAAAATACATAATAAACCCCTTTTGACTTTAAAACCAAATCCTAGTAGGATTTGTATTTCTTACCTTGTTGCCGAATTGTTTTCAAGAACCAAGTGCCGAATCTTGGTATTCCTTCCTTGTGATTTTCTGGCTAACACCATATCACTTCATTAGTTTTCGGCTTTTTAATAATCCATATACATATATATTAAAATAGCCTTGGCCGAATTTATTTTGATACTTACCTTTTAAATCTTGAATCCCGAATGATCTATCTTCCTGATTAGCCGGAATTCCTTGAATCTGAAATCCCGATATTCTTCTTTAATAATCGGCTAAGAGACAATAGAAGAGATTATTCCCTAGATCTTGATTAGGAGAACTAGAAGAACAAAATTGATTGTTCTTACTTTAATACCTTAGTCGATTGCTTCCTTGCCTAGAGTCACAGAGATTCGGCTATGGGGTTTTTGTCAGGGATCAAAAGAAAAAGGGTTTTGGCTTGACAGATGAAGAGAAATTTCGGCAGAGAGGGGGAAAGAGCTAGGGAATTTTTACAGAGAGAGTAAAAGAAGTAAAAGCGAGGAGTAGCCCTCCTCCTTTCCTTTTATAGACAAAGTTATCACCAAAGAGTCCCTTACTTGGCCACCACTCTCTCTTTTGATAATATTATCTCTTTTATTTAAAAGATAAAAGCCTTTAATCCATCAATTATCTCCTCAATTTTCTTAAAAGAAAATCCTTTATTTATTCACATATTTATGCGAATAAAACTCCTTTATTTATCCCTAATTAATCAAATATTTATGGAAATAAAACACTTCTATTTCTAGAAGGCTTGTGCCATCCACCTTGGTGTGTCTAGAAGCAAAAATAAAATTTATTTATTTGCTTCCCAAGTGACTCGAACCTGTGCCCATGCCTCCTTCACATGGTGCCATTTTCATAGACCCTAAGTGGCATCTTCTGACCACATTTCCAAGCTGTTTGTTTGTCAAATTTCCCCAACTTTTTCTTTTAAGGCCCTCTTGCCTTTATTTCCTATTTTAAACTTTAAAACTCATCATTTGGGGTCATTTCTAAGTTTCCTAAAATTTTCGATCGGCTCTGTAACTTACCATTTTTCTTACATTCCAAGTTTCCAAAAATGTTCACTTTCCATTTTGATACATTTCCAAAAATGTTCAGTTTCCTAAAATGTTGATTTCCAAAATGTTGAGTTTCAAAAATGTGTACTTTCCATTTTGAACCATTTCTTACATTTCCTTGCATTTCCTTACATTTCCTTACTTTTCCATACATTTCCATACATTTCCATACATTTTCATACATTTTCTTACATTTCCCTACATTGCCTTACATTTCCTTACTTTTCCATACATTTCCATACATTTCCATACACCTTAGGGTTCCTAAACTCCTCAGAACACTTCCAACATACCCACTGAGCCCACTTTGCCACATGCCTTCCTTGTGTCATGAGTCCAACACAAATTTTCCTTAAGGCCTCTTTGCCTCGTTTCCTCTTTTCACTTAAAATCCAATAATTTTTCTAAGCTTTCTCTTCCATCCTAGAATTTTAAAAACCCTTAATACACTTCCAAACACTGCCAAAACCTACTAACTCATGAATTATGCACAAACGCATAACCCCTAATCTAGGATGTTACATTAAGTATTAAATTGAACTTGTATTTTTGAAAATTAAGACAACGCGCGTTTAACGAGATACTAATTTTGGGCGTTGCGAGGGTGCGAATACCTTCTTCGCGTGTAACCGACTCCCGAACCCTATTTTTCTCTGGAATTTTGACGTAGACCTAAACTCGGCCCTTTTTTAAGAAAATTTAAAAAATGATTTTTCTTTTAAAAATAGGATTTATTAGGTGTCTGATCACACCTAGAAAAAAAAGATCGGTGGCGACTCCCTTTTTAAATAAAATTGAAATTTTGTTTTCAAATTTTTAATAATTTCCTCAATTAGCGCCCGTACTAAATTTTACGTCGCTACAGGGAGAAAAGTGTTGTTATGCAAAGATATTTAAATCCAGTGCATACGGTGTGGTCGTTGCTGGCAAATGACACAATGAGACTGCAATGTAGTTCTACCTTGTTGTAATTCTCAAGGGCACTTTGCTTTGAACCTTTGGTCATATTATCTCTTTAACTAATCTAATGTTTACCATTTCTTGAATTTATATTTATTTCTTCGTTGTTGGGTAGAGTTGAATAATGCATAATTTTTAACTAATATAAATCTCCTCTCATTTTTTACCTCATCTTCATTTAGAAAGAATTGATTTTTATGCATTAGGATATAAAATAATAGTCTCACTTTTTTTTTCCTCAATTTTCTTCCATATCAAGTACACTTAAAATTTATTTTCTTTCCCTTTTTTCATTCCCTCCTTTAGCGGCGGAGCCAAATTTCTTCTTATAGGGCATAATTAAATTGTATATTTTTACGATATTAAAATACAATTTCATCATTTTAATAGTCTATATATTTATATTTTTAAATGGTTAAATCAAATTTTTATTATTTTTAGAAGGTTAAAGTGTAATTTTATCATTACTAATTTAAAGTTTTATAAATTATAGAGGGCCTAAATTGAAAATTTACCATTTTACGGCGGCGTGGCCCCCTAGGCCTCTTAGTGGCTCCACCACTGCCTTCCACTTTTCCACCCAACCAAATATAGCCTTAGGCTTTGCTCAGTAGAGGAAAAGGAAAATTGGAAGGATAGAAAATTGATGGGGTGAAAAAAAGTAGAAAGAGGGAAATATATTTCTTTCCATAAGTGTATTTAGTAGGAAAGATAGAAAAATGGAAAGAACAAATAATTTATTTTTCATCTATTGTTTGGTAGAGTTAAAAAATGTAAAGAAAAAAATAAAACATTTGAAAAATGTATAATTTGAATTAACATATACTTCTCTCTCGTTTTCTCTCCTCTCATTAGGATGTAAAATGACCTCCCCTTGTATTTTCTTTCCTCTCACATTTCTCCCTACCAATCACATTCAAAGTTTATTTCTTTTCACTTTTCCACTCCTTCCTTCTATCCCTTCACTTTCTCACTCACCCACGTACATCTTTAATGTTTAGGTTAGATTTGTTGGCATTTTTCATTCCTTTTATATGTTATATTGCTTCTATTGCATGTAACAATGAGCTTTTTCTGCCACATACTTCTTTTGGTAAATATGGTTGTTTGACATAGAATGTTTATAGAGTAATTAAAAGCCATTTCACTCATTGTATTTTTCACTTAGTTATTCTTTGAATGAAGTTGTAATCCTTTAAACTCGTGTATTTTTTTCAGAGAGTTTAATGGTGATGGATGGATGGATGAGCCAGAGATACCGCAAATGAAGCAATGCAAAAGCTACTAGACATTAAGATAATGCAACTGGTTTCTAAACATGATTCCTCTCACGGTTTGGAGGAGGATCCATGTGAAATTGGGGCAACAATAGTGCTGTGGGAGTTTTTGGGAGAAAAAGAGAGGAGGAAGGAAAACAAAAAAAGAAAATAAAGTAAAGAAATGAAAAAGTAAAAAATATAAATAAAACAAAAATAATGTCAAGGTTTAGAAACTAGTTGCATTTATAAGCTTGAGAAATAGTTTAGGTACCATTTCAGAAAAAAAAAGTTTAAACATCAACGTGAGAAAAAAATACAATTTAGGTGCCAATTTATAAGCTAAAAATTTGCTTTAGTATCATTATTTTGTTGGAATTTGCCATATTCATCCAATTTTTTCAAAGAAAATGTATTCAATTGATTTTTTTAGAAGTAATATTAAATATATATTCTCAAATTATGCTAAAGATAAGATCCTTAGTTGTAAAATATTGGAGGAGACTTGTTCAAATGTCAAACTATCCACTCAAGTTCGAAACCTCACCTGAAATTTGAGAGAATTTGGATAAAAATATTAGACTCAAAAAATAAGCTTGGGAAAAAAGTTAGGCTCGTTTAAAATATGGATTGAGCTTGAGTTCAAATATTCAAGATCCAAGCCCAACCAATTTTCTAAATTAATTTGTAATATATTATATTATGCTATTTATATGTATTATGTAAGTTATAACACATAAAATTAAATCTATAGTAATATATAGTACTATAAATAAACGTTAACAAATTATTAAATTACCTATATATAAGTCGATTGAGTCTTATTTCGACTGGCATGAGCATTGACAATAATGCAGAATATGGGTTCGAGTGCGCTAAAGCGTACTATCCTCTAATTTATGGATTGGAGAGGGGCTATCGGTAGTTCTAGGTATTGCGCCAAAAAGAGCAGATATGATCAAAACCTATAATGAAATTGTTCAAAAAAAAATTATAATGAAATTGTTCAAAAAAAATTTACCTATATATAATATTTTAATAAATAAAAATATATATTAAATACCAAATTAAAAATAATACAAATTTTCAAAAACAATGTAAAAATATGAACGAACTTAAAATAAATTTGTGTTAACTATTTATAAAAAAATATGAATGGACTTTAGCAAAAAAATTATCCCATATTTTAAATTAGTACAAACTTGAATAAGGATAAAATATATTATCATACTTAATTCTATTATAAATTAAGCTCGACACATGAATTCGTCTAAGGAAACTTACTTTTCAAAATTGGGTGAATAAAAAAATGTTTTCTAAATGAATAAAATGTTCTCGAACCTTGGCGATTTTATGGAATGGTGCAAGAATTTTTTTTCATTTTTTATAAAAATCTTTTAAATCATTTTATTTTGCTTATAATTTTATTGTATAAAGCATTGTATGATAATTAAATATTAAGATTTTAGTTGTTTAATTTATAAATGTATTTAATAAGGTATCAATTTTGGCCTCCCAACTGAATTTGGCAATTTTGGCCTTCCAACTGAATTTGGTACCTTAATTGCTTGTTTGATGCTTTAATAAAGGGTGATATTAGTTTGGTTCGGTTAAATTTTTTGAATTTTTCGAATGGTTTATTATAATTTGGTTTGATTTGATTTCAGTTTTTTATATTACTTTTTTTTTTTAAAATTTAGATTTATTTTGGTTAAATACGTTTTCTGTCTGCTCTTTCTAGCAGGTTTACGGTTTTTTTTTGTTTTTAGTCTATTGTTTGTGTGATGGCAGAGATTTCTTCAAATTTCCTTTCTTTCTTTTGGCAAATTGAATCATACAATTGAATTTTAAATATTATCATGGAAGCAGAATTTGCTGGACTAACGCTTGACGAGGAGGAAGAAGCAGTTCTACAAGTACAGATTGAGCCGAATACGGAAAGAGAAGTGGGGGCTTTTCGATTAGTGGGGTGTTTCCTAACAGCCAGTATTATTCATTTTCTAGCAATGAAGAGTACCGTGGCAAATCTATGGCATCCTGTTCGGGGGGTTCAAATCCGAGACCTGGGGGAGAAAAGGTACTTGTTTCAATTTTTTCATGTTATGGATATGGAGAGGGTTTTAAAGGGATCACTATGGACTTTTAATAATCACTTATTGGTGCTACATAAGTTGCAATGGGGGGAGGATCCATCAAAAGTCCCATTAATTTATACACCTTTTTGGGTATAGATACATGATATTCCTGTTGTTTTTTCTCTGAAAATTTGGCAATGCAAATGGGTAATTTTATAGGAACTTTCATGTAGTATGATGGTTCAAATCTAGGGAAAGAAAACAAAAATTTTATGAGAATAAAAGTCCAAATTGATATACGACGTACTTTGAAGAGAAAGAAACAGATTATGTTTTATGGGAAGTGCTCATATGTCAGATTTAAATATGAAATATTATCACTATTCGGCTTTTATTGTGGTCGTTTAGGCCATAGTGATTCTTTTTGTGAAGCGAAAATGACTTTAGGAGTGAAAATTGCTGAAATGGGATGGGATTTATCATTACGAGCACAATCTCGTAGAGCTTTAGCGATGAAAAGCGTTTGGCTCTGGGAAGAAAGAGAGGGAGAATGGGGTGGTAATCGGGAGAGGTGTCAAATATTAGGAAATAATTTGAGGGGTTTAGGAAAAAATATGGGAAATAGGAATAATATAAATCCAATATTGGGGATTAATTTGGAAGGGAGGTTGTCTACTTCATGGCAAGAGGGTGGAAATTCATGCTTGGGTCAGTTTTATACCTCAATAGAACATGATCTAGAAGATGGTGTGTTAATTAGAGAGGAGGGTAAAAAGAGAAATAGAGAGAGATTGAAGATCTAACAACAAAGGAAGAGATTAATACTTTGGCGATAAGGAATATGAGGATGGTGGAAATTAATCATTTATCATCGGCGGCTGCCAAGAGGCAAGCCGACCGGGCGCAATGAAAATCTTAAGTTGGAATGTCCGTGGTTTGGGGAGCCCACAGACAATTCATAGACTTCGACACTTGCTGAAGTTATATAACCCTCAAATGGTCTTTTTTATGGAGACAAAAGTTAGTAGGAGTCAGATGGAACGAGTTCGAAGAAGATGTGGTTTTTTCAATGGTATCGATGTTGATTCAAATGGATCTAGAGGTGGATTATGTTTTGCTTGGCGCGAAGATAATAATATTAAGCTTCAAAGTTTTTTGAAAAGACATATTGATGTGATAATAGGGGATGTTGATGAAGAAAAAATGGAGGTTTATTGGTTTTTATGGGTCTCCTTATTCACAAGATAGAGATAAAGCATGGAAACTTTTAAGACAATTAGGTAATGTTGGAGAGCTCCCATGGATGGTTTGTGGGGACTTTAATGAAATTTTGTATGGCTTCAAAAAAAAGGAGGCTTACCTCGAGAGGAGGGAAAAATGGAAGCTTTTCGTGAGGTGTTGGAGGAGTGCAACTTGATGGATATGGGATTTTCTGGGAATTGGTTTACTTGGGAGAGGGGAAATTTGCCAGAAACAAATATTCAAGAACGCTTAAACAGGGGAGTCGCAACTGAGGACTGGTTCTCTCTATTTCTTGAGTTTCAACTTCAACATCTTCCTCATTCCTTTTTAGATCATTGCCCAGTATTTATTACTACGAGAAAAAAGGATAAAGAGTGAATTCATAGAATTTTCAAATTTGAAGCATGGTGGGTTTTGAAGGAGTCATTTATTATTGAGGTTAGAAATACCTGGGAAAACTCTACAGGAGATTTACTGAGTAAGCTTGAAAGTGTTAAAAGAGGTTTGAAGAGATGGGCTGATCAGATCCGATATAGCAGAAAAGAGAAGAAAGAGGTGTTAACTTCTAAATTGGTTAAATTGCTGGAAGCTAAGAGAAATGATGAAACTTTGGCGGATCTCATTGATACAAAAATTTAACTCAATTTCGAGATTTAAAAGGATGAGAGTTACTGGGAACAAAGGGCGCGAGTTAATTGGCTAAAATTTGGAGACAAAAATACTGCATTTTTTCACAAATAGGCAACACAGAAACGACAAAGGAATCTTATTCGAAAAATGCAATATGATGATGGAAGGGAAAAGAATAAAATCTGGGAAATGGAAATGATAGCCAGATCGTATTTTCAACATTTGTTTTCCGTTGGAAGAAGGGAAAATTATGACCATGTTTTATCAGGAATTCATCGTTGCATTTTTTATGAGGATAATTTTAAGCTTAAGACGAGATACACGAAGGAGGAGATCCGAAAGACATTAGTAGAATTGGGTCCTACAAAAGTACTAGGAGAGGGTGGGTTCCCGGTGTTATTCTATTAGAAGTGTTGGTCAATTATCAGGGAAGATGTTACGTCCTTTTGCCTTAATCAATTAAATGGAGGTACGGATATTAGCTCAATCAACAAGACTAATATTGTGTTAATCCCGAAAATTTCAAATCCTTCGAATATTACTCAATTTAGGGCAATCAGCTTGTGCAACGTGCTTTATAAATTATGGCTAAAGTTATTGCCAATCGTCTCAGAATTGTGATGGATAAATGTATTGATTTGGTACAAAGTGCTTTTGTACCCGAAAGATTGATTTCTAATAATGTTTTGCTAGCCTATGAACTCCTACACACCTTAAAACATAAGAGGGAGGGGAAAAAAGGATTTATGGCGGTGAAATTGGATATGAGCAAAGAGTATGACAGGGTTGAATAGAATTTTGTGGAAGAAATAATAAAGAAATTGGGATTTGATTTAGAATGGGTTGCTTCGCTAATGAAATGTGTTACTACAATGTCATATTCGGTGGTCTTAAGTGGTTATATTGGAGAAACATTTTTCCCTTCTAGATAAAACAGGGCGATCCTTTGAGCCCGTTTTTATTCTTATTTTATGAAGAAGGTCTATCTAGTCTTATGAGGCTAGCAATGCAAGGAAAAACAATTAGAGGAGTTAAGGCAAGCTGAAGTGGTCCGCAGGTTTCGCATCTACTTTTCGCTGATGACTGTATTTTGTTTGGGGGAAGCTACTGAAAGAAGTGCAAATTCACTAAAGCAGATTCTACATGAATATAAAATCTGTTCTGGTCAAAGTGTTAACTACTCTAAATCTACTATTTTCTTCTAATACGCAGGAGGAGGTCAAAAGAATAATAACTAGAGTGCTTGGAGTACGTAGCTCAAATGATCCGGAACGGTATCTAGGTTTACCTAATTTGGTGGGTAGAAAAAAGAAAGAGTCTTTTTAGAATTTGAAGGATAAACTACAGCAACGAATTGATAATTGGAGTATCAAATACCTTTCTCAAGGAGGTAAGGAGGTATTTATCAAAGCTGTTCTACAATCCATTCCAACTTATTCAATGGCTTGTTTTTTGCTTTCTAAGTCTTTATGTACCGATTTGGAGGGTATAATTGCAAAATTTTGGTGGCAAAAAATAGAGGTAAAAAAAGTATTTATTGATGTGCCTAGAAGGATATTTGTTCGTTAAAATAAGCTAGAGATCTTGGTTTTCGGAAACTTGATAAATTTAATATTGCATTATTAGCTAAACAGGGTTGGCGTCTTATTAATTATCCCAATTCTTTGCTAGCCCGAGTTTTGAAAGCTAAGTATTATCCGGACTCGAATTTCTTAAAAGCTCTTTTAGGAAACTTACCTTTACTTACCTAGAAGAGCGTCTGGTCAGCGAAAGGACTTCTGGAGAAAGGCTTATACTAGAGGGTTGGCAAGGGAGATCGTATCTCGATTTGGATAGATCTTTGGGTGTCGGGTAAAAAAGAAGACAAGATACAGAATCAAAGCAGCAATGAAAGTATCGAGTTAGTGTTGGACTTAATTAATGAAGCAAATAGAACTTGGAAGATTGAATTAATTGTCAATACTTTCCATATGGATATTGCTAGAAAAATTATACAGATCCCTTTGGCGAGGTCAATCCACGATGACTTCCAAGTATGGAGAGGAGAACCATCCGGAAATTTCTCAATGAGAAGTGCCTATAAACCATTATAGGAATCTACTCTGAATCCTAGTAATTTTATACAGGCTGATACTAAAGCTTTTTTACAAGAAATTGTGGAATCTACACATTCCTTCGAAAGTTAAAATTACAGTATGGAAAATATCTTGGAACTATATTCTTACTTTTTCTAATCTCAAGCTGAAAAGAGTGGTTGTTGAAGATCGGTGTCCTAGGTGTCATCGAAATGAGGAAGACATCAATCACGTTCTCTGGCAGTGTCCTACAACGATAGAAGTATGGAGGTATTTGAATTTTTCATGGGTACTTAATAGTAGCGCTCAAAACATATGGGAATAGCTTACCTGGGTTTTTAGTAAAGGGACAAATGAGCAGTGTTTCTTATTTTGTTACGGGCTTTGGATAATCTAGACAAGCAGAAACAAGTTAATCTACAAAAGCAAAAATATAACAAGTAGGGATATCTCAAAAAAAAATTACCAGTTACATCTCAGAGTTAAAAGGAATAGAGGATAAAGTACTTATATTGGAAGCAGGCACGTGACCTAAACACCATGAACAAAGGGCGACTGTGGCTATATACTTTGATGCGGCTTTTGATCAACAATCCTTCAGATCTGCATCGGGGTTGGTAGTAGGAGATGTGGGGGGTAAAATCTTGGCAACTAAGTCGATTCTTCACTCCAATGTTGCATATCCGTTTGTGACGGAGGCACATGCAGGGTTACAAGCCACAAGATTAGGGATTTCTATGGGTTTTAATGTTCTGGAAACAATAAGTGATTCAAGAACGGTAATAACAAAGTGTCAAAATACAGACTCTGACAGATCGATTATCGGGGCACTCATCAGAGATATTCAAAGCACAAAGACCCACTTTCAAGAACTCAGGTTCCACTTTATTCCAAAGTCAGAAAACACATGCACCCATTTGATTGCAAAAGAGGCATTAAAACAGGGTGAAAGTCATTACCTAGAGGAAGGCATTCCAAGCTCAGTCCAGTATGCAATGGAGCAAAACTGCCTAAGATTTTCAGATTGAAAGACATGGAACGACTCTTTTGGAAAATGTAGCAAAAAAGTAAAAGATTTGATAAAGATATGCTATAATGAAATAGCTGTGTCGGTGATGTGAAGCGACAGGAATTTATGGGGGCCAGCTGTAACTGTCGACTGGGGTTAATAAGATTAGGTTTCTTTTTCTGATTTTGTTTTATTTCATTCATTTCAAATTCCTGGGCCAATCTGATGTAGGCCTGTTTTCTTTTATTTGTTTTATTAAGCTTGCTTTGTTGGACTCAAACCCAACTTAGCAGATAGACCTTTGTTTGTCTTAATTTTTTATGATTTATAATCCAGTCGATTTATTCAAAAAAAAAAATTAGCTTTATTTTGGCAAAATAAATTTTGTTTTATGACTTTTAAATATTATTTGATAAAATTTCAAAATAATTTTAAAAATATATTTTTTAAGTAAATAAAAATTATTGTAACTTTTATAATTATAAATAAAATAAAATAAAATCAGTTTCAAGCAATCATCAATTTTTTAATTTGTATTCCATAAATTGTCCAAATCAAGGTTTTCAGAACTAAACCGGTTGAACTTGTAGACCACTAATTCTTAGTTCGACTAGTTAAATTGAATAAAGTATTTAAAAAATATTTTAAAAAATAAAAAAAGTCGATTTAACTGTTTTAACCAATCAATTCAACTAAGTCACGGATCAACAAGTCCAACCCCTTATTTTAAATCGATACTTCAATCAATTTTCAATTTAACTAATTCAACTAATTAATCCAATTCTAAAAACAATAATCTAAACTTCTCAATTGGAATCGAATTTCAATTCTTCCAATTTCTTTCAATGTGTTAATTTGAATGATGAGGAGAGAGTTGAGATCTATCCCGTTGTCTAATTTGCTTTCACGTCGGTCACACTTGTCCTCCGTTACATTTTATTCTTATAGTGATAGAATTAACAATTTCTAAATCCATATGCAGATTTCATTTGAATTAAAATCTAAATACAAGATATGCTTAACAGACATGAAAATTGCTGATGGGTTCTATTCTTAGTTAAATGAAGCTAAATTTGGGTATTTCCATCTTTCTTTTGGAGCAAATAATAATTAATTTTAAAATTATTTCATACATAGCATGGTTTTAATCCTTAACTTTGTATTATGGATATAACAAAAAAAATATAATTAATATCTTTCTAAACATAATTTGATGTAAATTTTTTACCAAAAATAATATAATTAATATGGAAGGGATTAGAGTTGTCCATGGGTTGGGTCGGGCTCGAAAAATAAGAGGGTTTTGGCAAGAATATATGCTCGAAAACTAAGCTTAGGCAAAAAACAAGGCCCGTTTAAAAAACAGGTTGGATCTTGGGTAAAGTTTTTTGGTCCGGGCCCGACTCAACTCAAGTTTTCAATAAAAACCCACTACTATTTTTGCTGTTGTTTTCCCAATTTTTGTCATTATTTTGCTACCATTTTATTATTATGTTGCTACTATTTTGTTGTTAATGTTTGGATATTGTATAACTCTTTTTTTATTGTTAATTTTGCTACTAGTTTAGAGGTATTTGCTTGTTAAGTTGCAACTTATCTTAGTGCTATTTAAGTATAAAAATTATTTTTAATTTATTTTCAATTTGTAGGGAAACATTTGTTTTAATATTTTTAGCTGATAACATGATTATTTTGCATGATTTCTTGTGTTTAATTTGGTTTATTTATGAATTAATCCCTGCTAAATTAGTATTTTTATGATTTAAAACTTGTCAGGGATGCAATTGATCAAAAGCAAGCCGGAAAGGGCCAAATTGAAAGAAAATCATGGAAATGGGTTCAAATAAAAAAGATAGAGGAAGCCAATGACACATCAAATAAATTTGACTTTGTAAAAAGCCAAAAATAGAAAATCATATTTTAGTTTATTTTATTTTTAATTATTTAAGAGATTATATTAAATTAATTCAGCCTATTTTTAATAAACCCCATGTATATAAATAGGGGCTTTTTGTTATTAGAAAATCATCGATCAAATACTTCTTTTCCTACTTCAGTTTGGAGTGGAATTGCTCTTTTTCTTTTCAAGTTGGCGTCAAGTATTCTGTAGCTTTGTTTCCAATTTTTGTTTCTTTTCCAAAATTGGTTCAATTGCCTTCCAAGTCCCCTTCCCTTTCCCAAATTCCATCATCCTTTACAAAAGCCAAATAATATTCCATAACCTTCAAGCATGATTAAAATCATGCCACACTAAACCCCTTTCAGCTTTAAGCCGGTGTTAACCCCGTCAAAGACTCGTGAGTTACGAACCCGAACTATTTAACCCCTACTTTCCAGTATTTATTATTTCTCCGGATTAAGAGTATGACTTCGTCAACTCACAAAGTCAAATCAACACTAAGTCAAAAAAGACGTCGTTTGAGTTAGTGTGGTTAGACGTACAGTTGGGATTCCGAAAGGATCGATTGTCTAATCGGTTTTCCGTGAACATATTGGCGTGCCAAGTAGGGATTGCTGTTTGGTTCCGTCAAGGGAAGTAGTAACCGGATTTAAATGTCCCACGCGCTTGAGGGCATTGGTTCGAGCTAGGCTTTTCTAGAACGCAAAGCTGTCAAAGTTCTAAATCACGAACGTTTCGTAGGTTGTTCGATCGGTAAGGGTTAGTTATAGGACGTTGCATAACTAATTTACATAAGGAAGAGTTGGTGTCCGAGGCGTCCTTGGTACCTATAACTAGCTTATTGGAAAAGAGGAGTTCATCTAATTTTGAGGATCGATTCAAAGACAGAAAAATTCGTGCTTAAGGCTGAGCTAAGTTTAATTGATTTTTCTTCAGATTAGTTTATTGTTTTTTTTATTTCATCTTTTACTTTTTACGTTTTTTTCTGTGTTTATTTCAGTTTCATATTTTATTTCCCCCCAAAACATCGCGGGCACGACAACTGCCCAGACATAAATCTGGTTGAGAGATAAACAATTTTCAGTAAACACAGTCTCTGTGAGATCGACCCTTCTCCCTATACTACTTTAATTTGCAATTAGGTGTAGGTTTATATTGGTGGAATTGACAGCCATCATTAGCGTATTTGGTGTATTATATTATTTAAAATTTTTTATATAAAAAAATAAAATTTAAAAAATTAATATGGGTCAGGCCTGAGTATTAGCATTTTTATTTGGATCGAGTTTCGACAAAAATCTAAGCCCATTTTTTGGACCAGGTCAAGCTTGAGTCTAAAATTTTATTAAGGTCCAACCTAACTCAACCCATGGGCAACTCTAGAAGGGATTCACTACACTAGTATAAAATTAAAATGGTTTTATACATTTTCGTAACTTTTATAGATTAATATTTTAATGATTCAATTATTAAATTTATTGATATAATTGTACTTGTCATGCATGTAAAATTTTAAACCAATCCATTATCTCTATTATAACAATCTAAAAAAGTGTATATACAAATATTCATTCAATAGACTATTTTTTTTTTACATAAAACAAATAGTTCATCAAATTTGACATGCATAATATATGAATAGAATATGGAATATGAATATGACGACTAAATTGTTAAAATATTAATGGTATAAAAGTTAATGTTAATTTTACACTAATTCCTCCTTAATTAATATATAATTAGATGTATACTTTCTAACAAAAAGATAATATAGTTAATATCTATTTAAACGTAATTAGATGTAGACTTTCTACCAAAAAGAACAATTATTATCCTTTCACATGCATAAAAACAAATATGAATTAATATTGATAATTAATTAGTTAGCATTGATTTTGTCCGTTCCTAGCAAATGGTTAGCGTCAATTGCAATCGGCGTCATAATTTTTGTCTCTTCTAAATCCATTTGATTTTTGTTTTGTCGGGGAGATAAAAGATGACGTAAAATTATAGTTCTTACTATCCTTTCTCACGCCAACCATATATATAAAGTGTTAACTTAAACTAGCCATTAGGTTACACAAAATTCTCATTCTTAATTACAAATCTAATCATTCATTTTTTACAGGGACAACATGCAGCTTAAGGTCCAAGTGATTTCCGAAGAGATTCTAAAGCCATCATCTCCGACTGCCGATAGACTGCGTCGATACCAACTATCGTTCCTAGATCAACTAAATGCCTCGTTCTATAATGCTTTGGTCTATTTCTACCCAAAAATATGCGATACTGAAGCCAACAAAATCACAGTTTCCAATCGGTTGAAACACTCCATTTCCAATGCCCTCACCTATTTTTACCCACTGGCTGGTCGGATAACGGACGACCAGTTGTTTGTTGATTGCAACGATGAGGGGATACCCTTTTTGGAAGTTGGAGTGAAGTGCCAACTTTCAGATGTTTTAAACAATCCAATTCCCAAAGAACTCAACAAGTTGCTTCCTTTTGAATTCCATGGTGCTAAAAAAGTTCCCCTTGGAATCCAATTCAACGTTTTCGACTGTGGAGGGATAGCGGTTGGTGTTTGTATTTCCCACAAAATTGGAGACGCCCTTTCATTTTTCTCGTTTGTGAATATGTGGGCAGCCATTGCTCGTGGAGAGACGAATTTGATTGCCCCCGAATTCAAATCAGCCTCGCTTTTCCCACCACGAGACCTTTGGGGATACACGCCAGGAGCTAGTTTAATAAAAAAAGGACAAACAATAACCAAGAGATTCGTGTTTTGTGCCACCAAAGTGGAGGAAATTAGAAGAAAATATGCTGAGAATACTAACCAAACACGCCCGACTCGTGTTGAGGCCTTATCAGCTTTCATATGGGAGCGTTTCCTTACTGCCTTTGGTGCAAGATCAAGACCAGATACGCTTTGCGCAATTGTTCACTTGGTAAATTTACGTGCGAGAATTGAGCCTCCAATGCCGGGTTCTTTATTTGGAAACCTTTCTGGCTTAGCAATGACTATCCCATCCATGGACAGTAACATCGTTACCCAAATAAGAGACTCCATAAAAACAGTGAACAAGGAGTACGTGATGAAACTACAAAATGGATATACTCACCAGGAATATCTTAGGGATATGGCAACAAGTTATGGCAAAGGCGAGATGGTTACCTTAACTTTCACAAGTTTATGCAGGTTTCCTATGTACGAAGCTGATTTTGGTTGGGGGAAACCCATATGGGCTGGCTCTGCAGATCGACAAATAAAGAATGTAACTACTTTCACGGACGCCATAAATGGTGATGGAATAGAGGCTTGGGTTACCTTAAATGAAGAAGAAATGGCGAAATTTGATTGTGATGAGGAATTGCTTGCATATGTTAATAACCCAAAAAGCTTGTAAAGAGGATTAAGTAGTGCATGTATTGTTTGTGTCAAAGCTTTAATTTTGTTGTTGTTGAAGCATGTTCTCATTTCAGGTTTGCATATATCTATATTTTTCCATATCTATTATGGGAGATGGATCGTGATTATTACATAATGGGTGGGGGAAGATTTTGGAAGTATTTAACGTTTGGTTTGCTGTTCAATTATGAAAAAGCCTCACTTGTTCCCAGTTACTACTCCTCCTCCCCCATTTTTAGCAAAGATGCAAAAGGGACACCCCTCACCATATGGTCTTCTCCAAGACACCAATCATCTTAGCAAATTTAGCCTTCCTTTAATTGTTTAAAAAATAAACAATATGAGTTGTCGAAATGAAGTTTCAACATCAGTTTGAACATTGATTCCTTTAGTTCCATCTCTAGAATTTATTTTTCTATTTCCTCTGAAAGTCTCCATTAATAGCCTGCAACTGAATTGGCAGAGTCAATTTTCTCCATCAAAAACTACTACTTAGCTTCACCTTGCTCTGTTCCACTTCCTATTACAACAGAATTCTGAACATTCACACTTTCTTTTGCTTGGCCTTCAGCTTCTTCACTAACTCCATCACACCCATGACTTTCTTCAGTGTTTTCTTCAATAAAAACATCTCCAAATAAAAATCAACACCAAATTTGAAATAAAATGCAATTAAAAGGTAAATAGCAACAACACCATCAATGTAAAAGTAGAAAATTAAAAGTAAACAAAGAATCAATATCATAATTACTCCCTTTACTCCATTCTTTTGCTCCTTCTTACTCTATTCTCCCCTTACACAATTGTCTCAAGGTGATACATCTTCCATAATTAGAAGTATTTTTTTTCTATGAAATCTAGATGTGGTATGTTTGATCTTTGGCATGTCTTCAATATAATCTACATGAGATGCAACCTTATGTCTCACTTGAGCATCAATAAATTGTTGGTCTTCATAAGTAAAACGTGATTAGACTTTTCTCACCCAAATCTGCTTTTTATCGCATTTTGCCAATTGCAAACACTTCTTGTTGTAACAGGTTTGCAACAGCCTTGAGTTTCTTCCAATCACGCATCATTCTATAGCAGTGAGGTTTGATATGACCAACAAAACCACAATAGTGGCATACGAGTTTTTCTTTCTTCTTGTTACATATATGTTGTTTAGGTATTGTTCTATCAAATGTTGCAATATCAGATTGAATATTCCTTTCTGCATTTTTATTCTTTCATCAACTTGATCTAATATGTTCTACCTTTCCACAATGATAACTACCGGGTTTTTATTCTTCTTTTTACTTATCTCAAAGAAAAAAAATTAGTAATCATCTCTTTAGATTTAACAAAAAATCGTCGGAGTTTAAGCAAGTTCACTACGACCAGGTTCATATCTTTCAACAACTGAGATCTCATCACATTTCTTACTTTGGCTTTCATTTTCTTAAGACTAACTTTGGCGCCATTTAGTTGTTGCTCACTTGCTTTCAAAGTTGCATCATTTCTAACAATCATCTCATCCTTTTCCTTAATAGTCTCGACCAGCATGTCTTTTTCTATGATGCCTCTACAAGCTTCACATTTTCTCATTTGAGTCTGGCATTTTCTTCTTCAAAGTTTGATTCAATTGACATATCCAAATCTAATTATCCATTATTGACTTGTAAGCTTCTTCTGTACTACCAAAAGAAACATCACTATCGTTGTCTGAATCTGGTGCATCAATCAACAAAGATGGACATGAGATAGAGCGATCTTTTTTCATGATCTTTAATACAAACCGAACTAAGGATCCTCTTCAAGTATGTTTGAAGCCTGCTCTAATTCCAATTGAAAAAGTCTCGATTTGCACTTGTTCTAAGTTATGTTTCGGATAGTTGTTTGAACATGTGTTAGGACAGTGAAATGCAATAATACAGTTCTGCAATGAGAATAAGGCAAGAAGAAATATCATCATACAATATTTGGTAGCATAGTTCGGATTCATTTATCTTACCTTTACGAGCCTCACTTAAAAAATGATTTTACTTAACAATTAACCCGATATAATTATTAGCTTAAGTCTAATCTACTCTCTTACAATAAATAATTGTTGCCCCAAAGTGAAATTCAAGTTGTTACAATCACTTTCTTAAATAACCTTGTTTACAATCAGTGTAAACTCTCCAATAAAGAGTGTCGAAAATATACTGAAAAACAACACAAAAGTGATCAACTATGACACTGAAAAAGCCCTTCAATATGTGACCCCGACAACCTATTTATAGGTATTACCTTTGATCATCCAAACCGAATTGGAGATAAGCATCTCCTTCAAATTTCAGTTGAGATTATCACAGTTGAATTTGTCTCGGATAAATTTGAAGTCTCCAAGTAAAAGTTTCCATCAACTTCAAACTCTCTAAGAGATAAGAATAAAGTCCATCATGCTTAAAACTCTTCTTTTCTCTTCAAGAATATTATCCAATAGATATGTAATGTCCCAAATTTTTTTGTATAAACGGTATTGTTCCGAAGATGTAAATAGAGGAATTTTTGAGAAATTGGAATGAGTTTACTAAATGATTTCTTTTAAAGGAATTAATAGTTATTGGGAAAGGAAATTAGTAAGAATAAATGTGAATTTGGGATTTCAAAAAAAAAAATAGTAAATTGAAAACTTGGTGAAAAGATGAGGACTAAAGTACAAATTGATCATTATGAAGGATAAAGGTGGTCTAGCAATTATTATTTTTCTGAGACATGGAAAAATGTATTGGTATGTGGATTTGAAACTCATTCATGGACTAAATTAAATAAAAGTGAAAGGTACGGGGACTATCTGCAATTATACCATAACAATGTAATTTATACTTATGAGATTATATTTTGAATTTTTAAATGAAGATATGTTGGACGTTGGAGGGCAATTGTGGTGATAAGAGTTGAATAGAAAGGAAGGGAATTAATGTAGACCATAGTTTAAGTTGAATTTGACTGAAAATTTTGAAAGGAAATAAAGGAAGAAAATATGAGCATTTTCTGTCATCTTCTCCCCCCCTTTGAAGAAGGGAAAGAAGAATTCCCTTTTTCTATCTTATCTCTCAAATCAAATCCATGTCTTACTCTAAGGCAACTAAAGAAGCCAGTTTAAAGCTTATTCCATAGAAATCTAGGGCTATTTTGTTCAAAAGATGTAAGTGCTCAAACAACTTTTCTTACCCTATGATAAGTGCCTTAAAAGATAGAAATGGTGAAGTGTATTTATTAGTTTTGGATATGTGAAATGTAGTTACAACAAACATGTTAGTATAAAGCGATAAAGTGAAGTAAAATAATTGAGATATTGGAAATGGCATAAGTTAAAAAGTCACAATTATATTGCTTAAACGATGGAAAAAAGAATTGCTGATCTTGTACATGTTAGCAAAATGGTCGGAAATGTGCAACTTTAAGCATTGTGGATGAACCGACTAGAATTTGATATTCATGGGATATGTTATTGTATCAATAACCGTGTGACTTGATGATGTATACAATATGAGGTTAAGAATTATTCTTCGCCAATCATATGTTTTACATCAGAAAACGATATGATCACCTAAACAACAAGAAAAATGAAAATAAAGAATTTTTCAAAATATGTGATTATGATATATGAATTGTGATAT
The DNA here is from genome assembly GCA_025503065.1 of Gossypium bickii. Lineage (NCBI taxonomy): Eukaryota > Viridiplantae > Streptophyta > Magnoliopsida > Malvales > Malvaceae > Gossypium > Gossypium bickii. The sequence goes on from CP106716.1 coordinate 95,700,809, forward strand.
TTGACTCAGATCTAAAGATTTGTCTAAAGAGTGGGAGAGTTTGGATAAAAATATAGACTTAAAAAATGAGATTGGATGAAAAATAATGTTTGTTTTCTAAACGGATTGGTCCCTGAGTATTTTTTTGGCCTGATCCGAATTTGCAAAAAAAAAAAATACTGTTGTTTTGTCACTGTTTTGCTGCCATTTCGCTATTATATTGCTACTAATTTGTTGTTATTGTTTTATGATTAATTTTGCTACTATTTTAGAGCCATTTGTTCACTAAGTTTCACTTATCTTAGTGTTATCTAAGTATATTTTTTTTAATTTATCGGGAAACATTTATTTAAATGTTTTTAGTGTATTTGATGTATTTTATATTTTAATTTTATTTTCACATAAAAACAATATAAAAATTAATATGGGCAGGCCAAACTTGGGTTTTAGCATATTTATCTAGGTAGAGTTTAAGTAAAATTTTAAGCCTATTTTTTAGGCCAGGCTCGAGCTTAGAAAATAAGCCTAGAATTTTACCTTAGTTTGACCCATGATCAGTTCTAATTGTGGTGTGAGAATTGAAACGGGTATTTATAATAATTTCAATGAGTGATGATGTGTATTCAATTGGCTGTAAGTTTTTATTGAGGCTTAATGATTTTTTATTATTTTATAAGGGTGCTTTTTTTTTGCTTTTAAGCTAAATAACAATTGTCATTTATTTCTTTTTATTTTATTTTAATATTATTATATAATTATATTATGCATTTTCAATTATAAATTTGATTTTTTTTTTTTTGGATTAAAACGGTCTCTAGCTTTGATTTTCTTAAAATTCAAACTTCTAACATTTTAAATTAAGTGAGAATGAACTTGGGATAGACTGGAGCAACTCTCCAACTTGAGCTTGCTTGATAGTAGCTATGGTAGAAAGTAGAACATGCCCCTGGAGTCGGTAGGGTTTAAGCTAAATATAGGCATTTGGCGACATTGTTTCTGTGACCTTCTTCGAGGAAGCGGGAAAAGCTGGTGGGAGGTTCTAAGCATATGTTTTTGAGATTTCCATCAATTAATTCCTTGGGCAGGGGTTTGTTCATGGCTGCAACTTGGTCCTCGAAATCAATAGGGATCGAAGCTGGTTTTTGACTTTTTGTTGGATTGATTTCTTTTCCTTTTTGTGAAGCAAGTTGGATGATAATTTGGAATTCAGAGGTTTAAGCTTGATTATTTATTTATGTTAAATTATAAAATTAAAATATGCTTTAATTTTCCATACACTTTGTATTAAAATTTTAGCCGAATTCAAATTCTTTACTTTTTCATATTTAAAAATTTAAGTTCCATTGTTACCCTCATCAAAAAATTTTATTAAATTTATTGACATATCATTTTGGAATTAAAAAATATATATATTTTTATTTAGTAATCATGTAACAATGAAAGTAACATTAAAAATATTGATATGATTTTTTCTTTTAAAAAACTCATTCAAACTTATTATGATAAATTGATTTTTTTGTTGGGATAGTGACTAAAAAAAAATAATGTCAGCATTTTCGTTGAAATAGTTAATAATTTTGATTATTTAGATTAATTAATGACGTTACAAAAATAGAGAAACTAAAATATGAAAAAAATTTAACAAATATATTAAATCTCAAGTTTCAATATAAATATAAGGGTCAAAATTAAAATTTTACCATTATTTTATAATGCGAAAGAAAAAAAAGTAAAGTAAACTTAAAAAAAATAGGAAGTCACATGTTAATCTTTAATATATTGGAGGCATTTAAATTATATATAAAAATATAATATTTTAATTAAAAAATTAATTTCATTAATTATTTGAACTAATAATTAATAATATTATGAAAATATAAAAACAAAATTATATTAAAAAAATCTCAAAGAATCAAAATTGAATTAACCAATTTAGGAAAAGTAAAAGAAACTATGGTGTCAACAATCAACCATCCTTTTTATATGGATTTTCCACAAACCATGGTTTCACTTCAAATCCGACGTAAAAGCAAATTTTTTTTTTAAAAAAAATGGATATTATATTAAAATAATGTTTGCAATCTTAACAATAGAAGAGTTTTTATTAAGGAGTTTTTCTAAAATAAATTAATATAAAGTTTATAGTCAACCATAAAACATAAATCACATGCTCCTGAAAAATATTAATTAATCAGCTAGACATGACCAAATATGCAAATTCAATTGAATTAACTAGTGCTCAATCATGGTAAGAGAAAGTACGATTCAAGAAGCCCAAGCTTCTTACATACAATCCTCTTCCAATTTTTCAACGAAGTTGAGATTAAGTTGCAAAATTTTTTAAAAATATTTTTATTAATTATTTCAATTTTAAATTGATGATCTATAGTTTATATGTTGAACACCACCGCACTTGGCATTTTTGACCCTTTATAACTTGCTTTATTAGTTGAATTATTTTATTAAAATATTTTGATTATTTGCTTACAAACTTTTTAAGATTTGATGAGTTTTTTTTTTTTAAATTAATCATTGGATTTTTATTTAAAACAAGGCCAAAACAAATCCAAAATAAAGCAAAAAGTCCAAATCAAGCCCAAAGCAAAATAGACCAAAAAACAAAATAAACAAAAGGTCCAGATCAAGACTAAAAAAGCCAAAACAAACGAAAAACAGCCAAAAAAACGAAATCCAGCATGCGGCAAAGGGGAAGCTCTAGAGCCTTCTCACTCCAGCTATACTCCAATAAAAGAAAACCCCTCTTGAAAGCAACAAATCACATGGGGAAACAACAAAACAGTTGCTTAATAATCATCCATCAAATCCATCACCATCAGATTGCCTTTTCATTACCCCAATGCTCTTAAAAGACACCCCCCATAATTAATACTCCAACCAAACAGATTAATTCAAAAAACACTTCCATCTTCCTCTTCAATTCCTCTTCCTCTAGACTCTCTCGCAACCTTCGTCCACCTTCGATCGTCAACCACCGCCTCTGCAGCACTAGAAGAGACCAGATTCGTCAGATAAATTGTCTCTCTCTTCTTGATTCCTTCAGATGCTATTAGATGAGCAACCTTGTTAGATTCTCTATTAGTAAAGAGAAAAACACAAGACTTGAATCCTAAACTCAAGTTCTTAGTATCATTAATAAACACTGTAATTTCAAATCTGTCCTCCTCCTTCTTTTTTAGCTTCTAAATCACCGACTGAGAGTCTCCATCAACCTCCACCTCCCTCAAACCAAGATGTAACTCGAGATTCAGTGCCTGGAAATACGCCACCGCTTTTGCTACAAAAATGGAAGGTATATTTGCTTTCATGATTGTTTCTGAGCAAATAACCTCTGCTTTATCATTTTGAATCACTAACCCAGAACACGACTCTTTTCTATTTTTATTGAAAGTTGACTCGAAGTTTATTTTCAGCCTCGATGTAACAGCCCGTTTTTTGTCAAATCGGAACAGTAGTTTTGGGACCACAAATTCGAGGTCAAAATATTTATTTTATTATTATTTTAATGTCTACAGTATGATTGAGTGGTTGTGTGAAAATTTCGTTAAGAAATTTTATCATTTGAATGGTCAATTTGATAAAAAGGACTAAATCGTGTAAAGCATAAAACTTGAGTTCTAATAGCTAAAAGTGTCTAATAGCTATAGAACCTTAAAGTTAAGGTCCTTATGTGGTAAATATACCATTTTTAATGTTAGTGGACTTTTAATGGACATGTATTAAGTGTTTATAATGGTTTAATGTTAAGGTTAATTTGGTAATTGTTAAAATACATGTTAATTAAATAAAACAAAACATAAAATTTAAAGGCTATCATGTTCTTTACCATAGCCGAATGAAGCATGGAGAAAAGCCATTTTAGGGCTTGAAAGTTTTGGTCACTTTAATACTCAATTATAAGTCCGTTTTTGCTAGGTTTTTAATGATTTTTATATTTTTGTGATCGTTGCATCTAGTACTAACTAGATCAGGGACTATTTTGCAAAACTGTTAAAGATTTTGAAAGTTTCCATTGATGAATTTGTATGAGTTTTGATTTTTGATGATAGATTATGAATATTTATTATGTATTATACAAGTTTTGTAAAGTGATTTTTAGTGAAAATGCAAAATAGGAATTAAATTGAGAAATGTGTAAAGTTAGTGGTTAAAATGTGAAATAAATGAAAAATATGGGCTACTATGGACATAATAGTAATTTGGCTAGCATGGGTATATTTGGAATTTTATTAATTTGTGATTTTATGTAATAAAAACTAAATGGTGAAATATGTGAAATATGTGGGGCAAAAGTGTAAATGAGTTTTGAAGTGTATTTTGGATTGGATTGAATAAATAGTTAATTAAATAAGTCAATTTTGAATATATTTAGATCAAGAAAAGAGAAATATAGACTTAGATCGAGGAAAGAATAAAGTTACGGAATAGTTGGTTCGATACGCTGTTTTAGCATTTGAGGTAAGTTCGTATGTTATAATTTCACTTCAAATGTATTCTATATGCTTTGATATAGCATAAATTGTGATTACGTGACTACGAAAAGGTTTGGAAATGATACAACAATGATTCCACAGTTGAAATCTCGGTTGAACCTTAGGAATAGTTTAGGATACTAGTGACATGTCATTAGGTGATACAGTGAGTTGGCTTCGGGCCATGATATAGCACTTTGGGTGCGCGACAAACCTATTTGGCTTCGGGCCATGATATCAGTATTTTGGATAAGTTACCTTGATTTGGCTTTGGGCCATGGTCTAGGTACTTGTCGTGTGAGACCTTCAAGTTTGAATGGTTCAACGGGTAAATGAAAGACAAGAATGTATATGAGGTTGATACGAGATAGTACAAGTATGTATGTAAACTATTTTAGTATTAAATCGAAGAAATGAGAATGAAAGTATATAGTTTTGTGAATGAGCACTTGAAAGGTTTGATAGTTAAGGAAAGTTACATATTGATGTATTGAAATTATTGAATCATGTTTAAGTGATTGCATTAAGTTTATATCATACGAGCTTACTAAGCTTCATAGCTTACTTTGTTTATTTTTCTCGTGTTTTATAGTGTTATCGAGCTAGCTTGGATTCGGGGATCGTCGGAGATATCGTCACACTATCTACCTATCATTTGGTACCTATGAACTTTGGCATATTAAGTATATGGCATGTATAGGGACTTTGCGTCATTTTGGTTATGTTTTAGTAATGATATTGGCCATATGAATTGGCATTGTAAACGTTTATGTTTGGCATGTATATATAGCCATGTGTGATGGATTACTTTACAACAGCATCTCTTTCCTTCTGATGGGATTGAATGAGTCATATAATGCGGTGCACAACCAAATATTGTTGATGAATCCATTGCCATCTGTAAATCAAGCGCACTCCATGATCGTGCAAGAGGAATCTCAGAGGCAGCACAGTCCAAGTGCTGTAGGTTCTGATTCGATTTCTTTACACTCAAAAAATGCAGCAAATGTGATTCAAAAGAAGATATTTAATGGGACATGTGATCATTGTAAGATAAAAAGGGCATAAAAGATAAATTATTATCGGATAATTGGTTACCCGACTGATTTTAAGTTCACTAATAAGACAACTAATAATGCATCTGGATTCATAGTGAACAATGCATCAATTAGTGATTCAGCTAGTGCTAGTGACGTGGTTAGTGATGTTGGTGTCGTGAATGGTCAACAAGAACCTGTGTTTACTCAAGCACAATGTCAGTAAATCTTAAATTTGTTGAACAATGAGCATATAGTTAAAGTTGTCGCAAGTTTAGCAGGTATGGTTGGTGTATCTAATAACTGGATCATGGATACTAGAGCTACTGACCACATGCTTTTTGCTTTCCAGTGCTTAAAATTCCCCGTTGCATGTGTATTGGATTTTCCTTATGTTCGAATACCGAATGGCTCATCTACCTCAATCACCCACATTGGCACCAGCATTGTTCACCCTGACCTTCAGCTTACAAAAGTTCCTTATATTTCAAATTTCTGTTATAACATTCTTTGAAATTTCTAAACTCAATACTGACCTTAACTGTTTTGTTTCATTTTATCCTAAATTGTCTTATACAGGATCTCTCAAATGGAAAGATGATGGGGATTGGTAGGGAACAAGGCAGTTTTTACATCCCGCAACCTTCTCGACAAACTAAGGTGGTTATAACTACACCTATTACATCTCTTTCAGCAAATGTTGAACCATATTTTCTTTGGCATACTAGACTCGACCATGCCTCTGTTTCAAGATTGAATAAGGTGCTTAATCTTTTCTGCACAGTTTCGAATAGTGATAGCATACAATAGTTTCTAGTGTGTCATATTGCTAAACAAACTAGACTACTTTTTCTTGTAAGTACAACTCACGTTGATGCTATTTTTTCTCTTATCATATAGACTTGTGGAGGCCCTATGGAGTTTCTACTCATAGTGGTCATAGGTATTTTTAAACCATTGTTGATGATTACTCGAGAATGGCATGGGTGTATTTGTTGCGATTTAAAAGTGATACTCTTGTATATCTTAAACAATTCATTGTTATGATCAAGAATCATTTTTCAGATAATATAAAATACGTTCGTAGTGATAATGGATATGAGTTTTTTAAGAATGAGTGTATTGAATATTTTAGTATGTTAGGCATTGTGTGCTCAAATTCCCCAACAAAATGGGGTTGTTGAGTGTAAACATAGACATTTGCTTGAAGTTGCTAGGTTTCTCAAATTTCAATATAATATGCCTAGTAAGTTTTGGAGTGAATGTGTACTAACAATCTTTTTTTTGATTAACCGATTCACACTCCTCTTTTGCATTGGAAGAGCCCTTTTGAAATTTTATACAATAAACCACCTGATCTTTCTCATCTAAGAGTGTTTGGATGTCTTTGTTATGCTACCACACCTCATTATCATGATAAATTTTCTCCAAAAGTTATTCCTTCATTATTTATGGGATATTCTAATGTTTAAAAAGGCTACCTATTATTCAATCTTGAAACCAATTTTTTTTTTTTGTTAATCGTGATGTTGTGTTTCATGAAAATGTGTTTCCTTTTAAATTTTCCACCAAAAATTTTGTTTTTTCCCCACAGCTGATAACTCTAATTTCTTGGTCTTAAGCCCATACCTTTCATTCCTATAATGCCCACTTCACTGATTTTACCTGTTGATAATACTTCATCTAGCCAGTCTTGTTTCTTCCTTGAACAATCATTATCTCCTTCTATTCAACCAGCATCTTCCATCTCAAACCCATTAAGACATACCACACGATCTGTTAAGCAACCTGCATGAATGAGGGATTATGTCTGTTCCAATCAATCTTCTGTTTCCCTTGATACAGGTTCATACCCATTTCTCATGTTTATTCCTCTTTACATTTACCTGTTCATACTCAGTTGTTTGCAGCAGGTATTTTTGCCATATTTGAACCCTAAACATATGCTGAAGCCATCTTGGATCCAAGGTGGGTCAATGCTATGCAACAAGAAATTCGAGCTTTGGAGGAGAATGGTACGTGACAGGTAGTTTCTTTACCATCTGGTGTGGTTCCTATTAGCTACAAATAGGTCTATAAAGTCAAATATAATTCTGATGGTTCCATTGAACGGTTTAAAGCCTGAGTGGTGTGAAAAGGGTACAACCAACAATCTGAAGTTGATTTTTAGGAAACTTTTTCTCTTGTGGTTGAACATGTTACTGTTTAGACCATCATTAGTTTGGCTATAATGAATGGATGGCCTCTTTTCCAAATGGATGTTTACAATGCCTTCTTGCAAGGTGATATGCATAAGGAGGTTTATATGGACATTCCAGAAGGTTTTCGCAAACAGGAGGAGCACAAGTTGTGTCATTTGCTCAAGTCGTTGTATAGTTTAAAGCAAGCTTCTCAACAGTGGAATCTAAAGCTTACTGAGGCGTTGTTGCAAGGAAGTAACATAGTAATATTACTTGTTTATGTTGATGATTTGCTAATCATAGGAAGTGATGTTAATATGATCAGTGAGCTTAAAAAGGTTCTGCATCAAAATTTTAAGATGAAACATTTGGGTGAGCTAAAATATTTTCTTGGTATAGAGGTGTCAAGATCAAACAAAGGTATCGTGTTGAATGAAAGGAAATATGCGTTGGAGTTGATAGCCAATGTTGGGTTAGGAGAAGCAAAACCAGCAAGTACACCTCTTGAACAGAATCAAAAGCTCACTTCAATTGAGTATGATGAGTTTGTGCAACTAGGAGCTTATGGTGATGAATTGATTCCTAATGTTGCAGTATACCAACAACTTTTGGGCAGGTTGCTATATTTGACCAATACACGACCGGACATATCATTTGTAGTTCAAAACTCAAGTCAATTCATGCACAAACCAAAGAAATCCCATTTGGGGGCTGCTTTTTAGGTAGTTCGGTGTATAAAAAAAATCCAGGTCAAGTGATATTGCTGGTTGCATCTAATAAACCACTGTTGGAAAAAAGGGGTTTGGAAAACGTAGTGGAAAATAAATTTAGGGAAAAATCAGAGTTTTAAAAATTTTCCAAAATAAGATCTTAGTTGTGATATCTAAAGTAATATACACTTAATCAAAATTGTACCTTTTAGATTCATCTAGGATGAGCGCTTCGACTGAATAGTCTTCTTTGCTATCCTCAAGCTCACATTTGTCGAGTGTGGGCTCGTTTCGAATCAGATAAATTTTCACAAGAATTACCAGTGAGGTAATTTTGCAATTTCTCTAAATTTTTGGGGCAAATTGTAAATCAGAAAAATATCTTTAGAAATTTTCCGAATAATCTCTTCAGAGAATTTCTCTCGACAACTTTCTATTGAATTCAAGTGTATGTAAATAATGACCTAATGCTCTCTTTATATAAGGATAGTTTAGATAGTTCAACGATGATTAAATATTATATTAATTTAATATTAATTCTTATTAAAATAATAGAATGTTTATCTTGTAGATAAACATTAAATTTAATTTAATATTAAGATAATCACTTTAATATTAAATTAATAAAGTACTATTAACATAAGTATTAAATTAAATTTAATATTAAACTATTAAAATAATATTATTTTTAGAATAACTAATCTGAAATCAAATATTCTGATAGAGTCCCAGTAGGAATGTGACTTTTCTACTGTTCAACTACCGACGACCAACCGCCGCTGTCGTAGCCATTGATACCGCCGTGTCTGATGATAGAAGTGCAACACCCTTACGACACCTCGAGTCGATTCGATCCAGGTTAGTGTGACCCGATCGGTCTGGTCTAGCCACCGGTTGGATCATCAGCCCGGTTTCACATACCGGGCCCAATTCGACTAGTTTAAAAAATATTAAAATAAAGATATTTAAAAAAAATTACAATAAAGATGTTTTTATTTTTGTATTTTTATATTAAATTTATGAAATACAAATTTATACCTAAAATAAAATATACAAATAATGAGATTTTAACTTAAAATATTAAAATCCCATAGTTTTTTTTTAATCAAAACTAACCTTGATTGATAAATCATTGAAAAAATTAAATCAATTAAAAATTATTTTTTTTCAATGGTTTAATATTTTGCATATGTTTGATAATGCAAAATAAAAATAATCTAATAAAAAAATTTCTACAAAAAATTATGAAAAATGATAAATAGGTAAGAACTACTCATTACTTTATGAAGAATATTTTCAATTAACCCAATTTTTTATTTTATTATTATATTATCCTATAAAACTTTATGTTTAAAAGTTTTGATTTTAGTTTAGAATAAGGTAAAATGTTTGCAAATTAAAGATGAAATGTAGAATATATATTTTTTATAATATAAAATATATATTTATCAAATAATATAATTATATTTCATAATTAATTTTAAATAATGTACCAAATAAATTTTATAATTTAAATTTAATAATTAAATTTTAACTTATTTTTAACACTTAATTTTCCATCAAAAGTTAAAACTAAGGACAATTAATTATAACGTTAATATTTTCGTAAATTTTATATAAATTTGATTGGTATAATAACAAATTTTGCTTTCATAATTTATATATTTTATCAATTTGGTTATGATTTAATAAATTTAACCCATAATATTTTTGTAACTATATAAATGTTGAGGCTAAATTTTTTTAAAATTAAGACCAAAATAATAAAATATGTAAATAACTGAATTTGTTTTTATACCGATCAAAATTATACACAATTGACTAAAAATATTAACACTGTAATTAATTATCATTAATTATTACTTTTAAAATTGATAAAGATCAAATTACTTTAATTTTTTAAGAGAAATTAATTTGCTTAATTTCAAAATTAAAAGTACTGAAGAAGTCTTTTTTACCTTTAATTAATAAATAAATAAAATTCTTAAATTTTATACTATATTTAACACTGTCCATTAACTGCATAATATTAATCGCTTGCTCTTCGAGCCAAATGTCACCGATTTCGCGGTATCCCATTTCCTCCTACTAATCCCTCTCCTGCTCCAAAAGAATAATAATAAAAGTAATTAGCATAATGATCTTTTGTTTCTCCAATTTTATAACCATCCATCTAATTTTTTCATTCATTTTGAAATAATTTGACAAAAAATACATTTAAAGGCTAAAAAAAAATGAAAAATTAAATAAATGACTAAAATAACTTTTTTTAAAGTTGGAGGGTCAAATAAGTTATTATACCAAAATAATGTACTTACTTATTTCTCAGTTCTGTTTCCTTTCTCTCGTTTTCTCGCTCTCCGCGGAAAAACACCTCTTCCTAGTTGTCTGCTTGGATCGAGTTGCTCAGTTTCTCAACCACCAAACAAAAAACAAGAAGAGAAAACTTTCCAATTTTGTCTCCAAGAGGTTTTTCGAAGCTAAGCGATAGTTTTTGGTATAATTTCTGTCGATTGGGATTGAAGAATCTATCTTTTGGTGGTAATCTTAATTTGGTATTTGGTTATGGCTAATTCCAGGTTTTCTTCTTTGATCTATCATTTTTCTTTTGTATAGTTTCTTTTGACCTATTTCATTCGATGTAAACCCTAGTTTAGGTTAGGTTTGTGTTCAGGGGTTATAAGCTTAAGAAATTTATATTAAGTAAAAAAAGAAATTATTTGATTCTTTTTTTGGTGTGTGTGTCTGTGTGTGAATTCAGAAATTAGGTTAAGCCACCGGTTTTGTTTACCCATATTTGGGATTGTAGTCGATGTTTAGGTATTTTAACACAAGAAAAACTCTGAAATTTTTGGTGCGTTGTTTTAGTTTGCCATCAAATCGAGGGTTTTTCTTATTAGGTTAGATCCTCCTCAAAATTCCCTCTCTTTTTCTTTTTTTCCCAATCGTTTTCCCTTCTTTTTAGCTATTTTCGTAACCCTCCAAAACAAATAAAAAATAAAATAGTTGAATTTTTTTTTGTTAAAATTTTTATATAGTATATATTGAAGAAAGGGAATTGGTTGTATATACGGTATAGAACCATGACGTTGAATTTTTCCAATCGGCCTATTGTTCCTGCTCATTTAACTGAAGATCGGGTTTCTCCTATGAGAATCGTGAATGGTTACCTTGTTGAAGGTATCCCACAGAAGAATGGAGATGGGTATTTGGAATCTTGGCACTCAAATTGCGAAAGGGAGGATTGCATTGATTATGGTAGGGACAAAAGCGGTGGTCAATTTGGTTCTCTCGAGCCTGTTTCCAATGATATTGTTGATCTTTTGCCCTCGGATCCATTTGGAATGGATATCACCTCTACTTTCACCGCAATTACAGGTTGGCTTGAGGATTTAGAGGTTGATTACGGTGGCTATGTGAGAGATGACGTGGGGACAGGTGATGGAAGTCATCAGTTGTTTGCTGGATTGAACTTTATTTGGAACAACTCAATGTGGTTCCAAACATTTCCTGGCGAATGTAAAGGCAGTGTTTCTGGTGGACTTGGTGTGTGTTCTCAGGCAAAGGAAAGAGGGAATGTGTCTGATCATACTGGTTTTGGATCAGCTCATAGTGCACAGGGCATTTTGTGTTCTGGGAATGAAGATATGGTTTCTGTTGATCAGGAAAATGACGAATTTCAGGATTGTGAGGTTTGTTCTGAGGAACATGAAGGAGCTCCTCATGAAGCTCTGAGTTTTGCTTTTGGTTATCTGGGTCTGCGGGATCTATTTGCTGTTGAAAGTGTTTGTATGTCACTGCGATCTGTAGTTCAGAATGATCCCCTTTTATGGAGGAATATTCACATTGATCAGCCACTTAGCGAGAAGATAACTGATGATGTTCTTTTACAAATAACAAGGAGGGCTCAAGGTAGCTTACAATGCTTGAGTCTGGTAGATTGCCAAAGGATTACCGATGAGGGCCTTCAGTGCGTGGTTGAAGAAAATCCAAAGCTAGTCAAGGTTAGTATGTTGCTTTGGAAATTTTATTCTCCCGTCAATTTCTGAATCTTGATTTGTATTGGTACCAAGTTGTAGGTATATTTGCTGATGCCCTTGCATATGAGTTAACCATATTATGCATATAAGGAGTATATAATTATAAACTAGAATAATGGTGTAATATGACTAATATTTTACTATTTCAGCAGAATGATATTGCTAGCTACTCTCTGATTTTCTTAAATTGTAAAGCCACCTTGAAGTCTAAATCCTAACAATCTTTAGACATGTCTACTAGAAGATAAATGCGTACTCTGTCATGATTTGTAGATATTTAGAACCAAGAATAGTATCTCCCCTAATGACTTATAAGAAAGGAGGATTGCTGTAGGTTAGTTTGCTTATGTTTTTCTGCTATATGTCAAGGTCCAATGTTTTTATTGAACTGGTGAAAGTTTCTTTCAGCTTTCTTAAATTAATGTTTAACTTCTATTTGGCTAACATGCTTTGTTGCCTAACTCTAAATCAAAATCAGAGATTGCATATTAATGCAATGATATACTTAGGTTTTTCTTCTTCCTCTTTTGAGTGCTTTTTTCTAGTGCATGAAAAACCTTAGGCTTGGAAGAAACAAACAAATAATTGCCATATTGTCTGGTGTTACTGGATTTAGCTCTCAAAGCACTTTTCAAACTTAAATTGGCAAATTCATAATTGTGTCTGCTTTTTTTTTTTTTTTTTTTTTATAGAGTGGTATTAAACTTCATTAGCTGTGATTAGGAAATATTTTAATTGTCTAATATATATTTTGCATCTTTATATTTAGATTACTATTTTTTTTTTCTTTTTTGTTGTAAGCTACTGAATATTTTATCCTTGTAGTTGAGTGTACCTGGATGTACAAGACTAAGTATTGAGGGCATTTTGAATAGCCTAAAGGCTCTGAAGTCTGTGGGCAGACAAGGGGTGAAGCATTTGAGGATTGCTGGGGTGTATGGTGTAACACAGAAGCATTTTGAAGAGCTGAAGTTGTTATTGGGCATGGACAACCAAATTCAACAGATTGTGCACAAGCCACATTTTTATAACAGAAGAAATATGTGTGAAGATGATTGTGCCATTGATATCGAAATGTGCCTGAGATGCGAGAACGTGAGGCTTGTTTATGATTGTCCTGCAGAGGGTTGTCAGCAGAAAGACCATACTGCTCAGTTATGCAGGGGATGCACTCTTTGCATACCACGATGCGTCCAGTGTGGCCGGTGCATTAATGATGGTGAGTATGAGGAAACATTTAGTCTGGAGTTGCTTTGTTCAGATTGTTGGAGGCTACAAATAAAATCTTGATGTCTAAATTGCAAAACCTCGTGTTGCATCTATGGTTGGCATTGGACACTTCATTGTTATTTTTGGGTTTGCTTGTGGATGGTCAATACTGAAGTTGGTGGGAATGACCTAAGAAATTTTATTCTGTATTGAAATCTGTGTTGTGGAGAATAACGTGGAAAATGGAAGTTTGCCTACTTGAACATGAGCTGTTACTGTAGAATGAGAAATATTTGTGGCCTCTGTTGCAGGATGAATTTGGTTGTGATCAGTCTTCTTGCTGCGTAGCAGTTTGCACGGCAGGCCATGATTTTTCTGCTAGCAGCGGTATATGACATCTCGACTTATTGTTATGAAATAAAGTTATGGGCAATAACAGAAAAACTGAAGTCACTGTTGCTTTGTCTTAAATTTTCCACGGTAGACTAAAGGGGTACCAACATTTCCTTTGTCATCTATTTGGTTTTCCTTGGAAACTACTTGTTTGATGTCTCCTTTTAAAAATAATGGTTAACATCAATTATCATCAATAACTACTATTTTTTTAGAGCTAAAAGTGTTATATTAGTTTATTATATTTGGTGTTCTTGCTGGAAGATGAAAAAGAAAAAGAAATTAGTTAAGACAGTCTTGGTCATTGTATTATAAGCAAATAATTTGAAATTATAAAAATGAAATTAGTTTACCAAGTTAGTACCTCTTTTTTCTTGGGTCTAGATTGATAATTTCATCACACCTTTGTCCTTTTTTTTTTTTTTTGTTATTTTGTTAAAATATGATTATGTATCAATTATTGTGTCATAACACACATTTATATATATAATTTTAAAAATCTTTAAAAATATATATAAAGGATAAAAAATTCAAAATATACAAGTAAAAAAAAAAAACTCAATTTTTTAAAGAAAATCTGTACATTAGTTTTTTTTTTCTTTTTTTTCTTTTTTTAAATTCGTCATATCTATACCATTTTCGAGAAACTAAAATTCAGCATGAAAGAAAAATGTTGTTTCTAGGCATAGACAAGCAAAGAGGAGGTGGTGGGAGTGCTTAATGCTTGCCCAGTCCATTGTGCAGGAGCTTCCTCGCGTTGAAACAAAAGACGTCAAAGTTGGCAATCATCAACAAGCTTTTCCTCATATTTTTTCACTGTGATGTTAACACTAGTTGAACTTTGATGATACAAAACGACACCGCTCTCGTTGAAAAAACCCACTATTTTCTCTTCAAGGATTTCAAAGCCTTCATTCTCGAACTTAAACATGAAATCTACTATACACATCCGAACAGACTTGAATTGAGACCTCATCAACTTCAATCCGTCCCTTCATTGCCTCTAAGTTTCCATTTCAATCGCTTTATTTGCAATACCCTTTCATTATCAACGCTAAAACGTAGCTCTGTATTCTCTTTTATAACCACACATTCAATCCAAGTTTTCTTTCCTTCTGCTTTGTGGTGTACAATTTGTTCTCGAAACAAGAGCTTGGGTTTTTCCAATCTTTCCAACTCTAGTTCTGGCGTAAGTGTTATTTCCCCATCGACGACAACAGCAAGATATGATTTGGAGGGTAAATCCTAGCAAAGAAAGGAAGGAACCTAGGATGCTGGAAAGAAGATAATGAGGATGTTGATTTTTTTTTTTTTTTTGTAAAAAAATCTACAATTGTAAAATTTTTAGATTTTTCTAATTTTTTTTAAAAAGAAAACAATTATTTCTTGAAAAAAAAGTAAACAATTCCAAAATTTATGAAAAAATAAAAAAACAAATATTCAAATTAAAAGAAATGAAAATTGTTTATGAAAAAAAGTAAGAATAATTAATGTATTTAGAAAAATTATGTACTAGTGGAGTTTTTAGATTTTATAAGTAGGGTTTAAGGGGTTGACAAATGTGTTATAAAATATAATAAAATATTTTAAAAAAGATACACATGTCGATTTTTTAAGATTACTTATAGAAAAAATAGGACATACTAAATCATATATTTAATAATGTATATATATTGAAGAATTTTAATTTTTTTCATAAATATTGGGAATTTTTAACATTTTTTATTGAGAATTTATATATATATTTTAATTTTAAATATTGAAGAACTTTTTTCGTAATTTTTAGAATTATAATTTTTATTTATGACTTTTTAAATGTTTAAATTTTATAAAATTTAAATTATATGTTAAAATGTCATAAAAAATTGAAACCAATTTACTTCAAAAGAGGAAGGTGAAGCTAAATAATTGGAATGGGAACAAAGAAGAAGCAAGTGAATTTAAGGATGTATTTTGGTCTTAAGCCGCAACTAAACTAGTGGTCAACGGTCAACGTCTAGCGAGTGGTGGTTGTCGTAGATGTTGGATTTTGGGTTTTCATGAATAACAATAGAAATGGAGAAGAAAAAAGAAACAAATTTGAAAATTTAAAAACTGAAAATTGAAAATTGAAAATTGAAATTTCGAGGTTAAAATTATTATATTTTTTTATATCTTTTTAAAATTAGATCAAATCACACGAACCTTCAAGATTATTATTTTTTCCAATCAAAACTAGCTTAACACAAATGTGTGAATTTTAAAAGTCATATTTCCGTTATTTAGTTAATGATTAGTGATAAAAAGGATAAAATATGACAAATTAAATAATATTTTATAATTAAATGATTAAAAAAATTTAAAAACAGTTGGGTGAACTACAAAAAAAAAAAATTAGCCTTTAAAATAAAAATCCCTTTGAACGTCCCAAGCGATTTTTCCTGCTGTAAAAAAAGAAAAAGGAAAAAAAAAGCTCATAGTCATAAATCTCAAGTTTCATATATATTGTTTATCCTTTGAAAACATAATTATATTACACTTAAATTAATATCCAAAAATAAAAACTCATATATAATTTACCCAATGAACAATATAAGATGAAAACAAGATTTTTTTTATTTGTTCACATAAATCTCACCTTTGAACCAGAAAGGGATTAAAAAAAAAAAAAAAAGAAGAGAGAGAGCAATAAAGAATATAAAAGTTCTAGTAAAAGTTGAAGTTAAAATTTGGAAGGATCCATGGAGATAGGGTTTTCATATGTTCTTATTTGCTGTCATTATTTTTTTGCTCAGCTTTCTTACGTAATTCTTTAATCCATTTGAAACTCAGCACTGACTTGCTAAACTTGCTCTTGGTGGAACCTTCCTCTTTCTTCTTCTTCTTCTTGTCAAGCTCTGCTGTTGAAGGATCAGGATTAGTGTCCCACTGATCAGCCCATGATAACCCAGAATCCATCTCTCTCTTTTTTCTTTCTTTCTTTTTCCCTTCAGATCTCTTGTTTATTGCTTAACTGCTCTTTTATATTTATTTATCCTAATCTTTGACTAGAGTTTGGCAAAACTTAGTTATTTTTGGGTGACTAACAACCATTTTTGTTTGACCTTTTCATATTGGGTTATTTTAAAAGAAATTTGTGTTACAGAGTTGACTGCAAAAAAAACCAGTTATTTTTGGGAACAATATTTGTTTGTTGTTTTTCTCCCCGAAATCCATGTTGTCCGAATTCTATGGCTTAAGCAAAATGCCAAATTCAGCCATTATAAAAAAATAGAGTTATTAGTTGTAATTAACATATTTAATTATAAGACAAAAGATATAAAATAACAACACATCTAATTTCTTGCTATTAGTATTCAATATGTGTGTTGGCTTCCAAAAATCCTGCCTAGCTTGACTAAATTTAAATTTTATTCTTCAACTTCTCCATATTTATACTTTAACCTCATAAATTTTAGCTACTTACACTTGAGCCATTAACTTTTCTCATATTTACATTTTAGTCCTTACTCTAAATTAATATATCCTAACATACATCTTGATTTTATTTTCTTTGACATCACTCAACTTTCTCCTTTTTATTACTTTCATTTTTCTTTATTTCCTTATTTTACTTTATCGAGAACAAAATCTCGATTTTTTCACTACATTTGTATTGTAGTGACTTTTAAGCTGTTACAACTACATTGAATATCAAAATCTATTTCACATTTTAATTCCCTATTAACTTGATCCGAACTTAAACGGATACACGAATCTAACCAATCACACCAATTTGACATCTAAGGTCTCATTAGAAAAAAATGGAGTAAGCTCATCGACTCATAACCGAAGTAATCCTGTACAACTCCAAATTGATGAATAAGGATCTAGAAATAAGTGACGACTCATTTCTCATTTCTACAACTCCAAATTGTGCTCATCTACAACTCCAAATTGAAATCTGATTTCATCATAATTCATTAGGGACTTCCTATTTCTCATTTCTACAACAAGTTTCACAATTTATGCATTTTAGTCTTTATTGTACAAAATTATCAATTAACTTTACAATTTAGTCCTTTTTCACCTCTAATCTTAAAATCTATCAAATTAATACCTAAACCTTCAAGAAATTAACAATAGTAATTTTCTAAAACTTTTACAATTTAACAATCACGGTGGAAAGCTTCAAAATTTTCTTTTAGGTTTTCTTCTTTTTGTTTCGATGTTCAAGCCGAGAAGATGATGGAAATGTTCATCTTCTTCCACTATCTCATTATATATATATATATATATATATATATATATATATATTTGTTTTACTTTTATTTAATAACAAAATTTTATTTTAAAACAATTTAAATAACCAAACAACCATGCCGTCCACTAACTTGTATAATAACATGGTTTAATTGCTATTTTAGGCCTTAGGTTAATCACAATTTAGGTTTTCAGTTCCTTTCTTAATTAAAAATCTATGAGGATTGAACTTTATAATTTAGACCCAAACCTTCATAAATCACTAATTCGGTAAACTTACCTATCCAAAATTTAATTCATGTATAATACAACTCTGTAAATATTTAAGGGCTAGATTTTAAGAAATGGGGTCTCAAAACTGCATTTTATGACAACACTAACTTTCGGGTCATTATAATTACTTTAGTCTTCCTCTTTGCCTTCTTCTAGTACATTCCATTTATTAATTTGCAATGCTCTTTTTACCAAAGAAATCTCTATGTGTATAATGATTGAGGATTAAATTTGTTGTTCCGGGGGGCTGGTAGGGGCCCCGATCCCCCCTAAAATAGAAAATTGTTGTTTTGGTCCTTTAAAAAATTTTAAAATTTTAAATTAGTAAAGGTAAAATTACACTTTGGCCCCTCCTAAAATTATGAAAATTTAATTTAATCCTTTAAAAGTTATAAAGATATAAACTATCAAAAATTAAAATTTTATTTTGGCCCCCCTAAAAAAATTTCGTGGCTTCGCCGTTAGCCTTATATACAAACCCAATAGAAGTATTTAATGAACAAATTTAAAGGAGAAATTATTTTGCTACTTCTTCTACTATAAAAGGATTACTTTGCCTTTTTTTAGTAGATGGACCAAAATGTAATCCAAAATATAGTACAAGAATTATTATGATATTTTTACCCAATATAATTCAATTGAAGAAGTAAAAATAAGGTTAATGTACTTTTTTTTGAATTTGAACTTGACATTCGTTTTCAAGTTAGGGCTTGACTTAGATAATTGTTTTACAACCTAAATTTCTTTTATTCCATTTTTTTAAAGAAAATATTAATGATTAATTGAAAGAAAATTCAAATCCTATTTAAAAGTTATTATCAAATTCAAAAATTAATTTTAATAAAAATTAATCTCAACATAACAACAATGGCTAAATTGAGCCCCCAAAGTGCATCAACCCAAAAATAATGATTGGAAGTTGTATTTGGACATAGTCTAAGGAAATGGAGTGAAAGGGCAAAACACAGTGTAATGTAAATCTGTTCATGGATTGGGTGACCTAATTTGACTTGAAAATTCATTCGAAAAGTGGGAAGATTTGAACGAAAATATAGATATGAAAAATGAGATTGGACAAAAAAATAAAACCTGTTTAAAAAACTGGCCAGCCTTAGGTAAAGTCTTTTTGACCTGAGCCCGATCGACTTGAAAACATGTCTAAGGTATCCATACCTCATAGAAAGTATCAAAACAAGGTTTTGATATCCTTCCCAAGATATCGATACATGCCTAAAGAAAAATTACTTGAGTATCGATATCCTCCTCAAGATATTGACACCTCGTAGTAAGTATTGATATATTTTTATTGTATCGATTATACAATCTTTAATATGGTTCAGATCGATACGAATCTAAATTTAACATTTATAATTTTAATTAAACTTAAACAAAAATTTAAATCCACTTTTTAAGTTGGACTAAACCTGAACTTATTGATTGAGCCTAAAATTTTATTAAGGGTGGGTTTAAATGGACGGTGTATTTATTTACGATAAATATAAAAATAACAATTACGATGAAATTAGATACTATAACAATAGTAAAGTAAGCTAAACGCACACACCGCCCGCAATCCTTCTTCCAAAATTACCATAAGAGTCACTAAATGTCGGCCAATCGCAGAAGGGCGAACGACAGTAAAAGAGACCAAACCAATGAATAAAATATTATATTATACAAATAATACACTCACTGCCAAGCTTTAACTCCACGCTCTCCTCCTCGTCTTCTATCTTTCTCTGCTATAATTCCTATCAAAATACATAAAATAAATAAAAGCACGTCAAAATTAAATCCCATCCGCCATGAATTCCCTTCTCCTTCTCCTTGTCAAAACCCTCACTTTTTTCAACTCCTAAAAGCCTAAACCGTGCAAAAAAGAACCAAACCCATTTCTTAATCGGATCCAAAACCCCATGTACTTATCGGAGAAACCCCGTTCCATAGATTTGTACAAGGAGGAAGGTCCTGCTACCGCCCGTGACATGATGATCGAGGTCACTACCAATGGAGATTTGCCACCTCACCACCACCACCACCACCACCCCCCTCCTCACCAGCAGCAAATGATCTTAGGTGAAAGCAGCTGCGAAGACCCAGAAGTCAAAGCCCCCAAGAAACGAGCCGAGACCTGGGTTCAAGACGAAACTCGAAGCCTTATCGCCTTTCGAAGGGAAATGGATGGCCTTTTCAATACTTCGAAATCCAACAAGCACTTGTGGGAGCAGATATCGGCTAAGATGAGAGAGAAAGGGTTCGATCGATCCCCCACTATGTGTACAGACAAATGGAGGAACTTGTTGAAGGAGTTTAAAAAAGCTAAGCATCAAGATAGAGGGAGTGGGTCTGCTAAGATGTCTTACTATAAGGAAATTGAAGAGATTTTAAGGGAGAGAACGAAGAATGCTTATAAGAGTCCAACTCCTCCTCCCAAGGTTGATTCTTATATGCATTTCGCTGACAAGGGTATATGCTATATTTTATTTATTACCCTTTTTTATAAAAAAAATTTGCATTTGACAAGTGGAGTTTATATTAAATTGTTGTTATTCCGTAATTGAATGATGGTTTTGCGGACTTCCTCTTTAAAAGGCTTTATTTGGATTCAATAATCTGTTTTTGGGTGATATGGCATTAATGCGTTTCCACTGTATATACTGATGTCTAAGCTTTATACCATCAGAATTTTTTGTTAATTGCTGCTAGAATTTTTAAAGTTGAATGACTTTTGCTCTGTCCATCTTTTCTTGAAGTATTTGTGTCAGACGTATATCCGGATATTGCTATCAAAATATGATGCTAGTCCTCAAATACGTGGAAACCTTAGAAAAGAACTAATCATACCCGTACTAGACATTCCCACCTCCGGACTCCGAGTAACTTAGCTTAAGATGGTAGTATAAACTGCAGTTGAAGAAAGAATTAGGTTTGGTTCTTTAACCGTACGAGTTCCTTTGACTGGAAATGACTTGACAGTCTTCCTCTTTCTCCTGTTACTTTTTTATGATTTTATTGTGTGCTTTGAAGAAGGTGGGTTTGCCTTCATATATCCTCATGAAAATTAGAACTTGCACAATGGCAGCTTTTAAATGATATTTTTGTTAGAGGTTAGACAGGTAAATATTCAACGTTGATTAAATGTACTTTTGAAGCAAGGGGTCATGCATTGAAAAATAATGAGGGGCTCAATTAAAATTTTGAATACCACCTTTTTAATAAGAGTAGGGAAGTATTATGTTGGTATCTGCAAATTTTATTTTGGAAGAGGCAAAGAGAGAGTCATCTATTTATGGTCTTTTGATTTCCTCTCTGTTGTCTTATCTGGTTTACTGTATTGTTCCATACCTCTTGGCTGCTTTTACGAGGTTTTCTGGGTTTTTGTCTTATGTGGGCATGATACCTTGCTGTTGCGTATCACTTAATGAAAATTCTATATAAGATTTAGCCTCCTGCTTTTGGAGATTCCTGCGTCCTCTCCCTCTTTCTCGCTTTGTTGCAAAGGTGTTAATGTGGACTACCTGATAGATAGTTGTATTGTTTCTTTATTCTTATTGCAACACATATCGAGTCTTTCTTGTCATTACGATGACTTTAATAATCATTACCAATATGGTTTGACTCTTGCAGGTTTTGAGGATGCTGGCATGTCATTTGGCCCTGTTGAAGGTTATTATTTTTTGTTTCAATTTGAGATTGCTCTCTTCTGGTTTTTGTTCTTTTATCTTTTTGGTTTCCTATCCTTTATATGCTTCTTGTAGTATTTCTCTTCAAGTTAATTTGGGTAATATATAGAATCTATTGGATGCTGTGCCATTAATCTTATCGACACTATATCTCATCATCTTCTTGCTTGCTTTTAGGAGCTTTATGGGGCATGATTAGAGAAGAGTGTATCTATCTTGAAACTCCTATTTTGGGAGCTGCAAGTTATGTGCATATTTTTCATAAGGCCAACACTGTTACCTGTTGTGTTAATGAGGCCATCTTTAGGTACTGTCCCCTCTATTTATTTCATCAGTCAAATCGGATGTACTTTTATGAACTTAAAACCGAACAATCACTTTTTGCTTTTCAGTAACCTCTCTTTTCAGCTTTGTTAACATCTTTCATGAAGCTGAGACTCCTCCGTGGACAGCCTTGGTTGTTTGTTTCCCTTTTTTCACAATATCTCGCAGAAAATTTTGACATTTTAATTGTAGTGACAGTGTCAGTAGCGTTGTAGTGAGCGCAACATACCAACTGCTCTCACCTAGGATGAGTTCTCCTGAGATTGTAAGTCATGTGCTAATAGAGACCAGCTGATTATCTACAATACTACTACTATGGAGCACTCATAATTATCAGATGGAAACTGTTCTTAACAATGTCTTTGCCTAGAGAGCAATTAGCATCTCTAGACAGTCGATGGTATATTTTATTATATCTTCCCTTCCATCTGGTGAAATTTGTTATGTCTGCACATGACTTCAACAACCTTTAACTGCACAAAGTACATGTTTTTGTTAGGGGCAGAAAGCTGAGATGTGGATTAATTCAATCTAATGGATGACACGCATCTATCACTGGGGTCCATAAGCCTGCTATCTATATTATGTGGTTATGTAATCTTATGTATTCTCTTTGATTTCAATCTGATGAAAGTTTTATTTTATTGGGAATATTTAGAATGGGGAGTCAAACAATGAAAAGAGGATTGATTGTGCAAATTGATGCCCTTGCATGCCAGAATAACATTTTTGTACTCTACAGAATTGCTGCTTGATCTGTAGTGAATGACCTTTTACTGCAGCATGTCTTTCATCTATTCACCATAGAACACTTGTTTTATTTTTCATGTTACGTTTTTTCTCTAATTATCTTAAAAGTCATGCATCTCCTTCTGTTTGTGCATTCTGGTATGCAGCTAGTGGTAGGCCAATACTTAATCTTGAAAGACGTTTAGATCATGAGGGCCATCCTCTTGCTATCGCTGCAGCTGATGCAGTTGCAGCCAGTGGGGTTCCTCCTTGGAATTGGAGAGAGACCCCTGGAAATGGTAAGTTGTGTTAGAATTTTTGCTGAACCAAATTTACCAAAAAACATGAATTTTTTTTTTGTTCCACAAAATGTTGCTACAAAAAAAAAAAAAAAAATAAAAAAAAATGAAGATTTTGCATGTAGCACGATGTTTAGTTTTTTTTTTTTGTTTTTTGGGGTTCATCGTGCACATTTTATTTGTGCTTGCTCAACTGAATGCTCTTGTGTTAAATGCTCTTTGATTATGAACATTGGATACGAAATCTTGTCTGACATGAAAGTTTTGATTATGATGAAAATCTTTGTACTTCTGATTCTCTTTCGCACCCTTTTTAGTAGGTGTAGACTGCCAAGCATATGGAGGAAGGGTTATAACCGTCAAGTTTGGGGAGTACACCAGAAGGATTGGTATAGATGGTTCTGCTGATGCCATCCGAGAAGCAATTAAGTCTGCTTTTAGATTGAGAACTAAGCGTGCTTTTTTGTTGGAGGATGAAGACCACATTGTTCGTAGCCTTGACAGGGAGATGCCTTTAGGGAATTATACTCTCCACCTTGATGAAGGTGCGTCAACATTCATGCTGTTTTGTTGACTATACTGACTCCGCCTCCCCCTCTTAAAATAAAAAATAAACTCAAGTAATTGATTTCATAAAAATGTGATAGATGAAAGATACAGCCTCAAATGATGTAATAATCTTGATCATCTACAGAACATAGGTAAGGGTAATCCCTAAGGATTTTAATCCCTCACAAGATCACCACAATATGAGAGCCTCATGCATTGGCCCCCCTTAACAGTACTGATACATAAGATATATAGCCTACACTTAATTATGCTATCAAGCATACCTGCATGCTGCAGGCCCTATTTTTTCCACTTGCAGAAGAGAAACGAAGTTCCTTATTATTTGTTTATTTTCAAATTCCTACACTCAGGTTTGCTTATAAAAGTTTGCCTTTATGATGAGTCGGATCATATACCAGTCCACACAGAGGAGAAGATATTTTATGTAGAAGATGATTACCGTGAATATCTACACCGTCGAGGCTACACAGGTCTCAGGGAGATTAATGGATACAGAAACATTGACAATTTGGACGACCTTAGAACTAATGCCATATATCAAGGTGTGAGTTGAAATCTGGCACATCTTGCTTGCACAACTGCATTGCTGTCAAGAGGTTATAATAAAGTGGCCTTATCCTGGCGTAAGGTGTGCATGTAGAATTCCAAGATTTGCTCTAATGCTTTTCTGAAGATTGTGATTATGCTTTTTTTCATAAGTCAGCTTTTAATAGGATGTTGTATAATGTTTCTTCTTAGGTATTCACTCAAGTGCAGTTTGTAAATGTGCATTTCAGTTGAAAACGATGTAGTCTAGCAAGCTTTTTACATGTAAATTTTACAGCATTTTGATCCGTCAGCTGCTTGAAACTTCAGTTTTGAAAATTTATCTTGCTTTTGGTTATTTTCTTGATAGCATAGCCCAAACCACAAGCAACCAAATGCTCTGAAACTGGCAGTTGAAGAACCGCCAACATCAGTGGCAGGAATTGCTTAAAAACTCATTTAATACTCTTCAATGTAGGTTATTTCATGGTTTGTAATAGAAACCTGAACAAAATTTTCTGAACAGTATTTTCATGCTTTATATTTGCAACCTTGTCAGCCAACAAATGTATAAGGTACTTATAATCGAATATCAAGTATCAGTTTAGTTGAAAAATGATTAAAATGCTCCTCTATATACAATTAAAATGTATTATTATAATTTTTTTTATAATTTTATATAAAATTAATAAAAAAATTTATTTATAACGAGACCATAATTTAGGATACAATAAGATTTAAATCTTTAATTTTATCACCAAGTTTAAATCTTAAAGACGACATTGTTGGAAGGGGCAATCATGAATTTTGAACATAAACCATACAACGGACATGAAGAATGCAAAAAAAAAAAAAAAAACCTTTAACTTCATTATTTCAATCAAAATAAAAACCTTTAACTTCATTATTTCAATCAAAATTTCATTTTAATTTTATAGACTTCTAATAAATATATTAGTTAGCTTTTTCACTTATCATGAGTTTACCATAGTCAAGATATTGGGATAAATATATTAGTTGATGTTGAATATCTTATTTGTGATATGATTGTTGATTGGTGGATGTTAGATTTTAATAACTAAATGACATAATGACTTAATTGACTCTTCAATTTTATAAAAAAGTTATTTTTAGTAATCTATTTAATTTTATGTTTTTTTAGTCCTTAAACTTGTATTTTTGTTAAATCACTCAAAATAAATGAAAAATTAACGTTTTTAATTTTGCTAATATGTGGTATAGATATGGATTGCTATGTGAATGACGCATTAATTAATTTTTTTAAAATATAACTATTTTTAAAATTTTAAAATAATTTTTTTAAATTTTTTAAATTTAAAAAATTAATTAAATGTTGATGTATCATTTATGTGGTAATTCACGTGTATATCACTACGTCAGTAAAATTAACAAATATTAATTTTTCCATCAATTTTAGAATTATTTGATAAAAATGTAATTTCAAAAGTTAAAAAAGAAAATAAAGTGAAATGAAAGGCTAAATAATTTTTCTTTATAAAGTTGAAGGAGCCAAAAATTATTATGTCTATTTTCCATAAAATTGATAATTTTACTCCATAGAAAAGGGTAGTGATAGTTTCTGATTTAAATTCAACAATAATTTGATTTGACATATATATATACATAAATGTTAATGATACATTCATTGTGATTGAAACGTGTTGTGTTTATAATATTATTTTTATTTAAATATATTGTGTTTGTATCGTATTTCATATGTAAAACTAGTAAAGATTGAAAATACAAAAACATTGATAAACAAAATGAATACTGAATATTTTCAATTCAAACTAGAGTTTATGCTCAAACGTAAAAATTAAGCTTAATATTAAATACGAAATTTCAAGTAATGTTTACGTTTAGGCATTCATCTTTAAGATAATTGAGATTTTTTAATGTCTGCCAAATCACGAAATCTTGTATATTTAAGGTAGTTGTTAAAACTTGTGGATCTCAAAGAAGCGAGTCGGCTCAGTTGGGGATCAGACGTTGTATCAAGAGATGTGTCGAGCGACACAATCACATAAAATTAAAATCGGTGATTGCATGCTCCTACTACAATTATGGGCAAGGTACCGACTACCATTTTTACGTCCCTGAGTTGACGTCCCTTATACATTCCCACTCGTTATAATACACATGTCTATTGTATTTGTATTTGTAATTGTACATATAGTATGCCTTATGTTACCGTTAAACTAGACACTTAATAAGCATGACTTTTGCTATTGAGTTGATCTGTTATAGACATTTTATTTTTTACTATATTAAACTATTATAGGCATATTGATTTTTGTCGAATTGTTCTGTTAAAAGTATAATTAAATGCTACCTTATTAGTCCGTTTTGAGCTTGCCATATTGCATTGCATTGGGTGGGATGATATGTACGGAGGAAGAAGTGACAGTTTATCTGCAAATTTATTGTGCACCCACAACTTAGTGGTAGTGTTTATCCTTTAACTACAAATATGTCGTACATCCACAATCCATCTGTAACTTTAACCTGCAAATATGTTGTGCATCTACAGTCCAGTGACAATTTTTATCTGCAATATTTTGTTATATATCCATAGCCCAGTGACAGATTTCATCTATAAATTTTTGTTGTGTATCCACAGCCCACTGATAGATTTTATCTATGAAACCAATGGTGGTTAAACCACAACCCAGTGTGTAGGTGGTTGGAGTTTAGGGGAACTCCCATTGTAGTGTGTAGCGGTGGGGTAGGATCTTTTTTGTTAAACCAAAATTGCATGGCATACATAAAGCATGTGCATACAAATTGGATTTTTTGAGATGACATATATGTATTCATTGTGGAAGTGATCTGAAATATTGATATTCTGAAATTGCTATTGTGTATTGTTCTATGCATTGTGTTTCTATATGCTTAAGAGTTTGCATTGGTTTACTTGTGATGGAACTTACACTGGCCTTCATAACTTACTCCCTTTTTTTTTTTTTCCATCTTTATAGATAACCCACTAGGGTAGGACGCGAACGCGGAATACAAAGGGCTCGGAAATGTTTTATTTTTTTGAAAGTATTATTAAGTTTATTTTTATTATTTCTATTATTTCGAAACTGTAGTGTTTTATTTATTTTGTGGCATGGGGTTCATATGTAGGATTTATTTAGCATGCATAACATTTTAACTTAATTTAAAAATAAGGTTTTTATTTAATTAAGGCATGATATATAGTTTATTAAAACTAAGTAAAAAAATCACCTTTTCATTGTTAGATTGTAGACTACTAAATAAATGGAAAACTAAGTTTTCTTAAAAGTAGTCACCGTTACATAGGAAAGTTCAATTAAATCGATTTTTGATAACTTGTGAGTTTTTTTGAAAATAGACTAAATTTTCTTCCAAAATAAATAAATGTTTTAAAATATCTGTTTTATAAACCCCAATCGTACTAGGCCATCTCAATGACCGATGAAATCTCTCGAATTCAAGTTTAACATCTAAGTCAGATTGAGAAGATTACAACTTTTATGAATATAAAACCGAACAATCACTTTTTGCTTTTCAGTAACCTCTCTTTTCAGCTTTGCTAACATCTTTCATGAAGCTGATACTCCTTCGTTGATAGTCTTGGTTGTTTGTTTCCCTTTATTCATAATCTCATGCAACAAATTTTGACATTTTAACTGCAGTGACACTGTCATTAGCCTTGTAGTGAGCCCAACATACCAACTCCTCCCACCTATGATTTTGAATTTTCAATACTTTATTTAATTGATTTTGATGTTTTGAATTTTTTTAAAAAATAAATAAATTATTGAAAAAAAAATTCGATAGTTTCAGTCGATTTATTACTATAATATCAAAATTAATTAAATTAAACTTCTTCTAAATTTTATTTTCTATATTTCTAAGTTTTTCATAATGAATTCAATTTAAATAACTCATATTTAATATGTTTTTATAAAATTTAAATTTATTTTAATTATATAATATTGAATCTCTAAAAGCAAAAAAAAAAAAAAACACTTTACACTTAATTAAATTAATTTCTTGTTCTTTATTTAGGTAAACAATTAATTATTATTATTTATTTGGCAAGAAAAATAAAATTAATTAATTATTATTGTTCTTAATTTGAGTTTTCTCTAATGCTTTTCTTAAGATTTTAATTATGCTATTCTGCATTAACTCTGTTGTTAATTGTATGATGTATAATGTTTCTTCTTAGGTATTCACTAAAGTACTATTTCTTTATTTATCAATAGAGTAGTTCTAACAATGTTTTACATGGAATGTTACAGAATTTTGATCGACTGTCACTGCCTTTGAATAGTATCTTGCACACTTGCTAAGTACGTTAGCTCGACTTTAAGCCTCATTCGCCCCCTAAGGTTAATAAAAGGCTCAACATGCATTTTTTATTAAATTTAACTAAACTAAGAAAACATAGCTAAAACATACTAAAATTGTTCGTACTCAAGCTCCTCAAGTAAAAAAACTAGTTTAATCTGCTACATCGAATTACAGCATATCAGTCACCAACTGCTCAAAACTCTAGTTTTGAGAAATTATCTTTCATTTGTTTATTTTCTTAAATACTATTATTTAAGCCATTTGGAACCTAATACTCTAAAAGTGACAGTTGAAGGGTGACCAATATCAGTGGCATAAAGTACTAAAAACATATTTCAATCATCTTCAATATAGATTATTTGATGTTGATTTGAGCTGAATTAAGATATTTAATTTGGACTTGTAAATTTTCCATTTGTAAAAAAAAAAAAAAAGGAATTGATTTTACTTCAAACGATAATAAGAGATAATTTGTTACCACCTAAATTGATGAACAAGGACTTGATATGATATATATTTGAATACGGTAACAATACATTAATTGTGCTACAGTCGTGTCTTATTTATAATATCTTTTTTATTTAGGTATATTGTGTTTGTACAAAATTAGTAAAGACCAAAACCCTATGTATCAAATATGTTCAATTCTAATTCTAATTTCGATTTCAATTTGAGTTTGAACTTGATTCGGACCACTGAATTTGAGCTTCATGTCAAGTCTGAGAATCCAACTCAAGTTTTATCAAATAAACAAGCCTAGTTAAATTTAGTAAAGCTAATTAAAGCAGTTTAATTTTTACCTTGTATCAAGTTTATATTTTAAAAGTGAAAGTCAATGAAGCTATATTGGAGCATTCAATTCTTGAGGTTTCTATGGAGATTGAGATTGAATTTCTAGCCTCAGGTCTACCCCATTAAATAACTTTAAAGTTTTTATATTGATACAAGAGTTAATATTATTTTCAAACACATATAACTGGTGGTGTAGGAAGGGGTCAAACTTTTAGTCCGCTTTCTCTCCGTACTATTTCAAAAATTTTAATATTTTTAGTATTTTAATATTTAAAACATAGTAAAAAAAAATAACTTTGACTAACAAGAAAAATATAATTTAATCTTTTCTTATCCTAGACCACAAATAAAAAAAATTGGAACATAATTCACATTTGTTTCTAAACGGTTGGTCTAATAATCAATTTATTGGCATCATGCATTCTAGATTTTGTAGCATTAATTTCCATGACTACACTTAGAACAAAATAATAATAATTAGTAAAAAAAATCCCCATAAATCTTCTCAAGGATGTTTTGCTGATTTACTTTCCTTTTAGACATAATTTCATAAGGAAAAAAATAAAAATAAAACATAATAGTCTCAAAGAATCCAAAAAAATTAATATTACTCCATGCAACACAAAATAAGATACTATATATATTAAAGCCATAAGCTATACATTACCACCAACATAGTTAGTTAGATATAAAAAGATGGAGAAGTTTTCATTCAATTTGTTTATATTCGCTGCCATCTTAATCTTTGCAACTCGTTAGTTTCTTCTTATGCAACTCTTTTATTTCATTTGGTAGGAATATTATCTTTTTCATTTAATCTAATACAAGGGAATTTTGGTTGCAGATTCAAAGATGATGGTAGAGGCAAGAGGACCTGTCATTTCGTGTAGATGCAGTAAAACTGAAGACTGTCATGGTATTTGTGCCGCATGCCCCAACTATAAGTGCATTAATAATCTTTGTACTTGCCTTTCAGACGCACCTCCATTTCCATAGTCTTAGAATCTACACACTCCTATAGTTGAATTAAATGGTGGGATTTTTTTTGTGTAATTTGAAATAAATTATCTTGTAATGGATTTAATAAAAAATTGGTATTATTGTTATTTTAATTTTATTTTTACACTTCTCTCCCCCTCCCTCCATTTGTAGTAGTGTAAAGTAGGTTACATTTCAACTAAATAAAAAGAGTTACAATCTTATTTTAAAACTAAAAGAAATAACAGCAAGAACAAAAGATAGGAGAAAAATTAAGACACAAAATGAGATGATAATTCTTCTTTCTACTTATATCTTATAAGCTTGTATATGGCTTCAATCTATAGGGCTTCAATACTTATAGGCTAAAAATAATATAAACAAGAATATAAAAAATCTCAATAAAATGAACGAGTATTTCATAAGTTGCAAGTTCCACTGTATTCTGGTGGGGACATTGTAACACCCCAAACCCGACCTAGACGTTATGGCCGAATCCGGGAGTGTTACATGGAAGAGTTTTGAAAACAGAGTCATTTTGATAAAACTTTGTAGGGTTGTTCGATAAATCGTCCAAATTTTATAACCCATATTCATTTATAACTGTTACGGAAAGTGTTATTTAATTAAATCATTTGCCAAAACATGATTTACAGCGGAAGTCTTAGAAATCGTTATGTTTTGGAAATCCAATTCATATTTTCAGAAAAACCTTTGTTTTAATAAAAACCATTTTTTTAGGCTACCGTCGCAGATGAAGAGTCAAAACAATAATCCAATCCAAAATAAAAACCAAACGATCCGAAGAGTCATTAATTACAAAACTCCCAGAAATAATCCTTAAATAAATAAAACCATAATTTAAAATCAGTTCACAAACTTGTGGTCACTGTGAGACTTCGTCGCACCAATCCGTCTAAGTTTGTAGATTACCCGAACAGAACAGACAAACAGATGTAAGTTTTCGTAAACTCAGTGTGTAACCCTACAGAAATAGACATGTAACATACACAGATTTTCATGAACAGTCAGATACAGATTCAGACCTAAGTCCATAATAGATACAATTATCAGAATCAGATAAACAGAACAGATATAGTGAGTCCTACCCCCATCCTCTACACACCATTTCCGACCATCCCATCACACCATGTGGGGTTAAAAACGCCCAATCCCTATACACCATATAGTGTCAATAAAATACATTACAGATAATATGCAGTCAAGCTGCCAGAATATAGGCGAAGTGTCGCCATACAGACCACTTCCTCCACATATACAAAACCCACCCCAAACATAAATATAGAATAACATACATACTTAAACAGTATAATCAGACATGCATTCAGTGTCCTACTCAGATCAATCTATCGGAATATCACAAAACACAAAATAAGGTTTGGTTAGCCCTTACCGACCCTACAGTAGGCCCACAGTCGATCAGAGCGACCCATGTGACTCTAGGGAAAATTTTAAAATTTTGGGCCCACATGCCCATGTGGGCCCACACGCCTAATTTGGCCCAGCCCGTGTGGCCCACACGGCCACACTCACACCACCGCACAGCCGTGTCCTGCGTGTTAGAGTAACTGATAAAGTTGATTAGCCGTTAGTTGTTAGCAGTTAGCAAAGTCAGTAGTTAGTTGTTAAAGTAGTTGGACTACGTTGCTATATAGTTTGCATGCATGTACATTCAAAACAATCATAGTTTTGTATTCTATTGTAATCTTTTTGATTCAATACAGTAGTTTCATTCTTCATGTTATTGTTTAACATGGTATCAGATGGCCATTAATCCTTGGAGGTTAGTCTTCTAAGTTCTTCATGTCTCGTCCCTCAAGTCCATCCGCTGTTCAGTCTGCCGCACCTGCGATGGCTTTCAGTGTTGCTGATGGTGTTGACAGTCGATTTTTCTCTACCAAGAAAGTTACTGTGCT
Organism: Gossypium bickii; assembly: GCA_025503065.1. Classification (NCBI taxonomy): domain Eukaryota; kingdom Viridiplantae; phylum Streptophyta; class Magnoliopsida; order Malvales; family Malvaceae; genus Gossypium; species Gossypium bickii. The sequence goes on from CP106716.1 coordinate 95,733,525, forward strand.
TCTTGATGACACTAATTATCTGTTGTGGCGTCAAGAAATTCTTTTGGTGATCAAAACGTTTAAGCTTCAGAGTTTCTTAGATTCTCAAACTGTCCCTCCTGCTCAGTTCTTTCTAGATGCTGATGGTATGCCTCATGAAAATCTTGAGTTTACTCAGTTTGAGCAGCAAAATAGTGCTCTTACGTCTTGGTTCTTATTGTTAGGAAGCCAGGTAGTTATTCCTCATCTTATTGGCATGAACACTAGTGCTCAAATTTGGAACTCCATTGTTAATCTGTATGGAAGCAAAACCACATCTAGACTGATGTTTTACAGACGAGCTTTGCACTCCCAGTGCAAAGGGGATTTTTCTATGAAAGATTTTTTAATGAAGATTAAAGGGTACTGTGCTAGTCTTGCTAGTTGTGGCAAGATCATTAGCGATCATGAGCATGTCACTGCAATTCTCAATGGTCTGCCTTCAGATTATGAGTCTGTTATTACGATAATCTCCGCTAGTCAAACACCCTACACAGTTCAGGGTGTTACTACCATGCTTTTGGATGCTGAGACACGGCAACTTTCTTCAGATCTTGATGTTTCTGCTTCTGCTAATGTGGTCTCGCATCAGCCAGCAAGGCAGGTTGACAACAGTGACTCTACACCTGTTTATTGTTCCCCTACTAGCACTCGAGAGCGAGGGCATGGTCGAACGTCTGGCTCACGATTTCAATGTCAGCTATGTGGGAAACAAGGCCACCTTGTTGATCGCTGCTATTATAGGTTCGATACCTCGTACAAAAGTACATGATATAGGCCACCTCAATGTTTGTATGTTTGGTGCTGGCTCTCCTATGGTACCTTGGATGCCATCTACACCGCCTACTATTCACAATACTCAACCAAACTGGTTTTTTCCATCCGCAATGCCACCTTCCCCCTGGTCTAATCCATTTGTCACCAGTAGTTTTCCACCAGTTAATACATCTCCTCCAGCAGCCCTACAGCCCCAAGCATACGTTGCCACACCTGAGACAGTTGGAGATAATACGTGGTATCCTGACTCTGGGGCAACACATCATCTCACACACTCGCCTACTTCCCTAGCAGAAAGCACACCATACATGGGTCCAGGTAAGGTGTATATTGGTAATGGCGATGCTCTTCCTATACTGTCCTTTGGTCAGTCTTCTCTGCTTACTCATTCGCGACCCTTATACATGCGATCTTTATTGTTTGTGCCTGGCATAACCAAGAACCTCTTGTCTGTCTCAAAGTTTACTAAAGATAACAGGGTGATTTTTGAGTTTTTTCCTACACAATGTCAGGTTTGTGACATGCACACAGGGGAGGTGCTTCTTACAGGGTCCATACAACATGGATTGTACAAGCTTCACTTACCTAATTCTGCCAAGTCAGGCTCGACTGCTTCAGCTCAATGTTTTATTAGTTGTCCCTTTGATGTGTGGCATTATAGACTAGTCCACCCTTGTAAAGCTATACCAAATGCACTGCTCAAGTGTAATATACCTCTTGGTGTGAATAAAGATTCCTTTTCGTGTATTGCTTATCATTTGGGCAAAGAACATAATCAGCTATTTCAGAAATCAATAATCAAATATACTGCACCACTTCAGTTAGTGGTCGCTGATGTTTAGGGACCAGCTCCAGTTCCTTCTAATAACTTTCGATACTATGTTACCTTTACAGAAACCTATACACAATACACTCGGGTTTATTTTTTGAAAAAGCAATATGAAGTTCTTATTGTGTTTCCACATTTTTACAGACAAGTTGAAAGGGTTATTGGTTGCAAGCTTGAAACTCTTCAAACAGATGGGGGAGGAGAATTTCAAGATTTGAAAATGTATCTGTCTCAACAAGGGATTGTGCATCGCCTCACGTGTCCTTATACCTAAGCTCAAAATGGCCTGGTTGAGCGAAAACATAGACAGATAGTCGAAGCAGGTCTCTCCATGTTGGCACATGCCTCTATGCCCTTGACTTACTGGAATGGTGCCTTTGCTAGTGCAGTTTACTTGCTCAACAGGTTGCCCTCTCACCCTCTCAACAACATCTCACCATATGAAAAACTTTTCAAAGTTCTATGAAGCTATGCCTTCCTATGTGTCTTTGGTTGCTTGTGCTTTCCCAACCGTCAACCCTACAACACTAACAAGTTACAGTATAGGTCAACACCCTGCACCTTTTTAGGTTATTCCTTGTTGCATAAAGGTTATTGATGCCTAGACTCCTTTGGTAGAGTGTATGTCACACGACATGTGACTTTTCATGAAATAGTGTTCCCATTCAAAGCCATCACCTCAAATCCTCCTTGTTTTCCACCTCCACCAATGTCCAGCTCCAAGCTACTTGTCTTGACATCAGCTTGTACTCAAGCCAATCCTGCCAATCAATCACCTCGATAGTTGAACTCTGTACCCATTGCTACTTTTAGCAATAACCCTCAGCCTCATTCTTCCAACCCAACTCCCTCTATCTCTAATTGATCTATTTCTCTTACATCTAACCCCATCCCAACTCAACCATCTTCTGTGCCTGTTCTATGCAACACACATGCTATGGTAACTCGTAGCAAAGCAGGCATCTTTAAGCTAAAAGTATACATGAGCATCGCACCCTCTTCCTCTGACGGTATTCCCAAAGACATTCATGTTGCAATGTGCAGTGACTTTTGGAAGGCTGCTGTACATAGTGAACTACAGGCTCTCGTTCGAAATAACACATGGTCCTTGTGCCCTCTACTTGACAACAGACGAGTTCTCGGTTGCAAGTGGTTGTTTAAAGTTAAAATAATGGCTGATGGCACTATTGAGAGGTACAAAGCACGTCTAGTGGCCAAGGGGTTATCTCAGCATCCAAGCCTGGATTATCGAGACATGATTGTGTCTGTAAAAGTTTTAATATTTATATAATGAATGATCAAGCCTAGAAACTAACTATCACCACGATTGAGGCAAGCGCACTTATCGAACAGTAGTATAGCTTAGTGGCAAGACTGGAATGTCAAACCCAAGGGAACCAAAAGTACTAGTACTGCCTTTCTTTCTATTATCTAGCCTAAAATAAAAGAGATTGATGTTTATCTAACTAATTCCTAAGCTAAGGATGCCAAGACACAGAGAATGAATTGGAAAAATACTTTTGAGAAAATCAATTGATTAAGACAATACCCGAGGAAGAATCCACCTAGACTTCACTTGTTATTTAACTCTAAACTAGACGATTTATTCATTTGACTTGATCCGTAGGATTTCCTAATTTATATTATTATCTCTTTCGAAACTAATAACGTCTAGCCCTAGGTTGACTAATTGAAATCTCTTTCTAATTAAAACCCCTAGTGTTTTATTAACTCGATTTATGGACTCCCATATTAGGTTTGACCTTAATCTAGCAGATTTTCGTTGTCCTATCTCTAGGAGTGCGATCAACTCAGCTTAATTATGCTAGATCTACTCTTAAACAAGGACTTTTGCTCCTCTGAATAAGCACATCAATACTTGAATCAATATCCTGAAATATTAAAGCAAGAAAGAACACATAATTAAGAACAAATCAAGTATTTATCATACAGTTCAGAAAAATAATAACAAGATCCATCTTAGGTTTCATCCCCCTCAGGTATTTGAGGGGTTTAGTTCATGTTTATAAAAGAATACATCTTATAAGAAATTAAATAAAAAAATATAAAGAAAAACCCTAAAACCCCTGAAGGAAATTGAAGAGGAAATCCTCAGTCTTGAGTGTGATTCCGGCTTTTGAGATGGATCAACTGGTTTTCTTCGAGTAATTCCCTATATTCAGCCCTCCCTCGCTTCGCTCACCCTTTTAGGTCACACTTAGGGTGTTTATATAGACTTCGGAATGTCTTTCTTTGCCTCTAAGTAACCTTTTTCGCGTAGAATTAAAACGGGTCATGGTAGGGACACGCCCGTGTGAATCGAGCCTAGGGCCGTGTTCAATTTTTCTAAAGTGGCACGACCGTATGGTGAACTCCAGGCCGTGTTGATTTCTTACTTTGGCCCATTTTCTCCGTTTTTGGCCCCTTTCTCATTCTTTTCATCCTCCTATGCTCTCTTGAGTGTAAAGCATAAAATTAAAGGATTAGGAGCATCAAATTCCATAATTCAAGGGATAAATCATCCGAAAGTATGTCAAATATGGGATAAAAAAATATATATATTACGGTTTATCAAATACCTCCACACTTAAGCATTTGCTTGTCCTCAAGCAAAATCCTCAACTCACAATTAAAATTCATTCTTCTCAACTTATAACTGCTATCAGTAATGTTTCGAAATAATTTGTAAGTAATCATACATTGAGAATTCAACGAAAAGAACATCAAAGTTTCAAACAATCCAAGTTGAGCATTTTATTCATGAAAATGTAGGTATTCCCCTTTATCTAAGTAATCACCTTTGATTCAAAATATCATAGAGTTAACATCCTCACTAAGGATTCACTCAAATCACTCGAAGTGTTTAAGGGACAATAAATTTAAGCACTCAATAGTCAACATGAAAAGTTATTACCATAGGCTTGCATGAAAATCAAATCTCCACCACTATAAATTGAGATGATACATCGATCAAAAGGTCTTTAAAAATGGTTGTAACGTAGCTTGGTTAGGAGGCGTGGTCACAGGCTAAAAGAGGAGGTTAGAATCGAGATCGAATTGACAAATTACCTAACTAGAAAAATAGAGTAATAATGAATAATTACATTAATAATACGAGCTTCTTCTAAAGATGTGAGATTTACTGTTTAAGCTCATAAAAACATAGAACTAGTAATGGATATACTTTCAACTTTTTTTTAAGAACAAATCATTAAGTACAATAATAAGAATTTAACAACTGAAATAGAAAACATAGTTAGGCAACTTCTCAAATCTAATCTCGATAAAAAGGTTAATACAATAGGAAAAATTCTTAATGAATCAAAAAGAGTAAGTTTTGGGTTAATATTAAGGGTAAATCAATGAATGGTTTATTAGGATCAAAGGGGTTCACTAGGGGTTAATTATGGAGGTAGGCCTTTTGGGAAGTAAGTGGGTTAAATCCTAGGTGCCTTTATCATCTCAGTATATCAAATCAAAAGTGTGGTCTTGACATGCATAATCGAAGCAAGTTCTAGAATAACAAATCAATATTGACTCACTCAAAGCAACAATAAAAGTGAGCAAGAAAAATAAATGCTCTCAAATGCTAAACATCTCATAGAAATTATGGTTTTTGATGTCAACCCTGTGAACTTCAAACTTCAAGATAATACCTAAACTTGGGAAAACAACCTAGCAAATTTTTTTAATTTTCAAAAATCAACTTATTATGCTTGATTCTCTAAAGCCTTCAAGTTTAAACAATCAATGCACAACTGCTTATGTTTTAATTCAAGACATATCAATAGAAATCATAAATCAATCAGACTTTGTTCTTATAGTGATATAAGAAAGTGACTTGAGAAAAAGACAAAATTCAGGGATTTGAGAATAATGCAAAAAGTTAGGAACTTTTAAAATTCACCCCCACACTTAAGATTTACATTTCCCTCAATGTACAAAGATAGATATCTACAATACATAAAATCATAAGATAAGGAGAGAAGTGAACTTCCTGAATTTTAGGTGAAGTCAAGGAAAAGAAGCAGTAAGTTGGGCATAGAAGAATGTGGTGGTGGTGTCTATGGTCGTGGTGTGGTGATTCCCAAGCAGCCTTTTGAACCTAAATCAAAGAAATCAAAATGTAATAATAAAAATTAAAAACAAGAAAGATAAAGGGAAGGAAAATAAAAGAGAAGAGAAAAGAAAAAGAAAAATTCAATGGACTCAAATGTCCTTGGCTTGTCGGATAAATGAAGCGGCCGACATGAACTCATGTAGATCAGTCTCGCACGGGGAGACTGTGCTAGGGTGCTTTCGCTTCTTCGGCATGGGAATGGTTGTGTAAAGAAAGAATCAGGGAGAGGGGGAAAGAAAAATGAAGGGGGGGAGATAATAGTCAAAGAAAGGGTGTGGTGGCTAGGGTTTGACTGAAGAAGAATTTAGGGAGAAAGTGAGAAAAAGAGGGGTTTTAAATAGGAAAGAGGGATCTGATGGCTTCCTACGCCGTGTGTTATGGACATGTTAGGTCACACGGTCGTATCGAATGACCGTATTGTGTTCCATTCGTTTCTCCTACGCCTGTGTGCAGGTCACCGCGCCCATGTTCAGTGTCGACCACGGCCGTGGCATTTTATCGTCGCCTGTGGTTTTGGGGATTTTTCATCCTTGGTTCGTACGATCTCTGCCACGTCAGTGGGCAAATCCATGGTGTCCACATGGCCACGGCCACGCAAGTGTGCAAGGCTGTGTGGTAGGGAAATCTGCGGTTCAAAAATTTGATTTGTTCTTAGTTAAATGCTAAAATAAAAAATATGGACGTTAGTGAGATTAGTGCTTAGGTTGCCTCCTGAGAAGCGCTCGTTTAAAGTCTTAAGCTAGACTTACCTCTCATTCGCGTATTCATGGTGGTTTGAGGGGTTGAAACTCCTCCCCTCTGCTATCAGTTCTATGATAATTATATAGTTTGAGTCGAGTAGTGTTTACCTTAAAAGTGCCGAAGTTAGGATTAGTTACCTTGACTGTTCCGTATGGGAAGACATTGAGTACCTTAAAAGGGATTTCTTCGTTTGTATTAAGGTTTGAAGTGGAAATTTAAGGGTCTGTCTTATCCAACAATACCTGATCCCCGATCTAAAATTGGTTTGTGTCTCCCTTAAGCTCCTCAAGGGGTTGCCTCTATTTTTTTTTCCTGTGTATTTAGTTTTTCCTTGAAATGTGTCTTCCACTCGTCTAGTTCATCGATCTGAAGCCTTTGCTACTCATTAGTTATTTCTTTGTTGGCACGAGGTCTAGGATGTGGCTCAGAGGTATACTTTCATAGTGCTTCCTGAAAAGAAGGTTGAACCTAATGGTCATTAATAGAATTTGTGTTCTCACCTTTATTACTCGATGTCCTAGCCGAGTCAAGAGCCTGAAGAGTGATCATTTTGTCACCTACACAAAGTGTGCGTTCACCTGTACCAACATCAATTTTAGTTTTAGTAGTTGCTAAAAAGGGTCTTCCTAAGATTAAAGGAACGTTATTGTCCTCATCCATGTCTAAAAGAACAAAGTCTACTAGGAATATGAATTTATCAATTTTTACTAGTACATCTTCGATTATACCCCTAGGAACTCTAATAGTTTTATCAGCCAATTGAAAGCTCATCCTAGTTTGTTTGGGTTTCCCAAGACCTAGCTGTTTAAACATTTTATAAGGCATAACATTTATGCTCACCCCTAGATCAGCTAAAGCATTATTAACAGATAAGCTACCAATTAAGCACTGAATTGTAAAACTCCTTGAATCTTTTAACTCTCGTGGTAGTTTATTTTGTAAAATTGCTGAGCACACTGCATTTAGCTCCACATGCAACGTATCGTCTAACCTCCTTTTGTTTGTTAGTAGCTCTTTTAAAAATTTCCTTGAATTGGGCATCTGCGAAAGAGCTTCTAGAAATGGTAAGTTAATATGTAATTTCTTTAGAAGTTTACGAAATTTATCAAATTGTTCATCTGTGTAGTCTTTCTTTGTCGTATTGGGGTATGGCACACGAGGTTGGTACTCTTTAATGACAGGATTCTGTGTATCGTGGCTTACCTCAACCTTACCTTTATTGACCATAGGTTCTTGCCTTGGTTAAGATTCAGATTCCACTAACCCTTCTTTATCGCATGTTGTGATGGCGTGAAGTTGCTCCCTTGGGTTAGGTTCGGTGTTGCTTAGCAAGCTACCTTGTGGACGTTCTGAGATCAGCTTAGCAAGCTGACCTAGTTGGTTTTCCAATCCCTTGAATCGATGCTTGCTGGTTTTTGAGGGTTGTTTTGGTGTTCTAGAAGTGTGTTTCTGACACCGCGATAAATTTCGCAAGCATCTCTTCGAGGTTCGACTTTTTCTTCTGTGGGTAGGGTTGTTGTTGGAAGCTTGGAGGGGCTTGTTGTCTTTGATTTCCTTGACCACCCCATGAGAAATTGGGGTGGTTCCTCCAACCTGGATTATAAGTATTACTATAAGGGTTATTTTGTTGTCTAGAATTTTTACCTATATAGTGAACTTGCTCATTTTCAGCGCTCAGGTTGTAAGGTGGATATTCTGTATTGCTCATCCGTCCTCCATTCGTATCGCACTGCATAACTGGATGTACCTGCAAAGAACCATATAGACCAATCTTTTTATTCAAAAGCTCTAACTGGTTTGATAGCATAGTGACTGCGTCGAATTTGAAAACACTGGTAGCTTTTGTCAGCTTTGTCCTCATGACTTGCCACTGATAGTTATTTAGTGACATCTCTTCAATAAATTCGTAAGCTGCTTTAGGGGTTTTGTTATTTAGGGTTCCACCGGCGGCTGCATCAATAAGCTGCCTCGTTAAGGGGTTCACATTGTTATAGAAGGTTTGAACCTGTAGCCATAATGGTAGCCCATGATGAGGGCACCTTCTTAGTAAATCCTTATATCTCTCCTATGCATCATAAAGTGTCTCTAGATCAATTTGCACAAAAGAAGAAATATCATTCCTCAACTTAGCTGTTTTAGCTGGCAGAAAATATTTTAATAAGAACTTTTTGCTCATTTATTCCCACGTAGTGATTGCTCCTCGTGGTAACTAGTTCAACCACTGTTTAGCTTTGTTTCTCAACGAGAAGGGAAACAACCGAAGGCGAATGGTGTCATCAGAAATGCCATTGATTTTGAAGGTATCGCTTAATTCTAGGAAATTTGCTAAGTGATTGTTTGGATCCTCATCCTGTAAACCATCAAACTGAACAAATTGTTGAATCATCTGTATAGTATTAGGTTTCAGTTCAAAATTATTTGCGGCAATAGCAGGTCTAACAATACTTGACTCAGTTCCTGTAAAATTAAGTTTAGCATAATCATACATAGTACGAGGAGTAGGATTTTGATTCACCGGATTTGCGACAACCACAGGAGGTAACAGATTATTATCAGCCATCTCTTCGGTAGTATTGGTATCGTCCTCTTGCTCTTCTTCTATGTTTTGTAAGCTTCGCCTTATTTCTCTTCTGTTTTTGCCAACGGTACTGATCGTGTGTCAGAGTCTTAAAAATTTATAAAAAGAATGATTGAGCCTAGAAACTAACTGTGACAATGACTTGAGGCAAGTGCACTTATCGAACAGTAGTATAGCTTAGCAGCAAGACCGGATTGTAGAACCCAAAGGAACCAAAAGTACTAATACTAACTTTCTTTTTATTATGTAGCCTAAGAATTAAAGGAATTTTTATCTAATCTAAAATTAACTAACAACTAAGCTAAAGATGCAAAGACAAAGAGAATGAATTGGGGAAAATAACTTTGAGAAAAACCAATTGATTAAGAAAATACCCGAGGAAGAATCCACCTGGACTTCACTTGTTATCTAACTCTGAACCAGACGATTTATTCACTTGACTTGATCCGTAGGATTCCTTAATGTATATTAATCCCTCTCTCGAGGCAACTAACGTCTAACCCTAGGTTGATTAATTGAAATCTCTTTCTAATTAAAACCCCTAGAATTGCATTAACTCGATCTATGGACTCCCATATTAGGTTTAACCCTAATCCGGCAGATTTTTGTCACCCTATCTCTAGGCACGCGAGCCACTCCGCTCAACTATGCTGGATCTATTCTTAAGGAGGGTCTATTCCTCCTCTACCTAAGCACATCAGTACTTGAATCAATATCCCAAAAATATCAACACAAGAATTAAGAACACATAGTTAAGAACAAATCAAGTATTTATCATATAGTTCAGCAAACGATAACAAGATTCATCTAGGTTTCATCCCTCTCAGGTATCTAAGGGTTTAGTTCATAATCGTAAAAGAATACATCTCAAAAGAAAAGATAAAACAAAACATAAGAAAACCTTAAAACCCCCTGAAGGGATTGAAGGAGAGATCCTCCGTCTTGAGTATGATTCTGGCTTCTTGAGATGAATCAACTGGCTTTCTTCGAGTAGCTTCCACAATTCTGGCCTCTCTGGCTCGACTCCTTGGCCTAGCTGACTCCCCCTGAAGGTTGGCCTCTAGGGTGTTTATATAGGCTTTTGGAATGGCTTTCTTTGCCTCTAAGTACCCTAATCCAACTAAAACTCTTCTTTCTCACGTTAGGGACATGCCCATGGCACACGCACGTGTGAATTGTGGACAGGCCTGTTGATTTCGTGTTATGGCACATTTACTCCGTTTTGGGCACGTTTCTCGTTCTTTTCATCCTCCGATGCTTTCCTGAATATAAAACATGAAAACAAAGGATTAAGAGCACCAAATTACATAATTCAAGGCTTAAATCACCCAAAAATATGCTAAATATGGGATTAAAATATATTCATATTACGGTTTATCAGGTACCTTCTATATCGCTGTAAAAAATCAAGGGTCCTGACAGGTTCCTCCTAGTCATAAACTAGGAAAGCCTATCAGAAAAAAGAATAGATAGATTTAGAAAACCAAAAATAAAAATAAAAATAAATAAATAAATAAATAAATAAAAGAAAAATGGTTAAAGTAATAAAAATTGAGCGTTCCTAATATTTCAGTTCCCCGGCAACGACGCCAAAAACTTGATCGTGTCTGTGAAATTTTAATATTTATATAATGTCGAACCCAAGGGAACCAAAAGTACTAGTATTGACTTTCTTTCTATTATCTAGCCTAAAATAAAAGGGATTGATGTTTATCTAACTAATTCCTAAGCTAAAGATGCCAAGACATAGAGAATAAATGGGGAAAATACTTTTGAGAAAATCAATTGATTAAGACAATACCCGGGCAAGAATCCACCTAGACTTAACTTGTTATTTAACTCTGAACCAGACGATTTATTCACTTGACTTGATCCGTAGGATTCTCTAATTTATATTATTATCTCTTTCGAGAATAATAATGTCTAACCCTAGGTTGATTAATTGAAATCTCTTTCTAATTAAAACTCCTAGTGTTGCATTAACTCGATTTATGGACTACCATATTAGGTTTGACCCTAATCCGGCAGATTTTCGTCGTCCTATCTGTAGGAGTGGTATCAACTCAGCTTAATTATGCTAGATCTACTCTTAAACAGGGACTTTTGCTACTCTGGATAAGCACATCAATACTTGAATCAATATCCTGAAATATTAAAGCAAGAATTAAGAACACATAATTAAGAATAAATCAAGTATTTATCATACAGTTCAGAAAACAATAACAAGATCTGTCTTGGGTTTCATCTCCCTCAGGTATTTGAGGGTTTAGTTCATGTTTGTAAAAGAATACATCTTAGAAGAAATTAAATAGCAAAACATAAAAAAAAAAACTGTAACACCCCAAACCCCGTCTAAGCACTACAACCGAGTCTGGCGTGCTACGACAAAGAAAATGTTTGAAAATCGACTTGTCAGTTTTGTTTAAGGAGAAAACTGTTGAATAATTTTAGAGAAAACGAATTTGAATCTTGTGGTGTTCAAAACGCGTTAAATCTTGTTTTAGAAAAACTTAGTTGCTTAATTGTTACTCCATACTTATTACTTAATCAGTTAAACATTTCAGAAAACACATTCTTATCGAGGTTTTAAAAACAACCAATTCATATTTACCAAGTATGCTTATCGAAAGTTATAAAAAAACAACCAAATAAAACATCACAAAAATAAAAGTTAGGCGGCCTTATTACAACGATGAAAACCCAAAATTTAAATAAAACAGCTAAGTCCAAACAGAAAACTTTGGTATAAAACAAATGCTGAGCATGGCCACCTCGAGTCCACTCCGGCTCCGTATCCACGATCTAAGTCTGATCTGCAAAATGTAAAGGAAGGGTGAGTCACCGAGACTCAGTGTATAAATCCCCATCCCAAGAGAAGTTATGCTCTTACACAAATTCATTTACATATATGCATGTTATGCAACCCGTCAACCTAAGTATCCATCCATGTCTCCCAAATCTACCCCTTATGGCACCAAGCCACTGGTGGTACCAAACCACTGGTAACCGGAGTTACAAAATTAATATATGTGGTACCAAACCACTGGTGGTCCCAAACCACTGAGACTTAGTCACAATTTTTATAATATGTGGGGCCAACCCACTGTTGTGATGCCAAATCACTGGTGACAGTCTGATAGATCATACTTCCCCCTCCTCTCATCACCCATAACACATGGTTATGCCAACAATACCAGTATGATCATGCTTAACATATAAAATTAGGCATACAGAATATCATGCACTCATAAATCACAATCGACACGAGGAATCATAACAATTTACCCGGCATCCTTGCTTACACCCACAAGGGTAACCCGGTAACCACAGCCGTCACTCCGGCTTTTATCAACACATAACAATTAACATATTAAGTAAAGAAAGTGTGTAAGAGTTACACACCTGGTTCTCGTACTAACGCTTTTATTGTTTCCACGCTACTATCACTCGAGACTATGATTATCGGCCTATGATTTACTTCCGATATTGGCCCGCACCCAGATTGCCAATCTCGCACTCCTGACACAGACCGTTTCTTGTATTTTCGCATTGGGTTTTCAGATCCAACCTCTACTACTTGACTGTTAATAGTGTCCATAACAACTCCCTGGTCACTAAACCAATAAAACGATGAGATCCAAATAACTAAATAATTATAATACTTAAAACGAACCCCTACCTAATTGGTCGAATCCCAAAAGTCTTTAAGAAAGCTTCACCACCCTACCTACATTCGGCCAACACCCATATATTAAACCAACCCCTTAATAGCAACCCATTAAACACCTTATGATATTCGGCCAAAAGAATAATGAACAAGAAAGGCCATTCGACTGAACCCACACCAACCCACCTTCGGCTTTTCCACAACTCGGCACTTCAGATCTCAACAAGACAGGATTCGGCTTCTAGGAACAGAGAGGGGAAATCGACAGGCCTTAGAACAAATGGTTTGGGTTCTCAACTTAATGAAAAAGAAAGAGAGAAACCGCAGGGGAAAAACCTTGAAAACTTACCAAACTTAAAGAGGAGTACTCGGCTTATGGTGCACCTTCGGGAAAAATCCACCCTTGTAGATTTGGCTATGGGAAGAAGATGATATGCACAAGGAGTATTCGGCTTTTAGAGAGTTTTCGAGGAGAGGCGAAACAACTAGGGAGTTTCGGTTTTCACAAAAGAAGAAGAAAAAGAGAGAAGCTTAAAGGGGTTTCAGCTATGGAAGGAAAAAGAGAAAAAAGGAGAAAAGCTTAGGTGATTTTCGACAAAAGAGAGATTGAGAGAATAACAAAGTTTCAAAAAGTAGAAATCTACCCAAAATGCCGAAAATACTATCACCTTAGCACTAAATTTTGGCACACACACAAACACACACAGAGTTGGAGTTTCGACCAACTCTCCCCCTCCTGATAGCCTTTATCTCACCTGATAACCCAATCATTATCTTATATTTAGAAGAGCCCACCTTAAAACCAACTTTTCCCTCTTAATTATCAGAATTTTACCACTAAAATAAAAGAAAATAAACTCCTAAATTGTAACCACTATGCCGTCCACCCCTTCCCCCTTGAAGTGCCGAATTTTAACCCATTAATTTGGGCCCTAAGCGGCTACACTAGGCCCAAACTCCTCCCCCTTGTGACGCCACCTACATGCCCACTTATAGCACCTCCAAACTTTGGGCCACAAGCCCAACTTACTACTAAACATACTTACTTAACTTAATTTATAAACTAACACTATTTATTAGAAATTTCCACCTAGGTTTTATGCCTAAAGCTGAGCCCCATACACACCTCAAGGCCTTAACCTACGAACTTAGCCATACAGCATACCACACGCACAGACCCACCAAATCAGGATATTATAGTTCTACCCCTCTTAAAATAAATTTTGACCTCAAAATTTACCTGGTCAAAGGAGTTGAGGGTATTTCTATCGCATGATATCCTCCGGTTCCCATGTCGCTTCTTCCGATCCATGGTTCTGCCATAACACCTTTACCAAAGGAACTGATTTCCTACGCAAAACCTTAACATCCCGATCTAGGAGCTGCACTGGTTCCTCCTCAAAAGACAAGTCTGGGCTTACCTCAATCTCCTCCACTGGCACCACATGAGACGGATCTGAGTGATAGCGTCTAAGCATGGAAACATGAAACACATTGTGGATTTGACTCAACTCTGGTGGCAACTCGAGCTGGTAAGCCACTGGTCCTACTCGCTTCAATACCTGATAAGGCCCGATACATCTTACTACCTCCCGGATGCATAGCATATGGATTGCTATGTGTCTCTTGCAAAATCTTCTGCCTTAACTCCACATCCTCAGGCATACACACTTTCCCTTGAAAACATAATACTCCATCGCTGCTCAGACTATACCTCTCCAATCCACCATTTTTCACTTGCAAGCATCGAGCACTTAAGACTTCATCTACCAACTGTTTCTCCTTAACCTGATCTACCCATGATGGCTTCACTTGTAATTCTGCTAACAGGCTTCCGTCATCATACAGACTAAAATGAGCGAACATCGCCCTTAAATCTGACACCACTTTCTGACTTAACGCATCCGCCACCACGTTTGCCTTCCTCGGGTGATATTCAATCGAACAGTCGTAATCCTTTAATAATTCCACCCACCTTCGTTGCCTCAAATTCAGCTCCTTCTGAGTCAGCAGATACTTCAAGCTCTTATGGTCCGTGTAGATCACCGACTTCTCCTCGTACAAATAATGCCTCCGCACCTTCAAAGAGAAGACCACTGGAGCCAACTCCAGATCATGCGTTGAATAGTTAACTTCATACGGTCTCAACTGCCGAGGCGCATAAGAAACAACCTTCCCCTCCTGCATCAATACATAACCTAACCCCGTATGGGAAGTGTCACAATACATCACAAAATCTTTCCCTGCCACAGACTGAATTAAGATCGGAGCCTCAGTCAAAACCCTCTTCAACTTCTCAAAACTCTCCTGCTGCTTATCCGTCCATACAAAAGGTACTTCATTCCTCAACAACTTTGTCAAAGGTACTGCTATCGAAGAAAACCCTTCCACAAATCTCCTATAGTAGCCTGCTAACCCCAAGAAACTGCGAATCTCTGCCACTGACTTAGGTGGTTTCCAATCCAATACTGCCTCAATCTTCTGAGGATCCACTCTTATCTCTTCTGCAGATACCATATGACCCAGAAAAGTAACTTCCTTCAACCAAAACTCACACTTACTAAACTTGGCGTATAATTGCTTTTCCCTTGAAATCTGCAACACTACCCGTAAATGCGCGTCGTATTCCTCTTTCGACCTCGAGCACACCAGAATATCATCTATAAATACTACGACGAACCGATCCAAGTACGGCTGAAATGCCCGGTTCATCATATCTATAAACGCTGCCGGTGCGTTCGTCAACCCAAACGGTATTACCAGAAATTTATAGTGCCCGTATCGAGTACGAAATGATGTCTTATGGATATCCGCCTCCTTTACCTTAAGTTGGTGATACCCGGACCTCAAATCTATCTTGGAAAAGACCGATGCTTCCTTAAGCTGTCCAAACAGGTCATCTATCCTATGCAACGGGTACTTGTTCTTAATTGTCAATTTATTCAACTGACGGTAGTCTATGCACATTCAGATCGACCCGTACTTTTTCTTAACAAAGAGCACAGGTGCTCCCCAAGGTGATACACTTGGCCGAATGAAACCCCAATCCAGTAACTCCTGAATCTGTGCTTTCAACTCCACCAATTCGTTTGGCACCATCCTATACGAAGTAATAGACACTGGCGCTGTTCCCTGTAGAAGGTCAATACCGAACTCCACCTCCCGATCCGGTGGCAAACCCGGAAGCTGCTCCGGAAAGACATCGACAAAGTCCTTCACCGTTCGAACACCTCCTACAGCCAAATCCTTAACTTCCAAGGCACAAACATAAACCACAAACGCTCACATCCTTTCCTTACCATCTTTTCCGCCTTCAGCGCGGACACCACACTAGATAGGTAATTCCTTCTCTCACCTATCATCACCACCTCTTCACCCTCGGCCAATTTTAGCACCATGCGCTTAGTCACACTGATCCGATTATTCGCCTAAGACTTAACCAACCAATCCATTCCTAAGATTAAATCGAACTTCACGAAGGGTAGTTCCATCAAATCCGCTTGAAAACACGACCCTGAAGTTCTCTGGGGTACATCCCTATACGATTTGTCTACTACCACGAGTGTGTCTAGAGGGCTAACTCATCGTCATCTTCCTAGCAGAAATCTCTTAGGCTAAGTTCAGAGTTCCCACTACGCTACTAGCTATATATGAGTGTGTTGAACCAACGTCAATCAAAGCACTATAAGGCAACCCAGAAATAAAAACGTCACAAAGTTATGACGCCCAAAGACGTCGCCTCCTCTCGACGCTTGGCTGCATAGACCAACCCAGGCTGTCTAGCATTTGCACCCCCAGCACCTCGGCCAGGTGCTCCACGACCTCGTCCATTACCATTACCACCCTTAACTGCACCTCGACCCCTCTGTGGTTGCTGGCCATCTCTCCTGAATTGACCACGTCCTTGACCCTCAGCTTGAGTCCTAGCTAATCTCTGCGGACAATCCCTTACCCGGTGCTCCATTGACCCACACTCAAAGCATCCTTTATTACCAGCCCAACACTCTCCCGAATGAGACTTCCCACATCTAGCGCACTGAGGTGGCCACTGAGCGACAGCAGGCTTTGCGGCTCGATCCAAACAATCAAATCTAGCCCTTTTCTAAGTACTTCCACCAGACCCTGATGGCCCAAAACTCCTTTTATCCCTGCCTCTATCCTGATTCCATTTCTCAGGTCGCTTCACCTCCTCAGCTATTTTGGCCTTTTCCACGAGAACGACGAATTCCCTTTCTCGCTGAGGTGTAATCAACACCCGCAGCTCATCTCTTAGCCCGTCCTCAAACCTAACACAGTGCTCATGTTCCGTAGCCACCATGCCCCGAGCATACCTATTCAACCTCAAGAATTCCGCCTCATACTCGGGTACCGACTTATTCCCCTGAACCAAATTCAGGAACGCCCTACATTGCGCATCAGTATAACTAGCCCCCGCATACTTCCTCTGGTAGGCCGCCTTGAAGATATCCCAGGTGATATCATTAGCCACCACACCATCCCTGACCGTGAGCCACCACTGATAAGACTCATCCTGGAGAAGAGACACTATCCCCTTTAACTTCTCCTCAGCCGAGAAGTCTAAGTCATCCATTATACACTCTGTTGCCTCTAACCAGTATTCAGCAGTGTTGGGAGCTGCACCAGACACCCCCCTAAACTCCTCTGCTCCGTTAGCTCGGAGTCACTCAGCCACCGATTTTTGGGCTCCTGTACCTATGCCTGCCCCGGCAACTCTCTCCAAAACTCGCAGTACTGCTCGGGATATTACATTATTACCACCAGTCTGATCCTGAAACTCAGCTTCCTCCGCCGACAGATCTGGCAGCACATTCTCAAGCCCATGGCCAGACCCTGCTGGCTCTATAAGGTCATCCTACCCTTTTCCGGCCACGCGGCGGACGTCCACGAACTCATGTACTCATTCTTCCCGTTCGCCTTTATCTGGTTAAGAATTTTATGTATTATTAATTCTGTTCATTGTTTATCCACGAGCAATTTTATGGAAAATAGTTTTAAAAGTGATTCTTTCGAAGTCGAATCTATCTATAGTTTTAGTTTCAGGCTTATCTCCTAGTTCTAAGTGCATTCATTATACAAACAACATCCACAGACCACATTCAACGTGTAGGGGTATTTTCGTCATCTTCACTACCCGTGGGTATTTTCATAATTTTAACTTACAGGGGTATTTTCAAAATTTTTCCAAAATAAAGTTTTAGGTGATTTTGCAAATTAAGGGTATTTTGGTAATTTTGCAACTCGGGGTATCTTGGTAATTTTGTAAATCAGGGGTATTTTGGTAATTTACAAACCAGGGGTACTTTGGTCTTTTTCTAAATTCAGGGTAGTTTTCACAAATCAATGGGTAATTTGATAATTTCAAAACTAGGGTTTTTACAAAACAGTGTGGCTGGTCTCTTTCGGGTTTTAATTTTCGGATTTAGCCTGTGAACAAGTCCTCATGGTCAGGGTGAACAGTCACCACGCACCAGGTAGGATTCGAGCGAAGAGGAGGTGAGTCACTAGGACTGCTTAAATACCAAGCTCTTCCTGAATCTATTCCTAGACATGCGCATGGCTGTTGCCACACCCTAACTCGGCGACTTAGTCACAGGTTTGTTTGATTCGACATAAGTCTTATGTAATTAAGAAGTTGTGTAAACCAACCCTATGGTCCATTAGTTCTACCATGCTCAACTACGTCTAAAGCCCTCAAAGCCCACACATAAACATTAAATCAAAGGTTAGGGTACTTACCTGCGTGGATCGGCGCCGGAGACTCAGGTGCCATGCTTTCCGAGATATTCATCTCCTTAAAAATCATTTTACAGCCCTCAAAACATATTTTGGGCCTTAAACCCACAACCGAGCTTTTGAACCTTACTCTGATACCAAAATATAACACCTTAAACCCAGTCTAACCACTACAACTGAGTTTGGTGTGCTACGGGAAAGAAAATGTTTGAAAATCGACTTGTCAATTTTGTTTAAGGAGAAAACTGTTGTGTAATTTTAGAGAAAACGAATTTGAATCTTGTGGTGTTCAAAACGTGTTAAATCTTGTTTTAGAAAAACTTAGTTGCTTAATTGTTACTCCATAATCATTACTTAATCAGTTGAACATTTCAGAAAATACATTCTTATCGAGGTTTTAAAAATAACTAATTCATATTTACCAAGTATGCTTATCGAAAGTTATAAAAAAACAACCAAATAAAACATCACAAAAATAAAAGTTAGGCGGCCCTATTACAACGATGAAAACCCAAAATTTAAATAAAATAGCTAAGTCCAAACAGAAAACTTTGATATAAAACAAATGCTGAGCATGGCCACCTCGAGTCCACTCCGGCTCCATATCCACGATCTAAGTCTGATCCGTAAAATGTAAAGGAAGGGGTGAGTCACCGAGACTCAGTGTATAAATCCCCATCCCAAGAGAAGTTATGCTCTTACACAAATTCATTTACACATATGCATGTCATGCAACCCGTCAACCTAAGTGTCCATCCGTGTCTCCCAAATCTACCCCTTGTGGCACCAAGCCACTGGTGGTACCAAACCACTGGTAATTGGAGTTACAAAATTAATATATGTGGTACCAAACCACTGGTGGTCCCAAACCACTGAGACTTAGTCACAATTTTTATAATATGTGGGGCCAACCCACTGTTGTGATGCAAAATCACTGGTGACAGTCTGATAGATCATACTTCCCCCTCCTCTTATCACCCATAACACATGGTTATGCCAACAATACTAGTATGATCATGCTTAACATATAAAATTAGGCATACAGAATATCATGCACTCATAAATCACAATCGACACGTGCAATCATAACAACTTACCTGGCATCTTCCCTTGCACCCACAAGGGTAACCCGGTAACCACAGCCGTCACTCCGGCTTTTATCAACACATAACAATTAACATATTAAGTAAAGAAAGTGTGTAAGAGTTACACACCTGGTTCTCGTACTAACGTTTTTACTATTTCCACACTACTGTCACTTGAGACTACGACTATCGGCCTATGATTTACTTCCGATGTTGACCCGCACCCAGATGGCCAATCTCGCACTCCTGACACAGACCGTTTCTTGTATTTTAGCGTTGGGTTTACAGATCCAACCTCTACTGCTTGACTATTAATAGTGTCCATAACAACTCCTTAGTCACTAAACTAATAAAATGATGAGATCCAAATAACTAAATAATTATAATACTTAAAACGAACCCTTACCTAATTTGTCGAATCCTGAAAGTTTTTAAGAATGCTTCACCACCCTACCTACCAACCCCTTAATTGCAACCCGTTAAACACCTTATGATATTCGGCCAAAAGAATAATGAACAAGAAAGGCCATTCGACCGAACCTACACCAACCCACCTTCAGCTTTTCCACAACTGAGTACTTCAGATCTCAGCAAGACAGGATTCGGCTTCTAGGAATAGAGAAAGGAAATCGTCAGGCCTTAGAACAAATGGTTCGGGTTAGCAACTTAATGGAAAAGAAAGAGAGAAATTGCAGGTGAAAAACCTTGGAAACTTACCAAACTTAAAGAGGAGTACTCGGCTTACGGTGCACCTTTGAGAAAAATCCACCCTTGTAGATTCGGTTACGGGAAGAAAATGATATGGACAAGGAGTATTCGACTTTTAGAGTGTTTTTGAGGAGAGGAGAAACAACTAAGGAGTTTCGATTTTCACAGAAGAAGAAGAAAAAGAGAGAAGCCTAAAGGGGTTTCGGCTATGGGAGGAAAAAGAGAAAAGATGAGAAAAGCTGAGGTGATTTTCGACAAAAGAGAGATTGAGAGAATAACAAAGTTTCAAGAAGTAGAAATCCACCCAAAATGCCAAAAATACTATCACCTTAGCACTAAATTTCGGCGCACACATAAACACACACAGAGTTGGAGTTTCGGCCAACTCTCTCCTTCTTGATAGCCTTTATCTCACCTGATAACACAATCATTATCTTATCTTTAGAAGAGCCCACCTTAAAACCAACTCTTCCCTCTTAATCATCAGCATTTTACCACTAAAATAAAAGAAAATAAACTCCTAAATTCTAGCCACTATGTCGTCCACCCCTTCCCCCTTGAAGTGCCGAATTTTGACCTATTAATTTAGGCCCTAAGCGGTCACACTAGGCCCAAACTCCTCCACCTTGTGACGCCACCTACATGCCCACTTATAGCACCTTCAAACTTTGGGCCACAAGCCCAACTTGCTACTAAATATACTTAACTTAATTTATAAACTAACACTATTTATTAGAAATTTCCACCCAGGTTTTAAGCCCAAACCTGAGCCCCATACACACCTTAAGGCCTTAACCTACCAACTTAGCCATACACCATACCAAACGCACAGACCCACCAAATCAGGATGTTACAAAAACCCTTAAACCCCCTGAAGGAAATTGAAGGGGAAATCCTCAGTCTTGAGCGTGATTCCGGCTTCTGAGATGGATCAACTGGTTTTCTTCGAGTAATTCCCTATATTTAGGCCTCCCTGGCTTCGCTCTCCCTTTTAGGTCACACTTAGGGTGTTTATATAGACTTCAGAATGTCTTTCTTTGCCTCTAAGTAACCTTTTCTACGTAGAATTAAAACGGGCCATGGCAGGGACACACCTGTGTGGAACGCCCGTATGAATTGAGACTAGGGCCGTGTTTAATTTTGCTAAAGTGGCACGACTGTGTGGTGAACTCACGGTCGTGTTGATTTCTTACTTTGGCCCATTTTCTCCGTTTTTGGCCCGTTTCTCATTCTTTTCATCCTCCTATGCTCTCCTGAGTGTAAAGCATAAAATTAAAGGATTAGGAGCATCAAATTTCATAGTTCAAGGGATAAATCATCAAAAGTATGCGAAATATGGGATAAGAATATGTATATATTACGGTTTATTAAGACACTTTCAGTCCTGTGGTTCGAGCTACTACCATTCGCACTATTCTTGCTATTTCTGTCATGAAAAGCTGGTCGTTAAGGCAAGTTGATATCAACAATGCCTTCTTCAACAGGGAATTGACCGAGGAGATTTACATAGAGCAGCCCCCTGGGTTTGAAGAATATGGTCCTAATGGACAGAAGCTTGTGTGTCGATTAAACAAAGCCCTATACGGACTGCACCAAGCCCTTTGTGCATGGTTTCAAACACTCAAATAGTACCTGCTTGGTTATCTTGGTTTTCATGCCTCCAAATCTGACCCTTCGTTGTTCATTCGGGCTACGTCTGAAAGTCTTCTACTGCTTATGGCCTATGTTGATGATATAGTCATCATAGGCAGTTCTGACCAGTAGATTAACAAAGTTGTGCAACTGCTACACACAAAATTTGCTCTTAAAGACATGGGGCCACTTAGTTTTTTTAGGTGTCGCAGTTCAACATACACCTCAAGGATTGTTTCTTAGTCAACAAAAGTATATTGGTGAGATACTGAGCAAAACCAGTATGTCTGCAGTAGCACCCACGCCAACACCCATGGTGAGCTTTCCAAAGTTGATAGCAGCTGATAAGAGTCCAATACTGGCTGATGGTCATTTATATCGAAGTACAATTGGCATGCTTCAATACGTGTGTATCATCCGCCCTGACTTATCATCCGCTCTGACTTGTCCTATTGTGTTAAAAAGCTCAGTCAATATATGAACGCTCCAAGTGAGACTCATTGGAAGGCAGTTAAGCGTGTCCTACAATACCTCCGTGGCACGATAGCTCATGGGGTACATTACTCCAAAGGTCAGTTCCAGCTAACCTGTTACACATATGTTGACTGAGCCTCCTCCGTTGAAGATAGACGATCCACCACAGGTTATGTCGTCTACCTTGGACCAAATCTAGTTGCATGGTGTTCCAAAAATAAGCAGTCGTGTCTAGATCTTCTTCCGAAGCAAAGTATCGCAGTCTAGTCAACTGTGTGTCTGAGTTGCTATGGGTCAAACAATTGTTAGCCGAGGTTGGTGTGGTCTTCTGTCAGTCTAATATGGTTTGGTGTGATAATACATCCACGGTGTCGATGGTTGCCAGCCCTACACATCATGCTAAGGTAAAACATGTCTAGATCGATCATCACTTTGTTCAAGAGAGAGTTCTTGATGGCACTCTGCAAGTCAACTTTATCCCTTCTGACAAGCAGATTGCTGATGTCCTCACAAAACCCATCACACCTAAGCGGTTTGGCTTCTTTCAACAGGCTCTTCGCGTGTTGCCCAAAGATGCTACCTCTTTTGCTGAAAAGAAAGAAAACCAGAAGAATGTTAGAGTAACTGATAAAGTTGGTTAGTCGTTAGTTGTTAGCAGTTAGCAAAGTCAGTAGTTAGTTGTTAAAGCAGTTGGACTACGTTGCTATATAGTCTGCATGCATGTACATTCTAAACAATCATAGTTTTGTATTCTATTGTAATCTTCTTGATTCAACACAGTAGTTTCATTCTTCATATTATTGTTTAACACTGCGTACGACCTTGCCTTCGCCAAATACATGGCTGTGTCTCGCACATGACCAACCACACGGCCAGGCACACGCCCGTGTGACGTTCATAGCATATTTTTTGGCTTTCACTGAAGCTCGGTTCTTCGTGTTTTGGGTACACACCTAGTTCATTTTTGATGAAAAGACAATCTCGAGACCTTCGTAACTTAGGATCAGAATACCAAACCCTAATTTAGCGATTAATTTACAAATTCGTCAATAACAATCTGACAATAAACTCGACTTACCGTCGACGAAAACCACCACTAATACTGTTTAGGCAAATCAAGCGAAACTCACTGTTCACAGCCTTCTCCTACACCAAAATAATCGCGGAAAAGTTAGTTTCCACGGTTATACCAATACGGTAACACGTAAGGAAGTAACCCACCTTACAGAAACCAAAAACTCCAACAGATGAAACCCTACTTACCTTAACCGAGCGAGGAGTAACATAATTATGAAAGCAACGATAGGAGTAATGGGTGATGAGCAAAATTGGGGAAAACAAGAGGAAACAAAATTTGCAGAGAAAGGAAAAGGAAACATAAAAACAAAAGAGGGAACAAAAATATCACAATCACCACCACGAACTCCCCAGATTTTCTCCCATTCCCTCACTAACTCTCAACCACCTCAAAATTTCACTTCCACCGAACCTCTACCTCGTAATCGAAACAAAAATATCAACCACACTCTCTCAGAGAATTGAAAGCAAGACCTCTAGGGAACTAACTCCTAACCACTCGAACCAGTAGGCTCATTTTGATATGAGTTAACTAAAGAAAAAATATAACCTAACTCACCAAGAATAAGGCTAAGGTAAAAAATAACCAAGTTTACCAAAAGGGAGACTTGAACCCAAGACCTCACAAACACACCCAAAACACTTAACCACTAAGTAAATACGCATTTTTATTAGATTTCACAAAAACAGAAATAAATTAATCAGGGTGTTACAGACACTTTGTTAATTTATTAACAACACTCTGCACTAGATGTGTATCAAATGGAAATGTGCTCTGTTAAAACTTTATTAGAAAATATTGCACAATCACCTATTATAAACTACAACATTTAAAACATTTTTTACGAAAACTTAGTTGGACAATATCTTGGGTAAAGGAAAGAGTAAACATGTTTCAGACTCCCCCTAATTTTAAAAATATTAAAACATGGTACAAATTTTGAAACAATTTTTTGTTCATAAAAACTTCATCAAAAAGAATCATACTATGAAGACATGCCTTTTTAATTAAAATGATAACCATTGAGTTTCACTGTATACTCGAGGTTCATTTGCCAATAACTCTTTTGCACATCATAATATAGGTAAGGGCGAATAAAACCTTAAATAAAGTGACATTAATACACGCATTAAAGCCTTCATTAATTTCTTATAAGTTTATTTTTATTGCTACAATCAACATTTTTTTTATGCGGACATAATACCTTGCAATTGCATATCACTTAAGGAAAATTGTATATTAAATGTAGCATCCTGGTTTTGGAGATTTCTGCATCCTATCTCTCTTTCTTACTTTGTTGCAAGGATGTTTACGTAGATCACCTGATAGATAGTTTTATTATTTTATTATTATTATTGAAACACATATCGAGTCTTTCTTGCTATAACTGTGACTTTAGTAATCATTACTAATATGGTTTGAGTCTTGCAGGTTTTGAGGATATTGGCGTGTCATTTGGACCAGTCAAAGGCTATTATTGTTATTTCAATTTGAGATTGCTATCTTCTAGTTTTTCTTCTTTTGGTTTCATACCCTTTATATGCTTATTGTAGTATTTCTCCTCAAGTTAATTTGGGTAATAAATAGAATCTATTAGATGCAGTGCCATTAATCTTATCAACATTATATCTCATCATCTCCTTACTTTCTTTTAAGAGCTTTATGGGGCATGACTAGAGAAGAGTGTACCTATTGATCGTGTATGTCAGTCTTAAAAATTTATAAAAAGAATGATCAAGCCTAGAAACTAACTATGACAACGATTGAGGCAAGTGCACCTATCGAACAATAGTATAGTTTTATTGCAAGACCGGATTGTCAAACCCAAAGGAACCAAAAGTACTAATACTAACTATCTTTTTATTATTTAGCCTAGAAATTAAAGGATTTATTAATTAATCTAAAATTAACTAACTATTAAGCTAAAGATGCAAAGACAAAGAGAATGAATTGGGGAAAATACTTGTGGGAAAAACCAATTGATTAAGACAATACCCGAGGAAGATTCCACCTAGACTTCACTCGTTATTTAACCCTGAACCAGACGATTTATTCATTTGACTTGATCCGTAAGATTCCCTAATGTATATTAATTCCTCTTTCGAGGCTACTAATGTCTAACCCTAGGTTGATTAATTGAAATCTCTTTCTAATTAAAACCCCTAGAATTGCATTAACTTGATCTATGGACTCCCATATTAGGTTTGACCCTAATCCGGCAGATTTTCGTCATCCTATTTCTAGGGTTGCAATCAACTCTGCTTAACTATGCTAGATCTACTCTTAAACAAGGACTTTTGCTCCACTACCTAAGCACATCAATACTTGAGTCAATATCCTGGAATATCAAAGCAAGAATTAAGAACACATAATTAAGAACAAATCAAGTATTTATCATATAGTTCAGAAAACAAAAACAAGATCCGTCTTAGGTTTCATCCCTCTCAGGTATTTGAGGGTTTAGTTCATAATCATAAAAGAATACATCTCAAAAGAAAAGATAAAACAAAACATAAGAAAACCCTAAAACCCCCTGAAAGATTTGAAGGAGAGATCTTCTGTCTTGAGTATAACTCCGGCTTCTTGAGATGAATCAACTGGCTTTCTTCGAGTGAATCCCACAATTCTAGCCTCTCTGGCTCGGCTCCTTGGCCTAGTTGGACGCCTAACTAGACTCCCAACTAGACTTCCCCCTGAAGTTTGTCCTCTAGGGTGTTTATATAGTCTTTTGGAATTGTTTTCTTTGCCTCTAAGTACCATAATTCGAATGAAACTCTTCTTTGTCACGACAGGGACACACCTATGGCACACACTCATGTGAATCATGGCCAGGCCGTGTTCGGGTCTGTTAATAAGGCACGACCGTGTGGTCTTGGGCCCAGGTCGTGTCAATTTCAGGATATGGCCCGTTTACTCCATTTTGGACCCGTTTCTCCTTTTTTTCATCCTTTGGTGCTTTCCTAGGTATAAAACATGAAAACAAAGGATTAAGAGCACCAAATTCCATAATTCAAGGCTTAAATCATCCAAAAATTTGTTTAATATGGGATTAAAATATGTTTATATTACGATTTATCAAATACCCCCACACTTAAGCATTTGCTTGTCCTCAAGCAAAATTCTCAACTCACAATTAAAATGAACTTCCTTGATTCATAATATTCATCAACAGTGTTTCATAATAATTCAAAGATAATTCATACATTGATAATTTAAGTAGAGGGTCTTAAGGATTCAAACAATCAAAGTCATGGTTTTTGTAGCACGAAAACATAGGTGTTTTCCCTTTACCTAAATAATTACCTTTAATTCAAAATCGACAAGAGTTGACATCCTCACTGAAGATTCACTCAAATCACCCAAAGTGTTTAAGGTTCAAAATTAAACACTCAAAGGTCGAACATGAAAAGTTAATCCTATAGGCTTGCCTGAAAATCAAATCTCCGCCACTGTAAAATAAGATGATACACAAATCAAAAGGTCTTTAAAAAGGGTTGTAATGGGGCTCGGGTTAAAGGTGTGGGTAAAGGCTGAATTAGAGGGTTAGAATCGAGATTGAATTGACAGTTTACCTAACTAGAAAAATGAATTAATCCTAAATAATTACATCAACTAAAAACTAATAATATGAGCTTTTTCTTTAAGATGTGGAATTTAAACGTATAAGCTCAATTACAGAGAGCTAATATTGAATATACTTCGTTTTTTTTTAAGAACAAATCGTAAGAAAGGATGAATTTAACTACTGATTTAAAGATTATAGTCAGGCAACTGATCAAATCAAATCTCGATATAAGGGTGGTCTAGAGGAATGGTGATAACAAATACAGATCGGGTTTTAGGTTAATATTAGTGGGTGAGTCAACAAAAAGGGTTGTTAGGATCAAAGGGGTTCACTAGGGGTTAATTATGAGGGTAGGATTTTAGTGGAGTAAGTGGGTTAAATCCTAAGTGCCTTTATTATCTCTGTATATCAAATAAATTAATGTGGTCTCGACATGTATAATCGAAGCAAGTTCTAGAATAACAAATCAATGTTGATACACTCATAACAAAAAGTGAGCACGAAAGGATGTATGCTCTAAAGCTCAAAATCTCACAAAAATTATGGGTTTTTGATGTCAACCTTGTAAATTTCAAACTTCAAGGTGGTAATTAGATTCAGGTAGACAACCTAACAAAATTTTAATTTTTTTTTTGAAAATAGACTTATCATGCTTGATTCTCTAGTCTCCTAAAGTTTAAATCATCACTGCACAATTATCAATGACTTAATCTAAAACATATCAATAAAAATCATGAATCAAAGGAAATTTTATTCTAATTAGTAATATGAGAAAATTACTTAAAGACAAGATATCATTCAGGAATTTGAGAATAATGCAGAAAGTTAGGCACTTTTTCGAAATAAATATTCACCCCCACACTTAAGATGTACCTTGCCCTCAATGTACAAATATATATATGAAATTTAAGAGAAAGAGAGAGGTGAAACTTCCTAAATTTGGATGGCTTACTTGAGTTGGGAGTGTCGTGGTCCGGTGGCCGTCGACAATCTCTGCAATTGGGAAGCTCGTGAAGAATTAGCCAGGAAATAATGATAATAGTTCAAAATATACTAAATATATATTTAAAGACAAGAAAGATAAAGAGAAAGAAATAGAAAGTAAAATAAATTTAAAAGAAAAGTTGAATGGACTGAAAAGTCCTTATTGTTGGATAATTCACGATGTGGGTGTGATTTCTAAGGCTGCGGTGGGGTGGCTATGGTCGTGGTCGCGGTGATTCCCTACCAGCCTTTAGAACCTAAATTAAAGAAAATGAAATAGAATAGATTAAACTAAGTAAAAGAAAAATAAAGAAAAGGAAAATAAAGGAGAAGTGAAAATGAAAAGAGAAGGTAAATGGACTCAAAGGTCCTTTTCCTGTCGAGTTAATGAAGCGGCCGGCATGAACTTATGTAGATCGGTCCCACAAAGGGAGACTGCACTAGGATCCTTCCATTTCTTCGACATGGATGATTGTTAGAATAAGAGTTAAGAGAAAAAATGAAAATGAAAATGGAGGGGGTGTAAAGGAAGAAGAAGAGTGGGGAGTAGGTAAGAAGGGGGAGTTGGTTTAAATAGAAAAGTCAGGTCTGGTACATCCCCAGGCCCGTGTACCGTGGGCGTGTCGAGTCACACAGCCGAGTCGCGCCGTCTTATGCTTTGTTCATTTCTTCCACGCCTATGGGCAAGTCGCTATGCCCGTGTTTGATAAAATAGTGTCGGCTACGACCGCATCGCACGATTGTGGTGTTCAGTTGTGGGCCGTGGCTTGAAGATATTTTTCGTCTCATTTTGTACTATCTCTTCCATGTCAGTACGTACTTCCGTAGTATCCACACGGCCACGGCCACGGCCGTGTGTAAGGCCATGTGTTGTAGAAATTTTTAGTCAGTTTATAATTAGGTACTGAAAAGGAAAAATAAAAGTAAAAGATAAAAATGTAAAAATTAGTGGTGTTAGTGCTCGGGTTGCCTCCCGAGAAGCGCTTGTTTAAAGTCTTAAGCTAGACTTACCTCTCATTCGCACGTTCATGGTGGTTTGAAGAGTTGAAAGTCCTTCCTCATGCTATCAGTCCTATTATCAATTTGTAATTCGAGTCGAGTAGCGTTTACTTTAAAAGTACCAAATATAGGATTACTTACCTCGATTGTTCCGTATGGGAAAACATTGAGTACTTTAAAAGTGATGTCTTTATTTGTATTAGGGTCAGGAGGAGGTATTCAATGGTTTGCTTTATCTAACAGTACCTGATCTCCGATCTTAAATTTGTCTATCCCATGGAATGGTGTTGGTTCTACTTTGTGTATTCTTAATTTCTCCTTGAAGTATGTCTTCCACTCGTCTAGTTCATCGATCTGAAGCCTTCATTCCTCATGGGTTATTTCTTTGTTGGCATGAGGTATAGGATCTAGCTCAGTTGTGTAGTTTCGTGGTGCTTCCTGGAAAGAAGGTTTAGCCGAATGGTTATTAATAGAATTTATGTTCTCACCTTGATTACTCGATGTCCTAGCTAAGTCGAGAGCTTGAAGACTGATTGATTCGTCACCTACACAAAGTATGAGTTCACTTGCACAAACATCAATTTTAGTTCTGGCAGTTGCTAAAAAGGGTCTTCCTAAAATCAATGGGATACTATTGTCCTGATCCGATTCCCTAATGTATATTAATACCTCTTTCGAGGCTACTAACTTCTAACACTAGGTTGATTAATTGAAATCTTTTTCTAATTAAAACCCCTAAAATTGCATTAACTCGACTTATGGACTCCCATGTTAGGTTTGACCCTAATTCGGCAGATTTTTGTCATCCTATTTCTAGGGTTGTGATCAACTTTGCTTAACTATGCTAGATCTACTCTTAAACAGGGACTTTTGCTCCACTACCTAAGCATATCAATACTTGAGTCAATATCCTGGAATATCAAAGCAAGAATTAAGAACACATAATTAAGAACAAATCAAATATTTATCATATAGTTTAGAAAACAATAACAAGATCCGTCTTAGGTTTCATCCCCCTCTAGTATTTGAGGGTTTAGTTCATAATCATTAAAGAATACATCTCAAAAGAAAAGATAAAACAAAACATAAGAAAACCCTAAAACTCCCTAAAGGAATTGAAGGAGAGATCCTCTGTCTTGAGTATAACTTCGGCTTCTTGAGATGAATCAATTGGCTTTCTTCGAGTGAATCCCACAATTCTGGCCTCTCTAGCTCAGCTCATTGGCCTAGCTGGATGCCTAACTGGACTCCCAACTAGACTCCCTCCTAAAGGTTGGCCTCTAGGGTGTTTATATAGTCTTTTGGAACGACTTTCTTTGCCTCTATGTACCCTAATCCGAATGAAACTCTTCTTTGTCACGATAGGGACACGCCCATGACACACGCCCGTGTGAATCGTGGCCAAGCCGTGTTCGGGTGTAACATCCCCAAACCCGGCCCATTCACTACGACCGAATCTGGTTATGTTATTGCGGAAAGACGGTTGAAAAACCTCGTTAACTTAGCATAAAGCATGAAAGAATTCAATTTTGAAAACTATATCAGATATGTGAGTAAAACGAATTCCTCTTACTTAAAACTCATGTAATTTCTTTTGTTGTGTGAAAACATTTTTGAGTTAATAAGAATTTAAAATAACAAAACCATAATCAAGTAATACCAAATAATAAAATGGCCTTTATTACAACCCAATAATTCAAATAAAGTACTTATATCAAAACCAAACATAAAATATTAAATCATCATCTTCGGCATAGGCCACCTTGTCCTCTCCGATCCCGGTCCAGCCTTATGCAATACCTGAAAATGGTTAAAGGAAAAAGGTGAGTCACCAAGACTCAGTGTGCCACCCTTTTCCCGGATTAGCAAAATATCATATGCAACATAAACATAACCATCATGCATCCAATCAATATGCACCCAATCCTAACCATCCATACACCTTTTCTACCCCGTGTGGTACCAAACCACCGGTGGTGCCAAACCACCGGTGACATATAGTCACAATGTGTTACCAAAAAACACCGTGTCCCAAAGACACAATATCCGTCAATGTGGTGCCAAACCACCGTGTCCCAAAGACACGTTTGTGATACCAAATCACTGGTGACCGAAGTCACAAATCCGATGATGGGGCCAACCCATCGTGTGATACCAAATCACTAGCGACAATCCCGTATCTCTCAAGTGGGGCCAACCCACGGTGGTGTCCAACCACAGGGACGAGTCGCAATGAGGTGCCAAACCTCGGTGTCCCAAAGACACAAATGTGGTACCAAACCACTTTGGTGACCGAAGTCACAATAATCGGGTGATGGGGCCAACCCATCGTGTGATACCAAATCACCGGCGTCAATCCTCAATACCGCCTTGTGGGGCCAACCCATTTGTGGTGCGAAACCACGGGGACGACGACGAGGTGCCAAACCTCTGGAGGTGCCAAACCTCCGTGACCCAAAGTCACAAAGTTGTGTTACCAAAACATTGGTGCTCGTCACAAGACAAAATATCACGCCGCCTTCCTCTCATATCACCCATCATTATACCAACTCATGTATAGTATTCAAATCATGCAAACATGTTTAACGTTGCATCTCATAGCACATACATCATAAATCATGACATCATGTATCAATAATAAAGATACTCATAATGAAACGGACTTTACGAATCCGTGCACATACCCCATAGGGTATCATATCACTCAACCATCTTTGTTTCGATTTTACCAATCAATCGGTTTATCAAACATATACAAAGCAAGAAGTGTGTTAGTTTACACACCGGTTACTAATACGACTATCAAATCCCGGAGATCAAGATCTAACGCACTAGATCCCCTTCCTTAACACTTTTCGAGCACTAGCCACAACTCGAGATATGCGAGATCAAGCCTTCCCTACAATCGCCAAAACTAAACAACATAATCATGCTAATCAACCTCTAAGGGTATAATCGTAATTTTACCTACTAAGGGTATTTTCGTAAAGTCACAATGAAATGGCCTTCCGAAGGCCTAATGTCGCCACTAGCGACTCGGCTACCATTTCGGTCAAGACTGGGACGATTGGGCCTAAAACTCGATTTCACCATCCGCCCACATGCTCGTGTGGCCCACCTAGCACAAATCTAGCCACGTATAAAAGTTCCACCTAGTCTAGTTCAACATATACTAACCAATCATGCAATTTACTCATATGGGCCCACGGGCCCATTGGGCCCACTTTGGCCCATCGAGGCCCAAGCGACCCCAACCCACGAGAATACTCATCGATGGCCTCAACTATCGCGTCGAAGCCCCACACATGCGCCGCACGCTCGTGTGGCTACTAATGCCGTGTAAGCGGCATTTCGGCATTTTGCCGCTCTACAACTAGAGTAGAGAGAGTTACACACCGATAGGACTGGGGCTAAATCAGCGCTCCGACCACTCTTGTGCCCAAACGCCTCCAAGATGTGTTTACTCTCCTCCTAGGATGCTCCTTATATAGCTAGCTCTTCACCTTCATTCTTTGTGTCTTTCCGATGTGGGATTCCTTCGTCAGTAGAGTTTAAATTCAACTGAAACTCTTGCCATCCAATCCGCAAAATAAATACTCCCTTGCTTCTCATGAGATTCGAACCCAGGCTCCCTTGTAGCATAATCCACGCTGCTAACCACTTGGCCACAAGCTCCACTTGTGTCTTAAACCATGCGCAACTAAATATAAACTATGGTCCAAATTCTAAGGTCTAAGCAAAAAGAAACCAAAATGTAAAAGCCAAGACTTGAACCTTGGACCTCCTTCCTTCCTTGTGGCGTCACTCCCTTGTCCCCTAAGTGGCGTCACTTTGCCACTACACCACACACTCCACTTGTGTCATTTTTCTCCATATTTTATTCTTAAGGCCTATCTGCCAACTTCCAGGGTTTTTTTTTCACCTAAAACCAAAATTTCCCCAAAGCCAATATTTGATCCCGGGACTTCATAGAAGCCCTCTAATCTTCCAAAATCACTTATCTAATAAGTCTAACTTGCATTTAAGCCGATCTCTTATTCTCTGAAAATTTAAACGCTACTACGCCTAAGGCCCATTGGGCTCAATTCTCTTAGGCCCAATTTTGGGATGTTACATCGGGTCCGTTAATGAGGCCCGACCGTGTGGTCTTGGGCCCAGGCCGCGTCAATTTCGTGATATGGCCTATTTGCTCCGTTTTGGGCCCGTTTCTCGTTCTTTTCATCCTCTGTTACTTTCCTAGGTATAAAACATAAAAATAAAGGATTAAGAGCACCAAATTCCATAATTCAAGGCTTAAATCATCCAAAAATATGCTAAATGTGGAATTAAAATATGTTTATATTACGGTTTATCACCTATCCTGAAACTCCTATTTTGGGTGATGCAATGTGCATATGTTCCATAAGGCCTACACTATTACATGTTGTGTTAATAAGGACATCTTTACATATAGCCCCCTCTATTTATTTCATTAATCAAATCGGATGTACTTTTATGAACTTAAAATTGAAAAATCACTTTTTGCTTTTCTGTAACCTCTCTTTTTAGGTTTAACATCTTTCATGAAGTTGAGACTCCTTCGTGGATAGCCTTGGTTATTTGTCTCCCTTTATTCAATTTCTATTGCAGCAAAATTTGACATTTTAACTGTAGTGATAGTGTCATTAGCCTTGTAGCGAGCCCAACATACCAAATACTTCCACCCATGATTTGGAATTTTAAATAATTTATTTAATTGATTTTGATGTTTTGAAATTTAAAAAATAAATAAAAATTTATTGAAAAAAATTCTTTCGATAATGCCAGTCGATTTGTCACTATAATATCGAAATTAATTAAATTAATCTTTTTCTAAATTTTTTTTATATGTCCAAGTTGTTCATAATGAATTCAATTCAAATAACTCAAATTTAAAATATTTTACGAAACTTGAATTTATTTTCATTATATAATATCGAATATTTCATGTTAAGCTAAAAGCACAAAAAAAAAAACCCTAACATTCTTCATTTGGGTAAACAATTGATAATATGTTTTTATTTGGCATGAAAGATAAAATTAATTAATTAAATTAATTGTAAGAAATTTTCTTTATTTTTATCCTAGCATAGCTAAGCATGTAGAATTCTTAGGTTTGCTCCAATGCTTTTCTTAAGATTTTGATTTTGCTATTTTGCATTAACTGAGTTGTTAATAGTATGTTGTGTAATGTTTCTTCTTAGGTATTCACTCAAGTGCAATTTCTTTAGTTAGCAATAGAGTAGTTCTAGTAATGTTTTACATGGTGCCAATTTTATCGAATTTTGATTGACTGTCACCAACTACTCGAAACTCTAGTTTTGAGAAATTGTCTTTCTTTTTGTTATTTTCTTAATTACTATTATCTAAGACATTTATAACCTAATATTTTAAAAGTGATAGTTGAAGAGCGGCCAATATCTGTAGCAACCAAAAATATAGGAGATTAATTGGAAAGTATGACTAAGAAGTGACTTAGTCTTGATGGAGAAGTAGTTAGTGCATTGTTTAGAGATCTTAAGTTTTATTCATTGCACTCTCATTTCTTTTCGTTCTCATTTCAGCAAGCTAGGTTATAAAACAATCCTAAAATAAATATTAAATAGGGTAAACAGATAACAAGAATGGGTAGTAGCCCAAATGGTTAAGTAGCTACTCTTTCCTTACATTTTAGGTTGAAGCCACGCCAAAACTCCCCATTTTTCCTTTTAATTTCGACAGCAAGGGTAAATAGTCCTGCAATCCCTTAAAAGTTCAAAAACCTAACTATTTAGTCCTATTTTCCTAATTACAGTAGGATTTTGTTTAATTTTCGATTTCAATTTAGAATTCCTCCCTCTATTCTTTTCTCCTCTTTTATTTTCATCATATTTTTAATGCATTGTTGAAATGTTAATGCCTTTCTCGAATCAAAGTCAATCTCCATTAACTCGTTTTGGTATCGGAATTGAAATTGTTATTAGAAACATTCCAAATCCTAGCCAAGAATTGGTAAGTGCGCCTCAATCTCGATGTTTAGATCTTAAATTTTAAAAAATTTCTATCTAACGATAATCTTGCGATCGATTAAGTGATCTTTCTCGATTTTTCTTTGAAACTTTTGACAATCTCATTTTATCTTGAAATTAGTCATTAATCCTTGTGTAACTATCAGTTGAAATTAATCATTATTTTATTTTGAGGTAACCTGGATAAAATTTGAACGAAAGGGACGTCGCTCGGTCTCCCGGTGAAAGGTATGTGTTCTGTTACAAACAAGTCGGGGCGAAACTATGCTTAAGATAGGGCTATACGGACGTGTGGACCACACTACCTAGCCACACGGCCATGTCCCATTTCAAAACCTAGGATAGTTTAGTTCTCAGACGGGCACGATCCTTCCATACAGTTTGTCACACGGGCATGTGGACAATATGGCCTACAACATGACCATGTGTTCTAGGAATCCTAGTGTAGTTCGTAAACCGCACGACCTCAGTTTGTTACACAGCCTATTCACACGGTTGTGTAACCCTTCCACACAGCTTGAGGCATCTCACACGACCTGGCCACATGGGCATGTGCCTCTATTTTTCAGATTTTACAATTTTGCCAAAATTTTGTGATTTATTCAGTTTAGTCCCTAATAAATCCCCAAACAATTTTTAGTGTTTTATTTTATTCAATTAAGTCCTTGACAATACGAATAAAGTTAGAATTCATGATCTGGTTAATATTATGAAAAAGTATGATATGTCCAATTCAATCCTTGTATATTCTCTAAATTGCTTTTGGAGTTTTCCTTGCTTAAATAAGTCCCTGATAATGTGTGAATTCTAAAATTTGTGTTTAATGCCTTAAGTGCTAGTATTAGATCGTATGATATGTGAACATTATGTGTTTTCTGATAAAGTGAAACTATTAACTTGAAAGTGATAATATTGCTACCGCCCTGCGAAGAACATTATTAGCATGTTAAGTGTTTGTGATGAATTGAGTACATGTTACTTGTCTACTACTAGTGTTGATTTGTTATGACACAAAGCATGACATAGTGCATTGCATGGGGCGAGACATTGTACAAAGGAAGAGTGGTAGTTTATTAAATCTACAAACAAGTGGTGGCTCGTCCACAAAACCTAGTGGAAGTTTGTTTAATCTAGAAAAATGTTTTGCACCCACAATAAGTGGCAACAACTGCAAATATGTGGCTAGTCCATGAACCTAGTGGCAATTTGTTTAATTTGCAACCATGTTGTGCACTCACAACAAGTGGCAGTAACTAAAAATCTTTTTTATCTAAAATACTAATAGTTTACCTACGTTTTTCTTTCTGATCTATCACAATTCGTTATAGCAGATTAAACTAGTTTTCGTACTTAAGGAGCTTGAATATATGCAGTTTTATTTAGTTTTTCTATTTTATTTATGTATAATAAAAAATGTGATTTGAGTTTTTTATATGACTCTAGGGCTAAAGGAGCCTCAAAGGAAGGCTAACGTACTTAGTGAGTGTGCAGGACATGCCTTGAAGGCATGAGAACTCGATACTAGTCGCTGTGTTGCAACCCAGAGGTTCCGAAGTCGCAACATAGGGAGTAGGACACGAAAATGTCAATACTACCATCGATGTCGTGACATAGCAAGAGGATGTCACAACATTGCCTTGAATCCAAGCCTGAGCTAAGCAAACTGCCATCAGTGATGTGACATAGAGTAGAGGATGTCGCGACATCGGCCTTGTACGTGAAGCATTAACGAGCTGAGGGTGTTTTGGTCCAGATAATGGAATTTAATGGAAAAATGTCAGGTGAACTAGGGATAAGGACGAGGACCAACCCTAATGCAATATATAGGCATCATTAAACACTTTAGAGATATATTTTCTGTATTTGTAAACTCATATTTTAGTTTAGGTTTCAAACTCAATTTTCTTTTGTACTAAGGATTTATTTTCAGTTTATTTTTCATTAGTGTTCTTCAGATAATCTGACTTGTGGATTCAAAGCAACCTATTTCTAGATTTCTGCACTTTATTCAAATAATTTAGGATTCTTCTTAAATTTTTACTCTTGATTTATTCTTTATTTTTTTTTCTTTATCAAGTTCGTATTGCTTATGGAATCCATGAGGAACTAATCCTCTTATGGGGGATTAGCGAGTGAAAGTGTGATTAGTTAATTTCTATGTAGGGTTTCTTAGCGGATCAACTTCTTGGGATAGGAAGAACTTAAACCCCAGGCCTGACAGCCTTAGGAAGTCATTTGGGTAGGAATTAACCCAAAATTGGTATTGCCTATACATGAATCTTTTACTCCAATTCGGTATGGACTGTGAGGTCGAGAGATAAGTAGTTCTTGTCAACTCATTAGTTTAGTGGAAGATCAAGAGACCCTACTAGGTTAGCAACTAGTTAATTAAGTAGAATCTGAATCAAGAATTAGTTATGACCACTAAAGCGAGCTAATCACCTATGCTTAGATTTGATTGAATCACATATTAGTTCTTTGGTTTTATTCTTTATGCAAGTTTATTTATTTTCTTATAAAAACAAGTGATTTTCACTTTATGATCATCGTACTATAATTTATTTAAATCACTAATTAGATCTATTTGCATTTAGGTTAATATTAATTTAGTACATTCCTTCCTTAGGTACGATCTTTGAGAACTCACCTACTTCGTTGTAAAACTATATTACAACCTGACCCATATGCTTGCGAGCACCACCTCAATTATATATATATTAGCAATATTCACACTCTAGATGCTAGTACGTCTGAAGGCGATCACTTTCCAAAGTGGCAGTTTATCTACAAATCAATGGTGGCTCGTCTACAATCTAGAGTGATATTGTAGATGAGTTCTATTATTTTGGAACTGTATTGTATTATTTATTTTCTGGCACTGGATTCATATTTAGGTTTTGATTTTATATTGCAAGCATGACATATAAATTGTTTTTTTCTAAGATGATGAACTATGAATTTGAATTAATTATGCATAAAATATAAATGTTAGTAAAACTCAGAAAAAACCACTTTTCCGCTACAAGGTCATAATTAAATTTTGTCTCATAAATAAACTAGGAAGATAAGTAAGTTTTCAATAGTAATCACCTTTTACAAGAGAAATATTAAATTAATTGTATTTTATCAACCCACGATTTGTTTTCTAAAAATAGACTAAGTCTTTCTAAAGATAAACAAATGTTTTAATGTGACTATTTAAAATCTCCGATTGCATTAGGTCATCTCGGTGGCCGATGTAATCTATTAAATTCAGGCCTACTGTCTAGGCCGATTTGGGGAGGTTACTGTAACACCCCTAACCTTTACCCACCGCCGAAATAGGGTTGCGGAGCATTACCAAACTTTACAGACTAATTATAGACATTTCATAACCTTTATTATACAAATTAATAATTAATCATAAAGCACTCATATTGTCCCTTAGATGGGTCATTGATGCCCAAAATACACTTTAGAAGTGAATTGGGACTAAACCGAACACTTAGGGAATTTTTCTCAAAATCTTAAAATTTTTCTTAGGAGCAGGGTACACAAGCCCGTGTGGCTCACACGACCAGGAGACATGCCCGTGTCCAATTTAGGGTAGTTATTGACTTGGGTCACAGGGCCAACTACATGCCCATGTTCTGGACCGTGTGCGAAGTGCAGAGGTCACACGGCTAAGTCATATGCCTGTGTCCTAGGCCGTGTGTAAAAACCTGAGCATTCTGTTTGAAATTTTAAGGTGCAGGGGACACAAGACTGAGCCACACGCCCGTTTCTCTACCCGTGTGGATGAATATAAGCCATTTTAAGGCCACTTTTCTCACCCTTTATGATAACCACCTGCACCCAAGACTTTCATTTACTAATATATCCCAACCAAGAAACCAATACAAGCCAAAAATCATGTTTTAAACTTATTGAGTCATCACAAATCTCATTTGCATAAACTTACCATAATAACTCCATTCATTAATTACTAAAAACTACTACTAAACACATGCATACAAACTTATACATATCTATCATTCACAACCATATTTCAAGTTTAACTCAATTCTAATCCAACCTTATACATGCCATATAAATAATAAGTGATATTACAAAATCTACCGAAGCAATCTGGATAGTGTGGCCTGATATGTTGATCCGATCCTCCAAACTCACGTTAATCTATAAGAAACATTAACAACACGAATAAGCTTAATGAAGCTTAGTAAGTTCATTGGTTTTTTTTAAAAAAATCTTACAGGACAAACTATAATAAAACATTAAACAAAGCATTTCACTAACATTGCCTGCCAATCACAATTTCAATTAATAAAATTCATAGGTTGAGCTCAATATTAGTAACTTCTTAAATTCTTTCACAACAAATCCATTGAACACTTACTAGATACTTGTCAAATTAGAGAACGTTTTACGGATTTGAGTACATCATTTTCTTGATGCCATAGTCCAACTATGGTCTTACACGTATACTGCCATGGCCCTTCCATGGTCTTACACTCGTAAAGCCATAACCCAGTTATGGTCTTATCATCAGGATGCCATAGCCTAACTATGGTCTTACACTTGTACATATACTACCATGGTCCAACCATGGTCTTACGTTCACGATGCCATAACCCAATTATGGTCTTTTCACTGAAATGCCATAGCCCAGCCATGGTCTTACATTTAACACTTTTCCATGGTCCAACCATGGTCTTATCTGCCAATTCATCTTGTAAGACGAAACAGTCGTACTCAATCTTGCGTTCCACTTAATTTTAACTTTCAATTTGATTTTCATATTATTACAATAATCATAATTCAATAAAAATGATATGAAATAATACATTAAATCATTCCTAAATTAACAATTAATCATGAAAGTTCAACCATATGAACTTACCTGGGGTATTTTGTAGTAGTTGTAGAAATTCAGGGACTATTCTGTTAATTTCTATTTTTCACGTTTATCTTTGGGTTCTTGATCTATAATATAAAATTATTCATTCGTTATCATCTAATTCAATTCTAATTCACTTCACAATTTATACCCTTCAATTTTTAAAATTACACATTTACCCTAAATTTTATATTTTTTTAGAATTTAGTCCCTGATCAATTAACCCATCAATTGAGATAAATTTTCTCAATTAAAACTTTATATAATTATTTTAGACTACTATACAGCCCTTGATATATAGAATTTCTGCACCAAACCTTAATTCTAAAGTTTTTCACAATTAGGTCCTAAAATCAATTTCTACTAAAATCACTTGATAAAATCATCATATAATAAAATTAAAGCTTCAATTCCATGTTAATTCATCATAAATACCGAGCACTCATCAATGGTAACTTTCAAAATTACCCATAGAATCAAAAACTAATGAAATCAATAGTTTGACTTAGTTGTAAAAGTCTCAAAAATATAAAAATTACAAGAAATAATCAAGAATTAAGATTACATGGAGTAAAACTATGAAAAACAAGCTTCTTGGAGACCTCCTATGGTGTTCTGGATGAAGATTTGTGAAGAATTATCTAGATTGCTATTAAGTCCCTTTTTATCTATTTAAATTTTATTTCATTTCCCATTTTGCAACTTAATCACTTAATTTCCTTGTTTTTTGTTTCCTGCTTATATGTTTCAGCCATTTTTCTTTGGACTAATTTACCCTTTAAGTCCTCCTTCAATTATCACTTAAACTATTTAATCACTCTAGCAAGTTTTACACCTTTTTTCAATCCAGTCCTTTTTATTTAATTAACTATCAAAACGTTAAAATTTTCTCACAAAACTTTAATACTAACCTGTAAAAAATCCATAAATATTTATAATAATATTTACGACTTGGTTTATGAAATCGAGGTCTCGTTTCCTCGTTTTCGACCCAATTTACCTAATAAATTATTTTAAATCACAAAATTCACTAATTCAAAAATATTTTTAAAATCACACTTGATTTAAAAATATTAATTTATTAAAATTTTGAACTTACACATCAGATTTAGTGATCTTGAATCACTGTTTCTGACACCACTAGAAATTAGGCTGTTACAGTTACAATATCAGTGGCATAAAGTACTAAAAACAAATTTCAATTGTAAGAGCCAAAATTTGCCCGGGCCCATTCATCAACCAAAAACCAAAAAAACTAAAACCAATTAAAAACCCAAAAAATTATTATTGTAAAAATCCAATAAATGTCCATTATAACAGTCCCTTTTGTTATTACAAACCCAAATTAACGAGCCTAATACACCACCCAAACTACTACCCAAATTTTAGCCTAATACAAACCCAAATAAACTAAATCTGTAACATCCTGAATCGGGGCCTTTGCATTTTATGTGATTACATGTGGATGGTATGGTTTTCATGCTAGTTTAGGGTATCTTAGGGTTCAGGCATGAGCTAGGAGAGGGCCAAAGCCTTAGTAAAATTTTCTTTTTGGGTGCCTAGAAGGGGGAGCTGAATGGGTTAGGAGTTAAGGGTGGTTGGTGGTAGGTTTTGACGCAAGAAGAGCCTTGGTAAAGTGGCAAGGAGGCGCCACTTAAGGCTCAAGGAAGTGACGCCTCAGTGTAGCTGAAAGGGACTTGGTTCGAGCTGCGGGAATCCCCTTTTGAGTATTTCATTTTGACGCCAAGACCAGGAAGTGTTGTACTCAGTTGGAAGTCTAGTGCATGAGTATTGAAGGAGTCAACAGATTTGAATAAGTGGAAAAGAGAAATCTTAGGAGTTTGAAACATTCAAATTGGTTTGAATGAGTGGATAGGAGGAAATTTAGGAGGAAAAGAAGGGATTGGGGAGAGTGGAGGTTTAGCCGAATTTTGAAGGTAGTAGGTGGTGTTAGGCATTCGGTTCTTGTGTGTTTAGGGGTGTGCCAAAATTTGGGTGTGGGTTCCTTCCATTTTTTGTTTTTGTAAGTGCTAGTTGGGGGGTGGCCGAATGTTGGTAAAGGCCTTAAGGAAATGTTGAATATTCAGTTAGATAGGGAGCCTTAGGGTATTTTTTTCCTCTCATTCTTTTGTGCCGAAACCACACTTCTTATTTGGCATTCTCCTTTTCTCTCAAATACCAAAAGTGAGTGGCCTTCCAAGTTTCTTTTTCTTCTTCTCTTGGTGTATAGCCGAATCCTCCTAGCACCTTACCATCTCTTCTTTCTTTCTTTTAGTGCAGCAAGAGCTGAAACTTAATTTTCTATCTCTTCTCTTCACCTTTTTTTCTTTGTTAGCCGAAAACTTCTGAAGCATTAACCTTTGTCAAAAACTTTGATACTCTCCTCTCTTCTCATTCAGCACTTTAGCCGAATATCTCTTGTTAAAGGGTACCTTTCTGTTTCATCTCTTTTCTTTTCATAGCAGAACGATTTCAACATTTGGGGTAAGTTCATTGTACTTTGGCCGAATCTCCCTAACTCTCTTATCTCTTTTCCCTTTTCTCTATCGTTTTCTATAGAAGGAAAAGCCAAAACTTGCCATCTGTTTTGGGTCGATCTTATTTATTTTAAGCCAAAATTCCTTTGGCATTCATACTCTTTTCTTTTGGTTCTTGTATCAGCAGATTGCCATTATCTATGCTCCTCCACTCCCAATCAGTTTTGCTAGTGTTGTGGTAAGTGTTTCTGTCATTTCAACCATCTCTTATTGCGTTAAACGCTGAAAGCAGAGATCCAATCCTATTAACTCATGGTCGAATGTAGGTGGGGGTGGTGACGCCTTCTTGTGGAGACTTTCGGGATTCGTTGGTTTGTGAATCAAGTCTGAGCTTCGGGATTTGGTTGGTTTTAAGTAAGGGTTTTAACTCTAGGTCTTAGTTCCTTACGATTCATTTCACTGCGTTGATTCGATATTAATAACCAAG
Organism: Gossypium bickii; assembly: GCA_025503065.1. Lineage (NCBI taxonomy): Eukaryota > Viridiplantae > Streptophyta > Magnoliopsida > Malvales > Malvaceae > Gossypium > Gossypium bickii. Next base: position 95,776,403 of record CP106716.1, read on the forward strand.
GTGTACATGGACTCTAATGCTAGCTAAGCGATAGGAGGGGTTGGACCTGTAAGCTAAGCGGGCAGTGTCAGCAGTTCGGGATTGGCCACCGGGTTGTGGGCCGACATCTGAACAAAGGAGTAGGCAGATAGCAGTAGTGTCGGTTAACGACAGTGTCGACGAAGAGAGCATAGTATTACGAGTAATTAGGTGTGTAACTCTTACACACTTCATATGTTTAATGTGCTATTATTGTGAATTTTCAAAAGCCGGAATAACTGTGGAAATCGATAAGTTACCCTTGTGGGTAAAAGCAAGGACTCCGGGTAAGTCCATCTTGGTGGCTACCGTTAATTGCCTCTATTAGATCTGCATATGCTATGTTATATTACTCTTAAATGTTAAGCATGACTATATTGTATTGAAAAGCATGTTCATGAAAATGGGTATGAAGAGAGGAGGGGGAAGGTATAATTATCAGACTATCACCAGTGGTTAGGTATCACACGTGGGTTGGCCCCACTTATTAATATTCTGTGAGTAAGTCTCAGTGGTTTGGAACCACCAGTGGTTAGGTACCACATATGCTTATTTTTGTGACTCGTCCCAGTGGTTTGGTAGGGGTAGGATTACTGTGGTACCACAAGTAGGTTGGCCCCACATATGATTATTTGTGACTACAATCACCAGTGGCTAGGTGCCACAAGGGGTAGATTTAGGAGGCTCGGATGGATAGGTTGGATAGGTTGCTTGACATACATATTTGCATATGAATCTGTGTAAGAGCTTAACATCTTTGGATAGGGATTATACACTGAGTCTCGGTGACTCACCCCTTCCATTACATTTTGCAGATAATTCCTAGATCGCGGATACGGAGCCGGGAGGGACTCGAGGTGGCCATGCTCAATAGTTTATTTTTTTATGATGGTTATTTTCGGATTTACTTTGCTTTAAGTTTGGTTTTCGGTTTTGTAATAAGGCCACTAGATTTTATTTTGGGATTATTCATCTGTTTAAATTTTCCTTAGAATTTTGTTTAAACATTAAAGCATGCCTTGAAAAAAAAAACTAAAAATGGACGTTTTTCAAAACTTAACTAAATTTTCGGGATTTCCAAAATTTTACCATCGGGTAAATAGCAAACATGTAATGAGAACAAGACAACACTATTTTCTTTAAAACTAAGTTTCAAAATGCTTTCAACAAGTTCAATCAGTACAAACTCGATTCTTTTATAAATACAAAAGTTTTCTTTCCAACTCGAGACAACAAATCGGTTTTCAAAAAGTTTTCTTCCCTGTGACACGCCAGATTCAGTCGTAGCGTTTTGACCGGGTTTGGGGTGTTACAATTGTGGTATCAGAGCCTGGTTCAAAAGCTCGGCTGTGGGCGTAAGGCCCAAATTGTTTTCAATAAAAGGGGTTTGCAAAATGGTTTGAACGGGAAACATGTTTCTCCGGCAATCCGCAATGGTAAGTCTTCTAACTGCTGGTTATATGGTTTAAATGTCTATGATATGAATGCTAGTAGTAGGAACTTTACCTTAGAGACTGAATCCCGTAGGACTGTTTGACCTTGCGAGAACTACTCTAATAAACTGCTCATAAGACTGTGCTGTAATAAATAGTGGAAGAAAGCTAACTCATAAAATTCTTAAATCAGAGTAGGTCATAAACGCTAGTCATGAGCACTCGGGGACGCGGGTGTAACGTGCGTGGTCGTGGTAGGGGTAGGATTACTGTGTCGGAACCGGTAGAGTCTGGCCATGGGTCAGAGAATGAGGTGCCGCCGCCACCGGCTGTGGGCACTGAGTTTCAGGATCAAACGGGATGTGATGATGCGGTGTCTTAGGCGATGCTGTGGGTCCTGGAAAGAGTTACTGAAGCAGGCGTGGGTACGGGGGCTAAAAAATCTGTGTCCAAACGACTCCGGGCTAATGGAGCAGAAGTATTTAGGGGTGTTCCTGGTGTAGCTCCCAATACAGCTGAGTACTGGTTAGAGGCGACGGGGTGTATAATGGATGATCTAGATTTCACGACTGAGCAAAAGTTGAAAGGGGTAGTGTCTCTTCTTCGGGTTAAGTCTTATCAGTGGTGGCTCACGGTCAAGGATGATGCGATAGCCGAAGATATTACCTGGGATTTCTTCAAGGCAGCTTATCAAAGGAAGTACGTTGGGTCTAGTTATGTAGATGCGCAGCGTAAGGCGTTTTTTAATCTGGTTCAGGGGAGTAAGTCAGTATCTAAATATGAGGCGAAATTCTTATAGTTAAGCCGTTATGCTCGGGGTATCATGGCTCCGGAACATGAGCACTGTGTTATGTTTGAGGACGGGCTAAGGGATGAGCTGCGGGTACTGATTCTCCACAGCGAGAGAGGGAGTTTGCTGTCCTCGTGGAGAAGGCCAAGATAGCTGAGGAGGTGAAGCGGTCTGTGAAATAGAATCAGGACAGAAATTGGAATAAAAGGAGTTCTGGGCCATCAAGGTTTGCTGGGAGTTCTCAGAAAAGGGCTAGATTTGGCAGGCCGAGTCAAGCTGCAAAGCCTGCTGCTGCTACTCAATGGCCACCACGGTGTGCTCGATGTGGGGAGTCTCATTCGAGGGAGTGTTGGACAGGTAACAGAGGGTGCTTCGAGTGTGGGTCGATGGATCACCGGATAAAGGATTGTCCACGGAGGTCAGTTAGGACTCAGTCTGAGGGACAAGGACGTACATAATTCAGGAGGGATGGTCAGCAACCGCAGAGGGGTCGAGGTTCAGCCAGGGGTGGTAACGGTAATAGACGGGGCCATGGAGCACCGAGTAGAGGTGCTGGAAATACATATGCGAGACAGCCTGGGTTGGTCTATGCAGCGAGGCGTCGAGAGGAGGGCGACGCACTGGACGTCATAACTGGTACGTTCTTAATTTATGGATTGCCCTATACTACTTTGATTGATGTTGGTTCGACGCACTCTTATGTTGCTAGTAGTATAGTAGGAACTTTAAACTTAGCCTGTGAGACTACTTCTAGGGAGATGACTGTAATTAGCCCTCTAGGACACTCTGTAGTAGTGAACAAACTGTACAGGGATGTACCCCTAGAACTTCAAGGGGTAGTGTTTCTGGCTGATCTGATGGAACTGCCATTCGGGGAGTTCAATTTGATCTTAGGGATGGATTGGTTAGTAAAGTATCAAGCGAGTTTGGACTGTGCAGCCAAGCGCATGATGCTGAGAGCTGTCGAGGGTGAAGAGGTGGTGATGATAGGTGAGGGGAGGAACTACCTATCGAATATGGTATCCGCTTTGAAGGCCGAGAAAATGGTGAGGAAAGGATGTAAGGTGTTTGTGGCTTATGTTTGTACCTTGGAGGTTAAGGAATCAACTGTGGGGGATGTCTGAACGGTGAAGGAGTTCTCTGATGTCTTCCCAGAAGAGCTTCCAAGTTTGCCTCCGGATAGCGAGGTTAAGTTTGGCATTGACCTTCTACCAGGAACAGCGCCAGTGTCTATTGCCCCATATAGAATGGCACCAAAGGAGTCAGGAGAGTTGAAAGCGCAGATTCAGGAGTTGTTAGATCGAGGTTTTATCCGGCCGAGTGTGTCTCCTTGGGGAGCACTCGTGCTTTTTGTTAAGAATGTGTATTGATTATCGTCAGCTGAATAAGTTGACGATTAAGAATAAGTATCCATTGCCAAGGATAGACGACCTGTTCGACCAACTTAGAGGAGCATCAGTCTTCTTTGAGATAGATTTGAGGTCGGGATATCATCAACTTAAGGTCAAGGAGGCAGATATTCATAAGACGGCGTTTCGTACTCGTTACGATCATTATGAATTTTTGGTGATGTCGTTTGGATTGACCAACGCACCGGCAGCGTTTATGGATATGATGAATCGGGTTTTTCAACCATATTTGGATCGGTTTGTCGTAGTATTTATAGATGATATACTGGTGTATTCAAAGTTCGAGGAGGAGCGTGATGCACATCTTCGTGTGGTTTTGCAAATTTTGAGGGAAAAGTAGCTATTCACAAAGTTTGGTAAGTGCGAGTTTTGGCTAAGAGAAGTTACCTTCTTGGGTCATGTGGTGTCAGCAGAGGGGATTAGAGTGGACCCTCGGAAGATTGAAGCGGTACTGGACTGGAAACCACCTAAGTCTGTGGCAGAGATTCAAAGTTTTCTGGATTAGCGGGGTATTACAGAAGGTTTGTGGAAGGGTTCTCTTTGATTGCAGCGCCGTTAACCAAGTTGTTAAGGAAAGGGATTCCGTTTGTACGGTCAGACAAACAACAAGAAAGTTTTGAGAAGTTAAAAGGATTACGTGAAGCTCGGTTTTGATTCACCAAGCGGGGAAAAAGTTTACGGTCTACTGTGATGCGTCGCATACTGGGCTAGGATGTGTGCTGATGTAAGAGGGGAAGGTAGTGGCGTATGCTTCTCGACAATTGAGACCTCACAAAGTGAATTACCCGACGCATGATCTGGAGTTGGCTGCAGTAGTTTTCGCCCTAAAAATTTGGAGACATTACTTGTATGGGGAGAAGTCTATTGTGTACACAGATCATAAGAGTTTGAAATACCTTCTCACTCAGAAGGAATTGAATTTAAGGCAGCAGAGGTGGATCGAGTTGTTGAAGGATTATTACTACTTGATTGAATACCATCCGGGTAAGGCTAACGTAGTGGCTGACGCGTTGAGCCACAAAGTGGTAACAGATTTAAGAGCAATGTTTGCCCACCATAGTCTGTATGATGACAGGAGTTTGTTTGCGAAACTGCAAGTGAAGCTGACATGGGTAAACCAGGTTAAGGAGAAACAACTAGTAGATGAAGTCTTAAGTGTGCGGAATGGTGGATTGGAGGGGTATAGCTTAAGCAGCGATGAAGTGTTATGTTTGCAGGGTAAAGTTTGCATGCCAAAAGATGTAGAATTAAGGCAGAAGATTCTTCAGGAAGCTCATAGCAGCCCATACGCTATGCATCCTAGAGGTAGTAAGATGTACCGAGATTTACGGGAGCAGTTTTGGTGGCTGGGTCTTAAACAAGAGGTAACTGAATTTGTGGGCAAGTGTTTGACGTGTCAGCAGGTGAAGGCAGAACATCAGTTAGCTTCAGGATTATTGCAACCGGTGAAGATTCCACAATGGAAATGGGAAAGGATTACGATGGATTTTGTTAGTGGGCTACCCCTTACGCCTACTAAGAAGGATTCAGTCTGGGTGATTGTTGACCATCTGACAAAGTCTACTCATTTCGTACCTGTGCGTGTAGATTACTCTCTTCAGAAATTAGCTAAATTATACATAGCGGAGATTGTGAGGTTGCATGGGGTGCCAATGTCGATTATTTCGGACAGAGACCCAAGATTTAAGTCAAGATTCTAGAAGGCGTTGCATCAGGCATTGGGTACAAGGTTGGATTTCAGTATGGCGTTTCATCCACAGTCAGATGGGCAGTCGGAGACGGTGATTCAGATTCTGGAAGATATGTTAAGGGGTTGTGTCTTGGATTTCAGAGGTAGTTGGGAGGAATTTCTACCATTGGCAGAGTTCGCATATAACAATAGTTACCAAGCAAGTATCCAGATGGCACCATATAAAGCGTTATATGGGCAGAAGTGTCGTACCTCTACGTGTTGGATAGAGTTGGGTGAACGGCAATTGTTGGGTCCAGAGTTAGTTGCTGAAACGAAAGATATGAACTCGTCTGAAGGAAGCTTCGGACAGGCAGAAGTCCTATGCTGACCTTAAGCGGAAAGATATAGAATTTGCAGTGGGTGACAAGGTCTTCTTAAAGGTGTCGCCGTGGAAGAAAGTGCTAAGATTTGGTCGGAAAGGCAAGTTGAGCCCTAGGTTTATTGGGCCTTATCGGGTGCTGAAATGTGCGGGTCCTGTAGCCTATCAGCTCGAGTTACCTTCAGAATTGAGTCAGATCCATGATGTATTTCACATCTCTATGCTTCGACGCTATCGTTCAGATCCATCTCATGTTGTGCCAGCAGAAGAAATTGAAGTAAGCCCAGACTTATCTTTTGAGGAGGAACCAGTGCAGATCTTGGATCGGGATGTCAAAATATTGCGTAGGAAATCAGTCCCTTTGGTGAAGGTGTTGTGGCGGAATCATGGTTCGGAGGAAGCAACGTGGGAACCGGAGGATGTTATACGACAACAGTATCCTCATCTCTTTTGACCAGGTAATTTCGAGGCCAAAATTATTTTTAAGGGGGATAGAACTGTAACATCCTGAATCGAGGCCTTTGCATTTTATGTGATTATGTAACATCCTGAATTTTTGGGCCTATGCATTTAATGGGTGAATATGCTTAATGTGTTAATTTAAGTGTTAGGGGTCTAAATTGGGCTGAGGATGTGGTCAAGGCCTTGGTTAAATTTTCAGTTTGGACACTATAGGGCTTAAAACATGTTATCTGTGTTTTAAAATACAAAATGGGCTTGTGGCCCAGTGGTCAGTAGCGCTACTTAGAGAGTAAGGAGGTGGCATCAATGGGAGGCCCAAATTCAAGTTTCATGGAGCCCAATTCTTTTAGTTTAAGTTAGCTAATTTTCAGCAATTAATTAGGTGGAGGTGGACGGCAACAAGGCTCAAAAATAGGAGGATAATTGAAGGGATAATAACATATGGATAATGTGCTGATAAAAAGAGGAAGAGGTGGTGCTATCTAGGCCTCTTTTAAAGGAGTGATGAGATAAAGATAAGGGAGGAAGTTTAGGAATTATCTGCTAAGCACAGTGGTGGCCGAATTTCCAACTCTAGGGGGATGCCGAAATTCTCTTTAAATAGAGGGGATATCTCTTCAATTCCGGCATTTGGAACCCTATTCTTTTCTTCTTTCCATGTGCCGAAATTCTCAGTCTTCCTCTGCAAGTTCTTTTCTTTTGATTTCTTCAAAAGTCAAAACCTCCCAATCTTCTCAACATCTTTTCTTTCAAAAGCTGAAACCCTGAACTCTCTTCTCATCTCCATAGCCGAATACCCCTATTCCCTTTTGTCGATTTCTTCATTAAAAGCCGAATCTATATAGACTCATTCCTATCATCTTCTCTTTTGATCTTCTCAAAAAGCCGGAACCTCTAAGGGGTAGTCGAATTCTTTATGTTAAGGTAAGTGTCGATTCGCGTGATTCCATCTTTTCCGGGTTTTAGAGACTCTAGCCGAATGGCTATATGGAAACTGATCTTGTATTTTTCTATCGTTTGCGGCATTCTGGTATTTGATGGGAATTCAATCGCTTAGATTTCTAAGCCAGAGTTCAGTAGCCTTGGATCGTATCACTTTCGAGATTTCAAGGAAAGGCCTTATCTTCGCGTTCTTCTGGCTTTTGAGCAAAGTTGTTAGACAGAGGGCAGTAGATCCGATTAGCGAGGGTATCGACTTAGAGGGTAGTCTTACGCGTTTATCAGGTGTCTAACACTCTCACACCATTTAGATTGCTTGATTTGTATGCATATAAACCTGTGATTCTGTATATTCTGTTAAATACCGAAATACCGGCATGGCTGTTGAAAACCCGAAAAGGGGTAAAGGCGAATCACCAGGTTAGTGAACTCTGTCATTCTAAAGTGAATGTTTCAAGTGATTTGATATGTTTTATATGTATGCCGAATTCTATGATTGCATGGGGATGGGTGATTGATGAAAGAGGAAGTGCTCTGTTGTAGTGGCTGTTGCCATGATCTGTTGTAGTGGCTTTTACCGTGATCTGTTGTAGTGGCTAATGCCATGATCTATTGTAGTGGCTATTGCCATGATCTGACAATGAGCAGCATGACTGCCATTGATGGTGTGTAGTGGTGTGGGTTGATTGTAGAAATCCCCAATGGTGTGATTGGCAAGCAAGGGTGGTGTGTAGCGGATGGAAACCTAGGATTGGGTTGGGCTTTGCATAATTTCTGTTGTATGATATTTTGTAATCTGTTCTGTAGGGCTAAGGCCCAATCTGATGGTGCACGAGGGTTGCACAATGAGTTTCGCGACTCACCCCATTATTTAACATCTTTCAGGTAGCACCTAGTGCATCGGACTGGGCTGGAGAAGAGCGCAAGGTGGCCATGCGAGAGATTATTTTGATTCAGCAAAAGACTTTACTTGAATATTAATTTTTTTAATATTTTCAGTTAGTGGGTTTTAAATTTCATTATAATAAGGCCTCGGGCCACTAGCTTTATATTTCCGTTTGTTTTGGGCTTTTATTATTACTAGACATTTAGGTTTTTCGTTTTAATTAAGTTAAGGCATGTACTAAATTACGGTTTTTAATTCATAAAGTCATTTAAATGGAAATTTATATCTTCTACAAACTATCTAAATTATTAAGTTTTCCGATATACATGTTTATACTCGACGATTGTTTTTCCAAAAATGTGACATGTTTTACTAAATCTTCTTAGTGACATGCCAGATCCGGTCGTGGTGTTTGGGCCAGGTTTGGGGTGTTACAAATTGGTATCAGAGCCCGATTTAAAACTCAACTTTGGGGTTTGGGGCTCAAAACATTTTCTAAAAATGGGTTTTGAAAACATGCATGTTTATAAATAACACAGGAGGGTTTCCTCGGCATGGCACCTGCGTTTCCAGCCCAAGTCCGCCAGGTAAGTATTCTGAACTCACTGTGTGTTATATATGTATGTGGGCTTGATGGGCTTGAAGGGACGTAGATTATTTTAATTAGAGCTTGATGGACCTTAGGCCTAGTTAAAAAACTCTCAATTGCATAAGACTTAATCCAACCAAACAAACATGTAGACAAGTCGCAAGATTAGGGTGTGGCACTTGTGCATGCGCATGTTCAGGATTGGATCCGAAGAGCACAGTACTTAAGCGATCTAGTGACTCACCTCCTCTTCATTGGAATCCTACAGTGCATAGTGATTTATTCACCCTAGCCACGAGGATTTGTTGACGGGCCAAAATCTATAACTAAAACCCGAAAGGGACCAGCCACCTTATTTTCAGAAAATTTCTAAAATGCCCTGGTTTTGTAAAAAAATTACCAAAACACCCTTTGTTTGAAAAACTACCAAAACGCCATTGATTTGAAAAAAAATTACCAAAACGCCTTTGATTTGGAAACTATCAAAATTAGTGGAATTACCGAAACACCCCGATTGGCAAAACTTCCAAAATACCTCTGATTTGTAAAATGACCAAAATACCCCTAGTTTTGTAAAATTTTTGAAATATCCTTGATTTGTGAAAATTTTCCAGAATACCCTGGATTTGTAAAACTACCAAAATTTGTGAGATTACCAAAATACCCTTGATTTGGAAAAAATTAAAATTTTCAAAATACCCCTATTTTAAAAAAAATATCAAATATCTCTATTCTGAGAAAACCACCAAGATACCTTATTTTTGGGAAATTACGAAAATACCCCTGTAGGGCAAAACTACGAAAAAAACCCCTGGGTAGTAAAATGACGAAGATACCCTTATGTGATGAGTGGGAGTTCATGGATGTTATATGTATGTTGATGTGTGATGGATGAATGTACGTGGTTCCTAGAATTAGGAGATAAACTTGAGACTGAAACTGTAGATAGGTTAGAATCCGAAAAAACTACTCTTAAACTACTGTTCATAAGATTGTTTGTGGTTAATCAGTGAAAGAAATTAATAATTCATAAAATTTCTAATTCAGATAATATGAGAAGCAACGATGAGCGCTAGAAGAGGAAGAAGAGGTCGCGGCCGACGCCGTGGAAGTGTTAGGACTGATGTGCTGACTCAGCTAGTTAGGAGGTACTGAAGGAGGTTAAAGAAATCGGTGAAACACTTCGGGTTGGGTGCGTGGACTGTAAGAAAAAAAGAGATCATAGTTTTCTAGGGTTGTAATCTCGTTCTGTGAAGCATGTTAAGGTACGTCCAAACTTTCGGGTTTGCGAATATTGCAGAAGGCGTCATTCGGGTAAATGTTGGAGGAAGTCAGGAACGTGTTTAAGATGCGGGTCTGAGGAGCATAAGGCTCGGGATTGTTCAATCACCATTAAGTCGGGTATGTTTTGTGTGGATGCTATATTTTTGGGTATAGAAACTGTATGCGTGCAATGTTTATATATTATTAAATTAGAGTGCGCAGCGAAAGCATAGTGGTGAGACTTGGGTAGTACGATTAATAGTTAGTTGGAAATTTTGAGGACGAAATTTCTTTAAGGGGGTAGAACTGTAACATCCTGAATTTTTGGGCCTATGCATTTAATGGGTGAATATGTTTAATGTGTTAATTTAAGTGTTAGGGGTCCAAATTGGGCTCAGGATGTGGTCAAGGCCTTGGTTAAATTTTCAGTTTGGACACTATAGGGCTTAAAATATGTTATCTGTGTTTTAAAATACAAAATGGGCTTGTGGCCCAGTGGTCAATAGCGCCACTTAGAGAGCAAGGAGGTGCCGTTAATGGGAGGCCCAAATTCAAGTTTCATGGAGCCCAATTCTTTTAGTTTAAGTTAGCTAATTTTTGACTATTAATTAGGTGGAGTTGGACGGCAACAAGGCTCAAAAATAGGAGGATAATTGAAGGGATAATAGTATATGGATAATGTGCTAATAAAGGGAGGAAGGGGTGGTGCTATCTAGGCCTCTTTTGAAGGAGTGATCAAATAAAGATAAGGAAGTTTAGGAATTATCTACTAAGCACAGTGGTGGCCGAATTTCCAACTCTAGGGGGATGCCAAAATTCTATTTAAATAGAGGGGATATCTCTTTAATTTCGGCATTTGAAACCCTATTCTTTTCTTCTTTCCCTGTGCTGAAATTCTCAGTCTTTCTCTACAAGTTCTTTTCTTTTGATTTCTTCAAAAGCCAAAACCTCACAAGCCTCTCAACATCTTTTCTTTCAAAAGCTGAAACCCTGAACTCTCTTCTCATCTCCATAGCCGAATACCCCTATTCCCTTTTGTCGATTTCTTCATTAAAAGCTGAATCTACATAGACTCCTTCCTATCATCTTCTCTTTTGATCTTCTCAAAAAGCCAGAACCTCTAAGGGGTAGTCGAATTCTTTGTGTTAAGGTAAGTGTTGATTCGCGTGATTCAATCTTTTCCGGTTTTTAGAGACCCTAGCCGAATGGCTATATGGAAACTGATCTTGTGTTATTCTATCGTTTGCAGCATTCCGAGATTTGAAGGGGATTCAATCGCTTAGATTTCTAAGCCAGAGTTCAGTAGCCTTAGATCGTATCACTTTCGAGATTTCAAGAAGAGGCCTTATCTTCGCGTTCTTCCGGCTTTTGAGCAAAGTTGTTAGACAGAGGGTAGTAGATCCCATTAGTGAGGGTATCGACATAGAGGGTAGTCTTACGCGTTTATCAGGTGTGTAACACTCTCACACCATTTAGATTGCTTGATTAGTATGCATATAAACCTGTGATATTCTGTATATTCTGTTAAATGCTGAAATACCGGCATGGCTGTTGAAAACCCTAAAAGGGGTAAAGGCGAATCACCAGGTTAGTAATCTCTGTCATTTTAAAGTGAATGTTTTCGATGATTTGATATGTTTTATATTTATGCCGAATTCTATGATTACATAGGGATAGGTGATTGATGAAAGGGGAAGTGCTCTGTTGTAGTGGCTTTTGCCATGATCTGTTGTAGTGGCTTTTGCCATGATCTGTTGTAGTGGCTTTTACCGTGATCTGTTGTAGTGGCTAATGCCATGATCTATTGTAGTGGCTATTGCCATGATCTGACAATGAGCAGCATGACTGCCATTGATGGTGTGTAGCGGTGTGGGTTGATTGTAGAAATCCCCAATGGTGTGATTGGCAGGCAAGGGTGGTGTGTAGCGGATGGAAACCTAGGATTGGGTTGGGCTTTGCATAATTTCTGTTGTATGATATTCTGTTATCTGTTCTGTAGGGCTAAGGCCCAATCTGATGGTGCACGAGGGTTGCACAATGAGTCTCGCGACTCACCCCATTATTTAACATCTTTCAGGTAGCACCTAGTGCATCGGACTGGGCTGGAGAAGAGCGCAAGGTGGCCATGCGAGAGATTATTTTGATTCAGCAAAAGACTTTACTTGAATATTAATTTTTTTAATATTTTCAGTTAGTGGGTTTTAAATTTCATTGTAATAAGGCCTCGGGCCACTAGCTTTATATTTCCATTTGTTTTGGGCTTTTATTATTACTAGACATTTAGGTTTTTCGTTTTAATTAAGTTAAGGCACGTACTAAATTACGGTTTTTAATTCATAAAGGCATTTAAATGGAAATTTATATCTTCTACAAACTATCCAAATTATTAAGTTTTCCGGTATACATGTTTATACTCGACGATTATTTTTCCAAAAATGCGGCATGTTTTACTAAATCTTCTTAGTGACATGCCAGATCCAGTCGTGGTGTTTAGGCCGGGTTTGGGGTGTTACAGATTACATGTAGATGGTATGATTGTCATGCTAGTTTAGGGTATATCTTAGGGTCCAGGCATGAGCTAGGAGTGGGCCAGGGCCTTAGCAAAATTTTCTTTTTGGGCGCCTAGAAGGGGAAGCTGAATGGGTTAGGAGTTAAGGGTGGTTGGTGGTAGGTTTTGACGCAAGAAGAGCCTTGGTAAAGTGGCAAGGAAGCGCCACTTAAGGCTCAAGGAAGTGATGCCTCAGGGTAGCTGAAGGGGACTTGGTTCGAGCTGCGGGAATCCCCTTTTGAGCATTTCTTTTTGACGCCAAGACCAGGAAGTGTTGTATTCAGTTGGGACTCTGGTGGATGAGTATTGAAAGAGTCAACGGATTTGAATAAGTGGAGAAGAGAAGTCTTAGGAGTTTGAAACTTTCAAATTGGTTTGAATGAGTGTATAGGAGGAAATTTAGGAGGAAAAGAAGGGATTGGGGAGAGTGGAGGTTTAGCCGAATTTTGAAGGTAGTAGGTGGTGTTGGGCATTCGGTTCTTGTGTGTTTAGGGGTGTGCTAAAATTTGGGTGTGGGTTCCTTCCATTTTCAATTTTTGTAAGTGCTAGTTGAGGGGGTGGCCGAATGTTGGTAAAGGCCTTAGGGAAATGTTGAATATTTGGCTAGATAGGGAGCCTTAGGGTATTTTTTTCCTCTCATTCTTTTGTATCGAAACCACACTTCTTATTTGGCATTCTCCTTTTCTCTCAAATACCAAAAGTGAGTGGCCTTCCAAGTTTCTTTTTCTTCTTCTCTTGGTGCATAGCTGATTCCTCCTAGCACCTTATCATCTCTTCTTTCTTTCTTTTGTTGCAGCAAGAGCCGAAACTTCATTTTCCATCTCTTCTCTTCACCTTTTTTTTTCTTTGTTAGCCGAAACCTTCTGAAGCATTAACCTTTGTCGAAAACTTTGATACTCTCCTCTCTTCTCATTCAGCACTTTAGCCGAATATCTCTTGTTAAATGGTACCTTTCTGTTTCATCTCTTTTCATTTTATAGCAGAACGATTTCGACATTTGGGGTAAGTTCTTTGTACTTTGGCCGAATCTCCATAACTCTCTCATCTCTTTTCTCTTTTCTGTATCGTTTTCTATAGAAGGAAAGGTCGAAACTTGCCATCTGTTTTAGGTGGCTCTTATTTATTTGTAAGCCGAAATTCCTTTGGCATTCATAATCTTTTCTTTCAGTTCTTGTATCAGCAGATTGCTGTTATCTATTCTCCTCCACTCCCAATCGGTTTTGCTAGTGTTGTGGTAAGTGTTTCTATCGTTTCAACCATCTCTTATTGCGTTAAATGTCGAAGGCAGAGATCCAATCCTATTAACTCTTGGCCGAATGCAGGTGGGGGTGGTGACGCCTTCTTGTGAAGACTTTCGGGATTTGTTGGTTTGTGAATCAAGTCTGAGCTTCTGGATTTGGTCGGTTTTAGGTAAGGGTTTTAACTCTGGGTCTTTGTTCCTTACGATTCATTTCACTGCGTTGATTCGATATTAATGACCAAGGTGTTCATGGACTCTAATGCCAGCCAAGCGATAGGAGGGGTTGGATCTGTAAGCTAAGCGGGCAGTGTCAGCGGTTCGGGATTGGCCACCGGGTTGTGGGCTGGCATCTGAGCAAAGTAGTAGGTAGATAGCAGTAGTGTCGGTTAACGACAGTGTCGACATAGAGAGCGTGGTATTACGAGTAATCAGGTGTGTAACTCTTACACACTTCATATGTTTAATGTGCTATTATTGTGAATTTTCAAAAGCCGAAATAACTGTGGAAATCGATAAGTTACCCTTGTGGGTAAAAGCGAGGACTCCGGGCAAGTCCATCTTGGTGGCTAACATTAATTGCTTCTATTAGATCTGCATATGCTATGTTATATTACTCTTAACTGTTAAGCATGAGTATATTGTATTAAAAAGCATGTTCATGAAAATGGGTATGAAGAGAGGAGGGGAAGGTATGATTAACAGACTGTCACCAGTGGTTAGGTACCACACGTGGGTTGGCCCCACATATTAATATTCTGTGACTAAGTCTCAGTGGTTTGGAACCACCAGTTGTTAGGTACCACATATGCTTATTTTTGTGACTCGTCCCAATCGTTTGGTACCACAGTGGGTTGGCCCCACATATCAATATACGGGATCGTCACCAGTGGTTAGGTACCACAAGTGGGTTAGCCCCACATATGATTATTTGTGACTACAGTCACCAGTGGCTTGGAACCACCAGTGGTTAGGTACCACCAGTGGCTAGGTGCCACGAGGGGTAGATTGAGGAGACTCAGATGGATAGGTTGGATGGGTTGCATGACATACATATTTGCATATGAAACTGTGTAAGAGCTTAACATCTTTGGATAGGGATTATACACTGAGTCTCGGTGACTCGCCCCTTCCGTTACATTTTGCAGATAATTCCTAGATCATGGATATGGAGCTGCGAGGGACTCGAGGTGTCCATGCTCAATAGTTTGTTTTTTTTTATGATGGTTATTTTCAGATTTACTTTGCTTTAAGTTTGGTTTTCGGTTTTGTAATAAGGACACTAGATTTTATTTTGGGATTATTCATCTGTTTAAATTTTCCTTAGATTTTTGTTTAAACATTAAAGCATGCCTAAAAAAAAAAACTATAAATGGACGTTTTTCAAAACTTAACTGAATTTTCGGGATTTCCAAAATTTTACCATCGGGTAAATAGCAAACATGTAATGACAACAAGACAACACTATTTTCTTTAAAATTAAGTTTCAAAATGCTTTCAACAATTTCAATCAGTACAAACTCGATTCTTTTATAAATACAAAGGTTTTCTTTCCAATTCGAGACAACAAATCGGTTTTCAAAACGTTTTCTTCCCTGTGACACTCCAGATTCGGTCGTAGCGTTTTGACCGGGTTTGGGGTGTTACAAAACCTAAATTGGCGGCCTAGTCTTATAAATTGAAGAGCTCGATTAGCCCAATGGCATTAGCATTTTCAAAAATCCCTAGGGGTTTCTAGATCCCTCTAGCGCCGCAGGACGTTCGGGCTACCACGTCCCACGCGCGAGCCTCTTGAGCTCCCCGCGTACACCCACGCGTGCCTCTGGAGATTCCAGAATACTCCGGTACCCTCGTGCAGTCTCCACACGCGCCTCAAAGACCCACGTTGCTCGGGCTTCCACGCGCCAGAGAGCACTCGGGCCACCTGTCTCCACGATGGTCACTGCACACAAAGAAACAAACAACAACAACGAAAGCAAACAACGTATAGCCAAATAACAGAATATACTGACTAGGCAAAACGACGATTCTTTTGTATCTTTTTATTATTCCATCGGGCTATAAATAAAGTCGAAATCAATTGTAAAAGTTATACTGATGAATAGAGAGAAAGCAGAGAAAATACGAATCAAAAACAGTAAATTCGTAGGTTTTCTTTTTCGATTTCAATCTCTTTTAATTTTTTTATCTTATTCTGTTGGCTTTTGATTCATTTTCTTTGTGCATGCAAAAAAATTTAAAAAGAAAAAGATTACTGTGTTAGATCACGCGCCGTTCTCTCCGTCGCAATCGAAGTTGAGCAAAGAGGTAGTTGAGGCAAGTCGGATCGTTCGTGAGCTTGCTCTTCGCCGGTTATGGTGGCGATTGGGTGGTAAACGAAGGGGGGTTTTGAGAGTGCGGCTGAGGTGGAAATAGAAGGATTAGGGTTAGGTTTAAGGAAGAATAAAAATAATCTGATTAGTTTAAGGTATTTAGTAATGAAATAATGCAAAGCAGCGTAGGTTAGGTACAAGACCACATGAATGAATGACTGACGACCGGGAAGGATCCGTGCGTTTTATATAGTTGGGATATTTATTCTTTTAATCCTTCCGCAATTTATTTGTTTTTCAATTAAGTTTTATTTTATTTTAATTTCGCCTTTAAATTTTACTTCGTTATAATTTAATCCTCCTTTAAACGCAGCACTTAATATTTTGGGTAAATTGCATTTTTAGTCCCTTCTAATTCACGCGCATGGCATTTTAATCCTTTTTTGATTTCTTTTTTAAATTATTTTTACTTCAATATGGTCTTTCAATTATTTTATTTAATCATCTGTTTATTTTTTTAAATATTCTTCTTTTAAAATTAATATTATATATATTTTAAATCAGACAAGATATTATTTGTTTCTCTTTATGTAACATCCCGAAATTGGGCCTAGTAGGATTGGGCCCAATGGGCCTTAGGCGTAGTAGCGTTTAAAATTTTCGAGAACGAAATTAATGCAAGTTAGACTTATTAGGTAAGTGATTTTGGAAGGTTATAGGACTTCTATGAAGTCTCGGGGTCGAACTTTAGCTTTGGGGAAATTTTAGTTTTAGGTGAAAAAAACCCTGGAAGTTTGCAGGTAGGCCTTAAGAATAAAATGTGGAGGAAAATGACACAAGTGGAGTGTGTGGTGTAGTGACAAAGTGACGCCACATAAGAGGCAAGGGGATGACGCCACAAGGAAGGAAGGAGGTCCAAGGTTCAAGTCTTGGCTTTTGCATTTTGGTTTTCTTTTTACTTGGACCATAGAATTTGGCTATAGATTTATATTTAGTTGTGCATGGTTTAAGACACAAGAGGAGCTTGTGGCCAAGTGGTTAGCGGCGTGGATTATGTTGCAAGGGAGCCTGGGTTCGAATCTCATGACAAGCAATGGAGTATTTATTTTGCGGATTGGACGGCAAGAGTTTCAGTTGAATTTAAACTCTACTGACGAAGAGATCCCTCATCGGAAAGATACAAAGAAGGAAGGTGAAGAGCTAGCTATATAAAGAGCATTCTAGGAGGAGAGTTAACATACCTTGGTGGGCGTTTGGGCACAGGAGTGGTCGCAGCGCGGTTTAACACCAGACTCCTATCAGGTGTGTAGCTCTCTCTACTCTAGCTGTAGAGCGGCAAATGCCGAAGTGCTAATCACGGCAATAGTAGCCACACGAGCGTGCGAGCGCACGTGTGGGGATTCGACGTGATAGTTAAGGCCATCAGTAGTATTCTTGTGGGTTGGGGCTGCTTGGGCCGCGATGGGCCGAAGTGGGCCCAATGGGCCCTTGGGCCCAATAGAATAAATTGTATGATGATGTAGTATATAGTGAACTAGACTAGGTGGAACTTATATACGTGGCTAGATTTGTGTTAGGTGGGCCACATGAGCGTGTGGGCCTGAATGGGTCGAAATCAGGTTTTAGGCCTAACAGTCTGATAAAGACCGGAAATGGTAGTTGAGTTGCTCGGGGCGATACTGGGCCTTCGGAAAGGCCATTCCAGGTACGAAATTACTGAAATGCCTTTAGTGGGTAAATTACCAAAATATCCCTGAAAGGTAAATTACGGAAATGCCTTTGGTAGGTAAAATTTCGGTTATACCCTTAGAGGTTGATTAGCGTGATTATGTTGTTTTATGTCTATCTGATTATGATGGTAATTCATGTTATACTTATATTTGATATATGTCTAGCATACATGACATACTGCATACACGAATTATTATGTCATATTGCATGGGTATGATGAGAGGAGGGGGAAGATATGTTATTCGTGACTTTGGGTCACCAGTGGTTTGGCATCACCAGTGGTCTGGTACCACATATGTTATTCGTGACTTTGGATCACCAGTGGTTTGGCACCACATATGATATCTTTGTGACTCGTCCGAGTGGCTTAGTACCACAGTGGGTTGGCCCCACATATTACATTAAAAAGGGATTGTCACCAGTGGTTTGGTACCACAAAGTGGGTTGGCCCCACATATGATTATTTGTGACTTTGGGTCACCAGTGGTTTGGCACTACCAGTGGTTTGGTACCACACGGGGTAGATTCGGGAGTTTCGGATGGTTAGGTTTTGGGTTGCATGACATACATACTTGCTTATGAAACTGTATAAGGGTTTAACACCCGTTGGATGGGGGTTTACACACTGAGTCTCGATGACTCACCCCTTAGTTAAATTTTGCAGGTAATCATTAGATCGCAGATTTGGGAGCTGAGGTGGACTCGTGGAGGCCATACATATGTTTACTCGTAAATTCGTTTCTTTTATTTGGACTTATTTTTATTTGGGTTTTTGTTATGTAATAAGGCCTTGGGTATTTTATTTGGTTTTAGCTTTCAATTTGGTTACTGCTTATTATTAAATGATCAATATGGGATTTTCCTAAAGTGATAATAAACCGTTTCTTATTCAAAATTACTTAAACTTGATTTTTCACAACAACTATAAAGAATACGAGTTTTTTAACGAACGCACAGTTTTTAGACATTCCTTTCATGTGACATGCCAGATCCAGTCGTAACATTTAGGCCGGGTTTGGGGTGTTACACTTTATATATGGTTTGTTTTCTTAAATCTTATATACTTTTATATACATATAATTTATATTAAGATCATTTCATTTTATGTATTTCATATCATTTTATGTATGTACTCTCTTTTAAAATCTATTTATATATATATTTATACAAATATAAGTGTTCATTTTAAAATCTTATTTTAACTATTTTTATATATCATTATTTTTTATTTTATATCAAATTTTTATTATGTATACATTATCTCAATTGACACATATTATTTTATGTATAATATTTGCATATTTAATTTAAAATTTGCTATATTTTACTTTGTTTTTTAATTAGCTATATTCTCAATTTTTGATTCTTGATTAATAATGTTGATATTTTCAAAATAGAAATTGTATGATTATTGATTGTGCATATATTGAATTGTAGATGCATATTATTCTTGTCATCCATTTTTATAAATGTTGTATTCACATATTATTCTTTCAAATTCGATATTATATTTCTATTTCTCATGATTCAATAAGAGCATTTTGAGTCGTTTTTAATCACTTATTTAAAAGTTTCAAAATAAGGCAATGCTCGTGTTATAGGTTTCGGGAAAATCGTGCTCTAACTTACTGAGTTTCGATTCTTCTCGTTTAAAACTTAGCAACCGAGTATCCTTTTCTCTTTTAATCAAAATACATAATAATTCAAATAAAAACTTATTCTTGGGATTTTGAGATATTGCCCCTAACTACTGGGTGTGACATTTTATTATCTCGAGATAAGATTTTTAAAAGGAACAAAGGCAATATTTCGTATTCGGGAATTTTGGGAAATAATGCCCTAACTTACTGGGTTGCGATTTTTCATTTGACCCAAATAAGGGAATATCCTTCTTATTTTTTATACAAGTATTGAATGTCGAAGGATAAATCTAACCTCGAGAATATAAGATGTTATGCCCTAACTTACTGAGTATGGCATTTTGTTTCTCCGAGATATGGAGCATTGGCATTGGATACGGTTTTGTCCAAATACATATATATACTAAATAAATGGATCGTAATCTAAAATCTTTTCAAATTTTCAGCATTAAGACATTAATTAATCAATTTGGGTACCAATTTTGGGCGTTGCGAGGGTGCTAATCCTTCCTCGTGCGTAACCGACTCCCAAACCTGTTTTCTTAGATTTCGCAGACCAAAATTATTGTTTTAATAAATCAAAATGTTTTATTAAAATAATCCATATGTAACACCCCAAACCCGGTCAATACGCCATGACCGAATCTGACATGCCACAGAGGGAAACATTTTTAAGAAAATCGAGTTAACAATTAAATTTTAGTGAAAAACTTTTTGTTGTTCTATGATTGTAGAAATCAGGTGTATAATAAGTTAAAAACTGATAATTTTCTTTGAAATTCCGTAAATAAATCTTTAAAACATAGTTGTAAATCCATGGATTAGAAAACCTTTTATAATTTAAAAGAAACCAAAGCGAATAGTTTGAAAACTGTTCTAATTGAAATTTGGGAACTTGAGTTTTGGAAAATAGTATGAGTTATCGAAAACACTTAAGTTGTTAAATATTATCAAATGATTTATATTACCCGATGCTAACGTTTTGAAAACCATTGCGTTTTGTAGTTTAGAAAACTTTGCGCTCATATTATTTAATTAACCATGTAGTTTATTAAGCCATGATTAAAACAAGTCCAAAGCATATAAATAATCCAAAAACATAATTTGAAAGGCCTTATTACAAATCCAAATAAAGATGAAAAACCAAATTTAAATAAAATATAATACCCAAACCAAAATCCGTGTAAATCGAATTTTATTGCATGGCCTCCTCGAGTCCATCCGGCTCCTCATCCGCGATTCACGAATCACCTGAAAAGATAAAGGAGAAGGTGAGTCACCAAGACTCAGTGCATAAATCCTTTCCCCGATTGATGCAACATGCTTACACAATTTATAACCAAGCAATATATATATATATACAATGCACCCAATCCTAGCCATCCATAACTCCTTTTCTACCCCGTGTGGTACCAAACCACTGGTGGTGCCAAACCACTGGTGACCCAAAGTCACGATATCCAATAATGTGGTCCCAAACCACTGGTGACCCAAAGTCACGAATAATCAAGTTGTGGGGCCAACCCACGTGTGATACCAAATCACTGGCGACGATCCCAATATATCAAAAGTGGGGCCAACCCACGGTGGTACTAAGCCACTGGGACGAGTCGCTATGAGGTGCCAAACCTATGGTGTCCCAAAGACACGAAATATGTGGTACCAAACCACTGGTGACCCAAAGTCACGAATAATAAAGTTGTGGGGCCAACCCACGTGTGATACCAAATCACTGGCGACGATCCCGTAATATCAAATGTGGGGCCAACCCACTGTGGTACTAAGCCACTGGGACGAGTCGCTATGAGGTGCCAAACCTCTGGTGTCCCAAAGACACGAAATAATTGTGGTACCAAACCACTGGAGGTGCCAAACTTCTTTACTAATTACTCATTTATGTATCATATAGAAATATATATCACATGTCATGGTAATAAGTATCATATAGTAAAACATATCGAAACGGACTTACCCGAATCCTTGCTTATACCCTTTAAGGTATCATATCAAGATCTCACAGTTTCCAACTTTAATAACATGATTAGTATATTTATAAATATATTATCGAGTTATAAAGTGTGTAAGGTACACACCTGATAATAGTGATAACTAAACTTTCCCGCTCGTCGGTACCCTTGGAATCTCGAACAACAACTATATACGATTTCTCTCTGATTGTTGGTTCATAACCCGATGAAGAACCACGAACAAACAAAGGCTCGGGGGTACGAAAGACTTCAAATAATTAATTATCGCCGGCAGATGGTCCACATCCTAGTGGAAAGTCTCGGACTCCCGACACAGCCCTTCGTTTGAAATTTGAGGGTATAGCAGAACCACCCCTCTTCCAAACACTAATAACTGCTCTTTTCGAACCCATTCTTGATTGCCCCAAAATCTTAACACTTTGATTCAATTCTGATAATCGTCACTTGCCTAAGGAGTTGTCAAAATCCTTGAATGATGAAATCCTTTTCCACACGTTCTTAGTATGGTTATGGTCGATTATCAATGAAGAAATGATCAGCACTCCCCTATACCACTATAAAGATAAAAGGGTTTGTTTGAAAGAGAAGAAATAATGATTTCGGTCAAAAAGATCCTCTCAAGGAAATATACAATTTCGGCAATGAAAGAAAAATAAAAGAATTGAAAAGAGTGTTCTTATCGATTGATCAAGGTGTGAATAAGAAAAATGGTTGAGAAGTGAATGTATGTGAAGAGAAAGATTCGGCTAAGGAGATTGAAGACAATCAAATGAATTCGGCTAGAGTGGAGAAAGAGAAAGGAAAAGAAAAGTGAAAGAAATAGGAGAATGATGATTCGGCAATAGAAGAAAGAAGAGATTGGAGAGAAGAAAATAAAATGGGAGAGGGATGTTTTCGGCTTTGAGCAAAAGTGGAATAAAGAAAAGAGAGTTGGGGAGAAGGAAGATTCGGCCAACTACTAAAGAAGAAGAAAAAGATGAAGGGGAGAGAGTTGGTTTTAGGCTACAAAGAAAACGAAATATGAGAGAGACTCAAATGGTTATTCGGCCAGAAGCCTAAGAGAAAATTCGGCAAACAACTATGGACATTCGGCTTTTGGTTCCCTTTCGTGTACTAGGGAGAAATTTGCAAAACTCAAAGGGTTTTCGGTTATGGCACAAAACAAAGAATGAAGGCCAAAACTAAAACAAAAATTCACCTTATTGCCAAGGATATATTCGGCTATAGAGAGTGTTTGTGGAGAGAAAAGAAATTGATGCTCAAATGCTTAGGAAAAATGGCCAACTAGCTGCCAACCTACCAAAGCCTCCAGCAAAAATCGGTCAACCCCTCCCCTAGACCAAAATACCGTCCACATACATGGACTAATGGCCATAAGAGTTTCCAAAACAAATCTCCAACACTCAAGCCTTTTGTGCCCCTATCTTTCCTTAATCCATAAGATTCTTATCCCAAAATACAAGCTTTCTTAAACTAATATTCAACTTGCCATAAAAATTGAAAGTCCAACCTTCCATAATTAGAGCTTGGCTGACACTTAATGTAAGGATACATAAAAATAAAGTCTTCCAAATACAATCCATGCTACTCGAACCACTTCCCTCAAGCAACCATCCATGCGCCATAACCACCTTGCCACAACTCCTCATGTGCTAGAATTTAACACTTAAATTAACTTAAGTGTCAGGTTCACCTAATCCACTTCATTAAATTTTCAATACTAAAAATTATTCTAACATTGTAAATAAATCCAAACCTTCACAAGACTATGCTAAGCACACAAACTATCCTACCCGTGCTAACACAAGTAACAAGATGACACTCAAATTTTTCCTAACACCAATTAAACCTGAGAATTCATAGAAACCTGTAACCTTCCAAATCCACTTAACTAATAAATCTAATTTGCAAAAACACCATTCTCATATTCTTAAAGATTTTAAACTCTCCTAAACCCAAGGCCCAATCCTACTAGGCCCAATTTCAGGATGTTACACCATATCAAGGTGATTCGATCACACCTCGAATAAAAGACCGGTGGTGACTCCATTTGTCATTTTTAATGTCGATCCCTATTTTTCAAAGCCGTTTAAAAAATGGTTTCGACAGCGTGGCGACTCCACTGGGGACTGGTTGAGAGTCAGGCCATAAATTGATTAATTTCTGTCCTTTTGTCAAAAATTAAAAATTTGATTTGAAAAATTACGATCCTTTTATTGCATTCGCTTGCATCATCTCATTTGATTGCTATGGTTCGAGTCTTGTAGAATACTTTGCATTATATTGCATGACCATTGGGTCACACCCTTAAGTGGGAGTGAGAAGCTACTCCTTCGTGAGGTTTCACCTCCATGCAGGATAGGGAATCGCTTCCGAGATACATCTGTACCTATGTCTTTGTGAGATTTTCATCTCCGTGCAGCCATAGGGAAATGTATTCCCCTGAACTGAACTCGATCCATATGAGCCTTAAATGGGTGAGGATTAAGGAATCTGCTGGTTCAGGTACCCTCAACTATAGAACTCAAATTGCATGTAAAAGGCCCTAAGAGCCTACCCCAGATGGAGTTGTGATAAACCCTAGTGGTCACCCAATAGGTGCTTGAATATTTTACATGTTTTGAATTTCCTTTATATCGTACTAACTATTTGTTTTATTTTTGTTGTTTTGCATGCATCTTCATATTAGAGAAAGGTGTCAATTCGGGTTCGGTTGCAAAATTAGGGAGCTCGACATGGAAAACAACTTTCTTGATAAAACGGAAGACAATACGGATATCCGTATATTTGTAATCCGCTTTGTGTAAAGAGCTTTGTGTTCAAATAAAGTTTCCTAAATGGAATTGAATTAAAACCGACTCCTTTTGCATTGCATGCATTCACATAGCATTACATCACATGCATTAGATTTCATGAGAGGACCCTGATTGGTTGAAATTATTTCAGCATTAACCTGGACACTGGAAAAATCAAACACCCTTACGGTACCCGAACCATGACAAAGGATATGGATCAGAGATTAGAGAAGCTTGAACAACTCCAAAGGGAGATGCAGGATAAACTTCAGCTGCAAATGCAGGAACAGCTTGCTAAGATCCAACAGGATATGATGGACCGAATGATGGAATCACAAAAGAATATGATGACTCAATTAACTCAATTATTCGCAGGCAGAATAGACAAAGGAAAAGCCCCTATGGTTAGCACTGGCGAAAATAGTGAGGAACAACCATATCCTCCAAGTTTTACCCCGATACATCCTGAGATACATCCGCAAAAGACATCCGCCATGATTAAACCTCAACAATTTCAAAAAGATGTTTCGATGCTAGCCAAATCTCAAATGGGTTCGGGTTCTAACTTAGGGGATCATCCAATTAATGATGTTATTCCTGACTTTGATGAGGCAGCAGAGAAGGAAAGAGCAAGAATGGAATCACAAGAGTAGTTAGAGGACCGATATAAAAGGCTGGAAGAAAAATTCAGAGCAATGGAAGGCGCTGATACTTATAGAGGGATCGATGCTAAGGATCTAAGCTTGGTTCCAGACTTAGTACTTCCCCACAAATTCAAAATTCTGGAGTTTGAGAAGTACAACGGAAATAGTTGTCCCGAAGCTCCTATCACAATGTTCTGCAGATGTATGACTGGGCATGTCAACAATGATCAATTATTGATTCACTGCTTCCAAGACAGTCTAACTGGGGCAGCATCCAGATGGTATAACCAATTGAGCCGTACCAAGATTAGTTTATGGAGAGATTTAGCTCAAGCATTCATGAAGCAGTACGGTCACGTAACAGATATGACCCTTGATCGAATCACTTTGCAGAATATGGAGAAGAGACCAAATAAGAGTTTCCGACAGTATGCCCAAAGATGGAGGGAAGTCACTATACAAGTCTAGCCACCTCTAATGGAAAAAGAAACCACGATGCTCTTCATTAATACTTTGAAGGCCCCGTTCATTAACTATATGTTGGGAAGTGCCGCCGTGAGCTTTTCAGATATGGTAATGTCCGGTGAGATCATTGAGAATGCTATAAGAACTGGAAAAATAGAAGTGGGAGAAAGCGTCAAAAGATCAGCTTCAAGAAACAAGGAAAATGAGGTAAATAGCCTGAGTACGCATCAAGGCTCTTCAAGGTAAGAACCCAATTCGAGGTCAAGCACAGAAAGGCCCCAGTTCACACCAATCTCGATAACATATAAAGAGCTGTATTAGGATCTTCTTGATATACATGTAGTGTCTCCGGTCTATGTAGAACCTGTGCAGTCCCCGTACCTAGGATGGTATAATGAGAACGCCCAAGGAGAGTACCACGCAGGGATAACGGGGCATTCAATTGAAAACTACACTACATTTGAAAAGTTTGTTGAAAAGCTCATTGAAAGAGGAGTCGTGGAAGTCAGCGATTCCTTAGTTAAAAGTGGAGGCAGAAAAGTTGCAATTCCTTGAAGAAGTCAGAGGGAATCTGCACATTAATGACATACCTGAAGAGAGAACCAAGTTTCCAAGCCCTTATATACTGGGGAAGATTTTAAATAATGGGACTGTGAAAGGGATCCCTGTATTTTTAGGATTAATCTAGAGCAATATTCAAAACATGCTTGTCGCTTTAAACCTAGAAGCCACAAGAATCTTTTTGTAAAATAGGCTTGTGTCGAGAATTCTTATTTCAATGAGATGCATCTTTTGTTTATAGATTCTTTCGTACTTTGGATTGCTATCCAAATATTCTTTCATTCTTTATTTATGATTATACATACAAATAATCATTCATAATTTCATTCATTCTTACAATAGGTCCCCAGATATCAATGACATGGGCGACGTTGTTACTGACTCTCTTTTTGAGCGAAATATGTGTCTAAGCGATAGCAAGACTTTAAAGATGACAGAAATTGTAACTTCTGATTTGTTAACACTGGATGAAAAACAGATCCTCCGTCGCGAGCCAAGATCAATGCCTAGCTCAATGCAGAAATAAAATTTCTTATATGGGGGGCATGGATGTTGCCAAGCCAGTCTCATCAAAAACTTCTGGCCAACAACGAATCATTTTCGTGGATGTCGGTTACTTCACTAAGATGGTAAAAGTCACTTCATATGCCAATATTACAAAGTTAATAGTCATCAGAACAAGAAAGAAAAAAGAGAAAGAATACCGACCAAAAAGATGTCAAAAAGATCATATTTGACCGCACAATGTCAAAAGTTTGCGGTCTATTCAAAGATTAGGCGCCACATCAGTGCAGCAAAGACAGCCAAAAAAAAGAAAGAAAAAAAGAAAAAAAAGGGAAAAGAGAGATCGTAAAAAAGGGCCGAGACTTGTAAAGATTGGCATACAGAAGTTACTATTTACCCTCTGTACTTATCAAAGTTGGCCAAGACTGCCACCGGGGCAACACATTGGTTTTGCCCATTGAAGTTGAAATTCCTTTTTCCAAGTTTTATCAGAGCTGAAATTGGATGAGGCAAAATAGATCCGATCTCAATATGATCAGTTGATGTTAAAAGCTATATGTCACGATCAGGTGATGCGAGCTCACAACAAAATGATTCGCCGTAGAAAATTTCACGATAGGGTTTTGAAGAAGACTTTTCCTATGCAAAGGGGACTCCAGAAGAAAGCGGATGCCAAACTGAAGCATGGGTATTGTTTGAGATAGATGGCGAGGACTTGCCCAATCCGGTGAATTCAGATTCAATAGAAAGTTTTCCAAAGAAAAACAAACAAAAAAAAAATGGAAAAGAAAAAGAAGAAAAAGGAGAGGTCAAGGTGAAAACTCGCAAAGGGCACTTTGAGACCAAAGGGGATTTGAGTTGAAAACCCGTAAAGGGCGGCTCAAATTTTGATCAAAGGGGGCATACAATAGTCTTGCTATGCCTGAAATAAAAATGAAGAAGTATGCTACGTCTTGGGGCATCGACAAAGTAATCCAGCTCCCCTAAACACATTGTAACATCTCCAAATAGGGCCTAAACGGAATAGTGGTTGCGAAACCAGGAACCCAAGATAGAAAAGTTTATGTTGATTATTTTTTTATGATTTACCGATTGATTGGGTGCATGTGTTAGAGTATCGATAGAAAATTTTATGAATTTCATGTCTAATTTGCGTATTAGGGCTTAATTGTAAAAGTTGATAAATGAGAGTTCTAGATGCTAAAGGATTAAATTGAAGTGAATATCTAAAGTAAGAGTCCTTAAATGGTAATTAGACCATTATATTTTCATGGACAAAAATGGACATGCATGGGTAGAAATAACTAAAATTTTAATGAAGGGTATTTTAGTAAAATGTCAAATAAATGAAATTAAATGGGAAAAAGATGGAAAAAGGTTGTCATCTTCTTCCCTAGGCCGAATCTTCAAGGGGGGGACTCCATAGCTAGGGTTTCCAAGCTTCCAAGCTCCATCGTAAGTCAATCCAAGCCCCGTTTTTCATGTTCTTTACGTTTCTGGAATTGCGGTAACTCGGTTTAGCTTATTCTAGCAATATTTTAACCTAGGGTTCGTATTTGGAAAAATACCCATAGGTGAAAGTGTTTATTTTGATGTTTTATGATAGAATATAAAGGCTGAAATTATGTTAAACAACTTTTGCTAAGCGATTTTACGTAAAAACGAGTAAAACGACAAAATCGGTAAAAATACCTAATGTTCATAAGTACATGTTAGAGTGAGAATTTGATGTTGCCATAGAAGGGAAAAATGTTCACCATGTCCTAAAATGTAAGAAAATAGGATGAAGTTTAATTTTTGAGCCTAGCGGAAAAATCATAATTTTGTAAAAGTTAGGGGGCAAAAACGTAATTTTGCCATAATGAGATTTTTGAATTGAATTAAATAATGCAAATATTAAATAAGCTAAATGTGTTATTATAGATCGAGAAGAACATGAAATCGATCTTGAACGAGGGAAAGGAAAAGTTAAGGACTAAATTGCAAATTTCGCCATATTTTGCACCGAGGTAAGTAGTATGTAAATAATTCATTATTTTTATTGATGTTTTATGTTTCAGCATGTTTAATGTATTGTATCTGATTTTTGAATCATAATTGACTATTGAAAGAATGAAATAAATTGTTAAAAAGTGAGTTATTTCCCGTTTGAACCTTCAGAATCAAAAGAGGTAATTGGCATGTAGTTTGGTCACATGAGTGGTACTAAGTATAGGCCACTATGTGCACAAGAGAGCTACAAGAGATTTCGTATACGTAGCTAGGTCACATGTGTAGTACCGAGAGTACGCCATGTGTACAAGAAAGCTATATGTAGCTAGGTCACATGTGTGGTATATGGTGTGAGCCACTATGTGTACAAGAGAGCTACGAGAAGGCTAGGTCATATGAGTGGTGCTAAGTGAAGGCCACCATATGTACAAGAGAGCCAAAATTATGAGTACAATCGAGCTAGGTCACATGAGTGGTACTAGGTGAAGGCCACTATGTGTACAAGAGAGCTTCGATTTGAAAGGTGGGCTGTGTGCGAAACCACCGCATATTCGTTATTATTCCGAAGCGTTCAACGGAAAAACTGACTAAATGAAATTATGTGAGATGTTGTAGTGATAAGTATATGTATATTGTATGTGTAATGTATGAGCAATATGCTCAATATGTGATTGGAAATTTGAATGATTGTTATAGGTAAGTAATGAATACAACTAAAGTGAGAGAAAGCAAAAATTTACAATAAAACTGTTTTGGACAGCAGCAGTGACGTGAATTTGAAAAATCACCAAAAATGGTAGACATTGAATTATAAGTTGTATGAGATATTTATTTAAAGATTATTTAGTCTATTTTCATATAAAAGAAACAGAGAAAGTAAAGGAATTGTATATTTTTAGATATTTAAACTTTTGTGAGACTGGTTTAGAATAGTTTCTTGATCCCCTGTTCTGTCTTGGAAAAATTATTACAAATTAAAAAAATATAATTATGGGGTATAAGTTATATGATTGAAATCCGTAATGAGTGTATTTTCAAATTAAATAAGTTTTATCATCATATGAATTCTGTATAATGATAAAATTGGTTCGTAGTGAAAAGTGGTCAGAGCAGTCGAACAGCAAAATAGGGGAATCTTTAATGAATAAACTGTACCAATTGGCCTGACCAAAAATTCTGAAAATTTTATGGTGAGATGATAAATGAGTCTAGTTTCAGGGAAAATTTATGGGTCTTAATTTGGAGTTTTGTATCTTCAAATAAATATAATTTAGTGTCTGTGACTCGAATAGACAGCTTGCTCCAAACTTGAATAAATGATGAAATTGATTTTAAATTTGATTGTGTTGTTTTGTAAACTTAATAAATCCATTATTAATTATTTATATACTTACTTACTAAGCTATATGCTTACTCTCTTTTCTTTTCCTTTTCCTATACTATCATCAAGCTAGCTCGGGATTCGGTGATCGTCGGAGATCCATCCACACTATCAGCCTTCTTTTGGTATTTTGAAAACAATATTTTGGGAATTATGGCATGTATAGAAGGCTTAATTGTTTTGTTATTTGTAATAACAAATGATTATTTTGCTTATGGGTATTGACGACTATGTATGGAAAAAGTTTTACATTTATACGGATTTTACATTTTAAATTTTGTACAGTAGTTTGAATCATGTCCGGTAATGCCTCGTACCCTGTTCCGGTGACGGATTTGGGTGAGGGGTGTTACATTTAGTGGTATCAGAGCCATGGTTTAGCCGGTTCTCGGACTAACATAGCGAGTGTAAAAGTTTAGCTATACATGCCATAAATATATTGTGATGGTGTGATGACTCCTGACAATTTAAAATGTTTTTTTATATTGTAAATGGATGCCGACCGAGCCACTGCTGACGATGCTGAAAGTAACGCGCCGGCTCCCTCCCAAGGGACCGCGCTAGTAGAAAATAGATCTGAAACACGTGGACAGGGAGGGGGCTCGGGAAGCCTTCCTCCAAATGATGAGTAACTGGTATACTGAGTTTATTCAAGCGAATCCAAATGCTCAACCTCTTTCACCCCCTCACATACCTCAGACGGTTCCCGCAACTCCCCAAGGCATGGATTTGGTAAGAATGAACAAGCCTCCGGTCCACAAAATTAGGAAGCAAGGAGCAGAAGAGTTTAGAGCAAACATTGATGATGATCCTGAAAAAGCGGAGTTCTGGCTCGAAAATTCTATTCGTGTGTTTGATGAGCTCTCGTGTACATCGAAAGAGTGTTTAAAATGTACTGTATCACTTCTGAGAGATTCTGTCTATCATTAGTGGAAGACTTTAGTAGCAGTTGTGCCAAAAGAAAAGATTACTTGAGATTTCTTCCAGGAAGAATTTAGAAAGAAATATATAAGTTAGCGATTTATTGATCAGAAACGGAAGGAGTTCCTTGAATTGAAGCAGGGCAAGATGTCTGTAGCAGAGTACGAGAGTGAATTTGTTAGACTTAGTAAGTATACCCACGAGTGTGTCCACCCAGGCTATTATGTGCAAGAGATTCGAAGATGGGCTTAATGAGGACATTAAAATGTTTGTGGGAATTCTAGAGCTGAAAGAATTTGTGGTATTGGTCGACCAAGCCCTTAAAGCTGAGGAATTAAACAAAGAAAGAAGGAAAGCTGCTATCGAGGCCCGAGATAAAAGAACGAGACTGATGAGCAAGTCGTTCCAAACCCAATCAAAAAGGCCCAGCGAGATGAATTCTCAAAGGATAGCTTCAGCTGAGTATTCACATCGAGACCGTGGAAATCGTATTTGGGCTCAAAAACTCAAGCTACTTCAGTGGCAAGTGTGGGCAATGTGAAGTCTAGTAAACCCGAGTGTCAGCATTGTAGAAGGCAACATTTTGGTGAGTGTTGGGGAACTGGTCGAGCTTGCTTCAGGTGTGGTTCTCGCGAGCGTTTTATTAAAGATTGTCCGGAGGGAGCTAAGGAAGAGAAATTTCACAGTGCTATGCAGACTAACACTGTTAATAGAGGTAGACTTTCGAGAAATACTGGAAGTAGAGCTACAGTAAAAGTGTGATGAAAGACCCAGCCACGAGATCAGAAGCTAGAACACCTTCCAGGACATATACCATCCAAGCTCGTGAAGAGGCATCCTCTCCCGATGTAATTACGGGTACATTTTCTCTACATGATATTAATGTTGTTACTTTGATTGATCCGGGTTCGACCCATTCCTATGTTTGCTTGAAATTGATGCCTAGTATAAGTATGCCTATAGAATCTACAGAATTTGTGATTAAAGTATCGAATCCATTAGGCAAGCATGTGTTAGTAGATAAAGTATGTAGAAATTGCCCTTTAATGATTAGAGGTCATTGTTTCCCAGTCGACCTAATGCTATTGCCATTTGACGAGTTTGATGTGATTCTTGGTATGGATTGGCTGACTGCACATGATGTCATAGTGAATTGTGGGAAGAAATTCATCGAGCTAAAATGTGAAACTGGTGAAATTCTTCGGGTTAACTCAGATGAGTCAGATAGTTCATTTACTATGATTTCTATTATGTCTGCTCAGAAATGTTTGAGAAAAGGGTATGAA
The DNA here is from genome assembly GCA_025503065.1 of Gossypium bickii. Classification (NCBI taxonomy): domain Eukaryota; kingdom Viridiplantae; phylum Streptophyta; class Magnoliopsida; order Malvales; family Malvaceae; genus Gossypium; species Gossypium bickii. The sequence goes on from CP106716.1 coordinate 95,808,248, forward strand.
GTTTATATTGCTTTTGTGTTAAACACTAAAGATTCAGAGCTGAAAATTGAATTAGTGCCAGTAGTATGCGAGTATCCAGATGTGTTTCCGGAAGAATTACCAAGTTTGCCTCCTATTAGAGAAGTGGAGTTTGGTATTGAGTTGATTCCAGGTACCACACCCATCTCTATTGCTCCATATAGAATGGCCCCATTGGAATTGAAAGAATTGAAAGCTCATTGCGAGAATTAAGCGATAAAGGCTTTGCAAGACCTAGTCATTCACCTCAGGGTGCACCAGTCCTATTTGTGAAAAAGAAAGATGGTTCGATGAGATTGTGCATAGACTATCGGCAACTTAACAAGGTAACAATAAAAAACAGGTATCCACTGCCTAGAATTGATGATTTATTTGATCAATTGAAGGGAGCTACTATGTTCTCTAAGATAAATTTGAGATCCAGATACTACCAGTTGCGAGTTAAAGAGTCAGATGTTTCGAAGACTACTTTCCAGACTAGGTACGATCATTATGAGTTCCTTGTGATGGCATTTGGCTTGACTAATGCTCCTACCATTTTCATGGACTTAATAAACCGAATATTCAGACCTTACCTGGATAAGTTTGTAGTCGTGTTTATTGATGATATCTTAATTTATTCTCATGATGAGACTGAGCATGCAGAGCATTTGAGAACTATCTTACAGACTTTGAGAGATAACCAATTGTACGCCAAATTTAGTAAAAGTGAGTTCTGGCTTCGAGAAGTTGGATTCCTTGGACACATCATCTCAGGTGAAGGCATTAGAGTTGACCCAAGCAAGATCTCAGCCATTGTTAAGTGGAAGCCTCCGAGAAATGTATCTGAGGTTAGAAGTTTTTTTTTTGGGATTAGCTGGTTATTATAGACGACTTGTAGAGGGATTTTCCATAATAGCTACCCCATTGATGAGATTGCTACAAAAAGATGTCAAATTTGAATGGACGGAGAAATGTCAGCAGAGTTTTGACAAGTTAAAGGCATTGTTGACTGAAGCTCCTGTCTTAGTACAACCAGAACCAGGCAAAGAGTTTGTGCTCTACAGTGATGCATCCCTAAATGGATTGGGTTGTGTACTTATGCAGGAAGGTAAAGTAATTGCTTATGCTTCTAGACAGCTAAAATCGCATGAGAAAAATTATCCGACGCATGATTTAGAGCTAGCTGCCATTGTATTTGCTCTGAAAATTTGGAGACATCACTTGTATGGCGAGAAGGGCTGAATATTCACTGCTCATAAAAGCTTGAAATACTTGATGACTCAAAAAGAATTGAACCTGAGGCAAAGAAGATGGTTAGAGTTGATTAAAGATTATGAGCTAGTGATCGATTATCACCTGGGTAAAGCTAATGTTGTTGCTGATGCTTTCAGTAGAAAATTTTTATTTGCATTGAGAGCTTTAAATACTAGCTTAGCTTTATCAGATGACGGTTTCATTATAGCTGAGTTGAGAGCTAAACTGACGTTTCTTGAAGAAATCCGTAAAGCTCAGAAAGATGACAGTGAGTTGGAAGCTAAAAGAGCTTAGTGCAAGTCAGGTGTGGAGTCTAATTTTCAGATTGGTTCTGATGGTTGTTTGTTGTTCAGAGACAGAGTATGTGTACCGAAGAATGACGAGCTTATTCAGAAAATCTTACAAGAAGCACATAATAGTTCTTTGTCTATACACCCAGGTAGTACAAAGATGTATAATGATTTGAAGAAAATGTATTGGTGGGTAGGAATGAAAAGAGATATTTTAGAGTTTGTTTCTAGATGCTTGATTTGTCAGCAAGTAAAGGCTGAACATAAGGTGCCTTCAGGTTTATTGTAGCCTGTGCTAATCCCTAAGTGGAAATGAGACCGAGTTACTATGGATTTTGTAATAGGATTGCCATTAACACCGAGAAAGAAAGATGCAGTATGGGTTGTAATTGATAAGCTAACAAAGTTCGGCTCATTTTATCCCAGTTCGTATGGATTATTCGCTTGATAAGTTGGCCGAATTATATATTTCAGAGATAGTCAAACTACATGGGGTACCATTATCGATCATTTCAGATAGAGATCTGAGATTTACTTCACGGTTTTGGAAAAAGTTATAGGAAGCTTTGGGCACAAAGTTGAGTTTTAGTATAGCTTTTCATCCTCAGACCGATGGTCAGTCAGAGAGAGTAATTCAGGTGCTTGAAGATATGCTTAGATGTTGTGTATTAGAATTTCAAGGCAGTTGGGAAAAGTATTTACCATTAGTGGAGTTTGCCTACAATAATAGTTATCAGTCGAGTTTGAAAATGGCACCTTATGAGGCTTTGTATGGACGCAAATGTCGTACACCTTTATATTAGACAAAGCTTAAGGAAAATCACATTTATGGGGTCGATTTAGTTAAAGAAACAGAAGAGAAAGTAAAAGTCATCAGAGATTGCTTGAAAGTAGCTTCAGATAGACAGAAGTCATATGCAGATTTGAAGAGAAAAGAGATTGAGTATCAAGTTGGTGACAAAGTGTTTCTAAAAGTATCCCCATGGAAGAAGGTTCTCAGATTTGGCAAGAAAGGCAAACTAAGTCCACGATTTATTGGACCATTTGAGGTTATTGAGAGAGTTGGGCCATTAGCATATCGGTTAGCCTTGCCAACTGAGTTAGAGAAGATTCATAATGTGTTCCATGTATCCATGTTACGTCGCTACCGTTTTGATCCGTCACATGTGATTTCTCAGACGGAGGTTGAGATTCAGCCAGATATGACTTACGAAGAGGAACCAGTTAAGATTTTAGCCCGAGAGGTTAAACAACTAAGGAACAAAAATATTGAACTTGTGAAAGTATTATGGGGGTAGACGAGGCTACATGGGAGCCCGAAGAGGCTATGCAACAACAGTACCCAAACCTCTTCACAGGTAAGATTTTCGGGGACGAAAATCCTTAAAGGGGGAGAGAAATGTAACATCCCGAAATAGGGCCTAAACAGAATAGTGGTTGCAAAACCACGAGTCCAAGATAGAAAAGTTTATTTTTATTATTTTTTTATGATTTACTGATTGATTGGGTGCATGTGTTAGAGTATCGATAGAAAATTTTATGAATTTCATGTCTAATTTGCTTATTAGGGCTTAATTGTAAAAGTTGATAAATGAGAGTTCTAGATGCTAAAGGATTAAATTGAAGTGAATATCTAAAGTAAGAGTCCTTAAATGGTAATTAGACCATTATATTTTCATGGACAAAAATAGACATGCATGGGTAGAAATAACTAAAATTTTAATGAAAGGTATTTTAGTAAAATGTCAAATAAAAGAAATGAAATGGGAAAATGATGGAAAAAGGTTGTCATCTTCTTCCTTAGGCCGAATCTTCAAGGGGGGGGACTCCATGGCTAGGGTTTCCAAGCTTCCAAGCTCCATAGTAAGTCAATCCAAGCCCCGTTTTTCATGTTCTTTACGTTTTTGGAATCTCGGTAACTCGGTTTAGCTTATTCTAGCAATATTTTAACCTAGGGTTCATATTTGGAAAAATACCAATAGGTGAAATGTGTTTATTTTGATGTTTTATAATAGAATATATAGGCTGAAATTATGTTAAACAACTTTTGCTAAGCGATTTAACGTAAAAACGAGTAAAACGACAAAATCGGTAAAAATACCTAATGTTCATAAGTACATGTTAGAGTGAGAATTTGATGTTGCCATAGAAGGGAAAAATGTTTAGCATGTCCTGAAACGTAAGTAAATAGGATGAAGTTTAATTTTCGAGCCTAAGGGCAAAATCATAATTTTGTGAAAGTTAGGGGGGCAAAAACGTAATTTTGCCATAATGTGATTTTTGAATTGAATTACATAATGCAAATATTAAATAAGCTAAATGTGTTATTATAGATCGATAAGAACGTGGAATCGATCTTGAACGAGGGAAAGGAAAAGTTAAGGATGAAATTGTAAATTTCGCCATATTTTGCACCGAGGTAAGTAGTATGTAAATAATTCATTATTTTTATTGATATTTTATGTTTCAGCATGTTTAATGTATTGTATCTAATTTTTGAATCATAATTGACTATTGAAAGAATGAAATAAAGTGTTTAAAAGTGAGTTATTTCCCGTTTGAACCTTCGGAATCGAAAGAGGTAATTGGCATGTAGCTAGGTCACATGAGTGGTACTAAGTGTAGGCCACTATGTGCACAAGTGAGCTACAAGAGATTTCGTATATGTAGCTAGGTCACATGTGTAGTACCAAGAGTACGCCATGTGTACAAGAAAGCTATATGTAGCTAGGTCACATGTGTGGTATATGGTGTGAGCCACTATGTGTACAAGAGAGCTACGAGAAGGATAGGTCATATGAGTGGTGCTAAGTGAAGGCCACCATATGTACAAGAGAGCCAAAATTATGAGTACAATCAAGCTAGGTCACATGAGTGGTACTGGGTGAAGGACACTATGTGTACAAGAGAGCTTCGATTTGAAAGGTGGGCTGTGTGCGAAACCACCGCATATTCGTTATTATTCCGAAGCGTTCAACGGGAAAACTGACTAAATGAAATTATGTGAGATGTTGTAGTGATAAGTATATGTATATGTATGTGTAATGTATGAGCAATATGCTAAGTATGTGATTGGAAATTTGAATGATTGTTATAGGTAAGTAATAAATACAACTAAAGTGAGAGAAAGCAAAAATTTACAATAAAACTGTTTTGGACAGCAGCAGTGACGTGAATTTGAAAAATCACCAAAAATGGTAGACATTGAATTATAAGTTGTATGAGATATTTATTTAAATATTATTGGGTCTATTTTCATATAAAAGAAACAAAGAAAGTAAAGGAATTGTATATGTTTAGATATTTAAACTTTTGTGAGACTGGTTCAGAATGGTTACTTGATCCCCTGTTTTGTCTTGGAAAAATACTTACAAATTCAAAAAAACTAATTATGGGGTATAAGTTATATGATTGAAATACTTAATGAGTCTATTTTCAAATGAAATAAATTTTATCATCATATGAATTTTGTATAATGATAAAATTGGTTAGAAGTAAAAAGTGGTTAGAACAGTCGAACAGCAAACAGGGGAATCTTTAATGAATAAACTGCACTAATTGGAAAGACCAAAAATTCTGAAAATTTTATGGTGAGAAGATAAATGAGTCTAGTTTCATGGAAAATTTATGGGTCTTAATTTGGAGTTTTGTAGCTTTAGATAAAAATAATTTAGTGACTGTGACTCGAATAGACAGCTTGTTCCAAACTTGAATAAATGATGAAATTGATTTTAGATTTGATTGTGTTGTTTTGTAAACTTAATAAATCCATTATTAATTATTTATATACTTACTTACTAAGCTATATGCTTACTCTCTTTTCTTTTCCTTTTTCTATAGTGTCATCAAGCTAGCTCGGGATTCGATGATCGTCGGAGATCCATCCACACTATCAGCCTTCTTTTGGTATTTTGAAAACAATATTTTGGGAATTATGGCATGTATAGAAGGCTTAATTGTTTTGTTATTTGTAATAACAAATGATTATTTTGCTTATGGGTATTGACAACTGTGTATGGAAAAAGTTCTAAATTTATACGGATTTTACATTTTAAATTTTGTACAGTAGTTTGAATCATGTCCGGTAATGCCTCGTACCCTGTTCCGACGACGGACTTGGGTGAGGGGTGTTACACATATATTGAGCTTAAAATGGTCCTCAAGAAGTTGGAACAGAGAAGCTCAGACTGCGATATCTGGGGCACCTAATTTCCGTTCTACCTTTTAAATTTGTTATTTGTGATTATACTATTCTTTTCAAAATACGTTCACAATAAATTTCCTTCTTGACTGTGATTGATATCTTTGCTTAGCTTATTTGTTTCGAGCTATGCTCCTAATAAATTTCCTTATTGTTCATGGTAATGATCTTTTTCAGGAATTTCGCAGTGAAACAGTGATTAGTTGACCAATAATACTTTCATAAAAGGAGTTTTGCATATTACTCTGGAAGCTTCTGAAAAATACAAGAACTTGAAACATGATTATTGTTTAAAACTCACCAAGTTTAAGGAAGGGTCTAAATCAAGGTTATCTCTTCGAATTTTTATTGAGTAAACAACAAGATATTGCGTCAGTGGGCATTATTAATCTAGGTGTAAAATGGGAATCATTCTGTAATATCCCGGAATTAGGGGTTATGCGTTGGATGCATAATTCGTAAGTTAATAGGCTCAGTGTATGGTTGAGTGTGTTTAAGGGGTTTGGAGAACCTTAGGAGATGGGGAAAATGCATTGGAAAATTTTTGGATTTTGAGTTAGTAAGGGGAGCAAGGCCAGGGAGGCCTTAAGGGAAAATTATAGGCGCTTTTGGACATGAAAGTGAGCTTGGTAAAGTGGCTGCAAGGCGCCACTTAGGGCCTTGGTGATGACGCCATGTGCAGTGGGCAAGGGCCTTGGGTCGAATTACGTTGGTGGCATAGGAGTGTGTTTTTATTTTGCTTTTGGCGTTAAGACAAGGGGGAAGCTAGGTGAAGGAGGTCTTAAGAGAAATTATGGGGAGTTTATGACACAAAAGAGCTAGGAGCAAAGTGGCTTGGTGCGTTACCTGAGGAGCAGGGAAGCTTGCGTCAAGGGCTTCAGGAGGGAAGGGGTTCGAACCTTGTTGGCCGCAAGGAGGGTGGTTTTATTTTTGGATTTTGGCGTCAAAAGAGGAGGGGGGAAGTGATGGACGGCTTTGGGACTTTGGAAGGAAGAGATAAAGCCTTGTTTTTATTTTAAAAATTTGGCTAAAGAGTAGGATAAATATTGGTTTATTTTTATTTAGTTTAAATGAGGAGATAAGTAATTGTTGTTTTATTTTTATTTATTTTGATTTCTTTTGAATAAGTGTGGATTAATTCAATTTATTTCAAAAGGGTGATAAAGAGATAAAATAAGAGATTATTATGGGATTTGGTAAGGAGTTGAGGTAGTAGCCGAATTTGGGTCTCTTTGGGTTGGTGTATTCGGTCTTATGGAGAGGAGATAAGTGCCGAATTTTTTTTGTTTCTTCCCTAGTCTCCCTTGTCGAATCTTTAGTGAAGAGAAGTCTCTCCTTCGAATTTTCTTTTCATCTTTGTGTGATTGCCGAAATTTGCACCTTATTTTCCCTTTGTCAAGAGCCGAAAGTTGATGCATTATTTTCTTTCTTTCACATCTTTTTTCTTTTTCACACATCCTTAAAGCCGAATTCTCATAAGCCTTCTCTATTCTTCTATTTTTTCTCTTCTTTGTTCGACACCTTAAAGCAATACCACAGCCGAAATATTCTTTTGTGGTAGCCGAATGTTTCATCACCTTTTTAAAGTTATAGCCGAATCTTCAAGTGGTCCTATTCTCTTTTTCTGCCGCAAGTTTTAGAAGCTGAAACCTACTCTCCTTTGATCTCTTCAACAGGCGATAGTGGTAAGTACTTCATTAGAAATCGGAATTGGATCCTTTTTCCATTTTGGTGTGCCAAAATCAAGTGATTAAGGCTTTGGTATAGGATGGCCGAATGTGCATCAAGCCATAATCCCTTGTTTTTTTTAGCCAACGTTAGGGACCAGTAAGGGAGCCTCTCGGGATTTGATCTATCATGGTAAGTCAAAGTGCTATTCGGCCAAGGGCCAATTTCCTTGGATTATTGTTTAAGCCGATTCTAATAAGTTGTTAAGCAGGGATATTGGTAACTTCAAGAACAAGCAAGTATTCGGGTTCTTAATAAGCAAGGCAAGTGATTGCAAATATTCGGCCATAGGCCATTTTTGTATAATATTAGCCGATTCTGACTTAGGTTGTGTAGGAAGGAGTGCAACAATCGCAAGGGTGCAAATCGTGTAGACGTGAGTTTTGGGATTAAGTAGACTGTGCCAAAAATGTGCGTAGTTATCGCACTGTTCTTTTGATTGTTTATATGTGTTGTTGTGTATATGTGTATGATGTGTACGGTAGCTGAAATAAGGGCTAAGACGGTGGATACCCAAGGTGGGTGATCGAATGACCAGGTCAGTGTTTTATGTTCTTAAATGATCACTGATACATATGTGAAATGGAGATGAGCATGTGTTATATACTTGATTAAATGATATGTTATCATGATATATCTATGCATGGGGCTTGGGACATGAATATTGAAGGACAGGGTGTACATTATGTACGTAGTCTGATGTTAGCCTTGTGCTACATCGGCGCTTGATGTTAGCTAGGTGCTTCATCAAGGTGGAGTGTTGGCTATGTGCTACCTCCTGGCGGATGATAGCTATGTGCATCACCGTGGATTGAGGATGACCTCGAGTCACCTCGTGGATATTGACATGTGGGGTCACTTAGGTGATCGGTGGATTAGCCACGGCCTTGGGCAGCAAGTCTGCTAAGTTAGGTGTAACGGATGGACTTTAGATTCGGTTGGGATGCATTTTTGCATGACTGATTATGTGGACTGTGTGGATATGGGCCAGACCCATATGTGTGTAGAGATGTGAAATAACTATGCACTGAGTCTGTATGACTCACCCAAATTTTACCAACATCGCAGGTGACGCATAAAGCTTGGACCGGGTTGGAGTGGATACAAAGGTGGCCATGCAGAAATTATTTTTATGCCATTATATTTATTTTACTCAGATTATTATTAAGTACTTGGGATTAATTATTTATTGTAATAAGGGCCTCCTAGAGTATTTAAGAATTTTTATTATTATGTAGAATTGACATTTAAATTATTATTTGAAAATGTTTTATTTTCGGCAACTTATATATTTTTAATTTACATTAAGGTTTCTAATTCGGTTATTTTGTAACAGTAAAGTCTTACTTAAATTCTTAAATATACCATGCTTTATAAACGATGGCAAACTTTTACGATTTTATTTACAAGTGAAACTCTTTTCAAACGTTTTCCGCAGTGACACACTAGATCCGGTCAAGACTCGTGGGCCGGGTTTGGGGGTGTTACACATTCTCCGAAGAAAAATTGATATTCTGCATTCACGTGAGCATCATGCATACACATCTGGTTGGGTCACCCGAGGAGTGATCAGTTGATGGAACAAGCTACAGGCCCTATACCCCCGAGTTATAGTGGGATAGATGGGAATTGACTCAGATTCTAGACTGCTAAGCCATAATGAGATGAACCTTGAAGTTACAGTGGGGCAAATCTGTTGAGCAAGATATTTGTTTTCTCGGGTTTTCTGTCGAATACTAGCCGAACAAGATTACAACATAACACATCAGTGATATAGCTCTGATAAACAATGAGCGATGACAACCCTAAGCTTTTAAAAAGGGATCATTCTCATGAACTTCTACATTCATGTAAAACACATTTAGTTAGGAGCATTTGATTCATTCCGATCATTGCATCCTAATTATTCTCATGACATTCTGCATTCATACAAATGTCATCCATAAGACACATTTATTTAGGGGCATTTGATTCATTCTGATCATTGCATCCTCATCTTTGTAAAAAGACCATTCTCATGACATTCTGCATTCATACAAATGTCATCCATAGTACATTTAGTTAGGAGCATTAGATTCATAAGCATAAACACAAATTGATTTTACAGGACAGGTCCCTAGAGGAAATTGTTGCAACATCGATGAATTCGAATACCTTGCCTTCTTGAGTGAAGCAGATTGAAGATAGTAGATCTGGCACTCCTGAAGTTGTAGGAGCAGATCGAAGCCATACAAGTCTTATTTCCTCAAAGTTCCAGTGGAGTAGGTTGAGGCTACAAATCCCTCCTCCTTGAGTTTACAATGAGGATCAATCCATATTTCTTTGAAGTTTCAGCAGAGAAGATTGAGGTTACAAATCTCTTCTCCCTGAATTTCTATTTCCTTAAAGTTCCAGTGGAGTAGGTTGAGGCTACAAATCCCTCCTCCCTGAGTTTACAATGAGGATCAATCCATATTTCTTTGAAGTTTCAATAGAGAAGATTAAGGTTACAAATCTCTTCTCCCTGAATTTCTATTTCCTCGAAGTTCCAGTGGAGTAGGTTGAGGCTACAAATCCCTCCTCCCTGAGTTTACAATGAGGATCAATCCATATTTCTTTGAAGTTTCAGCAGAGAAGATTGAGGTTACAAATCTCTTCTTCCTGAATTTCTATCTCCTCGAAGTTGTAGTGGAGTAGGTTGAGGCTACAAATCCCTCCTCCCTGAGTTTCCAACGAGGATCAGTCAGTATTTCTTTGAAGTTTCAGTAGAGAAGATTGAAGTTGCGAATCTCTTCTCCCTGAATTCTTATCACCTCAAAGTTTCTGTGGAGTAGGTTGAGGCTACAAATCCCTCCTCCCTGCGTCTACAATGAGGATCAGTCAGTATTTCTTTGAAGTTTCATCAGAGAAGACCGAAGTTACGAATCTCTTCTCTCTGAATTCTTATCACCATGAAGTTCACGGAGTGGATTGAAGCTACAAATCTCTTCTCCAAGAAATTACATCGAACTGAATCGAAGCGTTAGTTTTCATGCCCTTGAAGATGCAGTGGGATGGAATAAAGCTACTCAAAGAAGGAAAGAAGCGCCAAGAAGTCAAGATCTAGCAAGACCAGGCAAATTTGGCCCTCTTTAAAGTCTTTGCTTGATTCCCGCTACACGACAATGAGCAAAGAGGGGCAGCTGTAAGAGCCCAAATTTGCCTGGGCCCATTCATCAACCAAAAACCAAAAAAACTAAAACCAATTAAAAACCCGAAAAATTATTATTATAAAAGTCCAATAAATGTCCATTATAACAGTCTTTTTTGTTATTACAAACCCAAATAACGAGCCTAATACACCACCCAAACTACTACCCAAATTTTAGCCTAATACAAACCCAAATAAACTAAACCTAAATTGGCAGCCCAGACTTATAAATGACCCAATTTGAAGAGCCCGATTAGCCCAATGGCATTAATATTTTCAGAAAACCCTAGGGGTTTCTAAATCCCTCTAGCACCGCAGGACGTTCGGGCTACCACATCCCACGCGCACAGCACACGCGAGCCTCTTGAACTCCCCACGTACACCCACACGCGCCTCTAGAGATTCGAGAATACTCCAGTACCCTGGTGTAGTCTCCACGCGTGCCTCGCAGCACCCACGTTGCTAGGGCTTCCATGCCAGCAGAGCACTCGGGCCACCCCGTCTCCATGATGGTCACATGCACACAAAGAAACAAACAACAACAGAAAGCAGTAACGTATAGCCAAATAACAGAATATACAGCTAGGCAAAACGATTCTTTTGTATCTTTTTTATTATTCCATCAGTCTATAAATAAAGCCGAAATCAATTGTAAAAGGAGATTTTTTTTATACAGACAGAATAGAGAGAAAACAGAGAAAATACGAATCGAAAAACAGAAATTCGAAGGTTTTCTTTTCGATTTCAATCTCTTTTAATTTTTTTTATCTTATTCTGTTGGCTTTTGATTCATTTTCTTTGTGCATGCAAAAAAAAAAAAACATTAAAAAGAAAAAGATTACCTGTGTTAGATCCTGCCTTCATTCTCTCCGTCGCAATCGGAGTTGAGCAAAGAAGTAGTTGAGGCAAGTCGGATCGTTCGTGAGCTTGCTCTTCGCCAGTTATGGTGGCAATTGGGTGGTAAACGAAGGGGGGTTTTGAGAGTGCGGCTGAGGAGGAAATAGAAGGATTAGGGTTAGGTTTAAAGAAGAATAAAAATAATCTGATTAGTTTAAGGTATTAAGTAATGAAGTAATGCAAAACGGCACCGTTTAGGTACAAGACCCGCGCGAGTGACCCGACCTGGGGAAGGATCCGCGCGTTTTATATAGTTGGGATATTTATTCTTTTAATCCTTCCGCAATTTATTTGTTTTTCAATTAAGTTTTATTTTATTTTAATTTCGCCTTTATATTTTACTCATTTTAATTTAATCCTCCTTTAAATGCAGCACTTAATATTTTGGGTAAATTGCATTTTTAGTCCCTTCTAATTCACGCGCATGGCGTTTTAATCCTTTTTCGATTTCTTCTTTAAATTATTTTTAGCTCTCTAATTTTGGTTCTGACTTCAATATGGTCTTTCAATTATTTTATGTAATCATCTGTTTATTTTTTTAAATATTCTTCTTTTAAAAATTAATATTATATATATTTTAAATCATGCAAGATATTATTTGTTTCTCTTTATATATGATTTGTTTTTTTAAATCTTATATACTTTTATATACATATAATTTATATTAAGATCATTTTATTTTATGTATTTCATATCATTTTATGTATGTACTCTCTTTTAAAATCTATTTATATATATTTATACAAATATAAATGTTCATTTTAAAATCTTATTTTAAATATTTTTATATATCATTATTATTTATTTTATATCAAATTTTTATTATGTATACATTATCTCAATTGACACATATTATTTTATGTATAATATTTGCATATTTATTTTAAAATTTGCTATATTTTACTTTGTTTTTTAATTAGCTATATTCTCAATTTTTGATTCTTGATTAATAATGTTGATATTTTCAAAATAGAAATTGTGAGATTATTGATTGTGCATGTATTGAATTGTAGATGCATATTATTCTTGTCATCCATTTTTATAAATGTTGTATTCACATATTATTCTTTCAAATTCGATATTATATTTCTATTTCTCATGATTCAATAAGAGCATTTTGAGTCGTTTTTAATCACTTATTTAAAAGTTTCAAAATAAGGCAATGCTCGTGTTATAGGTTTTGGGAAAATCGTGCTCTAACTTACTGAGTTCCGATTCTTCTCGTTTAAAACTTAGCAACCGAGTATCCTTTCTCTTTTTAATCAAAATACATAATAATTCAAATAAAAAACTTATTCTTGGGATTTTTGAGATATTGCGCCTAACTTACTGGGTGTGACATTTTATTATCTCGAGATAAGATTTTTTAAAAGGAATAAAGGCAATATTCCGTATTCGGGAATTTTGGGAAATAATGCCCTAACTTACTGGGTTGCGATTTTTCATTTGACCCAAATAAGGGAATATCCTTCTTATTTTTTATACAAGTATTGAATGTCGAAGGATAAATCCAACCTTGAGAATATAAGATGTTATGCCCTAACTTACTAAGTATGGCATTTTGTTTCTCCGAGATATGGAGCTTTGGCATTCAATACGGTTTTGTCCAAATACATATATATACTAAATAAATGGATCGTAATCTAAAATCTTTTCAAATTTTCGGTATTAAGACATTAATTAATCAATTTGGGTACCAATTTTGGGCGTTGCGAGGGTGCTAATCCTTCCTCGTGCGTAACCGACTCCCAAACCTGTTTTCTTAGATTTCGCAGACCAAAATTATTGTTTTAATAAATCAAAATGTTTTATTAAAATAATCCATATCAAGATGATTCGATCACACCTCGAATAAAAGATCGGTGGCGACTCCATTTGTCATTTTTAATGTCGATCCCCGTTTTTCAAAGCCGTTTAAAAAATGGTTTCGACATCAATAATATTCAGCATAGATTATGTGATGTTGATTTGAGTTGAATTAAAATATGTAATTTGAACTTGTAAATTTGCCATTTGAAAGGAAAAAAAAGTGATTTTACTTCAAGCAAAAAGAAAATTTGTTACCACCTAAATTGATGAACAAGAACTTGGTATGACATATACGTTAATACAATAACAATAAATTAATTGAGCTACAATCGTGTCTTATTTATAATATCTTTTTTAGTGAGGTATATTGTAACACCCCAAACCCAGCCTAGACGTTATGGTCAAATCTGGCGATGTCACATGGAATGGAATTTGAATTCGCATTTATCAAGTTAAATCGTTTCCACTTATTAACTTCTATTTATCTCTTATTGTTTCCAAAATCGCTTACTTATTTAATCAATTATTTTAAAACATAATTCATTGTAGAAGCTTTAGAAAATCATTTGTTTTATGAAAACCCGAGTTAATTAAGTAAATCTGTCCATTTTAGGAAAACCCTTTTGTTAGAGAAAACAATTTGTTCGTTGAGTTTATACAGTTATTAAATCCATGAAAACCTTAATAAAGTAAAAGTCCAAGGAGAGTCCCAAATTACATAAAAAATTTACCCAATAATAATAGTAAAAATATAACCAGAAATCAAAACAGAAAGTTTTATTAACCGTGGTCACCGCTGAGTCCTCCGTCGTATCGATCCGTCTAAGCTTGGGGATTACCTAATCACATTAAACAGAAGGGGTGAGTTTACGTAAACTCAGTGTGTAATCCCCACAGAAAGCATGCTGATAAACCGTAATATGTACATATTTTAATACCACATTTAGCATACTTCTGGATGATTTATCCCCTAAATTGTGGAATTTGATGCTCCTAATCCTTTAATTTCATGTTTTATACTTAGGAGAGCATCGGGGGATGAAAAGAATGAGAAACGGGCCAAAAATGGAGAAAATGGGCCAAAATAAGAAGTTCACATGGCCTGGAAATAACCACACGGTTGTGCCACTTTAGCAGACCCGAACATGGCCTGGGCTCGATTTACACGGGCGTGCCACACGGGCGTGTCCCTGCCGTGACCTATTTTAATTCCACTCGGAAAAGGATACTTAGTGAAACATCCTAAACCCAGCCCACAAGCCCCGACCGGATCTGGCATGTTCCTTGTGAAAAGTTTATCTTAAATTACGTTTTCCTTTTTGCAAAAGGGACCAGTTTACAACAAGTATGTAACTTATCAAGTTTGAAACCAAGTTGACTTTTAGAAATTTGTGTTACGTTTAATCGTTACCATCATACTTCACGAGTTAAAAAGATTTGTCGAGTTTAAAGCTCATTAAGTTGAAAACCATTAATTTGTTTACGTAATAAAACTTCAAATATTCTTTAGGAAAAATACTTAAATGTTCATCTGATTAACGTTGCATAAAAATAAAATTTAAAAACACAAAATTAAAACAAGTTAAATAATGGCCTTATTACATCATGGAAACCTGAAAATAAATCTGAAGAAAGTACTTAAATAACGAAAAGTTCAACCATAAGAAATCCCGAATGACTGAGCATGGCCACCACACAGTCCCTGCCGACCCGGTCCACTGTACTATGCGTCACCTGCAAAATGTTAGTCCACGAAGGGTGAGTCAACAGACACAATGTGCAACTACCAACATAGATTCCCAACCGATTATAGCCTTTACTACGAATATTTTGGTCAAAGCCCATCCGAAAACATAATCTGGCCATTGGCCCATACCATAGAACAATAGATCACATGTATATAAAATGATGCAACCTGAACCCACCTAGATATCCAACCTTTACACACCACCCGTACCTGCCAGTCACACCAGTGGGGATTACAAAATCGACCCTCCCTCCGCTACACACCCTCGAAGGCAGTCGCTGCAATCAATTGCTCATCGCCCTTAATACGTGGCATAGCCACCGGATAATGTGACAACGTCACCGGATCGTAATATTGTGACATGAGTCATCGAATAATGTGGTAAAACCACCGAAACACTTCCCCTTTACATTATACCCCTCGTGCCCATGCAATATACAAATTATACAAGTATCATGCTAAATGCTTAGCCAAGCCATATTGAAGATATACATGCTTTCATACAAATGAATGTAACCACTGTTAACAAGGTGTTAGTGTAACGTACCTGAATGAACTGTACCCTTGAATGGTACCTTTAGCCATAGTTATTCATAATCTTATTAACACATACTTAGTCATATTAGTCTATCGGGAAAAAGTGTAGAGTTACACACCTGTAAACACGAAGAACGACACTCTCGATCTCACTGACACCCTCACTTGCAGGGATTACCACGATTTGCTTATCCCTTTCTGAAGCTGGCCCACAACCCGGTGGCGACGCGTCTGGTGACACCCGCCTGCGTTTCTTGAATCTAGGGTAGGATTTGCACTTCCAACCCCTTCCCTTATTTGGCTAGGACTTGGTTCTATGAGATCAACTTAATCAGAAAACCCCATTAAGGTATTGTAGAATATGGCTCTAAGAATACTTAACCAATGATAAGATGCTTACCTAGATCGACAAGGTACTGAAGTCTCCGGCTTTTGTTTATGAAGTCGATTGTGTACCTACATAACACCATATGAGAAATCGATTAACACTAAGGGTATGGCCTTTGGCCGAATAACACTTTACCTTGCTCGATCAAATCCCGGAGGCTTTCCTTTTAAAGTCGAATACAAGAATCCCGAACACCTTCCATGGTTTGGGTCATACCAAGGAAATGGGGTTAGACTTCTAACTTTCGGCAACCAAAAAGAGAAAGAAGAGAATCGAATGGAAGAAAACCCTTACCAACTCTTTAGAATCGATTGGAACAGATCTTGGCCAATGGTACCTTCGGCTTTGAAGAAAACAAGAGAGGAGAAGAAATGGTGATGAGGCTCAATAGAGATTCGGCTATAGAGAGTTATGGGGAGAAAGAGTTCGATTTAATAGAGATGGAGAAGTATGGAACGAAAATGAGAGAAAGGTGAAGACTTAGAAAATTTCAGCTAGGGTAATGGGTACATTCGACTTCCAATCAAGTGAATGAAGAAGGATTGGGGTTTAAACAGTTTCGGTAATGGGGAGAGTGAGAGAGAGATGTTTCGGCTGATCAAAAAAAAAGAGAAAAAGAAGAGAGGTAGGGAGAGGAAAGTAGATTCGGCCTAAAAGAAAACAAATAGAGGAGAAGAAAGATGAGATACAAGTGACCCTAATGGTCTATGAAGTTTCGGCCAACGGATCAAAAGTATGTGACGGCACTAGGGAGAAAAGAGAGGACCAAATTCGGCAAAGAGCTAAAAGAAAAGGAAAATAGGAAGATGCCCTCTACACACTAGCACACATACGGGACCCCCCTCTCAAAGCTCCCAAAACTGAATATGCATCCCTCAAGAGTCCCACATTCGGCCACCACTCTTCCTCCCCTCCTATCCCTTATTCTTCTCCACTTTTTACTCCCCTCCTCTCATTCAAAAGAGTTTGAATGAGTCAAACTCTCATCTCTTCTCCTAGCCGCATATTCAAGCACCTTGACCAAGTCTCATCCTCATCCATTCAGAGTCTGATTGCCATCCAACTCTTCACTCCCCTTGACGCAAAATAAATGCCAAAATGCTGCTAGTGCAGCTCGAACCAAGGCCCTTATCACTCCTTGAGGAGTCATCCACTAGCACTCTAAGTGGTGCCTCCTTGCCACTTTACCAACTGGGTTCTTGTGTCCCTAAACACAACCTTAACCCCTTAAGGCCTAGCTCCCTTAGCTCCCCCCTACTAGTTTAAATCAAAAATTTTACTATGGCCTCTACCCAAGCCCAAGGTTTCCCGAAGCCCCCAAACACATCCAAACAGCATACAGAGCACACCAACACACAGATACAAATTAAAATGCATGACCCCCAAATCCCGGATATTACACTTAGAGGCAAAGAGAAACATTTTGAAAGCCCATATAAACACCCTAGAGTGTAACCTAAAGGGGGAGCTGAAGGAGCGAAGCTAGAGAGGGCCGAATTGTGGGATTTACTCGAAGATAGCCAATTGATTCATCTCAAGAAGCTAGAATCATACTCAAGACGGAAGGTCTTTCCTTCAATTTCCTTCAGGGGTTTTAGGTTTTTTCTTATGTTTTGTTTTATATTTTCTTATGAGATGTACTCTTTTATAAACATGAACTAAACTCCTCAAATACCTGAGGGGGATGAAACCTAAGACGGATTTTGTTATTGTTTTTCTGAACTATATGATAAATACTTAATTTGTTCCTAATTATGTGTTCTTAATTATTGCTTTGATATTTCAGGATATTGATTCAAGTATTGATGTGCTTAGGTAGTGGAGCAAAAGTCCCTGTGTAAGAGTAGATCTAGCATAGTTAAGCGGAGTTGATCGTACTCCTAGAGATAGGATGACGAAAATCTGTCGGATTAGGGTAAACCTAATATGGGAGTCCATAGATCGAGTTAATGCAACTCTAGGGGTTTTAATTAGAAAGAGATTTCAATTAATCAACCTAGTGTTCGACGTTATTAGGCTCGAGAGAGATATTAATATAAATTAGGGAGTCCTATGGATCAAGTCAAGTGAATAAATCATCTGGTTCAGAGTTAAATAACAAGTGAAGTCTAGGTGGATTCTTCCTCGGGTATTGTCTTAATCAATTGGTTTTCTCAAAAGTATTTCCCCAATTCATTCTCTGTGTCTTAGCATTATTAGCTTATTAATTAGTTAGTTTTAGATTAAACAACAATTCCCTTAATTCTTAGGCTAAATAATAGAAAGATAGTAATTACTAGTACTTTTGGTCCTTGAGGATACGGTATTTCCTGTCTTGCCATAGCTATACTACCAAACGATAGGTGCGCTTGCCTTATTCGTTGTCATAGTTAGTTTGGACACGATCAAGTTTTTGGCGCCTTTGCCAGGGACTAAGATATTAGGAACACTTGATTTTTGTTACTTTAGCCATTCTTTATTTTTGCAATTAAATTTTATTTTTACTTTTCTAAATTTTCTTCTTTGCTTCTGGCAGGTATTCTAGTTTATGACTAGAAGAAACCCGCCAAGACCTCTACTTTACGATAGTGAAATTGAAAGCACAGTTCGCAAAAATCGGACAGAAATAGGGAGAAGCCTACAATACATACAAGAAGAGCAAGAAGACGAAATTAATACTACCGTAGAGATGGCTGATAATAATCCGCTACGTCCATTGGTGGCCGAAAATCATGCTCCTCGAACTATGTATGATTATGCTAAACCTAATTTAATAGGAACTGAATTTAGTATTGTTAGACCTACTGTCGCTGCAAATAATTTTGAACTGAAACCTAACACAATTCAAATGATTCAACAGTTTCTACAGTTTGATAGTTTGCAGAATGAGGATCCAAATATCCACTTGGCAAATTTCCTGGAAATTTGCGACACCTTTAAAATAAATGGCATTTTTGACGAAGCCATTCACCTTCGTTTGTTCCCTTTTTCACTGAGGAGCAAAGCTAAACAGTGGTTGAACTCGTTACCACGAGGGTCAATCCCTACATGGGAACAAATGATCGAAAAACTTATGTTAAAATATTTTCCGTTGGCTAAAACGGCCAAGATGAGGAATGATATTTCTTCTTTTGTGCAGATGGATTTAAAAACACTCTACGACGTACGAGAGAGATGCAATGATCTATTGAGAAGGTGCCCTCACCATGGGCTACCTCTATGGCTACAGGTTCAAACTTTTTACAACGGTGTGAACCCCTCAACCAAGCAGTTGATTGATTCAGCCACCGACAGAACCCTGGATAACAAAACACCTGAGGCTGCCTATGAATTCATTGAAGAGATGTCACTGAATAACTATCAATGGCAAGTCACGAGGACAAGGCCAACAAAAGCCGCCACTGTTTTCAACCTCGATGCATTAACTATGCTATCAAATCAGGTAGAGATGTTAAATATAAAGATTGATGGTTTATGTGGTTCTTCGCAGGTACATCCAGTTATGCAGTGTGATATGAATGGAGGAGGGATGATTAATATAGAATATCCACCTTACAACTCGAGCGCTAAAAACGAGCAAGTTCACTATATGGGTAATAATTCTAGACCTTAAAATAACCCCTATAGTAATGCTTACAATCCAGGTTGGAGGAACCACCCCAATTTCTCATGGGGTGGTCAAGGAAATCAAAGAAAACAACCTCTCCCAAGTTTTCAACAGCAAACTTACCCACAAGAGAAAAAGCCGAACCTTGAGGATATGCTATGTAACATCCCGGTTTAGACCTTAGTCGGAACAGTGGTTCGAGACCACAAATTTGAGGTCGTAAAGAAATATTTTAATGATATTTTCTGTGTGATTGATATGTGACATAGTCTGTGTGAAAATTCTGAGTGATAATTTGATCATTTATGTGTCGAATTAAGAGAAATGACTTAATCGCATAAGTGAAAAATGTTGTGTGCTGATTTAGGAGTATTTATATGTTGTGGCTTTAAAAATATGGAGGTTTTAAATGGAAAATTAGCCATTACTTTAGATAGTGGACGACATTAGTCCATATTAACCTTTGAAAATGTGTTTCATATGTTTATATTATAAGGTCAAAATGGGAAATTGTTTATTAAAGAATTATAATATGATAATAATATGAAAATGGACATTCTTTCATGCATCCGTCCACCCAAATTCAAAGGAAAAAGAAAAGGTTAAAAGCTCTCATACATTCGGCTACTATCAAGCCAAAATTAAGGTATGTTTTGACTCAGTTTTCAATAATTTCTACGTTTTTGTAATCGTTGCTTTGTGCTCTAGCTAACCCATGTTGTAATTTCATGAATTGATGATGTTTTTGTGATGAGCCATTGATGAACATTTGAGCTATGTGCTAGTCGGTAGTAAAATATGAGAACTTGGTGTTGGATTAACATGTGTTGTTTTTGAATTTTTGGTGAATTTAGCTAATTAGGGCTAAATTGTGAAAATAGCAAATTGAAGGGTTAAAATGTGAAATAAATAAAATGTATGGGTTTGTATAGACACTAGTAAAATTCGGCTAAGCTTGAGCTAGGCAGAATTTGTAACAGCCCGATTTAGGGCCTAGTCAGAATAGTGGTGCGAGACCATGAATTCGAGGTGAATTTATGAGTTTTTAAAAGTTTATGCCATGTTTACATGCTAGTATGAATGTTTCATGAATCAATTTTATCAAATTGTAGTGGATTGGTCCAAAAGGACTAAATTGCAAAACTTGCAAAATATGATTTTCTAGAAGCTTTTTGTATGAAATAGCTTTAGAATAGTAATTAGAAGTCCTTAAATAGAAATTTTTCCAAAAATATAATTTTGGACAAAATTGGCCTTGAGATGGTGTAATATAAATTTTTAAGAGGGAGGGCATTTTGGTCATTTGCCTAATAAGTGATTAAAATAGGACAAAGATGAGAAAAATTCACTCATCTTCTTCCTTGTTGCTGCAAAAAAAGTGGAGACACCATAGTTAGGGTTCTTCATTTTTTTCAAGCTTGTTAGTAAGTTCATCTTAGTCCCGTTTTTGATATTCTTCGCATTTTTGAAGTTCTCGTATTATGAATTAGCTATTTTTAGCTATTAAATGAGCTAAGATGCATGTTCAAAAATTTAGCCGTGAATGACATGCATGCTAAATGATGTTTTATGGGAGTTTATGAGAGTTTGATGTTAGATAAACACCTTTTTCTTAATGAATTTCATGAAAAATGATAGTGTGGACCATTTTGTAAAAAGTTATAAAATTGGTCATACCTATTAGAAATAGAGAGAATTGATGATTGCTATAGTAGAGAAAATGATTCAGCTAAGCATGATGTTTAAGAAAGTTGCATGAAAATCATTTTACGAGCCTATGGGCAAAAGTGTAAATAGGAGAAAGTATAGGGGCAAATTAGTAATTTTGCCAAAGTATGAGTTATGAGTTAATTTAGTCAATATGATTATTAAATGATCTATTTATGACTATAGATCAAGAAAAATGAAGCCCGGATCGAAACCGAGGTAAGAACGAAGTCGAGGACTAAATTGTATAACTACATACATTTTGGATATTGAGGTAAGTTTGTATGAGTTCTAAGCTTTAT
The DNA here is from genome assembly GCA_025503065.1 of Gossypium bickii. Classification (NCBI taxonomy): domain Eukaryota; kingdom Viridiplantae; phylum Streptophyta; class Magnoliopsida; order Malvales; family Malvaceae; genus Gossypium; species Gossypium bickii. The sequence continues at coordinate 95,829,863 of CP106716.1, forward strand.
GATTTTATCATTTAATTGCTTAGTATAATATACATTGGTATCATGAATGGTTTAATGTTATGTTAAACAAAGAAGTCAATAAGATTAAATAAGAGAAAGTCCCGATTGAAGATGAATTACCCGGGAGATACGGTCTATTACATGAGATAAGAAAGTCCGTATAAGACCAAGCCAAGGCATGGCATCGGCAATTAAGCAAGTTATCATGTAAGCCCAAGGACACAAGCTTGGCATTGATCAAGTTATCAAGCAAGTTATCATGTAAGTCCAAGGACCCAAGCTCGGCATTGAACAAGTTATCATGTAAGCCCAAGGACTCAAGCTTGGCATTGATCAAGTTATCAAGCAAGTTATCATGTAAGTCCAAGGACCTAAGCTTGGCATTGAACAAGTTATCATGTAAGCCCAAGGACTCAAGCTTGGCATTGATCAAGTTATCAAGCAAGTTATCATGTAAGTCCAAGGACTCAAGCTTGGCATTGAATAAGTTATCATGTAAGACCAAGGCAAGCTTGGCATTGATTCAAGAAGAGATCTTCCATATAAGTCCATATCTAGAGTATGGCAGTGGCATGAAGTACATGACAAGAGATCTAGTATCCTCGGTAATTCAAAGAAATTCATTTGGGCAAATGAGTAAGCTAAAATGTGAAAACAAGGATGTTAAGAGAGCATAGCTATTACCAAGTTGAAATTAAATATTATTCATGTTATGAATGATGAGTTAGAAGACATAATCATTATGTTTAAGTATGCTGATCAATGTGATCAAGTGATACAGGTACCTTGTTACCTTACAAGTATGAGATTAGTAAGTACTATGAGACAAGTAAGAATCATGTATGAGTAAGTAAGTTTTATAGATGAGATAATGATACCGTTCTTATGTCAAATGGTTTATCTGAAGCAAGTTTATTTATTATGTGTTATACATGCAAACTTACTAAGCTAAATGCTTACGTCTTTGATTGTTTCTTTCTATGTAGTCCCGCCGAGCTAATTTGTGGATAATTGGAGTAGGAGCTCGTAGCACACTATCGACCCTTATTTTGGTATAGCCAAATTATATGACTAAGTATGGCATGTATAGGAATCATTCATTTTGAGAACATGTTTTGTGTAATGCCATTGTATAGGCTATCAAGTTTATTATTCTTTTGTATAAGGCTAAGTGGTTGGCCAAACTTGTTTGAGTTGTCTGTATATAGATATCAATGAAATAAGTAGTATTATTCATGAAATATGTTATTAATGAATTGTACTGTTTTGAGTTGGGTTGATCTTAATTTCAGGGAGGCAAATGGCTTGGTAAATAGCCTCTAATTTCCTACACGATTAGACATACGGGAGTGTGTCTAGACCGTGTTAACCCTGCACCTTAATATTTTAAATAAAGTTAGACCACGGTCATTTTACATGGCCGTGTGTAAGGACCGTGTAAGACACATGTTCAAAGCATGGGCGTGTGCCTAGGCCGTGTGAATAAAGTCAGTAACCTCCCACGGTTGTAGACATGGGCGTGTCTATGGCTACACGAGCGTGTCTCTAAGTAATATGGGTGTGTGAACCCTGCTTCCAAGTTGAGTGTTAGATGAAGCATCGAAAAGAGTTCGATTAATTGTTAAAGGCCTCGTAGGCCCATAATATGCATGTTATGATGAAGAAAGAAAGGTTTTAAGTTGGTTCAAAATTTTACAGCCCGTAAGTACATGTTTAAGTGAGTTTAAACATGGTAATGCCTCGTATCCAGTCCTAGCATCGGTCTCGGGTATAGGGTGTTACATTTAGTGGTATTAGAGCTACAATTTAGTCGGTTCTAGGACTAACGTAGCATGAGCACGAGTCTAGATATACATGCCATACGTAATAATGTTTTTATAATGATAGTGTGATGACTCCTGACTACTTAAATCATGTTTATACATATAGTAAATGGATCCCGATAGAGATATGGCGGATGATGTAGAAAGTAACGCACCAGCTCTCGCAGAAGGGACGGTGTCGAACGAGAATGAGAATAGATCCACTACGGTGAGTCAAGGAGGAGAAGAGGCTAGAGAAACCTTCCTCTACATGATGAACACATGGTATACAGAGTTCGTTCGGGCGAACCCGAATGCACAACCCCCTCCACCCCCGCCTGTTCCACAACCTATCCCTGCAGCCCCTCCAGTAGTAGAGGTGGTAAGTGGAGATAAACCTCCAATTGACAGGATCAGGAAACATGGGGCAGAAGAATTTCGGGCGAGAAAAGATGATGATCCAAAGAAGGCTGAATTCTGGTTAGAAAATACCATCAGGGTATTCAATGAACTGTCATGCACACCTGAAGAATGCATGAAGTGTGTAATCTCTCTCTTAAGAGATTCTGCTTATCAATGGTGAAACACCCTGGTATCGGTAGTACCGAGGGAAAGGGTCACGTGGGAATTCTTCTAAGAAGAGTTTAAGAAAAAGTATATCAGTCAAAGGTTTGTAGATCAGAAGAGGAAGGAATTCCTAGAGCTGAAGCAAGGTAAAATGTCAGTGACCGATTACGAGCGAGAGTTTGTATGACTCAGCAAATACGCTCGCGAGTGTGTGTCCACTGAGGCCATTATGAGTAAACGATTTGAAGAAAGATTAAATGAGGACATCAAGTTGTTTGTTGCGGTACATGAATTAAAGAAATTCATTGTGTTAGTAGAAAGGGCTTGTAAAGCCGAAGAATTATTAAAAGAGAAGAAGAAGTCTGAAACTGAGTCTCGTGACTCTAGAAAGAGATAGTGGAATAAGTCATTCCAGTCTTCGTCTAAGAAGTCAAGAGATTTCCTGTAATATCCTAGATTAGGGGTTATGCATTTAATGCATAATTCAAGTAATAGTAGGCTTGGAGTGTGGTTGGATATATTTTAGGAGTTTTTAAGAACTTTAGGTGAAGGAGAAAAACTTTGGAAAATATTGGAATTTTAAGTGAAAAGGGGAAACTAGGCAAGGAGGCCTTAAAGGAAATTTTGTGGAGTTTAGGACACAAGAAATCAATTGGCAAAGTGGCTTGGGGTGCTAAGGTGCAAGGGGGGAAGTTGGCGCCAAAGGGGGCTTCAGGAGGGAAAAAGGTCGAGTCTTGAGGGCAGCATGAGAGTGTTATATTTTTGTATTTTGCGTCAAGAATGGAAGTTGGACTAAAGACGGCTTTAAGGAAATATGAAGTGGTTTTTGGACACAAAGAGTGCCTTGGTAAAGTGGCTGCAAGGCGCCACTTAAGGGCCTGAAAATGACGCCTTGAGCAGGGAGGTTCGAGCAACGTGGGCAGCAGGGAAGGGTGTTTTTATTTTGCTTTTGGCGTTAAGAAAAGGGGGAGCTAACTCTTAAAAGGAATTGTAGGGAGTTTATGCCACAAAGGAGCTAGCAGCAAAGTGGCTGGTAGCGTGGGGTGTTTCCAGCAGGTCTCATGTTGAAAACTGGGGCGACAAAATGGGTGGTTTTTACTTTTATTTTTGCGTCAAGGAGAAGAGCTAGTGGTCTGCACATGGACTCTCAAATGGATGAGGATAATCTTGATGTTTTGTTTTTAAATTTGGCTGGAAGAGAAGAATAATTATTATTTTATTTTATTTATTTGAAGAGGTGATTAAGAGATAAGATAGAAGATAAAATTTGAATTATTTTATTTATTTCAAATGGGTGATAAAGAGATAAATTAGAGAAGAAAGTGGAATAGGATAAGGAACATAGTGGTGGCGAATGAGGGCTCCTTGGGTTGGTAATTTTCGGTCATTTAGGGGGGATCAAGTGCTGAATTTTCTTGTTCATCTTTTAATCTCCTTTGCCGAAATTGAAAGTCAAGAGAGTTCTCTTTTTATTCTTTTTCTAATTGAAGCCGAACCTTCTTTGTTACCATTGGCGAAATTCTTTTATTTTTTCTTCTTTTTCTTTCTTTCAATCCAATTCATCACCTTTTTCTTGAATGGCCGAATGTGCCTTTGTTAATTAGGATTTTAGCCGAAACTTTGAAGCACTTTAATCTATTTCTCTTCTTGGCTGAATCTTCTTAAGCTCTCTCTTCTATTGTGTATTTTTCTCTTTACCAATAAAAGTGCCGAAACATCTTTGTTTTGCTCAAAAGCCGAATCTCCAAGAAGGGTGCTATCGACCACTCTCTTTTAGTCTCTTCAAACGCGTGGTGCCAACGTTAGGAGCAGTAAGGATACTCTCGGGATTTAAAGCATTCAAGGTAAGCAACTATAATATTCGGCCAAGGGCCATTTTCCTAGATTATGTATTAAGCCAATTCTAACAAGTGATTAGTAGGGATTTCGACTATTCAAGGTGCAAGTGTGTGATTTCGGGATTTGGAAGAAATAGGTAAGTGGGTTTGTGCTATTCGGCCATAGGCCATATTTGGTATTATTATTATTAGCCGATTCTGACTTAGGTTGTGTAGGAAGGAGTTCAAAAATCGTAGGAGTGCAAATCGTTTAGACGTGGGTTTCGTGATTGAGTAGACTGTACCAAACAGGTGCGTAGTTATCGCACTGTTCTCTTGATTGTTGTTTGAATGTGTTTAATATATATATGTGTATGAGATATGTGTGATGGCTGAAAATACGGCTGAGAAGGTGGCTACCCAAGGCGGGTAATCTGTTAACCAGGTTAGTGGTTATGGTGTTAATATTCCAATGATAGATGTGATATTGATGCAAGCATGTGTTGTATGTTCGATATGTTAGTAATGTTATCCTGCCATGTTATTATTATATGCATGGGGATTGGGATTTGAATATTGAAGGAAAGGGTGTACGTATTTATGTACGTGGTCTGATGTTAGCTTTGTGCTACATTGGCGCTTGATGTTAGCTATGTGCTTCATCAAGGGAGGTGTTGGCGAGGTGCCACATCTCGGCGGATGATAGCAGTGTGCATCACCGTGGACTGAGGATGACTTCGAGTCACCTCGTGGATACAGATATGTGGGATCACTTAGTTGATCGGTGGCTTAGCCATGGCCTTGAGCAGTAGGTCTGTCGAGGTAAGATATGTGGGATCACTTTGTTGATCGGTGGATTAGCCACGGCCTTGAGCAGCAGGTCTGCTAAGGTAGGTGTAACGGATGGACTCTAGGTGGGGTTGGGATGCATTTTTGCCTAACTGATTATGTGGACTGTGTGGATATGGGCCAAGCCCATATGTGTGGAGACATGTGAAATAACTATGCACTGAGTCTGTATGACTCACCCAAAATTTTAACATCGCAGGTGATGCATAAAGCTTGGACCGTGTTGGAGTGGATACGAGGTGGCCCATGCAGAAGATGTTTTAATTATGTTATGAAATTTTATTATTAAGTACTTTTGTCAATAAGGCACAGTTAAAGTATTTGAGCATTTTATTATGTTAAGCTAGATGACGATTAAATTATTATTTGAAAGTGTTTTTATTTTCGGCAATTTATATTTTTAAAATATTTATTAAAGTTTTAAACCCGGATATTTTGTACTAATCAATTTTTTTTTCCTTAGCATTTTAAATATAAAATGTTGTTCTAAAGACAGTGAATTTTTATGTTTTTACCTTAAGTTAAAATATTTTTCGAACAGTTTCCGCAGTGACATACCAGATCCGGTCAAGACTCGTGGGCCGGGTTTGGGGTGTTACATTTCCCTGCTTGATCAACTACTTCCACTGGATTTTCAAGGAAACACAAGAGTAAACCGTATTCGGGGAACAAAGCACAGACGACTTCAGTTGCAAGTGTTGGGAATTTTAGGTCTGACAGACCTGAATGTCCACAGTGTGGCAGATGCCATCTCGGAGAATGCCGAGCACATGAAAATGCATGTTTTAAATGTGGATCCCAAGACCATTTTATAAAAGATTGTCCAGAGATGATGAAAGAAAAGAGAACTCAAAACCCAAGATCCGGGAGTATGACCCGAGGAAGACCGCAGAGAAACCCAGGAAGTGGGACAAGTGGAAGAGGAGACCCCAGAGAACAGGCTGCAAGACCCGAGGGTAGAGCGCCTGCAAGAACTTATGCCATTCGCGCTTGCGAAGAGGCATCTTCTCCTGATGTTATTACGGGTACCTTTTCTCTTTACAATACCAAAGTTATTGCTTTAATAGATCCCGGATCCACACACTCTTACATTTGTATGAAATTAGTATCCGGATTGAGTATGCCTATTGATACTATAGAATTTATGATTAAAGTGTCTAATCCTTTAGGCATGAGTGTGTTAGTTGATAAAGTTTGTAAAGATTGTCCACTGATGATTAGAGGTCATTGCTTTAAAGAAAATCTTATGTTATTACCATTTGATGAATTCGACCTCATTCTTGGTATGGACTGGTTGACTACCCATAAGGTGATAGTTAATTCTGGGAAGAAATACATTGAGATGAGATGTGAAAATGGAGATATTCTTCATGTAGAATCGGATGAACAAGATGTATTGTTGGTAATGATTTCTCATATGGCGGCACAGAGATATATAAGAAAAAGGTATAAAGCATATCTGGCCTTTATAATGAATGATAAAGAAACAGAGTTAAAAATTGAGTCAGTAACGATAGTATGTGAGTACTTGGATGTTTTCCCTGAGCAATTGCCAGGACTACCACCAGTTAGAGAGGTTGAGTTCAGCATTGAGCTAGCTCCCGGTACTGTACCGATATCTATTACTCCTTACAGAATGGCTCCAACAGAGTTGAAAGAATTAAAGTTACAGTTGTAAGAGTTGACAGGTAAAGGCTTTGCAAGATCAAGTTGTTCACCATGGGGTGCTTCGGTTTTATTTGTGAAAAAGAAAGATGGCACCATGAGATTGTGCATAGATTACCGTCAGCTTAATAAAGTGACAATAAAGAACAAGTACCCATTGCCTAGGATCGATGATTTGCTCGATCAATTGAAAGGATCCACTGTGTTCTCCAAAATAGACTTGAGATCCGGGTACTACCAGCTGAGAGTGAAAGATTCAGATGTATCCAAGACCGCCTTTCGAACAAGGTATGGGCACTATGAATTTTTAGTTATGCCCTTTGGGTTGACCAATACACCTGCGGTATTCATGGATTTAATGAACTGCATTTTTAGGCCATACCTCGAAAAGTTTGTAGTCGTTTTTATTGACGACATGCTAATTTATTCTCGGGATGAGAATGAGCATACTGAGCACCTACGGATAGTTTTACAAACTCTTCGAGAAAATCAGTTGTATGCCAAGTTTAGTAAAAGTGAATTTTGGCTCAAGGAAATGGGATTCCTTGGACATATTGTCTCGAGAGATAGAGTCCGAGTAGATCCCAGTAAAGTCTCGGCCATAATGGACTGGAAGCCATCGAAGAACATCTCTGAGATTAGAAGTTTTCTAGGCCAAGCCGGCTATTACAGACGATTTGTCAAGGGGTTTTCCATGATTGCAACTCCTATTACTAAATTGTTACAGAAAAATGTGAAGTTTGAGTGGACAGAAAGATGCCAACAAAGTTTCGAAAAATTGAAGACAATGTTGACAGAAGCTCCAGTTTTAATACAGCCCGAGTCAGGGAAAGAATTCATAATTTACAGTGATGGATCCTTAAATGGATTAGGTTGTGTACTCAGCAAGAAGGCAAGGTGATTGCTTACGCCTCCAGACAATTGAAGCCTCATGAGAAGAATTATCCGGTGCATGATTTAGAGTTGGCTGCCATAGTCTTCGCTTTGAAGATTTGGAGACACCATTTAAATGGTGAAAAATGTCGAATTTTTACTGATCACAAAAGTCTGAAGTATTTGATGACACAGAAAGAGTTGAACTTAAGACAACGGAGATGCTTAGAGTTGATAAAAGACTATGAATTGGTCAATGACTACCATCCAGGAAAGGCGAATGTGGTCGCCGATGCTTTGAGCAGGAAGTCCCTTTTTGCTTTAAGAGCATTGAATTCAAGAATGATTTTATCCGACGATGGTTCTATTTTAACTGAGTTGAGAGCTAGACCAATGTTTCTTCAAGAGATCTTAGAGGCTTAGAAAGAAGATAGTGAAGTGTAATTCAGGAAAGCTCAGTGCGAGTCAGATGCTGAATCCGACTTTCGGACTAATTCTGATGGATACTTGATGTTTAGAGACAGAATCTGTGTACCGAGAAAAAAGGAGCTTATTCAGAGAATTTTACATGAAGTGCATAACGGATGTTTATCTATACATCCGGGCAGTACTAAGATATATAATGATTTGAAGCAACGATTTTGGTGGCCGAAAATGAAGAAAGACATTTCTGAGTTTGTTTCCAAGTGCATGATTTGCCAGCAAGTAAAGGCTGAACATCAAGTACCTTCTGGTTTACTTCAGCCCATCTTGGTTCCTGAGTGGAAATGGGACCGCGTCACCATGGATTTTGTAATGGGTTTACCGTTGTCACCAAGCAAGAAAGATGCTATATGGGTTGTAGTTGATAGACTCACTAAGTCAGCCCATTTTATACCCGTACGAGTGGATTACTCACTTGACAAGTTGGCAAACTTGTATGTTTCAGAAATAGTAAGGCTTCACGGAATTCCCTTATCGATCATATCAGATAGAGATCCGAGATTCATATCCAGATTCTGGAAGAAGTTGTAGGAAGCCTTGGGTACAAAGTTAAACTTTAGCACGACTTTTCATCCTCAAACTGACGGAGAGTCAGAAAGAGTAATTCAAATACTAGAGGATATGCTCCGGTGTTGTGTTCTTGAATTTCAAGGCAGTTAGGAAAAGTTTCTCCCATTAATAGAATTTGCCTATAATAATAGCTTTCAGTCGAGCTTAAAGATGGCGCCTTATGAGGCTTTATATGGGCGTAAGTGCAGAACGCCTTTATTTTGGACTGAACTTAAAGAAAACCAAATTCACGGGGTTGATTTGGTTAGAGAGCTGAAGAGAAAGTTAAAGTGATACGAGAATGTTTGAAAGCTGCATCAGATAGGCAGAAATCCTATTCTGATTTAAAAAGAAAAGAGATAGAGTATCAAGTCAGGGATAAAGTTTTCTTGAACGTGTCACCATGGAGAAAAGTCCTCAGATTTGGTCGAAAAGGCAAGTTAAGCCCACGTTTCATTGGACCTTATGAGATTATTGAGAGAGTTGGGCCGGTAACTTATCGTTTGGCTTTACCATCAGAATTAGAAAAGATACATGATGTGTTTCACGTGTCAATGTTGCGACGCTACAGATCAGACCCTTCACATGTGATTACCCCATCAGAGATAGAGATTCATCCCGACATGACCTACAGTGAAGAGCCAGTCAAAATTTTGGCTCGGGAAGTCAAGCAATTGAGAAATAAAAGTATTTCCTTAGTGAAAGTATTGTGGCAAAGACATGGGATAGAGGAAGCTACATGGGAAACAGAAGAGAATATGAGAAACCGGTATCCAAACCTTTTTGCTAGTAAGATTTTCGAGGACGAAAATCCCTAAGTGGGGGAGAACTGTGACAGCCTGATTTAGGGCCTAGTCGAAATAGTGGTGCAAGATCACGAATTCGAGGTGAATTTATGAGTTTTTAAAAGTTGATGCCATGTTTGCATGCTAGTATGAATGTTTCATGAAGCAATTTTATTAAATTGTGGTGGATTGGTCTAAAAGGACTAAATTGCAAAAGTTGCAAAATATGATTTTCTAGAAGCTTTTTGTATGAAATAGCTTTAGAATAGTAATTCGAAGTCCTTAAATAGAAATTTTTCCAAAAATATAATTTTGGACAAAATTGGCCTTGAGATGGTGTAATAGAAATTTTTAAGAGGAAGGGCATTTTGGTCATTTGCCTAATAAGTGATTAAAATAGGAAAAAGATGAGAAAAATTCACTCATCTTCTTCCTTGTTGCTGCCAAAAAAGTGGAGACACCATAGCTAGGGTTCTTCATTTTTTTCAAGCTTGTTAGTAAGTTCATCTTAGTCCCGTTTTTGATATTCTTCGCATTTTTGAAGTTCTCGTATTATGAATTAGCTATTTTTAGCTATTAAATGAGCTAAGATGCATGTTCAAAAATTTAGCCGTGAATGACATGCATGCTAAATGATGTTTTATGGGAGTTTATGAGAGTTTGATGTTAGATAAACATCTTTTTCTTAATGAATTTCATGAAAAATGATAGTGTGGACCATTTTGTAAAAAGTTATAAAATTGGTCATACCTATTAGAAATAGAGAGAATTGATGATTACTATAGTAGAGAAAATGATTCAGCTAAGCATGATATTTAAGAAAGTTGCATGAAAATCATTTTACGAGCCTATGGGTAAAAGTGTAAATAGGAAAAAGTATAGGGGCAAATTAGTAATTTTGCCAAAGTATGAGTTATGAGTTAATTTAGTCAATATGATTATTAAATGATCTATTTATGATTATAGATCAAGAAAAATGAAGCCCGGATCAAAACCGAGGCAAGAACAAAATCGAGGACTAAATTGCATAACTACATACATTTTGTATATTGAGGTAAGTTTGTATGAGTTCTAAGCTTTATGATTTTATCATTTAATTGCTTAGTATAATATACATGGTTGTCATGAATGGTTTAATGTTATGTTAAACAAAGAAGTCAATAAGATTAAACAAGAGAAAGTCCAGATTGAAGATGAATTACCCGAGAGATACGGTCCATTACATGAGATAAGAAAGTCCGTATAAGACCAAGCCAAGGCATGGCATCGGCAATTAAGCAAGTTATCATGTAAGCCCAAGGACTCAAGCTTGGCATTGATCAAGTTATCAAGCAAGTTATCATGTAGGTCCAAGGACCCAAGCTTGGCATTGAACAAGTTATCATGTAAGCCCAAGGACTCAAGCTTGGCATTGATCAAGTTATCAAGCAAGTTATCATGTAAGTCCAAGGACCCAAGCTTGGTATTGAACAAGTTATCATGTAATCCCAAGGACTCAAGCTTGGCATTGATTAAGTTATCAAGCAAGTTATCATGTGAGTCCAAGGACTCAAGCTTGGCATTGAATAAGTTATCATGTAAGACCAAGGCAAGCTTGGCATTGATTCAAGAAGAGATCTTCCATATAAGTCCATATCTAGAGTATGGCAGTGGCATGAAGTACATGACAAGAGATCTAGTATCCTCGGTAATTCATAGAAATTCATTTGGGCAAATGAGTAAGCTAAAATGTGAAAACAATGATGTTAAGAGAGCATAGCTATTACCAAGTTGAAATTGAATATTATTCATGTTATGAATGATGAGCTAGAAGACATAATCATTATGTTTAAGTATGCTGATCAATGTGATCAAGTGATACAGGTACCTTGTTACCTTACAAGTATGAGATTAGTAAGTACCATGAGACAAGTAAGAATCATGTATGAGTAAGTAAGTTTTATAGATGAGATAATGATACCATTCTCATGTCAAATGGTTTATCTGAAGCAAGTTTATTGATTATGTGTTATACATGCAAGCTTACTAAGCCAAATGCTTACGTCTTTGATTTTTTCTTTCTATGTAGTCCCGTCGAGCTAATTTGTGGATCATTGGAGTAAGAGCTCGTAGCACACTATCGACCCTTATTTTGGTATAGCCAAATTATATGACTAAGTATGACATGTATAGGAATCATTCATATTGAGAACATGTTTTGTGTAATGCCATTGTATAGGCTTTCAAGTTTATTATTATTTTGTATATGGCTAAGTGGTTGGCCAAACTTGTTTACGTTTTCTGTATATAGATATCAATGAAATACGTAGTATTATTCATGAAATATGTTGTTAATGAATTGTATTGTTTTGAGTTGGATTGATCTTAATTTCAGAGAGTCAAATGGCTTGGTAAATAGCCTCTAATTGCCTACAAGGTTAGACACACAGGCGTGTGTCTATACCGTGTTAACCGTGCACCTTAATGTTTTAAATAAAGTTAGACCACGATCATTTTACACGGCCGTGTGTAAGGACCGTGTAAGGCACACGCTCAAAGCATGGGCGTGTGCCCAGGCCGTGTGAATAAAGTCAGTAACCTCCCACGGTTGTAGACATGGGCGTGTCTCTAAGTAACATGGGCATGTGAACCTGCTAAGTTGAGTCTTAGATGAAGTGTCCAATAGAGTTCGGTTAATTGTTAAAGGCCTCGTAGGCCCATAATATGCATGTTATGATCAAGAAAGAAAAGTTTTAAGTTGGTTCAAAATTTTACAGCCCGTAAGTACATGTTTAAGTGAGTTTAAGCATGGAATGCCTCGTATCTAGTCCTAGCATCGGTCTCGGGTATAGGGTGTTACAGAATTTGGTGAATTTGATGATTTTGTGAATTAGGGACTAAAGTATCGAAATATGAGGGCTATTATGCAAAATGCCCTAAATTTGTGTATGTGGATTAAATTGAATGATTTGGTGATTGAATGGATTTGATTTGAATATGTATAGACCAAGCAAGAAGAATTTTGGATCGAGATTGAGGCAAAGATAAAGTGCTCGATTAATCGACCGTATCAATAGTTCAATGTCCGAGGTACGTTCGAACATAATACATGTATTTAGCTACGTTTAATGTTATGAAACGAATGGTATAATATTATCAAAATGTGAATGCTATGTGATAGATTGAGTTAAGTGGCACTGAGTGTGCGTATTCAGAAACATGACCGAGATAAATAGCACTGTGTGTGAAGAGTAATATAAATTTCAGCTTCGTGGTTGGCACTGTGTCTGCGATGCCGATTTGAGATCGGTTTGAGATGGATGTACTAAGTGTACGATACTAATTAAGCTTCAACTAACTATTTATGCACTAAGTGTGCGAATGAATTGAGGAAGAGACGAATGTTGATTGAATGAATCGAGATTATTGATTAGCAAAAGTATTTGACAACTAAGTGTTGGCTAAAGTACGCTCGAAATCTATGTGGGTGGTGAAATTATGAATGTGGTGATGGAAGAGCTAATTGAACATATTGATTATGGATGGTATTATATATATATATATATGATTGTAAATTTAATCTATGTGATGATATGTTTGATATAATGTATTATGTTATGAACTTACTAAGCTTTGTAATGCTTACTGTGTGATTTCCTTCTCTGCTTTGCGGTGTCAGTAAAACTAGCTCGGATCGGGGAATTGTCAGTGTTTCAGTCACACTATCAGCAATCTATTTTGGGGTATTTTGGAAAGATGTACATAGTTAAATATGGCATGTATAGGTTGGTCATTTGAATCATGTTTGAGATTTGTAGTAGCCATGGGATGTGGCTAGATATGTGCTAGTTTTGGCATGAATGGTTTTGGTATATATGATGCATCTTTTGGTATGGATTGTGAGTTGGGAAATGGACTTATGAATGGTAACTTTGTGTTGGAAAAATGCTAGTATGAATTAGTGAAATTGAGAAGGAATGATGTTTGGTATTGAATGTATTATGCTTGTGATGAGATAAGTTTTTTTTGTATTGAATTTGTCATGGTTGGAGATGGTATTGAATGCATGGTTTGAATGACTAATTTGGTATGTTTTTGGTGGTTATATGTGCATGAGATGTCTTGTTAAATATGGCTTGTAGGTTTGACCCTAAGTGGGTGGCATTTTGGCCTTGTAAAATGGCCTATAATGTCACACGGTCTAGGCGCACGGGCGTGCCTAAAGACCGTAGGTGAATTGGCAGAATGTAACCTAGTAGCACACGGCCTCGACACGGGGGTGTTAGCTAGCCGTAGTGTACAAGTCAGTAGCTTGCTAAGAGCACACGACCATGGCACACGGGCGTGCTTGGTGGCTATGGTGGAGAAGTCAGAATATGGCCTAAGAGTGCACGGCCTCAGTGCACGGACGTGCTGGGTGGCCGTGGGAATTAAGTCAGTATATAGCCATGGGGAGGACACACGGGGGTGTGTAGCAGCCGTGGAGGTCATACGGTTTCCTTCCACGGGCGTGTAACCCCTGTATTTTAGAAAATTTTTAACTTTTCATGAAATTTTGTATGTGTTTCGGTTTAATCCCGACCCTATCTTTAGCATGTGAAATAGGTCTCATAGACCTTGATAAGGGACAACATGATTGTAAATGAATGTGATTGAAAATGATTGACTTTTGTCGTAAATTCTAGTTGTTAAATGTTCTGATTGATCGGTAATGCCTCTTAAACCTATTCCGGCGACTGTCTCGGGTTAGGGGTGTTACATGGTAGCAAAGTTTATTTCAACATCAGAAATTCACTTTCAAAATATCGAAATGGCATTGAATAATCAACAAACATTAATTCAAGGGCTTAAAAATAAACTAGGACAGCTGACTACGTTAGTTTTCGAAAGGCAACCAGGTCGTTTACCTAATAATACCGAACCTAAACCACAAGAGCAAGTGAAAAAAGTAACATTAAAGAGTGGGAATGTATTGGTTGAAACAGAAAAGAAGAAACCACAAAAAACTAATAGGAAAAAGATGAGGAAGTCGAGAATGTAACACCGATATGTGAAGAATATAAACCACCAATCCCGTATCTGGCAAAGTTGAAGAAAGATCGTTTAGACACAAAGTACAGTAAATTTTTTGAACTTTTTAAACAGTTACATATTAACTTACCTTTTGTTGACGCTATTTCACAGATGTCGACATACACAAAATTCCTAAAAGAGCTTCTAACAAATAAAAGGAAGTTTGAAGAGATATCAACCATGGAACTTAATGAAGAATGTTCAGCCATCCTCCAAAATAAACTACCAACCAAATTGAAAGATCCAGGAAGTTTCACTATTCCCTGTTTAATTGGTAGTTTAAACATTGAGAAAGCACTAGCTGATTTAGGTGCTGGTATTAACTTAATGCCTTATAAAATGTTCAAGCAGCTTGGTCTTGGGGAACCAAAACCCACTAGGATGAGTATTCAATTAGCTGACAGATCTATTAAATATCCTAGGGGAATTATTGAAGATATTCTGGTAAAAGTTGAAAAATTTATATTCCCTGTTGTTTTTGTTGTGCTTGACATGGATGAGAATGTTGAGGTGCCTTTAATTTTGGGACACCCCTTTTTAGCTACTGCTAGGGCTATTATCGATGTAGGTGATGGTAAACTTGCGCTAAGGGTAGGAAACGAGGAAATTATTTTTCAAATTTACGATGCTATGCAATTTTCTAGAGAGCAAGATGATTCCTGTTATTTTATTGATGCCATTGATAATTTTATTCAAGATTCTTTACAGGAAATCATACATCACGACACGATGGAACTATGTCTTACACAAGGTGAGGGGGCAGACGATGATACCAATGAATTGAATTCTAATACATCTAGACAAAAGAAAGATGAGGGCATTGAAAAAAACGAAGAACTAAAAAAAACCCTCTATTAAAGAACCACCTAAATTGGAATTGAAACAGTTACCAAATCACTTAGAATACGCATTCCTCAGAGATAATTCTACACTAACAGTGATCATCTCTTCAGAATTGGAACCCAAGGAGAGAGACGAGTTGTTGCAGGTACTAAAAGAACATAAAAGAGCCATAGCTTGGAAAATTTCTGACATTAAAGGAATAAGTCCATCATTTTGCACCCATAAGATATTAATGAAAGATGAGTATAAACCATGTGTGCAACCTCAAAGACGATTTAATCCCAACATGAAAGAAGTTATTAAAGCTGAGGTAATTAAACTTCTAGACGCTGGAATTATTTATCCTATTTCTGATAGTACTTGGGTGAGTCCTATGCAGGTTGTTCCAAAGAAAGGAGGCATGATTGTTATAGCTAACGAAAAGAATGAAATGATTCCTACAAGAACAGTCACAGGTTGGAGAGTATGCATTGACTATAGGAAGTTGAATGACGCCACGAGAAAAGATCACTTCCCTTTACCCTTTATTGATCAGATGTTAGAAAGATTATCTGGGCATATGTACTACTGCTTCCTAGACAGACTCTCTGACTACTTCCAAATCCCAATAGCCCCTGAGGATCAAGAAAAGACAACATTTACATGTCCATACGGTACGTTTGCTTATCGTAGAATGCCTTTTGGATTATGTAATGCTCCTGCTACTTTTCAGTACTGTATGCTAGCCATCTTTGATGAACTTGTGGAAGGTATTATGGAGGTATTTATGGATGAATTTTCGATATTTGGTAATTCTTTCCATCTTTACCTTAAAAATTTAAAACGAGTTCTAATGAGATGTGAGGAAACGAACCTTTTGCTTAATTGGGAAAGGTGTCACTTTATGGTTCGAGAGGGGATTGTGTTAGGCCACAAAATTTCTACTAAAGGGATTGAGGTTGATAAAGAAAAAGTTGAAACCATAGAAAAATTACCTCCTCCTAGTTCAGTAAAGGCTATTCGAAGCTTTTTAGGACATGCTAGATTTTATCGAAGATTTATTAAGGATATTTCTAAAATAGCTAAGCCTTTAACAAAACTACTAGAAAAAGATGTGCCTTTCGATTTTGATCAGGAATGTTTAGATGCATTCAACACCCTAAAAAATAAATTAATAAATGCTCCAATTATAATTGCACCTGATTGGAATTTATCCTTTGAACTAATGTGTGATGCGATGATTTTGCAGTAGGTGCAGTTTTGGGACAGCGAAGAGACAAGCATTTTCAACCACTTTATTATGCTAGCAAACATTCACGCCCGCACAAGAAAATTACACCGCCACAGAAAAAGAATTGCTAGCTGTGGTTTTTGCATTTGACAAATTTAGACAGTATTTGATATTATCTAAAGTTGTCGTTTACACTAACCATTCAGCTCTTCGTTATCTTTTAACTAAATTTGATGCAAAACCGCGACTCATAAGATGGATTTTACTCTTACAGAATTTGATTTGGAAATTCAAGATAAGAAAGGAGCTAAAAATCTTGTGGCAGATCATCTTTCTAGGCTTGAAAATCCATATATCGAAGAACTCGATGAGAGTGAGATAAATGACTCGTTTCATGAAGAACAACTATTTGTTATATCTAACTCTAAGGTACCTTGGTTTGTGGATATTGCAAATTATCTAGCTGCTAACATCCTACCAAAAAGGTTAACACATCATCAAAAGAAGTGATTCTCTGCTGATGCGAAGAACTATTTTTAGGAGGACCCTTGTCTTTTATGTATATGTGAGAACTATTTTTGGGAGGACCCTTTTCCTATATGTGAAGATCAAATAATTCGGAGATGTGTTACAAAGGCAGAAGCAAGCAAAATCTTAGAACATTACCATTCAGGACCTTTAGGAGGACATTACAGCGGGATCTGGACAGCACATAAAACGCTCGAATCAGGTTTTTATTGGCTTACCTTGTTCAATGACGCTAACATGTATGTTGCTTCGTGTGACAAATGTCAGAGAACATGTAATATCTCTAAACGCGATGAAATGCCTCAAACATACATTCTATCATGTGAAATTTTTGATGGGGTATTGATTTTATGGGCCCATTCCCTAGCTCATTTGGAAATAAATACATCTTAGTAGCAGTGGACTATTTGTCAAAATGGGTGAAAGCTCAAGCCTTGCCTACTAATGATGCCAGAATGGTAGTGAGATTTCTTAAGAAACTCTTCTCTCGATTTGGAACACCAAGAGCAATTATTAGTGATAGGGGTACTCATTTTTGTAATACTCAATTTGACAAGGTCTTAAAGAAATATGGAGTACACCACAAAACAGCTACCCCTTATCACCCTCAAACCAGTGGACAAGTGGAAGTAGCAAATCGAGACCTTAAGCATATTCTAGAGAAAAAAGTTGAACCAAACAGGAAATATTGGGCATTAAAAGTAGACGATGCTTTATGGGCATATAGAATAGCGTTTAAAACCCCTATAGGAACATCCCCATAAAAACTTGTCTACGGAAAAAGTTGTCATCTACCATTTGAATTAGAGCACAAAGCTTTTTGGGCCATAAAATTCTTAAATTACGATCTTAAACCTACAGGTGAGAAGAGAATGATGCAGTTGAACGAGCTAGATGAATGGCGAACTAATGCCTATGAGAACTCACGTCTGTATAAGGAGGCAACAAAGCGACGCCATGATGCTCGTTTAAAGCAACTAAAGCAATTCGAAGTAGGAGATTTATCCTGCTATACAATTCAAGGCTCAAATTGTTTCCTGGAAAGCTGAAATCAAGATGGTCAGGTCCGTTCATAATCAAAACTATTTTTCCCTATGGCACAATTGAGGTAACTCATCTGACTTGTGGCACATTCAAGGTAAATGGTCAGTGACTGAAATTTTATAATGGTGAAGATTTTAGGGATATGGGAGAGGAGCTTCGGCTCCGTGAACCTTCATTTAGGATTGAAAATAGGGTAAGTCTAGCTTAAAAAATTAAACGAGCGTTTCTAGAGAGGCAACCCAAGCACTAATATCACTAACATTCATATTTTTGGTTTTAGCATCTAACTAAGAACTAACCATTTTAATAGACGCAGGATTTATCATCCGCACGGCATAGCACACGGGCGTGGCCATGGCCATGTGGAAACCACGGGGAGAGACACAGGCGTGGCAGAAGCTGTGCGAGTCAAGGAAGAAAAACTTTTCCCCAACATGGGATACGATAGAAGAGCCACGGCCGTGCGATGCAGCCGTGCTCGATTTTAAGTAAATGACACGGGTGTTAGACATGCCCGTGGCCCTAAGCCATGGTTGAAACTGAGATATTGACACAGGCGTTCAACATGCCCGTGCCTTTAAACTGTGTTTGAACCTGTCAAAGTAACACGGGCGTGGGACCTATAACACGGGCATGTGAGAAGTGAACGAAGCAATACACGGTCGTGCGAGGCGACTGTGTGACCTAACACGCCCAGGGAACACGGGCGTGTGCCACAACCTAGATGCACCCTATTTTAAAATTTACGAAACACACGGGCTAAACAATAGGTACACGGGCATGGCCCTTAACCGTGTGCCCTATTTCCTATTTAAACCAACCCACTATTCATCTTCTTCCAAAAATTTTCCCCTCCTCCATTCTGGCCACCGGCTCTGTCTCCTCCTTCCGTCAGTTCCCTTCCCTCATATTTTCTATTCCCTTTCTTCCTTCCCTCTTCTTCTCCATGCAGTTCACGCCCATGCAAACTCCAGACCGCGTCCGTGCACCGCTGCATGACCATGTATGACTACGTCTACTAGGCCACTTCTTTTAGCACCACTATCAATACATAATGACTCCCATACATGGGCGAAAAACTACAGTCCCTGTTTCAAAAAATGAAAGGGGCCGGTTCATCACCGTCAAGCGCATCTACCAAAGTGCGACACCCATTCTTACAGTTTCCTCTGAGAAACCAAAAGGAACTTTTCCAAATTTTACGAGCACGACCTATCAGTATAGGCAGATGCATTGACTGGGCTGCCCTAGAGCAAGTATAACTTGCTGATGCTGTTTGAGCCCTACTGTTCACCGACCCTTGGGAGCAGTTCTTCGGTATTGTCGAGCCTACATACCTCAAACTAACATTAGAGCTTTGCTCTACGTTTCATTTGTAGGAGGTAATGACGTACCACGATGACCCAGGCACTATACAGTTTCGCCTAGGAGGATTGGTTTGCAAAATGAGTGTTCCTGCATTCGGAGTGGCTTTAGGTCTTTTCACTGACCAATTCATGGAAGAGGAAGACCTCTCCAAGCTTCACCGCCACATCCACTATTCATCTTCCAAGTGTTGGCAGGCCTTAGCTCCAGGTTCAGCAACATACGATCCTAGTCACTCCAAGGCGACCGCTCTTCCCCCATCATTGAGGTACCTCCATGCCCTCCTCGTCCATACATTAATAGAAAGGCGCGAGAGCACCGGCATCGTTAACACCCACGACACCTATTTTCTGTGGAACATGGCATAAGGCAGCATGTTCGACCTTGCCTTCTTCATCGCTCTAGCCATCAAGCACCAGACGGAGCGGCATCATAAGGGGGTCATTTCCATGTGGCCTTATGTAACACGCCTCACGAGACACTTTGGTTTCCTCAACACCACGACACAATCATCCTCAGTCACCTTGATGGGCTAGATGTCTCCATAGGGCATCTCAACCATGATAAATATGAGGATGATCAAGCATCGCTGTGGGACCGATCCTCCCCAATACCATCTAGCCTATGCCACTGAGGAGAAGGATCTTGAGGAAATTACTGACGATATCCCCCCACCACACGAGAGGCCACCATTGAGCCATCACCCAGTTCATGAGGCAGCTTCTATTTTGGACATATCTGAGCACCTAACACGATTCGAGCAGCAATGCTTTTAGCGCTTCGATCACATCGACGCCATCCTCTACCAGATATGTCAGCATCTTCACATTTCATCACCGCCTCCACCTCGCAAGCCATCTGGCGATGAGGACTTCTAAGTCCTTTTTCTTTTATCTTTATGTTATTTTCATTTAATTTTTATGTTTAAAATACTAATTTTCATTTTATTTTTAATTTTGACTAATGTTTATGTTAGTAATTTTTAGGTTTCATAAGCATTATTTCCCAATTTACATTTTCTGGCAATATTTGAGTAATTCTTAAATGTTAAAGAACCGATTGATTTTATCGCAGTAAAAAAAGCCTAAAATAGCACTCTGGAATATCCAACTCTAAGGAGGAAAACCTGCCATGCCTCCTCCAACTTATCCCACACCTCCGAATCAGCTTTTACATTTCCAACTCAAGGAATCCATCCAAAATTTTGGAAGTTTCACCTCTCCCTTTCTCTCTTGATTTCATGCTATTAATCTCTAGATATATATCTTTATACATTGAGGGCAATGTACATCTTAAGTGTGGGGGGTGAATTTTATTTTAAAAATTTCCTAACTTTTTGCATTATTCTTAAATCCCTGAATATTGTCTTGTTCTTAAGTAATTTTCTCATATTATTATTAGAATGAAATTTCCTTTGATTCATGATTTTTATTGATATGTTTTGGATTAAGTCATTGATAATTATGCAGTGATGATTTAAACTTTAGGAGACTAGAGAATCAAGCATGATGAGTCTATTTTCAGAATTAAAAACTTGTTAGGTTGGCTACCTGAATCCAATTATTACCTTGAAGTTTTAAATTTACAAGGTTGATATCAAAAACCCATAATTTTTGTGAGATTTTGAGCCTTTTAGAGCATACATTCTTTTCTTGCTCACTTTATTAATTATGAGTGTGTCAACATTGTTTTGTTATTCTAGACCTTGCTTCGATTATACATGTCAAGACCACATCATTGATTTGATATACTGAAATGATAAAGGCACCTAGGTTTTAACCCACTTACTCCCAAAAAGCCTATCTTCATGTTTAACCCTTAGTAAACCCCTTTGATCCTAACAATCCTTTCATTGATCTACCCTCAACATTAACCAAAAAAAGAAAAAACTCATTCTTTTTGATTCATAAAGAATTTTTCCTATTGAATTAACTCCTTTTTGTCGAGATTTGATTTGAGAATTTTTCTAACTATGTTTTTCATTTCAGTTGTTAAATTCTATTATTGAATTTGATTTGTTCTTCATAATTAGTTCTATGTTAATTGAGCTTATACGTTTAAATTCCATATCTTGAGAAGAAGCTCTTGCTATGAAATTTTAAATGATGTAATTATTCGAATCTTAGTTCATCTTTCTAGTTAGGTAATTTGTCAATTGAATCTCGATTCTAACCTTTTAATTCAACTTTTATCCACACCTTTAACCAAAGCCCTGTTACAACCCTTAAAAGACCTTTTGATCTGTGTATCATTTCATTCTATAGTGGTAGAGATTTGATTTTCATGCAAGCCTATGGGATTACCTTTTCATGTTCGACTTTTGAGTGCTTAATTTTGAACCTTAAACACTTTGGGTGATTTGAGTGAATCTTTAGTGAGGGTGTCAACCCTTGTCGATTTTGAATTAAAGGTAATTATTTAGGTAAGGGAAAACACCTATGTTTTCGTACTATAAAAACTATGACTTTGATTGTTTGAATATTTAGAACCCTTTTGGTTAAATTATCAATGTATGAATTACCTATGAATTATGATGAAACACTATTGATGAATATTATGAATTGAGAAAGTTCATTTTAATTATGAATTGAGAATTTTGCTTGAGGACAAGCAAATGATTAAGTGTGGGGGTATTTGATAAACCGTAATATGTACATATTTTAATACCACATTTAGCATACTTTTGGATGACTTATCCCCTGAATTGTGGAATTTGATGCTCCTAATCCTTTAATTTCATGTTTTATACTTAAGAGAGCATCGGAGGATGAAAAGAACGAGAAACGGGCCAAAAATGGATAAAATGGGCCAAAGTAAGAAGTCCACATGGCCTGGAGATAACCACACGGTCGTGCCACTTTAGCAGACCCAAACACGGCCTGGGCTCGATTTACACAGGCGTGCCACACGGGCGTGTCCCTGTCGTGACCTGTTTTAATTCCACTCGGAAAAGGATACTTAAAGGCAAAGAGAGACATTCCGAAAGCCTATATAAACACCCTAGAGGGTAACCTAAAGGGGGGCGAAGGAGCGAAGCTAGAGAGGGCCGAATTATGGGATTTGCTCGAAGACAATAGTTGATTCATCTCAAGAAGCTGGAATCATACTCAAAATGGAAGATCTTCCCTTCAATTTCCTTCATGGGTTTTAGGGTTTTTCTTATGTTTTGTTTTATATTTTCTTATGAGATGTATTCTTTTATAAACATGACTAAACCCCTCAAATACCTGAGGGGGATGAAACCTAAGACGGATCTTGTTATTGTTTTTCTGAACTATATGATAAATACTTGATTTGTTCTTAATTATGTGTTCTTAATTCTTGCTTTGATATTTTAGGATATTGATTCAAGTATTGATGTGCTTAGGCAGTGGAGCAAAAGTCCCTATTTAAGAGTAGATCTAGCACACTTAAGCGTAGTTGATCGGACTCCTAGAGATAGGACGACGAAAATCTACCGGATTAGAGTCAAACCTAATATAGGAGTCCATAGATCGAGTTAATGCAAATGTAAGGGTTTTAATTAGAAAGTGATTTCAATTAATCAACCTAGGGTTAGACGTTAGTAGCCTCGAGAGAGGTATTAATATAAATTAGAGAGTCCTACGGATCAAGTCAAGTGAATAAATCGTCTAGTTTAGAGTTAAATAACAAGTGAAGTCTAGGTGGATTCTTCCTCAGGTATTGTCTTAATCAATTGGTTTTCTCAAAAGTATTTCCCCAACTCATTCTCTGTGTCTTAGCATCTTTAGCTTAGTAATTAGTTAGTTTTAGATTAAACAACAATTCCCTTAATTCTTAGGCTACATAATAGAAAGATAGTAATTATTAGTACTCTTGGTCCTTGAGGATACGATATTTCTGGTCTTTCCATAGCTATACTACCAAACGATAGGAGCGCTTGCCTTATTCGTTGTCATAGTTAGTTTGGACACGGTCACATGCATACAGTCAATTAGCAGTAAATAGTCAAATGTAGTCTGGGCCTAAGCCCATTTCAGTTTTAGTAGCAGTTCAGGCCTTAGCCCATTTCAGTTTCAGTATCCGATATGCATTAATCAGTAACAGAGTCTTACCCAACCAACCTCTACACACCATCTCCGTCCATCCCAACACTCCATGTGGGGTTCAAAATACCCACTCAGCCCTGCACTCCAAGTAGTACCGAATGCGGCATATAATCACTAAGTTGCAGCTGAGTTTCTAGATATTAGGCTTAAAGCCTTTCAGTACACTTTCTCCATATTTCATCATCCAACCCAATGCAATGCAAACATACAATAAATGGCATGCTATTACATGGTTAATAGTTACACATACAGTTCAGTATACATGCATATAAGCATCATGCTCAATACATACACTCAGATAATACATTTATGGGTCTAGGTAACGTTTACCGACCCTACAGTAGGTTCACAGTCGACTTGGGCGACCTGTGCAACCCTAGGAATCATTTTAGATAAATGGGCTCACACGCCTATATGGCTTGCCCGTGTGGGCCCACACGCCTAGATTGGCCTTGGCCCGTGTGGATCACACGGCCTGGCCCAAATTCCTACACGCCCGTATAGACTATCCATGTGGGGCTACACGGCTCAAATCGGTCTAGCCCTTGTGACGCACACGGATTACCTGGCCATCACACGACCGTGTCTTGTGCGCATGGCCTAGCTTTGTCGATCACACGCCCGTGTTATGGCACACGGCCTACCAGACGGGCAACCACACACCTGTGTGGTATCGACAGTGGGGTTTATGGCTTTCGCTGAAACCCATTTTTTGCGTAATCGGGGACACACCTGGTATCGATTAATGCTAAAATGATCCCTGAGCACTCCAGAACCTAAAAATCGACATTCCAACACCCAATTTCAATAACATTATCAAAACTTAAACGAGATTGTAACGAGATGTTCATCCATTAACCATTGATAACCATACCTTCGATCAAAATGAGAATTCGACGCACTTAAGTCGTCGATTGGGAACGATATACAGTCCCTTGATTAACTTCTAAACACCAAAAGGAAACCCCTCTTAGAATGTATTCAGAAAAACATTTAGATTATCAGAAGTCGAAACTTACCAATAATGCACAAAAGCTGAATTAATGGGTCATGGAAATTCAGAAGTAGATGGAGAAAAAACACAGCAGCAAGGGAACAAAAGGGGCAGCGAAAAAAAAGAAACAACAAGAAAAAGAAAATGAGAAATGGCAGAGAAAATGGTCAGTTTTTCTGAAGAGAGAAATTTTTAGGAAAACTGATTTACTCAAATTCCACTACCTACAATATCTCAACCACCCACATCTCAAATTTTTGAACACAAAACCTCTAGCAGATTGACACTCCACTTATCCTTTAGAACAGCAGGCTCATTCTGTTATATACTTTACAAAAAATTAAATTTAAGCCTACTGACCAAGGTTAAGGTTTAAGTCAGAAAAATACCAAAATTTACCAAAGCTAGGGCTTGAACTTGGGACCTCACACACACACACCAAGAACACTTAACCACCGAAGCAGATACACAGTTGTGTCAAGAATTTACAGAAACATAATTATAAAATTTGGGGCGTTACATATATTGTGTTTGTACAAAATTAGTAAAGATAAAAAACTATGTATCAAATATGTTCAATTCTAATTCCAATTCTAATTCCAATTCCAATTCCAATTCCAATTCCAATTTGAGTTTGAACTTGAGTTGGAACACATAAATTGAGCATGATGTCAAGTATGAGAATCCAACTCAAGTTTTATCAAATAAACAAGCCTAATTAAATTTAGTAAAGCTAATTATAGTAGTTTAATCTTTATCTTGTATTAAGTTTATATTTTAAAAGTGAAAGACAATGAAGCTATATTGGAGCATTAAATTCTCAAGGTTTCTATGGAGATTGCTGATAAACCGTAATATGAACATATTTTAATCCCACATTTAGCATACTTTTGGATGATTTAAGCCTTGAATTGTGTAATTTGGTGATCTTAATCCTTTGTTGTCATGTTTTATACTTAGAAGAGCACCAAGGATGAAAAGAATGACAAACGGGCCCAAAATGGAGTAAATAGGCTATATCATGAAATCAACACGGCCTGGGTCTGAGACCACACGGCCATGCCTCCTTAATAGTCTCGAACATGGCCTGGCCACGATTCACAGGGCGTGTGCCATGGGCGTGTCCCTGACATGAGAAAGAAGAGTTTCAGTCGGATTAGGGTACTTAGAGGCAAAGAAAGCCATTCCAAAAGCCTATATAAATATCCTAGAGGCCAACCTTCAGTGGGGGTCTAGCTAGGCCAAGGAGCCGAGCCAGAGAGGTAAGAATTGTGGGATTCACTCAAAGAAAGCCAGTTGATTCATCTCAAGAAGCCGGAGTTATACTCAAGACGGAGGATCTCTCCTTCAATTCCTTCAGGGGGTTTTAGGGTTTCTTATGTTTTGTTTTATCTTTTCTTTTGAGATGTATTCTTTTACGATTATGAACTAAACCCTCAGATACCTGAGGGGATGAAACCTAGATAAATCTTGTTATCGTTTGCTGAACTATATGATAAATACTTGATTTGTTCTTAAATATGTGTTCTTAATTCTTGTGCTGATATTTCTGGGATATTGATTCAAGTACTGATGTGCTTAGGTAGAGGAGAAATAGACCCTACTTAAGAGTAGATCCAGCATAGTTGAGCGGAGTTGCTCGCGCGCCTAGAGATAAGGTGACAAAAATTTACTGAATTAAGGTCAAACCTAATGTGGGAGTCCATAGATCGAGTTAATACAATTCTAGGGGTTTTAATTAGAAAGAGATTTCAATTAATGAACCTAGGGTTAGACGTTAGTTGCCTCGAGAAAGGGATTAATATACATTAGGGAATCCTACGGATTAAGTCAAGTGAATAAATCGTCTGGTTCAGAGTTAGATAACAAGTGAAGTCTAGGTGGATTCTTCCTCGGGTATTGTCTTAATCAATTGGTTTTTCCCAAGGTTATTTTCCCCAATTCATTCTCTTTGTCTTTTCATCTTTAGCTTAGTTGTTAGTTAATTCTAGATTAGATAAAAATTCCTTTAATTCTTAGGCTAAATAATAAAAAGAAAGTTAGTATTAGTACTTTTGGTTCCTTTGGGTTCGACAATCCGGTCTTGCCACAGCTATACTACTGTTCGATAGGTGCACTTGCCTCAAGTCGTTGTCACAGTTAGTTTCTAGGCTCGATAATTCTTTTTATAAATTTTTAAGACTATGACACACGATTATTCTTTGGAGGTTCTGAATGGAGGTTGGAGGAACCACACCAATTTCTCATGGGGTAGTCAAAGAAACCAAAGACAATAATCCTTCCCACAAGAAAAGAAGCCAAACCTTGAAGAAATGCTAACAAAATTTATAGAGGTGTCAGAAACTCGTTTCCAAAATACCGAAACAATATTGAACAAACAGCAAGGATCAATTCAAAGGATTAAAGATCAAATTGGACAACTAACTAAGTTAGTTTCTGAAAGGCAACCAGGAAGTTTACCTAGAGAAAAAGAGCAGGTGAAAGCAGTTACACTGAGAAGTGGAAAGGAGTTAGTTGAAACAACGAAGAAGATACCACATGACACAAATAAAGCAATAGATGAGAAAGTTGAAGATGTAACGCCAGTACGCAAAGAATGTAAACCACCAATCCCATATCCGACAAAGTTAAAGAACGACCAATTAGATGCATAATACGGTAAATTTCTTGAACTTTTTAAACAGTTACATATTAACTTACCTTTTGTTGAAGCTATTTCACAGATGCCGACATACGCGAAATTCCTAAAAGAGCTTCTAACAAATAAAAGGAAGTTTGAAGAGATATCAACTGTGGAACTTAATGAAAAATGTTCAGCCATCCTCCAAAACAAGCTACCAACCAAATTAAAAGATCCAGAAAGTTTCACTATTCCCTGTTTAATTGGTAGTCTAAATATTAAGAAAGCACTAGCTGATCTAGGCGTCAGTATTAATTTAATGCCTTATAAAATGTTTAAGCAACTTGGTCTTGGGGAACGAAAACCCACTAGGATGAGTATTCAATTAGCTGACAGATCTATCAAATATCCTAGGGGAATTATTGAAGATATTCTGGCAAAAGTTGATAGACTTATATTCCTTGTTGATTTTGTTGTACTTGACATGGATGAAGACATTGAGGTACCTTTAATTTTGGGGAGCCCTTTTTTTTAGCTCTCTTGCTAGATTTCATTATTGATATAGGTGATGGTAAACTCGAGTTAAAAAAAGCGACGACGAGAAATTATCTTCCAAATTTATGATGCTATGCGGTACTCTAGAGAACAAGATGATTCCTGTTATTTTATTGATTCCGTTGATCATCTTATTCAAGATACTTTGCAGGAAATCATACATAACGACACGATGGAACTATGTTTTACTCAAGGAGAAGGGGAAGATGATGATACAAATGAGTTGAATCCTAATACATCTACCTCTAGACAAAAGAAAGAAGATTGCATTGAAATCAACGACGAACTAAAACAAAAACCCTCTATTGATGACCCACCGAAATTGGAATTAAAACAGTTGCCAAAACACTTAGAATATGTATTCCTAGGTGATAACTCTATGCTACCAGTAATTATCTCTTCAGAACTGGAATCAAGAGAGAAAGACGAGTTGCTACAGGTACTAAGGGAACATAAAAAAAGCCATAGCTTGGAAAATTTCTGACATTAAAGGAATAAGCCCATCGTGTTGCACCCACAAAATTCTAATAGAAGATGAGTATAAACCGTGTGTGCAACCTCAGAGACGTTTGAACCCCAACATGAAAGAAGTTGTTAAGGCTGAGGTAATTAAACTTCTAGATGTAGGAATAATTTAT
This sequence comes from Gossypium bickii, assembly GCA_025503065.1. Taxonomy (NCBI): domain Eukaryota; kingdom Viridiplantae; phylum Streptophyta; class Magnoliopsida; order Malvales; family Malvaceae; genus Gossypium; species Gossypium bickii. The sequence goes on from CP106716.1 coordinate 95,858,172, forward strand.
CCTATTTTTGACAGTACTTGGGTAAGTCCTGTACAGGTAGTTCCAATGAAAGGAGGCATGACCGTTGTAGCTAACGAAAAGAATGAATTAATTCCTACAAGAACAATCACAGGTTGGAGAGTCTGTATTGACTACAGAAAGCTAAATGACGCCACCAGAAAAGATCACTTTCCTTTGCCCTTTATCAATCAAATGTTAGAAATATTATCAGGGCATATGTACTACTGCTTCTTGGACGGATTCTCTGGATACTTCCAAATCCTAATAGCTCTTGAGGATCAAGAAAAGACAACATTTACATGTCCATACGGTACGTTTGTTTATCATAGAATGCCTTTTGGGTTGTGCAATGCTCCTACTACTTTTCAGCGCTGCATTCTGGCCATCTTTGACGAACTCGTGAAAGACATTATGGAGGTATTTATGTATGACTTTTCGATTTTCGGTAATTCTTTTCATCTTTGCCTTAAAAATTTAAAGCGAGTTCTGATGAGATGTGAGGAAACGAACCTTGTTTTAAATTGGGAAAAATGTCACTTTATGGTTCGAAAAGGGATTGTGTTAGGACATAAGATTTCTAGTAAAGGGATTGAGGTAGATAAAGTAAAGGTTGAAACCATAGAAAAATTACCTCCTCCTAGTTCAGTTAAGGCTATTGGAAGTTTTTTAGGACATGCTAGATTTTATAGAAGATTCATTAAAGATTTCTCTAAAATAGCTAAGCCTTTGACAAAATTACTAGAAAAAGATGTACCTTTCAATTTTGATCAGGAGTGTTTATATGCATTTAATATCCTCAAAGATAAACTAATAAATGCTCCGATTATAATTTCACCTGATTGGAATCTACCCTTTGAACTAATGTGTGATGCGAGTGATTTTACAGTAGGTGCAGTTTTGGGACAGCGAAGAGACAAGCATTTTCAGCGAATTTATTATGCTAGCAGAACATTGACGCCTGCACAAGAAAACTAAACCACCAAAGAAAAAGAATTGCTAGCTGTAGTTTTTGCATTTGACAAATTTAGACAGTATTTGATATTATCTAAAGTTGTCGTTTACACTGACCATTCAGCTCTTCATTATCTTTTAACTAAATCTGATGCAAAACCTCGACTCATACGATGGATCTTACTCTTAGAGGAATTTGATTTGGAAATTCGAGATAAGAAGGGAGTTGAAAATCTTGCAGCAGATTACCTTTCTAGGCTTGAAAATCCACATATCAAAGAATTAGATAAGAGTGTGAGATAAACGACTCCTTTCCTGAAGAACAACTCTTTTCTATAACCAACTCTGAGGTACCTTGGTTTGTAGATATTACGAATTATTTAGCTGCTAACATTCTTCCAAAAAGGTTAACACGTCATCAAAAGAAGCGATTCTTTGCTGACGCGAAAAACTATTTTGGAGAAGATCCTTTTCTTTTCCGTATATGTGCAGATCAAGTAATCTGGAGATGTGTTACAAAAGCAGAAGCAAACAAAATTTTAGAACATTGCCATTCAGGACCTTCAGGAGGCCATCACAGCGGGATTAAGACAGCACACAAAACACTCGAATCAGGTTTTTATTGGCCCGCTCTATTTAAAGATGCCAACAGGTATGTCGCTTCATGTGATAAATGCCAAAAAACAGGTAATATCTCTAAACGTGATGAAATGCCTCAAACATATATGCTATCATGTGAAATATTCAACGTATGGGGTATTGATTGTATGGGTCCATTTCCTAGTTCATTCGGAAATAAATACATCTTAGTAGCAGTAGATTACATGTCAAAATGGGTAGAAGCTGAAGCCTTACCTACTAACGATGCCAGAGTAGTAGTGAAGTTTCTTAAGAAACTATTCTCTTGATTTGGAACACCCAGAGCAATTATTAGTGATAGGGGTACTCATTTTTGTAATACTCAATTTGATAAGGTCTTAAAAAAATATAGAGTACACCACAGGATAGCTACCCCTTATCACCCTCAAACCAGTGGGCAAGTGGAAGTAGCGAATCGAGAGCTTAAGTGCATCTTAGAGAAAATGGTTGAATCAAACAGAAAAGATTGGGCGTTAAAAGTAGAAGATACTTTATGGGCCTTAGAACAGCGTTTAAAACTCCCTTAGGAACATCCCCGTACAAACTTGTCTACGGAAAAAGTTGTCATCTACCATTTGAGTCAGAGCACAAAGCTTTCTGGGCTATAAAACTCCTGAATTACGATCTTAAAACCGCAGGTGAAAAATGGATGATGTAGTTGAATGAGCTAGATGAATGGCGAGCTGCAGCCTATGAGAACTCATGATTATATAAGGAGGCGACAAAGCGACACCATGATGCTCGTTTAAAGCATTCAAAGCAATTCAAAGTAGGAGACTTAGTTCTGCTATACAATTCAAGGCTCAAATTGTTTCCTGGGAAGCTGAAATCAAGATGGTCAGGTCCATTCGTGATCAAAACTATTTTTTATTATGGCACAATCAAGGTAACTCATCCATCTCGTGGCACATTCAAGGTAAATGGTCAGCGACTGAAAATTTATAATGGAGATGATTTTAGGGATTTGAGAGAGGAGCTTTGGCTTCGTGAACCTTCATTTAGAAATGAAAAACAGGGTAAGTCTAGTTTAAGACTTTAAACGAGCGCTTCTCAAGAGGCAACCCCAGCACTAACTTCACTAAAGTTATATTTTTGATTCGAAGCACCTAACAGAAAACTAACCAATTTATTAAGCACAGGGTTTAAGTACCACACGGCCTTACACACGGCCGTGGCCGTGGCCGTGGCCATGTGGACGCCATGAATGAGTACACGGGCGTGGCGGCAACCATGCAGAAACAGGATAAATTTTTTTCCCTAGACACGGGCTTCGACGAAAAGACATGGCCGTACAGCTCAACCGTGACCGATACTGAGTAATCCACGCGGGCGTGCGACGCTCCTGTGCATCCAACCCGTGGTGAACACTGAGTAACCAAACACGGGCATAAGACATGCCCGTGCCTTAGGACCGTAGACGACACTGACTTATGAAGCATGGGCTTAGAAAAAATTGACACGAGCATGTGATACTGCATAAACGTGCCTAAATTTAAAATTCGCGAAAAACACAGTCTGACTAAAGGGAACACGGGCGTGGCCCCTGACCGTGTACCCCACTCCCTATTTAAAGACCACCAAGCCCGTCTTCCCTAAATTTCCCCCCATTTCAAACCCTAGCCATTTTTCTCTCTGAAACCACCACCACATTTCCAGCCACCAGCAAAATCCTCCTCTCCCTTAACTCTCCATACCCCTCAGCTCATTCTCTTGTCCACATACACATAGGAAACCATCCCACGCCTGTGCCGATAGGATATACACCCATACACAGACGCGACACAGCCGTGTACCCTATTTTTTTCGCAGCAAACGCCCGTGTATGGCCCTTCAGCGCCCGTGCTCCTCCCAACTGCGCCGTTTCTCTCTAATAACTTCACCGGGTTCCCCCCCATTTTTACATTTCTTAGAACTAATTTATCATTAGAATCTTATTTAGTTTTTATCTAGTTTATTGATTATTGTTCAAAAATTAGTTATACTTACTATTAGATTAATTTAGTCATTGTTTAATAATGATTCATATTTATGCAAAATATTACACTATTCTTATTGTGATTTGTGTCCTTATTATATCATTGACATTGTTGAGTTCCTAACTGCATATGACATGTCTTGGATACAAACACTACTTGAATCATTGCATATATGTTGTTTCCAGGAAAATAATGTCATCATCCCGAGGCAAGAAAACTGCAGTCTCGAGTTCTAAAAAACAAAAGGGACCAGGTTCGTCATCAGCCAGCGCATCCGTCAAAGTGCGCCACCCATTCTTACGATTTCCTCCAGGGGCACAAGAGGACCTGTATAAGATCTTCGCGCACGACCCCTCGGCACAGGGAGATGTATTAATTGGATCACTTTGGAGCAGGTCCAACTAGTCGACGACGTACGGGCTCTCCTGATTACCGACCCTTGGGACCAATTCTTCAGAATCATTGAGCCCACATATCTAGAGATCACTTTGGAGCTCTGTTCTACGTTCCACCTTCAGACGGTGATGACGCGCCACGATGACCCCGGTACAATCCAATTCCGTCTCGGAGGCATTATACGAGAACTGAATATACCACAATTCAGGGCCGTATTGGGACTATATACCAACAAATTCATAGAGGATAATGATCTCTCGGAGCTTCATCGCAATATCCATAACACCTCATGAGATGTTGGTACAATATAGCCCCCAACAAAGGCAGTTATGACCCCAGCCGATCCAAGGCGACGGCTCTTATCCCATCTCTGAGGTACGTACACACTATTTTAGCTCATACACCTACAGGTCGGCGAGAGAGCACTGGCGTCGTCAATACTCACGACGCCTACTTTCTATGGTGCATGGTGAGTGGGCATGTTTTTGACCTAGCCTATATCATAGCTCGCGCCATTCAACATCAAACGGAGCAACATAGGAGAGGAGTCATATCTATGGGTCCCTATATCACTGATCGTTGTTTTCGCGATGTCAAAGTCTTAAAATTTATAAAAAGAATAATCAAACCTGGAAACTAACTATGACAATGATTTGAGGCAAGCACACCTATCGAACAGTAGTATAGTTAAGGCAAGACCGGAATGTCAAACCCAAAGAAACCAAAAGTACTAATACTAACTCTCTTTTTATTATTTAGCCTAAGAATTAAGGGAATTGTTTATCTAAACTAAAATTAACTAACAACTAATCTAAAGACTCTAAGACAAAGAAGAATGTAATTGTGAAAATAACTTGAGGAAAAAACAATTGATTAAGACGACACTCAAGGAAGAATCCACTTAGACTTCACTTGTTATCTAACTCTGAGCCAGACGATTTATTCACTTGACTTGATCTGTAAGATTCCTAAGTATTTCTAACCCTAGGTTGATTAATTGAAATCTCTTTCTAATTAAAACCCCCAGAATCGCATTATCTCGATCTATGGACTCCCATATTAGGTTTCACCCTAATTCGGCAAAATCTCGTCACCTTATCTCTAGGCACGTGATCAACTCCGCTTAATTGTGCTAGATCTACTCTTAGGCAGGGGCTCCTCTACCTAAGCACATCATACTTGAATTAATATCCTAGAAATATCAAAATAAGAATTAAGAACACATAATTAAGAACAAGTCAAATATTTATCATATAGTTCAGCAAACGATAACAAGATTCATCTTAGGTTTCATCCCCTTCAGGTATCTGAGGGTTTAGTTCATAACGATAATAAAAGAATACAACTCAGGTATCTTTGTTTGTGTCAAGGTCTGGAGGGAATAGTCCTGGGTCTGCCTTATCTAACAATACCTGATCTCCGATTTTGGACTTGTCTGTCTTGTAGAGTGGTTTTGATTCTGTTTCCTCTATCCCTAATTTTTCCTTGAAGTGCATTTTCCACTCGTCTAAGTCATTGGTTTGAATCTTTTGCTCCTTGTGAGTTTTTTCTTTGTTGGCTTGGGGTTCGTGTTTTGGCTCAGGTTTGTATCCTTATGGTGTTTCCTACGGTGAAGGTTGTAACATCCTTAAATCGGGGTCTCTGCATTTTGCTTGTGTTGCATGTGATGAATTGTCTATTATGGTTATCTATTGTGTTCTGGGGTCTAGTTATAACCCTGGGTTAGGCCTGAGTTAGGGTTAAAAATTTTGTTTTAGTGCTTGGGAAGAGGGAGCTAGGTGAGTTAGGTGTTAAAAGAATTTTTTGGGGGTTTGTGACACACGAAATCAATTGGAAAAGTGGCAAGGAGGCGCCACTTAAGCACAAGGGAGATGACGCCACAAGCAGGGGAAGGAGAGCTCGGGTTCGAGCTGCAGAAATCCCTGCTTTGCTATTTCTTTTTCACGCCAGAAGCAGGGAGGAAGTGTGCTTAGGTGGGACTCTCTTGATGGATGAGGATTAAGCTATCAGATTTTAAATGGATGAAGGGGAGGAAAATGTGGAGTTTGACTCATTCAAACAAATTTGAACTGATGGAAGGGAGGAAATTTAGGAGTTTGAATTATTTCAAACTCATTCGAAGTGTTGGCCGAATTTTTGACTTTGGGGAAGGAGGTGTAATCAGTTTTGGGATTTTGGGGAGTGGCCAAATGTGTTGTGTGGGATAGCTAAGGACGGTTAGCTTAAAAGGGCAGTCTCTTGGTGTTTAAGGTCAAAATCAAAACCTCTCTTGCCTTTCTCCTCATTTTGATTCTCTCCTTTCGGCATTCTTGGTGCTTGGCCGAGCCACCTTTGCTTTTTCTTTGTAAAAGCCGAAACCCAAATAGCCATTCTTTTTCTTTTCTTTTCGATTCTCTTTGGTTAGCCTATTGCCAAATCCACCTCTTGTGCACTTCTTCCCCTATTTTGCTCAAGCCGAAACTTGACCACTCATATCTCCTTCTCCATTTTCTTTCTATTCCATCTTTTCTTCTCTCAATCTCTTTGTGTCAAAATTTCTCCCACTCTCTCTTTGCCGAATCTCTTCCTTTCCATTCGATTTTTCTTCTTCATCCTCCAACTTGTAACACCCCAAACCCGGTCCAAACACCACGACCGAATCTGGTATGTTACGAGGGAAACGTATTTGAAAATCTTGAATTTGTACTAAATAGATTTGCTAAAACTTTGTTTCTTTTGCGAAAAACAAGTTGTTGAATATTGTTACTAAAACATTTAGACTTAGTAAAATTTGCAATCAAGTTTGAAAACCATTGATTTTCATATGCTTATAAAATCTGTGCGATACCCGATGGTATAGTTTAAAAACATATCGCTTTGTTGGTTTGAAAACGTCGTCTTTCCAAATTTTAATCAAAATTCGTACCAAGTTATTTTTGTTACAAAGATGTTAAAATCCAATGTAAAACATAAACAAAGATAAAGCACATCTTAAAAAGGCTTTTACAAATCCAAGATAAACCCAAATAAAAATAAATAACTAAAGTACCCAAATGCAATAAATCGAGCAAAACTTTTATTCCGCATGGCATGAGCACCGAGTCCATCCGGCTCCAAGTCGCGTCTTCACGAGTCACCGAAATGTCAAAGGAGAGGGTGAGTCGAATGACTCAGTGTGTAAATCCCGCTCCCGATAAAACAACATGCTAACACCCATCATACATAGTAATACAATCAATGCAACCCGATCCTAACCATCCATACTCCTTTCTACCCCGTGTGGTACCAAAACCACTGGTGACATCTGATCACGATGTGTTACTAAAACACCGATGTCCCAAAGACATAATATCCGTCAATGTGGTCCCAAAACCTTTGGTGTCCCAAAGACACAATGTGCTACCAAAGCACTGGTGACGAAGTCACAAATCCAACGATGATGGGGCCAACCCATCGTGTGTTACCAAAACACTAGCAGACAATCCCATATCTCAAGTGGGGCCAACCCACGGTGGTCAAACCACAGGGACAAGTCGCAATGAGGTGCAAACCTCTCGGTGTCCCAAAGACACAATGTGCTACCAAAGCACCGTGACCGTAGTCACAAACCGGTGATGGGGCCAACCCATCGCGTGTGTTACCAAAACATCTGGCGTCAATCCCGTATGATCATCTGTGGGGCCAACCCATCGTGGTACTGAGAGCCATTGGGACGAGACGCCGAGGTACCAAACCTCTGGAGGTGCCAAACCTCCGTGACCCAAAGTCACAAAGTGTGCTACCAAAGCACCGGTGCTCGTCAAGACAAAAATATCATCGCTCCCTCTCTCTCTCGTATCACCCCATCATGATACCATACTCATGTAATCATGCATATCATATAATCATGCATCTCATGCTATATCTTATGTCACATATACCCACATGATCCATGGTAACATATAACTCATCATTAAAAAATAGTAATATTGACTTACCGAGTCCAGAATCATACCCATTAGGGTATCATATCAATCATCACTGTATCATTAGTCATTACACGGTTATCAATTATATTACTAAATATAAGTGTGTTAGTATACACACCTGATAACTACGAGCCTAGAAATCCCAACGAGAACGAATGCTAAGCCCCTCGATTATTGACTCCTACAATCGGCCAAACATAGGGGTTAGGCACTAAGACATTCGGCCAACACCATTTAGACCAACAAGGATTGTCGAATCACCCTTACCTTACTATTGGTTCGGTTTCTTAGCAACCCGAATCACAATGATTCCTCCTCCAACAATCAGCACCCTAACAAACCAATAGTTAATCACTACTCACTTTAAACTTAAACTTAATCGAAATCAACTGATCAAAAATATACCAACTGCTTACCCTTCACTTACCAATCGGTCACTTGCAGTCAAGGCTTCAATTGACTGCCTCACCTAATCACCACCACGATCAAAAGACCCTATCACAAAATGATAACCCAAAAAGGTTAACACCCTTCCCAATCGACCATAATCGGTCCTTAACCAACAAAGATCGCAAGAGAGGATATGGCCATTCGGCCTTGCACTTACCAACACCCAAAATTCGGCCAACTAGGACTTCTAGGAAGGAACCACAAGAGATTCGGCCAAGGCTACAATAGGAGAAAAGAATTCGGCCCCGGTGTTTTAATATCCTTAAATTCGGCTTTAGCGTAAAGGAGAGAAAAAGATTGTAATTGAGTAGAGTTTGGCACAAAAAGAAAGGAGAAAGAAATGGAGAATTTGGCTCACAATGGACAAAAGAAAAGAAGATGAGGAGGAGAATATTCGGCTATTAGAGTTTCAAAAGAGAAAAAGAAAAAGAATGAAAGGAGAATGCTAGGTTCGGCCAAAAGTAAAAGTGAAAGAAATGAAAGCAAGTGAAATGGTGACACAAAAAAAGGGCATTCGGCTATTAAGAGAACTAACAAGAATGAAGCAATTTTCGGCATATGTTGCTTGGGTTTTCGGGTTCAAGAAAGAAGAATGAGAAGAAGCAAATGAGGTTTTGGCCACTATTGACTAGAAGAGAATTCGGTTTTAGCTTTTGGTGACCGAAAATGCTAAGAAAGATTGCCAAAAGAATTTGGCACCCCTACTTCCCAAGCTTACCAAACCGTCCCACCCCTCAAATTCTCTTAAAATTCGGCCATATCCCTACTTTTACTCCAAGCCATAAGTTCAAATAGTTTGAACAAGTCTTTTCCTTAATTTGCTCTCCACCCACCATTCAAACGTTTGACTTGGTCCATGCCCAACCACCTAGGCGTCAAAATGGAATCCAAAAAGTGAGCATCCTGCAACTTGAACTCAGGACCTCCCCCTCACGCACATGACGCCAAACACAACTCCAAGTGGCGCACACTATGCCACTCTACTAGCTCACTTTTTGTGTTGAAACACAACATAAAATACACATCCTCAGCTCCATCAGCTCCCCTGACTTAACACCCAAAAACCAAAATTTTTCCATACACTCAGGCACACACCTAGGCTACAATTAAGCCCCTAGAACACCGAAATAGCAACACAGCACACCAACACATGCAATATCATGCAACACAAAATAGCCCCTAACCCGGGATATTACAGTTCTACCCCCCTTAAGAATAATTTCGGCCTCGAAATTACCTGGTCGAAAGAGTTGCGGGTATTGCTGTCTCATCGTATCCTCGGGTTCCCACGTGGTTTCCTCCACACCATGATTCCGCCAAAGAACCTTAACCAAAGGCACGGACTTCCTACGCAGAACCTTGACATCTCGATCTAGAATCTGCACTGGTTCCTCTTCCATAGTCAAATCCGGATTTACCTCGATCTCCTCCACTGCTACTACATGCGACGGATCTGAACGATACCTCCGAAGCATCGAAACATGAAAAACGTCGTGAATCGGCTAAGCTCTGCGGCAACTCAAGCCGATACGCCATCTGGTCCAACTCGCCTCAATACCTTATACGCCCAATAAACCTCGGACTTAGCTTGCCTTTTCTCGCCAAACCTCAAGACCTTCTTCCAAGGCGAGACCTTTAAGAAAACACGATCTCCCACAAAGAAACTCTATATCCCTTCGCTTAAGATCGGCATAAGACTTTTGCGGTCCAAGCTTCCTTCAAACGAGCTCGAATCAACTTAACCTTGTCTTACGCTCTCGCCAACCAACTCGGGTCCCAACAACCGGCGTTCACCTAACTCTCGTCCAACATGTAGGTGAGCGACACTTCCTACCATACTGACGCCTCATATGGTGCCATTTTGATGCTTGCTTGGTAGTCGTTGTTGTTATGGCGAACTTCGACCAACGGCAGAAACTCATCCCAAGCGCCTCAAGTCCGAGAACACAACCTCTCAACATGTCTTCTAAGATCGAATAACCCTTTCGATTGACCGTCGATCATGGGTGAAAAGCCGTCTTTGAAATCCAAACGAGTACCCAGAGCTTGATGCAACGCTCTCGTAACCTCGGCGTAAACTCAGGATCCCTATCCGAGATAATCAAATCGGAACACGTGTAGTCTTACTATCTCTCGACACATAAAGCTTCGCCAATCTTTGAAGTGAATAGTCCACTCTTACCGGAATGAAATGGGCCGACTTAGTCAGACGGTCCACAATAACCCAAACTGAGTCTTTCTTGCTTGGCGTGAGCGGTAAACCACCGGCGAAATCCATAGTTATCCTTTCCCATTTCCACCGAGGAATCTTCACAGTGAAGCAAACCCGACGGCAAGAATCGATGTTCGCGCTTGACTGCTGACGACAAGTCAGACATTTCCCAACAAACTCCGTTACCTCTTTCTTCAAACCAGGCCACCAAAACTGCTCTTTAGGATCCCTATACATTTTACTACCTCCAGGATGCATAGCATAAGGACGGCTATGTGCGTCCTGAAGAATCCTCTGCCTCGACTCAACATCTTTAGGCATACAAGCCTTTCCTTGAAAACACAGAACCTCATCACTGCATAAGTTTGTAACCCTCCAAACCACCATTACGCACTTGTAACCTTCGCGCACCCAGAACCTCATCCTCCAATCTGTTTCTCTTTGATCCGCTCAACCTGTAGGCTTAACTTGCGGCTACGCGAATACTCCCGTCATCATACAAACTCAAATGGGCAAACAAAGCTCTTAGGTCTGAAACAACCCTACGGCTCAACGCGTCTGCCACTACGTTAGCCTTGCCCGGATGATACTCGATGGAACAGTCGTAGTCCTTGAGCAACTCAACCCATCTACGCTGCCTCAAATTCAGATCCTTCTGAGTCAATAGATACTTGGACTCTTATGATCTGTGTGTAGAGCGATTGACTTCTCCCCGTACAAGTAGTGCTCTCAGATTTTTAGAGCGAAGACTACGTTTGCTAGCTCCAAGTCGTGCGTCGGATAGTTGACCTCGTGTGGCCTCAGCTGCCGAGAAGCGTAGCCACAACCTTACCTTCCCGCATCCAAGACACAACCCAATCCCGTATGTGATGCATCGCAGTACACTGTGAACTCCTTACCAGCCTCAGGTTGAATTAAAGCGGAGCCTCTGTCAAGATCTTCTTCAACTTATCAAAACTCTCCTGCTTTGTTTCTCACCCAAGCGAACGGAACTCCCTTTCTTAATTACTTAGTCATCGCCGGTCTTTGCAATTAATGAGAAACCCTCAACAAACCTTGGTAGTATCACGCCAAACCAGAAACTCCGAATCTCGGTGGCCCGACCTAGGAGGCTTCCAATCCAAAACCGCCTCAACCTTCCGAGGATCTACTCTAATCCTCGGTGATACTACATGACCCAAAAGCGTCACTTCATCGAGCGAACTCGCACTCATCGAACTTAGCATGAGTTGCTTCTCCTCAAAATTTGCAACACCACTCTTAAGTGTGCATCATGCTCTTCTTCCGACCTTGAATATACCAAGATATCGTCAATAAAAACCACGATTTAACCGATCCGGATCATCTTTGAAACACCCTATTTATCATATCCATAAAAAAGCGCCGGGCGTTAGTCAACCCGACGGCATTACCAGAGAATTCGTAGTGTGCGTGCATCGAGTCCGAAACGCCTGTCTTATGGATATCCACTTCCTTAACTTTCAACCGATGGTACCGGACCTCAAATCGATCTTGAAAACACCGATGCACCTTTCGGTGATCAAACAAGTCATCTATCCGTGGTAACGGATACTTGTTTTTAATCGTCACTTATTCGGTTGGCGGTAGTCGATACACATCCGCATCGAACCGTCCTTCTTCTTCTTGGCGAATAATCTGGCGCTCCCCACGGTGAAACACTTGGCCTAATGAAACCTCGATCCAACAGCTCACGAATCGAGCCTTAAGCTCCACCAATTCCTTTGGTGCCATCCTATATGGGGCAATAGACAACTTTGGCGCGATCCCCACGGTAGCAGATCTATCCCAAACTCTACCTCACGATCGGGTGGCAAACCGGAAGCTCCTCTGGAAACACATCCACAAATTCCTTAATGATGCGAACCTTCTCAACAAAGCAGATTCCTTAGCCTCCAAGGCATACACATGAACCACATACGCTTCACGACCGCTCCCGACCATCTTTACGACTTTTAAGGCCGATACCACATTGGATAAGTAATCTCTCCTATTACCTATCATACTCACTTCATCTCCTTATCCGTCGATAAAACCATGCGCTTAGCGCGCAATCCACCTTGGCACGGTACTTCACCGGCCGGTCCATCCGAGAATCGGATCGAACTCCTCAAAGCGGCGGTTCCATCGGATCAAGTGGCAAAAACTACCCCTTGGAGTTCTAGGGTACATCCTTATACAACTTATCTACCACTACTGAGTGACCTAGAGGGCTAAATACGGTCATCCGCTAGAAGATATCTCAGAATCCAAGTCCATGGTCTCAACTATACTACTAGCAACATACGAATGCGTGGAACCCAAATCAATTAAAGCAGTATATAGGGAGAACCAAAAATCAAAAACATACCGGTGATTACGTCCGGTGCGTCGCCCTCCTCGCGGCGCCTAGCTGCATACACCAAACCAGGCTGTCGTGCATCGAACCACCGCACCTCGCGCGGTGCTCCACGACCTCGACCAAATCCATTACCACCTCTACCATTACCACGGCCCCTCTGTGGTGGCGGTCCATTACCTCTGAACTGATTACGGCCCTGACTCTCAGACTGAATCCTGGCCATCCTACGTGGACAGTCCCTAATGCGATGATCCAGAGAACCACACTCGAAGCAACCTTTTCCACCAGTCCAACAGCCACCCCAATGAGATTTCCGCGATCGACATGCTGCGGCGGTCCCCCCGCCTAAACAACAAACCTAGCAGATCGATTACGCCCACTCGGTCTAGCCCTCTTCTCGCGGATTGCGGGCGATCCCGAAGACCCAAAGCTCCTCTTAAGCCTACTCCTATCCATGCTCATCTTACCGACTCCTTAACACCTTCTCGGCTACCTTAGCCTTCTCGACTAAGACAACAAACTCGCGCCTCCTGCTGAGGAGCAATCAGCGACTTTAATTAAATCTCTCGAGACCATCCTCGAAACGAACACACCTTTCATGCTCGGTGGCTACAATGCCCACGGCATACCTACTCGGCCGGGAACTCGGCCTGCGTACTCAAGAACATGATTTACTCCACGAACAAGCCTCGTAAATGCCTTCATTTGAGTCGATGTAACTAGCCCCGATGTACTTCTTTTGATATGCGGCTCTAAAATAATCCCATGTCGGATCCTCGGTGCCACATCGTCCCGAACGGTGAGCCACCACTGGTATGACTCATCCCGGAGAAGCGATACGATGCCCTTCAACTTCTCCTCGCGTCGTCAAGTCCGGATCGTCCATGATCCGCTCCGTTGCCTCCGGCCAATACTCGGCAGATGCTAGGAGCAACACCCGATACACCTCGGAAGAACTCGCCATAGTTAGCCGGAGTCGCTCGAGAGCAGATTTCCTAACTCCCGCACCACCACTTACTCCGGCTACCTTTCCAACACCCGCAAAGATCGCTCGTGACACTGCATCGTCTCTCGATCGATCTGGAACTCACCACTCCGGTGATGGCGAATCCGGCATCTCATTTTTCGAACCCCGCCGGATCCCACACGGGCTCGAAACCGTCATTCTACCCCTACCTCTACCACGAGTATTACGACCACGTCCGCCTCGAGTGCTCATGTCTAACGATCTACGTTTCTGATTAAAAAGATTTTTATGCATTAGTATCGTTCCACTTTCTTAACCGCAAAGAAATTTTATGGATAGAGTTTAATCAGAGGTTCTTTCGAGCAATCAAGGTTTCAATCTTCTATCCTATTCATCCAAAAGAGATTATACATACATTCCTTAACCCTTTCCATACCTATTCACTCTTCGGACATTGCTGCCCATTCTAGCCCAAGGGTATTTTCGTCATTTTCCCTACAGGGTATTTTCGTAATAAAAGATATTTTAAACTTTTCAGAAAACCGGTCAATTTGAAATTCCAAGAATTTGAGAGTGTTCTTTGAAAATTTTGTAAAATACTTCGTTTTGGAAACCGTGGGTATTTTAGTAATTTTCACAAAGCGAGGCGTTTTATGTAGAATTTTCCAAAATCAAAATTTTGATTGATATTTTGTAAAGCAGAGTGTTTGAATTTCGTATCATCATTGAAATTTTGAGCAAAATCATTGAGTTGCTATTGTATAAACCGAGGGCATTTTAGTAAATTTACCACAAGGGCATTTTTGTAATTTTCCATAAATCAGTTTTTCGAGAAAATTGTTGTAAATATGACATTTTCGGTTTTGAAAGAGTTTATTATAAAAGTTTGAAAACATTAGGGTTGTTGTTGTATTTTGAAAACATGGCTAATTCCCTTTTCGGGTTTTAGTCGTTAGGTTAAGTCATGGACAGAGCCTTCTTGGTCGGGGTGAACTCGAGCTACGCACGGGTGGGATACTGCGAAGAGGAGGTGAGTCACGAGGATCGCTTAAATACCAAGCTCTTAGGATCCTCTCCTAGACATGCGTGCATGAGAGTTACCACACCCCAGCCCCATGTTTGAGTCATAGATTGGTTTAGTGCTTTAAGTCTTATGCTTAAGTTCAAGTGTTTGAGTAATCTAATCCTAGGGTTCAAATCCTATAAATCTAACTACGTTCCATATCACCTACCCTTCTACAAATAATAATTCACAGAAGAGTTAGAATTACTTACCTGGGCGAACTGGTGCCGGAGACTCGGTGCCATGCCTTGTAAACCATGTATCCAATCCCAAAACACTTAAAACAAACTTTTGAAAACAGTTTGGGCCTCAAGCCCACAGCCGAGCTTTTGAACTTAGCTCTGATACCACAATTGTAACACCCCAAACCCGGTCCAAACACCACGACCGAATCTGGTATGTTACGAGGGAAACGTATTTGAAAATCTTGAATTTGTACTAAATAGATTTGCTAAAACTTTGTTTCTTTTGCGAAAAACAAGTTGTTGAATATTGTTACTAAAACATTTAGACTTAGTAAAATTTGCGATCAAGTTTGAAAACCATTGATTTTCATATGCTTATAAAATCTGTGCGATACCCGATGGTATAGTTTAAAAACATATCGCTTTGTTGGTTTGAAAACGTCGTCTTTCCAAATTTTAATCAAAATTCGTACCAAGTTATTTTTTGTTACAGCATGTTAAAATCCAATGTAAAACATAAACAGTATAAAGCACATCTTAAAAAGGCTTTTACAAATCCAAGATAAACCCAAATAAAAATAAATAACTAAAGTACCCAAATGCAATAAACTGAGCAAAACTTTTATTCCGCATGGCATGAGCACCCCGAGTCCATCCCGGCTCCAAGTCTGCGTCTACGAGTCACCTGAAATGTCAAAGGAGAGGGTGAGTCGAATGACTCAGTGTGTAAATCCCGCTCCCGATAAAACAACATGCTAACACCCATCATACATAGTAATACAATCAATGCAACCCGATCCTAACCATCCATACTCCTTTCTACCCCGTGTGGTACCAAACCACTGGTGACATACAGTCACGATGTGTTACCAAAACACTGATGTCCCAAAGACATAATATCCGTCAATGTGGTCCCAAACCACTGGTGTCCCAAAGACACAATGTGCTACCAAAGCACTGGTGACCGAAGTCACAAATCCAACGATGATGGGGCCAACCCATCGTGTGTTACCAAAACACTAGCAGACAATCCCATATCTCAAGTGGGGCCAACCCACGGTGGTCAAACCACAGGGACAAGTCGCAATGAGGTGCCAAACCTCTGGTGTCCCAAAGACACAATGTGCTACCAAAGCTTTGGTGACCAGTAGTCACAAATCGGTGATGGGGCCAACCCATCGTGTGTTACCAAAACATCGGCGTCAATCCCGTATGATCATCGTGGGGCCAACCCATCGTGGTGCTTGAGCCCACTGGGACGAGACGCCGAGGTACCAAACCTCTGGAGGTGCCAAACCTCTGGTGACCCAAAGTCACAAAGTGTGCTACCAAAGCAGCGGTGCTCGTCGTCACAAAAAATATCATCGCTTCTCTCTCTCGTATCACCCCATCATGATACCATACTCATGTAATCATGCATATCATATAATCATGCATCTCATGCTATATCTTATGTCACATATACCCACAGTCATGGTAACATATAACTCATCATTAAAAAATAGTAATATTGACTTACCCGAGTCCAGAATCATACCCATTAGGGTATCATATCAATCATCACTGTATCATTAGTCATTACACGGTTATCAATTATATTACTAAATATAAGTGTGTTAGTATACACACCTGATAACTACGAGCCTAGAAATCCCAACGAGAACGAATGCTAAGCCCCTCGATTATTGACTCCTACAATCGGCCAAACATAGGGGTTAGGCACTAAGACATTCGGCCAACACCATTTAGACCAACAAGGATTGTCGAATCACCCTTACCTTACTATTGGTTCGGTTTCTTAGCAACCCGAATCACAATGATTCCTCCTCCAACAATCAGCACCCTAACAAACCAATAGTTAATCACTACTCACTTTAAACTTAAACTTAATCGAAATCAACTGATCAAAAATATACCAACTGCTTACCCTTCACTTACCAATCGGTCACTTGCAGTCAAGGCTTCAATTGACTGCCTCACCTAATCACCACCACGATCAAAAGACCCTATCACAAAATGATAACCCAAAAAGGTTAACACCCTTCCCAACTGACCATAATCGGTCCTTAACCAACAAAGATCGC
Source organism: Gossypium bickii (assembly GCA_025503065.1). NCBI lineage: Eukaryota > Viridiplantae > Streptophyta > Magnoliopsida > Malvales > Malvaceae > Gossypium > Gossypium bickii. The sequence continues at coordinate 95,875,401 of CP106716.1, forward strand.
AAGAGGGGGATATGGCCATTCGGCCTTGCACTTACCAACACCCAAAATTCGGCCAACTAGGACTTCTAGGAAGGAACCACAAGAGATTCGGCCAAGGCTACAATAGGAGAAAAGAATTCGGCTTCAGGTGTTTTAATATCCTTAAATTCGGCTTTAGCGTAAAGGAGAGAAAAAGATTGTAATTGAGTAGAGTTTCGGCACAAAAAGAAAGGAGAAAGAAATGGAGAATTCGGCTTCACAATGGACAAAAGAAAAGAAGATGAGGAGGAGAATATTCGGCTATTAGAGTTTCAAAAGAGAAAAAGAAAAAGAATGAAAGGAGAATGCTAGGTTCGGCCAAAAGTAAAAGTGAAAGAAATGAAAGCAAGTGAAATGGTGACACAAAAGGGCATTCGGCTATTAAGAGAACTAACAAGAATGAAGCAATTTCGGCATATGTTGCTTGGGTTTTCGGGTTCAAGAAAGAAGAATGAGAAGAAGCAAATGAGGTTTCGGCTACTATTGACTAGAAGAGAATTCGGTTTTAGCTTTTGGTGACCGAAAATGCTAAGAAAGATTGCCAAAAGAATTTCGGCACCCCCTACTTCCCAAGCTTACCAAACCGTCCACTCCCCCCTCAAATTCTCTTAAAATTCGGCCATATCCCTACTTTTACTCCAAGCCATAAGTTCAAATAGTTTGAACAAGTCTTTTCCTTAATTTGCTCTCCACCCACCATTCAAACGTTTGACTTGGTCCATGCCCAACCACCTAGGCGTCAAAATGGAATCCAAAAAGTGAGCATCCTGCAACTTGAACTCAGGACCTCCCCTCCTGCACATGACGCCAAACACAACTCCAAGTGGCGCACACTATGCCACTCTACTAGCTCACTTTTTGTGTTCAGAAACACAACATAAAATACACATCCCTCAGCTCCATCAGCTCCCCTGACTTAACACCCAAAAACCAAAATTTTTCCATACACTCAGGCACACACCTAGGCTACAATTAAGCCCCTAGAACACCGAAATAGCAACACAGCACACCAACACATGCAATATCATGCAACACAAAATAGCCCCTAACCCGGGATATTACACAACTTCTTGAAAAGCCGAATACTCTACTTGTCAGTTTCTCCTCTCTTGCGTTTTCTCTTCTTTGTCGAATCTATCTCTTTCTTTTAGGGATTATAGCTGAATCTTCTGGTAGGTAAACTTTCTATTCTTCTTCTCTTCTTGGTTGATTTGGTTAATGCTGAATCTTATTGGTCTCTCTCTTTTCTTCAATTGTTACTAGTCAGGATCTTAAAACTTCATTCTTGTTTCATGTTGATAGCAGAAACCCTTAACACCAATAGGGGGTGCCGATCTGTGGCGTTTAAAGGCCAAAGCAGTCATTAAGGTAAGGGGCGACAAACTCATTTGGTTTCGGGATTCATGTTATGGCCGAATGGCCTTTGGATTCTTAATGGTGTGTAAACCGATTGTAGGAAGGAGTACAACCTATCTTCAGGATTTGTTGGTTGATCTAGGTAAGGGCTCTAACGTTTAGATCTAGTTTTATTTGTTCAAAAGCTGATGGCTAACCATTGTGCGTGCTAGTGTTTGGCTGTTTGCAAGGGGGATTCATCATGAAGTTTCGAGATTTGGTAGGAAACCAAATCGGCATTAAGGTAAAAGTATTACCCCTGGGCGATACATGCTTTGGGATTACTAGTTTAGTCGAATGGGCTTTTGGTTACTAACAAGTATTGGCTGATTGTAGGAAGGGGGAAAAGCAACGTTTCGGGATCTCGTTCGTTTCGCGTAGTTCGAGATTTTCGCTTAGATCTACAAATAGTCAGGTGTGTAACGCTTACGCACTTCGTTAGTAGTATATGTACATTATGTTACTGTTATAGCCATTGTAACCGGTAGCTATGCCTTGCGGGCATGAGTGTGGACTCCGGGTAAATCCCCTGATTATGGATTCTCGATATTTGCCATCATGTCACTGTTAAATGTTATGCCATATGTTATTTTGCATCATCATATGTTATTATGCCACGGTTGATATGGACATGATGGTGGGATTGATAAGAGGAGGTGGATGATTTATTTGGACTGTCACCAGTGGTTTTGACCACACGACGGGTTGACCCTGTCATTGATACTATTATTTGTGACTATGTCCCAGTGGTTTTGACCACCAGTGGTTTTGACCACATTGATGATATTTGTGACTATGGCCACCAGTGGTTTTGACCACATATGGATATTGTGACTCGTCCCAGTGGTTTGGTACCACAGTGGGTTGGCCCCACATGATTGATTACGGGATTGTCATTAGTGGTTTTGACGACACGATGGGTTGGCCCCATCATTTGATTTGTGACTACAGTCACCAGTGGTTTTGACCACACCGATATATGATATTGTGACTTCAGTCACCAGTGGTTTTGATCACCAGTGGTTTCGACCACACGGGGTAGATAAAGTAGATCGGATGGTTAGGTTATGGGTTGCATAATTTGCATGTTTTACTGATGATCTGTGTAAGTGCTTGAACTATCGGGTTGGGGATTTATACACTGAGTTTTAATGACTCACCCCTTCCCTTATACTTTGCAGATGAGGCATAGATTGCGGATATGGAGCCGAAGAGGACTCAAGGTGGCCATGCAAACTTATTTTCAAGTTTTGACTTTAAAATTTCTATTTCGATTTTATTTATTTACTTTAAATTTGGTTTGGGTTTTGTAATAAGGCCGCTAAGTATTATTTTGGGTTTTTAATTATTTGCTTTACTTTTGATTATTTTATGCATATGCTTAACAACTTGATTGCTTAATTAACCGGTAAAATCAACGTTTTCAAAATTATATCTCTTTTGAGTTTTCAAAACCTTATTAACAGGTAACCACATTCACAATATGAGTGCAAAAGTAACCTAAATGATTTTCGCATTAAATTTTCAAACAACTTCAAAGCGAATGGTTTTATCTGGACTATACACAACTTACTCGGAATTTAAAAGAATCACATGATCTTCAATAACTAGTAACAACCGACGAAATTTTCAAACATAAGGTTTTTCTGAGTTTAAAGCATCACTAAAATGATTTCAACATCACTTTATAAGAGGTTTTCTAAACTTCAAAACAATAAAGAGTTTTTCAATGAAATTTAACCAGTAACTTGTTTTATCCAAGTGGGTTCACTCCGTAACATGCCAGATTCGATCGTGGTGTGTTGACCGGGTTTGGGGTGTTACAAAGGTTGAATAGATTGATTATCAAAGGAATTGTCTTTCTTACCTTCATCGATTGTTGTCCTGGCCGAGTCAAGAGCTTAAAGAGTGACTGTCTTGTCGCCTACACAAAGTATAAGTTCGCCTGCATCAACATCAATTTTAGTTTTGGCGGTTACTAAGAATGGCCTTCCTAATATTAAGGGGATTGAATTATCCTCTTCCATATCTAAGACAACAAAGTCTACTGGGAAAACGAATTTATCGATTTTGACAAGAACATCTTCAATAATACCCCTAGGAATTCTAACAGTTTTATTAGCTAATTGAATACTCATCTTAGTTTGTTTAGGCCTCCCTAAACCTAGTCGTTTAAACAATGTATAAGGCATAACGTTTATACTTGCCACTAAGTCAGCTAACGCATTATTAATAGTTAGATGACCAATTACAAATGGAATTGTAAAACTCCCTGGATCTTTTAATTTTCGTGGTAGTCTATTTTGTAGAATTGCTGAACACTTTGCGTTGAGTTCCACATGTGGCTCTTCGTTTAATTTGCGTTTGTTTGTCAAGAGCTATCTTAAAAATTTCCTCGAGTCTGGCATCTGGAAAAGAGCTTCAAGAAGAGGTAAGTTAATATGTAATTTCTTTAAAAGTTTAAAAAACTTACCGAACTGTTCTTCTGAATTATCTCTTTTTAATGCTTCAGGATAAGGAATGCGAGGTTGGTATTCTCTGATTATCGGTTTTAGCTTTTCTTGCGTTACCTCAATTTTACCTTCTTCTACCTTGGTTTCTTGTTGTGGGATGGGTTCGTCTACCTCTGCATTTTTCTGAGCTATTACGGCTTGAATCTGTTCCTTTGGATTAATCTCAGTGTTGCTTGGTAGATGTCCTTGCGGTCGTTCTGACATTAGCTTTGCAAGTTGTTTGACTGTATTAGTGACTTCTTTGACTGACTTAGTAATTTCTCCGATTCAGCTCTCGTTGCTTTTAATTGTTCTCTCACTTTCTTGGAAACGTTTTTCTGTGTCTGCCGTGAATTTTGTCAGCATCTCCTCGAGGGTTGGTTTCTTCACTTGTGGATAGGGCTGATTTTGGAAGTTTTGAGGAGGTTGTTGTATTTGATTTCCTTGATTTCCTCGACCTCACCATGAAAAATTTGGGTGGTTCCTCCAACCTGGATTGTAAGTATTACTATATGGATTATTATTGGATATGAAATTGTTACCTATATAGTTCATCTGGTCGCTTTCTGCTTCCGGTTGGTATGGTGGGTACTCAGGATTCACCACAGTTCCATTTGCGTCGCACTGTATTACTGGATGTACTTGCAAAGAACACATATTATCAAGCTTTTTATTCCTTATCTCCATCTGTGTTGATGGCATGGTTACTGTGTCTATGTTGAAAGCTCCGACTAATTTTGTCGGTTTCATCCTTGTAACTTACCACTGATAATTATTCAGTGACATTTCTTCAATGAACTCGTATGCTGCTTCAGGAGTTTTTTTGTTCAGGGTTCTACCGATGGCTGAGTCGATTAGTTGCCTCGTTGAGGGGTTTACACCGTTATAGAATGTTTGGACTTGTAGCCACAAGGGTAAACCATGGTGTGGACACCTTCTAAAGAGATCCTTATATCTCTCCCATGCGTCGTATAATGTCTCTAAATCCATCTGCACAAAAGAAGAGATATCATTCCGTAATTTGGCCTTTTTTACCGATGGGAAATATTTTAATAAAAATTTTTCTGTCATTTGTTCCTATGTAGTGATTGACCCTCGTGGTAACGAGTTTAACCACTGTTTGGCTTTATTCCTTAATGAAAAGAGAAATAACCGAAGATGTATGGCATCGTCAGAAACACCATTTATTTTGAAGGTATCGAAGAACTCTAAAAAGTTTGCTATATGAGTGTTTGGATCTTCATCCTGCAAACCATGAAATTGAACAAACTGTTAAATCATTTGTATTGTGTTAGGCTTTAATTCAAAATTGTTAGCAGCTATAGCAGGCCTAACAATACTTGATTTTTCTCCTGTTAGATGTGGTTTAGCATAACCAAACATAGTACGTGGAGCATTGTGTTCCCCCACATCATGGGGTTGTGGAATATTCTCGTCCATCCCTTCAGTAGGATTGGATCTGTCTTCTTCTTCTCTTTCTGTATAGTTTAGGGCTCGGCGATTCCTTCGAGCTGTAGCTTCAATATCACTATCGTATACTAAAAGTCCTCTCGGGTTCCTCCTAGTCATAAACTAGAGGTACCTGGAAAGAAAAGAAAGAAAGAAAAATTAGCAAAATTAAAATTTAACCTAAAAATAAAAAATAAATTGGTAAATAATAAAAAAGGCTAAAGTAATAAAAATAGAGTTTTCTTAATATTTTAGTTCCCCGGCAACGGTGCTAAAAACTTGATCGCTGAAATCAGAGCTTTAAAATTTATAAAAGAATGATCGAACCTGGAAACTAACTCTGACAACGATTAGAGGCAAGTGTACCTATCGAACAGTAGTATAGCTTAGGTAAGACCAGATTGTCGAACCCAAAGGAACTAAAAGTTTTAATACTAACTTTCTTTTTATTATTTAGCCTAAAATAAAGTGAAGTTGTTTTAATCTAAATTAACGATGACTAAGCTAAAGACACAAAGACAAAAAGAACAAATTGGAAAATAACTTGAAGAAAAACTCAGTTGATCACAATGATACCCTCACGAAGAATCCACCCAGACTTCACTTGTTATCTAACCCTGAATCACATGATTTATTTACTTAGCTTGATCCGTGAGACTCCCTAACTTATATTAAACCCTCTCTTGAGGTGAATAATGTCTAACCCTAGGTTAATTAGTGGAACTCCCGTTCTCTTATAATAACCCCCTAGAATAGCAGTAAATCGATCTATGGATTCCCATATTAGGTTTCACCCTAATTCGGCAAAATCTCGTCACTCTATCTCTAGACGTGCGATCAACTCCGCTTAATTATGCTAGATCTACTCTTAAGCAGGGTCTATTCCTCATCCTCCTAAGCACATCAGATTTGGATTAAACATGCATAATTAAGAATAAACTAAGTATTTATCATATAACTCAGAAATCAAATAACAAGATTCATCTAGGTTTCATCCCCTTCAGGTATCTGAGGGGTTTAGTTCATAACAAAAGAAGAAAACATCTCAAGAAAAAAGATAAAACAAAACATAAGAAATCCTTAAAACTCCCTAAAGGAATTGAAAGAGAAATCCGCCGTCTTGAGTATAATTCTGGCTTCTTAGGATGGATCTACTGGCTAACTTCGAGCGATTCCCACAATTCTAAACTTTCCAGCTTGGCTCCTTGGCCTAGCTCGACGCCCCCTCAAAGGTGGTACTTAGGAGGTATATATAGGCTCTTGGAATACGATTCTTTCTCCCTAGGTATCCTTTTCTGATTGAAATTTCTCTTTCCAGCGACAGAGGCACGGCCATGGTACACGCCCGTGTGGATCGATTTCAAGCCGTGTTCGGATTTCTAACTTGAGGCACGGCCATGTAACTTGAGTTTGAGGCCATGTTCCAGCTATTCAAAAAGGCACGGCCGTGTGAGCTTTGGGCCAGGCCGTGTCGTTTTCGTGCTGAGGCCCATTTACTCCGTTTTGGGTCCGTTTTATGTTCTTTTCATCCTCGGGTGCTTTCCTGGGTATAAGTCATAAAAGGAAAGGATTAAAAGCACCTTTTTATATAAATCAAGGAATAAATCATCCGAAAGTAAGCTAAATGCGGGATTAAAATATGTTATAATTACGGTTTATCAGGTCTCAACATGTATAATCGATGCAAATTCTAGAATAACAAATAAATATTGACACACTCATAATCAATAAAGTGAACAAGAAAAAAAACTATGCTCTATAAGGCTCAAAAGCTCACAGAAATTATGGGTTTTTGATGTTAACCTCATAAATTTCAAACTTCAAGATATCATTCAGATTCAGGTAGACAACCTAAAAAAAATTTAATTCTAAAAAATAGACTTATCATGCTTGATTCCTTAGTATCCTTTAAATTTAATCATCAATGCATAATTATCAATGACTTAATCCAAAACATATCAATAAAAATCATCAATCAGGAAAATTTCATTCTAATCATAATATGAGAAACTTTCTTTAGAACAAGGCATAATTCAGGGATTTTCAAATAATACTATAGTTAACCCCCCCACACTTAAGATGTACATTGCCCTTAATGTACAAAGATAGATAAAATGACAATATAGTGAGAAAATCAAAAGATAGGGAGAGAAGTGAAACTTCCTGAATTTTGGATAAAGTTAATGAAAAGAAACCGGATAGGATTGGAGGTGAATGTGGGGAAGCGCCTCAAACTGTTTGAAATTGAATCCTCGAAGCAGTCGTCCTGATTTTATTGTATCCTAAGCTAAATCTAAATGGTACGAAGAATAAGAAAAAGATAATAAAGAAAATAAAAAAAATAAAAAATAAAAATAAAACTAAATAATGGAAAATGAAAGAAGAAAGATAACGGGAAAAGAAAGGGAAGAAGGGGGTTAAATAGAAATTATGGATCTGGTAGTTGGCCTCGCCCATGTACCTTCCTGTGGTGGCCACACGGCCACGGCCACAGCCACGACTGTGTGCAAGGCCGTGTGATATGGAAATCTGTACATTAGTTAGTTTATGGTTAGGTGATATAAAGAAAGGATAAAATAAAATAAATAAGATAAAAATGTAAAAGTTAATGGGGTTAGTACTCAGGTTGCCTCCCGAGAAGCGCTCGTTTATAGTCTTAAGCTAGATTTTACCTCTCATTTGTATAGTCATGGTGGTTTGAGGAGGTGAAAATCCTTTCTCATGCGATCAATTCGGTTATTGATATAAAATTCAAGTTGAGTAGTGTTTACCTTAAAGGAGCTGATTTTAGGACTAGTTTCCTCGACTGTTCCATCTGGGAAGATTTTGAGTACCTGATCTCCTATCTTAAGCTAGGTTGTTCCATCATTAATTTCGTCGTGGAGTTGCCTCGTTTTTGCTTCATGTGTTTTTAGTCTCTCCTTGAAGTGTGTCTTCCATTCGTCTAGTTCATCGATCCAAAGCCTTCGTTCCTCATGAATTTCTTCTTTATTGACACGAGGTCTAGGATCTGGCATCTACGAAAGAGCTTTTAGAAACGACAAGTTAATATGAAATTTCTTTGAGAGTTTAAGAGACTTACCGAGTTGTTCCTCTGTGTGGTCTTTCTTTGTCGCATCGGGGTATGGCACACGGGGTTGGTACTTTGTAATCACCAGGTTTGGTAAATCATGGCTTACCTCAACCTTACCTTCACTTACCACAAGCTCTTACCTTGGGTGAGATTCTACTAACCTTTCACTGTCATGAGCTGTTACGGCTTGAATTTGCTCTTTTGAGTTAGTTTCAATGTTGCTTGGCAAGCTTTCTTGTAGTTATTTGTTATCAGCTTAGTAAGCTGATCAAATGATCCTTGATCTCCTGTGTTGATGCCTCAATTTTCATTTTTATCTTTTGGAAACTGTTTCTGAGGCTGCTATGAATTTTGTCAGCATCTCCTTGAGGTTCGACTCCTCTTCCTGTTGGTGAGGTGGTTGTTGAAAATCTGGAGGAAGTTCTGGTCTTTGGCTACTTTGATCATCCCATGAGAAATTTGGATGGTACCTCCAACCTGCATTATTAGTGTTATCATAAAAATTATTTTGAGGTCTAGGGTAGCTACCCATATAGTGGACTTGTTCGTTCTCCATGCCATATCCGTAGGGTGGGTACTCAGGATTCGCCACGCCTCATTGATTCGAGCCATATTGCATTATTGGGTGTACCTGCGAGAGACTATACAAACCATCAAACTTTTTATTCATCATCTTTAGCTGGTTAGATAACCTAGTGACCACGTCGAGGTTGAAGACACTGGCTGCTTTAGTAAGAATTGTCCTCATGACTTGCCACTGATAATTATTCAGTGACATCTTCTTCATAAACTAAAATTATCTGCCAAAAGCAAATCGAGGAAAAATTAGCAAAGTAAAAAATATAAAAAATAATAATGAAAATAAATTGCAATAAAAAAGGCTAAAGTAATAAAAATTAAGCTTTCTTAATATTTTAGTTCCCCGGAAACGGTGCCAAAAACTTGATCCTTGTTTTCGCGATGTCAAAGTCTTAAAATTTATAAAAAGAATGATCAGACCTGGAAACTAACTATGACAACGATTTCAGGCAAGCGTACCTATCGAACAGTAGTATAGTTCAGGCAAGACTGGAATGTCGAACCCAAAGGAACTAAAAGTACTAATACTAACTCTCTTTTTATTATTTAGCCTAAGAATTAAGGGAATTGTTTATCTAAACTAAAATTAACTAACAACTAATCTAAAGACTCTAAGACAAAGAAGAATGAAATTTTGAAAATAACTTGAGGAAAAACCAATTGATTAAGACGACACCCAAGGAAGAATCCACCTAGACTTCACTTGTTATCTAACTCTGAACCAGACGATTTATTCACTTGACTTGATCCGTAAGATTCCCTAAGTACGTCTAACCCTAGGTTGATTAATTGAAATCTCTTTCTAATTAAAACCCCTAGGGTGTTTATATAGGCTTTGGAATATGTTTCTTTGCCCCTAAGTATCCTAATCCGAGTGAAACTTTTCTTCCTGACGGTAGGGACACGCCCATGGCACACGCCCGTGTAAGTCGTGGCCAGGCCGTGTTTCAACGTTGAATTAGGCACAGCCGTGTGGTCTGAGGTCCAGGCCGTGTGGATTTTGTGAAATGGCCCATTTACTCCGTTTTGGACCCGTTTTCAGTTTTTTTCATCATCTGGTGCTCTCTTGGGTATAAAACATGAAAACAAAGGATTACGAGCACCAAATTACATAATTAAAGGCTTAAATCATCCAAAAGCATGCTAAATGTGGGCTTAAAATATGTTACTTTTATGGTTTATCAATCACACGCTTGGCTAGATATTTCGGGCTCCTCAACACCGACGCGCAGATCTCCTCACTCACACTGATAGGTCAAATGTCCCCACAGGGCATCCAGACGATGCTACAAATGAGGATGATTCAACGTTGACGTGGGACCTATCCTCCCCAATATCGGCTAGCACCTATCACTAACGAGGAGGACCCTGAGGACATTCCTGACAATGTCCCTCCACCACCGAGCCATCGCCCATTCCATGTGGCAGCATCTATTTCGGACATATCTGAGCGCTTAACACGATTTGAGTAGCAATGCTTTTAGTGCTTCGACCATATCGACACCACCCTCCACCAGACATGTTAGTATCTTCATATCTCATCGCCACCACCATCTCCTGACCCAGCTGATGTAGAGGACCTCTGAGTCCTTTTCTTTTTCTTTTTCTTTTTATTTTCATTTTTATTTCTATCTTTATTTCTACTTTTATTTTCATTTTTATTTCGCTTCTATTTTAGTTTATTTGTCTAAAGACTTGAAAGTTTCATTAGTATTATTGATTTCACTTTATCACTGGTTGTCTAGCTCTAAGTTTCCATAACAACATTCATTCCCTAAAATTTAATTGATGACTTTGCAGATTAAATAGATTAAATTTACCACTCAAGGAACGAAAACATCACTTATACCTAGTCATCACATTTGCCACGGGACTCCCAACTGAAGGAAACCATGCAAATTCAGGAAGTTTCACCTCTCCCTTTCTCTTAAATTTCATATATATCTTGTACATTGAGGGCCATGTACATCTTAAGTGTGGGGGAGTGAATATTTGTTTCAAGAAAGTGCCTAACTTTCTGCATTATTCTCAAATCCCTGAATTATGCCTTGTTCTTAAGTAATCGTCTAATATTATGATTAGAACAAAATTTCTTTTGAATCCATGATTTTTATTGATATGTTTTGGATTAAATCATTGATAATTGTGTAGTGATGATTTAAATTTTAGGATACTAGAGAATCAAGCATGATGAGTCTATTTTAAAAAAAATTAAAATTTTGTTAGGTTGTCTACCTGAATCTAATTATTACCTTGAAGTTTGAAATTTACAAGATTGATATCAAAAACCCATAATTCTTGTGAGATTTTAAGCCTTTTAGAGCATACATTCTTTCGTGCTCACTTTTTATTATGAGTGTGTCAACATTGATTTGTTATTCTAGAACTTGCTTCGATTATACATGTCAAGACCACACCATTGATTTGATATACAAAGATGATAAAGGCACATAGGATTTAACCCACTCACTCCACTAAAAGTCCAACTTTATAATTAACCCCTAGTGAGCCCTCTTTGATCCTAACAACCCTTTTTATTGACTCACCAGCTAATATTAACCCAAAACCCTTTGTATTTGTTATCACCATTCCTTTTGACTACCCTAATATCGAGATTTGAATTGATCAGTTTCCCAATTATTTTATTCCAGTAGTTGAATTCATCTGTTATTACTTGATTTGTTCTTAATTCTTGTGTTCTTAAAAGAATGAAGTATATTCATTATTAGTTCTATGATCAAATGAGCTTACATGTTTAAATTTCAAATCTTGAAGAAAAAGCTCGTATTATTAGTTTTCAATTGATGTAATTATTTAGGATTAGCTCATTTTTCTAGTTAGGTAAATTGTCAATTTAATCTCGATTCTAACCTTCTAATTCAGCCTTTATCCACACCTTTTAACCTAAGCCCCGTTACAAACCTTTTTAAAGACCTTTTGATCTATGTATCATCTCATTTTACGGTGGTGGAGATTTGATTTTCCGGCAAGCTTGTGGGATTAACTTTTCATGTTCGACTTTTGAGTGCTTAATTTAGAACCTTAAACACTTTTGAGTGCTTAATTTTGAACCTTAAACACTTCCAGGCAAGCTAGTTGATCCATCTCAAGAAGCTGGAATCATACTCAAGACGGAGGATCTCTCCTTCAATTCCTTCAGGGGGTTTTAGGGATTTCTTATGTTTTATTTTATCTTTTCTCTTGAGATGTTTTCTTTTATTATTATGAACTAAACCCTCAGATACCTGAGGGGGATGAAACCTAGGATGAATCTTGTTATTGTTTGTTGAACTATATGATAAATATTTGACTTGTTCTTAATTATGTGTTCTTAATTCTTGTGTTGATATTTTCGGGATATTAATTCAAGTGTGATGTGCTTAGGTGGAGGAGCAAAAGTCCCTGCCTAAGAGTAGATCTAGCATAATTAAGCGGAATTGATCGCACGCCTAGAGATAGGGTGACGAGATTTTACCGGATTAGGGTGAAACCTAATATGGGAGTCCATAGATCGAGTTAATGCAATTCTAGGGGTTTTAATTAGAAAGAGATTTCAATTAATCAACCTAGGGTTAGACATTGGTCGCCTCGAGAGAAGGATTAATATAACTTAGGGAATCTTATGGATCAAGTCAAGTGAATAAATCATCTGGTTCAGAGTTAGATAACAAGTGAAGTCTAGGTGGATTCTTCCTTGGGTGTCGTCTTAATCAATTGCTTTTTCTTTCAAGTTGTTTTCCTAATTTCATTCTTCTTTGTCTTAGAGTCTTTAGATTAGTTGTTAGTTAATTTTAGATTAGATAAAATTCACTTTAATGCTTAGGCTAGATAATAAAAAGAGAGTTAGTATTAGTACTTTTGGTTTCTTTGGGTTCGACATTTCGGTCTTGCCTTAACTATACTACTATTTGATAGGTATGCTTGCCTCAAATCGTTGTTATAGTTAGTTTCTAGGTTTGATCATTCTTTTTATAAATTTTAAGACTTTGACATCGCGAAAAAAATGATCAGAGGCCAACCTTCAGGGGGCGTCCAGCTAGGCCAATGAGCCGAGCCAGTGAGGCCAGAATTGTGGGATTCACTCGAAGAAAGCCAGTTGATTCATCTCAAGAAGCTAGAGTTATACTCAAGACGAGGATCTCTCCTTCAATTTCTTCTGAGGTTTTTAGGGTTTTCTTATGTTTTGTTTTATCTTTTCTTTTGAGATGTATTCTTTTACGATTATGAACTAAACCCTCAAATAACTGAGGGTGATGAAGCCTAGATGAATCTTGTTATTGTTTGTTGAACTATATGATAAATACTTGATTTGTTCTTAACTATGTGTTCTTAATTCTTGTGTTGATATTTCCGGGATTTCAAGTACTGATGTGGTTAGGTAGAGGAGGAATAGACCTTGCCTAAGAGTAGATCTAGTATAGTTGATGAAAATCCGCAGGATTACGGTCAAACCTAATGTGGGAGTCCATAGATCGAGTTAATGCAATTCTAGGGGTTTTAATTAGAAAGAGATTTCAATTAATCAAATTAGGGTTAGACGTTAGTTGCCTCGAGAGAGGGATTAATATACATTAAAGAATCCTACGGATCAAGTCAAGTGAATAAATCGCCTGGTTTAGAGTTAGATAACAAGTGAAGTCTAGGTGGATTCTTCCTCGGGTATTGTCTTAATCAATTGGTTTTTCCCAAGGTTATTTTCCCAAATTCATTCTGTTTGTCTTTGCATCTTTAGCTTAGTTGTTAGTTAATTCTAGATTAGATAAAAATTCCTTTAATTCTTAGGCTAAATAATAAAAAGAAAGTTAGTATTAGTACTTTTGGTTCCTTTGGGTTTGACAATCCGGTCTTGCCATAGCTATACTACTGTTCGATAGGTGCACTTGCCTCAAGTCATTGTCACAGTTAGTTTCTAGGCTCGATCATTCTTTTTATAAATTTTTAAGACTCTGAAACACGATCAATTGCAATTGAATCCCTAGGTTCAGTTAAACCCCATTAAATAAATTTAAAGTTTTGATTTTGATACAAGAGTTAATATTATTTTCAAACACATGTAAGTGGTGGTGTAGGAAGGGGTCAGGCTTTTGGTCCGCTTTCTCTCACTACTATTTCCAAAATTTTAATGTTTTTAGTATTTTAATATTTGAAACTTATTAAAAAATAAATTTGACTAAAAGAAAAATATAATTTAATCTTTTATTGCCCTAGACCTCAAATAAAAAATTTGGAACATAATTCTCATTTGTTTCTAAACAGTTGGACTAATAATCAATTTATTGGCATCATGCATTCCAGATTTGGTAGCATTAATTTCCATGACTACACTTAGAAAAAAATAATGATATTTAGTAAACAAAATCTCCATAAATCTTCTCATGGATGTTTTGGTGATTTACTTTCCTTTTTAGACACAGTTTCATAAGGAAAAAAATTATAACATAATAGTCTCAAAGAATCCAAAGAAATTAGTATTACTCCATGTAACACAAAATAATATACTATATATATATATTAAAGCCATAAGCTATACATTTCCACAACCATAGTTGATTAGATATAAAGAGATGGAGAAGTTTTCATTCAATTTGTTTATATTCGCTATCATCTTAACCTTTGCAACTTGTTAGTTTCTTCTTATGCAACTCTTTTCTTTATTTTGGTATAAATATTATCTTTTTCGTTTAATTTAATACAAGGGAATTTTGGTTGCAGATTCAGAGATGATGGCAGAGGCAAGAGGACCTGTCATTTCGTGTAGATGCAGCAAAATCGAAGACTGTCAGGGTATTTGCGCCGTGTGCCCCAACTATAAGTGCATTAATAACCTTTGTACTTGCCTTTCAAATGCACCTGCATTTCCATAATCTTAGAATTTACACACTCTTAGAGTTGAATTAAATGGTGGGATTTTTTTTTGTGTAATTAGAAATAAATTATCTTGTATGAATTTAATAAGAAATAAATATATTTATGATTTTAATTTTAATTTTCTTTTTACCCTTCTCTCCCCCTGCCTCCCTCCATTTGTGGAAGTGTAAAGTAGGTTACATTTCAAATAAATAAAAAGAGTTACAATCTTGTTTTAAAACTAAAAGACTTAACAATAAGAAAAAAGATAGGAAAAAAATTAAGACACAAAATGAGATGATAATTCTTCTTTCTACTTGTATCTTATAAGCTTGTATATGGCTTCAGTCTATAGGGCTTCAATAATTATAGGCTAAAAACAATATAAACATGAATATAAAAACTCTCAATAAAATGAACGAGTATTTCATAAGTTACAAGTTCCACCGTATTCTTTTGGTGGGGACACTTTGTTAATTTATTAACAACACTCTACACTAGATGTGTATCAAATGGAAACGTGCTCCATTAAAACTTTATTAGAAAAAATTGCACAATCACCTATTATAACCTACAACATTAAAAACATTTTCTAAGAAAACTTAGTTGGACAATACCTTGGGTAAAGGAAAGAGTAAACATGTTTCAGACTCCCCCTAATTTTAAAAATATTGAAACATGGTACAAATTTTGAAACAAATTTGTGTTGCTAAATACTTCGTCAAAGAGAATCATACTATGAAGACATGCCTTTTTGTTAGAATTAAGTGACCCAAATCCTTATTTAAATAAAATAAAATGGTAAAATAAAATAAAAGTAAAATCCATATAGAACTACACTTCTTTTATTTTATTTTAGAATAAGGTTTTTTAAACCATATTAAACTTCATCTTTTTTATATTGATTAGAATAAAGTGTTTCAATCTTACTACACTCCTATTAGAATATGGCTTTCCAAGACTATAAATAGACATAGTCTATAACTCTTGTAATCATTCGAGTTCAACATAGTGAATTTTCTTCTCCTCTGCCCGTGGTTTTTTCCCGAAAGGGTTTCCACATAAAATCTGTGTGTTCTTTATTTTATTTCTCTTTCTTTTCGATATATTGTCATTACCGACATTCTATTTTTTTTTCACAAATTGGTATCAAAGCTTCCGGGTTGTTCATCTCAGTCACGGTAATGGCGTCTTTGAAGTATGAAATTCCACTGTTGGATCGCAACACCAGATTTATGTTGTAGCAGATTAAGATGCAAGCAGTTCTTGCATAGATGAATTTGGAGGATGCCCTGCTAGGGATAGATAAGATGCCTTCGACATTAATAGATGAAGAGAAGAAGCATAAGGATCGAAAGACGTTAACACAATTACATCTGCATTTGTCAATGAAATTTTGCAGGATGTGATGAAGGAGAAAACCGTTGTTGCATTATGGAAGAGGCTGGAACAAATATGTATGTCGAAAACTCTAACAAGCAAGTTGCAAATGATGCATCGTCTTTATGCTCATCATTTGGAGGAAGGTGCATCTGTATACGAACACTTAACAGTGTTTAAAGAAATTCTCTCAAACTTGGAGGCCATGGAGGTTCAGTATGATAAGGAAGATCTACGGTTGATTCTACTTTGTTCGTTGCCCCCGTCTTACTCAACCTTTAGAGACATGATTTTATATAGCCGTAAGTCTCTCACAGTTGATGAGGTTTATGATTCTTTGACCTTGTATGACAAGATGAAGCATCTTGTAGTTAAACTTGACTCTCAGGGAGAGGGTCTTATTATTCATGGGAGATACGATCGAAATGCTGATGATGATCGTGGAAGGGCACAGGAACGAAATCCTCAAGGTAAATCTAAGGGTAGATCAAAGTCTTCAAACAGAGGTAAAACTTGTAACTTCTGCAAGAAGAAAGGGCACATTAAATCTGAGTGCTATAAGCTACAGAACAAGATTAAAAGGGAGGCTGTAAATCAAAATGGAAAACTACCAGGAAATTCTGGTGAAGCTGATGTTGTAGACGACTATAGTGATGGTGAACTTCTAGTCGCTTCTGTCAACAATTCTAAAGTGAGCGATAAGTGGATACTTGATTCAGGCTGCACCTTCCACATGAGTCCCAATCGAGATTGGTTTACAACTTAAAAAATAGTGTCTGAAGGTGTTGCTTTGATGGGAAATAATGCTTCGTGTAAAATCACAGGTGTTGGAAAAATTAAAGTTAAGATGTTTGATGGAGTTGTCAGAACACTTAGTGACGTATGACATGTTCCAGAATTAAAGAGAAATTTAATTTCGTTGTAACACCCCAAACCCGGCCTAGACGTTACGACCGGATCTGGCATGTCACAAAGAAGGGTTGTTTAAAAATGGCGCGTTCGTTAAAAACTTCGTATTCTTTTTGAAACTTTTGGCTTTGTTGTTTGTGAAATTCAGATTTTCTTTTATGGTTTTATTGTAAAAATGTTGTTATTATTATTGAAACTTTGTTTATAATAGAAATCTGATTCAGTGAGTTGTGAAAATGTGATATTTTGAAAACTGTCATTGTAGTTTTAAGAAAAATCCCGATTTTAATCTTTTATAGTTTGAAGTTAACCGAAATGAAAGTTTTAAAGAAAAATTAAGTCCAATGGCCTTATTACATAATATTAAACCCAAATTTAAAATAATCTTAAAATAAAGCAAAAAAAAATTTACTAAAGTTCGTGAGAAATACTCCGAGGTATGGCCACCACAGAGTCCTCTGTAGCTCCAAATCCTCTAATGTTGGAGATCACCTGCACGGTTAAAGTAGAGGGCTGAGTTACGATAACTCAGTGTGTAATCCCCTAATCGGTCATTAACTGGGCCTGAGCCCATACAGAAGCAAACTGGGCCGAAGCCCATACAGAAGCAAACTGGGCCGAAGCCCATACAGAAGCAGACTGGGCCTTAGCCCTATAAACATGATAATGCAACAGAGTATGCATCCCAACCTAATAATCCATCTACTACACACCTCCGTACCAGCCCTACACACCTGTGGTGACCAAGTCAACCCACCCAGCCTTACACACCAATATGGCAGACAAGCTGCTCATCACAGAATTTGTGGCGGAGCCATCAGAATAACAGAATATACGTGGCATAGCCACCAGACAGAATTGTGGCAGAGCCACCAAAATAACACTTCCTCCGATCATCAATCCCACCCCGTGCAACATTTCATAAATGCAATGCAACATGCGTATAACAGTGTAAATAAAGCATATACATAATGACCAACTATAATCAGGGATATAACAGTAATTTACCCTCCAGGGGTATTTCAGTAATTTTGCATTTAACAGCCTTTCCGAAGGCCTACTGTCTCCTCGAGCGACACGAGACCCTTTTTGGATCTCTACGGAACTATTGGGCCTAAAATCCATTTTAGGCCCAAATGGGTCCACACGCTCGTGTGGCCCAAAATGCATGGTTTCGATTTCAAATTTGCAGATTTCGCATTCGGAACTATCACTTGATAGTTTTCTAACAGTTTTGCCCAAGTGGGTCGGATAGCCCATTTGGCCCACTTGGCTCGTTTCGGCTCGATCAGGCCCATTACAGCCTCAGTTTTGCGAGAGTGCTCGTGACACTCTCAACAACTTACCATCATTATTCATACTTTGATTTATCCTTACGAGCATTCGCATGATCAAGTGGTCACAGATGCCGGTTTTTCTGCTTTTCGGCTTTTGGCGGAATCACAGAACATTGCAAGCATGCATTCGGAGGGGGTGTGAGATTACACACCTGATCACCATTTGTAATACTCGGCACTATTTCCAGAATACCTGAGATCAATGCTGACTAATAGTTAGTCTAAAGCCTTAATACAATGTCTTCCAACTATTGAGATTGATAAACAATCTACATCACTTACCAATAATCCAAGAAATCCACTGCAAGGGATAGGTGTTTAGTTGGCCCTCTGATTAAGCACGTGGAGACCCTAGCAGTGTTTGGCATGAAAAACAGATATTAGCAATCCCTTAATCATGACCACAAAAGAACTCAAACAGCCATTCAGCTTGAGTAAGAACCAACCGAATAATAAAACCCCATCACCTACATTCAGCCATTACCTTACTTACCAACCAACAGTAACACCCCAAACCCGGCCCATAAGTTTCGACCAGATCTGGTATGCTACGGGTTGTACATTGAAAACTTTTGCTAAGTTGGCTTTAGAAAATCATAAGTTAATTAGACAAAATTTGAATAAACAAGTGACTTTTGTAAAGAAAACCTTGTATTATTATTATTTCGTATATTTAAACGTTTGAAATGGTTTCATAAGTTGCAAATATTAAAAACTACTAGATGAAGGTAAACTATGGGGCCTTATTACATAAGCATTCCCAAAATATAAAAAAAAATGTAAAGAAAACCAAAAATAATCTATAGAAGTAAAACTTGATGGCCCCTCGAGTCCGTCTCGACTCCCATGTCCATAATCTACTGCTCATCTGAAAGAGTAGAGGAATGTAACACCCCAAACCAGGCCCAAACACTACGACCGAATTTGGTTTGCTACAGAGAAAACATTTTGAAACCCTTTTAAAAAAAAATTAAGTTTTGTTGAAAACCTTGCATTTTCAAGTTTCTTGCTAAAAACCATACTTAGTGTTGTTTAGAAGTATTTGTTAAGTCGGGTTGTTATAGATTGCAAATGTGCCCGATGGCATTTTTAAAACATTTTACGTTTGATTGGGAAAAACATGTGAATTCATTTTTAACATAATTAAATAGTTTAAACAAATATTCAAAGCATGAAACAATAATAAAATACTTCTAGGAGGCCTTATTACAACTTAACAAAAATAAAACCAACATTAAAATTAAATAGAATAAAATTCCAAGTCCATCAAATTAAAATTTCCCTTTGCATGGCCACCTCGAGTCCATCGGCTCCATCTCCGCGATCTACTCATCGCAAAATGTTAAGGGAAGGAGTGAGTCACCAAGACTCAGTGTGTAATCCCCCACCCGGTAAGGTAACTCATACACAAGTCATTAATAAACATGCACATGCAACCCAACCTAACCATTCATACTCCTTTTCTACCCCGTGTGGTCAAAACCACTGGTGGTCAAAACCACTAATGACTTAGAGTCACAAATCAGATGATGGGGCCAACCCATCGTGTGGTCAAAACCACGCGATGACCATAGGTCACAATATATCAAATGTGGTCAAAACCACTGGTGGTACCAAACCACTGGGACTTAGTCACAATAATCAATCGTTGTGGTCAAAACCACTGATGACCATAGGTCACAATAATCTGATGGGGCCAACCCATCTTGTGGTCAAAACCACTGACGACAGTCCATAATTCATCCCCCTCCTCTCATCAATCCCCCATCACATGCTTACATATCAATATCACATATCATGCATTTAACAACATATGATGGCATGCAAAACATATATCAATAGATCACGTACAGGGGACTTACCCGGAATCCATGTTTAAGCCCACAAGCATATCATAGATCACTACCAAAATTTATACACAAGGCAATAATATAGCAAATTTATTAATAAAGTGTGTAAAGAGTTTACACACCTGTTTCTACCGGAATTCCTAGATCCCGAAGATCCGATCTACGTCGCTAGATCTCTTGTCCTTACAAATGATTTGGTTTCCTACCAAATCCCGAGCCAAACGATGGTTCTCCTCCCGATGATCGGCCACACCTTCCTCTTAAACCGATTGGAGAAACAGACAGAGGAGAACACCTTTGTTGAGATTCGGCTAAGACTACTTAAAATAGAAGAAAGGAATTTCGGCACAAGGATGGAGAGTAGATTCGGCTATCACTCTAGTTACAAAGAAAGCATTCGGTCATACATGAAAAGGATTTAGAATCAAGGTTGAATGAAGAAAAAGAATTAAAAGAGAAAAGTTAAGGCAACTTTGGCAATGATGAAACAATGGGGAATTTTCGGTTTAGCAAAATAAATGAAAGAGGAGAGGATTTTCTTGGCTACCAAGATTCGGCAAAGTCACTAATGAAAAATAAATAAAATTCGGCACTTATCTCCCTAAATGGCCGAAATTAAACACCACCGAAAGAGCCACTATATTCGGCCATCCTATCCACACCCATTTAACTAAATTAAAAACAATGTTTATCTACTATCCTATCTTTTAGCCACTCATTTGACTAATTCAAATAATTTGAATACTCAAATAATAATTAAATAATAATCCCATAATAATCTAATAATAATGCTATTATTATCCCTTTTTATCTTATCAAAATAAATAATAAATAAAAGAAACCATGTGCCTAACAAACTCTTCCAGCCGAAAAACAAAGAACCATGTGCAGCCAATTCTCCTTTTCACGCATGACCATGAAAAAAATAAAACCAAGTTGCGACTTCTTTAGATCGAACCAATGACCTCACGCCCTGACCCTCTTCTTCCAACGCCTGTGCCACTTTTCCAACTTGACTTTCATGTCAAATACCCACAACATTTATTTTTAAAGCCTCCTTACTTAAGCCCATCACTCCAAAATAAAATAAAACGCGAACTGCTCACTGCTTTGTATTCGAACTCGCACCCTTCTTTCCTCCAACTCCTAAGTGACGCTGACGAAACCACTTTGCCAATGAGCTCTTTGTGTCCTAAACTCATCCCAGCTCCTTTTAATGCCTTCTTCCATTTTGACGCCAAACCCAAAAATTAAAACACCTTGCTGCCACCTTGATTCGAACCCGAGCCCTCATACCAAAGTCTTTAAGTGGCGCCTCAAGCCACTCCACCAACCTGCCATTCATGTCATGAACCTTCACCAATTAAATTTAAGGTCTTCTTTCCTGGCCCCCTTACATTTAACGCAAAACCCCAAAAATAGAAATACACCCCCTTGTTTCTCCCATGAATCGAACCCAAGACCTCCCTTGCAACCCCCCTTAGACGCGCCAAGCCAACTGTACCAAGCCTATTCCTTGTGCCATAATTCGCCCAAATTTTTACTTAAGCCTAACTTCTCCTAGCTCCTTTCTTTAAAGTACCTTAAAAGAGGTTTTTTTTCTTTTTTTTTTTAATTCCAACTTCAACCTAATTCGGGGTTGTTTTTAGACCCTAAATCATGCCAAATAAAATCATATTTATTTATTTCTTGAAGCCCACATGGAATTTATTTAAATTACAAATAACCCCTAATTCAGGGTGTTACAATTCTACCCTCCTAAAAAAAATAATTTCGTCCTCTAAATTACTCGGCTAGATTAAACAGGAACTACTGCTGCGCACTCTGATCTTATTTAAGCTGTCATTCCACCTTGACCACGTTCGCGACAACCACGTCCCCTCAAGCTCATTTCTACACCGCGATTTAGTCTAATTAAAAGTTTTATGTATTAGAAATTTTGTTCCACTGTTTATCCACGAGCAAATTTTATGAAATGAAGTTCCAGCAGTGGTTCTTTCGATCACACAAAATTTTAGTTCAAGTTCTCTATTCTAATTCACGAGTCACATTCATTCATCCATGTCACTTCCTTGAGCATTCTCAACCCAGGGGTAATTTCGTCATTTTCCTATAGGGGTATTTTCGCAATAAATCAGAGGAATTTTAAAACTTTAATAAATCAAGTCACTTTGAAATTTCCAAAACTAGAGGGTATTCCTGAAAATTTGTAAAATTTAAAGATATGGCAAAATTTTGGAAACCAGGGGTATTGTGGTAATTTTGTCAATCAGGGGTAATTTCGTAAATTTCCAAAATCAGGGCATAAATTTGAAATACGAAATTTTCGGCTACTTTTGCAAAATAAAAAGATTTTTATTGAAATCAGGGTAATTTGGTAATTTTAGTACCAAGGGCATTTTCGTAATTTTGCCACTAGAGGCATTTTGGTAATTTTGGTAAATCAAAATATTTTAAAAATTTTCCAAAAATAAATTTGTCCCCCTATTTAAAAGAGGTATTTTAGTGATTTTAAAACTAGAGTTTCCCTTAAAACATGGCTAGTCCCTTTCGGGTTTTATTGTGTTTAGCCTATGACCGAGTCCTCTTAATTAGGGTGAACCGAAGCTACGCTCCAGGTAGGATTCCTGCGAAGAGGAGGTGAGTCACGAGGATCGCTTAAATACAGTGCTCTTACGGATCCAGTCCTAGACATGCGCACCAAGGTTACCACACCCTAACTCGGCGACTAGGTCGTAGGTTTGTTTAATTAGGCTCTTAAAGTCTTATGTCTTTGTTTGGGGTAACTAGTCCTAAAGTTTAAAGTACTTATCACTATCTACGTTCCATGCTTCCTACCCTTCTACAGAAAATAAATCATACAGAAGTTAGGAGTACTTACCTGGCGGATAGGTGCCGGAGACTCGGTGCCATGCTATTCAAAACCCAAAACAGTTTCAAAACATTCCAATAAGGCCTACTATCATAAAAACAAAACATTTTGGGCCTTGGGCCCCCACAGCCGAGTTTTGAACTGGGCTCTGATACCAATTTGTAACACCCAAACCCGGCCCAAACACTACGACCGAATTTGGTTTGCTACAGAGAAAACATTTTGAAACCCTTTTAAAAAAATTAAGTTTTGTTGAAAACCTTGCATTTTCAAGTTTCTTGCTAAAAACCATACTTAGTGTTGTTTAGAAATATTTGTTAAGTCGGGTTGTTATAGATTGCAAAAGTGCCCGATGGCATTTTTAAAACATTTTACGTTTGATTGGGAAAAACATGTGAATTCATTTTTAACATAATTAAATAGTTTAAACAAATATTCAAAGCATGAAACAATAATAAAATACTTCTAGGAGGCCTTATTACAACTTAACAAAAATAAAACCAACATTAAAATTAAATAGAATAAAATTCCAAGTCCATCAAATTAAAATTTCCTTTGCATGGCCACCTCGAGTCCATCCAGGCTCCATCTCGCGATCTACTCATCTACAAAATGTTAAGGGAAGGGGTGAGTCACCAAGACTCGGTGTGTAATCCCCCCCACCCGGTAAGGTAACTCATACACAAGTCATTAATAAACATGCACATGCAACCCAACCTAACCATCCATACTCCTTTTCTACCCCCGTGTGGTCAAAACCACCTGGTGGTCAAAACCACCGATGACTTAGAGTCACAAATCGGATGATGGGGCCAACCCATCGTGTGGTCAAAACCACCGATGACCATAGGTCACAATATATCAAATGTGGTCAAAACCTTTGGTGGTACCAAACCACCGGGACTTAGTCGCAATAATCAATCGTTGTGGTCAAAACCACCGATGACCATAGGTCACAATAATCGATGGGGCCAACCCATCTTGTGGTCAAAACCAGCGACGATGACGATCCATAATTCATCCCCCTCCTCTCATCAATCCTCATCACATGCTTACATATCAATATCACATATCATGCATTTAATAAAGATATGATGGCATGCAAAACATATATCAATAGATCACATACTGGGGACTTACCCGGAATCCATGTTTAAGCCCACAAGCATATCATAGATCACTACCAAAATTTATACACAAGGCAATGATATAGCAAATTTATTAATAAAGTGTGTAAAGAGTTTACACACCTGTTTCTACCAGAATTCCTAGATCCCGAAGATCCGATCTACGTCGCTAGATCTCTTATCCTTACAAATGATTTGGTTTCCTACCAAATCCTGAGCCAAATGATGGTTCACCTCCGACAATCGGCCACACCTTCCTCTTAAACCGATTGGAGAAACAGACAGAGGAGAACACCTTTGTTTAGATTCGGCTAAGACTACTTAAAATAGAAGAAAGGAATTTCGGCACAAGGATGGAGAGTAGATTCGGCTATCACTCTAGTTACAAATAAAGCATTCGGTCATACATGAAAAGGATTTAGAATCAAGGTTGAATGAAGAAAAAGAATTAAAAGAGAAAAGTTAAGGGAACTTTGGCAATGATGAAACAATGGGGAATTTTCGGTTTAGCAAAATAAATGAAGGAGGAGAGGATTTTCTTGGCTACCAAGATTCGGCAAAATCACTAATGAAAAATAAATAAAATTCGGCACTTATCTGCCTAAATGGCCGAAATTAAACACCACCGAAAGAGCCACTATATTCGGCCATCCTATCCTCACCCATTTAACTAAATTAAAAACAATGTTTATCCACTATCCTATCTTTTAGCCACTCATTTGACTAATTCAAAATAATTTGAATACTCAAATAATAATTAAATAATAATCCCATAATAATCTAATAATAATGATATTATTATCCCTTTTTATCTTATCAAAATAAATAATAAATAAAAGAAACAATGTGCCTAACAAACTCTTCCAAATAGAAAAACAAAGAACCATGTGCGACCAATTCTCCTTTTCACGCTGACCATGAAAAAAATAAAACCAAGTTCTAGCTTCTTTGGATCGAACCAGCGACCTCACGCCCCAGCCCCTTCTTCCAACGCCCAGGCCACTTTTCCAACTTGACTTTCATGTCAAATACCCATAACATTTATTTTTAAAGCCTCCTTACTTAAGCCCATCACTCCAAAATAAAATAAAACGCTGAACCTGCTCTTTGCGCCATTTGAACTCGCGCCCTTCTTCCTCCAACTCCTAAGTGACGCATGGAAACCACTTTGCCAATGAGCTCTTTGTGTCCTAAACTCATCCCAGCTCCTTTTAATGCCTTCTTCCATTTTGACGCCAAACCCAAAAATTAAAACACCTTGCTGCCACCTTGATTCGAACCCGAGCCCTCATACCAAAGCCTTTAAGTGGCACCCCAAGCCACTCCACCAACCTGCCATTCATGTCATGAACCTTCACCAATTAAATTTAAGGTCCTCTTTCCTGGCCCCCTTACTTTTAACGCAAAACCCCAAAAATAGAAATACACCCCATTGTTTCTCCCATGAATCGAACCCAAGACCTCCCTTGCAACCCCCCTTAGACGCGCCAAGCCAACTGTACCAAGCCTATTCCTTGTGCCATAATTCGCCCAAATTTATACTTAAGCCTAACTTCTCCTAGCTCCTTTCTTTAAAGTACCTTCAAAGAGTTTTTTTTTCTTTTTTTTTAATTCCAACTTCAACCTAATTCGGGGTTGTTTTTAGACCCTAAATCATGCCAAAGAA
This sequence comes from Gossypium bickii, assembly GCA_025503065.1. Classification (NCBI taxonomy): domain Eukaryota; kingdom Viridiplantae; phylum Streptophyta; class Magnoliopsida; order Malvales; family Malvaceae; genus Gossypium; species Gossypium bickii. The sequence goes on from CP106716.1 coordinate 95,901,395, forward strand.
AATCATATTTATTTATTTCTTGAAGCCCACATGGAATTTATTTAAATTACAAATAACCTCTAATTCAGGGTGTTACAAGGAAAATGAAAGGGTGAGTCACCAAGATTCAGTGTGTAAATCCCGAAACACAATAACCTGAGGCCCACAAAGACATTATGAGCCCTGGCCTATACATAAAGGCAACAATCATAATCACATGATAAATAATAAATGATGCATAGCCCAGCCCAACCCAACCTAGAATTCCATCCTCTACACACCAACCCGTACCAACCATCACACCTTGGGGATTTCTACAATCAACCCTCCATTCGCTACACACCATAACGACAGCCGTACTGACTATTCATATTATTCAAGAATCATTAAACGTGGCATAGCCACCGATCACTATGTGACCTAACATGTGACCTAACATTTGAATTTGTGGTTTAACCACCGATCACCAAGTGACCTATCATGCACTTCCCCTTCATTATCATAATCCCACCCCATGCATACACACAGAAAACATCATACCATCTTTAAGAAAATAGGCTTACATATATTTCGATACACATAGAGATTTCTATGATTACGTACCTGGCATCCTTGCCTAACCCTTTTAGGGTTTTATTCGACTGTCTACACAGCCACTTTCCGGCTTTTTAGCCCATAACACATATAGATTATAGTTAACTAGTGTGTTAGAGATCTAAACACCTGATTATCGTTAGAACAAGACTTTCTACGTTGACGCTATCCGTAGTCAACACAGCTGCTATCTGCCCAATGTGTTGTTCAGAGGCTGGTAACGAAACATTAGGTTAAGGCACACCTAATGAAGAGAAAACGGTTGATCATCTTAAGGAGAATTGAAATCCTTAACTTGAAATCCTGAAAAGTGAAATGAGATTTAGGGGCTAGTGTTTTCAACTTTTAGATCTAAGAGATCTACTTCAATTCCCGAATGTCGCCCAACAAGAGAATACATAAAACCATTAAACCATTAGATTTTCGTCTTTGTATTCCAAAACCCGAAAGAGAAAATGAAGAGATAGAAAAATCGGCACTCACCTTTACATAAAGAATTCGACTACCCCTTAGAGATTTCTGCTTTTTGAGAAGATCAGAAGAGAAGAAGAAATATAAGTAGTTTCGGCTTTTTGGTTGAAGAAATCGGCAAAAGGAAATAGGGGTATTCGACTATGGAGATGATAAGAGAGTTCAAGGTTTGGGCTTTTGAAAAAAAAGTTGTTGAGAAGATTAGGAGGTTTCGGCTTCTGAAGAAATCAAAAAAAAAAAAAGAACTTGCACAGGGAGATTGAGAATTTCGGCACAGGGAAAGAAGAAAAGAATAGGGTTCCAAATGTCGAAATTGATGAGCTATCCCCCCTATTTATAGAAATTTTGGCACTTACCTATCAAAACCGAATGTGCCCTTTCTGATAACTAAGAATTAAGCAAATAAAAGGGAAAATTTAAGCACCCTTTGCCATAAAGAAACCGATTTCTTCCTCCTCGAGGTGATGGAATTTCGGCCAACACCTAGCCTTTATGAGATAGCTCCTATCTTTTCTCCTTTTATCTTCCATATTATCAACTATAATATCTACATTATCCCATTCACATAAATCCTCCTATTTTTGAGCCTTGTTGTCGTCCACTCCACCTAACCCTAATGCCGAATGTTAGCTAACTTAAATTAAAAGAATTGGGCTCATTGAAACTTAAATTTGGGACCCTTACTCCCTTGTGTGGCGTCACCTCCTTGCTCCCTAAGTGGCACCACTGACCACTGGGCCACAAGCCCATTTTGATATTTTAAACACAAATACCACCTTTTAAACCCTATAGTGCCCAAAAAAAAATTTAACCAAGGCCTTGACCACATCCTGAGCCCAATTTGGATCCCTAACAGTTAAATTAACACATTAAACATATCCACACACTAAACGTATAGGCCCATTAATTCAGGATGTTACACCAACTCTCGGAAACCAGAGATTAGAAGAAGGATGAGAGGGTATACTAACCCTCCAATAGATTCGGCCTAGCCACAAAAGTCAAGAAGAGAGTTTCGATTTTAGAATAGAACAAGAGAGAAAAGAAAATAAAGTAGAGAAGAAACAGCCATTACCTTAGATTAGAAATAAGTCGAATGGGAAGAAGGGATTCGGCATAAGCAGCAAACCCAAACGAATCAAAATTTGGCTGTGGAGTATAAACCAAAATGAAAAACAATTAAAGAACACAAGCCGAAATATTGGTGTAAGTAGAATTCAGCTTTTAGCAAAAGAGAAAAGAACTGATTCGAATAAGGAAAAGAGGGAATTCAATTGATAGAGAAAAGAGTAGAAAAAATAATAAAGAAGAAGATAAGTTTCGGCTAGGGTGAACACAAGAGAGAAAAGGTGAAAGGTGAGTAGAAAAGAACGTGTAAGGAGAGGTGGAAATGGGGAGCTTCGACCAAGACTGTTTAAGCACTACAAGTGAAGAAAGCATTTGAAAAGAAAATGAGAAGAAACGAGTGAGGGGAATTGAGGTTTCGGTATGAAAAGATTGAAGCAATATGACCCAAAAATGCAAGGAAAACAAAACAACCCCCAAAGAATTTTGGTTTACCCTCCTCCACAAATGACCGAATATGCACTTTCAAAATGCCAAAACTTTGGCCGAAATTCTCATCCCCCATAACCCCAAATTTAGCCATTAACTCATCTCCCCTCAATCCCTTGATTCACTCCTCATTTTGCTCCCTAACTTCCTCTCCATCACCCATTCAAATCATTTGACTAGGTCTCCAACCTCCAAGGTAAAGTTTGGTCTCCACTCAGCTTCCTCTTTTCCTGAGCACAAAATAAAAACTCCCCATATGTTGCTTGTGTAACACCCCAAACCCGGCCTAGACATTATGGCTGGATCTAGCATGTCACATCAAGAGGTAGATGAAAAAGCTAAGCGCTCATTGAAAATGTTGCATCTCTTTTGAAATCTCCGAGTTGCGCTGTTTGTTTGTAAAAACTCGATTTGCTTAATGCTTGTCTTTGTAAAGTTGTTATTAACTTAAAAAGACTATTTTCATTGTGAAAAATTAAACTTGAATAGTTGCAGAATCGTGATATTTTGGAAAGCGATTATTAATGTTTTAAGAAAACCCCGTATTTATGCGTTTAACAATTATTAGTGAAAACTTAAAAAAAAAACCAATGGCCTTATTACAAAATAATAATCCCAAAATAAATAATCTAAAAATAAAGTAAAGACTAGTTTTACTAAGTTTCGTGAGTAATAACTCCGATGTATGGCCACCACCAAGTCCTCTGCAGCCCCAAACCCTCTATCACTAGGGATTACCTGCAAAATTATGGGAAAGAGGGGTGAGTTGCAAGAACTCAGTGTGTAATCCCGATTCCAGTCACTGTCATGGTCTCAGTCTGGACCAAAGCCCCATACAGTATCAATTTGGGCCCACGGCCCCAAAATCATGGTAATGCAAACAGAAAATGCAGCCCCAACCTAGTAGTCCATCCGCTACACTCCACCCGTACCAGCCCTACACTCCATGTGGGACCAAGTCAACCCACCCAACCCTACACTTCAAAATGCAGTCGAGCTGTCAGTATCAGTATATGTGGTTGAGCCATTGAAATTAGTATATTGTGGCATAGCCACCAGTACAGCACTTCCTCCATCATTATAACCCATCCCAATGAAACATGTCATGGCATAATGATTTAGTGTATGCAAAATGTATCATCAAGGCAATTAATCAAGTTATGCACAATCATACCAAATCTGCCCCTAAGGGTATAACAGTAATTTTACCCATTGAGGGTATCTCAGTAATTTACCCACGGAGGGTATTTCAGTAATTTACCCATTGAGGGTATTTCAATAATTTACCCACTGAGGGTATTTCAGTAATTTACCCACCGAGGCTATTTCAGTACTTTATCAATTTTACGGCCTTTCAGTAGCTTACTGTTGCCCCGAACGACACGGGACCCTTATTGGGTCTCTACGGAACTAATGGGCCTGAAATCCATTTCAGGCCCAAAAGGGCCCACACGCTCGTGTGGCCTATTTCGCATGGTTTTGGTCTCAGATTTCCAAATTTTGCAACTGCACTTACCCTTTAACGGTTTTCCACCAACTTCGCCCATGTGGACCGGATAGCCCATTGGGCCCGTTAAGCCCATTTCGGCCCAGCTAGACCTGTTACAGCCTCAATGTCGCGAGAGCGCTCGTGACACTCTCAACGACTTACAGTCACTACTCGTATCTTGATTTACCACTACGAGCGCTAATCATTGTTTTATGCGATGTCAAAGTCTTAAAATATATATAAAGAATGATCGAACCTAGAAACTAACTTTCACAACGATTTGAGGCAAGCGTACCTATCGAACAATAGTATAGTTAAGGCAAGATCGGATTGTCGAACCCAAATGAACTAAAAGTACTAATACTAACTTTCTTTTTATTATTTAGCTTAAGAATTAAATGAATTTTTATCTACTCTAAAATTAACTAACAACTAAACTAAAGACTCTAAGACAAAGAAGAATGAAATTTGGGAAGAATACTTTGGGAAAAAACAATTGATTAAAACAATAACCAAGAAAGAATCCACCTAGAATTCACTTGTTATGTAACTTTGAACCAGACGATTTATTCATTTGACTTGATCCGTAGGATCCCCTAAGTTATATTAATCCCTCTCTCGAGGCAATTAACGTCTAACCCTAGGTCGATTAATTGAAATCTCTTTCTAATTAAAACCCCTAGAATTGTATTAACTCGATTTATGGACTCCCATATTAGGTTTCACCCTAATCTGGCAAAATCTCGTCACCCTATCTCTAGGCGTGCGATCAACTCCGCTTAATTATGCTAGATCTACTCTTAGGCAGGGACTTTTACTCCTCCACCTAAGCACATCACACTTGAATTAATATCCCGAAAATATCAACACAAGAATTAAGAAAACATAATTAAGAACAAGTCAAATATTTATCATATAGTTCAGCAAACGATAACAAGAATCATCTTAGGTTTCATCCCCCTCAGGTATCTGAGGGTTTAGTTCATAACAATAAAAGAAAACAGCTCAGAAGGAAAGATAAAACAAAATATAAGAAATCCCTAAAACCCCTTGAAGGAATTGGAGGAGAAATCCTCCGTCTTAAGTATGATTCAGGCTTCTTTAGATGAATCAACTGGCTATCTTCGAGTAAATCCCCATAAATCTGCCCTCTTTGGCTTAGTTGGATGCCCCCTGACTAAAGCCTTGGGTTCCCCGTCAAAAGCCCTGGCAGAAGGCTTCTGCCGCACTCCCCGCTTAAGTTGCCCCCTTGGGTGTTTATATAGGCTTTGGAATGTGTTTCTTCGCCTCTAAGTATCCTATTCTGAGTAAAACTCCTCTTGGCCGCGACAGGGACGTGCCCATGTGAATCGTGGCCAGGCCATGTCCAAGTCTGATAAGGAGGCACGACCATGTGGTCTTGGGCTCGGGCTGTGTCGATTTCGTGATATGGCCCATTTACTCCGTTTTGGGCCCGTTTCTCGTTCTTTTCATCCTTTGGTACACTCCTGGTATAAAACATGAAAACAAAGGATTAAGAGCACTAAATTACACATTTCAAGGCTTAAATCATCCAAAAGCGTGCTAGATGTGGGATTAAAATATGTTACTTTTACGATCTATGAAATACTGATCATCGTTTTATGCGATGTCAAAGTCTTAAAATTTATATAAAGAATGATCGAGCCTGGAAACTAACTATGACAACGATTTGAGGCAAGCGCACCTATCGAACAATAGTATAGTTAAGGCAAGACTGGATTGTCGAACCCAAAGGAACTAAAAGTACTAACACTAACTTTCTTTTTATTATCTAGCCTAAGGATTGAATGAATTTTTATCTAATCTAAAATTAACTAACTACCAAACTAAAGACTCTAAGACAAAGAAGAATGAAATTGGGAAAATAACTTTGAGGAAAAACCAATTAATTAAGACAATACCCAAGGAAGAATCCACCTAGACTTCACTTGTTATCTAACTCTGAACCAGATGATTTATTCATTTGACTTGATCCATAAGATTTCCTAAGTTATATTTGTAACAACCCAAACCTGGCCCAAATGTTATGGCCGAATCTGGTTTGCTACTTAGAAGATGTTTTTCAAAATCCTTTTTGAAAACCAACTTAAGTTTTGAAAACCCTTTATTTTAATGGACTTGCCAAAATCATACTTAGATTTTTATTCGGGAAATTAAAATATGTCAAGTTATTATAAAATTACAAATGTGCCCGATGGCATATCAAAACAGTTTTCGTGTTAATTTGAGAAAACATGTGATTAATTAATATTAATGACAAAGTTTAAATAAAGTATTCAGCATATGGAAAATAATAAAAGAAATTAATAGGAGGCCTTATTACATCCACCTAAAATAAAAACTGGAAATGAAAATGTTAAAACTGAAATTTAAGAGTTCATTAATCAAAACTTCATTTGCATGGCCACCTCGAGTCCATCCGGTCCACATCCGCGGTCTACTCGTTACCTGAAAAATGTAAAGGAGAAGGTGAGTCACCAAGACTCAGTATGTAACCCTTCCCCGGTTTAATCCAACTTCATACACAACATATAACATGATTAACATGCATAATATTATGTGTCCCAACCTAGCCAACCAAACGCCATTTGTCTACCCCCGTTGTGGTACCAAACCTTTGGTGGTGCCAAACCACTGGTGACATATAGTCACAATGTGTTACCAAAACACTGGTGTCCTTAGACACAAATCGGATGATGGGGCCAACCCATCGCGTGATACCAAATCACTGGCAGACGATCCCATTTCTCAAGTGGGGCCAACCCACGGTGGTAATAACCACAGGGATAAGTCGCTATGAGGTGCCAAACCTCTGGAGGTACCAAACCTCTAGTGACCGTAGTCACAGTGTGTTACCAAAACATCGGTGCCCGTCGGCACAATATCCACCGCCTCCACTCATCAATCCCACAAAGCAGATAAACATACATATGTTTCATGCCATCACATTCTTAAATTTCATGTGTCAATACATCATGCTTACCAAAAGCATCAAATAGCAAATTCATAATAACAGTACTTACGAATCATCACCACTCATACCGATTTAGTATTAATTCCAATGCTACATAAATCAAAATGAGCATTCACAAAATTAAGCACGATTAATATATCATATAGTGTGTATGTACACACTGTCACTCTTGAATCGTCTAATTCCGAAAAGAGATGTCGGCCACCTAGTTCTCTTGGTCCCTATATTCGGCCAAACATGGGAGTTAATACTATGGCCTAATCGGCCAAACCAAATACTAAAAGGGTTCTCTTTTTGAACCCGAATCCTTACCTAATTACTTTGAATACTAGCTTCAAAGACCCAAATCGCGAACTGGTTCACAAACTACAATTGGTCAAAATTAATAATCATAGCCTTGGCTTTTATAAGAATACCAAATACATATGTAGATCCTTACCACCTTACCAAGCCGATTGAAGAATAAGAAAGAGGAGAACACCCTTGCTTTAATATTCGGCCAAGATTTCTCAAAGTATGAAGAAGAAAATTCGGCTATGGCTAAGGAGTATGTTCGGCCAACTAAGAAAAAGAGAAGAAAAAGGTTGGGGATTCGCCAAGGAGAGAGTATAAAAGAGTTTCGGTTCAAGGAAGAAGAGAAGATAACAATGGTGACTTGGTATCTTAGAAAGAAAGAAAAGAGATAAAAGAGATGGGAGATGAGAGTGAGTAGGGAATTTGGCAAAAATCTAAGAAAAGGAGAATGGTTTTCAGTTTTTGTTTGAGAGAGTTTGAAAAAAAAATAAAAGAGGTGCTAGTCGAAATTATCAAGAAGACTAAAAGAATTTGGCCCCCCTTTCACCTAAGCTTGCCGTCCACTTCTCTCCCTTTGAAGAGTTCCAAATTCGGCAAATACCACAAATTGCTCCTGCCACCACTTTGATTTAATTCAAAATAACTTGAATTAATCCCAATACCCAATTAATAGTCCAAATAATATCCCTTTTATCTTCTATTATCTATAGAGTTAAACAAATAAATAATCCAATTTGAAATGCTCATATTATCCCTTATTATCTTATTATCTAATAATAATAAATAAATAAAAACAAAACAAGACCATGTGCCCAACAATTCCCTCCAAATTTGAATGCAACAAGGAACCATGTGCAAAGCCATCTCCTTCGCGCTTGACTTGAAAAAAAAAAGAAAACAAGGTCTTGCTCCTTTGCTTCTAACCAAAGACCTCACTGCAGTGAAATTTCTTATTCCACGCCCTTGCCAACTCTTCCACCCGACTTTCTTGCTATAGAACCTTATCTTTTAATTTTAAGCCTACCTCTCGGCCTTACGCCTTTAACGCAAAAACCCAAAATAGAAACGTTCCCCTCGTTCCTCGAACCCGAGACTTCTCTCGCTCAAGTGGCGCCCTGTGCCACTCTTACTCATTGGACTTTCATGCTACGAATCTTCCCCAATTATCTTTAAGGCCTTCATATTTTTGGCCCCCTTCATTCAACGCCCAAAAATAAAAACAAATAAATTTCTCCTTTTCCAAGATTCGAACCCAAGACCTCCCTTGCAAGTCCTTAAGTCATCAAGCCCACACGCCAATTACAATTTTGTGTCAAGTTTCCTTAAATTTTATTTAAGCCTTTATCGTTACTGACTCCTTCCTTGTACACACTTTAAAAATAAATTTTTAACTTTGGTCGGAGGCCTAGCTCAAGTTATTTTTTTTGACCCTTAAACATGTCAAATAAAATTATAAATTTTATTTCTTGAAGCCCACATGAAATTTATTTAAATTACAAATAACCCCTAATTCAGGTGTTCGATTCTACCCCCTTAAATAAATTTCGTCCTCGAAATTACCTGGTTAAAACAGATAGGGGTATTCTTTGCCGCATCACATCCTCGGGTTCCCACGTAGCTTCCTCTGTACCATGGTTTCGCCATAGCACTTTCACCAAGGGCGCGACTTCCTACGTAGAACCTTCACATCACGATCTAAGATCTCGAACCGGTTCTTCTTCGAAAGATAAATCCGGATTCACCTCGATCTCAGCCACTGGCACCACGTGCGAAGGATCTGACCGATACCGTCTCAACATCGATACATGAAAGACATCATGGATCTGATTCAGTTCTGCCGGTAACTCAAGCTGGTAAGCTACCGGTCCTACTACTTCGCTTTACCATCGTATAGGCCCGATGAACCTTGGGCTTAGCTTCCTTTCCGGCCAAATCTCAACACCTTTTTCCAAGGCGACACCTTCAGAAAAACCTTGTCTCCCACAGCATACTCCATTTCCTTGCGTTTCAAATCAGCATAGGATTTCTGCCTATCCGTTGCTTCCTTAAGACGAGACCGAATCACCTTGACTTTATCCTCAGTCTCTGTCACCAACTCTGGACCCAAAATCTGTCGTTCACCTAATTCCGTCCAACATGTCGGAGTACGACATTTTCGCCATCTGAAGGCTTTCGTATGGTGCCATCCGGATACTACCGATATATTTGTTGTTGTAGGCGAACTCTGCTAATGGTAGAAATTCCTCCCAACTACCCCGGAAATCCAAGACGCATCCCCTTAACATATCCTCTAAGATCTGTATCACCCTTTCCGATTGTCCGTCAGACTGTGGATGGAAAGCTTTACTGAAATCCAACCGTGTACCCAAAGCTTGGTGCAAGGCTTTCCAGAACCTTGACGTGAATCTGGGATCCCTATCCGAGATGATCGATACCGGCACACCATGCAATCTTACTATCTCCAATATGTACAGCTTAGCTAGCTTCTGAAGAGAGAAATCCACCCTCATCGGTATGAAGTGAGCTGACTTAGTCAGACGGTCCACTATCACCCAAACGGCGTCTTTCTTGCTGGGCGTAAGGGGTAGCCCACTGACGAAATCCATAGTAATCCGCTCCCACTTCCATTGAGGGATCTTTACCGGTTGAAGCGCCCGGATGGCAAATCGATGTTCAGCCTTAACCTAACGACACGTCAGACACTTTCCCACAAACCTCGGTTACCTCACGCTTCAACCCCGGCCACCGTAAGCGTTTTCGTAGATCCCGTACATCTTGCTTCCTCCGGATGCATAGCGTAGGGGCGCTATGTGCATCGTGGAGGATTTTACGCCTCAACTCCACATCCTTCGGCATACAAGCTCGCCCTTGAAAGCATAATACTCCATCACTAGACAGGTTGTACCCTTCCAAACCACCCTCCTGAACTTGTACCCTCTTCGCGTTCAACCCTTCATCTACTAACTATTTTTCCTTAACCTCCTTGATCCATGTTGGCTTAACTTGAAGTTCTGCCAAGAGACTTCCATCATCATATAGACTCAACCGAGCAAACATCGCTCTTAAGTCCGTCACAACCAACCTTAGGCCAACGCGTCGGCTACCACATTGGCCTTGCCGGATGATACTCGATCGAACAATCGTAGTCATTTAAAAGTTCGATCCACCGACACTGTCTCAAGTTTAGATCCTTCTGAGTCAAGAGATACCTCAAACTCTTGTGGTCTGTGTAAACTATCGACTTCTCCCCATAAAGATAGTGTCTCCATATTTTTAGAGCGAAGACGACCGCTGCTAGCTCCAAGTCGTGCGTTGGATAGTTCAATTCATGTGATCTTAACTGACGTGATGCATAGGCTACTACCTTCCCCTCCTGCATCAGAAAACATCCCAAGGCAGTATGGGACGCATCACAATACATGGTGAACAACTTCCGCGCCAAAGTTGCACCAAACCGGAGCTTAGTCAAAATTTTCCTTAGCTTATCAAAGCTTCCTGTCGTCGCTTCTCCATCCATACAAATGGAACACTTTTCCTTAGTAGCTTCATCAACGGCGCTGCGATTAAGGAGAATCCTTCTACAAATCTCCGATAGTACCCCGCTAAACCCAGAAAACTACGTATTTCAGCCACCGTCCTAGGGGGTTTCCAATCCAACACCGCTTCAATCTTGCGAGGGTCTACTCTGATTCCCTCAGCCGACACCACGTGTCCTAAGAAGGCCACCTCCTAAGCCAAAATTCGCACTTTACCGAATTTGGCATATAATTGCTTCTCCTCAACACTTGTAGAACTATACGTAAATGCCTGGCCATGCTCCTCCTCCGACTTTGAATAAACTAATATGTCGTCTATGAACACCACGACAAATTGGTCTAAATCTTCTTTGAAACACCCTATTCATCAAGTCCATAAACGCCGCCGCGCATTGGTCAACCCAAATGGCATTACGAAACTCGTAATGTCCATACCGAGAGTTCGAATGTTTGTCTTGTGAACATCAACTTCTTTCACCTTAAGTTGATGGTAACCCGACCTAAGGTCTATCTTCGAGAACACCGAGGCACCCTTTAGTTGATCGAACAACTCGTCAATCCGAGGCAACGGATACTTGTTCTTGATCGTTAACTTGTTCAATTGGCGGTAGTCGATACACATCCGCATTGATCCATCCTTCTTCTTGACAAACAACACAGGTGCTCCTCACGGAGATATGCTTGGTCGAATAAACCCTCTATCCAAGAGCTCCTGAATTTGAGCCTTCACTCCACCAATTCCTTTGGTGCCATTCGATCTGGTGCTATAGACACAGTGCCGCGTCCGGGTAGCAAATCTATACCGAATTCAACTTCCGACCGGGAGCGGACCGGAAGTTCTTCTGGGAATATATCAGTGAATTCCCCTACTGTTCAAACTTTTCCAACTACCGACTCTTTAGCTTCCAAAGCACATATTCGAACCAAGTACGCCTCACAACCCTTTTTTACCATTTTTTCAGCCTTCAAGGCCGACACTACATTGGATAGGTAATTCCTTCTATCACCTATCATAACCACTTCATCACCTTCCGTTGTCTTAAGAACCATGCGCTTAGCCGCGCAGTCCAAGTTCGCCTGATACTTAACCAGCCAGTCCATTCCAAGGATCAAATCGAACTCTCCGAACGGTAGTTCCATCAGATCCGCCACAAATACTACCCCTTGGAGTTCTAGGGGTATGTCTCTATAAAGTTTGTCTACCACTACAGAGTGACCTAAAGGGCTAACTACGATCATCTCCTAGAAGCGATTTTGAGTCTAGGTCCATAGTTCCTACCACACTACTAGCAATGTACGAGTGCGTCGACCCCACATCAATTAATGCAACATAAGGAAAACCAAATATTAGAAACGTACCGGTTATGACATCCGGTGCGTCACCCTCCTCGCGACGCCTCGCTGCATAGACTAAGCCAGGCTGCCTAGCCTCTGTGTTGCTCGAACCTCTCGCTCGAGTTCCGTGACCTCAGTTAGAACCGTTGTTTCCTCTTCCATAACCACGACCCCTCTGTGGTCCCACATTCCTATCTTGAGTACGGTTCTGCCCTTCTGGCTGATTCTTAGCTAGTTTCCAGGGGCAATCTCTGACACGATGCTCCAAAGACCCACATTCAAAACAACCTCTACCACCGGTCCAACAACCTCCCCAATGGGTTTTTCCACAGCATGGTTACATCGAGTCGGCCTCGATTAGTAGTCGTGGGTTTTTCCTTCCGACTCGACCCACTCGCCAGGCAGTTTTCGAGCATTAGTACCACCTGATCCAACTGCCCCAAATCCTCTTTTGTGGTTATTCTTATTATAATTTTGCCTCACAGCCTCCTTGATCCCTTCGGCCACCTTGGCCTTCTCCACTAGGGACGAGAACTCACGAACTTGTTGCGGGGCAATTAGTAACCTCAAATCATCTCTGAGGCCGTCCTCAAAGCGGACGCAGCGCTCATGTTCAGTGGCTACGATTCCTCTGGCATACCTACTCAGCCTTAAAAACTCCGCCTCATACTCGGCCACTGACTTAGTTCCTTGCACTAGGCCTAGAAAGGCTTTCCTTTGAGCATCGGTGTAGCTAGTGCCCACATACTTCTCTCAAAAGCGGTTTTAAAGTAGTCCCACGTGAGATCATCGGTGTGGCTCCATCCCGGATGCCAGCCACCACTGGTACACTTCATCCTTTAGAAGCGACACCGCCCCTTTCAGCTTCTCCTCCTCAGTCAGTCAATATCATCCATTATCCGCTCTCAGATTCCAGCCAATACTCACGCACCTGGCGCCACTCCCGACACGCCCGAAATGCCTCACCCCAATAGACCGGATTCGCTCTGGGAGCAGATTTTCGAGCTCCCAAATTTCCACTAGCCCCAGCCACTATCTCCAAGACTCGCAAAATAGCTTGCGATCTGACCTCACCAACTGGCCCGATCTCGCTCGCCACCCTAAAAGTAGGAGGTGGTGGTGGTACCTCGTTTTCAGAACCTTGACCCGACCTGATGGGTTCAGACACCGTCATCCTACCCCTACCGCGTCCACGGCATCCACGTCCTCTAGAACTCATTCTATCTACTGTGCTTTTAATCTGATTAAGAAAATTTTATGCGTTAGCATTTGTTCCACTTTCTTATTCGCGAAGAAATTTTATGGATAGAATTTATTCGAGAGATTCTTTCGAGCAAACAAGGTTTGAGTCTTCTATCCTAGTTCACACAAAGGAGTTCATGCATCCATTCCTTAATACTTTCCATACCTATTCACTCTTCTGGACATTTACGCCCATTTCTAACCCGGGGTATTTTTAGTCATTTTCCTACTGAGGGTATTTTTTCGTAATAAAGGAAGTTGTAAAATTTTAATAAAACAAATCACTTTGAAGTTCCCCAAAGCGGAGGATGTTTTCGAAAATTGGCAAAATTTAAAGATATGGCATCGTTTTGGAAACCAGGGGTATTTTGGTAATTTTGTCATTCAGGGGCAATTTCGTAATTTTAATAAGTCAGGGATATTTTGAACATTTGCAAAACTCGGGGGTTTCTTTACGAAAATGTTCCTTTTCAAATAGTCTTTGTTTGTAAAGATTTCCAAAACCGTGGTCATTTCGATAATTTTGCAACTTGAAGTAGTTTTCGTAATTTTTCAAAACCAAAATATTTTGTTGATGATTTTCAAAGCTAAGTTGTTGAATATTTGTAAAATAGTTGAAATTTTGAGCAAAACCATTGAACTGATATTTTATGAGTCAGGGGCGTTTTGGTAATTTTACCCCTAAGGGCATTTTTGTAATTTTCCACAAAGCAAGTTTTTCAAGAAAAAGCGTTGTAAAAGTGGCGTTCTCGATTTGAAAGAGTTTGTTGCAAAAATTTTGAAAACGTTAGGGTTTTTGTTGTTTCATTCCTTTTCGAAAACATGGCTAATTCCCTTTTCGGGTTTTAATCATTGTTTTTAGCCTATGACCGAGCCCTCTTGGTCAGGGTGAACCAAAGCTACGCACCAGGCAGGATTCAAGTGAAGAGGAGGTGGGTCACGCGGACCGCTTAAATACCAAGCTCTCACCGAACCTTTCTAGACATGCGCATGAGAGGTTACCACACACCACTGAGCCCTGCGAGTTAGGGTGAGCCAGAAAGCTACGCACTGCAGTAGGATACCTGTGAAGAGGAGGTGAGTCACACGGACTGCTTAAATACCAGGCTCTTCCGGATCCACTCCTAGACATGCGTACAAGGGTTACCATACCCTAGCTCACTGACTAAGTCATAGGTGGGTTAAGTTCCTTAAGTCTTATGTTTGGTTTGTGTGTTTGAGTACTCTAATCCTAGGGTTCAAGTTCCTATAAATCTATCTACGTTCCATGCTTCCTACCCTTCTACATAGAATAATTCTCAAAGAAGTTCAGCGGTACTTACAGGCGGATCGGTGCCGGAGACTCGGGCCATGCTGTTCAAAAACCCAAAAATTATTCCATAAGGCCTACCAAAACATTTTTGGGCCTTGGCCCCCTGGTGAGCTTTGAACTAGCTCGATACCAATTTGTAACAACCCAAACCCCAAACGTTATGGCGAAACGGTTTGCTACTTAGAAGATGTTTTTCAAAATCCTTTTTGAAAACCAACTTAAGTTTTGAAAACCCTTCATTTTAATGGACTTGCCAAAATCATACTTAGATTTTTATTCGGGAAATTAAAATATGTCAAGTTATTATAAAATTACAAATGTGCCCGATGGCATATCAAAGCGATTTCGTGTTAATTTGAGAAAACATGTGATTAATTAATATTAATGACAAAGTTTAAATAAAGTATTCAGCATATGGAAAATAATAAAAGAAAATAATAGGAGGCCTTATTACATCCACATAAAATAAAAACCGGAAATGAAAATGTTAAAGCCCGAAATTTAAGAGTTCATTAATCAAAACTTCATTTGCATGGCCACCACGAGTCCATCCGGTCCACATCCGCGGTCTACTCGTTACGAAAAATGTAAAGGAGAAGGTGAGTCACCAAGACTCGGTATGTAACCCCTTCCCGGTTTAATCCAACTTCATACACAACATATAACATAATTAACATGCATAATATTATGTGTCCCAACCTAGCCAACCAAACGCCACTTTGTCTACCCCGTTGTGGTACCAAACCCTTTGGTGGTGCCAAACCACTTTGGTGACATATAGTCACAATGTGTTACCAAAACACTTTGGTGTCCTTAGACACAAATCGGATGATGGGGCCAACCCCATCGCGTGATACCAAATCAGCGAGACGATCCCATTTCTCAAGTGGGGCCAACCCACGGTGGTAATAACCACAGGGATAAGTCGCTATGAGGTGCCAAACCTCTGGAGGTACCAAACCTCTAGTGACCGTAGTCACAGTGTGTTACCAAAACACTGGTGCCCGTCGGCACAATATCACTGCCCCCTCCACTCATCAATCCCACAACAGATAAACATACATATGTTTCATGCCATCACATTCTTAAATTTCATGTGTCAATACATCATGCTTACCAAAAGCATCAAATAGCAAATTCATAATAATGCAGTACTTACACGAATCACCACTCATACCGATTTGGTATTAATTCCAATGCTACATAAATCAAAATGAGCATTCACAAAATTAAGCACAGTTAATATATCATATAGTGTGTATGTACACACACCATCTACTCTCGAATGAATCGTCTAATTCCGAAAAGAGATGTCGGCCACCTAGTTCTACTGGTCCCTATATTCGGCCAAACATGGGAGTTAATACTATGGCCTAATCGGCCAAACCAAATACTAAAAAGGGTTCTCTTTTTGAACCCGAATCCTTACCTAATTACTTTGAATACTAGCTTGGCACCCAAATCGCGAATCTGGTTCACAAACTACAATTGGTCAAAATTAATAATCATAGCCTTGGCTTTTATAAGAATACCAAATACATATGTAGATCCTTACACACCTTACCAAGCCGATTGAAGAATAAGAAAGAGGAGAACACCCTTGCTTTAATATTCGGCCAAGATTTCTCAAAGTATGAAGAAGAAAATTCGGCTATGGCTAAGGAGTATGTTCGGCCAACTAAGAAAAAGAGAAGAAAAAGGTTGGGGATTCGGCCAAGGAGAGAGTAGAAAAGAGTTTCGGTTCAAGGAA
Organism: Gossypium bickii; assembly: GCA_025503065.1. Classification (NCBI taxonomy): domain Eukaryota; kingdom Viridiplantae; phylum Streptophyta; class Magnoliopsida; order Malvales; family Malvaceae; genus Gossypium; species Gossypium bickii. The sequence continues at coordinate 95,917,946 of CP106716.1, forward strand.
GAGAAGAGAAGATAACAATGGTGACTTCGGTGTCTTAGAAAGAAAGAAAAGAGATAAAAGAGATGGGAGATGAGAGTGAGTAGGGAATTTCGGCAAAAATCTAAGAAAAGGAGAATGGTTTTCAGTTTTTGTTTGAGAGAGTTTGAAAAAAAAATAAAAGAGGTGCTAGTCGAAATTATCAAGAAGACTAAAAGAATTTGGCCCCCCTTCCACCTAAGCTTGCCGTCCACTTCTCCCCTTTGAAGAGTTCCAAATTCGGCAAATACCACAAATTGCTCCTGGCCACCACTTTGATTTAATTCAAAATAACTTGAATTAATCCCAATACCCAATTAATAATCCAAATAATATCCTTTTATCTCTATTATCTATAGAGTTAAACAAATAAATAATCCAATTTGAAATGCTCATATTATCCCTTATTATCTTATTCAATTCCCTCCAGCCGAATGCAACAAGGAACCATGTGCAGGCCATCTCCTTTCATGACTTCAAAAAAAAAAACAAGGTCTTTGCTCCTTTGCTTGAACCAAAGACCTCACTCGCTGCAAATGACCCCCCTTATTCCACGCCCTTGCCAACTCTTCCACCCAGACTTTCTTGCTATAGAACCTTATCTTTTAATTTTAAGCCTACTCTCGGCCCATTCGCGCTTTAACGCAAAAACCCAAAATAGAAACGTTCCCCTCGTTCCTCGAACCCGAGACTTCTCTCGCTCAAGTGGCGCCCCAGGCCACTCTTACTCACTGGACTTTCATGCTACGAACCTTCCCCAATTATCTTTAAGGCCTTCATATTTTTGGCCCCCTTCATTCAACGCCCAAAAATAAAAATAAAATAAATTCTCCCTTTTCCAAGATTCGAACCCAAGACCTCCCTTGCAAGTCCTTAAGTCATCAAGCCCACACGCCAATTACAATTTTGTGTCAAGTTTCCTTAAATTTTATTTAAGCCTTATCGTTACCTAGCTCCTTCCTTGTACACACTTTAAAAATAAATTTTTAACACTGGGTCAGGCCTAGCTCGGGTTATTTTTTTTTGACCCTTAAACATGTCAAATAAAATTATAAATTTTATTTCTTGAAGCCCACATGAAATTTATTTAAATTACAAATAACCCCTAATTCAGGGTGTTACAATATTAATCCCTCTCTCGAGGCAACTAACGTCTAACCCTAGGATGATTAATTGAAATCTCTTTCTAATTAAAACCCCTAGAATTGCATTAACTCGATCTTTGGACTCCCATATTAGGTTTCACCCTAATCTGGCAAAATCTCGTAACCCTATCTTTAGGCGTGCGATCAACTCCGCTTAATTATGCTAGATCTACTCTTAGGCTGGGACTTTTGCTCCTCCACCTATGCACATCACACTTGAATTAATATCCCGGAAATATCAATACAAAAATTAAGAATACATAATTAAGAACAAGTCAAATATTTATCATATAGTTCAGCAAACGATAACAAGATTCATCCTAGGTTTCATCCCCCACAGGTATCTGAGGGTTTAGTTCATAACAATAAAAGAAAACATCTCAGAAGAAAAGATAAAACAAAACATAAGAAATCCCTAAAACCCCCTGAAGGAATTGAAGGAGAGATCCTCCGTCTTGAGTATGATTCTGGCTTCTTGAGATGGATCAACTGGCTATCTTTGTAACACCCCTAACCCGAGACCGTTGCCGAAACAAGGTTAAGAGGCGTTACCAATCAAACGGAACCTTTAACATCCAGAAATTTCAACACAAAGTCAATCATTATTGTTCGCATTTATTTACAAACATAGTATCCCTTAAATGAGTCATCAAGACCTTAAGCATGCTTATAAACCGAGTCGGGACTAAACTGAAACACATACAAAATTCCATGAAAATTTGAACCTTTTCTAAAATACAGGGGAGACACGCCCGTGGGAGGAGACCGTGTGTCCTCCACGGCTTCTAGACACCCTCGTGTATCCATCCTTGTTTATACCACTATACCAACACGGTCATTAAGCGCGCCCGTGTGCCATGGCCGTGTACTTTTAGGTCATATACTGACTTCCCACCACGGCCACCAAGCACGCCCGTGTCGAGGCCATGTACTTTTATGTTAGCTACTGACTTGTACACCACGGCCAAATGACACGTTCGTGTGATTTTATGCTGCATCTTGACAATTTACCCACGGTCTAAGGCACGCTCGTGTGCCACAACCGTGTGACATTATAGGCCATTTACAAGGCCAAAATGACAACCAAATGGTTCAAACCTATAAGCATCATTTACCAACACTTATCAAGCATATATGGCAACCAAAAACATACCAAATAGCAATTCAAATCATGTATTCAATACCAATTCCAACCATGTCAATATCAAAGACTAAAACTCATATCATCACAAGCATATTACATTCAATACCAAACATCATTTCTTCTCAATTCACTAATTTATATTAGCATTTTATCAACACCAAGTTACCATTCATAAGTCAAACTTCTCAAACCGCAATCCATGCCAAAAGATGCATCACATATATACCAAAATCTTTCATGCTAAAACTAGCACATATCTAGCCACATCTCATGGCTATTACAAGTCTCAAACATGATTCAAATGACTAGCCTATACATGCCATATCTTAAATATATACATCTTTCCAAAATACCCTAAAATAGATTGCCGATAGTGTGACTGAGAAGCTAACAATCCCCTGATCCGAGCTAGCTTTACTGACACTGCAAAGCAGAGGAGCAAATTACACAGTAAGCTTATAAAGCTTAGTAAGTAAGAAATAAAATACAACTATATCATCAAATCAAACCAATTCATATACTAATCATCACATAGATCATTCTTCTTGTACTTATACCATACTATCAATAGCTAAAATACTCATTCGTTTGTCCATAACATCATCTATAAACTCATCAACCACAAAGGTTCGATACGTACCTCAACAAACACATAGTTATTCAATCTCCAAGCTAGTCAATGCTCAATTATACTTGTTGATCATCATTTGATATTCATTCAGCTTAATCGCACACTCAGTGCTTAATTCACGGTCGATACATATTAGTCATCGCACACTTAGTGCGCAGATCTCTCAACCGACTTATCTCGGTAATGCACACTCAGTGCCAATTCAATAAACCGAAACTTTTATAACATCGCACACACAGTGCTATTCATTCCTGTTTTGATTTTAATATTGTACACTTAGTGCCCTTAACATAAACTTGCACATAGCATCTCAATTTCATACATGTATATACACATTCATTTCATAATACAAAATCATATGTTAACAACATGTATTATATCCGAACTTACCTTGGACGTCGACTATCGATACGGTCGACTAATCGAGCACTTTATCTTTGCCTCGATCTCGATTTGAACCTCTTCTTTCTTGGTCTATACACATTTAAATTCAGTTCATTCAATAACTATTTCATTCAATTTAGTCCACATACACACATTTAGGGTATTTTGCATAATCACCCTCATAGTTTCACATTTCGACACTTTAGTCCCTAATTCACAAAATCATCAAATTCACCAAATTCCACCTAACACAAGCTTAGCCGAATTTTACTAATATCCATACAAACCCACACATTTCTTTTATTTCACATTTTATCCCTTCAATTTGCTATTTTCACAATTTAGCCCTAATTTGCGAAATTCACCAAAAATTCAAAAACAACACATGTTAATTCAACACCAAGTTCTCATATTTTACTACCAACTAGTACATAGCTCAAGCATTCATCAATGGCTCATCACAAAAACATCATCAATTCACAATATTACAACATGGGTTAGCTAGAGCACGAAGCAACGATTACAAAAACGTAGAAATTATCAAAAACCGACTCAAAATCATACCTTAATCAAGCCAAATTCTAGCTGGAATTTTCAAAGCTTTTCTTCCTTCTTTTCTTTTGTATTTTTGACACTAACAAAGATGATAACATTCATCTTTTCTTTCATTTGTTTCATTAATATTATCATATTAAACTTTTTACCATTTTATCCATCCATTAAACATATAAGACAAATTTTATACTAAGGTTATTTAGTCATTCAATCAACCATTATCTCATAAATAACTTATTTGCCATATAAGGCCTCCACAATATAAAGACATCAACACTTTGATATTTAAAAATTAGCACACAGCTTTTACGCTTTACGCGATTTAATCCTTTCTCTTAATTCGACACATAAATGATTAAATTATCACACAGATTATATCACATATCATTCACACAGAAAATATCATTAAAATATTTTTATGACTTCAGATTTGTGGTCTCAAACCACTGTTCTGACTAGGGTCTAAACTGGGATGTTACAACCTTCGAGTAAATCCCCACAAGTCTGCCCTCTTTGGCCTAGCTGGACGCCCCCTGACTAAAGCCTTGGGTTCCCCCCTTTTAGGTTATACTTAAGGTGTTTATATAGGCTTTTGAATGTGTTTCTTCGCCCCTACATATCCTAATCCGAGTGAAATTTCTCTTTGTCACGACAGGCACACGCCCATGGCACACGCCCGTGTGAATCGTGGCCAGGCCGTGTTCGAGACTGTTGAGTGAGGCACGACCGTGTGGCTTGGGCTCAGGCCGTGTTGATTTCGTGATATGACCCATTTACTCTGTTTTGGACCTGTTTTCCGTTCTTTTCATCATCTGGTGCTCTTTTGAGTATAAAACATGAAAACAAAGGATTAAGAGCACCAGATTACACAATTCAAGGCTTAAATCATCCAAAAGCATGCTAAATGTGGACTTAAAATATGTTACTTTTACGGTTTATCAAATACCTCCACACTGAAGCTTTTGCTTGTCCTCAAGCAAAATTCTCAACTCACAATTAAAATGAACTATCTTGATTCGTAATATTCATCAATAATGTTTCGTCATAATTTAAAAATAATTCATACATGGATAATTTAATTTAAAGGGTCATAAAGATTCAAACAATCAAAGTCATACATTTATAACCCGAAAACATTAGGTGTTTCCCTTTGCCTAATTAATTACCTTTGATTCAAAATTGACAAGAATTGACATCCTTACTAAAGATTCACTCAAATCACTCGAAGTGTTTAAGATTCAAAATTAAGTACTCAAAAGTCAAACATGAAGAGTTAATCCCATAGGCTTGCATGAAAAGCAAATCTCCACCCCTATAATATGAGATAATACACAAATCACAAGGTCTTTAACAGGGTTGTAACGGGGCTTGGGTTAAAGGTGTGGATAAAGGCTGAATTAGAGGGTTAGAATCGAGATTGACCTGACAAATTACCTAACTAGAGATATTGAACTGATAATGTAACACCCCAAACCCGGTCAATACACCACGACCGAATCTGGTATGTTATAGGGGAAAACGAGTCATTTAAAACAGGTCATCGTTTAAAAATTCATTTGAGAAAACTCCTTGTTGTAGTTAAAATCTTGAGTATGATTATTCAAACTGATGGTGCATTTTAAAACCTGAAACTTTGGAAAACTTAGGTGTATCGTAAGTAAAACGAATTAGAAAACCAAGTAATTTCATTTAGTTGCTTAAAACATTATGAACTTAGTGGGGAAAAATCTTGAATTTGGAAAACATTTGGGTTTCATTCATTTTAAATTACCGTGTTCTACCCGATGGTAGAGTTTAAAATGTATCGCGTTGTAGTTTTGAAAACCCCTTTTATTTCCAAGTTTTATCGGATTTATTAAAACAGTAATTTGTTAAGGCACATTTGAAATCAAATCCAAGCATATAATTAATCAAAGCATAATCTTAAAGGCCTTTTACAACCCAATAAACCAAATAGAAATAATGAAATAAATTACCAAGTTTCAAAACAGTGCAAGTCCAATTTATTCATGGCATGGTCACCTCGAGTCCACCCGGCTCCATGTCTGCGATCTATGTGTCACCCGAAATGATAAGGGAGAAGGTGAGTCGCAAGACTCAGTGCATAAATCCCTCTCCCGATTAATACAACATGCTAACACACATCATAGCAAAGCAATACAAGTAATGCACCCCAATCCTAGCCATCCATACTCCATTTCTACCCGTGTGTGGTACCAAACCTTTGGTGGTGCCAAACCCACTGGTGACCCAAAGTCACGATATCCATAAGTGTGGTGCCAAACCACTGGTGACCCAAAGTCACGAATAATCCAATGATGGGGCCAACCCATCGTGTGATACCAAAATCACTGGCGTCAATCCCGTATAATCATCGTGGGGCCAACCCATGCGTGGTACGGCGAAAGCCACCGACGGGACGAGGCATATGAGGTGCCAAACCTCTGGTGTCCCAAAGACACAATGTGATATCAAATCACTGGTGACCGAAGTCACGAATCCAATGATGGGGCCAACCCATCGTGTGATACCAAATTACTGGCGTCGATCCCGTATAATCATCTGTGGGGCCAACCCACTATGGTACGAAGCCACTGGGACGAGATGCTATGAGGTGCCAAACCTCTGGTGACCCAAAGTCACAATAAATCAATCTGTGGTACCAAACCACTGGAGGTGCCAAACCTCTGGTGTCCCAAAGACACGGATATCATATTCCCCCTCCTCTCATATCACCCAATAACATCTCATACTGATGCAAAATCATGCAACTCATGCAATCATACTAACATGTTTAATGCTGCATATCATAGCACATATATCATACTCATAATATCAATATATATCCACAACATAGCTCGTAATGAAACGGACTTACCCGTATCCGTGCTCATACCCTACAGGGTATCATATCAATCACCCATACTATATCGGCTTATTAACAATCAGGTTATTAACATATTACTAAGCAAGAGTGTGTTAGTTACACACCTGTTAACGCAAGCTTTTAATCCCCCAAAGAACTGGTCTTAATCCCTCGATTACCCTGCTCCTATAATCGGCCAAACATAGATTAGCCACTTATACCATTCGGCCAACACCATTAAACCAATGGGTTAACAATTGAATCCCTTACCTTTCACTTGGTTTGGTTTCCTACCAAAACCCGAACCAACCAATGCTTCTTCTGACAATCGGCCTCACCCTAAAATGTAAACAGTTAATCCATTGGGGTCTTGACTAAATGAAACCAAAAGATTAGACTTAAAGAACCAAAAGATTAACCAAGAAAGAAGACTCCTCTTGCTTGCTTCCAAAATCCAAAGGCCCTATAACGTAATAGTTAACAAAGATTAACTCCTTCAACCAAAACCAACATAGACTTTAACCAACCCGAAACCAACAAAGCACTTAGAGCGGAGAGAAATGGCCATTCGGCCAAGCACTTACCTAACACCATCCAATATTCGGCCAAAAACCACTAGGAGAGAGGAAAGATTCGGCCAACTTTTAAAACAAGATGAAAAAGAGGATTCGGCTAGGGTGGTTTATAATGATCAACAAGATTCAGTCAGAGTGAAAGAAAAGAGAAAACGAAATGAAAAAGGATAGGGGTTGATATTCGGCCAACAACAGAAATGGGGAAAAGAAGAAGAAATGGCAAGGTATAGGTGGGTGAAGTTTCAGCTTGCAAGAGAAGAAATGGAGAGAAGGTATTTTGGAGAAGGAAGTTTTGACTATCAAAGTTCAACAAAGAAAGAAAAATATGGGAAAGAGAGAATACAAATTTCGGTTTACACAAATGACAAAGAAAGAAAAATGGAAGAAGAATATTCGGCCACAAGCACAAAATCAAGAAAAATAAGGCAATTTCGGCAAGTAAGTGTTTGGACTCTCGGTTTCACAAGAAGAAAAAATGAAGAACCCTTTTGAACTTTCGGCTAGTTTTGACAAAAGGAGAATTTGGCTTACCAATTGCTTTTTGGCGAAACATGCACAAAATTGCCTATTGAATTTCGGCATTCTCTCTCCCCACTTACCAAAACCGGCCACTCTCTCCACAACCTCCCCCACATTCGGCCATCACCTACAACCACTCCAAGCCACCCATTCAAACTAGTTTGAACTAGTCAACCTCCTAAAAACACTCTCCACCCTTCCTTTGAATATTTGACTTGGTCCATGGCAGAGTTTGAACTGCCTACAACTTCTCCCCTCCATGCCGTCAAAATGGGAGCAAAAATGTGGGATTTTCGCAGCTTGAACACAGGACCTCCTCTCCTGCAAGTGACGCCAAACACAAGCCCCAAGTGGCGCATGCTTTGCCACTTTACTAGCTCAACTCTTGTGCTACTTTTCACCTAAAATTATTTATAAACCCCAGCTCCTTCAGCTCCTTTCACATAAAACTTAAAACTAAAATTTTTCCTACCTCTCAGGCTTACACCTAACTTACAACTAAGCCCCTAAAACATCAAAACAACCCCATTGCAATGTCAACCACATGCAAACAATGCAATAACAAAATAGCCCCTAACCCGGGATATTACAGATAATAATTACATAAATAGGACTCTGATATGAGCTTCTTCTTTAATAATTGGAATTTAACGTATAAGCTCATTCAATCACACAACTAATAACGAATATAATTCAAATTTTTTTTCATGAACAAATCAAGTATAAAGGATGAATTTAATGATTGAAATAAATAAAATAGTTAGGCAACTTAATCAAATCAAATCTCGACATAAGGGTAGTCAAAAGGAATGGGGATAACAAATACAAAGGGTTTTGGGTTAATATTAGTGGGTGAGTCAATAAAAAGGGTTGTTAGAATTAAACGGGGTTCACTAGGGGTTAATTGTGAAGGTAGGCTTTTAGTGGAGTGAGTGGGTTAAAACCTAGGTGCCTTTGTCATCTCTGTAAATCAAATTAAAGGTGTGGTCTCGACATGTATAATCAATGCAAGTCCTAAAATAACAAATCAATGTTGACACATTCATAATCAATAAAGTGAGTAAAAAAAAGAATATATGCTCTAAAAAGGCTCAAAATCTCACAAAAATTATGGGTATTTGATGTCAACCTTGCAAATTTCAAACTTCAAGGTAATAATTAGATTTAATTAGATTCAGGTAGACAACCTAACAAAATTTTAAATTCTGAAAAAGAGACTTATCATGCTTGATTCTCTAGTATCCTTCAAAATTAATCATCAACGCACAATTATTGATGACTTAATCCAAAACATATCAATAAAAATCATAAATCAAAAAAACTTTCATTCTAATCATAATATTAGAAACTTACTTTAAGACAAGTTATCATTCATGGCATAATTTAGGGATTTGAGAATAATGAAGAAAGTTAGGCACTTTCTCTGAATAAATATTCACCCCCCACACTTAAGATGTACATTGCCCTCAATGTACAAAGATGTATATGAAATTTAAGAGTAAGGGAGGTGAAACTTCCTGAATTTGGATGGTTTCCTTGAGTTGGGAGTCCCGAAGTGTGGTGGCTGCTACCGAGCTCTGCGCTAAATGAAGACATTGGAAAGCTCGTAGAGAATTAGCCAGGAAATAATAATAATTCAAACTATACTAAATATATATTTAAAGACAAGAAAGATAAAGAGAAAGAAAATAGAAAGTAAAATAAAATTAAAGTAAAAGATGAATGGACCGAAGAGCCCTTATTGTTGGATGGTTTGCGAGGTAGGTGTGAATTCTAAAGCTGTAATGGGGTGGTGGTCGTGGTTTCGGTGTGATTCCCTAGCAGCCTTTAGAACCTAAAATCACGAAACTAAAATGAAATAAACTAAATTAAGCATAAGAGAGTCAAACAGAAGGAAAATAAAGGAGAAGAGAAGATAAATATAGAACCTAAAGGGCCTCAAATATCCTTGGCTTGTCGAGTGGATGAAGCAGCCGGTATGAACTTATGTAGATCGGTCTCCCATGGGGGACTGTGTTTGGATCCTTTCGCTTTTTCGACATAGTTGTGGTGTGGCTCGATGTTTGGGGAAAAGATTAGAGAAGATAAGTATGAAAGGGTTTGAGAAGGAGAAGGAAAATAAAGTGGTATGAGAGAGGAGGGGTGGGTGGTTTAAATAGAAATTTGGGGTTTGGTGCATCCTCACGCTCGTGTACCATGGGCGTGTGGCATCGCACGGCCGTGTTGTGCTTTTTTCACTTCTCCCATGCCCATGTTCAGGTCTCTACGCCCGTGTATGATTTAACAGTGTCGACCACGGCTGCATCGCACGGCCGTGGCGTGGTAGTTGGAGTCCGTGACTCGAAGATATGATTCGTTTGGACTCGTACCATCTCTGCCATGTCAGTACGGAGATTCTGTGGCCGTGTGCAAGGCTGTGTGGCTTGAAAATCTGCACTTTTGTTTAGCTTATAATTAGATGCTGAAGTAGAAATAAAAAAATAAAAATAAAGGAATGTAAAAGTCAATAGAGTTAGTGCTCGGGTTGCCTCCCGAGAAGCGCTCGTTTATAGTATTAAGCTAGACTTCCCTCTCATTCACGTAATCATGGTGGTTTGAAAAGTTGAATATTTTCCCTCATGCTATCTGTCTTATTAACAATATATAGTTCAAGTCGAGTAGCATTTATTTTAAAAGTGCCAAAAATAGGATTACTTACCTCGACTTTTTCGTATGGAAAAACATTGATCACATTAAAAGGGATTTCTTTGTTTGTGTTGGGGTCGAGAGGAGATATTCGTGGGTCTGCTTTATCTAACAATACCTGATCTCCAATTTTGAACTTGTCTGTCTCGTAGAGTGGCTTTGGTTCTGCTTCATGTATCCCTAGTTTTTCTTTGAGATGCGTCTTCCACTCTTCTAGTTCATAGATCTGAATCCCTTGTTTCTCATGAGTGATTTCTTTGTTGGCACTGGGTCTAGGATCAGGTTCACTTGTGTTCTTTTCTGGTGATTCCTGAAAAGAAGGGTTAACCGAATGGTTATCAATAGCATTTACTTTCTCACCTTGATTAATCAATGCCCTAGCTGAATCGAGAGCTTAAAGAGTGACTGTCTTGTCACCTACACAGAGTATGAGTTCACCTGCGTCGACATCAACTTTAGTCCAGGCAGTTGCTAAAAACAGTCTTCCTAAAATTAGGGGGATCGTGTTGTCCTCATCCATGTCTAAAATGACAAAGTCTACTGGGAATACAAATTTATCAATTTTCACGAGTACGTCTTCAATTACACCCCAAGGGATTCTAACAGTTTTATCAGCTAATTGAATGCTCATCCTAGTTTGTTTGGGCTTCCCTAGACCTAGTTGTTTAAACATTTTATAAGGCATGACATTTATGCTTGCTCCTAAATTAGCTAACACATTATCAATAGATAAACTACCAATTAAGCATAGAATTGTAAAACTTCCTAGATCTTTTAATTTTCGTGGTAGTTTATTTTGCAACATTGCTAAGCATACTGCATTCAGTTCCACATGTAATTCCTCATCTATCTTCTGCTTATTTGTCAATAACTTTTATAAAAATTTCCTAGAATCTCACATCTGCGAAAGAGCTTTAAGAAACGGTAAGTTAATATGTAATTTCTTTAAGAGTTTAAGAAACTTATCAAACTATTCCTCTGTGTCATCTTTCGTTATTGCTTCGAGATATGGTACGTGAGGTTGGTACTCTTTGATTACCGCTTTTGGCTGTACCTCAACCTTACCTTCTTCTACCACATTCTTTCTTCACTATCTTGAGCTATTATGGCTTGAATTTGCTCCCTTGGGTTAGTCTCGGTGTTGCTCGGTAGGCTTCCTTGTGGTCTTTCAGAGATTTGCTTGGCAAGTTGCCCTAACTGATTCTCGATCCTTTGAACCGATGCTTGTTGATTTTTAATTGTTGTCTTAGTATTCTGGAAACGTGTTTCTATATTTTGAAAATGTATTTCTGAGGCTGCTATGAATTTTGTCAGCATCTCTTCAAGGTTCGGCTTTGATCGCTGAAATCAGAGCTTTAAAATTTATAAAAGAGAATGATCGAACCTAGAAACTAACTCTGACAATGATTAAAGGCAAGTGTACCTATCGAACAGTAGTATAGCATAGGCAAGACCTGATTGTTGAACCCAAAGGAACTAAAAGTGTTAATACTAACTTTTTTTAATTATTATTTAGCCTTAAAAATAAAGTGAAGTTGTTTTAATCTAAATTAACGAAGACTAAGCTAAGGACACAAAGACAAAAAGAATAAATTGAAAAATCACTTGAAGAAATACTCAATTGATAGAAATACTCAATTGATCACGACGATACCCTCAGGAAGAATCCACCTAGACTTCACTTATTATCTAACTAACCCTAGTTTAATTAGTGGAACTCTCGTTCTCTTATAATAACCCCCTAGAATAGCAGTAAATCGATTTATGGATTTCCATATTAGGTTTCACCCTAATCCAGCAAAATCTCGTAACCCTATCTCTGGGCGTTCGATCAATTCCGCTTAATTACTCTAGATCTACTCTTAAGTAGGGTCTATTCCTCCTCCACCTAAGCACATCAGATTTGGCTTAAGCATGCATAATTAAGAACAAACTAAGTATTTATCATATAAGTCAAAAATCAAATAATAAGATTCATCTAGATTTCATCCCCTTCAGGTATCTGAGGGTAGTTCATAAAGAATTCAAGAGAAAAGATAAAACAAAACATAAGAAATTCCTAAAACTCCCTAAAGGAATTGAAGGAGAATTCCGCTATCTTGAGTATAATTTCGACTTCTTGGGATGGGCCAACTGGCTAACTTCGAGCGATTCCCTCAATTCTGATCTTTCCAGCTTGGCTCCTTGGCCTAGCTTCATGCCCCGACAGAGGGCTTCTGCCGAACTCCCTTTTCACGTTGCCTCCTTGGGTGTTTATATAGACTTTGTGATGCCTTACTTGGCCCCTAAGTATCCTAATTTAAGTAGAATTCCTACTAGGGTGTTTGAATAGGCTTTGGAATGTGTTTCTTTGCCTCCAAGTATCCTTTCCCAAATGAAATTCCTCTTTCCAATGACAGCGACACGGCCACGGTACACGCCCGTGTGGATCGCCTTCAAGCCGTGTTCGATTTCTAATTTGAGGCACAGCTGTGTAAGTCAGAGTTGAGGCCGTGCTCTAGGTGATCGGTGAGGCACGGCCGTGTGGTCTTTGGGCCAGGTCGTGTCGATTTCGTGCTAAGGCCCAATTACCCCGTTTTAGGCCCGTTTTATGTTGTTTTCATCCTCGGGTGTTTCCCTGGGTATAAGACATGAAAAGAAAGGATTAAGAGCACCTTTTTACATAATCAAGGGATAAATCATCCAAAAGCATAATAAATGTGGGATTAAAATATGTTATAATTACGGTTTATCAGGCTTTTTTTCCTATGGGTAGGGCTGTTGTTGGAAGTTTTGGGATGGTTGTTGCCTTTGATTTCCTTGACCACCCCATGAGAAATTGGGGTGGTTCTTCCAACCAGAATTATAAGTATTACTATAAGGGTTATTGTTAGATCAGAAATTGTTACCCATATAGTTCATTTGTTCGCTCTCCATGCTTTGTCCGTAGGGTGGGTACTTAGGATTCGCCACTCCTCCACTTGCGTCGCACTGCATAACTTGATGTGCTGCGAAGAACCATATAAACCATCAAATGTCTTATGTAGCATCTCTACTTGTTTGATAGCACAGTTACTACGTCGAGGTTGAAAACTCCGGCTGCTTTGGCTGGCCTTGTCCTTGTAACTTGCCACTAATAGTTATTCATCTCCTCTATAAACTCGTAGGCCGCTTTAGGAGTTTTATTGTTCAGGGTTCCGCCAGCGGCTGAATCAATTATGAAACACCTCAAACCCGACCCACGAGCCTTGACCGGATCCGGTATGTTCCTCGGGTAAGACAGTTCAAAACTTGTTTGTTTCTCGGGAAAACTTTGGGTGATTTTGGAGAAATTTTGATTTGGGTTCAAATTGAAAACATCGTTATTCTTGAAGATTAGGTTTTATTAAAACTTTATTGTTATATTTCAAAACCATAAGTTAAAGGTAAAAGTCGAGTTTTTAGAGTTTACTATTTAAATTGAAAAGTGCCAAAACATTTAGAATTTATTTTTAAGAAAAGTTACTTGAACTTTAATTTGATGAAAATCGTATCATACTAAATAATTAAAATGCATGCATAAATAGTTTAATATCAAGTGGCCTTATTACATCAAAACAAACCCGAATAAATCCAAAATACTTGAAAATAGAAAGTCAAAAAATAAAATAAAATCTGAGCTAAACATGGCCACCACTAAGCTTCTGCTGACCCGGTCTATCACTGAGTGTCACCTGAAAAGATATCCCCCAACGGGGCGAGTCAAACAGACTCAATGTGTAACCAATAACACAAAGTCCCAATGATTTAGGCATATCAGATCATACATATACATATAGCAAATATAAATAATGATGCAATCTCGAACCCAAACCTAGATAACCATCCGCTACACATCACCCGTACCAACCATCACACCGTGGGGACTACTAAGTCGACCCTCCATCCGCTACACATCATCGGCGATCATTTGCGGACGACATGCACATCGCCCTATATATTGTGGCATAGCCACTAGATAATTATTTGTGACATAAGTCACCACATTCAGATTTTGTGACATGAGTCACCAGATATCGTGGTAATAACCACGGATCACTTCCTTAAAATATCACCCATATGCCCCATGTCATACAAATCATGCAATATCATGCCTTATGCTTTTCACATTCTTATCAATATTCACATATGGGCCATATTCCAAATATTCATATCATTTATTAACATAATGTTAAGGTTACATACCTGAATACTTTGTACCATTGCATGGTACCTTTGCCCACTTTTCACATTATTATAAACACATATATTAAATTGATGCCATAAATCTATTAAGAGTTAGTGTGGGGTACACACCTGGTTTACTTAACGCTTCCACTGAAGTCCCGAAAATCCCGATCTAGAACTCTAGATCCTTAGTTCCTACATTCGGCCAACACTAAGTTTCTTAGCAAAACCCAATCGGCTTATACAATCAAATCCCGAAGGATTATCACAACTTAAATTCTTACATTGCTGCCGATTTGACTACTAATCAAATCCCGAAACCTTGTGATGCTCCCTCTTGCAATCGGCTAAACACTAAGCCACTTAACTGGTTAGCTTCGGCTTTTTGAATAAATACGAAATAGATCTGAAATACTAAGTATGGCCATAGCCGAATAACATATGCACTTACCTTGCGATTCTAAATCCCGAAAGTAGTCTCTTGGCTATGAAGATGTCGAAATCCTACAGGGTATGTGTTAGATCCAATTCTAACATTTAATCACAATAAATGGCCTTCAGCCTAAGATCTCATTCCCTTACCTTAGATTAGAAATCCCGAAAACCACTACTTGCTCCGAAAATTGACGAAATCCCTATATACCACATGTTAGATTCGGCTTAAACCTTAAACCCATGAAAGTGGCCCATTACCGTATACTACATATCACTTACCTCAATCATTTCCAATCCCGAAAGACTCCTTCACGCTGGCTACAACCAAAACACGAGATTATGGCTTAATACACATTCGGCCATCCTAAGAAATCAAGGCTTAATCATTGATTTCGGCACTCCAATGGAAAGAAACCCATAACCGATTGCTAGGAGAGAAATACTTACCACTACACGTTGCTTGAAGAGACTAAAAGAGAGTGGCCAACAGCACCTTCCTTGGGGATTCAGCTTCCAAGAAAATAGAAGAAAGAGAGAGCACAGGGTTCGGTTATAGCTCTCAAAGGGTTATGAAATATTCGGCTACAAGAGGAAGGGTATGAATCTTTTTAGGGGTTACGGTAATGGTGGATTAGGGAGAAGAAGATTTTGGCTAGACTAAAAGAAAAAGAAGAGAAAGACGATGGTTTTGGAGAGAAAAAGAAAACGAAAGAGAGGCTACAATGCCTTAATGAAATTCGACTATTCCCCTTACTAAACTTGGCTGAAAATCACCTTAAAGGAGTCCCTAGGCCGGCCAACTCCTTCCCCCTATCTCATCCCTTCCTTTTCTCCTATTTTTCCTCCTCCTTTCACATTCAAAATAATTTAAAAATAAATTCTCATTTATCTTCTACTTAGCCGAAATTTCAAAAGGATTAGACCACATCTTAAACTCATCCCTTAGTGCCCCCTTGCCGTCCACGTCTCTTGCTCCTTGCTGCAAAATAAAACTCTTTTATTTGCTTCCCTTGCAGCTCGAACCTAGCCCCTTGCCCACTGGATATGGCGTCACTTACCAGAGCTTTAAATGGCGCCTCCAAGCCAATTTAACAAGCTGATTTTTGTGTCTAAATCTCCCTACAATTTCTCTTAAGGCCTCCTCTGCCTAGCTTCCTCTTTTAAACTTAAAACTTAATATTTTCTAAGGCATTTTTCCTACATTCTAAGGTTCACAAAATTCATACAATCACAATCAGAATACACATAGGCATGCTACTTCATACAATTTAGCATTAATGCATAAGCCATAAATCTCGGATATTACAGATTAGTTGCCTTGTTGAAAGGTTCACACCATTGTAAAAAGTTTGAACCTGTAGCCACAAAGGTAATCTGTGGTGTGGGCACCTCCTCAACAAATCTTTGTATCTCTCCCATGAATCTAAAGTGTCCCTAAATCCATCTGCACAAAAGAAGAGATATCATTCGTTAACTTGGCCGTTTTGGCCGGCGAAAAATATTTTAATAAAATTTTTTCGGTCATTTGATCCCATGTAGTGATTGACCCTCATGGAAGAGAATGTAACCACTGTTTGGCTTTATTCCTCAAAGAAAAGGGAAATAACCGAAGACGAATGGCATCATCAGAATTGCCATTTATTTTGAAGGTATCACAGAATTCTAGAAAATTCACTAAGTGTGTATTAGGATCCTCATTCTGCAAACCATCAGACTGAACAAACTGTTGTATCATCTGTATAGTGTTAGGTTTCAGTTCAAAATTATTTGCAGTAATAGTAGGCCTAACAATACTTGACTCAGTTCCTGTTAAATTAGGTTTAGCATAATCATACATAGTTCGAGGAGCATGATTTTCGGCCATCTCTGGAGGTGGCAGATGATTTTCAGCTATCTCTTCTATAGTATTTTATTTCGGCTTCTTGTTCTTCTTCTATGTAGTTTAAGCTTCGCCTTATTTCTCTGCGATTTCTGCGAACGGTACCTTTAATATCACTGTCGTAAAGTAGGGGTCCTGTCGGGTTCCTTCTAGTCATAAACTAGAGGAACTTGAAAGAAACAAAAGAAAATTTAGCACAGTTAAAAATAAAAATAAATTGCAAAAAATAAAAATGGCTAAAGTAATAAAAATTGAGCTTTCTTAATATTTTAGTTTCCCGCCAACGGCGCCAAAAACTTGATCGTTGTTTTATGCGATGTCAAAGTCTTAAAATTTATATAAAGAATGATCGAGCCTGGAAACTAACTATGACAACGATTTGAGGCAAGCGCACCTATCGAACAATAGTATAGTTAAGGCAAGACCGGATTGTCGAACCCAAAGGAACTAAAAGTACTAACTCTAACTTTCTTTTTATTATCTAGTGAAACACCCCACACCCGGCCCACGAGCCTGAACCGGATCTGGTATGTTCCTTAAAAAAAACCAGTTTCAAAGTTCTTTGTTACTTAGAGAAAATTTGTGTAATTTTAGAAAAATATTGGTTTGAGTTGGGCTTAGATTGGAAAGCCCATTTATTTTATTTGAAAACCCAATTCATTAAGGTGACAAAACAGTTAAGGGTTTATTTTTAAAATAAATTTACTTGATCTTTACTTAATAAAAATTTGTAAACATAATAGTTAAAAATAAAAAGAAATAAAGAAATAGAGAAATCCAACTTGGGCCTTATGGCCTTATTACATCAAACAACTCCCAAACTTAAAATTAAAGTACTTAGTAAAAATAAAAGTCCAAATCTTTAGATTTCTCCTTGCTATTTGTAACAACCCAAACCCGGCCCAAATGTTGTGACCGAATTTGGTTTGCTACTTAGGAAATACTCGGAGAATTTTAAAACTAAATTGACTTTTTAGTAAAAAGTAGTCAGTTTGTTCAAACCTTTGAGTTGTGTAAAACCCTTATTTAGATCTTACTTTGAAAATATTTGTTAAGTCAAGTTAAGAATATATTTTAGAGGTACCCGATGGCACTTTAAAACTTTTACGATTGCTTTTAGAAACCAGGTGAACTCATTTTATAAATAAATAGTTAAAACGAATATTCAGCGTAAAATAAAGTACTAGGAGGCCTTATTACAATTTGATGAAAATAAATCCAACAATAAAAATAAAATAAACTAAAATTTAAAGTTCATTTAAATCATATGTCCACTGCATGGCCACCTCGAGTCCCTCTGGCTCCATATCCGCGAGCTACGTGTCACCTGAAAAAAATAGAGGAGAAGGTGAGTCACCAAGACTCAGTATGTAACCCTTCCCCCGGTTTAAACCAATTTCATACACAAATTATAACAATCAACATGCATAAGGTTATGTACCCAACCTAGCCAACCAAACGCCTCTGTCTACCCCGTTGTGGTACCAAACCACTGGTGGTGCCAAACCACTGGTGACGTATAGTCACAGATGTGATGCCAAATCACTGGAGGTGCCAAACCTCTGGTGTCCGAAGACACAAATCGGTTGACGGGGCCAACCCCTCGTGTGATACCAAATAACGGCATCAATCCCGTATTATCATCTCGTGGGGCCAACCCCTTTGTGGTGCTAAGCCACCGGGGCGACGCTATATGAGGTGCCAAACCTCTGGAGGTACCAAACCTCTGGTGACCGTAGTCACAGTGTGTTACCAAAACACTGTGGTGTCGCCGACACTAATATACTGTCCCCTCCTCTCATCAACCCATATTAAACAGTCATAATGAGTTCATACATTTATCACATGTATCAAGTAAACTATGCTTCCCAAAAGCATTATAATAATCTCATACAAATGAGAGACTTACGGGGTCCTTGCTTGTACCAGTTAAGGTACTAAATCCAGTATCTACATAAGACAGATTTACATACAATATGTGTTTAACACAGTTTTATTAATTGTTATAAGTGTGTATGTACACACCTGATGTCGACGATAGTCCTAAACCCGAATAGACAAATCGGCCACACAAGCTTTTCTTTGTCCCTATATTCGGCCAAACATGGGAGTTAGTACTATGGCCTATTCGGCCAAACCAAAATAAATCTGAAGGGTCATCTTGCGAACCCGAATCCTTACCTTTACCGTTTGAGTACTAACTTCAGCACCTGATATAAGATTCTGCTCCACATCCTACAATCGGCCATCATCACTATTATTAGCCTTCGGCTTAATCTAATATTAAATAAGCAAAGATCCTTACCACCTTACCAAAAATCGATTTGACCAGCGATGATGGCTCACTTTCTTGCTTCCAACTTCCGAGGGCCTATAACAAATCAGTTTCAAAAGAGTATTAACACCCTTACTATTAAATGCCCGAAATTGGCTCTTTCTTTCCTAGATGTCGACAGAGAAGAGGGGAAAAGAGGAGGTAGACATTCGGCCATTACTTACCTTATCAACCGATTGGAGAAAAAGATGGAGGAGAACACCCTGCTTTGATATTCGGCCAGGAAGAGTTAATAAGAGAAAGAATTTTCGGCCCAAGTCAGAGAGTAGATTCGGCTAATGGGGAAAGAAAATAATGGAGAAGAAGGGAGGTGGAGTTTTACATTCTAAGAAAGAAGGAAAGAAAATAGATTGAAGGTGGTGATGTAGAGAATTCGGCCAAAAAGTGTGAGAGAAAGAAAATAAAAGATGAGATAGGGGTTAATGGAGGCTAGCCGAAAATTAAGAGAAGGAACTAAGGGAATTCGGCACTAGACTCCCTATACTTGCCGTCCACTCCACTTGAGGAGTTCAAAATTCACTTAATCTCCCTAATTCACTCTAAGCCACTTGTTTAATTTAATTCAAAATAACTTGAATTAATCCCATAATAATAATCAAATAATAATCCTATTTAATCCTGGTAATATCCTTATTATCCTTTATCTTTAAAAGAATTTAAAGAGAGAAAAACTCTCTCCCCTATGCCGTCCATATTAAAGAGCAAAAGAAAAAGGGAATTTCGCGACTCGAACCCAAGCTCTCACTTGCTCAAAGTGGCGTCACTTCCAGCTCCCAAGTGGCCCTCCTCTTTGCCACTTTTCCAAAGCTTTGTTACTGTCCAAAAATCCACATTTATTCTTGTAACCCCTAACTAATAAGGCTCCCTTCCCTTAAAGCTTATAAATAATATTTTCTACTATTCCAAGCCAACTCAAGACTTTTAACTAAGCATTATATTCCCATAATTAATACTATAGCAATTTAGACCCACGAAATAATCATTCAATCACAAATAGCCCCGGTTTTAGGATGTTACACTATGCATGGCCACCTTTAGCTCCTGCCGACCCGGTCCATTATTATTCATCACCTGAAAAATATTTCCCACAACGGGGTGAGTCAAACAGACTCAATGTGTACACGACACCAAATCGTAATAGAATCAGGCATACAATACATTCAAACATAAAATACAAGTTATGATGCATTCCCAAACCTGAACCTAAATGTCCATCCGCTACACACCCCCGTACCTGCCAAACATACCGTGGGGACTACTAAGTCGACCCTCCTTCCGTGACACACCAAATTGCGGGCTTAAGTCACCGTATCTGTGGTCTTAGGTCACCACTTTCCAGACATCGTGGTCTTAGGTCACCACTTTTCGATTCATCGTGGTCGTAAGTCACCACTTTTCGGATTCATCGTGGTCTTAAGTCACCACTTTTCACTTCCCCTTTCAATATACAACCATATGCCCCATATATTAATATGCATAATATACGAGTTCACAATCGTATAATATTCTCATGTTACGAATAACATATTTCATATTCCTAGTAGGAGTAGGAAAGCGTGCACGAGTACTTAGTACCATAACATGGTACCTTAACCACGTTCATATTTCCATTAACACATATTTTAATACATATAACCATAATTCATATTACAAAGTAGTGTGGGGTACACACTGATTTCGCTTAATGAAGTCCTTGAAATCCCGAAGAACCGATCTCACGATTTAGATCTTAATCCCTATATTCGGCCAATCATTCAAACACATTAATAAACCTTTTTGGTCTTAAAACCAAATCCTAGTAGGATTTATACACTTACCTTGGTGTCGATTTCCTTTTGGTTCAAATCCAGAAAACCTTGCCTTATAAGTCCGTCGAAAATCCTATAAGCACATGTTAGATTGATTTCTAACACTTAATCATCTTTAAATGGCCTATGGCCGAATATTCATATGACTTACCTTGAGTCTTAGAAATCCGAAACCGTTGTACTTCTCCTTGTAGTCGACAACTACTAGATCTCGAAGAAAACCTTCCAAATTTCGGCCATGGAATTCTAAAGGAGTTAGATTCCTATATTTAAGCTAAAGAGAGATTGAAAAATCAAATAATAGTGATCTTACCTTTTGAATGAAATCGGCAACACCCTTACTGTCACAACAAAGATTCGGCTTTAGCGAATTTTGGCTTGGTTGGATTGTGTTTTTGGTTTTGAATAAACGAGAGGGGAGGCTAGGGAATTCGGCTAGAAAAGAAAAGAGAAGAGGAGAGAACCCTAAGAATTTCGACAGAGCGAGAAAAAAAAAAGCGATGAGTATCCCTCCTTCCTTCCTTTTATAGGCGAAATTATCACTAAGAGAGTCCTTACTTGGCCACCACTCCTCAATTTGATAGCTTTATCCTTTAATTATCATAAATAAAAGAGTTTAATCCAACATTTATCTCTTCAAAATAATCCAATTTAAAAATCCTTTATTTATCACCTTTTTAATCGAATATTTATGAAAATAAAACACCTCCTTTCTAGAAGCATGTGCCGTCCACCTCAGTCTTCTGGAAGCAAAAATAAAACCTCCTTTATTTGCTTCCCAAGTGACTCGAACTCAGGCCCATTCCTCTTGCATATGGCACCATTTCCGTAGGCCCTAAGTGACATCTTCAGGCCACTTTTCCAAGCCTGTTTGTGTGTCAAATTTCACAAACTTTTTCTTTTAAGGCCACCTTGCCTTAATTTCCCCTTTTAAACCTTAAAACTCGTCATTTCTAGGTCATTTCTAAGTTTCCAAAAATTTTCAATCGGCTCTGTAAACTTGACATTTCCTTACCTTTCCAAGTTTCCAGAAATGTTCACTTTCCTTTTTTGAATCATTTCTAAATCATTTTCCTAGTTTCCATAAATGTTCACTTTCCTCTTTATTCCTTTACATTTCCAAGACAAGACATTTCCTTACATTTCCTTGCATCTCCTTACATTTCCATACATTTCCATACATTTCCTCACATTTCCTTACATTTCCATACATTTCCTTACTTCTAGAATTCACATAACACATTCATAATTCATAAAACATGCCATTTTACCACATGGTTCCTTGTGTCATGCTTCACACTGAGTTTCTTTTTAAAGCCTCATTTACCTAGCCCCTTTTTACTTAAAAACCAATAATTTTCCAAAGCTTTCTTCTTCCATCCTAGAATTCTAAAAACCCTTAATACACTTCCAACACTACCAAAACCTACTAACTCATGAATTAGGCACGAACGCATAACCCCTAATCTAGGATGTTACATCTAGCCTAAGGATTGAATGAATTTTTATCTAATCTAAAGTTAACTAACTACTAAACTAAAGACTCTAAGACAAAGAAGAATGAAATTGGGAAAATAACTTTGAGGAAAAACCAATTGATTAAGACGATACTTAAGGAAGAATCCACCTAGACTTCACTTGTTATCTAACTCTGAACCAGAAGATTTATTCATTTGCCTTGATTCGTAAGATTCCCTAAGTTATATTAATCCCTCTCTCGAGGTGACTAACGTCTAACCCTAGGTTGATTAATTGAAATCTCTTTCTAATTAAAAACCCCAGAATTTCATTAACTCGATCTTTGGACTCCCATATTAGGTTTCACCCTAATTCGGCAAAATCTCGTCACCCTATCTCTAGGCTTGCGATCAACTCCGCCTAATTATGCTAGATTTACTCTTAGGCAGGGACTTTTGCTCCTCCACCTAAGCACATCACACTTGAATTAATATCCTGAAAATATCAATACAAGAATTAAGAACACATGATTAAGAACAAGTCAAATATTTATCATATAGTTCAGCAAACGATAACAAGATTCATCTTAGGGTTCATCCCCCTCAGGTATTTGAGGGTTTAGTTCATAATAATAAAAACATCTCAGAAGAAAAGATAAAACTAAACATAAGAAATCCCTAAAACCCCCTAAAGGAATTGAAGGAGAGATCCTCTTTCTTGAATATGATTCTGGCTTCTTGAGATGAATCAACTGGCTATCTTCAAGTAAATCCCCACAAATCTGCCCTCTTTGGCCTAGCTGGACGCCCCCTGACTAAAGCCTTGGGTTCCCCCCTTTTAGGTTATCCTTAGGGTGTTTATATAGGCCTCTGAATGTGTTTCTTCGCCCCTAAGTATCCTAATCCTAGTGAAATTTCTCTTTGTCACGACAGGGACACGCCCATGGTACACGCCCGTGTGAATCGTGGCCATGCCATGTTCGAGACTGTTGAGTGAGCACGGTCGTGTGGCTTGGGCCCAGGCTGTGTTGATTTCATGATATGGCCCATTTACTCTGTTTTGGGCCCGTTTTCCGTTCTTTTCATCATCCGGTGTTTTTTTGAGTATAAAACATGAAAAAAAAAAGGATTAAGAGCACCAGATTACATAATTCAAGGCTTAAATCATCCAAAAGCATGCTAAATGTCGGCTTAAAATATGTTACTTTTACGGTTTATGAAATATCCCCACACTTATGCTTTTACTTGTCTTCATGAAAAATTATCAACTCATAATTAAAACAAACTTCCCTGATTCATAATATTCATCAATAGTGTTTCCTCATAATTCATAGATAATTTATACAAGGATAATTCAACTCAAAGAGTCCTAAAGATTCAAACAATCTAAGTCATACATTTGTAGTATGAAAACATAGGCGTTTCCACTCATCTAAATAATTACCTCTGATTCAAAAACTGACAAGAATTGACATCCTCACTAATGATTCACTCAAATCACTCAAAGTGTTTAAGGTTTAGAATTAGGCACTAAAAAGTCAAACATGAAGAGTTAATCCCATAGGCTTGCATGAAAATCAAATCTCTACCACTATAATATGAGATGATACACAAATCAAAAGGTCTTGAACAGGGTTGTAACGGGGCTTAGGTTAAGGGTGTGGATATAGGTTGAATTAGAGGGTTAGAATCGAGATTGAATTGACAATTTACCTAACTAGAAAAATGAACTAATCAATTGAAAACTAACAATACGAGTTTTTTCTTTAAGATTTGAAATTTAAATATGTAAACTCACTTAGTAGAACTAAAAATGACTATACTTCATTTTTTTTTTTGGAATAAGTCAAATGTATATTAAAGGATAAATTCAACTACTTGAAATAAAGATCATAGTCAGGCAACTGATCAAATCAAATCTCCATATAAGGGTAGTCAAGAAGGATGGTGATAACAAATACAAAGGGTTTTGGGTTAATATTAGTGGGTGAGTCAATCAAAAGGGTTGTTAGGATTAAACGAGGTTCACTAGGGGTTAATTATGAAGGTAGGTTTTTAGTGGAGTGAGTGGGTTAAAACCTAGGTGCCTTTATCATCTCTGTATATCAAATCAAAGGTGTGGTCTCGACAAGTATAATCGATGCAAGTTCTAGAATAACAAATGAATGTTGACATGCTCATAATCAATAAAGTGAGCAAGAAAAAGAATATATGCTCTATAAGGCTCAAAATCTTACAAAAATTATGGGTTTTTGATGTCAACCTCGTAAATTTCAAACTTCAAGGTAATATTCAAATTCAGGTCAACAAGTTTTTTTTTTTTTTGAAAAATAGACTTATAATGCTTGATTCTCTAGTATCTTAAAGTTTATCATCAATGCACAATTAACTATGACTTAATCCAAAACGCATCAACAAACATCATAAATCAAAGGAAGTTTTATTCTAATCATAATATGAGAAACTTACTTAAAGAAACAAGGCATGATTTAGGGATTTGAGAATAATGCAAAAAGTTAACCCCCCACATTTAAGATGTACATTGCCCTCAATGTACAAAGGTAGATAATGATCATATAGTAAGAAAATCAAAAGAGAGGGAGGGAAGTGAAACTTCCTAAACTTTGGATGAAGTCAATAAAAAGAAACCGGATAGGATTGGAGGTAACGTGGGGAAGCACCTTGAATCGTTTGAAACAGAATCCTCGAAGCAGCCTTCCTGATTTTATTGTATCCTAAGCTAAATCTAAATGACATGAAGAATAAAAAGAAAATAATAAAGAAAATAAAAAATAAAAATAAAAATAAAAGTAAAAGTAAATAATGAAAGAAGAAAGACAACTGGAAAAGAAAAAAGAAGAAGGGGGTTTAAATAGAGATGTAGCCCGTGTTTTGAGAAAACTTTTATCCTGTTGCCACACGTCTACGGCCACGCCCTTTTACCTACCTATGGTGCCCACACGGCCACGACCATGGCTGTGTGCAAGACCGTGTGAGTATGGAAAACCTGCGCCTAAACATCAAAATAAATAAAACTAAACTAATTAGTAGGGTTAGTGCTCGGGTTGCCTCCCGAGAAGCGCTCGTTTAAAGTCTTGAGTTAGACTTACCTCTTTTTCGCATAATCATGGTGGTTTGAGGAGGTGAAAATCCTTTCTCATGTGATCAGTTCGGTTATTGATATAAAGTTTAAGTCGAGTAGTGTTTACCTTAAAGGTGCTGATTTTAGGACTAGTTACCTCGACTTTTCCATCTAGGAGGATTTTGAGTACCTGATCTCCTATCTTAACCTGGGTTGTCCCATTATTAAGTTCTTCGTGGAGTTGCCTCGTTTTTTCTTCTTGTGTTTTTAGTTTCTCTTTGAAGTGTGTCTTCCACTCGTCTAGTTCATCGATCCAAAGCCTTCGTTCCTCATGAATTTCTTCTTTATCGACACGAGGTCTAGGATCTGGTATCTGCGAAAGAGCTTCAAAAAACGGTAAGTTAATATGAAATTTCTTTGGAAGTTTAGGAGACTTACCGAATTGTTCCTCTGTGTGGTCTTTTTTTATCGCATTGAGGTATGGCACACGAGATTGGTACTCTATAATTACTGGAATTGGTAAATCCTGGCTTACCTCGACCTTAACTTCACTTACCATAGGCTCTTGCCTTGGGTCAGATTCTACTAACCTTTCATTGTTATGAGCTGTCACGGCTTGAATTTGCTCTTTTGGGTTAGTTTCAGTGTTGTTTGACAAGCTTTCTTATGGTTGTTCTAAGATCAGTTTAGCAAGCTGGCCTAACTGATCCTCGATCCTTTGAATCGATGCTTGTTGATTTTTAGTTGTTGTCTCGGTGTTTTGGAAACGTGTTTCTGAGACTGCTATGAATTTTGACAGCATCTCTTCAAGGTTCGGCTTCTCTTCCTGTGGGTAAGGCTGTTGTTGGAACTTTTGGGGTGGTTGTTGTCTTTGATTTCCTTGACCACCCCATGAGAAATTGGGATGGTTCTTCCAACCTGAATTATAAGTATTACTATAAGGGTTATTTTGAGATCGAAAATTGTTACCCATATAGTTTAATTGTTCGCTCTCCATGCCCTATTCGTAGGGTGGGCACTTAGGATTCACCACGTACCTGCCAAGAACACAAACCATCAATCTTTTTATTTAGCATCTCTAGCTGATTTGATAGCATGGTGACCACGTCGAGGTTAAAGACACTGGCTGCTTTAGTAGGAATTGTCCTCATGAATTGCCACTGATAATTATTCAATGCCATCTCCTCTATAAACTAAAATTATCTGCCAAAAGTGAATAAAGGAAAAATTAGCAAAGTAAAAACAAATAAAAATAAAAATAAATTGCAATAAAAAATGGCTAAAGTAATAAAAATTGAGCTTTCTTAATATTTTAGTTCCCCGCCAACGGCGCCAAAAACTTGATCGTTGTTTTATGCAATGTTAAAGTCTTAAAATTTATATAAAGAATGATCGAACCTGGAAACTAACTATGACAACGATTTGAGGCAAGCGCACCTATTGAACAATAGTATAGTTAAGGCAAGACCGGATTGTCGAACCCAAAGGAACTAAAAGTACTAATACTAACTTTCTTTTTATTATTTAGCCTAAGAATTAAATGAATTTTTATCTACTCTAAAATTAACTAACAACTAAACTAAAGACTCTAAGACAAAGAAGAATGAAATTTGGGAAGAATACTTTGGGAAAAACCAATTGATTAAAACAATACCCAAGGAAGAATCCACCTAGACTTCACTTGTTATCTATCTCTGAACCAGACGATTTATTCATTTGACTTGACCCGTAGGATTCCCTAAGTTATATTAATCCCTCTCTCGAGGTGATTAACGTCTAACCCTAGGTTGATTAATTGAAATCTCTTTCTAATTAAAACCCTTAGAATTGTATTAACTCGATATATGGACTCCCATATTAGGTTTCACCCTAATCTAGCAAAATCTCGTCACCCTATCTCTAGGCGTGCGATCAACTCCGCTTAATTATGCTAGATCTACTCTTAGGCAGGGACTTTTGCTCCTCCACCTAAGCACATCACACTTGAATTAATATCCCGGAAATATCAACACAAGAATTAACAACACATAATTAAGAACAAGTCAAATATTTATCATATAGTTCAGCAAACGATAACAAGATTCATCTTAGGTTTCATCCCCCTCAGGTATTTGAGGGTTTAGTTCATAACAATAAAAGAAAACATCTCAGAAGGAAAGATAAAACAAAACATAAGAAATCCCTAAAACCCCCTGAAGGAATTGAAGGAGAAATCCTTCGTCTTGAGTATGATTTTGGCTTCTTGAGATGAATCAACTGGCTATCTTGGAGTAAATCCCCACAAATCTGCCCTCTTTGGCCTAGCTGGACGCCCCTTGACTAAAGCCTTGGGTTCCCCGTCAAAAGCCCTGGCAGAAGGCTTCTGCCGCACTCCCCGCTTAAGTTGTCCCCTTGGGTGTTTATATAGGCTTTGAGATGCCTTACTTGGTCCCTAAGTATCCTAATCCAAGTGGAATTCCTACTAGGGTGTTTAAATAGGTTTTGGAATGTGTTTCTTTGCCTCTAAGTATCCTATTCTGAGTAAAACTCCTCTTGGTCGCGGCAGGGACACGCCCATGGCACACGCTCGTGTGAATCGTGGCCAGGCCGTGTCTAGGTCTGATAAGGAGACACAGACGTGTGGTCTTGGGCCCAGGCCGTGTCAATGTTGTGATATGGCCTATTTACTCCGTTTTGGGCCCGTTTCTCATTCTTTTCATCCTTTGGTGCTCTCCTGGGTATAAAACATGAAAACAATGTATTAAGAGCACCAAATTACACATTTCAAGGCTTAAATCATTCGAAAGCGTGCTAAATGTGGGATTAAAATATGTTACTTTTACGGTTTATCAAGTGCTCGCATGCTCGGGTGGCACAGATGCTGATCTTTTGGCTTTTCAACTATTGGCCGATTCGCAAGTCATCACATGCATCCATTCAGAAGGGTGTGAGATTACACACCTTGATTACGAGTGTGTCGCCAACCCCTTGGCACCGATGCTTGTTTCACCAGGTTTTGCTAAGTCCTTTCCGAATACCAGTGAAGGTCAAGACTCCTTGAAATCATCCTGCGATACAAAGCACCCTGACAGGAAGAAACGAGATAACGATGCGATTGGGCCTAGAGCCCAATGTCGGCCCAAATAGGCCCACACGCTCATGTGGCGCATTTAGCCCAAATCTAGCCACAGATATGAGATTCACATAGACCAGTTCACTATCTACTACACAATCATACAATTTATTCATATAGGCCCACTTGGCCCAAGGCAGCCTGGACTCATGAGAACACTCATGAGGGCCTCAACTATCGCGTCGAAACGTGCACTCGCACGCTCGTGTGGCTACCATCGTCGTCTGACTGGTTTTTTATCATTTGCCGCTCTACAGCTAGAGTAGGGCAAAATACACACCTGATAGGAATCTGAAGCTGCTAATCCGTGCTCCGAGGTCTCCTATGCCCAAACGCCCATCGAGGTATGCTTACACTCCTCATAGATTGCTCTATTTAAAGCCAGCTTCTCACCTTTCCTCTGCTAGCTTCCCGATGTAGGATCCCTCCTTCAGTAGAGTTTAAATCCAACACAAACTCTGGCCGTCCCTACTTAGCAAAATAAATATCCCTTTTTGCTTGCAATGAGATTTGAACTCAGGCTCCCTTGTAACATAATCCACGCCGCTAGCCACTAGTCCACAAGCTCCTCTTGTGTCTTAAAACATGCGCAACTAAATATAAGTCTATGGCCAAAGTCTAAGTTCATTTAAAAAGAAATCAAAATAAAATACAAGCGCCAAGACTTGAACCTTGGACCCCTTGCTTCCTTGTGTGGCGTCATTCCCTTGTCTCCTATGTGGCACCATTTGCCACTAGACCATAACTCCTTTTTGTGTCATTTTTCCCCACATTTTATTCTTTAAGCCTACCTACTAACTCTCAGGGTTTTATTCACCTAAAACCAATTTTTTTCCTAAAGCCCAAGTTTGATCCCGAGACTTCATGGAAGCCCCCTAACCTTCCAAAATCACTCACCTATTTGGTCCAACTTGCATTAGTGTCATTCTCTTGTTCTTAAAAATTTAAAACGCTCCCAAGCCCAAGGCCCAATGGGCCCAATTCTACTAGGCCCAAATTCGGGGCGTTACAGCTTGCGGGATTCGAACCTCCAACCCCTTTGCACTCCCTTTGACGCCACACCACCTTGCCATACACTCCACTTGTGCTAGAAAAATACCAACAAATTTCCTTAAGTCTTGCTTCCAACAGCCCTTCTCCACCAAAGAGCCAAAAACCCAATTTTTTTTTCCTACGGCCTAACTTGAACCCGGGACTTCATAGAAACCCCGTAACCTTCCAAAATCATCTTCCTAATAGGTCCAACTTGAAATAATGTTGTTCTCACATTCCCAAAAATTTTAAAAAACTCCTACGCTCAAGGCCCAATAGGCCTAATTCTCCAAGGCCCAATTTCGAGGCGTTACAATTCTACCCACTTAAAGAAATTTCGTCCTCAAAATTTCTAGTTATCTAATAGTAATTTTATCACAGGCTACTCTACGACGTTGCCGCTGCGCACTCTCATTCCAATAACACTAATACACTTCTAACCCAATCTAGAAACCTCTTCACCCAACCAAATATCTAACCACAAAAGCAAACAGGTATTTATCACACATAGATAAAATTTTCTACATTCTAACACCATATCCAACCAAAACATACCTGACTTAATGGTGATCGAACAACCCCGAGCCTTCTGCTCCTTAGACCCGCATCTCAAGCATGTTCCTGACCTTATCCAGCATTTACCCGGATGACACCTTTTGCAACAATCGCAAGCCGAAAAGCTTGGACGTACCTTCACATGCTTCACAGAACGGGACAGCGACCTTAGGGAACTGTGATCTCTTTTCTTCTTACAATCCACGCACCTAACTCGAAGTGTTTCATAAATTTCTTTCACATCCTCCAATACCTCCTTAACAGGCTGAGTCAGCACATCAGCTCCAGCTCGGTCATGAGACCCCGTCTCAGTTACTGGTGATGCAGGTGCTTCCATTTCAGGCATGTGCCCTGATGCTGCGGATCCAGCCCTAGCACCTCGGCCCCTACCACGGCCACGTCTACCTCTGGTACTCATCTCGATGTCTCGCGTTAATCTGATTAAGAGTGTTATGCATCAGCTTAGTGATAAACCATAAAAGTAACATATTTTAATCCCATATTTAGCACGCTTTTGGATGATTTAAGCCCTGAATTGTGTAATTTGGTGCTCTTAATCCTTTTTTTTCATGTTTTATACCCAATAGAGCACAGGGTGATGAAAAGAATGGAAAACGGGCCCAAAACAGAGTAAATGGGCCATATCACGAAATCCACACGGCCTAGGCCCAAGACCACACGATCGTGCCCAATTCAACAGGTTTGAACACGGCCTGGCCATGACTTACACAGGCGTGTGCCATGGGCATGTCTCTGCCATGAGAAAGAAGAGTTTCACTCGGATTGGGATACTTAAGGGCAAAGAAACATATTCAGAAGCCTATATAAACACCCTAAGTGTAACCTAAAAAGGGGGAACCCAGGGCTTTAGTCAGGGGGTGTCCAGCTAGGCAAAAGAAGGTAGATTTGTGGGATTTACTTATAGATAGCCAGTTGATTCATCTCAAGAAGCCGGAGTCATACTCAAGACGGAGGATCTCTCCTTCAATTCCTTCAGGGGGTTTTAGGGATTTCTTATGTTTTGTTTTATCTTTTCTTTTGAGATGTTTTCTTTATTGTTATGAACTAAACACTCAGATACCTGAGGGGGATGAAACCTAAGATGAATCTTGTTATCATTTGCTAAACTATATGATAAATATTTGACTAGTTCTTAATTATGTGTTCTTAATTCTTGTGTTGATATTTCTGGGACATTAATTCAAGTATGATATGCTTAGGTGGAGGAGCAAAAGTCACTGCCTAAGAGTAGATCTATCATAATTAAGCGGAGTTGGTCGCACGCCTAGAGATAGGGTGACGAGATTTTACTGTATTAGGGTGAAACCTAATATGGGAGTCCATAGATCGAGTTAATGCGATTCTAGGGGTTTTAATTAGAAAGAGATTTCAATTAATCAACTTAGGCTTAGACGTTAGTCCCCTCGAGAGAGGGATTAATATAAGTTTTTGAATCTTACGGATCAAGTTAAATAAATCGTCTGGTTCAGAGTTAGATAACAAGTGAAGTTTAGGTGGATTCTTCCTTGGGTGTCGTCTTAATCAATTGTTTTTTTCTCAAATTATTTTCACAATTTCATTCTTCTTTGTCTTAGAGTCTTTAGATCAGTTGTTAGTTAATTTTAGATTAGATAAACAATTCCCTTAATTCTTAGGCTAAATAATAAAAAGAGAGTTAGTATTAGTACTTTTGGTTCCTTTGGGTTCGACATTCCAGTCTTGCCTTAACTATACTATTGTTCGATAGGTGCGCCTACCTCAAATCGTTGTCATAGTTAGTTTCCAAGTTTGATCATATTCTTTATAAATTTTAAGACTTTGACATCGCATAAAACAACAATCAAGTTTTTGGCACCGTTGCTGGGGAATTGAAATATTAAGAAAGCTCAATTTTTATTACTTTAGCCATATTTATTTTATTTTTGCAATTTACTTTTTTTTTTTACTTTGCTAAATTTTCTTTTGTTCCTTTCAGGTACCTTTAGTTTATGACTAGAAGGAACCCGACAGGACCCCTACTTTACGACGGTGATACTGAAGGTACCGTTCGCAAAAATCGCAGCGAGATAAGGCGAAGCTTAAACTACATAGAAGAAGAGCAAGAAGGCGAAACCAATCCTACTGAAAGGATGGCTGAGAATAATCTGCTACCTCCAGAGTTGGCAGAACATCATGCTCCATGAACTATGTATGATTATGCTAAACCTAGTTTAACAGGAACTGAGTCAAGTATTGTTAGGCCTACTATTGCTGCAAATAATTTTGAATTGAAACCTAACACTATACAGATGATACAACAGTTTGTTCAGTTTGATAGTTTGCAGGATGAGGATCCTAACACACACCTAGCGAATTTTCTAGAATCCTGTGATACCTTCAAGATAAATGGCGTTTTTGATGATGCCATCCGTCTTCAGTTATTTCCCTTTTCTTTGAGGAATAAAGCCAAACAGTGGTTCCATTCTCTTTTACAAGGATCAATCACTACATGGGATCAAATGACCGAAAAAGTTTTATTAAAATATTTTCCACCGGCCAAAATGACAAAAATGAGGAATGATATCTCTTCTTTTGTGCAGATGGATTCAGAGACACTTTACGATGCATGGGAGAGGTAGAAGGATTTGTTGAGAAAGTGTCCACACCATGGATTACCCTTGTGGCTACAGGTCTAAACTTTTTACAACGGTGTGAACCCCTCAACAAGGTAATTAATAGACTCAACTGCCGGCGGAACTCTGAACAACAAAACTCCTAAAGTGACCTACGAGTTTATAGAAGAGATGTCACTGAATAACTATCAGTGGCAAGTTACAAGGATAAGGCCAGCCAAAGCAGTCGGAGTTTTCAAACTCGATGCAGTAACCGCGCTATCAAATCAGGTAGAATTGCTACATAAAAAAATTGATGGTTTATACGGTTCTTCTCAGGCACATCCAGTTATAGTGCGACACAAGTGAATGAGTGGCGACTCCTGAGTACCCACCCTACGGATAGGGCATGGAGAGCGAACAAATGAACTATATGGGTAATAATTTCTGATCTAACAATAACCCTTATAGTAATACTTATAATCCAGGTTGGAAGAACCACCCTAATTTCTCATGGGGCGGTCAAAGAAATCAAAGGAAACAACCATCCCAAAACTTCCAACAATAGCCCTACCCATAGGAAAAGAAGCCGAACCCTGAAGAGATGCTAACAAATTTCGTAGCAGCCTCAGAAACACGTTTCCAAAAGGTAGAAACAAAACTTGAAGTATTTTCTCAGGAGTTCAAAGATCAAATCGGGCAACTTGCTAAGTAGATTTCTGATAGACCACAGTTAAGACTACCGAGCAACACCGAGACTAACCTAAGGGAGTAAGTTCAAGCCATAACAGCTCAAGATAGTGAAGGGTTAGACGCGTCTATTTCAAAACAAAAGAAGGTGGTAGAAGAAGATATGGTTGAGGTCAATAACAAGCCGAAACTGGTAATCAAAGAGTACAAACATCGCATACCATATCCCCAAGCAATAACAAAAGACGACACAGAGGAACAGTTCGTAAGTTTCTTAAACTTTTAAAGAAATTACATATTAACTTACTGTTTCTTGAAGCTCTTTCGCAGATGCCAAATTCTAGGAAATTTTTAAAGAAGCTATTGACAAATAAGCGAAAGATTGACGAGGAATCACATGTGGAACTAAATGCAGTATGCTCAGTAATTTTGAAAAATAAACTACCACGGAAATTAAAAGATCCAGGGAGTTTTACAATTCCATGCTTAATTGGTAGTTTATCTATTGTTAATGCATTAGCTGATTTAGGGCAAGCATAAATGTCATGCCTTATAAATTGTTTAAACAACTAGGTCTTGGGAAACCCAAACAAACTAGGATGAGCATTCAATTAGCCGATAAAACTATTAGAATTCCTAAGGGTATAATCGAAGTTGTACTCGTGAAAATCGATAAATTTGTATTCCCAGTAGACTTCGTCGTTTTAGACATGGATGAGGACAACACGATCCCCCTAATTTTAGGAAGACCATTTTTAGAAACTGCCAGGACTAAAATTGATGTGGACGCAGGTGAACTCATACTTTGTGTAGGTGAGGAGACAGTCACTCTTCAAGCCCTCGACTCAGCTAGAACGTCAAGTGACTAAGGTGAGAAAGTAAATTCTATTGATAACCATTCGGTTAACCCTTCTTTTCATGAAACACCACATCATGATCCCGATCCTAGACCCTGTGCCAACAAAGAAATAACTCATGAGGAACAAGGGATTCAGATCGATGAATTAGAAGAGTGGAAGACGCATCTCGAAGAAAAATTAGGGATACATGAAATAGAACCAAAGCCACTCTACGAGACAAACAAGTTCAAAATTGGAGATCAGGTATTTCTAGATAAAGCAGATCGACGAGTGTCCTCTCCTGATCCTAACACCAGCAAGGAATCCCTTTCAAGGTAATAGATGTTTTCCCGTATGGAACGATCGAGGTAAATCACCCTATGTTTGGCACTTTGAAAATAAACGTTACTCGTCTTTAACCCTATCATGGTAATGGAACTGCTAGTACAAGGAAAGACTTTCAACTCCTCATACCATCGTGAATATGCAAATGAGAGGAGAGTCTAGCTTAATACTATAAACGAGCACTTCTCGGGAGGTAACCCGAGTACTAACCCCATTAACCTCTCCATCTTTATTTTACCTTATATTATGTTATAGCATCTAACTGTAAACTGACCAAAGACGCAGATTCATAAACCACACAGCCTTACACATGGCTGTTGCCATGGCCGTGTGGGTATACTGAATCTCCGTACTGACATGGCAGGGATGGTACGAGTCAGAACAAATTATATCTTCAAGTCACGGACTCCAACTACCACGCCACGGCCGTGCGATGCGGCCGTGGCTGAGACTGGTAGATCACACACGGGTGTGGCACCTCACCCATGGGCATGGGAGAAACGAACAAAAGCACAACACAACCATGAGACATGGCCGTGTGAATTGACACACCCAAGGTACACGTGCTTGGGACGTATCATACATGAATTTCCTATTTAAACCACCCCCTCTTCAAACCTACTCACCATCTCCCTTCCTCCATATCATTTTTCTTCTCCTTTTCAGATATCTAACATCCCATATCATTCTTCAAATGGCCATGGCGAAGAAGCGGAAGGATTCAAGCATAGTCCCCTGTGGGAGACTAGTTAAAATAAGTTCATGCTGGTCACTTCATCCAAACGACAAGCCAAGGATCTTTGAGGACATTTAATTTTTCTTCTTCTCTACTCTTCTCCTTTATTTTCCTTCTCTTTGACTATCTTATGCTTAATTTAGTTTATTTTATTTTAGTTTCTTAGTGTCAGGTTCTTCAGGCTGCTAGGGAATCACACTGGAACCACGACCACCGACTCACTACTGCCTTGGAAGTCACACCCACCTCGCGAACCATCCAACAATAAGAACTCTTAGGTCCATTCATCTTTTATTCTAATTTTATTTTACTTTCTATTTTCTTTATCTTTCTCTTTTTTGTCTTTAAATATATATGTAGTATGTTTTGAACTCTTATTATTATTTCCTAGCTAATTCTCTACGAGCTTCCCAATTTCTTCATCTAGCACAGAGCTCGATAGTAGCCACCACACCTCGGGACTCCCAACTCAATGAAACCATCCAGTTTCAGGAAGTTTCATCTCTCCCTCTCTCTTAAATTTCATATACATCTTTGTACATTGAGGGCAATGTACACCTTAAGTGTGGGGGGTTAATTATAGTGTTATCTGGAAATCCTGAATTATGCCTTGTTCTTAAAGTAATTTCCTCATATTATGATTAGAATGAAAATTCCTTTGATTCATGATTTTTATTGATATGTTTTGGATTAAGTCATTGATAATTATGCATTGATGATTAAATTAGAAGGATACTAGAGAGTCAAGCATAATAAGTCTATTTTTTAGAAAATAAAAATTTTCTAGGTTTGTCTACCTGAATTTGAATATTGCTTTGAAGTTTGAAATTTACAAGATTGATATCAAATACCCATAATTTTTGTGAGATTTTGAGCCTTGTAGAGCATATATTCTTTTTCTTGCTCACTTTTTGATTATGAGTGTGTCAACATTGATTTGTTATTCTAGAACTTGCATTGATTATACATGTCGAGACCACACCTTTGATTTGATATACAGAGATGATAAAGGCACCTAGGTTTTAACCCACTCACTCCACTAAAGGCCTACCCTCACAATTAACCCCTAGTGAACCACGTTGATCCTAACAACCCTTTTTATTAACTCACCCACTAATATTAACCCAAAACCCTTTGTCTTTGTTATCACCATTCCTTTTGACTACACTTATGTCGAGATTTGATTTGACTAAGTTTCCTAACTATTTTATTTATTTCAATCGTTAAATTCATCCTTTATATTTGACTTGTTCTTAAAAAAAATCAAAATATATTCACTATTAGTTTTGTGATTAGGTGGGCTTATACGTTTAAATTCCAAATCTTGAAAAAGAAGCTTGTTTTATTAGTTTCCAGTTAATATAATTATTCATTATTAGTTCGTTGTTTTTGCCTAGGTAATTTGTCAGGTCAATCTCGATTCTAACCTTCTAATTCAACCTTTATCCACACATTTAACCTAAGCCCCGTTACAACCCTTTTTAAAGACCTTTTGATTTGTGTATCATCTCATTTTATAGTGATGGAGATCTGATTTTCATGCAAGCCTATGGGATTAACTCTTCATGTTTGACCTTTGAGTGCTTAACTTTGAACCTTAAACACTTCGAGTGATTTGAGTGAATCTTTAGTGAGGATGTCAATTCTTGTCGATTTTGAATCAAGGGTAATTACTTAGATGAGGGGAAACACCTATGTTTTGTGCTACAAATGTAGGACTTAGATTGTTTGAATCTTTAGGACTCTTTGAGTTGAATTATCCATGTATAAATTATCTTTGAATTATGATGAAACATTATTGATGACTATTATGAATCAAGGAAGTTTGTTTTAATTATGAGTTGAGAATTTTGCTTGAGGACAAGCAAAAGCTCAAGTGTGGGGGTATTTGATAAACCATAAAAATAATATATTTTAATCCCACATTTAGCACGCTTTTGGATGATTTAAGCCCTGAGTTGTGTAATTTGGTGCTCTTAATCCTTTGTTTTCATGTTTTATACCCAGGAGAGTACCAGATGATGAAAAGAACAGAAAACGGGCCCAAAACGGAGTAAATGGGCCATATCACGAAATCCACACGGCCTAGGCCGAAGACCACACGGCCGTGCCCAATTCAACAGGTTCGAACACAGCCTGGCCACGACTTACACGGGCGTGTGCCATGGGCGTGTCCCTGCCGTGAGAAAGAAGAGTTTCACTCGGATTAGGATACTTAGTGGCAAAGAAACATATTCAGAAGCCTATATAAACACCCTAAGTGTAACCTAAAAGGGGAATCGGGGCTTTTAGTGGGCGCCCAAACTAGGCCAAAGAGGGCAGATTTGTGGGGATTTACTCAAAGATAGCCAGTTGATTCATCTCAAGAAGCTGGAGTCATACTCAAGACGGAGGATCTCTCCTTCAATTCCTTCAGGGGGTTTTAGGGATTTCTTATGTTTTCTTTTATCTTTTCTTTTGAGATGTTTTCTTTTATTGTTATGAACTAAACCCTCAGATACCTGAGGGGGATGAAACCTAAGATGAATCTTGTTATCATTTGCTGAACTATATGATAAATATTTGACTTGTTCTTAATTATGTGTTCTTAGTTCTTGTGTTGATATTTCCGGGATATTAATTCAAGTGTGATGTGCTTAGGTGGAGGAGCAAAAGTCCCTGCCTAAGAGTAGATCTAGCATAATCAAGCAGAGTTGATCGCACACCTAGAGATAGGGTGACGAGATTTTGCTGGATTAGGGTGAAACCTAATATGGGAGTCCATAGATCGAGTTAATGCGATTCTAGGGGTTTTAATTAGAAAGAGATTTCAATTAATCAACCTAGAGTTAGACGTTAGTCACCTCGAGAGAGGGATTAATATAACTTAGGGACTCTTACGGATCAAGTAAAATGAATAAATCGTCTGGTTCAGAGTTAGATAACAAGTGAAGTCTAGGTGGATTCTTCCTTGGGTGTCGTCTTAATCAATTGGTTTTTCCTCAAGTTATTTTCATAATTTCATTCTTCTATTTCTTAGAGTCTTTA
Source organism: Gossypium bickii (assembly GCA_025503065.1). NCBI lineage: Eukaryota > Viridiplantae > Streptophyta > Magnoliopsida > Malvales > Malvaceae > Gossypium > Gossypium bickii. The sequence continues at coordinate 95,956,573 of CP106716.1, forward strand.
GATCAGTTGTTAGTTAATTTTAGATTAGATAAACAATTCCCTTAATTCTTAGGCTAAATAATAAAAAGAGAGTTAGTATTAGTACTTTTGGTTCCTTTGGGTTCGACATTCCGGTCTTGCCTTAACTATACTATTGTTCGATAGGTGCGCTTGCCTTAAAACATTGTCATAGTTAGTTTCCAGGTTCGATCATATTCTTTATAAATTTTAAGACTTTGACATCGCATAAAACAGCAATCACTTAGTGTTCAAGTAAATTTTTTAACAGATGTTTTATGAAAGAATAGTAGTATGAGTAGTTTTCGCAGATCGAGTTTCCTACTGTTTCAGTCTCTATAGTCTTAATTCCTATAACTAACAGTTTCAGTGTACTACCACCAACTCTAGTAGTTTCTTACTATATTCATTTCATTATATCATCAGATAAAGTAAGAGAACTTACGGATTTGGTGCTGGAGACTCGGGGTGCCATACTTCTATTAAAGATATATATTTTTTTAAACCACATTTCAAACAAATTTTGAAAAATGTTTTCGAACCCATTCCACAACCGAGTTTTGCAACCGGGCTCTGATACCACAAAATGTAATACCCTTGAAACCCAGCCTAGACGTTATGACCGGATCTGGCATGTCACAAAGAAGGGTTATTTAAAAACAACTCGTTCGTTAGTAGTCTTTTTGAAACTTTGGGCTTTGTTGTTTGTGAAATTCAGATTTGCTTTTATGGTTTTATTGTAAAAATGTTGTTATTATTATTATTGAAACTTTGTTTATAACAAAAATCAGATTTAGTGAGTTGCGGAAATGTGATATTTTGAAAACCGTTATTGTAGTTTTAAGAAAAATCTTGAGTTTAATCTTTTATAGTTTGAAGTTAACCGAAATGAAAGTTTTAAAGAAAAATTAAGTCCAATGGCCTTATTACATAATATTAAACCCAAAAGTAAAATAATCTTAAAATAAAGCAAAAACAAAAATGACAAAAGTTCGTAAGAAATACTCTGACGTATGGCCACCACAGAGTCCTCTGCAGCTCCAAATCCTCTAACGCTGGGGATCACCTGCACGGTTAAAGCAGAGGGGTGAGTTACGAGAACTCAGTGTGTAATCCTCTAATCGGTCATTAACTGGGTCTGAGCCCTACAGAAGCAAATTGGGCCGAAGCCCATACAGAAGCAAACTGGGCTGAAGCCCATACAGAAGTAGACTGGGCCTTAACCCTATAAACATGATAATGCAACAGAGTATGCATCCCAAACTAATAATACATCCGCTACACACCCCCGTACCAGCCTTACACACCTGTGGAGACCAAGTCAACCCACCTAGCCCACCAAACCAATATGGCAGACAAGCTGCTCATCACAGAATTTGTGGTAGAGGCACCAGAATAACAGAATATATGTGGCATAGCCACCAGACAAAATTGTGGCAAAGCCACTAGAATAACACTTCCTCCGATCATCAATCCCACCCCATGCAACACATCATAAATGCAATGCAACATGCGTATAACAGTGTAAATAAAGCATATACATAATGACCAACTATAATCAGGGGTATAACGATAATTTACCCTTCAGGGGTATTGTGGTAATTTCGTATTTAACAGCCTTTTCGAAGACCTACTGTCGCCTCGAGCGACACGGGACCCTTTTTGGATCTTTACGAAACTATTAGGCCTAAAATCCATTTTAGGCCCAAACAGGCCCACATGCTCGTGTGGCCCAAAAGGCATGGTTTTGATTTCAGATTTGCAGATTTCGCATTTGGAATTATCACTTGATAGTTTTCTAATAGTTTTGCCTAAGTGGGCCGGATAGCCCATTGGGCCCACTTAGCCCATTTCGGCTCGATTAGGCCCATTACAGCCTTGGTTTCGCGAGAGTACTTATGACACTCTCAACGACTTACCGTCATTATTCATACTTTGATTTACCACTACGAGTGTTCGCACGCTCAAGTGGTCACAGATGCTAGTTTTTCAGCTTTTCGACTTTCGATTGAATCACAGAACATTGCAAGCATGCATTCGGAGGGGTGTGAGATTACACACCTGATCACGATTTGCGATACTCAGTACTATTTCCAGAATACCTGAGATCAATGGTGACTAACAGTTAGTCTAAATCCTTAATACAACGTCTTCCAAGTATTGAGATTGATAAACAATCTACACCACTTACCAACAAACCAAGAAATCCACTGCAAGGGATAGGTGTTTAGTTGGCCCTCTGATTAAGCACATCGAGACCCTAGCAGTGTTTGGCACAAAAAATAGATGTTAACAACCCCTTAATCATGACCACAAAAGAACTCAACCAGCCATTCGGCTTGAGTAAGAACCAACCAAATAATAAAACCCCATCACCTACATTCGGCCATTACCTTACTTACCAACCAATTCTCGAAAACCAGAGATTAGAAGAAGGATGAGAGGGTATACTAACCCTCCAATAGATTCGGCCTAGCCAAAAAAGTCAAGAAGAGAGTTTCAGTTTTAGAATAGAACAAGAGAGAAAAGAAAAGAAAGTAGAGAAGAAACAAACATTACCTTAGATTAGAAATAAGTCGAATGGGAAGAAGGGATTCGACGGAAGCAGCAAACCCAAACGAATCAAAATTCGGCTATGGAGTATAAACCAAAATGAAAAACAATTAAAGAACACAAGCCAAAATATTGGTGTAAGTAGAATTCGACTATTAGTAAAAGAGAAAAGAACCGATTCGAATAAGGAAAAGAGGGAATTCAATTGATAGAGAAAAGAGTAGAAAAAACAATAAAGAAGAAGAGAAGTTTCGGCTAGGGTGAACACAAGAGAGAAAAGGTGAGAGGTGAGTAGAAAAGAATGTGTAAGGAGAGGTGGAAATGGCAAAATTTGGCCAAGACTGTTTAAGCACTACAAGTGAAGAAAATGTTTGAGAAGAAAATGAGAAGAAACGAATGAGAGGAATTGAGGTTTCGGAATGAAAAGATTGAAGCAATATGACCCAAAAATGCAAGGAAAACAAAACAACCCCCAAAGAATTTAGGTTTACCCTCCTTCACAAATGACTGAATGTGCACTTTCAAAATGCCAAAACTTTGGCCGAAATTCTCATCCCCCATAACCCCAAATTTAGCCACTAACTCATCTCCCCTCAATCCCTTGATTCACTCCTCATTTTGCTCCCCAACTTCCTCTCTATCACCCATTCAAATCATTTGACCAAGTCTCCAACCTCCAAGGCAGAGTTTGGTCTCCACTCAGCTTCCTCCTTTCCTAAGCACAAAATAAAATCTCCTCATATGCTGCTTGTGGGATTCGAACCTCCAACCTCCTTGCACTCTCTTTGATGCCACACCACCTTAAGTCTTGCTTCCAACAGCCCTTCTCCACCAAAGAGCCAAAAACCCAAATTTTTTTTCCTATGGCCTAACTTGAACCCGGGACTTCATAGAAACCCTGTAACCTTCCAAAATCATCTCCCTAATAGGTCAAACTTGAAATAATGTCGTTCTCACATTCCCAAAAATTTTAAAACACTCCTACGCTCAAGGCCCAATAGTCCCAATTCTCCTAGGCCCAATTTCAGGGCGTTACATTCATTGAGTACTCTTGATTCAAAGGGGTACAGATACACAGCTAAAAGTGGGGTTTTAAAGATTTCCAAAGGTTCCCTTGTGCAGAGAAAGACTGGCAAGTTATATGTTTTGTAGAGTTCTACTGTTACTAGTGTTGCAATTGTCACTTCCTCTTCCTTGTCAGATGATGATACTACTAAACTTTGGCATATGTGCCTAGGGCATATAAGTGAGAATGGAATGATAAATTTGAGCAAAAGAGGACTTATTGATGGGCAAGGAATGTGCAAACTAAAGTTCTGTGAGCACTGTGATTTTAGGAAGCAAAAGAGAGTTCGATTCACCAGAGTAATCCATAACACGAAGGGAACGTTCGAGTATATTCATTCTGATCTATGGGGGCAATCCAGAGTGCCTTCGAGAGGTTGAGATAATTATATGCTAACTTCTATTGATGATTTTTCTAGAAAAGTTTGGGCATTCTTCCTGAAGCAGAAAAGCGATTTGTTTTCCGCATTTAAGTCTGGGAAAATTATGATTGAAAAATAGATGGGAAAACAAATAAACTACCTCTACACAGATAATGGCCTAGAGTTCTATTCTGATGAGTTTAATAGACTGTGCAAGTCAGAAGGGATCATAAGACACTTAATAGTTCGTCATACTCCACAGCAAAACGGCATTGCAGAACGAATGAACAGAACGATCATGGAGAAGGGTCGATATATGTTGTCAAATGCCAACTTACCAAAGTCATTTTGGGAAGAAGCAGCCTCTATTGCATGTTTTTTGATCAACCGATCTCCATCCGTTGCCATTGAAAAAAAGACTCCACAAGAGGTATGGTCTGCTAATCCTGCTAATTATTATGATTTAAAGATCTTCGAGTGTCCTGCGTATGCTCATGTTGATAATGGAAAATTGGAACCGAGATCCATTAAATGTGGTTTTCTTGGTTATAAAGCTGGTGTAAAAGGGTATAAGTTATGGTATCCTCAAAATAGAAAAGTTGTGATTAACATAGATGTTGTTTTTGGTGAAACTCCTATGCTACCTAACTTATCTCTTAAAGACTCTTCCAATAAAGAAAATCAAAAGCAGGTGGAGCATCAGATTAATACAGAGTTGACTCCTCAAGCCATTACAAAAATTGAGAATAGAGTTGCTTCTTCACCACAATACTCTATCCCCAAAAATAGAACTAGAAGAGAAATTAAACCTCCAAATAAGTATGCCGAGGCTGATCTAGTTGCTTATGCTTTAAATGTGGCTAAAGATATAGATGCAAACCTAGAGTCATCTAATTATTCTGATGTGATTAGCTGTGAAGACTTAGAAAAGTGTATGTTTGCTATGTAAGAAGAGATGGAATCACTGATAAACCGTAAAAGTAATATATTTTAAGCCCACATTCACATTGCTTTTGGATGATTTAAGCCTTGAATTATGTAATTTGGTGCTCTTAATCATTTGTTTTTGTGTTTTATACTCAGAAGAGCACCGGATGATGAAAAGAATGAGAAATGGGCCCAAAACGGAGTAAATGGGCCATATCACGAAATCCACACGGCTTGAGCCCAAGACCACACGGCCGTGCCCCATTCAACAGTCTCGAACACTGCCTAGCCACGACTTACACGGGCGTGTGCCATGGGCGTGTCTCTGTTGCGGCCAAGAGGATTTTGACTCAGAATAGGATACTTGGAGGCAAAGAAACACATTCCAAAGCCTATTTGAACACGCTAATAGGAATTCTACTTGGATTAGGATACTTAGGGGCCAAGTAAGGCATCTCAAAGCCTATATAAACACTTTAGGGGGCAATTTAAAGAGGAGTTCGGCAGAAGCCTTCTGCTAGGGCTTTTATCGGGGGAACCTAAGACTTTAGTCAGGGGGCGTCCAGCTAGGCAAAAGAGGGCAAATTTGTGGGGATTTACTCGAAGATAGCCAGTTGATTCATCCCAAGAAGCCGGAATCATTGATAAACCGTAAAAGTAGCATATTTTAAACCCACATTTAGTATACTTTTAGATGATTTAAACCCTGAATTATGTAATTTGGTGCTCTTAATCCTTTAGTTTCATGTTTTATACTCAAGAGAGCACCAGATGACGAAAAAAATAGAAAATGGGCCCAAAACAGACTAAATGGGCCATATCACGAAATTCACACGGCCTGGGCCCAAGACTACACATCCGTGCCTAATTCAACATGTTCGAACACGGTCTGGCCACGATTACACGGGCGTGTGCCATGGGCGTGTCCCTGTCACAGTAAAGAAGAGTTTCACTCGGATTTGGATACTTAGAGGCAAAGAAACATATTCAAAAGCCTATATAAACACCCTAAGTATCACCTAAGAAGTGGGAACCCAAGGCTTTAGTCAAGGGGCGTCCGACTAGGCCAAAGAAGGCAAATTTGTGGAGATTTACTCGAAGATAGCCAGTTGATCCATCTCAAGAAGCCAGAATCATACTCAAGACGGAGGATCTCTCCTTCAATTCCTTCAGGGAGTTTTAGGGATTTCTTATGTTTTGTTTTATCTTTTCTTTTGAGATGTATTCTTTTTTTATTATGAACTAAACCCTCAGATACCTGAGGGGGATGAAACCTAAGATGAATCTTGTTATTGTTTTCTAAACCTAAGATGAAACCTAAGACTTTGACATCACATAAAACAACGATCAAGTTTTTGGCACCGTTTCCGGGGAACTAAAATATTAAGAAAGCTCAATTTTTATTACTTTAGCCATTTTTATTTTTTGCAATTTTTATTTTTTATTTTTAACTTTGCTAATTTTCTTTCTTTTGTTCCTTGTAGGCACCTCTAGTTTATAACTAGAAGGAACCGACAAGACCCCTACTTTACTATAGTGATATTGAAGGTACAGTTCGCAGAAATAGTAGAGAGATAAGGCGAAGCTTAAACTAAATAGAAGAAGAGCAAGAAGTCGAAGCTAATACCACCGAAGAGATGGCTGCGAATAATCCGCCACCTCAAGAGATGGCCGAAAATCTTGCTCCTCGACCTATGTATGATTATGCTAAACCTAGTTTGAGAGGAACTGAGTCAAGTATTGTTAGGCCTACTATTGTTGCAAATAATTTTTAATTGAAACCTAACACTATACAGATGATACAATAGTTTGTTCAGTTTGATGGTTTGCAAGATAAGGATCCTAATACACACTTAACGAATTTTCTAGAATTCTGTGATACCTTCAAAATAAATGGCATTTCTGATGATGCCATCCGTCTTCGGTTATTTCCCTTTTCTTCGAGGAATAAAGACAAACAGTGGTTGCATTCTCTTCCACGAGGATCAATCACTACATGGGATCAAATGACTGAAAATTTTTTATTAAAATATTTTTTGCCGGCCAAAACGGCCAAGTTAAGGAATGATATCTCTTCTTTTGTGCAGATGGATTTACAGACACTTTATGACGCATGGGAGAGATACAAGGATTTATTGAGAAGGTGTCCACACCACGGATTACCCTTGTGGCTACAGGTGCAGACTTTCTACAACAGTGTGAACCCCTCAACAAGGCAATTAATCGATTCAGCTGCTGGCGAAACTTTGAATAACAAGACTCCTGAACCGGACTACGAGTTTATAGAAGAGATGTCACTGAATAACTATCAGTAGCAAGTTACAAGGACAAGGCTAGCAAAAGCAGCCGGAGTTTTCAACCTCGACACAGTAACCATGATATCAAATCAGGTAGATATGTTACATAAAAAATTTGATGGTTGATACGGTTCTTCGCAGACACATCCAGTTATGCACTGCGACACAAGTGGAGGAGTGGCAAATCCTGAGTACCCACCCTACGGACAGGGCATGGAGAGCGAACAAATGAACTATATGGGTAACAATTTCCAATCTAACAATAACCCTTATAGTAATACTTATAATCCAGGTTGGATGAACCACCCCAATTTCTCGTGGGGTGGTCTAGGAAATCAAAGGGAACAACCATCCCAAAACTTCCAACAACAGCCCTACCCACAGGAAAAGAAGCTGAACCTCAAGGAGATGCTGAAAAAATTCATAGCAGCCACAGAAACACATTTCCAAAATATAGAAACGAAACTTGAGGCATCGACACAGGAGCTCAAGGATCAAATCGGGCAACTTACTAAGTTAGTTTCTAAAATACGATCAGAAAGCTTACCTAGGGAAAAGGAGTAAATTCAAGCCATAACAGCTCAAGGTAGTGAAGGGTTAGATGAGCCCGATTTAAAGCATGAGAATGTAGTAGAGGAAGGTAAGGTTGAGGTAAGCCAAGAAAAGCCAAAACCGGTAATCAAAGAGTACCAACCTCGCATTCCATATCCCGAAGCAATAAAGAGAGACGACATAGAGGAACAGTTCAGTAAGTTTCTTAAACTTTTAAAGAAATTACATATCAACTTATCGTTACTTGAAGCTCTTTCGCAGATGCCAGATTCTAGGAAATTCTTAAGAGAGCTATTGACGAACAAACAAAAGATAGACAAAGCATCATATGTGGAACTAAGTGCAGTGTACTCAACAATGTTACAAAATAAACTACCACAGAAATTAAAAGATCCAGGGAGTTTTACAATTCCATGTTTAATTGGTAGTTTACCTATTGATAATGCTTTAGCTGATTTAGGGGCAATCATAAATGTCATGCCTTATAAATTGTTTAAACAACTAGGTTTAGGGAAACCCAAACAAACTAGGATGAGCATTCAATTAGCTGATAAAACTATTAGAATTCTTAGGGGTATAATTGAAGACGTGCTAGTGAAAATTGATAAATTCGTATTCCTAGTAGACTTTGTCATTTTAGACATGGATGAGGACAATAGTATCCCCCTAATTTTAGAAAGATCCATTTTAGCAACTACCAGGACTAAAATTGATGTCAGTGCAGGTGAACTCATACTTTTTGTAGGTAACCAATCAATTAGTCTTCAAGCTCTCGACTCAGTCAGGACATCAAGTAATCAAGGTGAGAACATTAATTATATTAATAACCATTCGGTTAAACCTTTTTTTCAGGATGCACCACGGAACTACACAATTGAGCCAGATCCTAGACCTCATGCCAACAAGGAAATAACCCATGAGGAACGAGGGCTTCAAATCGATGAACTAGACGAGTGGAAGACACACTTCAAGGAAAAATTAGGAATACACAAAGTAGAACCAACGCCACTCTAAGGAACAAACAAATTCAAGATTGGAGATCAGGTACTGTTAGATAAAGCAGACCCTCGAATACCTCCTTCAGACCCTAATACAAACAATGAAATATCTTTTAGGGTACTCAATGTTTTCCCATACGGAACAGTTAAGGTAAGCAATCCTACAATCGGCACCTTTAACGTAAACGCTACTCGACTTGAATTTCACCATGATAATAGGATTGATTGCATGAGGAAGGACTTTCAACTCCTCAAACCACCATGAATATGCGAATGAGAGGAAAGTCTAGCTTAAGACTATAAATGAGCGCTTCTCGGGAGGCAACCCGAGCACTAACTCTACTAATTAGTTTCATTTTAATTCTTTTCGTATTTAGGCGTAGGTTTCCATACCCACACGGCCTTGTACACGGTTGTAGCCGTGTGGGCACCACAGGAAGGAACACGAGCATGGGATACATCTCTATTTAAACCCCCTTCTTCCTTTCCTTGTCCAGTTATCTTTCTTCTTTCATTTTTCATTATTTACTTTTATTCTTTTTTTTATTGTTATTACTTTCTTTTTTTTCTTCATAGCATTTAGGTTTAGCTTAGGATACAATAAAATCAGACCGGCTACTTTGAGGATTCAAGTCAAATGGCTCGAGGCACTTCCTATGTTTCTCTTCATCCAAAATTCAGGAAGTTTCACTTGTCTCCCTCTCTTTTGATTTTCTTACTCTATGATAATTATCTACCTTTGTACATTGAGGGCAATGTACATCTAAAGTGTGGGGGGGTTAACTATAGTATTATTTGAAAATCCCTGAATTATGCCTTGTTCTAAAGTAATTTTATTATATTATGGTTAGAATGAAAATTCCTTTGATTTATGATTTCTATTGATATGTTTTAGATTAAGTCATTGATAATTGTGCATTGATGATGTAAACTTTAAGATACTAGAGAATCCAGCATGATAAGTCTATTTTTCAGAATAAAAAAAAAAGACTTTTTTGGTTGTCTACCTAAATCTGATTATTACCTTAAAGTTTGAAATTTACGAGGTTGACATCAAAAACCCATAATTTTTGTGAGATTTTGAGCCTTATAGTGCATACATTCTTTTATGCTCACTTTATTGATTATAAGTGTGTCAACATTGATTTGTTATTCTAGAACTTGCTTCGATTATACATGTCAAAGCCTACCTTCACAATTAACCCCTAGTGAACCCCGTTTAATCCTAACAACCCTTTTTATTGACTCACCCACTAATATTAACCCAGAACCCTTTGTATTTGTTATCACTATTGACTACCCTTATGTAGAGATTTAATTTGATCAGTTGCCTGACTATGATCTTTATTTCAAGTAATTGAGTTTATCCTTTATTAAATATTTGACTTGTTCTTAAAAAAAAATTTGAAGTATATTCCCTATTAGTTTTGTGATTAGGTGAGCTTATACGTTAAATTCCAATTATTGAAGAAGAAGCTCATATCAAAATATTATTATTAGTAGTACAAGTTTTCAATTTATGTAATTATTACCAGTTTGATATCTCTAGTTCGGTAATTTGTTAGGTCAATCTCGATTCTAACCCTCTAATTCAGCCTATACCCACACCTTTAACCCAAACCCCGTTATAACCCTGTTAAAGACCTTTTGATTTGTGTATCATCTCGTATTATAGTGATGGAGATTTGATTTTCATACAAGCCTGTGGGATTAACTCTTCATGTTTGACTTTTGAGTGTCTAATTCTGAACCTTAAACACTTCAAGTGATTTGAGTGAATCTTTAGTGAGGATGTCAATTCTTGTCGATTTTGAATAGGAGGTAATTATTTAGATGAGGGGAAACACCTACGTTTTGTGCTATAAATGTATGACTTTAATTGTTTGAATCTTTAGGACCCTTCTATTTAAATTATCAGTGTATGGATTATCTTTGAATTATGATGAAACACTATTGATGAATGTTATGAATCAAGGAAGTTTGTTTTAATTATGAGTTGAGAATTTTGCTTGAGGACAAGCAAAAGCTTAAGTGTGGGGGTATTTGATAAACCGTAAAAGTAACATACTTTAAGCCCACATTTAGCATGCTTTTGGATGATTTAAGCCTTGAATTATGTAATTTGGTGCTCTTAATCCTTTGTTTTCATGTTTTATACTCAGAAGAGCACCAGATGATGAAAAGAACGAGAAACAGGCCCAAAACGGAGTAAATGGGCCATATCACGAAATCCACACGGCCTAGGCCTAAGACCACACGGCCGTGCCCCATTCAACAGTCTCGAACACGGCTTGGCCATGACTTACACAGGCGTGTGCCATGTGGAACACCTCATACCCAAGTCCAAGGCAGAGACCAGATACGAGACATTACTATGCTTGAACTTTCTTAAACATGCACTTACGGGCTGTAAAATTTTGTTCGCAATTAAAAAATTCTCTTTCTTTGTCTAATCATACATTCATGGGCCTACGAGGCCTTAAACACATATCTGGAAACTTTCAGAACTTAATCGAAAACTTTTCCTTAAAATACGGGTCACACGCCCATGTGGCTTGGGACACGCCTGTGTACCCCTAAGACACGCCCATGCTTCCAACTGTGGTTGACACTGACTATATTCACATGGCCTTGACACACCCGTGTCTTCCAACCGTGGCCGGCACTGACTATATTCACACTTCCTGGGGCACACGCCCATGTTCTGACCGTGTGTCACACACGGTCTAAACAAACGGTCGTGGGAAGAGCCCGTAGCCTATTCTGACTTAAGGTACTAAGGTGCAGGGGACGCACGACCTAGACACACGCTCGTGTGTTTATCTGTGTGGGCACTTGAAGGCAATTTACCAAGCCTTTTGCCCGATAAATTTTTTTATTATCAATAAACGATGATACTGAATCTCATCCCACATATAACTCGATGCCAAGGACATATCCTAGATATGGTCTTACATGGGATCTCTCATTTTGGTATTGATGCCATGTCTTGACATGGACTTACTCAAAGTCTTCCTTTTGTGTTCCCTTGGGAACTTACAATTGCCATGTCTTGACATGGACTTATTTGGTATCTTTACTCAAGAACTGGTCAATGTCGAGACTTGGCTTGGACTTACATGGGATCTCTATCTCATAAAAGCTTTTCAATGCCAAGACTTGTCTTGGACTTGCATGACATCTTTGCTTGGAGACTCACCAATGCCATGCTTTGGCTTGGGCTTACATGGGTCTTCATCTCATAATAACTATTCAATTCCAAGACTTGTCTTGGACTTACATGATAACTTTGCCTGATTGCCGATGCCATGCCTTGGCTTGGTCTTATACGAACTTTCTTATCTCATGTGGTAGATTGAGTATCCTATGTAATTCAACTTCAATCGGGACTTTCTCACGCTTAATCTCATTTATTTCTTTATTTAACATAGCATTAAGCATTTCTATGGTAAAAATGTACATTATACTAAGCAATTCAATGATAGTAATCATAAAGCTTAGAAATCATACAAACTTACCTCAATGTACAAAATGTAGGTAGATATGCAATTTAGTCCTCGACTTTGTTCGTATCTCGGTTTCGGTCCGAGCTTCGTTTTTCTTGATCTATAATAATAGTTTAGATCATTTAATAATCACATTGACTAAATTGACTCTTAACTCATACTTTGACAAATTTACAATTTTGGTCCTAAATTTTCTCATAATTACACTTTTGCCCCTATGCTCGTAAAATAATTTTCATACCACTTTCTTAAACTTCATGTTTAGTTGATTCATTATCTCAATTATAGAAATAACAAATTCTCACTATTTCTACCATGCATGACAAATTTCATAATAATAACAAACTAGTCCTTACTAGCATTTCTCATGAAATTCACTTAGAAAAAGATGTTTATCTAACATCAAACTCTCATAATCTTCCATAAAAAATCATTTTATAAACATGTCATACATGGGTAGATTTTTGAACATGTATCTTAGCTCATCTTATAGCTAAAAATAGCTAATTCATGTTACGAGGACTCCAAAAACACGAAGAATATTAAAAACGAGGCTAAAATGAACTTACTAGCAAGCTTGAAAAATTGAAGAACCCCAGCTATGGCTTCCTTCAAATTTTCGGCACTTGGGGAAGAAGATGAGAATGATTTTTGTCATCTTTTTCCCTTATTAATTATTTAATTGATAAATAACCAAAATGCCCTTCTCTTTACAATTTCACCATTTACTAACTCATGTCCATTTTTGTCCAAAAATTATAATTTGGGAAAATTGTTATTAAAGGACTTCTAATTAATATTCTAAAGCTATTTCATACAAAAAGCTTTTAGAAACTCATATTTTGCAACTTTTACAATTTAGTCCTAATGGACCCTTAAATGGAAATTTCCATAAAATTTTTACATGAAGCTTTCATATTATTATGCAAACATCTCAAATACCTTAAAAACTCATTTTACTAACTCGGATTTGTGGTCTCGCACCACTATTTTGACTAGGCCTTAAATCGGGCTATTACAATTCTCCCCCTTAGGGATTTTCGTCCTCGAAAATCTTACCAGCAAATAGGATTGGGTACTGATTTGTCATGCTTTCTTTTGGTTCCCATGTAGCTTCTTCTATCCCATGTCTTTGCCACAATACTTTCACTACGGCAATACTTTTATTTCTTAGCTGCTTGACTTCTCGAGCTAAAATCTTAACTGGTTCTTCACCATAAGTCATGTCGGAATGAATCTCTATCTCTGACGGGGTAATTACATGTGAAGGATCTGATCAGCAGTGTTTCAACATTGACACGTGAAACACATCATGTATCTTTTCTAACTCGAATGGGAAAGCCACTCGGTAAGCTACCGGCCCAACTCTCTCAGTAATATCATATGGTCCAATGAAACGTGGACTCAACTTGCCTTTCCGGCCAAATCTAAGAACTTTTCTCCATGGTGACACTTTCAAGAAAACTTTATCCCCGACTTGATACTCTATCTCTTTTCTCTTTAAATTCGAGTAGGATTTATGTTTGTCAGATGCAGCTTTTAAACTCTCGTATCACTTTCACTTTCTCTTCAGCTTCTCTAACCAAATCAACTCCGTGAATTTGACTTTCTTTGAGTTCAGCCCAAAATAAAGGCGTTCTAAACTTACGCCCATATAGAGCTTCATAAGGCGCCATCTTTAAGCTCGACTGAAAGCTATTATTGTAGGCAAATTCTACCAATGGGAGAAACTTTTCCCAACTACCTTGGAATTCAAGAATACAACATCTGAGCATATCCTCGAGTACTTGAATTAACCTCTCCGACTGACCGTCAGTTTGAGGATGAAAAGCTGTACTAAAGCTCAACTTTGTGCCCAGGGCTTACTGTAGCTTCTTCCAAAATCTGGATGTGAATCTCGGATCTCTATCTGATATGATTAGCAAGGGAACTCCGTGAAGCCTTACTATTTCTGAAACATACAAGCTTGCCAGCTTGTCAAGTGAGTAATCCACTCGTACGGGTATAAAATGGGCTAACTTTGTGAGTCTATCTGAAACACCCCACACCCGGCCCACAAGCCTTGACCAGATCTGGTATGTTCCTCGATGAAAATCGGTTCAAATTCTTTTGTTACTTAGGAAAAACTTGTGTGTTTTGACAGAAAGATTGTGTTGGGTCGGGCTTGAGTTGAAAACAAGTTTATTTCATTATTAAAATCCTTTACTTTAGGTGACAAAACGTTTAGGCTTTGTTTTAAAATAAATTTACTTAAACTTCACTTGATAAAAATTCGTACATAGTAATTAAAAGAAAAATTAAAGTAATTCAACTATGGCCTTATTACATCAAATAAATCCCAGAAATTAAAACCAAAGTACTTAAAATAAAGTAGTCCAAATAAAATGAATTTCTTGCTGAGTATGGCCATCCCTAAGCTTCTGCCGACCCGGTCCATTACTGATCATCACCTGAAAAATGTTCCCACAACGGGGTGAGTCAACAGACTCAATGTGTACCACAACACTAAAATTTAACAATTCAGGCATACATTATCATATCACATACGTATTCATATAACAGATAGAAAAGATGATGCAACCCGAACCCAAACCTAGATGCCATCCGCTACACATCACCCGTACCAACCTGCACGCCGTGGGGACTACTAAGTCAACCCTCCATCCGTTACACACCATCGAAGGCAATCGCTGCAGTCCACGTGCTCATAGCCCTTTTAAATATTCGTGGCATAGCCACCAGATTAAATAATTGTGACCGAAGTCACCATATTCAGATATCGTGGTCTTAGGTCACCACATTCAGATATCGTGGTCTTAGGTCACCACATTCAGATATCGTGGTCTTAGGTCACCATATTCACTTCCCCTTTTCAATAACCCATATGCCCCATATCATATTTTATGCATTAACATGCCAAATTTCACATTCTTATCACTTATCACATGTTAAATATAACATATTTCATAATCCTAGTAGGAGTAGGAAACGTACCTGAGTACTTTGTACCACAATATGGTACCTTAGCCATATTCACATTCTTATACATACTTATATTAAATATTGCCATAAATCGTATTAAAAGATAGTGTGGGGTACACACCTGATATACTTAACAATTCACTTCAAATCTCGAAAATCCGATCTCACTGCTTTAGATCTTTAATGCCTATATTCGGCCAACACTAGGAATATTTAATAAAAAACTATTCGGCCATAAATCCAAATCCTATTAGGATTGTTGTAACTCAAAACTTACCTTGGTGCCGATTGATGTCTAATCAAATGCCGAAAACTTTGTATCCTTCTTTCTTGAAATCGGCAATCACTAGATTACTTGAATAGATTAGTTTCGGCTTTTGAATGATTAATGAACACATATATTTACCAAACATGGCCTTGGCCGAATGCTATAGACACTTACCTTGTGGATTTTAAATCCCGAAACTCACCGAATAACTAGGGAACACGCGGCCTAAGGTGTACCTTCGAGAAAAGAACTTCTCCTTCCTTGTAGTCGACACTTAGTAAATCCCAAAAGATCTCTTCAAAGTTTCAACAACAAGATATTAATGGGGTTAGTCCTAGATTTCAGAAAATCTTAAAAGAAACAGGATGAAACCGAATGAGATCTTACCCTTACTTTAGGAATCGGCAATCCTTGCTTGAACCCTTAACAATATTCGGCTATGTAGGCTAGAAGGATCTTGATTTCGGCTATTTGATTGGTAGAAAGAAAAGAGAAAGAAGAATAAAGATAGAGGATTCGGCTAGAGCACAAGGTATTTCGGCTTGGCAAAAATAAAAGAGAAGAGAGGAGTTATTTGCTAGAGAGAATTCGACAGAGAGAGAGTTGAAAGAAAGAATGAATGGCCCTCTTTTCCTTTAGTAGCCAAAATTACTAACTTAGAATCCCTTACTTGGCCATCATTCTTCTATTTTGATAGCTTTATCTCTTTAATTATCACCTAAAATAAAAGATAATTCAGCAACTATCCTTACTTAGCCGAAATTATTAAACTCAAAGTCCCTTACTTGGCCATCACTTCTCCCTTATTTTCCTAATTAAAGAATAATTCCTCATTTATCATCTTTTATCCTTAAATAAAATAAAAGGGATAAAACTCCTAAAATTTAGCCATGTGCCATCCCCCTATTCCCTCTTATTGACGCCACTTAGCAAAATAAAGGCTTTAAAATTTTGCTCTCCACGCGACTCGAACACAAGTCCTTCCCCCTAGCATATGGCGTCATTTCCAGAGCTCTAAGTGGTGCCTCCAAGCCACTTTTCCAAGCTCATTTGTGTGTCATGTTTTGCATACAATTCCTCTTAAGACCACCTTGCTTCATGTCCCCCTTTTAAACTTTAAACTTATCATTTCTAAAGCATTTCCTTACATTTCCAAGACATTTCCTTACATTTCCAAGACAAGACATTTCCTTACATTTCCAAGTCATTTCCTTACATTTCCAAGACAAGACATTTCCTTACATTTCCAAGTCATTTCCTTACATTTCCAAGACAATACATTTCCTTACATTTCCAAGTCATTTCCTTACATTTCTAAGACAAGACATTTCCTTACATTTCCAAAAATGCACACATCACATCCATAACACATAAAACATACTAATGCATAGGCTATAATCCAGGATGTTACACTATCAACTACAACCCATATAGCATCTTTCTTGCTTGGTGACAATGGTAAACCTGTTACAAAATCCATAATGATACGGTTTCATTTCCACTCAGGAACCAAAATGGGTTGAAGCAAACCCGAAGGTACTTCATGTTCAGCCTTTACTTGCTGACAAATCATGCATTTGGAAACAAACTTTGAAATATCTTTCTTCATTCTTGGCCACCAATACTGTTGCTTCAAATCATTATACATCTTCGTACTACCCAGATGTACAGATAGACATCCGTTATGTGCCTCATGCAAAATTCTCTAAATAAGCTCTTCCTTTCTTTGTACACAAACTCTATCTTTAAACATCAAACATCCATCGGAATTAATCCGAAAGTAGGATTCAATATCTGACTTGCATTGAGCTCTCTTGGCTTGTAATTCGCTATCTTCTTTCTGAGCCTCAAAGATCTCTTGGAGGAATACTGGTCTAGCTCTCAACTCAGCTAGAATAGAACCATCATCGAATAAAGTCATCCGTGAATTCATTGCCATTAATGCAAATAGGGACTTTCTGCTTAAAGCATCGGCGACTACATTCGCCTTTCCTGGATGGTAGTCAATGACCGACTCATAATCTTTTATCAAATTTAACCATCTCTGTTGTCTTAAGTTCAACTCTTTTTGCATCATCAAGTACTTTAAACTTTTATGATCAGTTAAAACCCGACATCTTTCACCATATAGATGGTGTCTCCATATCTTCAATGTAAAGACTATGGTAGCCAACTCTAAATCATGCATCGGATGATTCTTCTCGTAAGTCTTCAATTGTCTTGAAGCATAAGCAATCACTTTGCCTTCTTGCATAAGTACACAGCCTAATCCATTTAAGGATACATCGCTGTAAATTATGAATTCTTTCCCTGTCTCGGGTTGTACTAAAACTGGAGCTTCTGTCAACAATACTTCCAGTCTTTTGAAACTTTGTTGGCATCTTTCTGTCCATTCAAACTTCACATTTTTCTGTAACAATTTCGTCATCGGGGTTGCAATCATGGAAAATCCCTTGACGAATCGTCTATAATAGCCATCTAAGCCTAGGAAACTTCTAATCTCAACGATATTCCTCTGTGGTTTCCAGTCCATTATAGCCGAAATCTTACTTGGATACACTCAGACTCCATCTCTCGAGACAATATGTCCCAGAAATCCTACTTCCTTGAGCCAAAATTCACTTTTAATAAACTTGGTATACAACTGGTTTTCTCGTAAAATCTGTAAAACTGTCCATAGGTGCTCATCATGCTCGATCTCATCTCAAGAATAAATCAATATGTCGTCAATAAAAATGACTACAAACTTGTCGAGGTATGGCCTAAAGATGCGGTTCATTAGGTCCATAAATACCGCAGGAGCATTGGTCAATCTAAAAGGCATGACTAAAAATTCATAATGCCCATACCTTGTTCGAAAAGTGGTCTTAGAATCATCTAAATCCTTTACTCTCAACTGGTAGTACCCTGATCTCAAGTCTATTTTGGAGAACACAGTGGCTCCTTTCAATTGATCGAATAAATCATCGATTCTAGGTAATGTGTACTTGTTCTTCACTGTCACCTTATTAAGCTGACGGTAATCTATGCACAATCTCATGGTGCCATCTTTCTTTTTCACAAATAAAACCGGAGCACCCCATGGTGAACAACTTGATCTTGCAAAGCCTTTATCTGTCAACTCTTGCAACTGTGACTTCAATTCTCTTAATTCTGTTGGGGCCATTCTGTAAGGAGTAGTAGATATCGGTACCGTACCGGGAGCTAGCTCAATGCTGAACTCAACCTCTCTAACCTGAGGCAGTCTTGGTAATTCCTTAGGAAAAACATCCAAGTACTCACATACTATCGGCACTGACTCAATCTTTAACTCTGTTTCTCTATCATTCATCACAAAGGCCAGATATGCCTCATACCTTTTTCTTATGTATTTCTGTGCCGTCATATGAGAAATCATTACCGGCGATCTACCTTGTTCGTCTGATTCTACATGGAGAGTGTCCCCATTCTCATATCTTATCTCAATGTATTTCTTTCCATAATTTACTATTATATCATGGCCCATTCTCATATCTTATCTCAATGTATTTCTTTCCATAATTTACTATTATATCATGGGTGGTCAACCAGTCCATACCAAGAATGAGGTTAAACTCATCAAATGGTAACAACATAAGATTTGCTTTAAAACAACAACCTTTAATCATTAATGGACAATCTTTACATACTTCATCAACTAACACACTCTTGCCTAAAGGATTAGACACCTTAATCGTAAATTCTATAGACTCTATAGGCATGCTCATATTGAATACTAGTTTCATACAAATGTAAGAGTGTGTGGATTTGGGATCTATTAAAGCAATAACTTTAATATCATGAAGAGAAAAGGTACCTGTAATAACATCGGGGAAAGATGCCTCTTCGCGAGCGCAAATGGCATAAGTTCTCACAGGCGCCCTGCCCTCGGGTCTCGCAACCTGTTTTCTAGGGTTATCTCTTCCACTTGCCCCACTTCCCGGGTTCCTCTGCGGTCTTCCTTTGACTATACTCCCAAATCTCGGGTTTTGAGCTCTCTCTTCTTTCATCGTTTCAGGATAATCTTTTATAAAGTGGTCTTGGGAACCACATCTGAAACAGGTATTTTCATGTGTTTGGCATTCTCCGAGATGACGTCTGTCGCACTATGGGCATTCAGGTCTATCTGATCGGATGTTCCCCACACTAGCAATTGAAATCGTCTATGCCTTATTTACCGAATATTGCTTACTCTTTTCCTTCCTTGAAAACCTAGTGGAAGTAGCCGATCGGGTGGAGAAATCTATTGACTTCTTGGATAAGGATTGGAATGACTTATTCCACTGTCTCTTTCTAGAGTCACGAGAATCCATTTCAAATTTTTTCTTCTCCTTTACTAGCTCTTCGGCCTTACAAGCCCTCTCTACTAGCACAACGAATTCCTTCAGTTCGAGGACACAACAAACAATTTGATGTCCTCATTTAATCCATCTTCAAATCTTTTACTCATGATGGCCTCAGTGGACACACACTCTCGGGCGTATTTGCTGAGTCGTACAAATTCACGCTCATAATCAGTCACAGTCATCTTGCCTTGCTTCAATTCTAGAAATTCCTTCCTTTTCTTGTCCACAAACCTTTGACTGATATACTTTTTCTTGAACTCTTCTTAAAAGAATTCCCAAGTAATCTTCTCTTTGGGTACCACTGATACCAAGGTGTTCCACATTGATAGGCAGAATCTCTTAAAAGAGAAACTACACACTTCATGCATTCTTCAGATGTGCATGACATCTCATTAAATACCCTGATGGTATTTTCTAACTAGAATTCGGCCTTCTCTGGATCATCATCTCTTTTAGCCTGGAATTCTTCTGCCCCATGTTTTCTAATCCTATCAACTAGGGGTTTGTCTCCTCTTACTACCTCTACTACTTGAGGGGCTACAGGGATAGGTTGTAGAATAGGCGGGGGTGGAGGGGGTTGTGCATTCGGGTTCGTACGATCGAACTCCGTATACCATGTGTTCATCATATAGAGGAAGGCTTCTCTACCCTCTTCTCCTCCTCCTACTCATCGCAGTGGGTCTATTCTCATTCTCGTTCGGCACCGTCCCTTCAGCAGTAGCCGGCGCGTTACTTTCTACGTTATCTGTAACATCCCAAAATGCGTAGTAGGATTGGGCCCAATGGGCCTTGAGCGTAGTAGCGTTTAAATTTTTGGAGAATAAGAGATCGGCTTAAATGCAAGTTGGACCTATTAGATAAGTGATTTTGGAAGGTTAGAGAGCTTCTATGAAGTCCCGGGATCAAACGTTGGCTTTGGGGAAATTTTGGTTTTAGGTGAAAAAAAAAAAACCTTGGAGTTAGTAGGTAGGCTTTAAGAATAAAATGTGGGGAAAAATGACACAAGTGGAGTGTGTGGTGTAGTAGCAAAGTGATGCCACATAAGAGACAAGGGAGTGACGCCACAAGGAAGGAAGGAGGTCCAAGGTTCAAGTCTTGGCTCTTGCATTTTGGTTTTCTTTTTACATGGACCTTAGAATTTGGCTATAGATTTATATTTAGTTGTGCATGGTTTAAGACACAAGAGGAGCTTGTGGCCAAGTGGTTAGCGGCGTGGATTATGTTACAAGGGAGCCTGGGTTCGAATCTCATGACAAGCAAAGTAGTATTTATTTTGCGGATTGGAGAAGAGTTTGAGTTGGATTTAAACTCTGCTGATGGAAGGATCCCACATCGGAAAGATACAAAGATGGAAGGTGATAAGCTAGCTATATATAGAAAGCATTTTATGAGGAGAGTGAATACACCTTGGAGGGTGTTTGGGCACAGGAGTGGTCGGAGCGCGGATTAGCACTAGATTCCTATCAGGTGTGTAACTCTCTCTACTCTAGTTGTAGAGCGGCAAATGCCGAAGTGCCGGTCACGGCAATAGTAGCCACACGAGCGTGCGAGCACACGTGTGGGGCTTCGACGCGATAAATGAGGCCATCAGTAGTATTCTTGTGGGTTGAGGCTGCTTGGGCCACGATGGGCTGAAGTGGGCCCAATGGGCCCGTGGGCCCAATTGAATAAAATGTATGATGGTGTAGTATATAGTGAACTAGACTAAGTGAATCTCATATACGTGGCTAGATTTGGGTTAGGTGGACCACACGAGCGTATGGGCCCGAATGGGCCGAAATCGGGTTTTAGGCCCAATAGTCTGGTACGACTGAAAATGGTAGTTGAGTCGTTCAAGGCGACATTAGGCCTTTGGAAAGGCCATTGCAGGTGTGAAATTACTGAAATACCCTCAATAGAAAATTACGAAAATACCCCTGGTAGGAAAAATTACTATTATACCCTTAGGTGTTGATTAGCATGATAGTGTGTATTACTCACACGTTACTTCGTTTATTATATTATTAACTGTGTTGGCTGAAAGCCGAAATGACTAATTTGATAGTCAGGATACCCTTGTGGGTAAGGTTGAAGACGCCGGGTAAGTTCTTCGATATTGATATTCTTGATGGTATACATGTGTGTATTTTCGATGTTATGCATGCATGAAATATTCTCTGTTATACATTGTGATATTGGTTGCATACATAATGTGCATGAAGTTAAGAGCATGGGCTCAAGATTGAATGAAAGGAGGAGGGAGAATCAGTGACTAATGTCACGAGTGATTACGGTCACGAGTGGTCTCTAAGTACCACGATGGTCGAAACCACGAATATTCTAATCAGTGACTTGTGTCGGTGGTCATGTACCACAATGGGTTGGCCCCACGTATGCATAATTTATCAGAGACTGTCACGGTGGTCTACGACCACCATGGGTTGCCCCCACGATTATATGTTTTTGTGACTATAGTCACGAGTGGTCTAAGTACCACGGTGGTTGAAACCACGAATATTCTAATTAGTGACTTATCTCGGTGGTCAAGTACCACAGTGGGTTGGCCCTACGTATTTATCAGAGATCGTCACGGTGGTCTAAGACCATAGTGGGTTGGCCCCACGATTACATATTATAGTGACTTTGTCACGAGTGACTGCTGTCACGAGTGGTCTGGGACCACGGTGATCATGAACCACAGTGGCTTAATGCCGCGGGTGTTCGGATGGAGAGCGAGACTGGGTTGGGCTGCATTGCATACATGATTAACATGCTGTACTGTGTGGGCTAAAGGCCCAGCTTGCGTTTATGGGGATTTGCACACTAAGTCTCGGTGAGTCACCCCTTTGTTAATTTTGCAGGTAATCTTTAAATCGCGGATTTGGGAACCGAGGCAGACTTGTGGTTGCCATGAAATGTTTTCTCGTAAACTCGTTTCTTTTATTTAGACTTATTTTTAATTGGGATATTATTATGTAATAAGGCCACTTTAACTTTAAATTTAGTATTTTATTTGGTTTAGCTTTTAATTTGATTACTGCCTATTATTATTAAATGTTCAATACGGGAATTTCCTAAACCCTTAATAACCGTTTTCCAAAATGTTAACAAAAGGATAACAAGCGAATAAATAATTAAACTCGAAATTTTTAGCAGACACGCAGTTTTTAAACAACCCTTTTATGTGGTATGCTAGATCCGGTAATAACTTTTAGGCCGGGTTTGGGGTGTTACAATTAAGGTATCAGAGCCTAGGCTGCAAAACTCGACTGTTGAATGGGTTCGATAACATTTTCCAAAAATTAGTTTGAAATATTGTTTAAGAAATATATGTTTTATTTTTTAGGTATGGCACCCAAGTCTTCGGCACCAAATTTGTAAGTTCCCTTTTTACTATATTCCATTATATGCTGAATGATTGTATTTATTCTGCGATGTGTGAATGTGATGCTTGAATATAGAAATTGTATGTATGTGTGAAAAATATCTGTTTGCTTCGGTGTTAGATAGTTGGTTGTGTGAAGGGGTTCCAAGATTAAGTTAGAAAGGGTATTAGTGTTATTAGATCAGAGTGCGCAGCGTGAGCGTAGTGTGGTAGGTTAGGATGTGTGACTGCTAGTTAGTTGGAAATTTCGAGGACGAAATTTCTTTAAGAGGGCAGATTTGTAACATCCCAAAATTGGGCCTAGTAGGATTGGGCCCAATAGGCCTTGAGCGTAGTAGCGTTTAAATTTTTAGAGAACAAGAGACCGGCTTAAATGCAAGTTGGACCTATTAGATAAGTGATTTTGGAAGGTTAGAGGCCTTTTATGAAGTCCCGGGATCAAACTTTGGCTTTGGGAAAATTTTCATTTTAGGTGAAAAAAAAACCTGGGAGTTAGTAAGTAGGCTTTAAGAATAAAATATGAGGAAAAATGACACAAGTGGAGTGTGTGGTGTAGTGGCAAAGTGACGCCACATAAGAGACAAGGGAGTGACGCCACAAGGAAGAGAGGAGGTCCATGGTTCAAGTCTAGGCTCTTGCATTTTGGTTTTCTTTTTACATGGACCTTAGAATTTGGCTATGATTTAGATTTACCTGCGCATGGTTTAAGACACAGGAGGAGCTTGTGGCCAAGTGGTTAGCGGCGTGGATTATGTTACAAAGGAGCCTGGATTCGAATCTCATGACAAGCAAAAGAGTATTTATTTTGCGGATTGGACAGGAAGAGTTTGAGTTGGATTTAAACTCTGCTGATGGAAGGATCCCACATCGAAAAGATACAAGGAAGGAAGGTGAGAAGCTAGCTATATATAGAGAGCATTCTATGAGGAGAGTGAATACACCTTGGAGGTCGTTTGGGCATAGGAGTGGTCGGAGCGCGGATTAGCACCAGATTCCTATCAGGTGTGTAACTCTCTCTACTCTAGTTGTAGGGCGATAAATGCCGAAGTGTCGGTCACGGCAATAGTGGCCACACGAGAGTGCGAGCGTACGTATGGGGCTTCGACGCGTTAGTTGAGGCCATCAGTAGTATTCTTGTGGGTTGAGGCTGCTTGGGCCACGATGGGCTAAAATGGGCCCAATGAGCCCGTGGGCCCAATTGAATAAAATGTATGATAGTGTAGTATATAGTGAACTAGACTAGGTGAATCTCATATACGTGGCTAGATTTGTGTTAGATGGACCACACGAGCATGTGGGCCTGAATGGGCCGAAATTGGGTTTTAGGCCCAATAGTCTGGTGCGACTGAAAATGGTAGTTGAGTCGCTCAAGGCGACATTAGGCCTTTGGAAAGGCCATTGCAGGTGTGAAATTACTGAAATACCCTCAATAGGAAATTATGAAAATACCCCTGGTAGGAAAAATTACTATTATACCCTTAGGAGTTGATTAGCATGATAGTGTGTATTACTCATACGTTACTTCGTTTATTATATTATTAACTGTGTTGGCTGAAAAGAGCATGGGCTCAAGATTGAATGAAAGGAAGAAGGGGAATCAGTGACTACTGTCACGAGTGACTACGGTCACGAGTGGTCCAAGTACAACGGTGGTTAAAACCACGAATATTCTAATCAGTGGCTTGACTTGGTGGTCATGTACCACAGTGGGTTGGCCCCACGTATGCATAATTTATCAGAGATTGTCACGTTGGTCTACAACCACAGTGGGTTGGCCCCACAATTATATGTTTTAGTGACTATTGTCACGAGTGACAACTGTCACGAGTGGTCTAAGTACCACGATGGTTGAAACCACGAATATTCTAATTAGTGACTTATCTCGATGCTCAAATACCACAGTGGGTTGGCCCTACGTATACGTTATTTATCAGAGATCGTCAGGGTGGTCTAAGACCACAGTGGGTTTGCCCCACGATAACATATTATAGTTACTTTATCACGAGTGACTGCTGTCACGAGTGGTTTGGGACCACGGTGATCATGAACCATAGTGGCTTAATGCCGCGGGTGTTCGGATGGAGAGCAAGACTGGGTTGGGCTGCATTGCATACATGATTAACATGCTGTACTGTGTGGGTTGAAAGCCCATTTTGCGTTATATGGGGATTTGCACACTGAGTCTCGGTGACTCACCCCTTTGTTAATTTTATAGGTAATCTTTATATCGCGAATTTGGGAACCGAGGCAGACTTGTGGTGGCCATGAAATGTTTTCTCGTAAACTCATTTTTTTTATTTAGACTTATTTTTATTTGGGATTTTATTAAGTAATAAGGCCACTTTAAATTTAAATTTGGTATTTTATTTGGTTTAGCTTTTAATTTGATTATGGCCTATTATTATTAAATGTTCAATACGGGAAGTTCCTAAACCCTTAATAACCGTTTTCCAAAATGTTAACAAAAGGATAACAAGCGAATAAATAATTAAACTCGAAATTTTTAGTAGACGCGCAGTTTTTAAACAACCCTTTTATGTGACATGCCAGATCCGGTAATAACTTTTAGGTCGGGTTTGGGGTGTTACAATTATGGTATCAGAGCCTAGGTTGCAAAACTCGGCTATGGAATGGATTCGAAAACGTTTTCCAAAAATTAGTTTGAAATATTGTTTAAGAACTATATGTTTTATTTTTTAGGTATGGCACCTGAGTCTCCGGCACCAAATCCGTAAGTTCTCTTTTTACTATATTCTATTATATGCTAACTGATTGTATTTATTCTACAATGTGTGAATGTGATGCTTGAATATAGAAATTGTATGCATGTGTGAAAAATATTTGTTTGCTTCGGTGTTAGATAGTTGGTTGTGTGAAGGGGTTCTAAGATTAAGTTAGAAAGGGTATTAGTGTTATTAGATCAGAGTGTGAAGCGTGAGCGTAGTGTGGTAGGTTAGGATGTGTGACTATTAGTTAGATGGAAATTTCAAGGACGAAATTTCTTTAAGAGGGTAGATTTGTAACATCCCGAAATTGGGCCTAGTAGGATTGGGCCCAATGGGCCTTGAGCGTAGTAGCGTTTAAATCTTTGGAGAACAAAAGATCGGCTTAAATGCAAGTTGGACCTATTAGATAAGTGATTTTGGAAGGTTAGAGGGTTCTCTAAAGTCCCGAGATCAAACTTTGGCTTTGGGGAAATTTTGGTTTTAGGTGAAAAAAAAAACCCTAGGAGTTAGTAGGTAGGCTTTAAGAATAAAATATGGGGAAAAATGACACAAGTGGAGTGTGTGGTGTAGTGGCAAAGTGACGCCACATAAGAGACAAGGCCACAAGGAAGGAAGGAGGTCCAAGGTTCAAGTCTTGGCTCTTGCATTTTGGTTTTGTTTTTACATGGACCTTAGAATTTGGCTATAGATTTATATTTAGTTGCGCATGGTTTAAGATACAAGAGGAGCTTGTGGCCAAGTGGTTAGCGGCATGGATTATGTTACAAGGGAGCCTGGGTTCGAATCTCATGACAAGCAAAGGAGTATTTATTTTTCAGATTGGATGGGAAGAGTTTGAGTTGGATTTAAACTCTGCTGATGGAAGGATCCCACATCGAAAAGATACAAAGAAGGAAGGTGAGAAGCTAGGTATATATATAGATCATTCTATGAGGAGAGTGAATACACCTTGGAGGGCGTTTGGGCACAGGAGTGGTCGGAGCGCGGATTAGCACCAGATTCCTATCAAGTGTGTAACTCTCTCTACTCTAGATGTAGAGCGGCAAATGCCGATGTACCGGTCACAACAATAGTAGCCACACGAGCGTACGAGCGCACGTGTGGGGCTTCGACGCGATAGTTGAGGCCCTCAATAGTATTCTTGAGGGTCAAAGCTGCTTGGGCCACGATGGGCCAAAGTGGGCCCAATGGCCAGTGGGCCAAATTGAATAAAATGTATGATGGTGTAGTATATAGTGAAGTAGACTCGGTGAATCTCATATACGTGGCTAGATTTGTGTTAGTTGGACCACACGAGCGTGTGGGCCCGAATGGGCTGAAATCGGGTTTTAGGCCCAATAGTCCGGTATGACCGGAAATGTTAGTTGAGTCGCTCGAGGTGGCATTAGGCCTTCAGAAAGGCCATTACATGTGCCAAATTACTGAAATACCCTTGATAGGTAAATTATGAAAATACCCTTGTTAGGTAAAATTACTATTATACCCTTAGGAGTTGATTAGCATGATAGTGTGTGTTACTCACACGTTACTTCGTTGATTGTATTATTAAATGTGTTGGCTGAAAGCCGAAATGACTAATTTGATAGTCGGGATACCCTTGTGGGTAAGGTTGAAGATGCCGGGTAAGTTCTACGATATTGATATTTTTGATGGTATGCATGTATGTATTTTCGATGTTATGCATGTATGAAATATTATCTGTTACACATTGTGATATTGGTTGCATACATAATGTGTATGAAGTAAAGAGCATGGGCTCGGGATTGAATGGAAGGAGGAGGGAGAATCAGTGACTACTGTCACGAGTGACTACTGTCACGAGTGATTACAGTCACGAGTGGTCTAAGTACCACGGTGGTTGAAACCATGAATATTCTAATCAGTGACTTGTGTTGGTGGTCATGTACCACAGTGGGTTGGCCCCACGTATGCGTAATTTATCAGAGATTGTCACGGTGGTCTACGACCACAGTGGCTTGCCCCCACGATTGTATGTTTTAGTAACTATTGTCCCGAGTGACTACTGTGACTGTAAGAGTATGCCCAAAGATCAATCATGAGATGGTTGTAATAACATACTTAATTTACCATGTTTATTAATATAAAGCGTTGTCATTATTATTTCAGTTTTTCTTTCTCTGTGTATAAATAAACTGTTTTATAATAATGTCCTGAGAATAATATGATTATTCTTAAAAGATCCTTAGTCGAGTATTATTGTTGACTAGGATTCTACAACAGAGCAAAGTACTGATGAGTCGATTCTACAACAGAGAGGTGAGTATATTATTCTGACCAGTGAGGCAAACAAAGGAAGTGGTTTGGATCAAGAAGTTCATTACTAGACTAGGGGTTGTACCTAGCATATCGATGCTATAGAGCTCGATGTGATAACAATGGAGCTATTGCACAAGCTAAGGAACCCCGGATCTCACCAAAGAATCCAAACATATACTTAGACGCTACCATCTTATTCGAGAGATTATCGATCGAGGGGATGTAGAGATATGCAGAGTACCTTCCGATGATAACATTGTTGATCCCCGACCAAGCCTCGACCACACGAGAGAAGCATGATCGTCACACTAAGTCACTTGGTATTAGATATATGAGTGATTGGTCTTAGTGCTAGTGGGAGATTGTAAGAGTATGCCCAAAGATCACTCATGAAATGGTTGTAATAACATACTTAATTTACCATGTTTATTCATATAAAGCGTTGTCATTATTATTTCAGTTTTTCTTTCTGTGTGTATAAATAAACTGTTTTATAATAATGTCACGAGAATAATATGATTATTCTTAAAAGATCCTTAGTCGAGTATTATTGTTGATTAGGACAACAATAATGCATTAAGACTAACATGTAGTTGATTGATGATAAAGAGTTGTCATTGATATGGAGTGTCAAAATCAATGCATGAATATGTGTGTTAGAGAACAACATATTGGATTGACCCGCTATGAGTATGTTTCTTGGATTATTATGTAATTTTCACAACATTACACATAGTGATTAATATGTACATGATCCTCAGACTTGAGATCATTATTATCCCAGCATCGTGAGTTGTATATTTTGATACTGATCAAACGCATAATCGTAATAGGTTGTTCTATAAAGGTCGATGTTGGATATACCACAATCTATGTAGAGGATATGGTTGATCAATAAATGATAAGTCCCTCCTACATAATAGGAGTAATATCTTAGGCCACTTGATTGAGTGAGACTAGAAATGCATGGCCATGCTCAAATAAGTTGATATGAGATGTCATACTAATTTGTATATCATAGTCTACTCAAGATATCAAGAAACATGGGATGGACTATGCAAGTGTGACTATCCCATGACTTGTATCCGTTCCAGAGATAAAGGACTTAAGGATTAATGCATGAAAGGTTAATCACGAATGGTTATGTCGAATCATGACTTCTTGTAACTTAGGTAGCAATGATGCATTGCTAGATGCCACTCATTGTCTGTGACAATAGAATCGTTCTAGTATTACTGCTAACATTGCAAGATCACATGAATTAAATTAATTAAAGAATTAATTTAATTGGGCAATCAAATATTGAACATATTATATGTACAAGGATGTTGTACACATAATGATAACATAATTTTATTAATATATGAATTTGATTCATATATAAATTTAAATAAATATAGTTTACCGAAATCCTTACTATAATTAATGTAATTATAATTTTCAGATATAATTAATGTAATTATAATTTTCGGTTAAAAACTTTATTGTATTTATTTAATCTTATAATACATTCAAGAGATACCAATTATAAAAGGCCCAAATTAAGAGGATACCTATTATAAAAGGCCCAACGAGAAAGGCACCCATTATAAAAGGTATTAAAAGGAGACAAAACTGAAAATGTAAAAACCCTAAGTGATTGCTTGTTAGGTCTAGCAGCCGTCAAGCAAATAAACCTCCAAAATAGTTTTGGAGATTTCTTCCGTTCATAGTTAAACCGGGTGGATCACGTAGAGGCCGACATCGGAAAAGGTTGTGGCTTGATTCGATAGTAGATCAAAACTCTTGTTGCCAAGGTGTCGCTGTCTACTCAGATTGAAGTTTTGGTAATTTTGAAACCTTTATTTCACCCCGATTCGTTCCTCACACATGGATTTCTGATTTGGATCGCCGGATCTAATTTTATTCTGCTGCGCCATGGGGTTCCGGCATTCCAATAGTGGTATCAGAGCCACTTGTGTGATACAAACTCGGGTTTAAATACTTGGGTGATGCAATTGTATGAGATTTATATTTTGATCTTCTTGTACTTTCAATTGTTTAAATCGTTTAAGCATAACCTGATAACTGTTCCTTTCGGTAATTGATTAAATATTAATCATGGTGTTGTGGCCTACTTGATTTTATGTTATTACTGTTAACTATTAACAAATCTGTAATAATGCGACGGTGGTATTTATAGTTTCCAGTAAGTGTTAACTGGCTAGTGGAACAAGGGTTGTTCCGATATGAAGCCTCAAGGATTAAAATCCTAAAAACACGATTCTGTTGATAAAAAGTTATCAAATCGTGAGGTTTCATTTGACTAGGGTATGCGATTCGTACCGAGGGGCTCTGCCCCCGTACCCCTGGTCCATACCGCGGGGGCTCCGACCCCGCAACGCCGGGGATGAGGATCTGAGGATAGCTCCGCCGCAGGCCCTCGGCCCGCCTCTCGACCTCCTCGGACTGCGCAAAAAGTTTTGTTAATAAAAGAAATTTATAAACTTGATGGGCCATAAAAGGTTGAAAGGATATTTTACAATTCACCTTAAAAAAATATATATTGAATTATGTATGCTATTTTTGACATGCACGTTGTTTGAAATGCATAGTTATAGCCCAATGACCCATTCGATAAAAGGTTGTATTTTTTTTAAATACGGCCTGCGTATCGTGCCTTACTACTATTCTCTTGTATTTCTCTTCTCATCTTATTCACTCGTATGTAAAACGAGTTTCTGCATATTGTAATTTGCAAGAGTTGCTGTGGGCCAAATGAGAAGGAAGGTGGGGCAATGATTGAGAATGATAGCTTGTGAAATGGCTTACACCTTTAGGTTTCCTTTTGGTTTTCCCATTGGCTTGGGTTGAGCCACCTTAGTTTATGGGATATAACTATTGCATTTATTTATTACTTTATTTATTCATGTATGAGATGCTATGGATGTCTAAAGCATGCCAATTATATATATTAAAACTTGAAGATAATAAACCCTATTAATTGATGAGATCGATTAGAAGACTAAATGGGCTAAAGTATACCATAATTGGTGAGATGCAACAACCTTAATAAAATCCCATTATTAAAATATTAAGTCAGCATGGCCTTCCAATTTTGCCCTCGTTAAGGCCTCGATCAATACTATGTAGGTTCTGCCAAAGCGAAGTACTAGTATTTATCTTGGTTAAACGTGAAGAATAAACAAGTGATATTCGCTGGTTAAAAGAAATTGGTTAATGACTTAACTAGGTTACTCTAATAGGATTAGAAACCTAGAGGCAAGTAAATTGGATAAATCATAAGATGATTAGAACAAGAGTTGTTCACCAAATATTAG
The DNA here is from genome assembly GCA_025503065.1 of Gossypium bickii. Taxonomy (NCBI): domain Eukaryota; kingdom Viridiplantae; phylum Streptophyta; class Magnoliopsida; order Malvales; family Malvaceae; genus Gossypium; species Gossypium bickii. Next base: position 95,988,131 of record CP106716.1, read on the forward strand.
GAGTTACATATGATGTAATTAGCAAATATTGCTTACCTAAATAACCATAATCTTAAGAGTAAAGCCAAAGCTGACTTAAGAGGTGGTGAAATATGGATCCTTAACCTACTAGAAATACTTTTGAGAAAGTTTTTCCAAATTAATATACGAGGTTATTAATTTTGAAATAAAATAGTGGGAATATCATTTAATAAAGTCTTTTAATGATTGATATAAAATTGGTAAATTTACTCACATGCATATTTAATTGTTGTAGATATATTATGGCTGCAAACACTAGCACACTCTCATTGCGATCGGTCCTTGAGAAGGACAAATTGAATGGTTTGAATTTTCTTGATTGGTTCTGTAACTTGAGGATTGTCCTTAAACAAGAACGGAAATTATATGTCATTGAACAACCACTTCCTAATGAACCACCCGCTAATGCCTCGAGGATTGATAGAGATGCTTACAAGAAGTATCTCGATGACATGATAGATGTTGGATGTCTTATGCTTGCCACTATGAATCTCGAACTCGAAGCAACATGAGGACATGGTTGCTTATGATATGATCGAGCACCTGAAAGAACTTTATAAGGGGCAAGCACGGCAAGAGAGGTTTGATATCTCTAAGGCCCTATTCCAATGTAAGTTGGCTGAAGGAAGCCCAGTAGGACCTAATGTCCTTAAGATGATTGGCTATATTGAAAGCCTGTCTAAGCTTGGGTTTCCATTGAGCCAAGAGTTGGCCACCGATGTTATTTTACAATCGTTGCCGGATAGCTACTGACCCGGCTTGTCCTCAATTTCAATATGAATGAAATTGACAAGACTCTACCACAATTGCTCAGTATGTTACGAACTGCTGAAGGCAACTTGAAAAAGGTTGGACCCAAGCCCATACTGATGGTCCGTAATAACAAGGGCAAGGGAAAGGCCAAAGTTCAAACAAAGCCTAAGGGCAAAGGTAAGCCCAAATTTGGAAAAGGAAAGGCTGCTGACCGAAACCTAAAGGTGGGGTGTCTAAGGAAGGAAACTGTTTTCATTATGGTGTGACTGGACATTGGAAACGGAACTGCCCTGTCTATCTTGAAGAAGTCAAGAAGGCTAAAGCAAGCGGAATGTCTGCTTCAGGTATTTATGTTATTGATATTAATTTATCAACTACTACTTCTTGGGTATTAGATACTGGTTGTGGTTCTCATATTTGTACTTACTGCATGGGGACTACAAAGGAGTAGGACTTTGGCTAGAGGAGATGTGGACCTACAAGTTGGAAATGGAGCAAAAGTTCTTTGCATTGATTAGTGTGGGAACATATACTTTATCTTTGCCTAGTGGACTTGATTTATGTTTAGAGGATTGTTATTTTGTGCCCAGTTTAACTAAAAACATTATTTCAATTTCTTGTTTAGACAAAATTGGTTTTGAGATAATTATTAAGAATAATTGTTGTTCATTTTATCTCAATAATGTTTTCTATGGTTCGGCACAATTAATTAATGGCCTCTATATTTTAGATCAAACGAATCCCATTTACAACATAAATACTAAAAGATCTAAAATAATTGACTCAAATGAAACTTATCTTTGGCATTGTCGTTTGGGCCACATAAGTGAGAAACGCATATCCAAACTCCATAAAGATGGTCTCTTGAATTCATTTGTTTTTGAACAATTTGAAGTATGTGAATCTTGCTTAATAGGAAAAATGACTAAATCTCCTTTTACTGGTAAAAGTGAATGAGCTAGTGATTTATTGGACCTAATACATTCTGATGTATGTGGACCAATAAATACACAGGCCAGAGGTGGATTTCACTACTTCATTACTTTCACTGATGATTTCAGTAGATATGGGTATGTTTATCTTATGCGCCATAAGTCTGAGTCCCTTGAAAAGTTCAAGGAATTCAAAAATGAAGTACAAAATCAACTAAGCAAAACTATCAAATCACTTCGATCTGATCGAAGTGGAGAGTACTTGAGCCTAAAGAATGTGGGATTGTCTCACAACTTACTCCTCCTGGTACTCCTCAATGGAATGGAGTATCTGAGAGAAGAAATCGAACTTTATTAGACATGGTTCGATCCATGATGAGTTATGCTTTTGGGGACATGCACTTGAGACAGCTGCTTTCACACTAAATCATGTTCCATCTAAATCGGTTCAAAAGACGCCATATGAGATGTGGACTGGGAAACATCCTAGTATGTCTTTTATGAAAATTTAGTCAGAAAGCTTATGTTAAACGTCGACGCCTACTAAGCTTGAACCCGTGATCTGAAAGGTGTATTTTTGTGGGGTATCCAAAAGAAACCAAAGGATATTATTTCTTTAATCCCACTGAGAACAAAACGTTTGTTGCTCGGACTGATGTCTTCTTAGAGAGAGAATTTACTTCTAGAAAAGGAAGTGGGAGAAAGATTGAACTTGAAGAAATTTAAGAATCACAAGATACCATCGAACAGTAGATTGAACAAAAAAATTCCACAAGAAATTAAGGAACAAACAAGCTCTCAGAGAAATACAACCACCGCGCAGATCTTTAAGAGAATGCCGTGCACCTGAGAGATATGGATTTCTCATTACAACGCATGGTGACGTTCTTCTTATAGATCAATATGAGCCTAGGACTTATCAAGAAGCGGTGACGTGAGCCCGGACTTACGAGAAATGGCTTGAGGCCATGAGATCCGAGATGGATTCCATGTATGAAAACCAAGTATGGACTTTGATTGATCCACAGAAGAAGGGTTAAACCTATAGGGTGCAAATGGGTTTTCAAAAAGAAAACCGACATGGATGGTAATGTACAAACATACAAAGGCGAGTAGTCGCTAAAGGTTTCGCCAAATTCATGGTGTTGACTATGATGAAACCTTTTCTCTGTAGCTATGTTTAAATCCATTAGGATCTTGCTCGCCATAGCTGCATTTCATGATTATGAAATCTGGCAGATGGAAGTCAAAACGGCTTTCCTTAACGGGAAACTTGAAGAGGATGTGTATATGACACAACCTGAAGGTTTTGTAAATCCAAAGGATGCTAGAAAGATATGTAAGCTACAAAGATCCATTTATGGATTAAAGCAAGCTTTCGAAGTTGGAATCTTCGCTTTTTTAACGATGCAATCAAAGAGTTTGGTTTTGTCAAAAATGAAGATGAACCATGTGTTTACAAGAAAGTTAGTGGGAGCACTATCACATTCTTGGTACTATATGTAGATGACATACTTATCATGGGAAATGACATACCTACCTTGCAGTCTATTAAGACTTGGTTAATAAGTTGTTTTTCTATGAAGGACTTGGGCGAAGCCACTTATATCTTAGGAGTCAAGATCTATAGAGATAGATCAAGACGACTACTAGGTCTAAGCCAAAGTACATACATAGATAAAGTACTGAAAAGGTTCAGTATGGAAGAATCTAAAAGAGGATTTCTACCTATGAGACATGGTATTTCACTCTCGAAAGAAATGTGTCCTTCAACTCCACAAGAGAGAGAACGTATGAGTAAAATTCCATATGCTTTCACTATTGGATCTATCATGTATGCTATGTTATGTACCCGTCTAGATGTCTCGTATGCCTTAAGTATGACGAGCAGGTAACAAGTAGATCCCGGTGAAGGTCACTGGACCACAGTCAAGAGTATCCTTAAGTACTTAAGAAGAACTAAGGATACGTTCCTATTATATGGAGGTGAGGAAGAGTTAAGTGTAAAAGGTTACACTCGATGCCGCCTTCCAACCCGACAAGGATGATTCTCGATCGCAATCGGGTTTTGTGTTTTGCCTTAATGGTGGTCTTTGTGAGTGGAAGAGTTCAAAGCAAAGTACAGAGTCGATTCTACAACAGAGGTGAGTATATTGCGACGGTGAGGAGGCAAAGAAGGAAGTCGTTTGGATCAAGAAGTTCATTCATGGACTAGGGGTTGTGCCTAGCATATCGGATGCTATAGAGAGCTCGATGTGATAACAATGGAGCTATTGCACAAGCTAAGGAACCCAGATCTCACCAATGATCCAAAAATATACTTAGACGCTACCATCTTATTCGAGAGATTATCGATCGAGGGGATGTAGAGATATGCAGATAGTACTTCAGATGATAACATTGTCGATCCCCGACCAAGCCTCCGACGACATGCAGAAGCATGATCGTCACACTAAGTCACTTGGTATTAGATATATGAGTGACTGGTCTTAGTGCTAGTGGGAGATTGTAAGAGTATGCCCAAAGATCAATCATAAGATGGTTGTAATAACATACTTAATTTACCATGTTTATTAATATAAAGCGTTGTCATTATTATTTCAGTTTTTCTTTCTGTGTGTATAAATAAACTGTTTTATAATAATGTCCTGAGAATAATATGATTATTCTTAAAAGATCCTTAGTCGAGTATTATTGTTGACTAGGACAACAATAATGCATTAAGACTAACATGTAGTTGATTGATGATAAAGAGTTGTCATTGATATGGAGTGTCAAAATCAATGCATGAATATGTGTGTTAGAGAACAACATATTGGATTGACCCGCTATGAGTATGTTTCTTGGATTATTATGTAATTTTCACAACATTACTCATAGTGGTTAATATGTACATGATCCTCAGACTTGAGATCATTATTATCCCAGCATCGTGAGTTGTATATTTTGATCTGACCAAAGCATAATCGTAATAAAAGTTGTTCTATAAAGGTCGATGTTGGATATACCACAATCTATGTAGAGGATATGGTTGATCAATAAAGGATAAGTCCCTCCTACATAATAGGAGTAATATCTTAGGCCACTTGATTGAGTGAGACTAGAAATGCATGGCCATGCTCAAATAAGTTGATATGAGATGTCATACTAATTTGTATATCAAGAAACATGGGATGGACTATGCAAGTGTGACTATCCCTTGACTTGTATCCGTTCCAGAGATAAAGGACTTAAGGATTAATGCATGAAAGGTTAATCACGAATGGTTATGTCGAATCATGACTTCTTGTAACTTAGGTAGCAATGATGCATTGCTAGATGCCACTCATTGTCTGTGACAATAGAATCGTTCTAGTATTACTGCTAACATTGCAAGAACCTACAGGGTCACACCCTATGGTTGAAATGAACGGAATAAAATATAGTTGGTATTGTGTTTTGTTGTCACATGAATTAAATTAATTAAAGAATTAATTTAATTGGGCAATCAAATATTGAACATATTATATGTACAAGGATGTTGTACACATAATGATAACATAATTTTATTAATATATGAATTTGATTCATATATAAATTTAAATAAATATAGTTTACTGAAATCCTTATTATAATTAATGTAATTATAATTTTTAGATATAATTAATGTAATTATAATTTTTCGGTTAAAAACTTTATTGTATTTATTTAATCTTATAATACATTCAAGAGATACCAATTATAAAAGGCCCAATTAAGAGGATACCTATTATAAAAGGCCCAATGAGAAAGGCACCCATTATAAAAGGTATTAAAAGGAGACAAAGCTGAAAATGAAAAAACCCTAAGTGATTGCTTGTTAGGTCTAGCGGTAGTCAAGCAAATAAACTCCAAAATAGTTTTGGAGATTTCTTCCGTTCATAGTCAAACCGGGTGGATCACGTAGAGGCCGACATCGGAAAAGGTTGTGGCTTGATTCGACAGTAGATCAAAACTCTTGTTGCCAAGGCGTCGCTGTCTACTCAGATTGAAGTTTTGGTAATTTCGAAACCTTTATTTCACCCCGATTCGTTCCTCACACATGGATTCTTGATTTGGATCGCCGGATCTAATTTTATTCTGCTGCGCCATGGGGTTCCGGCGTTCCAACAGTGACAAGTGGTCTAAGAACCACAGTGGTTGAAACCAGGAATATTCTAATTAGTAACCTATCTCGGTGGTTAAGTACCACCGTGGGTTGGCCCCACGGATGCGTTATTTATCAGAGATCGTCACGGTGGTCTAAGACCACAGTGGGTTGGCCCCACGATTACATATTATAGTGACTTTATCACGATTGACTGTTGTCACGAGTGGTCTGGGACCATGGCGGTCATGAACCACAGTGGCTTAATGCCACGGGTGTTCGGATGGAGAGCGAGACTGGCTTGGGCTGCATTGCATACATGATTAACATGCTGTACTGTGTGGGCTAAAGGCCCAGTTTGCGTTATATGGGGATTTGCACACTGAGTCTTGGTGACTCACCCCTTTGTTAATTTTGCAGGTAATCTTTAAATCACGGATTTGGGAACCGAGGCAGACTTATGGTGGCCATGAAATGTTTTCTCGTAAACTCGTTTCTTTTATTTAGACTTATTTTTAATTGGGATTTTATTATGTAATTAGGCCACTTTAACTTTAAATTTAGTATTTTATTTTGTTTAGCTTTTAATTTGATTACTGCCTATTATTATTAAATGTTCAATACGGGAATTTCCTAAACCCTTAATAATCGTTTTCCACAATGTTAACAAAAAGGATAACAAGCGAATAAATACTTAAACTCGAAATTTTTAGCAAACGCGTAGTTTTTAAACTACCCTTTTATGTGACATGCCAGATCCGGTCATAACTTCTCGATCGGGTTTGGGATGTTACACTATCCGCCACAGCTCTTTCGGGATCCATTTACTATATGTGTAAACATAATTTAAGTCGTCAGGAGTCGTCACACTATCATTATAAAAACATTCTTACGTATGGCATGGATAGCTAGACTCATGCTCATGCTACGTTAGTCCTAGAACCGACTAAACCGTAACTCTGATACCACTAAATGTAACACCTCATACCTGAGTCTAAGGCAAAGACCAGATACGAGACAATAATATGCTTGAACTTTCTTAAACATGCACTTAAGGGCTGTAAAATTTTGTTCCAAATTAAAAACTTCTCTTTCTTATTCTAATCATACATTTTATGGGCCTACGAGGCCTTAACACATATCTGGAAACTTTCAGAACTTAATCGAAAACTTTTCCTTAAAACAGGGGTCACACGCCCATGTGGCTTGGGACACGCCCGTGTACCCCTAAGACATGCCCATGTCTTCCAACCGTGGTCGACACTGACTATATTCACACGGCCTTGATACGCCCGTGTCTTCCAACCGTGGTCGGCACTGACTATATTCACACAACCTGGGGCACACACCCATGTTCTGACCGTGTGTCATACATGGTCTAAACAACCGGCCGTGGGAAGAGCCCGTAGCCTATTCTGACTTAAGGTACTAAGGTGAAGGGGACGCATGGCCTAGACACACGCCCGTGTGTCTATCCATGTGGGCACTTGAAGGCTATTTACCAAGCCAATTGCCACCCTAAAATCAAGATCAATCTCATATCCAACTCAACAACTCAAATTACTACATCTTTCATGAACAATACTACATGCTTCATTGATACCAATAACATACATACTTAGTCACTCTTGGTCATTCACTTAGCCATGTAGAAAAGAATAATAAACTTGATAGCCCATATATTCTCCCCTTTTAAGACATATTCTCAAAATGAAATGTTTCCTATACATGCCATATTTAATATAAACATATTGGCTATACCAAAATAGCGATTGATAGTGTGCTCCGAGCTCCGATGATGATGATCCACGAGATTAGCTTGGCGGGACTACATGAAAAGAGAGAATAAAGGACGTAAGTACTTAGCTTAGTAAGTTTGCATATAATGCACAGAGCAACATACTTTTTAACATAAATCATTTGGCATCATAATTTCAGCTATTTAAGCTTACTTACTCTTGCTGATTCTTACATATCTCATGATACTTACTAGTTTCATGCCCGTGAAGTAAACAAGGTACCTGTATCAGTTGATCACATAGATCAGCATACTTTACTGTGATAATCATAATCTCTAATTCATCATTCATAACATGAACAATACTCATTTCCAACTTGATAATAACTTTGCTTACCTAATTTTCTTGCTATCTCATTTAAGCTTTACTCATTTGCCTAATATTTTTTTTATCAATAACCGAGGATATTGAATCTCATCCCACATATAACTCGATGCCAAGGCCATATCCTAGATATGATCTTACATGGGATCTCTCATCTTGGTATCAATGCCATGTCTTGACATGGACTTACTTAAAGTCTTCCTTGTGTGTTTCCTTGGGAACTTACCATTGCCATGTCTTGACATGGTCTTCTTTGGTATCTTTACTCATGAATTGGTCAATGCCGAGCCTTGGCTTGGACTTACATGAAATCTTCCTTGTTACTCACCAATGCCATGCCTTGGCTTGGACTTACTTGAGATCTCTATCTCATAATAGCTTTTCAATGCCAAGACTTGTCTTGGACTTACATGACATCTTTGCTTGGAGACTCACCAATGCCATACCTCGGCTTGGGCTTACATGGGTCTTCATCTCATAATAACTCTTCAATTCCAAGACTTGTCTTGGACTTACATGATAACTTTGCTTGATTGCCGATGCCATGCCTTGACTTGGTCTTATATGGACTTTCTTATCTCATGTGGTAGATCGAGTATCCTAAGTAATTCAACTTCAATCAGGACTTTCTCATGCTTAATCTCATTGATTTCTTTATTTAACATAGCATTAATCATTTCTATGGTAATAATGTACATTATACTAAGCAATTCAATAATAGTAATCATAAAGCTTAGATATCATACAAACTTACCTCAATGTACAAAATGTAGGTAGATATGCAATTTAGTGTTAACTTTGTTCTTGCCTCGGTTTCGATCCGGGCTTTATTTTTCTTGATCTATAATAATAGTTTAGATCATTTAATAATCACATTGACTAAATTGACTCTTAACTCATATTTTGACAAAATTACAATTTTGCCCCTAAATTTTCTCATAATTACACTTTTGCCCCTATGCTCGTAAAATAATTTTCATACCACTTTCTTAAACTTCATGCTTAGTTGATTCATTATCTCAACTATAGCAATAACAAATTCTCACTATTTCTACCATGTATGACAAATTTCATAATAATAACAAACTAGTCCTCACTAGCATTTCTCATGAAATTCACTTAGACAAAGATGTTTATCTAACATCAAACTCTCATAATCTTCCATAAAACATCATTTTACAAACATGTCATACATGGGTAGATTTTTGAACATGTATCTTAGCTCATCTTATAGCTAAAAAATAGCTAATTCATGTTACGAGGACTCCAAAAACACGAAGAATATTAAAAACGAGGCTAAAATGAACTTACTAGCAAGCTTGAAAAATTGAAGAACCCTAGCTATGGCTTCCTTCAAATTTTCAGCACTTGGGGGAATGATTTTTGTCATCTTTTTCCCTTATTAATCATTTAATTGATAAATGACCAAAATGCCCTTCTCTTTACAATTTCACCATTTACTAACTCATGTCCATTTTTGTCCAAAAATTATAATTTGTGAAAATTGTTATTTAAGGACTTCTAATTAATATTCTAAAGCTATTTCATACAAAAAGCTTCTAGAAACTCATATTTTACAACTTTTGCAATTTAGTCCTAATGGACCCTTAAATGGAAATTTCCATAAAATTTCTACATGAAACTTTCATATTATTATGCAAACATCTCAAATACCTTAAAAAATCATTTTACTAACTCGGATTTGTGGTCTCGCACCACTATTCCAACTAGGCCTTAAATCAGGATGTTACACTATGGGCGTGTCCCTACTGCGACCAAGAGGAGTTTTACTCGAAATAGGATACTTGGAGGCAAAGAAACACATTCCAAAGCCTATTTGAACACCCTAATTGGAATTCTACTCGGATTAGGATACTAAGGGGCCAAGTAAGGCATCTCAAAGCCTATATAAACACCTTAGAGGGTAACTTAAAGAAGAGTTCGGTAGAAGCCTTCTGCTAGGGCTTTTGTCGGGGGAACCCAAGGCTTTTGTCTGGGGGCATCCAGCTAGGCCAAAGAGGGCAGATTTGTGGGGCTGTACTCAAAGATAGCCAGTTGATTCATCCCAAGAAGCTGGAATCATACTCAAGACGGGGGATCGCTCCTTCAATTCCTTCAGGGGGTTTTAGGGATTTCTTATGTTTTGCTTTATCTTTTCTTCTGAGATGTTTTCTTTTATTATTATGAACTAAACCCTCAGATACCTAAGGGGAATGAAACCTAAGATGAATCTTGTTATCGTTTGCTGAACTATATGATAAATATTTGACTTGTTCTTAATTATGTGTTCTTAATTCTTGTGTTGATATTTTCGGGATATTAATTCAAGTATGATGTGCTTAGGTGGAGGTGCAAAAGTCCCTGCCTAAGAGTAGATCTAGCATAATTAAGTAGAGTTGATCGTGGGTGACGAGATCTTGCCGAATTAGGGTGAAACCTAATATGGGAGTCCATAAGTCAAGTTAATGCAATTCTAGGGGTTTTAATTAGAAAGAGATTTCAATTAATCAACCTAGGGTTAGACGTTAGTCGCCTCAAGAGAGGGATTAATATACGTTAGGGAATCCTATGGATCAAGTCAAATGAATAAATCGTCTGGTTCAGAGTTAGGTAACAAGTGAAGTCTAGGTGGATTCTTCCTTGGGTATCGTCTTAATCAATTGGTTTTTCCTCAAAGTTATCTTCCCAAATTTCATTCTTCTTTGTCTCAGAGTCTTTAGTTTAGTAGTTAGTTAATTTTAGATTAGATAAACAATTCCCTTAATTCTTAGGCTAAATAATAAAAAAGAAAGTTAGTATTAGTACTTTTGGTTCCTTTGGGTTCGACATTCCAGTCTTGCCTTAACTATACTATTGTTCGATAGGTGTGCTTGCCTCAAATCATTGTTATAGTTAGTTTCCAGGTTTGATCATTCTTTATATAAATTTTAAGACTTTGACATCACATAAAACAATGATCAATCACTCCACAAAAACAGAACATGGAATCTTGTGAAACTTCCTAAAGGTAAAAAGGTTGTTCATTGTAAATCGTTGTTTAAAAAGAAAGAAGGGACTCTAGGAGTTTAAGAACCCAGATATAAAGCAAGGCTTGTTGCAAAGGGTTACAGTTAAATTCTAGGAGTAGACTTCACAGATGTGTTTTCCCCAGTTGTGAAGCATAGTTCAATTCAAGCTTTGCTTGGTATTATGGCCATGCATGATTTGGAGCTTGAGCAGTTAGATGTAAAAACTGCATTTTTGCATGGAGAACTTGAGGAGGATATTTACATGCAACAACTAGAGGGTTTTACAGTCTCAGAAAAAGAGGACTATGTTTGCTTGCTGAAAAAGTCCTTTTACGGTTTTAAACAGTCACTAGGACAGTGGTACAAGAGGTTTGATTCCTTTATGACTTCTCATGATTTCAAAAGAAGTAGTTTTGATAGTTGTGTTTACTTTAAGAAAAATAGTGATGGTTCTTTTGTGTATCTACTTCTTTATGTTGTTGACATGTTGATAGTAGCAAAAGATAAATGAGAGATAAGAAAGGTCAAAGCCCAACTAAGTGAAGAATTTGAGATGAAAGATTTGGGACCAGCAAAGAAGATACTTGGTATGGAGATTCTCAGAGATAGAAAAGCAAGTAAATTGTACCTAAGTCAGAAGGGGTACATTGAGAAAATTCTTTGTAGGTTCAATATGCAGAGTGCTAAGCCTATTAGTACTCCTTTAGCAGCCCATTTAAACTTTCATTGGCTTTGTCTCCACAATCAGATGATTAGATTGAGTACATATCACATGTTCCATACTCTAGTGCAGTGGGATCTCTCATGTATGCTATGGTTTATTCACGTCCAGATTTATCATATGCAGTTAGTGCAGTTAGCAGATACATGGTGAATCCCGGGAAAGAACATTGGAAAGCAGTTCAATGGATTTTAAGATACTTACGAGGTACTAGTGATGTTTGCTTACAGTTTGGAAGAACTAGAGATGGAGTCATTGGGTATGTTAATGCTGATTTTGCTGAAGACCTTGATAGAAGAAGATCTCTCACAGGTTATGTCTTTACAATCGAAGGTTGTGCAATGAGTTGGAAAGCCACTTTGCAAACTACAGTCGCTTTGTCTACCACTGAAGCTGAGTACATGGCGGTTACTGAGGCTTGTAAAGAAGCTATTTGGTTGAAGGGACTCTTTAGTGAACTCAATGAAGACCTTCAAATCAGTACAGTATTTTGTGACAGTAAAAGTGCAATCTTCCTTACAAAAGATCAAATGTTTCATGAGAGAACAAAACACATTGATGTTCGATATCATTTTGTTTGTGATATTATTGCTCGTGGTGATATTGTTGTGAGCAAAATTAGTACTCATGAAAATCCTGCAGATATGATGAGTAAGTCACTTCCTATAACCAAGTTTGAGCATTGCTTAGACTTGGTTGGTGTTCATTGTTGAAGTTAAATCCTTAAGGAGTTTTATAGAAGAGGTGAAGAACTTGTTCGTTGAGAGTTCGGGATGAAGAACTTGTTCATTGAGAATTCGTGCCAAGGTGGAGATTGTTATAATTAAGTGACTCTAATCCTTATTTAAATAAAATACAGTGGTAAAATAAAATAAAAGTAAAATCCATATAGAACTACACTTCTTTTATTTTATTTTAGAATAATGTTTTTTAAACCATATTAAACTCCATCTATTTTATATTGATTAGAATAAGGTGTTTCAATCTTACTACACTCCTATTAGAATATGGCTTTACAAGCTTATAAATAGACATAGTCTATTCCTCTTGTAATCAATATAATTCGACATAGTGAATTTTCTTCTCCTCTGCCAGTGGTTTTTCTCCGAAAGGGTTTCCACTTAAAATCTGTGTGTTCTTTATTTTATTTCTCTTTTCTTTGTGATATATTGTCATTACCGACATTCTATTTTATTTTCACACTTTTTAATTACAATGATAACCATTGAGTTTTTGATCGTTGTTTTATGCGATGTCAAAGTCTTAAAATTTATATAAAGAATGATCGAACCTGGAAACTAACTATGACAACGATTTGAGGCAAGCGCACCTATCGAACAATAGTATAGTTAAGGCAAGACCAGATTGTCGAACACAAAGGAACCAAAAGTACTAATACTAACTCTCTTTTTATTATCTAGCCTAAGAATTAAATGAATTTTTATCTAATCTAAAATTAACTATCTACTAAACTAAACTAAAGACTCTAAGACAATGAAGAATGAAATTGGGAAAACAACTTTGAGGAAAAACCAATTGACTAAGACGACACCCAAGGAAGAATCCACCTAGACTTCACTTGTTATCTAACTCTGAACCAGACGATTTATTTATTTGACTTGATCCGTAAGATTCCCTAAGTTATATTAATTCCTCTCTCGAGGCGACTGACGTCTAACCCTAGGTTGATTAATTGAAATCTCTTTCTAATTAAAACCCCCAGAATTGCATTAACTCAATCTATGGACTCCCATATTAGGTTTCACCCTAATCCGGCAAAATCTCGTCACCCTATCTCTAGGCGTGCGACCAACTCCGCTTAATTATGCTAGATCTACTCTTAGGCAGGGACTTTTGCTCCTCCACCTAAGCACATCATACTTGAATTAATATCCCAAAAATATCAACATAAGAATTAAGAGCAAGTCAAATATTTATCATATAGTTCAGCAAACGATAACAAGATTCATCTTAGGTTTCATCCCCCTCAGGGATTTGAGGGTTTAGTTCATAATAATAAAAGAAAAATTTCAGAAGAAAAGATAAATGATCGTTGTTTTCGCGATGTCAAAGTCTTAAAATTTATATAAAGAATGATCAAACCTGGAAATTAATTATGACAATGGTTTCAGGCAAGTGTACCTATCGAACAGCAGTATAGTTAAGGCAAGACCGGAATGTCAAACCCAAGGGAACCAACAGTACTAATACTAACTCTCTTTTTATTATTTAGCCTAAGAATAAAAGCGATTTTTATCTAATCTAAAATTAATTAACTACTAAACTAAAGACTCTAAGACAAAGAAGAATGAAATTGGGAAAATAACTTGAGGAAAAACCAATTGATTAAGACGACACCCAAGGAAGAATCCACCTAGACTTCACTTGTTATCTAACTCTAAACCAGATGATTTATTCATTTGACTTGATTCTTAAGATTCCTTAAGTTATATTAATCCCTCTCGAGGCGACCAACGTCTAACCCTAGGTTGATTAATTGAAATCTCTTTCTAATTAAAACCTCTAGAATCGCATTAACTCGATCTATGGACTCCCATATTAGGTTTCACCCTAATCCGGCAAAATCTCTTCACCCTATCTCTAGGCGTACAATCAACTCTGCTTAATTATTCTAGATCTACTCTTAGACAGGGACTTTTGCTCCTCCACCTAAGCACATCACACTTGAATTAATATCTCGGAAATATCAACACAAAAATTAAGAACACATAATTAAGAACAAGTCAAATATTTATCATATAGTCCAGCAAACGATAACAAGATTCATCTTAGGTTTCATCCTCCTCAGGTATCTGAGGGTTTAGTTCATAACAATAAAAGAAAAAATCTCAAAAGAAAAGATAAAAACAAAACATAAGAAATCCCTAAAACCCCCTGAAGGAATTAAAGGAGAGATCCTCTGTCTTGAGTATAACTCCGGCTTCTTGAGATGGATCAACTGGCTATCTTCGAGTAAATCTCCACAAATCTGCCTTCTCTGGCCTAGTCGGACGCCCCCCGACTAAAGCCTTGGGTTCCCCCTTTCTTAGGTGATACTTAGGGTGTTTATATAGGCTTTTGAATATGTTTCTTTGCCCCTAAGCATCCTAATCCGAGTGAAACTTTTCTTTCCTGCGACAGGGACACGCCCATGGCACACGCCCATGTAAGTCATGGCCAGGCCGTGTTCGAACCTGTTGAATAAGGCAAGGCCGTGTGGATTTTGTGATATGGCCCATTTACTCCTTTTTGGGCTCGTTTTCCGTTCTTTTCGTCATCTAGTGCTCTCCTGAGTATAAAACATGAAGACAAAGGATTAAGAGCACCAAATTACATAATTCAAGGCTTAAATCATCCAAAAGCATGCTAAATGTGGGCTTAAAATATGTTACTTTTATGGTTTATCAAATACCCCCACACTTAATCTTTTACTTGTCCCCAAGCAAAATTCTCGGCTTACGATTAAAATGATCCTCCTTAATTCATAATATTTATCAATAATGTCTCATCATAACTCAAAGATAATTCATACATGGATAATTCAATTCAAAGTGTTCTAAAGACTCAAACAATCAAAGTCATACATTTGTAACACGAAAACATAGGCGTTTCCCCTTATCTAAATAATTACCTTTGATTCAAAACTGACAAGAATTGACATCCTCACTACAGATTCACTCAAATCACTCGAAGTATTTAAGGTTTAGAATTAAGCACTCAAAAGTGAAACATGAAGAGTTAATCCTATAGGCTTGCATGAAAATCAAATCTCCACCACTATAATATGAGATGATACACAAATCAAAAGGTCTTTGATAGGGTTGTAACGAGGCTTGGGTTAAAGGTGTGGATAAAGGCTGAATTAGAGGGTTAGAATCGAGATTGACTTGACAAATTACCTAACTAGAAAAATGAACTAATCTTAAATAATTACATCAATTGAAAACTAATAATACGAGCTTTTTCTTCAAGATTTGAAATTTAAACATGTAAGCTCACTTAATTATAGAACTAATGATGAATATACTTCTTTTTTTTTAAGGACAAGTCAAATACATAATAAAGGATAGATTTAATAAATAAAATAGTTAGGCAACTGATCAAATCAAATCTTGACATAAAGGTAGTCAAAAGGAATGGTGATAACAAATATAAAAGGTTTTGGGTTAATATTAGTGGGTGAGTTAATGAAAAGGGTTGTTAGGATCAAATGGGTTCACTAGGGGTTAATTATGATGGTAGGCTTTTTAGTGGAGTTAGTAGGTTAAAACCTAGGTGCCTTTATCATCTCTGTATATCAAACCAAAGGTGTGGTCTCGACATGTATAATCGATGTAAGTTCTAGAATAACAAATCAGTGTTGACACACTCATAATCAAAAAATGAGCAAGAAAAAGAATATATGCTCTAAAAAGGCTCAAAATCTCACAAAAATTATGGGTATTTGATATCAACCTCGTAAATTTCAAAATTCAAAGTAATAATTAGATTCAGATAGACAACCTAACAAAATTTTTAATTTTTGAAAAATAGACTTATCATGCTTGATTCTCTAGTATTCTTAAAATTTAATCATCAATGCACAATTATCAATGACTTAATCCAAGACATTTCAATAAAAATCATAAATCAAGGGAAATTTCATTCTAATCATAATATGAAAAACTTACTTTAAGACAAGATATCATTCAGGGATTTGAGAATAATGTACATTGCCCTTAATGTACAAAGATGTATATTATATTTTTGAGAGAGGGAGAGGTGAAACTTCCTGAATTTGGATGGTTTCCTTAAGTTGGGAGTCCCGAGGTGTGGTGGTTGCTACCGAGCTTTACGCTAGATGAAGAAATCGGGAAGCTCGTAGAGAATTAGCCAGGAATTACTAAAACACATTTAAAATAAACTAAATATATAGTTAAAGACAAGAAAGATAAAGAGAAAGAAAATAGACAGTAAAATAAAATTAGAATAAAGGATGAATGGACCGAAGAGTTCTTATTATTGGATGGTTCGCGAGGTGGGTGTGACTTCTAAGGCTGTAGTGAGTCGATGGTCGTGGTTCCGGTGTGATTCCCAAGCAGCCTGAAGAACCTGACACTAAGAAACTAAAATAAAATAAACCAAATTAAGCATAAGATAGTCAAAGAGAAGGAAAATAAAGGAGACGGAAAGAGTAAAACAAAAGTTAAACGGTCTTAAAGACCCTTGGCTTGTTGAGTGGATGAAGCAGCCGGCATGAACTTATGTAGATCGGTCTCCCTAAGGAAGACTGTGCTTGGATCCTTCCATTTCTTCGACATGGCCATTGTGGAGATAGAAGAATGATAGGGAAGGTTAAAGTTCTGAAAGAAAAAAGAAAAAGAAAATGATATGGAAGAAGGGAGATGGGGAGTAGGTTTGGAGAGGGAGTGGGGTGGTTTAAATAGGATTTTGGATCCTGGTACTTTCCCACTCCCGTGTACCATGGGCGTGGTGTGTCATACGGCCATATCGCACGGCCATGTCGTGCTGTGTTCACTTCTCCCACGCTCATGTTCAAGTCTCCACGCCCGTGTGTGATTTAACAGTGTCGGCCATGACCGCATCACAAAACCGTGGCGTGGTAGTTGAGTCTGTGATTTAAAGATTGATTCGTTCTGACTCGTACCATCCCTGCCATGTCAGTATGGAGATTCGGTGTACCCCCACGGCCACGGCCACGGCCACGGTCGTGTCCAAGGCCGTGTGGCTTGGAATTCTGTACTTTTGGTTAGTTTATAGTTAGGTGCTATAAGGAAAGCATAAAATAAATAAAATAAAAATAAAAAAATATAGAAGTTAATGGGGTTAGTACTCGGGTTGCCTCCCGAGAAGCGCTCATTTATAGTCTTAAGCTAGACTCTCCTATCATTTGTATATTCATGGTGGTTTGAGGAGTTGAAAGTCCTTCCTCGTGCTGGTAGTTCCATGATAATGGTAGAGTTTAAGACGAGTAGTGTTTATTTTCAAAGTACCGAACATAAGGTTACTTACCTCGACTGTTTTGTACGGAAAAACATCGATTACCTTGGAAGGGACTACTGGTGTTAGGATCAAGAGGGGACACTCGTGGATCTGCTTTATCTAGCAATACTGGATCTCCAATTTTGAACTTGTTTGTCTCATAGGGTGGCCTTGGTTCTGCTTCGTGTATCCCTAGTTCTTTTTTAAAATACTTCTTCCCCCTTTCTAGTTCATCGATCTGAATCCTTTGTTCCTCATGAGTTATTTCTTTGTTGGCACAGGGTTTAGGATCGAGGTCATACTGTGGTGTTTCCTAAAAAGAAGGGTTAACCGAATGGTTATCAATAGAATTTACTTTCTCACCTTGGCTATTCAATGTTCTATTCAATGTTTTAGTTCTGTAGTTGCTAAGAATGGTCTTCCTAAAATTAGGGGGATCGTGCTGTCCTCATCCATGTCTAAAACAAAAAAGTCTACCGAGAATACGAATTTGTCAATTTTCATGAGTACATCTTCAATTATACCCCTAGGAACTCTAATAGTTTTATTAACTAATTGAATGCTCATCCTAGTTTGTTTGGGTTTCCCTAGACCTAGTTGTTTAAACAATTTATAAGGCATGACATTTATGCTTGCCCCTAAATCAGCTAACGCATTATCAATAGATAAACTACCAATTAAGCATGAAATTGTAAAACTCCCTGGATCTTTTAATTTCAGTGGTAGTTTATTTTGCAACATTGCTGAGCATACTGCGTTCAGTTCCATATGCGATTCCTCGTCTATTTTCCGCTTATTTCTCAATAGTTTCTTTAAAAATTTCCTAGAGTTTGGCATCTGTGAAAGAGCTTCAAGAAACGGTAAGTTAATATGTAATTTCTTTAGAAGTTTAAGAAACTTATCGAACTGTTCCTCTGTGTCGTCTTTCATTATTGCTTTGAGATATGGTATGCGAGGTTTGTACTCTTTGATTATCGGTTTTGACTTGTTATTGACCTCAACCGTATCTTCTTCTACCACCTTCTTTTGTTTTGAATTAGGTGCGTCTAACCCTTCACTATCTTGAGCTATTATGGCTTGAACTTGCTCCCTTGGGTTAGTCTCAGTGTTGCTCGGTAGTCTTCCCTGTGGTCTCTCAGACATTTGCTTAGCAAGTTGCCTGATTTGATCCTTGAACTCTTATGTCAATGCCTCAAGTTTTGTTTCTATCTTTAGGAAACGTGTTTCTGTATTTTGAGACCGTATTTCTGAGGCTGCTATGAAGTTTGTCAGCATCTCTTCAAGGTTTGGCTTCTTTTCTTGTGGGTAGGGCTGTTGTTGGAAGTTTAGGGATGGTTGTTGCCTTTGATTTCTTTGACCACCCCATGAGAAATTTGGGTGGTTCTTCCAACCTGGATTATAAATATTACTATAAGGGTTATTGTTAGATCAGAAATTATTACCCATATAGTTCATTTGTTCGCTCTCCATGCCCTGTCCGTAGGGTGGGTACTCAAGGTTTGCCACTCCTTCACTTGCGTCGCACTGCATAACTGGATGTGCCTGCGAAGAACCATATAAACCACCAATTTTTTTATGTAGCAATTCTACCTGATTGGATAGCACGGTCACTGCATCAAGGTTGAAAAC
This sequence comes from Gossypium bickii, assembly GCA_025503065.1. NCBI lineage: Eukaryota > Viridiplantae > Streptophyta > Magnoliopsida > Malvales > Malvaceae > Gossypium > Gossypium bickii. Next base: position 96,007,405 of record CP106716.1, read on the forward strand.
TCCAGCTGCTTTGGCTGGCCTTGTCCTTGTAACTTGCCACTGATAGTTATTCAGTGAAATCTCCTCTATAAACTCGTAGGCTGCTTCAGGAGTTTTTTTGTTCAGGGTTCCGCTGGTAGCTAAATCAATTAGTTGCCATGTTGAAGAGTTCACACCATTGTAAAAAGTTTGAACCTATAACCACAAGGGTAATCCATGGTGTGGGCACCTCCTTAACAAGTCTTTGTATCTCTCCCATGCATCATAGGGTGTCTCTAAATCTATCTACACAAAAGAAGAGATATCATTCCTTAATTTGGCTGTTTTAGCCGGTGGAAAATATTTTAATAAAAATTTTTTGATCATTTGGTCCCATGTAGTGATTGACCCTCGTGGAAGAGAATGCAACCACTGTTTGGCTTTATTCCTTAAGGAAAAGGGAAATAACCGAAGACGGATGGCATCATCAGAAATGCCATTTATTTTGAAGGTATCGCAGAATTCTGGAAAATTCACTAAGTGTGTGTTAGGATCCTCATCCTGCAAACCATCAAACTGAACAAACTGTTTATCATCTATATAGTGTTAGGTTTCAGTTCAAAATTATTGGCAGCAATAGTAGGCCTAACAATACTTGACTCAGTTCCTGTTAAACTAGGTTTAGCATAATTATACATAGTACGTGGAACATGATTTTCAGCCATCTCTGGAGGTGGCGGATTATTCTCAGCCATCTCTTCCGTAGTATTTATTTCGGCTTCTTACTCTTCTTCTATGTAGTTTAAGCTTCACCTTATTTTTCTGTGATTTCTATGAATGGTACCTTCAATATCACTGTCGTAAAGTAGGGGTCCTGTCAGGTTCCTTCTAGTCATAAACTAGAGGTACCTGAAATAAAGAAAATTAGAAAAACAAAAAAAAATTAAAAAAAAAGACAAATATGGCTAAAGTAATAAAAATTAAGAGTTCTTAATATTTCAGCTCCGCAGCAATGGCACCAAAAACTTGATCGTTGTTTTCGCGGTGTCAAAGTCTTCAAATTTATATAAAGAATGACCAAACCTGGAAACTAACTATGACAACTATTTGAGGCAAGCGTACCTATCGCACAGTAGTATGGTTAAGGCAAGATCGGAATGTTGAACCCAAAGGAACCAACAGTACTAATACTAACTCTCTTTTTATTATTTAGCCTAAGAATTAAAGTTTTTATCTAATCTAAAATTAATTAACTACTAAACTAAAGACTCTAAGACAAAGAAGAATGAAATTAGGAAAATAACTTGAGGAAAAACTAATTGATTAAGACGACACCCAAGGAAGAATCCACCTAGACTTCACTTGTTATCTAACTCTAAACCAGATGATTTATTCATTTGACTTGATCCGTAAGATTCCTTAAGTTATATTAATCCCTCTCGAGGTGACCAACGTCTAACCCTAGGTTGATTAATTGAAATCTCTTTCTAATTAAAACCCCTAGAATCGCATTAACTAGATCTATGGACTCCCATATTAGGTTTCACCCTAATCCGGCAAAATCTCGTCACCCTATCTCTAGGCGCGCAATCAACTCCGCTTAATTTTGCTAGATCTACTCTTAGGCAGTGACTTTTGCTCCTCCACCTAAGCACATCATACTTGAATTAATATCCCAAAAATATCAACATAAGAATTAAGAACAAGTCAAATATTTATCATATAGTTCAGCAAACGATAACAAGATTCATCTTAGGTTTCATCCCCCTCAGGGATCTGAGGGTTTTGTTCATAATAATAAAAGAAAAATTTCAGAAGAAAAGAAAGGATTAAGAGCCCCAAATTACATGATTCAAGGCTTAAATAATCCAAAAGCATGCTAAATGTGGGCTTAAAATATGTTACTTTTATGGTTTATCAATAAAATAAAACATAAGAAATCCCTGAAACCCCCTGAAGGAATTGAAGGAGAGATCCTCCGTCTTGAGTATGATTCTGGCTTCATGAGATAAATCAACTGGCTATCTTCTAGTAAATCCCCACAAATCTGCCCTCTTTGGCCTAGCTGAACGCCCTTTGACTAGAGCCTTGGGTTCCGACTTCTGTCGAACTCTCGTTTAGGTTGTCCCCTAAGGTGTTTATATGGGCTTTGAGGTGCCTTACTTGGCCCTTAAGTATCCTAATCCAAGTGGAATTCCTACTAGGGTGTTTAAATAGGCTTTAGAATGTGTTTCTTTGCCTCCAAGTATCCTATTCCGAGTAAAACTCCTTCTGGCCGCGGTAGGGACACGCCCATGGTACACGCCTATGTGAATCGTGGCCAGGCTGTGTTCGAGACTGTTGAATGAGGCACGACCGTGTGGTCTTGGGCCCATGCCGTGTGGATTTCATGATATAGCCTGTAACACCCCAAACCCGGCCCATGCAGTATGATCGGATCTGATATGTCACATGAAGAAAACGTATGAAGAACATGTGATTCTTACTAAAGTAGGCGTTATTTGGATATGATTTTAAAAAGCAAGTTTGGTTATAAATATTTGATAAAATACTACTAATTTTAAGAGGTGGATTGGTAGATCGAAAACTTAACTAGTGATCTTATAAAACCATGACTTTGAAAATAACGTTAATAATTCGAAAGAGAATTTTTGAGTTAAGTTATTTGTAAAAGTTTGTTATGAAATCTATTTGTTAATCTATTTTGGAAAACCTTTATTATGATTTTTAGAAAATTCCCATTTAAAACAATTCAAGAGAGAAATTAAGTACGGCTAAACACAAAACCAAATAAAAATATCCTAGAGGCCTTATTACAACTTTAAAACCCGAAATAGTAAAAGTGATAAAATAAATGAAAGAAGCAATTTAAAGTTTAAAAACACCATTTCTGAAGTATGGCCTCCACCGAGTCATCCATGGCCCAAGTTCTCATCAATGAGCATTACCTATAAGGATTAAGAAAGAAAATGGGGGTGAGTTACAAGAACTCGGTGCATAATCCCCCTTATCGTCATCCACTAGGCCTGAACCCGCTTAGGAATGTCTTGGGCCTAAGCCCAATTACATAATAATATTTAAATGAAATGTATGCAGCCCATCCCATCCATCCATCACACCCCCGACCAGCTAATCACACTTGTGGGGATCAAGTCAACCCACCCCGCCGCTCACACCAATTTGCAGTCGAGCTGCTATATTATATAATTATTGTGGCCATGCCACCAGATTCATAAGTAAGCATAATATTGAACAAATTGTGGCTATGCCACTAGGCTACACTGCTCTCCATACAATTATTCCCATCCAATGCAATATGGAAAAATGCCACATACATAATAAAATATCCACATGTAAATAACAACCATTTATCTAGTGAATTGATATGGTGAATCGGCCTATTATAGCATCTTGATAGTTCGGTCCACTAAGGCATTCTAGCAAATCGGCCCATAGGGGCATTTTGGTAAATTGGCCTATAAGGGCATTTTGGTAAATTGGCCTATAAAGGCATTTTCGTAAATCGGCCCATAAGGGCATTTTTGTAAATCGACCCATAGGGGCATTTTTGTAATTCGGCCCATAGGGGCATTTTGGTAGATCAACGCTTTCAAGGCAATTAAACGATTCGGCCCGTTAAGGCATTTTGATAAAACGGCCCATTGAGGGTATATTCGTAATTCGTCCCGTAAGGGCATTTTTGTAATTTTATAAATTAATGCCGATTTTGACAAATCTTATTATTAACGATGTTTAAGCAAATCACTCAATTCATACCATATTACCGTTATTAAGTTCTTAAGCAACATCGACCGATTTTTCTAACATGATGATAAATCACAGATTAACAGGATTTCGGTGTGAGATTACACACCTGATTATGGTAAGGACTAAGCTTTCTTGATCGTCGGCACCTAAATCACCATTACACTCGATTAACCAACGAATGAGGTTTTATTAATCCAAATCTAAATCAGACGATCTAAAATGCTTACCCTTAGAATCGTGAACAACCACGATTTGTCTATTCTCATCGGATGATGGTCCACAACCCGGTGGAAAATCTCGAACTGCAGATACCGCCCTTCATTTGAACTTAGGAGTAGGAACCGTAAATCCACTACCTTTATACCCTCCTATCGATTTTCCTTTCAAATCGTTACCACATGCCTCTATTGAAAAAGTCTCGGTCAGTTAAATACTACTATGAGAGAAAGTAGTAGTTTAGAGATAGGATTCGGCTTACCACTATTTTCGAAGGATCAATGAGTGAATAAGAACGAGCGATTTAGTCCCTAAAAATAATCGATTAGTCAAATCAATCGATTCGTTTTAACGAAATAACCAAGTATTGAGATATCGAGATGAACCTTGAAGAAATCCCTTACCTTGACAATAATAGATCCACTACCTCCGATTGGACTTATGACTAGAGATGAATCAGCAAGGATGATATTCGGCTTTCCCACCATAACACTACACTAGGGGAAGAACATGATGTGAGAGAGTAGGAGAGATATGTTTCGATAAAGAAACAAGGTGAAATAACCGAATAGTGATGGACACACATATTCAGCTAGGAAGAAAAAGAAAATGAAAATGAAAAGAGGGGAATAAGGTCACTTACCGATTCGGTCAAATAAGAGAGTACTCAATACGAAAGAAAAAGAAATAATGAAGAAGAGATTAAGTGTTAATCGATTTCGCTAATGAAGAGAAAAGAGAAAAAGAGATGGAAAAGAAGTGTTAGGGAGTTCCGGCTAACACCAAGGAGAAGATGATCAAAATGAGGTGAGTGTTTCGGCAACAAAGGAAGAATAAACAAATATAGATTGAGGGGCACGACACAACAAGGGAACAATATGAACAATGGCTACTGTGTTTCGGCCAAAACAAAGCAAAAAGGTGCACAATATTGGCTTTAGAGTTTCGGCAAGTGAGGGAAGAAATTGGAAAAGAAAACACCAAAAATGCTAAAAGAAAACAAACCTTACAAGCACCAAAATTGCAAAATGTCTATAGGAAATTCAGTTCCCTCTTTTCTCCCTTACCAAAACCGTGTATCATCTTTACCAAAAAAATGAGTGTTGACCAAATTCTTTCCCTTAGGCAACTCCTAATATTCGGCTAACATGTCCCCCTCCCTTATCCCTTTCTTTGATTTCTTTCCTTCTTTTTCCCTTGCTTTCCTCCTTGCCATATTTTCTTAGTCTTCTTTCCAACATTAGAAAAGTCTTCCTTTCCTTATTTATAGCCATGATCGACACTTTGGAAAGAAGCACAAAAATTAATCAAAATAATTTGCACTAGGTAGGATTCGAACCCCTTCCCTCCATGCTCTCCACTTGAAGCCACACCACTCCATCATGTGCTCCATTTATGCTAGCAAAATACACTCTTATTTCTTTAAGTCTTGTCACCACTTACCTTCTTTCTTAAAGTGCTTAAACACAAAAAATTTGCTAAGGCTCAACTCAACACCAAGCCTTCTTGAGACCCCTAAACATACACAATTAACACTCTTAACTAGCCTAACACATGATATAATGCAAAACATAAAATCCCAAATTTTAGGATGTTACATAGCCCATTTACTCTGTTTTGGGCCCGTTTTCCGTTCTTTTCATCATCCGGTGCTCTTCTGAGTATAAAACATGAAAATAAAGGATTAAGAGCACCAAAGTACATAAATCAAGGCTTAAATAATCCAAAAACATGCTAAATGTGGGCTTAAAATATCTTATTTTTACGGTTTATCAGTTTCGTTGTATATTCATTTGCGAATAATTCTTTTGCACATCATAATATAGGTGGGGGCGAATAAAACCTTAAATAAAGTGACATTAATACACGCATTAAAGCCTTCATTAATTTCTTATAATTTTATTTTTATTGCCACAATCAACATTTTTCTTATGCGGACATGATACCTTGCTATTGCATATCACTTAAGGAAAATTTAATATTAAATTTAGCCTCCTGGTTTTGGAGATTTCTTCATCCTCACTCTCTTTCTTACTTCGTTGCAAGGATGTTCATGTAGACTAGCTGATATATAGTTGTATTGTTTCTTTATTCTTATTGAAACACATATTGCGTCTTTCTTGCCAGTACTATAACTTTAATAATCATTACCAATATGGTTTGGCTCTTGCATGTTTTGAGGATATTAGCGTGTCATTTGGCCCAGTTAAAGGCTATTATTGTTGTTTCAATTTGAGATTTCTATCTTCTAGTTTTTCTTCTTCTTTTCTTCTTTTGGTTTCCTACCATTTATATGCTTGTTGTAGTATTTCTCCTCAAGTTAATTTGGGTAATAAATAGAATTTATTGGATGCAGTGCCATTAATCTTACCAACATTATATCTCACCATCTTCTTGCTTTCTTTTAGAAGCTTTATAGGGCATGATTAGAGAAGAGTGTACCTATCTTGAAACTCCTATTTTGGGAGATGCAATTTGCATATTTTCCATAAGGCCTACACTGTTACATGTTGTGTTAATGAGGAGATCTTTACGTATTGCCCTCTCTATTTATTTCATCAGTCAAGTTGGATGTACTTTTATGAACTTAAAACCGAACAATCACATTTTTCTTTTCTATAACCTCTTTTTTCAGGTTTGATAACATCTTTCATGAAGTTGAGACTCCTCCATGGACAGCCTTCGTTATTTGTCTCCCTTTATTCCTAATCCATTGCAACAAATTTTGACCTTTTAACTGTAGTGATAGTGTCATTAGCCTTGTAGCGAGCCCAACATACCAGCTACTCCCACCCATGATTTTGAATTTTAAATACTTTATTTAATTGATTTTGATGTTTTAAAATTTAAAAAATAAATAAAAAATTATTAAAGAAAATTAATCTTTTTACGAAATTAATATCGAAAAAAATTAACTGTCAGTCGATTTGTTACTATAATATCGAAATTAATTAAAATAATCTTTTTCTGAATTTTATTTTTTATATTTCCAAGTAGTTCATAATGAATTCAATTCAAATAACTCATATTTAATATATTTTACGAAACTTAAATTTATTTTGATTATATAATATGGAATCTTTCATGTTAAGCTAAAAAAAAAAAAAAAAAAACCCTAACATTCTTCATTTAGGTAAGCAATTGATAATATGTTTTTATTTGACATGAAAGATAAAATTAATTAATTAAATTAATTGTAAGAATTTTTCTTTATTTTTATCCTAGCATAGCTAAGCATGTAGAATTCTTAGGTTTGTTCTTATGCTTTTCTTAAGATTTTGATTTTGCTATTTTGCATTAACTGAGTTGTTAATAGTATGTTGTGTGATGTTTCTTCTTAGGTATTCACTCAAGTATAATTTCTTTAGTTAGCAATAGAGTAGTTCTAGTAATGTTTTACATGGTGCCAATTTTATCGAATTTTGATTGACTGTCACCAACTACTCAAAACTCTAGTGTAGCATCCCGAAATTGGGCCTAGTAGGATTGGGCCCAATGGGCCTTGAGCGTAGTAGCGTTTAAAATTTCTGGAGAACAAGAGATCGGCTTAAATGCAAGTTGGACCTATTAGATAAGTGATTTTGGAAGGTTAGGGGGCTTCTATGAAATCCCGGGATCAAACTTTGGCTTTAAGGAAATTTTGGTTTTAGGCGAGAAAAACCCTAGGAGTTAGTAGGTAGGCTTTAAGAATAAAATGTGGAAGAAAATGACACAAGTGGAGTGTGTGGTGTAGTGGCAAAGTGACGCCACATAAGAGGCAAGGGGATGACGCCACAAGGAAGGAAGGAGGCTCTTGCATTTTGGTTTCTTTTTATATGGACCTTAGTATTTGGCTATAGATTTATATTTAGTTGCGCATGGTGTAAGACACAAGAGGAGCTTGCAACTTAGTGGCTAGCTGCGTGGATTATGTTGCAAGGGAGCTTGGGTTCGAATCTCATGAGAAGCAAGGGAGTATTAATTTTGTGAATTGGACGGGAAGAGTTTGAGTTAGATTTAAACTCTACTGACAAAGGGATCCCACAAAGGAAAGATACAAAGAAGGAAGGTGAGAAGCTAACTATATATAGAGCATTCTAGGAGGAGAGTGAATATACCTTGGTGGGTGTTTGGGCGCAAGAGTTGTCGGAGCGCAGATAGCACCAGATTCCTATCAGGTGTGTAACTCTCTCTACTCTAGTTGTAGAGCGGCAAATGCCGAAGTACCGGTCAAGGCAATAGTAGCCACACGAGCGTGCGAGTGCACGTGTGGGGCTTTAACGCGATAGTTGAGGCCATCAGTAGTATTCTTGTGGGTTGAGGCTGCTTGAATAAAATGTATGATGGTGTAGTATATAGTGAACTAGACTAGGTGTATCTCATATACGTGGCTAGATTTGTGTTAGGTAGGCCACACGAGCGTGTGGGCCCGAATGGGCCGAAATCAGGTTTTAGGCCCAATCGTTCGGTATGACCGAAAATGGTAGTTGAGTCGCTTGGGGCGACATTAGGCCTTCGGAAAGGCCATTGCAGGTGCGAAATTACTTAAGTACCCTCGATAGGTAAATTATGAAAATACCCATGCTAGGTAAAATTACGGTTATACCCTTAGAGGTTGATTAGCTTGATTATGTTGTATTATGTCTATCTGATTATGATGGTAATTCATGTTATACTTATATTTGATATATGTTTTGCATACATGTCCTACTACATACATGAATTATTATGTCATGACATGTTGGATGGGTTGGGGTATGATGAGAAGAGGGAGGAAACATGATCTCTTTTAGACTGTCACCAGTGGTTAGGTACCTCAAGTGGGTTGGCCCCACATATTATTATTCTGTGACTAAGTCTCAGTGGTTTGGAACCACCAGTGGTTAGGTACCACATATGCTTATTTTTGTGACTCATCCCAGTGGTTTGGTACCACAGTGGGTTGGCCCTACATATCGATATAAGGGATCGTCACCAGTGGTTAGGTACCACAAGTGGGTTGGCCCCACATATGATTAATCTGTGACTTCGGTCACCAGTGGTTAGGTACCACCAGTGGCTAGGTGCCACAAAATTTGGGTAGACTTGGGAGACTCGGATGGATAGGTTGGATGTGTAAGATCCTAAAATTGGGCCTAGGAGAATTGAGCCCAATGGGCCTTAGGCGTAGTAGCATTTAAAATTTTTGAGAACGACATTAATGCAAGTTAGACTTATTAGATAAGTGATTTTGGAAGGTTAGAGGGCTTCTATAAAGTTCCGGGATCAAATATTGGCTTTGGGGAAATTTTGGTTTTAGGTGAAAAAAACCCTGGAAGTTGGCAGGTAGGCCTTAAGAATAAAATATGGAGAAAATGACACAAGTGGAGTATGTGGTGTAGTGGCAAAGTGATGCCACATAAGAGGCAAGGGAGTGACGCCACAAGGAAGGAAGGAGGTCCAAGGTTCAAGTCTTGGCTTTTGCATTTTGGTTTCTTTTTACTTGGATCTGGCCATAGTTTATATTTAGTTGCGCATGGTTTAAGACACAAGAGGAGCTTGTGGCCAAGTGGTTGGCAGCGTATATTATGTTGCAAGGGAGCCTGGGTTCGAATCTCGTGAGAAGCAAAGGAGTATTTATTTTGCGGATTGGACGGCAAGAGTTTTAGTTGAATTTAAACTCTACTGACGAAGGGGTCCCACATCGGAAAGACACAAAGAATGAAGGTGAAGAGCTAGCTATATAAAGAGCATTCCAGGAGGAGAGTTAACATACCTTGGAGGGCGTTTGGGCACAGGAGTGGTCGGAGCGGGGATTAGCACCAGACTCCTATCAGGTGTGTGTGTACTTCTCTACTCTAGTTGTAGAGCGGCAAGTGCCGAAGTGCCGGTCACGGCAATAGTAGCCACAAGAGCGTGTGAGCACACGTGTGGGGCTTCGACGCGTTAGTTGAGGCCATCAGTAGTATTCTTGTGGGTTGGGGCTACTTGGGCCGCGATGGGCCAAAGTGGGCCCAATGGGCTCGTGGGCCCTTATGAGTAAATTGTGCGATTGTGTAGTATATAGTGAACTAGACTAGGTGGAACTTATATACATGGCTAGATTTGTGCTAGGTGGGCCACACGAGCGTGTGGGCCCGAATGGGTCGAAATCGAGTTTTAGGCCCAATCTTCCGGTACGACCAGAAATGGTAGCTGAGTCGCTCGGGGTGACATTTGGGCCTTTGGGAAAGGCCATTGCAAGTGCAAAATTACTGAAATGCCCTTGGTTGGTAAATTACGAAAATGCCCTTAGTAGGTAAAATTACAATTATGCCCTTAGAGGTTGATTAGCTTGATTTTGTTGTTTTATGTCTATCTGATTATGATGGTAACTCATGTTATTCTTATATTTGATATATGTTTTGCATACATGACACATTGCATAATATCTGAATAATATGTATGTTGCATGGGCATATGGGTGATATGATATGAAAGGGGAAGTGTTCCGGTGGTTTTTACCACATTATCTGGTGACTTATGTCACATATTATGTATCCGGTGACTTTTGTCACATATTATGAATCCGGTGACTCTGTCACATTATCTGGTGGCTATGCCACGATTATAAGGGCGATGTGCGATTGATCGCAGACGCGCCGATGGTGTGTAGCGGATGGAGGGTCGATTTAGTAAATCCCACGGTGTGATTGGGTGTGCGGATGGTGTGTAGAAGATGGATACCTAGGTGGGTTCGGGACTGCATTGTCATTCTTATATGTACATGTGATTTAATATGCTATGGTTCGATATGCTATGTTATGGCTTATGGCCGAATATGACTAAAGAATGGGTTTTGCATCATTTGGCATGTGTTATCTCGCTATCTTTGTGATATTAGGGCTACGCGATTCGATTTATGTGTGCTTCGCCAAGTATGTTATTGTGAGGGCTAAGGCCCAATCCGTACGTGGGCTTAGGCCCGATTACCACTAAGTGGGAAACACACACCGAGTTTTCATAAACTCACCCCTCTTTTAAATGTCTCTGTAATTATTAGGACAGCTGATTTGGGGAGCCGAGGCAGACTTGTGGTGGCCCTGCAATGTTTTCTCGTAAACTCGTTCCTTATATTTAAACTTACATTTAATTTTGGGATTTTGATATGTAATAAGGCCTTTGGTATTTTATTTGGTCTTAGCTTTCAATTTGGTTACTGTTTATTATTTAATGTTCAATATGGGATTTTCCTGAAATGATAATAAACCGTTTTATTCAAAATTACTTAAACTCAATTTTCACAACAAATACAATTTTATTCAAATTAATAACAACTTTGTAAAGTGGGCATTAAATGAATCGGCTTTTATAAACAAACCCACAAAACGTGGAGTTTCAAAAAGAATACGAACTTTTTAACAAACGCACAGTTTTTAAATAACCCTTTTATGTGGCATGCCAAATTCGGTCGTAACGTTTAGGCCGGGTTTGGGGGGTTACAGGATGGGTTGCATGACACACATATTTGCATATGGATCTATGTAAGAGCTTAAAATCTTTTGGAGGGGGATTTATACACTGAGTCTCAGTGACTCACCCCTTCCGTTACTTTTTGCAGATAATTCCTAGATCGCGGATATGGAGCCGAGATGGACTCGAGGTGGCCATGCTCAATATTTCAATTTTTTATTTTAATGATTATTTCGGTTTGATTTTATTTTAAGTTTGGTTTTCAGTTGTGTAATAAGGCCACTTAGATTTTATTTTGGGATTATTCATTTTGTTTAAATTTCCTTAAAATTTTGTTTAAACATTGAGGACATGTCTAATAAACTATGAAATGGACGTTTTTCAAAACTTAAATAAACTTTCAGGATTTCCAAAATTTTAGCATCAGGTAAATAGCAAACAAGTAATTACAACAATGCAACCCTATATTTTCTTTGTAACATCCTGAATTAATGGGTCTATGCGTTTAGTGTAAGGATATGTTTAATATGTTAATTTAAGTGATAGGGATCCAAATTGGGCTCAAGATGTGGTCAAGGCCTTGGTGAAATTTGTGTTTGGGCACTATAAGGTTTAAAAGGGTGGTATCTATGTTTAAAATATCAAAATGCGCTTGTGGCCCAGTGGCCAGTGGCTCCACTTAGGGAGCAAGGAGGTGACACCACACAAGGGACTAAGGGGCCCAAATTTAAGTTTTATGGAGCCCAATTCTTTTAATTTAAGTTAGCTAAATTTCGGCATTATGGTTAGGTAGAGTGGACGGCAACAAGGCTCAAAAATAAGAGGATTTATGTGAAAGGGATAATGTAGATATTATAGTTGATAATATGGAAGATAAGGGAGGAAATTTAGGGTTCTATCTGCTGGTCACTGTGATGGCCAAATTTCAAACTCTGAGGGGGAGGAAACTTTAAATAGTCAGGTGAGGGTTCTCTTCTTTATTTTTTGGCATTTAGAGTTTCCATCTTTTCTTTCTCTTCTTTCTTCTAAAAGCCAAAAAACTCCATTAGTCTTTTCTCTTCTTTCTTCTAAAAGCCAAAAACTCCATTATTCTTTTCTCTTCTTCCTTCTAAAAAGCCGAAACCTCATAATCCTTTTTCTATATTTCTTTTGATCCTTGTTAAGGCCGAACCTACCCCCAGTCTGCCAAAATTCTCTTTTCTTCTTCCTGCCGATTTCTTTATTTAAAAGCCGAATCTCTATAGATTTCTTCAAATCATCTTCTCTTCTTGATTTTCGCAAAAAGCCGAAATCCTCTGGGAGTAGCCGAATCTTCTCTAGTAAGGTGAGTGTCGACTCTTGTTATTCCTTAAGATCTCTTTCGGTTTTTGGAAGACAAAGCCGAAAAGCTAATGGTTTAATGATTTTATGTATTCTCTTGTTGGGCGATATTCGGGAATTGAAGTAGATCTCTTAGATCTAAAAGCCGGAAACACTAGTCCCTGAATCTCATATCACTTTTCGGGATTTCAAGGTAAGGATTTCAATTCTCCTTAAGATGATTAACCGTTTTCTTTTTGGTAGTTGTGCCTTAACCTAATGTTTCGTTACCGGCTTCTGAACAACATCTTAGGCAGATAGCAGTGGTGTTGGCTACGGATAGCGTCAACTTAGAAAGTCTCGTTCTAACGGTAATCAGGTGTGTAGATCTCTAACACACTAATAATCTGTATGTATATATATGTGATGGCTAAAAGCCAAAAAATAGGCTGTATGAACAGTCGGGTTACCCAGAAAGGGTAGGCAAAGGATGCCAAGTATGTAACCATAGAAACTTCTCTATGTGTATTGATGTATGTGAAAGACTGTAATCTCTTAGGTAGTATATTGTTTGATTTTGCATGAATGTATGCATGGGATGGGTTTGATATGGAAAGGGGAAGAGCGTGATTGGTCACATGGTGATCGGTGGTAGAAAACCCACGTAATGAAATGTTAGGTCACATGGTGATCGGTGGTAGTAAACCCACGAAATGAAATGTTAGGTCACTTGGTGATCGGTGGTAGAAAACCACGTTAAAATTCCTGATTGATAAGGAATAGGCAGTATGACTGTTGATATGGTGTGTACCGGTTGGTGGGTTGATTGTAGAAATCCCCAATGTGTGATGGTTGGTACGGGTTGGTGTGTAGAGGATGGATTTCTAGGCTGGGTTGGGCCATGATGCATATATAGTTACCCTTGTATACGGGCCAAGGCCCATACTGTGTTTATGGGCTTAAGCCTTTTATGTGTTTTCAGGATTTGCACACTGAGTCTTGGTGACTCACCCTTTATTTTCCTTAACTTTTCAGATGAGCAGTAGATCGTGGACATGGGGGCCGAGACGGGCTCGAGGGGCCATCAAGTTTTTATTTCCATAGATTATTTTTGGTTTTTCCTTTAAGTTTTTATTTTGGGAATATTTATGTAATAAGGCTACATAGCTTATATTCACCTAAGTAGTTTTTAATATTTGCAACTGAAATTATGTCAAAGGTTTAATTATACGAAATAATAATAATACAAAGGTGTTTTTTTTTAAATGTCACCTATTTAGTCAAATATTGTCTAATTAACTTACGATTTCCGAAACCAACAAACCAAAAGTTTCCAATGTACAACCCGTAGCATACCAGATCTGGTCAAAACGTATGGGCTGGGTTTAGGGTGTTACATTCTTTTTCTAAACTAAGTCTCAAAATAATTTCAACGATTCACGCAATACCAACTCAAGTTTTTAAATACTCCAAAGTTTTCTTTTCAACTTAAGATGACAACTTGATTTCCAAAAATGTTTTCTTCCCTGTGACATGCCAGATTCGGTCGTAGCGTTTTGACCAAGTTTGGGGTGTTACATCTAGTTTTGAGAAATTGTCTTTCTTTTGGTTATTTTCTTAAATACTATTATCTAAGCCATTTGCAACCTAATACTCTAAAAGTGATAGTTGAAGGGTGGCCAATATTTGTAACAACCAAAAATATAGGAGGTTAATTGTAAAGAATGACTAAGAAGTGACTTAGTCTTGATGGAAAAGTATTTAGTGCATTGTTTAGAGATCTTAAGTTTTATTCATTGCATTCTTATTTCTTTTCATTTTCATTTCAGCAAACTAGATTATAAAACACTCCAAAAATAAATATTAAATGGGGTAAACACATAACAAGAATGGGTAGTAGCCCAAATGGTTAAATAGCTACTCCTTTCTTACATTTTAGGTTGAAGCCATGCCAAAACTCCCCCATTTTTCCTTTTAATTTTGACAATAAGGGTAAATAATCCTGCAAACCCTTAAAAGTTCAAAAACCTAACTATTTAGTCACATTTCCCTAATTAGATTATGTAACACCCCAAACCCGGCCCAAACACCACGGTCGAATTTGGAATGCCACTGAGGAAAAACGGTTGAAAAGATCTCCTCGTAAGGGTGAAAACATAAAAATTTGTTGTCATTTGTAAAATTTTGTGTATTTAAAATTCTAAGTAAAACTATGTTGTTGAAAGCTTCCGAATTTAAAACTTCAATATAGGTTTTTAAAATATAAATTTCTTTTAAAGTATAAATCACTTCCAAATATTAGCTCGATCTTCAATCCAACTTAACATAATAAAAATTCCCAAAATACTTTAAGTGGCCTTATTACAATAAATAAATACTCCAAGTACTGAAAATATAAATGCATAAAACATTAAAACATCTTCTGCATGGCCACCTCGTATCCGCTCCAACCCGGTCCAAGCATCATGTATCACCTGCGATGTTTGGTAAAAATTTGGGTGAGTCAAACAGACTCAGTGTGTAATTAGTCCACAGCTTTCCACACATGGGCTTAGCCCACAACCACACCACATATCAGATTATAATGTAATTAATCCACATGTTTCCACATATTGGGCTTGGCCCATTTCCACACCAATCCACATACCACACAGGTTTATGCAAAATGCACCCAACCCAGCCTAGGGTCCATCCTCTACACACCCCCGTATCCAGCCACCACACACCAGGGGATTACTAAATCAACCTTCCAACCTCTACACACCAATTTGGCAATTAATGCCGTCCACGTGAAATCAATCACAAATAGTCCACAACGAGACCTCAATCAGTGCCAATCCACGATGTAGCTCGTAGCTAACATCAAACCACGATGAGGCACAGAGCCATCACCAAACCACGATATGGCACAAAGCCGATACCAATCATGATGAGGCACAGAGCCACTCATCGATCCATGTGAGGCTCGTTGTAACACCCCCAAACCCGGCCCACGAGCCTTGACCGGATCTGGGTATGTCACTGCGGAAAGACGGTTGAAAATCTTTTTGACTTTTGAATAAAGCATGGGAATTGATTAACTTTTGAAAACCATGTCCATTTTAAAATTATAAATAAAACTTTGTTATTATTCAATGCCCATATTAAAACTTTATTAAACATATATATATAATTTGAATAAATAAGTTGCTAAAATAAAATCATCTTTACCTGGTAATTTAATTTTAGTCAAACCATAATTTAAAATAATTCCAAAAAAAATAATAATAAGGCCCTTATTACAACTCATACTTAAAACAAAGTATTTAATATTAAAAATGTTTATATAATTAAAATATCTTCTTCTGCATGGGCCACCTTGCATCCTCCCCGAACCCGGTCCAAAGTCTACGCATCACCTGAAATGGTTGAGAAAAATTGGGTGAGTCAACAGATTCAGTGCATAATCATCTCACATGCCTCCACATATGGACTTGGCCCATATCCACACAGATCATACAATCAGTCATGCCACTATGTATCCCAGCCCATCCTAAATCCATCCGTTACACCAACCATAGCAGACTCCCTGCCCAAGGCCGTGGCTAATCCACCGATCACAACCGAGTGATCCCACATATCTTACCTCGGCAGCACTGCTGCACGAGGCCGTGGCTGAGCCACCGATCACATCGTGATCCCAACAGTAATTTGTCTACGGTGATGTACTCAGCTATCAACCGCCGAGATGGGCACCTAGCCAACATCTCCCTTGATGAAGCACACAGCTATCCATCAAGCGCTAATGTAACACGAGGCTAACATTAGACCACGTACATCCATGTGTACTCCCTTCCTTCCTTGATCCAATCCAATTCCCATGCACGCATGCCAATATAACATGTCAATTCAGCATATAACACAAGTACAAATCACATGCTCATTACCATATCAAACAGGCACCATAAATAATTTAATGTCACAAATGACTAACCTGTTACCGATTACCCCAAACATGGGTATCCATTACTTTAGCCTTTAGTGTCGGCTACCATACATCATACATAGGTATATACGTTAATAATCAATTAACCGAAAAAAATAGTGCGATGATTACGCACCTTATTACTTGGAGTTCTAAACTTTCTATCCCAATGCTATCGTTAAACGAGACTACGGCTATCTGCCTATAGCTCTCTCCTGCTGATGGCCCACACCCCGGTGGCCAATCTCGAATTGCCGAGACAGCTCTTTTCTTAAACTTCGGTACAGGGACTTTCCCTTGCCCACCTTGACAGGTATTGGCCTCCATGAACGGCACTTAATCAGAATACTTCGTTAATTATCAATAAATGCAACTTTAACCAAATATCTAAAACTTAACCTACTTACTGGAAAGGTCTTGAAATCCCGGAAGCTACTTAATCGCTACCAAAACTCCTAAACGGTCACAGTCAGAATCGGTTATCAAATATATACCAAATATGGCCTTATGGCCGAATATTACCAGCCCCTTTACCTTACTTATCGCAATCCCGAAAGCTGCACTTGCTCCTGTACTGACGTAATTCCTGTTACACAACTATTAGAATCGGCTACTACTAAAAATATATGAGTAAATCCCTCCTTGGCCAAATACTTACCACCACCTTACCTTGATGAGTAGCCGAATTCAAACAGCCCCTAAGTGCTTCCTTACGCCGGCTTAACAATCGATCCCTTTGGCTAACAAGGATTCCGCCCACACTAGAATTGAGATCTAGCTTCAAGAACTTGCAAAATAGTGGAGAGGATGAAAGACTGAAAGGTTCCGCAATGGCTCTTAGATGGTGTTGGGGTATTCGGCAATGGCAAGTTTTGGAGGTGATTTCGGTTTAAGCAACGTTTAAAAGAAAGATGCAAAGGAAGAGGGAAATAGATACACAAAAGGTTATGCCCACTTTCGGTTTTGGCTACAAGAAATAAGAGAAAGAAAAGGGTTTCTTTGACTTACTTTCGGCAAAGGAAAAGAATAAGTGAAGAAAAGGGAAGAAACAACTTTCAGCAAAGAGGGGATAAATGGTAAAAAGGGTGGCAAAAGGGTGAGCACCCCCTATTTATAGAATTCGGCCACTCCCCCTACCCTTCATGGCCGAAAATGCCCTTAAGAGAACCCCCTAGCCGTCCAACACCTTCTCTTCTCATCCAATCCCTTTTTCTGCTCCTAAATTTCTTCACTAACACTCATTCAAAAAGTTTGAATGAGTCAAACTTATATCCAAACTTCCTAGCCGAATTTCAAAAATAGAAGACCAAGTCTTCCCTCATCTTTTCAGCATCCAAAAGCCGCCCAACTCCTCTCCCCCCTCTGACGCAAAAACAAAGGCCAAACTGCTGCTTTGCGCTTTGCACTCAACATTCTTGGCCCTTAGCACCCTTGAAGCGTCACTTCTCCATGCTCTTAGTGGCGTCTCCCTTGCCACTCTGCCAAGCCATTTCTTGTGTCTAATTCTCCTAAGTAATTCTCTTAAGACCCCTTTTAGCCAAGCTCCCCCTTTAAACACTAAAAACCAAAAATTTCCTAAGGCACCCTTTTACCTTCTAGGGTACTCCAAAGCCCTTAAAACTCATCCAACCCCACAATAAGCCTCCCATCAGTTGAGATATGCACTAAATGCATAACCCCTAGAACCAGGGTGTTACAATTCTACCCTCCATAAAAATAATTTCGTCCTCGAAATTACTTGATTAGACTAACGGTCGTACATCTTAATACACCACACCACGCTATAGCTGCGCACTCTGATCTTAAGGAGTTAACATATTTCTAGGCACAGTATCTATGTCCACGCTCAAGGTTCTAGATACTTTACTAGCCACAAAAACAAACTGCCATTATAGCGAACAAAGCAATAAAGAATATTCCAGGCATAAGAAACTTACCAGCTGACTCATCTGGTACATCATTATCATCTCTTCGACGAACTGCATAAATCAGACCTGGCTGACTTGCCTCAGTGCCACCATTACCGTAGCCTACTGCTCCACGACCTCGGCCGGAACCATTCCCTCCATGGTTCGGACCACGGCCCCTTGTCGCCTACTGACCACCTCTGCCCGGTTGCACATAACCTTGGTCTTCTATCCGAGCCCTATTCAGATCCTGGGGACAATCCTTAATCAGGTGAGACTTAGACTTACACCTGAAGCATTCTCGATCTCGATTCCAGCACTCGCCAACATGATACCTTCCACACCGAGCACACGGTCGATCTGGATTTGGCTTAGAAACACGAGCAGAAGTCTCGACCCTCGGTCTTTTCTGAAAGCTCTCAAACGAATCTGGGGGTCCAGAACTCCTCTTATCCCGGTTCCTCTCCTTATCTCTATTCTGCCTTACAGAGTCCTTAATTCCCTCAGCTACCTTAGCTTTTTCGACTAACACCGCGAACTCCCGTTCCTGGTGAGGAGCTATCAACAATCTTAGGTCATCCCTTAATCCGTCCTCAAACTGGACACATCGTTCATGTTCTGTAGCAACCACTCCTCGAGCATATCGGCTTAACCTTAGGAATTCAGCCTCGTATTCTGCTACGGACTTGTTCCCTTGAACCAGCCCAAGAAATGCCTTCCTCTGCGCATCAATATAATGGGTTCCAACATACTTCTTCTGGTACGCCGCTTTGACATACTCCCAAGTGAGATCCTCAGCTGTGGCACTATCCCGAACTGTTAGCCACCATTGGTATGCCTCGTCATGGCGGCGCCACCATTCCTTTCACTTTCTCCTCGGGGCTCGGATCGAGCTCATCCATAATTCGCTCGGTTGCTTCTAACCAATATTCGCGCGACTGGGGTGCACGCGACACGCCCGAAACACTTGACTCCATTAGCTCTGAGTCGCTCGGTCTGCACTTCCTTGCTCTCATATTTCCACTCGCTTCACCCACTATCTCCAAAACTCGCAAAGACACACCTGCGATATCGCATCATCATCCCCGTCGATCTTCTTCGCTCATTACCAAATCTTTGGTGGTGGAGGGGTACTTCATTTTCGGACCCTTGACCCGATCTAACGGGTTCCGACACGCCATTCTACTCGACCACGCCCCACGACGACCACGTCCTCTAGAACTCATTTCTAGCGCCTCGATTTAGTCGATTTAAGAAATTTTATGCATTAGAAATTTTGTTCCACTATTTATCCACGAGCAAATTTTATGAAATGAGGTTTTCAGAAGTGTTCTTTCGATCAACCAAGGTTTCAGTTCTAATTCAAAGAATCACATTCACTTTCACTTTCACACCATCCAACATACTATCATGGGCATTCTTATCCATTCCCCCACCCAGGGGTAATTTCGTCATTTTTCCTACAGGGGTATTTTGGTAATAAATCAAAGCGATTCCGAAGACTTTAATAAGTCAGGATTTTTTTTTGAAAAAAAATTCCCAAATCTGAAGAGTATTTTCGAAAATTTCGCAAATTGAGGGTATAACAGAATTTTGAGAACCAGGGGTACTTTGGTAATTTTGTCAATCAGGGGTAATTTTGTAAGTTTCCAAAGTCAGGATATTATTTTGAAATACAGAAATTTGGATACTTTTGCAAAGTAAGGGAATTTTATTAAAATTGGGGTTAAACCAGAAATTTTGAGAGTCAGGGGCATTTTAGTAATTTTTAACATAGGGGTATTTTCGTAAATTTCCTCAAATCAGAGTATCTTGATATTTTGAAAACTAGAGATTTTAATATTTTGCAAAGTAAAGTCATTTTAACAAAAGTTGAAGGTAGTGCGGTAATTTTATAATGCAGGGGCATTCTTGTAATTTTGCCACTAGGGCATTTTGGTAATTTTGGAAATCGATGATGCTTTAGAAAAATTTTCACAAGAATCTTTTACTACAGTAAAAAGGGTAATTTAAGGATTTTAAAACTAGGAATTTTATAAAACTGCACGGCTAGTTCCTTTCGGGTTTTAATAATTGGTTTAGCATATGAACAAGTCCTCTTGGTTAAGGTGAACCGTAGCTACGCACCAGGTAGGATTCGAGTAAAGAGGAGGTGAGTCGCCAGGACTGCTTAAATACCAAGCTCTTACTGAATACCACTCCTAGACATGCGTACAGTGGTTGCCACACCTTAACTCGGCGACTTACTTCACAGGTTTATTTAATAGCCCTTAAGTCTTATGCATATGTTTGAGTAGACTAGTCCTAGGGTTCATCAGATCCTAGTTCACTAATCTACGAGCCCAACTAAGCCCATAACAGTTCATGATAACAAATCACTTCAAGAGTCCGAAGTACTTACCTGGTGGACTTCGGGACGGAGGTACAGATGCCATGCCAGAATGACCTGAAATAAAAGTCTATATTTTGAAAAGCCCATTTTTAAAAACTGTTTTCGGCCCAACACCTCAAAGCCGAGTTTTGAACCGGGCTCTGATACCAAACTGTAACACCCCAAGACCCGGCCCACGAGCCTTGACCGGATCTGGGTATGTCACTGCGGAAAGACGGTTGAAAATCTTTTTGACTTTTGAATAAAGCATGGGAATTGATTAACTTTTGAAAACCATGTCCATTTTAAAATTATAAATAAAACTTTGTTATTATTCAATGCCCATATTAAAACTTTATTAAACATATATATATAATTTGAATAAATAAGTTGCTAAAATAAAATCATCTTTACCTGGTAATTTAATTTTAGTCAAACCATAATTTAAAATAATTCCAAAAAAATAATAATAAGGCCCTTATTACAACCCATACTTAAAACAAAGTATTTAATATTAAAAATGCTTAAATAATTAAAATATCTTCTTCTGCATGGGCCACCTTGCATCCTCTCCGAACCCGGTCCAAAGTCTACGCATCACCTGAAATGGTTGAGAAAAATTGGGTGAGTCCACAGACTCAGTGCATAATCATCTCACATGCCTCCACATATGGGCTTGGCCCATATCCACACAGATCATACAATCAGTCATGCCACTATGTATCCCAGCCCATCCTAAATCCATCCGTTACACCAACCTTAGCAGACTCGCTGCCCAAGGCCGTAGCTAATCCACCGATCACAACCGAGTGATCTCACATATCTTACCTCGGCAGCACTGCTGCACGAGGCCGTGGCTGAGCCACCGATCACATCGTGATCCCAATAGTAATTTGTCTACGGTGATGCACTCAGCTATCAACCGCCGAGATGGGCACCTAGCCAACATCTCCCTTGATGAAGCACACAGCTATCCATCAAGCGCTAATGTAACACGAGGCTAACATTAGACCACGTACATCCATGTGTACTCCCTTCCTTCCTTGATCCAATCCAATTCCCAGCACGCATGCCAATATAACATGTCAATTCAGCATATAACACAAGTACAAATCACATGCTCATTACCATATCAAACAGGCACCATAAATAATATAATGTCACAAATGACTAACCTGTTACCGATTACCCCAAACATGGGTATCCATTACTTTAGCCTTTAGTGTCGGCTACCATACATCATACATAGGTATATACGTTAATAATCAATTAACCGAAAAAAACAGTGCGATGATTACGCACCTTATTACTTAGAGTTCTAAACTTTCTATCCCAATGCTATCGTTAAACGAGACTACGGCTATCTACCTATAGCTCTCTCCTGCTGATGGCCCACACCCCGGTGGCCAATCTCGAACTGCTGAGACAGCTCTTTTCTTAAACTTCGGTACAGGGACTTTCCCTTGCCCACCTTGACTGGTATTGGCCTCCATCAATGGCACTTAATCAGAATACTTCGTTAATTATCAATAAACGCAACTTTAACCAAATATCTAAAACTTAACCTACTTACTGGAAAGGTCTTGAAATCCCGGAAGCTACTTAATCACTGCCAAAACTCCTAAACGGTCACAGTCAAAATCGGTTATCAAATATATACCAAATATGGCCTTATGGCCGAATATTACCAGCCCCTTTACCTTACTTATCGCAATCCCGAAAAGTCGCACTTGCTCTCAGATCGACGTAATTCCTGTTATACAACTATCAGAATCGGCTACTACTAAAAATATATGAGTAAATCCCTCCTTGGCCAAATACTTGCCACCACCTTACCTTGATAAGTAGCCGAATTCAAACAGCCCCTAAGTGCTCCCTTACGTCGGCTTAACAATCGATCCCTTCGGCTAACAAGGATTCGGCCCACACTAGAATTGAGATCTGGCTTCAAGAACTTGCAAAATAGTGGAGAGGATGAAAGATTGAAAGGTTCGGCAATGGCTCTTAGATGGTGTTGGGGTATTCGACAATGGCAAGTTTTGAAGGTGATTTCGGTTTAAGCAACATTTAAATAGGTACACAAAAGGTTATGCCCACTTTCAGTTTTGGCTACAAGAAATAAGAGAAAGAAAAGGGTTTCTTTGACTTACTTTCGGTAAAGGAAAAGAATAAGTGAAGAAAAGGAAAGAAACAACTTTCGGCAAAGAGGGGATAAATGGTGAAAAGGGTGGCAAAAGGCTGAGCACCCCCTATTTATAGAATTCGGCCACTCCCCCCTACCCTTCATGGCCGAAAATGCCCTTAAGAGAACCCCCTAGCCGTCCAACACCTTCTCTTCTCATCCAATCCCTTTTTCTGCTCCTAAATTTCCTCACTAACACTCATTCAAAAAGTTTGAATGAGTCAAACCTATATCCAAACTTCCTAGCCGAATTTCAAAAATAGAAGACCAAGTCTTCCCTCATCTTTTCAGCATCCAAAAGCCGCCCAACTCCTCTCCCCCCTCTGACGCAAAAACAAAGGCCAAACTGCTGCCTTTGCAGCTCAAACACTGGCCCCTTAGCACCCTTGAGGCGTCACTTCTCCATGCTCTTAGTGGCGTCTCCCTTGCCACTCTGCCAAGCCATTTCTTGTGTCTAATTCTCCCAAATAATTCTCTTAAGACCCCTTTTAGCCAAGCTTCCCCTTTAAACACTAAAAACCAAAAATTTCCTAAGGCACCTTTACCTTCTAGGGTACTCCAAAGCCCTTAAAACTCATCCAACCCCACCATAAGCCTCCCATTAGTTGAGATATGCACTAAATGCATAACCCCTAGAACCAGGGTGTTACACTTGTAGCTCTCACTAAACCACGTACATAAAGTACACCCTGTCCTTCTTTCATATATTTCATCCTGCCCCATGCACATGCAACATACGATAATGATGTGACAAAATAGTGCATGAACATGTTAATCAGGCATACCACACACATATACAGTAATAACCACAGTTTTCCAGCATTTAACACTGACCTGATTATCGGCTTACCCATTACGGGTAATTATCTCATTACTTCCACTGCATTAATCAGATATACTTAACACATGCAAATATAACATACAACCGGGAAAAGTGTGGGTTAATCACACACCTAATAACCTGAAGCGTTACGCTCTCAATACCGATGCTATCACTAAGCAAAACTACCGCTATCAGCCTATAATCCTGCCCTGCTGCTGGCCCATACCCCGGTGGCCAATCCCGCACTGCAGAGACTGATCTCCTCTTAAACTTAGGGATAGGGGTTACCCCTTGTCCTCCTTGACTGGTATTCGCCTCCATCGAATACACTTAATCAGAACATTTAGTTAATCGCCAATGTTAGTCTAACATAATGAATCTTAGAACTTATAGAATAACCTTATCGAAGTGAATCGGAATCCTGGAAACTCCTCTTAATCACTGTCGATCTGCCCCTAGATAACCACAGTCAAAATCAACTAACATTAATAAACAAAATGGCCTATGGCCGAATATCACAAACCACTTACCTTGCTTACCCAAATCCCGAAACTGTTGTTTGCTCCTTAAGTTGTCGAAATCCCTACTTAACCACTGTTAGAATCAGCTTTAACCCAAAACTCATGAAAGTGGTCTTTGGCCGAATGCTATATCTGCTTACCTTGATGAATCAAATCCCGAAAGAATCCTTAGTGCTTCCCCCCTTCGGCTACACACAAAAGAACACATATTATGGCACTAAGAACATTCGGCCATCCTTAGAAATCAAGGCCAACCCTTGATTTCGGCACACAAATGAAGAAGAGGCAAAAATCGATTACTAAAGGCAGAAAATACCTACCACCAAACACGATTAAGACTAGGAAAGATGATCGCCGGTCTTATCTTTAGAGGTCGCCAAGCGAACAATCACTACATCCAATAGATTCAGCTTTAGGGAATGACAAGAAAAGAATAGTTTTTGGGAAAAAGAGATGGTGCAAAAGGACATAAAAAGAAGAAGAAGAAGCTAGCCTACCACTTTCGGCTTTTGATCTAGCGACTGAAACAGCTCCAAGGAAAAGATGCAATCGGCTAAAGGCAAGGATGTTTCGGCTATGGCTCTTCAAATGGAGTTGTAGTTATAAGAAAGGAAAGAAGAATGGAAGGGGCTTAGGAGAACTCGGCAATGGTGAGCAATGGCAGAGAAGTTTCGGTTTTGTTGAAAAGAAGAGAAGAAAAGAAGTGATAGAGTGATTCGGCTATTGAGAGTTATGGAGTGAAAAGAAGAGAGAGGTGAGGGTTGGAGAAGTTTCGGCAAGTGACACTAGAGGAGAAATAAAAGATGGACACACTCACAAAGGAAATTTCGGCACCTACTCCTACAACACTTCCAAAGCCGAATATACACCTCCCTAGAGTCCTATATTCGGCCACCACCCTTCTCTCCTCTCATATCCCTTCTTTTGCTCCTAATTTTCCTCTTCCACACTCATTCAAAATAAATTGAATGAGTCAACACTTATCCCTTACCTTATAGCCGAATTTTAAAAGGAAAAGACTTGATCCATACTCATCCACTCAGTGGCCCATTGCCGTCCAACACTGCCTCACCTTGCTGCAAAAATAAAAGCACCCATTGCGTCCCATACTGCTCGAACCTGAGCCCTTCCACCCTGCTTGAGGCGTCACTTGCCAAGGCCCTAAGTAGCGCCTCCTTGCCACTCTTCCGAGCCCAATCTTGTGTCTTAAAACCCCTACAAATTTTCTTAAGGCCTCCTCTGCCTAGCTTCCCCTTTTTCAACTTAAACTCAATATTTTTCCAAAGCATTCCCCTTCATCCTAGAGTTCTCAAAACCCCTAAAACACCTCCAAACACACTCAAAGCCTACTAGCTCATGAATTGTGCATGAACGCATAACCCCTAAATCCCGGATGTTATACATTAGGATTTTTTTTATTCCAAATTAGAATTCCTCCATCTTTTCTCTATATCTTCATCTTTTCTTTGTTGCCCTTTTCTTTTCATCATACTTTTAATGCATTGTTGAAATATTAATGCCTTTCCCGAATCAAAGTCAATCTCCATTAACTCAATTTTATTTCAGAATTGAAATTGTTATTAGAAACATTCCAAATCCTAGCCAAGAATCAGTAAGTATGCTTCAATCTTGATGTTTAGATCTGAAATCTTTAAAAAATTTCTATCTAATGATAATCTTGCGATCGACTAAATGATCTTTCTCGATTTTTCTTTGAAACTTTTGACGATCTTATTTTATCTTGAAACCAATCATTAATCCTTGTGTAATTGTCGGTTGAAGGACCCGTTTTAGGTAACCCAGATCAAATTTGAACGAAAGAGACGTCGCTCGGTCTCTCAGTGAAAGGTGTGTGTTCTATTACAAGCAAAACAGGGCTAAACTCTACCTAGGATAGGACCACACGAGCGTGTGGACCACACCGCCTAGCCGCACGACCATGTCCTTTTTCAAAACCTAGGATAGTTCAGTTCTCACACAGGCACGACCTTCCATATAGTCTGTCACACGGGGCGTATGGACAATATGGCCTACCACACGACCACATGCTCTGGAAACCCTAGTGTAGTTTGTAAACCATACGATCTCATTCTGTTACATGGCCTAGTCGTACGGTCATGTGCCTCTATTTCTCAAAGTTTACAATTTTTCCCAAAATTTTATGATTTATTTAGTTTAGTCCCTAATAAATCCCTAAACAATTTTTAGTGTTTTATTTTAGTAAATTAAGTCCTTGATAATACGATTAATGTTAGAATCAATGATCTAGTTGACTGAATTATTAATATTATGAAAAAGTATGATATGTCCAGTTCAATCCTTCTACATTCTCTAAATTGCTTTTAGAGTTTTCCTTGCTTAAATAAGTCCCTGATAATGTGTGAATTCTGAAATTTGTGTTTAATGCCTTAAGTGCTATTATTAGAACTATTGAATGCAGTGCCATTAATCTTATCAACATTATATCTCATCATCTTCTTGCTTGCTCTTAGGAGATTTATGGGCCATGGTTAGACTAGAGTGTATCTATCTTGTAACTCTTCTTTTGGGATATGCAATGTGCATATTTTCTATAAGTCCTACATTGTTACCTGTTGTATAATGAGGCCATCTTTACGTATTGCCCCCTCTATTTATTTCATTAGTCAAATTGGATGTACTTTTATGAACTTAAAATTGAACAATCACTTTTTGCTTTTTTGTAACCTCTCTTTTCAAGTTTGATAACATCTTTCATGAAGTTGAGACTCCTCCATGGATAGCCTTGGTTGTTTGTTTGCATTTATTCACAATCTCTTGCAACAAATTTTGAAATTTTAACTTTAGTGATTATTTTATTAGCCTTGTAGCGAGCCCAAGATACCAACTGCTGCCACCCATGATTTTGAATTTTAAATACTTTATTTAAATGATTTTGATATTTTGAAGTTTAAAAAATAAACTAATCTTCTTTTAAATTTTATTACTTAGCAGATCAGTTGCTTGGGATAGGAAGAACTTAAACCCTAGGCCTGGCAAACCTAGGAAGTCATCTAGGTGGGAATTAACCCAAAATTGGTATTGCCTATCCATGAACCTCTTACCTCAAGTTGGTCTGGATTGTGAGGTCAAAAGATAAGTATTTATTGACAGCTCATTAGTTTAGTGGAAGATCGAGAGATCCTACCAGGTTAGTGACTAATTGATTGAGTAGAACCTAAAATAGGATTTAGTTATGACCACTAAAGCGAGCTAATCACTCATGCTTAGATTTTATTGAATCACATATTAGTTCTCCAGTTTTATTATTTTATGCAAGTTTGTTTCTTTTCATATAAAAACAATTATTTTTCACTTTATGATCATCGTACTATAATTTAAAATTACTAATTAGATCTATTTGTGTTTAGGTTAATATTAATTTAGTACTTGCCTCACTTGGGTATAATCCTCGAGTACTCACCTACTTCATTGTAGAACTATATTACAACCTGACCCGTATACTTGCAGACATCGCCTCAATTCTATATATATTTTTTAACAATATTCAGACTTTGGATTCTAGTACGTCCGAAGGTGGTTACTTTCCAAAGTGGCAATTTATCTGCAAATCAATGGTGGCTCGTCTACAAACCGTAGTGATATGTTAAATGAGTTCTGGGGCATTCATAAGTGAGGTGTGTAGAGGAGTTGGGTAGGACTTTTCTGTTAATTTGAAACTTCAATGCATTCATAAGCATGTGCATATAAAACTGTGAATACCAATATAGTGAAGTGAAATGTTTTATGTGAAAAACCATTAATCTGAGGTGCTTTATGGTTGTCTTTAATCTTAAGATTGCTAATTCATGTGCCTTGTTGGTTTTTTATTTTATTTTGGTTTTCTTGTGACTGAACTCACACTGAGCTTCATAGCTCACTCCTAATTAATTCTCATCCTTACAGATAACCTACAAGGTTAAGATGCGGACGCGACATATGGAGGGCTCGTGTAACACCTCAAACCCGGCCCATAAGTTTCGACCAGATTTGGTATGCTACGGGTTGTACATTGAAAACATTTGCTAAGTTGGCTTTAGAAAATCATAAGTTAATTAGACAAAATTTGAATAAACAAGTGACTTTTGTAAAGAAAACCTTGTATTATTATTTCGTATATTTAAACCTTTGACATGGTTTCATAAGTTGCAAATATTAAAAACTACTAGATGAAGGTAAACTATGGGGCCTTATTACATAAATATTCCCAAAATATAAAAAAAATTAAAGAAAACCAAAAATAATCTATAGAAGTAAAACTTGATGGCCCCTCAAGTTCGTCTCGACTCCCATGTCCACGATCTACAGCTCATTTGAAGGAGTAGAGGAAAATGAAAGGGTGAGTCACCAAGACTCAGTGTGTAAATCCCGAAACACAATGACCTGAGGCCCACAAACACATTATGAGCCCTGGCCCATACATAAAGGCAACAATCATAATTACATGATAAATAATAAATGATGCATAGCCCAACCCAACCTAGAATTCCATCCTCTACACACCAACCCGTACCAACCATCAAACCTTGGGGATTTCTACAATCAACCCTCCATCCGCTACACACCATAACGACAGTCATACTGCCTATTCCTATTATTTAGGAATCATTAAACGTGGCATAGCCACCGATCACTATGTGACCTCATAATATAATGTGGCTCAGCCACCGATCACTATTGTGACCTAATTCTAGATTTTGTGGTTTAACCACCGATCACCAAGTGACCTATCATGCACTTCCCCTTTATTATCATAATCCTACCCCATGCATACACACAGAAAACATCATACCATCTTTAAGAAAACAGGCTTACATATATTTCGATACACATAGAGATTTCTATGATTACGTACCTGGCATCCTTGCTAACCCTTTTAGGGTTTTGTTCAGAGGCTGGTAACGAAACACTAGGTTAAGGCACGCCTAATGAAGAGAAAACAATTGATCATCTTAAGGAGAATTGAAATCCTTACCTAGAAGCCCCAAAATCAGAGACTAGCGATTTTTGGCTTTTAGATCTAAACGATCGGGTTTCCTTCAAATCCCGGAATGCCACACAAAACACAAAAAGAGAGAAATATTAGCCTCAATCGACAGCCTTAACAAACCAAGTGGCAATTCGACCTTGTTTCCTAGAAACTGAAAGAAATCTAATGGAATAGCAGGAGTCGACACTTACTTCAACACAGAGAATTTGGCTAACACTTGAGAGGAGATTCGGCAATCAAAGAAAAACTATGGAGATTTCGGCTTTATAGAGAAATCGGCACAAGAGGAATAGAATGAAGAAGAAAGTGAAATAAGAGATTTTGGCTTTTAGAAGAAAGAAGAGAAAGATGGCTTAAGAAAGTTTTCGGCTTTTTGAAAGAAAGTTGACAAAAATTGAAACATCCTGGAAAAGGCCTATGCATTTTCGGTTTAATTGTACGAAATGACATGTCTTAAGTACTATGAATAAATTTTTAATATTTTTGGAAACTCAGAAATGTATGGAAATGAAATGGAAATGAACATTTTTGGAAACGAACATTTTTGGAAACTTGGAAATGCATGGACATGAACATTTTTGGAAACCTGGAAATGTAAGGAAATGATTCGAAAATGGAAAGTACACATTTTTGGAAACCTGGAAATGTAAGAAAATGGCAAGTTTACAGAGCCGATCGAAAATTTTTGGAAACTTAGAAATGACCTAGAAATGTCAAGTTTTAAATTTTAAAATAGGAAATCAAGGTAAGGTGGCCTTAAAAGAAAAAGTTTGTGAAAGTTGACAAACAAACAGGCTTGGAAAAGTGGCCTGAAGGTGCCACTTAGGGCCTATGAAAATGGCGCCATGTTCAAGAGGAATGGGCCTGGGTTCGAGTCACTTGGGAAACAAATAAAGGAGGTTTATTTTGCTTCCATAAGCAAAAGAGTGGACGACAAGGCTTCTAGAAAAAAAAGGGGAGGTTTATCCTCTTTAAAATTCGGCTAATAAGGATAAATAAAGGTTCTTTTTTAATTGGAGGGATAAATGATGGATTAAATGTTTTTAATTTAAATGAGGTGATAATTAAAGGATAATATTATCACATATGAAGAGTAGTGGCCAAGTAAGGGACTCTCTTGATTATAATTTTGGCTAAAGAAGGAAAATTAAGGCTATTTTCCATTCATCTTCTTCCTTTGCCGAAAATTCCCTAAGCCATTACTCTCTCTCTGCCGAAATTTTCCTTAAGCAAAAATCCATCTTT
Organism: Gossypium bickii; assembly: GCA_025503065.1. NCBI lineage: Eukaryota > Viridiplantae > Streptophyta > Magnoliopsida > Malvales > Malvaceae > Gossypium > Gossypium bickii. Next base: position 96,038,077 of record CP106716.1, read on the forward strand.
TCTTCTTCTTTTCTCTTCTACTGTCAAGCAGAAACCTCTTTGATCTCTGTCTAAGTCTACATAGCCGAATCTTTGTGACTTCAAACAAAGGTGTCGTCGACTGTGGTGTTAAGGTAAGAATAATGGATTCTTGTTGTTTAATCTCTTTCAACCAAGATTTAGGAACTGATCCTTTTTGGTTGTCTTTTGGCCTAATATTGAAGGAGGAATTCCGGGATTTCAGATCTAAGGAATCTCAGCTAATCAAGAAGAGAGTTTCAGGATTCAAGGATTTAAGGTAAGAAAAGCATGGTTTAGACCAAAGGCCATTTGATTAAGTTTATTAAGTGATTTGGAAATCAGATCTAACACATGTGTGTAGGGATTTTGACATATCCATAGTTAAGTGGAATTTTCGGGATTTTAGATCCACAAGGTAAGTAAACATTATGTATTCGGCCAAGGCTGATTTAGCAACTCAGATCTGTTTCTTATGATTTTCAGAGTCGAACTAACCATGCCTAATGATTTTAGTGCTAGCCGGTTTCAAGAAAAAGAATACTATCAATTTTCAGGATTTGAGTTTCAATCATTCAATTCGGCAACAAGGTAAGTAATACAAATCCTACTAGGATTTGGTTTTATAGCCAAATAGGTCTTTGCTAAAGATTACTATGTTAACTGAATATAGGCATTAAAGATCTAAATCTGTAAATCGATTTTCTTCGGGATTTCAAGGACTTCGTTAAACGAATCAGGTGTGTAATCCGCACTAGCTTTTAATATGTATATGGCAAATATTTACTATATCAATGTGGCTAAAGTACCCTAATGTGGTACAAAGTACTCAGGTACGTTTCCTACTTCCATTGGGATTATGAAATATGTTATTTTATAACATGTGAAAATATATATATGAATGTGAATTTAAGTATGAGATGCATGATATGAATAATATGGGTCATTCGGGATATATGAGAAAGGGGAAGTGAATGTGATGACTACGGTCTCACTATCTGAATGTGGTGACTTCGGTCACATTATCTGAATGTGGTGACTTTGGTCACATTATCTGAATATGGTAACTTCGGTTACATTATCTGAATCTGGTGTCTTTTGACACAATTATATCTGGTGGCTATGCCACAAATTTTATATGGGCGATGAGCACGTCGACTGCAGCGACTGCCTTCGAAGGTGTGTAGCGGATGGAGGGTCGACTTAGTAGTCCCCACGGTGTGCAGGTTGGTACGGGGATGTGTAGCAGATGGCATCTAGGTTTGGGATCGGGTTGCATCATCATTATTATCTGCTGTATGAATAAGTGTTTGATATGAACATGTATGCCTGAGCTATTGAATGTTAGTTTTGGTTACACATTGAGTCTGTTGACTCACCCCGTTGTGGGAATATTTTTCAGGTGATGAGCAATAATGGACCGGGTCGGCAGAAGCTAAAGGTGGCCATGCATAGCAAGGAGAAATTTAAAGATTTGGACTTTTATTTTTACTAAGTACTTTAATTTTAAATTTGGGTTTTGTTTGATGTAATAAGGCCATAAGGCCCAAGTTGGATTTCTTTATTTTTGTTTATTTTTAATTATCATGTTCTGAATTATTTTGATTAAAGTTTAATTTAATTTATTTTAAAAATAAACTCAAAAAAATTTGTTTTGTCACCGTAATTAAATGATTTCTAATTAAAATAAATGGGTTTCCAACCTAAGCCCAACCCAAAACGATGTTTTTCTAAAATTACACAAATTTTCTCTAAGTAACAAAGAACTTTGAAACCGGTTTACTCAAGGAACATACCAGATTCGGTCCAGGCTCGTGGGTCGGGTTTGGGGTGTTTCAGAAATTGCAGAGGGAGAGACTGAGAATTTCAACACAAAGAATGAAGGAAAAAGTAGGGTTCAAATGCCGGAATTGGTGAGATATCCCCCCTATTTATAGATAATTTCGGCACGTACCTATCAAAACCCGAAAGTGCCCTTCCTGATAACTAACAACTAATCCAATAGTAGGGGAAATTTCGGTACCCCTCCAAGAGATGGGAATTCGGCCAACACTGTACTCAGCAGATAATTCCTATCTTTTCTCCTCTATCTTAATCCATTCACACCTTCAGAAGAAGCCTAGATAACACCACCTCTTCCTTCCTTTATTAGTTACTTTATCAACCATATTATCCACATTATCCATCAATTATTCTTCCTAATTTCAAGCATTCTAACTGACTCCAACTCTGCTCTCCCTTAACGCCAAAATTAATTAAAATAGATGGGTAATGCGACTCGAACCTTGGACCTCAATTGATGCCAACTTCCTTCTCTCTTAGTGGCGCCATTTTGCCACTAGGCCACAAGCCCATCTTGTGTTTTAAAACACAGCTATTATCTTTTATGCCCTAACTTAACAAGCTTTCCACTAAAATGTTCAAGCAAGAATTTTAACTACAGTCTCGGCCGAAACCTGAGCCCATTCTGAACCCCTAATACTCAACTTAACTCATTACACTTATTCACCCATTAAACGCATGGGCCCAAAAATTCAGGATGTTACAGCTCGAAAAAGTTTTAATGTTATGAAAGTATTATTATGCTTATTTTTAAAATTTCTATTATTTCGGAACTGCATTGTACTATTTATTTTCTAGCATTGGATTCATATTTAGGTTTTGGTTTTATATTGCAACCGTGACATATAAATTGTTTTTTTTTTTTTAAGATGATAAAATATGGATTTCAATTAGTTATGCATGAAATATAGATGTTAGTAAAACTCAGAAAAAACCTCTTTTCCGCTGCAAGGTCATAATTAAATGTTGTCTAATAACTAGAATGTAACAATGTTTTCAATAGTTATCACCTTTTACAAGAAAAAGTATTAATTTAATTGTATTTTATCGACCCATGATTTTTTTTCTAAAAATAGACTAAGACTTTCTAAAGATAAACAAATGTTTTAATGTGACTATTTTAAATCTTCGATTGCACTAGGCCATCTCGGTGGCCGATGTAATCTCCTGAATTCGGGCCTACCGTCGAGGCCAATTTGGGAAGGTTACAATTTCAGTGGCATAAAGTACTAAGAACATATTTCAATCATCTTCAGAATAGATTATTTAATGTTGATTTGAGTTGAATTAAAATATTTAATTTGAACTTATAAATTTGCCATTTGTAAAGAAAAAAAAGTGATTTTACTTCAAACAAAAAGAAGAGATAATTTGTTGCCAACTAAATTGATGAACAAGAACCTGATATGATATTTACATGAATACAATAACAATACATTAATTGTGCTACAATTGTGTCTTATTTATAATATCCTTTTTATTTAGGTATATTGTGTTTGTACAAAATTAGTAAAGATAAAAAACTATGCATCAAATAAGTTCAATTCTAATTCTAATTCTAATTCCAATTTAAGTTTGAACTTGAATTGGAACACAAAAATTGAATCTGATGTCAAGTATGAGAATCCAACTCAAGTTTTATCAAATAAACAAGCCTAATTAAATTTAGTATAGCTAATTAAAGCAGTTTAATCTTTATCTTGTATCAAGTTTATATTTTAAAAGTGAGAGTCAATGAAGTTATATTGGAGAATTCAATTCTTAAGGTTTCCCTGGAGATTGGGATTGAATTTCTTGGCTCAGTTCAACCCCATTAAATAACTTTAAATTTTTTTATTTTGATACAATAGTTAATACTATTTTCAAACGCATATAACTGGTGGTGTAGGAAAGGGTCAGGCTTGTAACAGCCCAAACCCGGCCCAAATATTATGACCGAATTTGGTTTGTTACGGAGGAAAACTTTTTGTAAAAATCTTTTAAAGTCGATTTAAGCTTTATTGAAAATCTTTTCGTTTCTGATTGTCTTGCTAAAACCATACTTAGTGTTAGTTTGAAAATTAATTAAGTCAATTTGTTACCGAATTAAGATGCATCCGATGGCACGGTAAAACATTTTTCGATTTAAGTTTAAGAAGCATGTGTACTCATTTTAAAGTCATTAAATAATTTAAACAAACTATCCAAAATAAATGAAATAATCAAAACAATCTCTTAGGAGGCCTTATTACAACTGAAATAAAATTTAACCCACGATAAAATAAAATAAACTAAAATTTAAAGTTCATTTATATTAAATCCCACTGCATGGCCACCTCAAGTCCATCCGGCTCCTCATCCGCGATCTACGGGTCACCTGAAAAGATAAGAGAGAAGGTGAGTCACCAAGACTCAATGTGTAACCCTTCCCCCGGTTTAAAGCAATTTCATACACAATTTATAATTAATAATCATGCACTAAGTCATGCGTCCAACCTAGCCATCCAAATGCCTTTGTCTACCCCATGTGGTACCAAACCACTGGTGGTGCCAAACCACTGGTGACTTATAGTCACAGATGTGATGCCAAATCACTGGAGGTGCCAAACCTCTGGTGTCCGAAGACACAATCGATTGATGGGGCCAACCCATCGTGTGATACCAAATCACTGGCGTCTATCCCTTAATATAGTCTGTGGGGCCAACCCACTGTGGTGCTAAGCCACTGGGACGAGACGCTATGAGGTGCCAAACCTCTGGAGGTGCCAAACCTCTGGTGACCGTAGTCACAATGTGGTACCAAACTATCGTGTCCGTCGACACACGAATATCACCGCCCCTCCTCTCATCAACCCACATCAATTAATCACATGCATATACAAAGTTCATGCTAATAGATTTATTTAACATCATCTAACAGTTTTAACATCAGCCATATGTCTTAAGTCACACATACCAAATGTGTCATGCTTTCCAAAAGCATCGTAAAATAATCTCATAATCAACAAGGACTTACCTGAATCTTTGCTTATACCATTCATGGTATTCAATCCAAATCTACATAGATCCGATTAGCACACAACAGATTTAGTACAGTTATTAGTCATAAAGTGTGTATGTACACACCTGTCACCAACGATCGGTCTAAGTCCCGAAGAATCAGATCGGCATCCTAGACTTCCTGCTCCTATATTCGGCCAACCACTAGGTCAGTGCCATGGCCTATTCGGCCAAACCAAATTAATTGAGAAGGGTTCCTTGTGAACCCGAAACCTTACCTATCACCCTTGAGGACTCGCTTCGGTACTCGATATGCGATTCCTGCTTCACTCCCTACAATCGGCCATCACTAAAGTTAATAGCCTTCGGCTTAAACGAATATTAAATAAATATATAGATCCTTACCAAAATCGCTTGACAGGGAATGGGGCTTGGATCGTATACCTTAAGATCCCGACACCTAAAAAGAATCGATTCTATCACTGATTAACCCCTGAAATAATTCAGCTTTTCCATTTAACCAAGTCGACAGAGAGAAGGGATATGGGAGAGGAGTTTCGGCATACTTACCCTTGCTTTGATATTCGGCCAAGACTTCACAAAATATGGAGAAGGGAAATTCGGCTATGGCTAGGGAGTAGGTTCGGCTAAGCAAGAAAAAGGGAAGAAGAAAGATTGGAGATTCGGCAAAGAAGAGAGTAGAGGAAAGTTTCGGTTCAAGGAAGAGAAGAGACGATAGCAATGGTGATTTCGGTATCTTAGAAAAGAAAAGAAGAAAAGAGATGGGAGATGAGAGTGAGTAGGGAATTTCGGCTAAAATCTAAGAAAAGGGAAATAGTTTTCGATTTTGGAAGAGAATGAAAAGAGAGAAAAAGAAAAGATGAAGGCTAGGAAAATTGCTAGCTGAAAATTCCAAGTAATTCACTTAAGCAAATTCGGCCTCCCCCTACACCAGTGCTTGCCGTCCACTCTTCTTTGAAGAGTTCAAATTTTATCAATCACCTAAAATTCCTCTTGGCCAATAGTTTAAACAAATTCAAAATATTTTGAACACTCAAATCCTATTTTTCCTCCTTGTCAACCTCTTTAGATTATTCACATAATATCTAATTAAACTTAATTATATCCCTAATAATATCCATCATCCTTATTATCTAAAATAAAAATAAAAAGAAATGAGATAATCTCTCCCCCTTAATGCCGTCCAAATAAAGAGCAAAAAGGGGATTTTCATGACTCGAACACAGGCTCCCCCTTGCTCCCTATGGCGTTACTTGCAGCTCTTAAGTGGCCTCCCTTTTGCCACTTTTCGAAGGCCCTTTTTGTGTCAAAAGTTCCCTCTTTTAACTTGTAACCCCTACTTACTAAGGCTCCCTACCCTTAAAGCTTCCAAATAAAATTTTCTACTATCTCGAGCCAACTCAAGACCCCTAATTAAGTCTTATTATTCCATAAATAATATCTCAGCAATTCAAACTCAGGCAAAATAATGCAAACACGAATAACCCCACTTTTAGGATGTTACAAGGCTTTTGGTTGGCCTTCTCTCAGTACTATCTCCAAAATTTTAATGTTTTTAGCATTTTAATATTTGAACATTTAAAAAAAATTTGACTAACAAGAAAAATATAATTTAATCTTTAATAAAAAATTTGGAACATATTTTGCATTTGATTCTAAACGGTTGGACTAATAATCAACTTATTGGCATCATGCATTTGGTAACATTAATTTCCATGACTACACTTAGAACAAAATAATAATAATTAGTAAACAAAATCCTCATAAATCTTCTCAAGGATGTTGTCCTGATTTACTTTCCTTTTTAGACATAGTTTTATAACGAAAAAATTAAAACATAATAATCTCAAAGAATCCAAAGAAATTAGGGCTTCTCCATGCAACACAAAATAAGATACTATATATATAATATATATTAAATCCATAAGCTATAAATTTCCACCAACATAGTTGATTAGATATAAAGAGATGGCAAAGTTTTCATTCAATTTGTTTATATTTGTTGTCATCTTAATCTTTGCAGCTCGTTAATTTCTTCTTATGCAACTCTTTTATTTCCTTTGGTATGAATATATCTTTTTCGTTTAAGTTAATACATGGGAATTTTGGTTGCAAATTCAGAGATGATGGTGGAGGCAAGAGGACCGGTCATTTTGTGTAGATGCAGCAAAACCGAAGACTGTCAGGGTATTTGCACCGTGTGCCCCAACTATAAGTGCATTAATAACCTTTGTACTTGCCTTTCAGATGCACCTCCATTTCCATAGTCTTAGAATCTACCCACTCCTATAGTTGAATTAAATGGTGGGATTTTTTTGTGTAATTTGAAAAAAATTATCTTGCAATGGATCTAATAAAAAAATATTGTAATTATTGTTATTTTAATTTTCTTTTTACCCTTCTCTCCCCCTCCCTCCCTTTCTAGTAGCGTAAAGTATGTTACATTTCAAATATATAAAAAGAGTTACAATCTTGTTTTAAAACTAAAAGAAATAACAGTAAGAACAAAAGATAGGAGAAAAATTCAGACACAAAATGAGACTATAATTCTTCTTTCTACTTGTATCTCATAAGCTTGTATATGTCTTCAATCTATAGGGCTTCAACAATTTTAGGCTAAAAATAATATAAATAGGAATATCAAAATACTCAATAAATTGAATGGGTTTTTCATAAGTTGCAAGTTCCATCGTATTCTTTTGGTGGGGACACTTTGTTAATTTATTAACAACACTCTCCACTATATATGTATCAAATGGAAACGTGCTCTGTTAAAAATTTATTAGAAAAAATTGCACAATCACCTATTATAAGCTACAACATTAAAAACATTTTCTAAGAAAACTTAGTTGGACAATACCTTGGGTAAAGGAAAGAGTAAACATGTTTTCAGACTCCCCCTAATTTTAAAAATATTGAAACATGGTACAAATTTTGAAACAAATTTTTGTTGCTAAATACTTCGTCAAAGTGAATCATACTATGAAGATATGCCTTTTTAATTACAATGATAGCCATTGAGTTTCATTGTATACTCAAGGTTCATTTGCCAATAAATCTTTTGCACATCATAATATAGGTAGGGGCGAATAAAACCTTAAATAAAGTGACATTAATACACATATTAAAGCCTTTATTAATTTCTTATAAGCTTATTTTTATCGCCACAATCAACATTTTTCTTATGCGAACATGATACCTTGCTATTGTATATCACTTAAGGAAAATTCTATATTAAATGTAGCGTCCTGGTTTTGGAGATTTCTGCATCCTCTCTCTCTTTCTTACTTCGTTGCAAGGATGTTCATGTAGACCACCTGATAGATAGTAGTATGGTTTCTTTATTCTTATTAAAACACATATTGAGTCTTTCCTGCCATTATTGTGACTTTAATAATCATTACCAATATGGTTTACTCTTGTAGGTTTTGAGGATGTAACATCCTAAAATTTGAATTTTTATATGTTGCATTATTTTGGTGCTCAGCTAGATTATTTATCCTATGTGTGTGTTAAAATAGTCCTGAGAAGGTTCGGGATTTATTTGGAGTTGGTATCATTTTTGGAAATTAGTACTTCAATGAAATGGAACAAGTGACCTTAAAGCCTAAGGAAATTAAGTGGTAAAAAGTTAGCATAATTGAGTTAGTAGTAAAGAGGATATGCGCCACATGTATTGTCTTGAAGGGAAAGGTTTGAATCCCTTGGTATGCAATTTTGTAACTTAAAATTTTTGCACTCTCCTATTAAGTGTCGGACAAGCTTTATTTTTGGTATGTTGGACTTTTAATTTTTATGGTAAGGTGGGTAAGAGAAAAGGCAAGTGTAAACTTAAGGAAGGGAATCATATGAATAAGGTATGTAGGGGGAACACAAGGCACTTTATAAGGAGTGTGTTTTCGAAAGTTTAGAATGGCCAAACTTTGACCTTGGTGTCCATGTATTTGGATGGTTTTAGGGGCTAGGGGGTGGCCGAATTTTTGAAGAACTTTGGGTAAGGATAGGTGCTTGTTGGGCACATTTCTTTTTGGTCATTTTTGTTTTCTCTCAAAGCATTTTCTCTCCATCTTTTCTCTCCCTAGCCGAATGCACATTGAGCATTTGTGAACATCTTTTGTTTTTCTTCTTTTGGTCATTTTATTTTGACCATTTGGTCTTATTTTTCCTAACCTCTCAAGTCATTTTCCCCTAGTGCCGAAAACACCAAAACTTGAAGGCCATTTTTCTCTTTTTTCTTTTCTTCTCCATTGCCAAATGCTCTCTAGCATCAAACCTCTCTCTTTGCTCCTACTTCATCTTTGAAAATTGAAACACAAACCTCTCATCCTTTATTTCTTTCTTTCTCTTTTCTTTATATTGCTCATTCTTACAAACATATTTTGTTCCTTCTCTTTTCCTCCATGGCCGAATGTTGCGAACACCATTTTCTTCAATTTTTCCTCATAGCTGAATCTTCCTCTTCACATATATTTTCTTATCAATCATTCTTTCTACTCTCGTTTTGATCAATCGGTAAGAACCCTCTTCGATTCTTTATTTTTTTTCTTTTTCTTTTGCCGAATCTATATATTGGTTTGGGAGGGTCTTTTGACCGAAAATATCATCCTTTATCTTTCTCTCTTAGACAATCTTTTTCGTCTTTATAGTGAAATAGAGAAAGGCTGAAACTTGGAGTGTTCGTAATCATTGTGAATCGCTAGGATTCGGTCCAAAGTGTTAAGGTAAGGGTTTCTATCAAGGACTTCCATATTATTCGTTATTTTGTTAAAGATGGGGTTTACTAATCGATTTTATCTTAGGGACGCTATCGCTCGATTTTTATCCCTTGAACGTAAAGATTTTTGTGGTAAGCCGATTTCGCCCTTAAAACCAATAGTCTTAATTTCTGAAATATTAGTTTGTAACACCCCAACCCGGTCTACTACGACCGAATCCGGCATGCTACAGGGTAAAACAGTTTAGACAAAACAAGTTGTAAAATTTGAAACACCTTTAAAACGAGATTGGATATTTGAAAAATCTTTGAGTGTAGGAAGAAACTCTTGAGAAAACATTGCGTCCTTATCTATTTTATAAACCATTTGCTTTTAGGATAACCCGATCTTCTTTGGATACAAATTGGAAACTATTTCTAAAACCTTAGACTTTGCGTTAACTTAGTTTGAAAGTAGTTTGGCCCAACTAGTATTATCACTTTACTTGTTTTTACCCAATGGTAAGGTTTAGAAAATTCGTTGAGTTGTTTAAATTAGAAAACATTGATTTTCAGATTATTAAAGTAGGTCAAGTAGTTTACTTAAGCATTATTTGATAAAACTTAAAGCAGATAAAATAATCCCGGAAATATAAAATAAGTGGCCTTATTACAAACCCAAATAAAACCAAATTAAAGCAAGTACCCAAATCTGTAAGTCAATGTAAAACCAAAAGCAATTTCGCATGGCCACCTCGAGTCTGCGCGGCCCTCATCCGCGATCTACGAGTCATCTGAAAAAGATAAGGGAAGAGGTGAGTCACCAAGACTCAGTGCCTAATCCCCCTCCCGATTATAGCAACACTCTTACACAATTCATAATCAAGCAAATATATCATGCAACCCAAACCTAGCCATCCACAACTCCTTTTTCTACCCCATGTGGTACCAAACCACTGGTGGTGCCAAACCACCGGTGACCCAAAGTCACTGATATCAAAGTATAAATGTGGAACCAAACCACTGGTGACCCGAAGTCACGAATAATCCATATGTGGGGCCAACCCACTTTGTGATACCAAATCACTGGCGACAATCCCTTTTTATAACATGTGGGGCCAACCCACTGTGGTGCTAAGCCACTGGGACGAGTCACTAAATCCAATGTGGTGCCAAACCACTGGTGACCCAAAGTCACAAATATTAAATGTGGTACCAAACCACTAGTGACCCAAAGTCACAGATATCAAATCTTCCCCCTCCTTTCATAACACCCACTATAATGCACATGCATATACATACCATGCCAACATGCTTAATCATTTAACATATATCGAAACATAACATATACCATTTCATCAGAATCAAGTATCATTAACTCATCAGAACGGACTTACCCAGAGTCGTTGCTCATACCCATAAGGGTACCATATCGAAATCCACACAATTTTCAGCTTTTAACATTGTTTAAGTTATTTACATATTTTACATAGATTATGAAGTGTGTAAGAGATACACACCTGGTTACTAACGAGACTACCGAACCCCGTAGATCAAGATCTAACGCACAAGATACACCCTTCCTATGTTTGGCCAATACAAACCATTAGCAAATAGCCATTTGGCTTAACCAAGAAATCCCAGAGAGTTAACGTACAAGACAACCAATCTTACCATAACACCTTTCAATCTTTAAATAATTCCCGAAGCAACGCGATGACAATCTCCCCCTACAATCGGCTAAACACTATACATCATAAACGAGTAGCCTTCGGCTTTCGAATAAATAATAGAAGGGTTGAGTCGACAAGTACCCTTACCACAACTCTTAACGTAATCAATTGGTAGAGAGTAGATGACCACGAACCACTATTACAAAACCCGAAAGAAAATTCATGGGTGTCAAGAGAATTCGATTTCATAGATGAATATGAATCATGAAAACAAATGCCGAAATTTGGCTTTTGTTCCATATGAGTCGATAGAGAAAGAAGAGAGAAGATAGGAGAGATTCGGCCATAACAAACTTACCCCTCCAAAACCCAAAGTCAATCCACCAACCAACGAGAGAAGAAGAAAAGAGAGAGATCTACACTGACTGATATTCGGCCAAAGGGTTAGAACAAGAAGAGAAAAGTAGAGAGGTTTCGGCAAAAGAATAAACTACTAAGGGGGTTCGGCTAATCAACCAAAATGGAAGTAGAAAGCAAAGAGATGAATGATGGATGAGGTTTTCGGTTCTTAAGGTTTCAGCAATGGTGGTGGAATGATCAAGATGAATTCGGCTATGGCTTGAGAAAGAAGATCAAAGGAGATTCGGCCAACCCAAAATAGGAGTAGAGAACCAAAAGATGAAATGGGATTTAGAGGAAAAAGGGTTTCGGTTTCAAAGGGACAAAGAGAAGCTCAAATGGTTCAATGGCAATTTGGCTTGTTGCTTTAGAGGGAAAATCGACAAGTGCTTAAGAGGTTTCGGCTTTTGCTTCAAAAAAAATGTACTAAGGGAGGCTTAGCTGAAAATGCTCACCTAGATTGAGTATGGAAATTCGGCACTCCTCTTAAGTCATTCAACCGATTCCTCCTCCTCTCAACAGTTCAAATTTCGGCCAACACTTCAAGTCCCTCCTGACCACTCATTCAAACAAGTTTGAATTGCTCAAACTCCTAAATTTTCTCTTCTCCACCCGTTTGAATTTGTTGACTTGATCAATGACTATCCACCGAGTTCCAAGCGAGCACAACTCTTCCCCTCTCTGATTTCAAAAAGAAATTCCCAAAGAGGGATTCCTGCAGCTCGAACCTCAGCTCCCTTCCGCTGCTTGTGGCGTCACTCCTCAAGGCTCTAAGTGGCGTCTCCTTGCCACTTTACCACAGGTTCTCTTATGCTAAAACTTACCACATAATACTCTTAACACCTAGCCCCTACAGCTCCCTTATCCAAAGCTTTAAAAAAATAAAATTTTTCCTATAGCTCGGGCCTACCCTTGGCTCATACCCAAACCCTAAGACACCTTAATTAACATCACAACCAAGTCATTCACATGCAAATAATTCAAACATAATAGCCCCTATTTAAGGATGTTACAGTTCTACCCCCTTTAAAAATAATTTTGACCTCGAAATTACCTGGTCAAAAGAGTTGAGGGTATTGCTGCCGCATCACATCCTCTGGTTCCCACGTGGCCTCTTCCGAACCATGATTTCGCCATAACACCTTTACTAATGGAACCGACTTTCTAAGCAAAACCTTCACATCTCGGTCCAGAATCTGCACTGGTTCCTCTTCCATGGTCAAATCTGGGCTCACCTCGATTTCCTCCACTGACACAACATGCGATGGATCTGAACGGTAGTGTCTAAGCATGGAGACATGAAACACATCGTGAATCGACTCGATTACTGCAACTCGGTGATAAGCTACTGGTCCCACTCGTTTCAACACCTTATACGGCCCGATAAACCTTGGGCTCAGCTTGCCTTTCCGTCCAAATCTCAGCACTTTCTTCCACGGTGAGACCTTTAAGAAAACCCTGTCACCCACTGTAAACTCTATATCTCTTCGCTTAAGATCGGTATAGGACTTCTGCCTGTCCGAAGCTTCTTTCAGACGAGCCCGGATCAACTTGACCTTATCCTCAGTCTCAGCAACCAACTTTGATCCCAACATCTGACGCTAACCCAACTCTGTCCACCACGTAGGTGTACGACACTTCCTACTATACAATGCCTTATATGGTGCCATCTTAATGCTTGCCTGGTAACTATTGTTGTACGCGAATCCTGCTAACAGTAGAAATTCGTCCCAGCTACCTCTGAAGTCCAAAACACAGCCTTTCAACATATCTTCCAAGATTTGTATCACCCTTTCTGACTGCCCATCTGACTGTGGATGAAATACCGTACTAAAATCCAACCGCGTACCCAGCGCTTGATGCAACGCTTTCCAGAACCTCGACATGAATCTGGGATCCCTATCTAAAATAATCGATACTGGCACACTGTGCAACCTCACTATCTCTGCCACATACAACTTGGCTAACTTCTGAAGCGAGTAATCAACCCGTACTGGTATAAAATGAGCTGATTTAGTCAAACGGTCTACAATCACCCAGATTGAGTCCTTCTTACCAGGCGTAAGGGGTAACCCACTAACGAAATCCATTGTAATCCTTTCCCACATTCATTGCGGAATCTTTACCGGCTGCAACAAACCCGACGGCAACTAATGTTCAGCTTTGACCTGCTGACATGTCAGACATTTACCCACAAACTCAGTTACTTCCTATTTCAGACCCGGCCACCAAAACTGCTCTCGCAAATCCCGGTACATCTTACTACCTCCAGGATGCATAGCGTATGGGCTGCTATGTGCGTCCCGAAGAATCCTCTATCATAATTTGACATCCTTCGGCACACAAGCTCTCCCTTGAAAACACAACACTCCATCATTGGTCACGTTGTAACCTTCCAATCCACCACTCTGCACTTGCAACCTCCGAGTATTCAGGCTCTCATCCTCTAGCTGTTTCTCTTTAACTTGCTCTACCCAAGTCGATTTTACCTGCAATTCCGCTAATAAACTCCCATTGTCATACAAGCTGAGATGAGCAAACATCGCTCTCAGATCCGACACTACCTTATGGCTCAACGTGTCTGCCTCCACGTTGGCCTTGCCCAGATGATACTCAATTGAATAATCCTAGTCCTTCAACAGCTCAATCCATCTCCGCTGCCTCGAATTTAAATCCTTCTGAGTCAAAAGGTACTTCAGACTCTTGTGATCCGTGTAGACTATTGATTTCTCCCCGTATATATAATGTCTCCATATCTTCAGGGCGAAAACCACTGCAGCAAACTCCAGATCATGTGTTAGATAGTTAACTTCATGCGGTCTCAGCCATCGAGACGCATATGCCACTACTTTCCCTTCCTGCATCAGTACAGACCCTAATCCGGTATGCGATGCATCACAATATACCGTAAACTCTTTCCCTGGTTCAAGCTGAATCAAAATCGGAGCTTCCGTCAGAATCTTTTTTAGCTTGTCAAAACTTTCCTGTTGCTTATCGGACCATACAAATGGAACTCCTTTCCTCAGTAACTTGGTCAACGGTGCTGCGATCAGAGAAAACCCTTCCACAAACCTTCGGTAATACCCTGCCAGACCCAGAAAACTCCGAACTTCCGCTACTGACTTAGGCGGTTTCCAGTCTAATACTGCCTCAATCTTCCGAGGGTCCACTCTAATCCCTTCAGCTGACACCACGTGACCCAAGAAAGTCACCTCCTTAAGCCAGAACTTACACTTACTAAATTTGGCAAAAAGCTGCTTCTCCCTCAAAATTTGCAAAACCACCCGCAAGTGCACATCATGATCCTCCTCAGACCTTGAGTACACCAAAATATCGTCTATAAATACCACAACAAACTGATCCAAGTATAGCTGGAACACCCGGTTCATCATATCCATAAACGCTGCCAGTGCGTTAGTCAACCCAAATGGCATTACCAGAAACTTGTAGTGCCCATACCGAGTGCGAAACGCCGTCTTGTGGATATCAGCATCCTTCACCTTAAGCTGATGATATCCCGACCTTAAATCGATCTTCGAGAAAATTGATGCCCCCTTAAGCTGATCAAACAGGTCCTCTATTCTCGACAACGGATATTTGTTCTTGATCGTCAACTTATTCAACTGGCGATAGTCTATACACATCCGCATCGTACCATCCTTCTTCTTAACAAAGAGCACAGGCGCTCCCCAAAGTGAAACACTTGGCCAGATAAAACCCCTGTCCAACAACTCCTGGATCTGCCTTCAGTTCCACCAGTTCCTTTGGCGCCATCCTATACGGGGCAATAGACACTAGCGCAGTTCCGGGTAACAGATCTGTGCCAAATTCAATTTCACGATCCGGAGGCAGACCCAAAAATTCCTCTGGAAATACATCGGTAAATTCCTTCACTGTTCGGATATTCCCTACAGCTGACTTCTTGGCCTCCAAAGCACACACATGAACCATGAACGCCTCGCAACCCTTTCTGACCATCTTCTTAGCTTTTAGAGCAGACACAACGTTAGATAGATAATCCCTTCTATTACCTATCATTACTACTTCTTCACCCTCAATCATTTTCAAAACCATATGCTTAGCCGCGTAATCTAAACTCGCTTGGTACTTCACCAGCCAATCCATCCCAAGAATCAAATCGAACTCCCCAAATGGCAGTTCCATCAGATCAGCCACAAACACTACCCCTTGGAGTTCTAAGGGTACATCCTTATACAGTTTATTTACTTCCACAGAGTGACCTAGAGGGCTAATTACTGTCATCTCCCTAGAAGTAATCTCAAAGTCTAGGTTCATGGTTTCCACTCTATGCTACTAGCAACATACGAATGCGTCGAACCAACATCTATCAAAGCAGTATATGGTAATCCAAAGATTAAGAATGTACTGATTATAACATCCAGTGCGTCGCCCTCCTTTCGATGCCTCGCTGCATATACCAACCCAGGCTGTCTTGCTTCAGTATTACCTGCACCTCTGTCCGGTGCTCCACAGCCCCGATCAGAACTATTACCTCCCCTGGCAGAACCACGACCCCTCTGTGGTTGCTGTCCACCATTCTTGAACTGAGCATGGCCCTAACCCTCAGACTGTATCCTGGCTAGCTTACGGGGACAATCCCTCACACGATGATCCAGCGACCCATATTCAAAACATCCTTTGCCACCCGTCCAACATTCTCCCGAATAAGATTTTCCACATCGAGTACATCATACTGGTCCACGAAAGCGATGCAAAGAGCCTCACCGCTTGATTCAGCCCACCAAATCTAGCCCTTTTCTGAGAGTTTCCAGCTGACCCAGATGATCCAAAACCTCTCTTGTGTTTATTCCTATCCAAATTCTATTTTATAGATTCCTTTACCCCTTCGGCTATCTTAGCCTTCTCTACCAACACGGCAAACTCCTTCTCCTGCTGTGGAGCAATCAACAACCTCAGTTCATCCCTTAGTCCGTCCTCAAATCTGACACACCGTTCATGCTCCGTAGCCATGATACCTCGAGCGTACTGGCTCAACCTTAAAAATTCTGCCTCATACTCAGATACTGACTTACTTCCCTGAACCAGTCGCAGAAACGCCTTCCGTTGTGCATTAATGTAACTAGACCCAATATATTTCTTCTGATAAGCTGCCTTGAAATAGTCCCAAGTAAGATCATTGGCTGCAGTACCATCTCGAACCGTGAGCCACCACTGGTATGACTCATCCCGAAGAAGCGATACTATTCTCTTCAATTTCTCCTCAGCAGTAAGGTCCAAATCATCCATTGTACGCTCCGTCGCCTCCAACCAATACTCAGCCGTATTGGGAGCTACACCAGAAACACCTCAGAATACCTCGACTCTATTGGCTCGGAGTCACTCAGATACAGATTTTCGAGCTCCTACACCTCCACCTGCTCCAGCTACTCTCTCAAGAACCTGCAGCATTGCCTGCGACACTGCGTCATCCCCCGTCTGATCCTGAAACTCAACACCCACAGCTGGTGGTGGTGGTATCTTATTTTCTAACCCCTGACCAGACCACACTGGTTCAGACACAGTCATCCTACCCCAACCGCATCCACGTGGGTTACGACCACGTCCTCGAGTGCTCATGACTAATGTTCCCGACTTATCTAATTTAAAAGTTTTATGCATCAGACTTTATTCCACTGTTATTAAAGCACAGTTTAATGAACAGTTTTATTACAGAGTTTTGTTTTCGCGAGTTCACAGAATCCTATGAGTTTCAGTCTCTAGGGTAGTCTACTAATGCTATCCATCATATCATATATCACATGTAACAACAGTTAGAGGTACTTACCCAGGCGGATCGGTGCCGGAGACTCGGTGCCATGCTTTCCAACCCACATATTTCCAAACTAAACCATTTCAAATTCCATTTTAAAATATTTTGAGCCTCGAGCCCACAGCTGAGCTTTTGAACCGGGCTCTGATACCAAAATTCTAACACCCCAACCCGATCTATACACTACGACCTAATTCAGCACGCCACAGGGTAAAACAGTTTAGACAAAACAAGTTGCAAAATTTGAAACACATTTAAAACGAGATTGGATATCTGAAAAATCTTTAAGTGTAGGAAGAAACTCTTGAGAAAACATTGTGTCCTTATCTATTTTATAAACCATTTGCTTTTAGGATAACCCGATCTTCTTTGGATACAAATTGGAAACTATTTCTAAAACCTTAGACTTTGCATTAACTTAGTTTAAAAGTAGTTTGGCCCAACTAGTATTATCACTTTACTTATTTTTACCCGATGGTAAGGTTTAGAAAATTCGTTGAGTTGTTTAAATTAGAAAACATTGATTTTCAGATTATTAAAGTAGGCCAAGTAGTTTACTTAAGCATTATTTGATAAAACTTAAAGTAGATAAAATAATCCCGAAAATATAAAATAAGTGGCCTTATTACAAACCCAAATAAAACCAAATTAAAGCAAGTACCCAAATCTGTAAGTCAATATAAAGCCAAAAGCAATTTCGCATGGCCACATCGAGTCTGCCCGGCTCTCATCCGCGATCTACGAGTCACCTGAAAAAGATAAGAGAAGAGGTGAGTCACCAAGACTCAGTGCATAATCCCCCTCCCGATTATAGCAACACTCTTACACAATTCATAATCAAGCAAATATATCATGCAACCTAAACCTAGCCATCCACAACTCCTTTTTCTACCCCGTGTGGTACCAAACCACTGGTGGTGCCAAACCACTGGTGACACAAAGTCACTGATATCAAAGTATAAATGTGGTACAAAACCACTGGTGACCCGAAATCACGAATAATCCATATGTGGGGCCAACCCACTTTGTGATACCAAATCACTGGTGACAATCCCTTTTTATAACATGTGAGGCCAACCCACTATGGTGCTATGCCACTGGGACGAGTCGCTAAATCCAATGTGGTGCCAAACCACTGGTGACCCAAAGTCACGAATATTAAATGTGGTGCCAAACCACTGGTGGTGCCAAACCACTGGTGACCCAAAGTCACAGATATCAAATCTTCCCTCTCCTCTCATAACGCACACTATAATGCACATGTATATACATACCATTCCAACATGCTTAATCATTTAACATATATTGGATCATAACATATACCATTTCATCAGAATCAAGTATCATTAACTCATCAGAACGGACTTACTCGGAGCCCTTGCTCATACCCATAAGGGTACCATATCGAAATCCACACAGTTTCCAGCTTTTAACATTGTTTAAGTTATTTACATATTTTACATAGATTATGAAGTGTGTAAGAGATACACACCTGGTTACTAACGCGACTACCGTACCCCGTAGATCAAGATCTAACGCACAAGATACACCCTTCCTATATTCGGCCAATACAAACCATTAGCAAATAGCCATTCAGCTTAACTAAGAAATCCCTAAGAGTTAACATGTAACACCCCAAACCCGGCCCAAACCATATGACCGAATTTGGTTAGCTACAGAGAGAACATTTTGAAAACCATTTTTAAAACTTAGTCGAATTGCCTTTCAAATAAAAATTTATTTGTTAAAAACCACACTTAAAAGAAATTTGTTGAGTCGGGTTGTTTAAAATTAAAATTTGTACCCGATGGTACTTTAAAACATTTTGCGTTTAATTTGAGAAAAACACGTATAACCGTTTTAACATCATCAAGTAGTTTAAAATAAACATTCAAACATGCAGCAACAACAATAGAATAATTTTAGGAGGCCTTATTACAAACATAAACCCAATAGATAAAATCCAAAATGTATTTATAAAAGTCTCCATTGCATGGCCACCTCGAATCTATCCAGGCTCTCACCCGCGATCTACGAATCACTGAAAAATTAAAGGAGAAGGTGAGTCACCAAGACTCAATGTGTAACCCTTCCCCGGTTTAGTGCAATAACATACACAAATCATAACCAATTAACATGCATAAGTTTAAGACGCACCCAACCTAACCATCCAAACACCTTTCTCTACCCCGTGTGGTACCAAACCACTGGTGGTGCCAAACCACTGGTGACATTTAGTCACAAATGTGATACCAAATCACTGGAGATACCAAATCTCTGGTGTCCGAAGACACAATTGTGTTACCAAAACACTGGTGACCGAAGTCACAAATCAAGTGATGGGGCCAACCCATCGTGTGATACCAAATCACTGGCAGACGATCCCATATTTCAAAGTGGGGCCAACCCACGGTGGAATTAACCACAGGGACAAGTCGCTATGAGGTGCCAAACCTCTGGAGGTACCAAACCTCTGGTGACCGTAGTCACGATGTGTTACCAAAACACTGGTGTCCGTCGACACGAATATCACTGCCCCCTCCTCTCATTAACCCATAACAATCATTTATATGCATGTACCAAAAATCATGTTGATAGATTTATTTAACAATATCCAATCGATTATCATAAGCCATATATTATATAATACACATGCCAAATGAGTCATGCTTCCCAAAAGCATCAAATAATAATCTCATAGCAATATAGACTTACCCGAGTCCTTGCTAATACCATGAAGGTATTACATCCATGTCTACACAAATTGATTAGACATAAAATAACACTTAGCATATTAAAAGTTATAAGATGTGTATGTATACACACCTGGCACCAAAAAGAGTTCTAAATCCCGAATAGACAAATCGGCCACACAAATATTCTTGCCCCTATATTCGGCCAAAAATGAATATTAGAACCATGGCCTATTCGGTCAAATCAAAATAATTGAGAAGGGTTCCTTGTGAACCCAAAATCTTACCCAAAGCCTTCGAACACTTATCCAACACACTCCTAAAAGAATCGGCCTCACTTCCCTACAATCAACCATCATCAATAAGGTTTATAAGCCTTCGGCTTAAACGAAACTTAAAATAATAATCCTTCAAAATAAACCTTACCACCTTACCACAACCGTTTCCTAGAGAAGTCCCGGTGATAACTATCTTACCTTCAATATTCGACCAAAGTTGATCAAGATAGGAGATGAATATTTTCGGCACAACAAGAGGTATATTCGGTTTTATGACAAAAAGAAAAGAATAGGAAAAGAAATAGAGTTTTAGCAAGAAGTAAGTATAGGAGGTTTTGATGTTTAATCGAAACAAATGGGAGAACAAAAAAAGGTTGATGAAGGTTTCGATTTTGAGAGATTGAGATGAAGAAAATAGAAATTGAGCATAAAATGACCAAATGGTCAAAAAGTATTAGGCTTAGCAAATGGTAAAATTCGGCTAGAAAGAAAAAGAGTTGAGAGAGAATTGTTTTGCAACTTTTGCACCAAATGAAAAAATGACCAAAAAGAAAGACTTCATTCCTAGCCAAACTAAGGTAAAATTTCGGCTCCCCCCTTTAGCCACTATGCCGTCCAAGTTCATGGCATAAAGCCAAGATATTGTTTCCAAAACATTTCCTTGATACTAGCCCCATGTCTCCATATTTTCCTTAATTACTTGATTCCCTTCCATAAGTTAATACTTGCCTTAAACCTATAGTCTACTAACCAAAAATAACAAGGTCAACCCTTGCCTTAATTATCCTTGGCCGACACTTACCATACCAAAGCAAAAATAAAAGTTCTCTAATTGCTTACTAAGGGATTCGAACCACTCCCCTCAAGCTAAACTACATGCGTCACTACCAACTTGCCATGCACTCAACTTATGTCACTTATTGCTACTTAAATTAACTTAAGTGCTAAGCTCACATAATCCACTTCATTAAATAAGCCAAATTAAAAAAAAATTATTCTACTAAACCGAGCTTACTCAAGACCCCTAATTAAGTCTTATAACACCACAAATAATATCACGAAAATTAAAACACAAGAAAAATAATTCAATCACGAATGACCCCTATTTCAGGATGTTACAGTTCTACCCCCCTTAAAATAATTTCGACCTTAAATTTACGATCGAAAAGATGGGGTATTCTTTGCGCATCACATCCTCGGGTTCCCACGTCGCTTCCTCCGTACCATGGTTTCTCCATAGTACTTTCACTAAAGGTACTGACTTCCTACGCAGAACCTTGACATCACGATCTAGGATGCGAGGCCGGTTCCTCCTCGAATGATAAGTCGGAGTTAATCTCAATCTCGCCATCGGCACGGCGTGCGATGGATCCGACCTATATCGTCTAAGCATCGACACATGGAAGACATCGTGAATCGATTCAACTCTGCCGGCGACTCGGTGATAAGCTCACGGTCCTATTCGCTTCAACACGATTATACGGGCCGATGAACCTTGGGCTTAGCTTCCTTTTCGCCCAAAACGCAACACCTTCTTCCAAGGCGACACCTTCGGAAAGACTTTATCTCCTACCTCGTATTCCATCTCCTTGCGCTTGAGATCGGCGTAAGACTTACATCTATCAAGCGCTTCCTTGAGACGAGCCCGAATTACCTTAACTTTGTCCTCGGTTTCCGTTACCATCTCGGACCCAAGACATGTCGTTCACCTAGTTCCGTCCAACACGTAGGAGTACGGCATTTTCGCCCATCTGATTGCTTCATATGGAGCCATCCGGATACTCGCTTGATAACTATTGTTGTAAGCGAATTCCGCCAACAGTAGATACTCCTCCCAAGCGCCATGAAATCCGTAACGCATCCCACGAGCATATCTTCTAAGATCGAATCACTCTCTCCGATTGTCCGTCAGTTGCGGATGAAAAGGCATCTTTGAAATCCAATCTCGTTCCCAAGGCTTGATGCAAAGCTCTCCAAAACCTTGATGTAAACCTCGAATCCCTATCCGAGATAATCGATCTTTGGCACACCATGCAATCTCACTATCTCGACCACATATAACTTTGCTAGCCTTTGAAGGCGAATAATCTACCCTTACGGTATGAAATGCATTTGCTTTAGTCGACGATCCACAATCACCCAAAGCAGAATCCTTTTTACTAGGCGTAAGAGGTAAAACCAGCGACAAAGTCCAAAGTGATCCTCTCCCACTTCCAGCGAGGAATCTTCATCGGTGAAGTAAACGGATGGTAAGCGATGTTCGGACCTTAACTTGTTGACACGTCGGACACTTACCCACGAACTCGGTTACTTCCCGCTTGGACTGGCCACCAAAATTGCTCTCTCAAATCCGATACATCTTGCTACCTCGGGATGCATAGCATATGGGCTGCTATGTGCGTCGAAGAATCCTTTGTCTCAACTCCACATCCTTAGGCATACAAGCTTTCCCTTTAAAGTACAAAACTCCATCAACTGGACGGACTAAAATCCTCTAATCCACCATTCAAAACTTGCAACCTCCGATCATTCAAACCATTATCCTCTAATTGCTTCTCTTTAATCTGATCTAACCAAGTCAGCTTGACTTGCAATTCTGCCAAAAGACTCCCATCATCGAACAGACTAAGTCGAGCAAACATCGATCTTAAATCCGATACAACCTTACGGCTCAACGCGTCTGCCACCACGTTAGCTTTACCAGGATGATACTCGATCGAACAGTCGTAATCCTTCAACAGCTCAATCCATCTACGCTGCCTCAAATTCAAATCCTTCTGAGTCAAAAGATACTTAAGACTCTTGTGATTCGTGTAGACCATCGACTTCTCTCCGTACAAGTAGTGCCTCCATATCTTCAAAGCGAAGACTACAGCCGCTAACTCCAAGTCATGAGTCGGATAATTAGCCTCATGCGGTCTCAACTGCCGAGATGCATAAGCCACTACCTTCCCGTCTTGCATCAGCACACATCCCAAACCAATATGTGATGCATCGCAATAAACCGTAAATTCCTTGCCTGCCTCAGGTTGAATCAAAACCGGAGCTTCAGTCAGAATCCTCTTCAATTTGTCGAAACTTCTTTGCTGCTCCTCGGTCCACACAAATGGAACTCCTTTCCTCAACAACTTGGTCATCGGTGCGGCGATCAAAGAAAATCCTTCCACAAATCTTGGTAATACCCCGCGGGACTAGAAAACTCGAATTTCACCACGATTTAGGCGGCTTCCAATCCATCTTGCCTCAATCTTTCGAGGATCCACTCTAATCCCTCGGTGAAAATCGTGACCCAAGAAAGTCACCTCCTTAAAGCGAGTCGCACTTACTAAATTTCGCATCTGGTTTGCTTTTCCTCGAATCGCAACACCACTCGCAAATGCGCATCATGCTCCTCTTCTGACTTCGAGTACACCAAAATATCATCTATAAAGACCACAACAAACTGATCCAAAAACTGCTGAAATACCCTATTCATCATGTCCATGAAAGCTGCTGGTGCATTAGTCAAACCAAACGGCATCACCAGGAACTCGTAGTGTCCATACCGAGTACGAAATGCCGTCTTATGGATATCAGCCTCTTTCACCTTCAGCTGATGATATCCAGACCTTAAATCAATCTTAGAGAAAATCGCAGCCCCTTTAAGCTGATCAAACAAGTCATCTATCCTCGGTAAAGGATACTTGTTTTTGATCGTCAGCTTATTCAACTGGCGGTAGTCTATACACATCCGCATCGCACCATCCTTCTTCTTGACAAAAAGTACCGGCGCTCCCCACGGTGAAACACTTGGTCGAATGAAACCTCGATCCAACAACTCTTGAATCTGAGCCTTCAATTCCAACAATTCGCCGGTGCCATCCTATACGAGCTATAGACACCTGGCGCGTTAAGATAATGAGATCTATACCAAATTCGACTTCACGATCCGGAGGCAATCCCGGAAGTTCTTCAGGAAATACGTCAGCAAATTCCTTCACAGTTTGAACATTCCCCACAGAAGACTCCTTAGCTTCCAAAGCACACACATGAACTACGAGCGCCTCACGGTATCTTCTTGACCATCTTTCTGACTTTGGTGCGGATACCACATTGGATAGATAATCTCTCCTATTACCTATCATGACCACTTCTTCACCTTCAACCGTCTTCAAAACCATGCGCTTAGCAGCACAATCCAAACTTGCTTGGTACTTGACCAACCAATCCATCCCAAGAATCAGATCGAACTCCTTAAACGGCAGTTCCATCAGATCGGCTACAAACACTACCCCTTGGAGTTCTAGAGGTACATTCCTATCGACTTGTCTACTACTACAGAGTGACCTAGAGGACTAAAATACGGTCATCCTCCTAGAAGCGATCTCGAAACTAAACTCATGGTCTCAACTATACTACTAGCAGCGTAAGAATGTGTCGAACCCACATCTATCAAGGCGTTATATGGAACACCAAATATTAAAAGCGTCTTCGGTTATGACGTCGGTGCGTCTCCTTCCTCTCACGACGCCTCGCGAGATACACCAAACCAGGCTGCCTAGCTTCCGTGTTGCCAATACCTCTGCCAGCTGCTCCGCGACCTCCACTAGAGCCATAACCACCTCTACCATTACCACGACCTCTCTGTGGTGCTGGTCCCTCCTTTCTGAACTGAGCACGACCTTGACCTTCAGACTGATTCCTAGCTTGCTTACGTGGATAGTCTCTCACACGATGTTCTAGTGAACCACACTCGAAACATCCTTTCCCTCCGGTCCAACATTCACCCCAATGAAACTTTCCAGCGCGGTTACTTTGGGCGGTCTCGATTAGCATTTGTGGACCTTCCCCGCTGATTTGACCCATTCTCGCCTAAACCTTTTCTGAACATTACCACGACCCAGACGATCCAAATCCTCTCTTCAGCTTGTTCCTATCATAACTTTGCCTCGCGGACTCCTTGACTCCTTCGGCTACCTTGGCCTTCTCCACCAAGACAGCAAACTCACGCTCCTACTGCGGAGCAATCAGCAACCTTAACTCGTCTCTAAGTCCGTCTTCAAAACGAACACAACGATCATGCTCCGATGCCACTATTCCACGAGCATAACGACTTCGACCTTAGAAATTCCGCTTCATATTCCGACCGCATTTACTTCCTTGCACTAACCCCAGAAAAGCTTTTCTTTGAGCATCAATATAGCTTGAGCCAACATACTTTTTCTGATACGAATTCTTGAAATACTCCCAAGTGAGATCATCTGCCGTAGTACCATCTCGAACCGTGAGCCACCAACGATATGACTCATCTTTGAGAAGCGACACCGCTCCTTTCGACTTTCTCCTCATTTGTCAAATCTATCTCATCCATGATTCTTTGGTCGATTCTAACCAATACTCACCCGTATTGGGCGCTACACCGGACACACCTCGAAAAATTCAGCTCCATTAGCTCTTAGTCTCTCAGAACCGACTTGAGCTCCTCCACCTCCTTCAATTCTAGCTACCCTTTCCAAAGACCCGTAGCATTGCTTGTGACACAGCGTCATCACCGTCGATCGATGCTCAACTCCAAAGGTTGGGGGTGGTGGTGGCGGTATCTCATTTTCGAGATCCTTGACCCGGCAGGCGAGTTCCGTCTGACCATCCTACCCCTTCCGCGTCCACGGCGTCCACGACCTCTAAAGCTCATTCTAACTATCGCGCTTTAATCGATTAGGAAATTTTATGAATTAGTACATGTTTCATTTGATTATCATGAAGAAATTTTATGAAAAGAGTTTAATAGAGATTCTTTCGATCAAACAAGGTTTTAGGTCTTCTATCCTAGTTTACACAGAAAAGTATATCCATTCCCTATACCTTTCATACCTATGCACTCTTGGGCATTTACGTCAGTTTCTAACCTGAGGGTATTTTCATCATTTTCCTACTGAGGTATTTTTGTAATAAACCAGAAGAAAATTTTAAGACTCTATCAAAACATCTTGTGATTTTTAAAGTGAGGGTATTTTTGAGAAATTCTCAATTTGAAGATATAACAAAATTTTGGAAACTAGGGGTATTTTGGTAATTTTGTCAATCAGGGGTAATTTTGTAAATTTCCAAAGTCAAGGTATTATTTTGAAATACAACATTTTTGAATACTTTTATAAAATAAAAGTTTGATCAAAATTGGGGTAATATGGAAATTTTAGAAATCAAGGGTATTTTCGTAATTTTGCCACTAGGGGCATTTCGGTAATTTTAGTGGCGGAATTATTTGAAAATTTTTTGAAGATAAATTTGTCCTATTATCAAAAAGAGATAATTTAGTGATTTTAAAATCAAAGTTTTCCTTAAAACATGGCTAGTCCCTTTCGGGTTTTATTTAGGGTTTTGCCTATGACCGAATCCTCTCGGTTAGGGTGAACCGAAGCTACGCACCAGGTAGGAATCCCGCGAAGAAGGAGGTGAGTCACGAGGACTGCTTAAATACCAAGCTCTTCCGGATCCAATCCTAGACATGCGCACCAAGGTTACCACACCCTAACTTGGCGACTTGGTCCTAGGTTTGTTTAATTAGGCTTTTAAAGTCTTATGTCTTTGTTTGGAGTAAACTAGTCCTAAAGTTTAAAATTCTATCACTATCTACGTCCCATGCTTCCTACCCTTCTATAGAATATAACTCATAAAAATCAGAGATACTTACTTGGGCAGGTTGGAGCCAGAGACTCGGTGCCATGCTAATTCAAAAACAAAAATATTTCAAAAAAAGCCTACCAAAACATTTTTGGGCCTTGGGCCCCCACAGCCGAGCTTTGAACTGGGCTCTGATACCAATTTTGTAACACCCCAAACCCGACCCAAACCATATGACTGAATTTGGTTAGCTACAGAGAGAACATTTTGAAAACCATTTTTAAAACTTAGTCGAATTGCCTTTCAAATAAAAATTTATTTGTTAAAAACCACACTTAAAAGAAATTTGTTGAGTCGGGTTGTTTAAAATTAAAATTTGTACCCGATGGTACTTTAAAACATTTTGCGTTTAATTTGAGAAAAACACGTATAACCGTTTTAACATCATCAAGTAGTTTAAAATAAACATTCAAACATGCAACAATAGAATAATTTTAGGAGGCCTTATTACAAACATAAACCCAATAGATAAAATCCAAAATGTATTTATAAAAGTCTCCATTGCATGGCCACCTCGAATCTATCCAGGCTCCTCACCCGCGATCTATGAATCACTGAAAAATTAAAGGAGAAGGTGAGTCACCAAGACTCAATGTGTAACCCTTCCCGGTTTAGTGCAATAACATACACAAATCATAACCAATTAACATGCATAAGTTTAAGACGCACCCAACCTAACCATCCAAACACCTTTCTACCCCGTGTGGTACCAAACCTTTGGTGGTGCCAAACCACTGGTGACATTTAGTCACAAATGTGATACCAAATCCTTTGGAGATACCAAATCTCTACGGTGTCCAGAAGACACAATTGTGTTACCAAAACACCGGTGACCGAAGTCACAAATCAAGTGATGGGGCCAACCCATCGTGTGATACCAAATCACCGTGACGATCCCATATTTCAAAGTGGGGCCAACCCACGGTGGAATTAACCACGAGGACAAGTCGCTATGAGGTGCCAAACCTCCGGAGGTACCAAACCTCTCGGTAGTAGTAGTCACGATGTGTTACCAAAACACCGGTGTCCGTCGACCACGAATATCCTTCGCCCCTCCTCTCATTAACCCATAACAATCATTTATATGCATGTACCAAAAATCATGTTGATAGATTTATTTAACAATATCCAATCGATTATCATAAGCCATATATTATATAATACACATGCCAAATGAGTCATGCTTCCCAAAAGCATCAAATAATAATCTCATAGCAATATAGACTTACAGAGTCCTTGCTAATACCATGAAGGTATTACATCCATGTCTACACAAATTGATTAGACATAAAATAACACTTAGCATATTAAAAGTTATAAGATGTGTATGTATACACACACGGCACCAAAAAGAGTTCTAAATCCCGAATAGACAAATCGGCCACACAAATATTCTTGCCCCTATATTCGGCCAAAAATGAATATTAGAACCATGGCCTATTCGGTCAAATCAAAATAATTGAGAAGGGTTCCTTGTGAACCCAAAATCTTACCCAAAGCCTTGAACACTTATCCAACACACTCCTAAAAGAATCGGCCTCACTTCCTACAATCAACCATCATCAATAAGGTTTATTAGCCTTCTTGGCTTAAACGAAACTTAAAATAATAATCCTTCAAAATAAACCTTACCACCTTACCACAACCGTTTCCTAGAAGTCCGGTGATAACTATCTTACCTTCAATATTCGACCAAAGTTGATCAAGATA
This sequence comes from Gossypium bickii, assembly GCA_025503065.1. Taxonomy (NCBI): domain Eukaryota; kingdom Viridiplantae; phylum Streptophyta; class Magnoliopsida; order Malvales; family Malvaceae; genus Gossypium; species Gossypium bickii. Next base: position 96,066,813 of record CP106716.1, read on the forward strand.
GGAGATGAATATTTTCGGCACAACAAGAGGTATATTCGGTTTTATGACAAAAAGAAAAGAATAGGAAAAGAAATAGAGTTTCGGCAAGAAGTAAGTATAGGAGGTTTTTGATGTTTAATCGAAACAAATGGGAGAACAAAAAAAGGTTGATGAAGGTTTCGGTTTTGAGAGATTGAGATGAAGAAAATAGAAATTGAGCATAAAATGACCAAATGGTCAAAAAGTATTAGGCTTAGCAAATGGTAAAATTCGGCTAGAAAGAAAAAGAGTTGAGAGAGAATTGTTTTGCAACTTTTGCACCAAATGAAAAAAATGACCAAAAAGAAAGACTTCATTCCTAGCCAAACTAAGGTAAAATTTCGGCTCCCCCCTTTAGCCACTATGCCGTCCAAGTTCATGGCATAAAGCCAAGATATTGTTTCCAAAACATTTCCTTGATACTAGCCCCATGTCTCCATATTTTCCTTAATTACTTGATTCCCTTCCATAAGTTAATACTTGCCTTAAACCTATAGTCTACTAACCAAAAATAACAAGGTCAACCCTTGCCTTAATTATCCTTGGCCGACACTTACCATACCAAAGCAAAAATAAAAGTTCTCTAATTGCTTACTAAGGGATTGAACCACTCCTCAAGCTAAACTACATGCGTCACTACCAACTTGCCATGCACTCAACTTATGTCACTTATTGCTACTTAAATTAACTTAAGTGCTAAGCTCACATAATCCACTTCATTAAATAAGCCAAATTAAAAAAATTATTCTACTAAGCAAGAGCTTACTCAAGACCCTAATTAAGTCTTATAACACCACAAATAATATCACGAAAATTAAAACACAAGAAAAATAATTCAATCACGAATGACCCCTATTTCAGGATGTTACATAACACACAAGACAACAAATCTTACCTTAACACCTTTCGATCTTAAAATAATTCCCGAAGCAACGTGATGACAATCTCTCCCTACAATCGGCTAAACACTATACATCATAAACAAGTAGCCTTTGGCTTTTCAATAAATAATAGAAGGGTTGAATCGACAAATACCCTTACCACAACTCTTAACGCAATCAATTGGTAGAGAGTAGATGACCACGAACCACTGTTACAAAACCCGAAAGAACATTCATGGGTGTCAAGAGAATTCGATTTCATAGATGAATAAGAATCATGACAACAAATGCCGAAATTCGGCTTTTTTTCCATATGAGTCGATAGAGAAAGAAGAGAGAAGATAGGAGAGATTCGGACATAACAAACTTACCCCTCCAAAACCCGAAGTCGATCCACTAACCAACGAGAGAAAAAGAAAGGAGAGAGATCTACACTGACTGATATTCGGCCAAAGGGTTAGAACAAGAAGAGAAAAGTAGAGAGGTTTCGGAAAAAGAATAAACTACTAAGGGGGTTCGGCTAATCAACCAAAATGGAAGTAGAAAGCAAAGAGATGAATGATGGATGAGGTTTTCGGTTCTTAAGGTTTCGGCAATGGTGGTGGAATGATCAAGAAGAATTTGGCTATGGCTTGAGAAAGAAGATCAAAGGAGATTCGGCCAACCCAAAATAGGAGTAGAGAACCAAAAGATGAAATGGGATTTAGAGGGAAAAGGGTTTCGATTTCAAGGGGAAAAGGAAAAGCTCAAATGGTTCAATGGTAATTCGGCTTGTTGCTTTAGAGGGAAAATCGACAAGTGCTTAAGAGGTTTCGGCTTTTTCTTCAAAAAAATGTACTAAGGGAGGCCTAGCCGAAAATGCTCACCTAGATTGACTATGGAAATTCGGCACTCCTTCTAGGTCTTTCAACTGATTCCTCCTCCTCTCAACAGTTCAAATTTCGGCCAACACTTCAAGTCCCTCCTGACCACTCATTCAAACGAGTTTGAATTGCTCAAACTCCTAAATTTTCTCTTCTCCACCCGTTTGAATTTGTTGACTTGATCAGCAACTATCCACCAGAGTTCCAACTGAGCACAACTCTTCCCCTATCTGGTGTCAAAAAGAAAGTCCCAAAGAGGGATTCCTGCAGCTCGAACCTCAGCTCCCTTCCTCTGCTTGTGGCGTCACTCCTCAAGGCTCTAAGTGGCGCCTCCTTGCCACTTTACCACAGGTTCTCTTGTGCTAAAACTTACCACATAATACTCTTAACACCTAGCCCCTACAGCTCCCTTATCCAAAGCTTAAAAAAAAAAAATTTCCTATAGCTCGGGCCTACCCTTGGCTCATACCCAAACCCTAAGACACCTTAATTAACATCACAATCAAGTCATTCACATGCAAATAATTCAAACATAATAGCCCCTATTTAAGGATGTTACATATTTGGACTAATATTCTTTTGTCAATGGAGGCAAACAAGATAAGATCAAAAAGGGTGGTGAATAGTGTTTAGAAGAGGGGCGGATTCGCTATTCCCTCTAGATTCAAGCGAAGGGCTATTTCGGCAATCCGAGATTTTTCACCGGGTTGTGAACCCTCATCCGGTGAAAATCAATTATTTGAGGTTGTTCGTAGTTCTGAGCCATTAGCTGTTCGGGATCTTCCAACGGATTGTGAGCCGTCAACCGGGGAGAACCGACAAATAGTAGTTGTTCGAGATTCTGAGGGTAAAAATCTAGACCGCTTACTTTAGCATAGATTTATTTTAAGAGTTAGTGTTCTAATCGAGCATTATAACGTATTTAGGTATCGACGAGCAGGAAAGTGTAGTCCTCACCGTAATCAGGTGTGTAATCTCACACTTATCTCATAGGTTAGATGACTATGCCGTAGTAAACATTGGATTAAAAATCGCAAAGATGGTGAAATTGTAAAATATGGTATAATTAACACTTTAGTGTTAAGATCATGAAATCGATATTAAGAATGTGGTAAATTACGAAATTTCCCTTAAAGGGGCTAAAACGATAATATATGATATTTTGGGCCATATGTGATAAATGAGCCTTATGTGTTATTTGATAAATTGGCCAAGTGTGATATGAGATGTGAAATGGGCCAAATTGTGATATGGGCCAAATTGTGAAATTGGCCAAAATGTGATATAGACCAGATTGCAATAAATTTTTATAATGGGCCTTTTGTTTGAATAATTATATGAATGGATTATTATGCATGATGTATACATGATTGCATGGGTTGGGATATTTGACGAAGAGAAGTTCTGGTAGCTCTGCTACAAAATTCTGATGGCCTCGTGCCCAGTTTAATATATGGCTTAATTGCCCAGTATGATATATGGCTTCGTGCCCAGTTTAATATATGGCTTAATTGCCCAGTTTGATATACGGCTTCATGCCCAGTTTAATATATGGCTAAATGCCCAGTTTGGTTTGTTGGCGTGGTGGGTGACTAAAGCTCCCCACAGGTGTGCTGGTTGGTACGGGTGGTGTGTAGCGGGATGGAAATTTAGGTTTGGTTTGGGAATTGCATATCACATGCATTCTACACATGTTAAATTGTTATATTTGTAAATGGACTCAGGCCCAATTAAATACTTAAATGGTTTTGGTGATGGACTATGGTAAATGGGTTACCTGCTTGAGTTCTAAGTAACTCACCCCGTTTTCTTTTCCCTTCTCAGGTAATAATCAGTAATGGAGGCTTGGGTCGGGGATGACTTGTGGAGGTCATACTACGAATGATGGTTTTTATGAACTTTGAACTACTTTTAAGTATTTTATTTAATTACTATTTCAGTTGTGATGTAATAAGGCCTCTGATATTATTTTTATAGATGTTTTATTCGTAGATGGATTTTAATTACGTTTTAGATACTTAAGTGGGACTATTTTATTTTTATAAATGTTTTCTTTAATTTACGTACAAAAAAGGGGGTTTTCCTTAAATATTATTATCGCGTAAATTTTCTGTAAGAATTCTTTTAAGAATCTTGGTTTCAAATTTCTTTTGAATTTTTTAAACTTTTCGTAAAATTAAACCAATTATTTTCTAAATTTCAATTTATAAACTCTTATGTCTTAAATCTTAGATTTTAAATTAACCTCGATTTTTAATAAACTCCTTTTCCAAAATATTTTTGAGGATCTGTTTTCTTTAAATCATTAGAGGACTAAATGTATGTTCGTTTTGTGTGACATATCAAATCTGTTCTTAATGCATAGACCAGTTTTGGGGTGTTACAGAGGATATTGGCGTGTCATTTGGCCCAATTGAAGGTTATTATTGTTGTTTCAATTTGAGGTTGCTCTCTTCTAGTTTTTCTTCTTCTTTTCCTGTTTTGGTTTCCTACCCTTTATAAGCTTGTTGTAGTATTTCTCTTTAAGTTAATTTGGGTAATACATAGAATCTATTGAATGCAGTGCCATTAATCTTATCAACATTATATCTTATTATCTTCTTGCTTGATTTTAGGAGCTTTATGGGCCATGGTTAGACAAGAGTGTATCTATCTTGTAACTCTTATTTTGGGAGATGCAATGTGCATATTTTTTATAAGTCCTACACTGTTACCTATGTTAATGAGGCCATCTTTCGGTATTGCCCCCTCTATTTATTTCATTAGTCAGATCGGATGTACTTTTATGAACTTAAAATCAAACAATCATTTTTTTTCTTTTTTGTAACCTCTCTTTTCAAGTTTGATAACATCTTTCATAAAGTTGAGACTCCTCCGTGGATAGCCTTGGTTGTTTGTTTCCATTTATTGACAATCTCTTGTAACAAATTTTGACATTTTAAATGTACTGATAGTTTTATTAACCCTGTAGCCAGCCCAAGATGCCAACTGCTCCCACCCCTGATTTTGAATTTTAAATACTTTATTTAAATGATTTTCATGTTTTGAAATTTAAAAAATAAACTAATCTTTTTCTAAATTTTATTACTTAGCGGATCAGTTTCTTGGGATAGGAAGAACTTAAACCCTAGGTCTGACAAACTTAGGAAGTCATCTAGCTAGGAATTAACCCAAAATTGGTATTGCCTATCCATGAACCTCTTACCTCAAGTTGGTTTGGATTGTGAGGTTGAAAGATAAGTAGTTATTGACAACTCATTAGTTTAGTAGAAGATCGAGAGATCTTACTAGGTTAGCGACTAATTGATTGAGTAGAACCTAAAATAGGATTTAGTTATGACCACTAAAGCGAGTTAATCACTCATGCTTAAATTTTATTGAATCACATATTAGTTCTCCAGTTTTATTATTTTATGCAAGTTTGTTTCTTTTCTTATAAAAACAATTGTTTTTCACTTAATGATCATCGTACTATAATTTATTTAAATTACTAATTAGATCTATTTGCGTTTAGGTTAATATTAATTTAGTACTTGCATCCATTAGGTACGATCCTCGAGTACTCACCTACTTCCTTGTAGAATTATATTACAACCTGACCCGTATACTTGCGGACACCACCTCAAATCTATATATTGTTTTAGCAATTTTCACACTCTGGATTCTCTTATTTTCGAAGGTGGTCACTTTCCAAAGTGGCAGTTTATCTGCAAATCAGTGGTGGCTCGTCTACAATCCGGAGTGATATGTTAGATTAGTTCTAGAGAATTTATAAGTGAGGTATGTAGCAGAGTTGGGTAGGACTTTTCTATTAATTTGAAACTTGAATGCATTCATAAGCATGTGCATATAAAACTGTGAATAACAATATAGTGAAATGATGTGTTTTTTTGTGAAAAATCGTTAATTTAAGGTGCTTTATGGTTGTCTTTAATCTCAGGATAGCTAATTCATGTGCCTTGTTGGTTTGTTGTTTTATTTTGGTTTTCTTATGACTGAACTTACACTGAGCTTCATAACTCCCTCTCATTTAGTTCTTGTCCTTACAGATAACCCACTAGGTTAGGAAGATGACGCAACATACGGAGGGCTCGAAAAATTTTTAATGTTATGAAAGCATTATTATGCTTATTTTTAAAATTTCTGTTATTTCAGAACTGTATTGTATTATTTATTTTCTAGCATTGGATTCATATTTAGGTTTTGGTTTTATATTGCAACCGTGACATATAAATTTTTTTTTTAAGATGATAAAATATGGATTTCAATTAGTTATGCATGAAATATAGATGTTAGTAAAACTCAGAAAAAACCTCTTTTCCACTGCAAGGTCATAATTAAATGTTGTCTAATAACTAGAATGTAACAATGTTTTCAATAGTTATCACCTTTTACAAGAAAAAGTATTAATTTAATTGTATTTTATCGACCCATGATTTTTTTTTCTAAAAATAGACTAAGTCTTTCTAAAGATAAACAAATGTTTTAATGTGACTATTTAAAATCTTCGATTGCACTAGGCCATCTCGGTGGCCCATGTAATCTCCTGAATTCGGGCCTACCGTCGAGGCCAATTTGGGGAGGTTACAATTTCAGTGGTATAAAGTACTGAGAACATATTTCAATCATCTTCAGCATAGATTATTTGATGTTGATTTGAGTTGAATTAAAATATTTAATTTGAACTTATAAATTTGCCATTTGTAAAAAAAAAAAAAGTGATTTTACTTCAAACAAAAAGAAGAGATAATTTGTTACCAACTAAATTGATGAACAAGAACCTGATATGATATTTATGTGAATACAATAACATGTAACATCCTGAATTAATGGGCCTTTGCGTTTAATGTGTGGTTATGTTTAATGTGTAACATCCTAGATTAGGGGTTATGCGTTTGTGCATAATTCATGAGTTAGTAGGTTTTGGCAGTGTTGGAAGTGTATTAAGGGTTTTAAGAATTTTAGGATGGAAGAAGAAAGCTTTGGAAAATTATTGGTTTTTAAGTAAAAAGGGGAGCTAGGTAAATGAGGCTTTAAAAGAAACTCCGTGTGAAGCATGACACAATGAACCATGTGGTAAAATGGCATGTTTTATGAATTATGAATGTGTTATGTGAATTCTAGAAATAAGGAAATGTATGGAAATATATGGAAATGTATGGAAGTGTATGGAAATGTGTGGAAATGTGTGGAAATGTATGGAAATGTAAGACAATGTAGGGAAATGTAAGAAAATGTAAGGAAATGTAAGGAAATGTATGGAAATGTATGGAAATGTAAGGAAATGTAAGGAAATGTGAGGAAATGTATGGAAATGTAAGGAAATGCAAGGAAATGTAAGGAAATGTCTTGTCTTGGAAATGTAGGAAATGTCCTGAAAATGTAAAGGAATAAAGAGGAAAGTGAACATTTATGGAAACTAGGAAATGTAAGGAAATGATTCAAAATGGAAAGTGAACATTTTGGAAACTTGGAAATGTAAGAAAATGGCAAGTTTACAGAGCCGATCGAAAATTTTAGGAAATTTAGAAATGACTTAGAAATGTCAAGTTTTAAAGTTTAAAATAGGAAATTAAGGCAAGGTGGCCTTAAAAGAAAAAGTTGGTGAAATTTGACACACAAACAGGCTTGGAAAAGTGGCCTGAAGATGTCACTTAGGGCCTATGGAAATGGCGCCATATGCAAGAGGAATGGGCATGGGTTCGAGTCACTTGGGAAGCAAATAAGGAAGGTTTTATTTTTGCTTCCAGAAGACTGAGGTGGACGGCACATGCTTCTAGAAAGGAGGTGTTTTATTTTCATAAATATTCGATTAAAAAGGTGGTAAATAAAGGATTTTTAAATTGGATTATTTTGAAGAGATAAATGTTGGATTAAACTATTTTATTTAAAGGATAAAGTTATCAAAATAGAAGAGTGGTGGCCAAGTAAGGGACTCTAGCCTAGTAAATTTGGCTATAAAAGGAAAAGAATCAGCATTATTTACTCTTCCTTGATAACCTCTGCCGAATTTTCTCTGCAACCCCTATTCTTTTCTTCTTCATTCTTCTCCTATCAATATTCCAAAAGCCGAAAGCTTGCTAAGATCAAGGCCATAGTCGAAGGTTGAAGTAAAGGTGCAATCGATTTCTTCAAATAAGGGTAAGATCCAAGTTTAGTTTCCATTCTTTTATACTTTAGACTTATCGAAATCTAGGGCTAATTCCATTAATGTTCATGGTTGCCGAAACCTTGAAGAGATCTTTTGGGATTTACTAAGTGTCGACTACAAGGAAGGAGAAGTTCTTTTCAGAAGGTACACCATAGGTCGCGTGTTCCCTAGTTATTCGGTGAATTTTGGATTTAAGAATCTAAGGTAAGTCATATTTAACATTCGGCTAAGGGTTATTTGTTGTGAATAAATGTTAGAAATTGATCTAACATGTAGTTATAGGGATTTCGACAGAGTGATGCAAGGATTTTGGGATTTGAGAGTTTCAAGGTAAGTTTTAAGTATACTAATCCTACTAGGATTTGGATTTATAGCCGAATGGCTCTTTACTAAGTATTAAATGATTGAATGCAGAGAATTAAGATCTAAGGCATTAGATCAAGCTTTTCGGGATTTGGATTGGAAACCTTAAGCGAATCAGGTGTGTACCCATACTAACCTTCAATACGATATATGGCAATTATTAATTATATGAATATGCATAAGAATGTAAATGTGGCTATGTGCCCTAATGTGGTACAAAAAGTACTCAGGTACGTTTCCTACTTCTGATAGGATTATGAATATGTTATATTTTTAAATAGTAATATGAATGAGAAAAATAAGTATGCTGTGCATGATAAAATATGTGGGGCATTTCGGGCTATATGTGAAAGGGGAAGAAGGTGTTGACTTCGGTCTCACCAACAGAATATGGTGACTACGGTCACATAATTTGAATATGGTGACTTCGGTCACATTATTTGAATGTGGTAACTCCGGTTACATTATCTGAATGTGGTGTCTCATGACACAATTATCTGGTGGCTATGCCACAAATTTTATATGGGCGATGAGCACGTCGACTGCAAAATTATTATGTTACGAACTATTTAGATTAAAGTTAAGTAAAATTATTTCTTGAAAATGAACCCTACAATTATTTTGTCACCTTAATTAAATTAGATTTTCAAAATTAATTAAATGAGTTCCCAATCTAAGCCCAACCCAAAACAATATTTTTCTAAAATTTTTTACAAATTATATCCAAGAAACAAAGAATTTTGAAACCGGTTTACTTAAGGAACATACGAGATCCGGTTTCAGCTCGTGGGCAAGGGGTGTGGGGTGTTTTGATTTGGTATCGAGCCCGATTTTAAACTCTCGGCTGTGTGGGCTCAGGCCCAAAACGTTTTCAAATCGAGCCAAATGAATTTTATGAAGTATTTACGAAAATAAGCGGGTTTTCGGCATGGCACCTCGATCTCCGGCCGCATCCACTGGTAAGTACCCTAACCATTTGGGTGATTATGTGATTTATATTATATTATGGAAGGGTAGAAAAAGGAATGGAACGTAGAATAGCATGATAGGAACTTGAACCACAGGACTAGTCTACTCAAACACAAATACATAAGACTTAATACTTACTCAAACTAACCCATGACTAAGTCACTAAGTTAGGGTGTGGTAACCCCTGTGCGCATGTTCAGGATTGGATCGGAAGAGCACGGTATTTAAGCAAATCCTAGTGACTCACCTCCTCTCTTCGCAGAATCCTCACTGGTGCGTAGCTTTGGTTCACCTGCACCCAAGAGGGCTCGGACATAAGCTAAACACAATAACTAAAACCGAAGAGGAACTAGTCGTGTTTTTATAAAAACCCTAGTTTTAAAACTCTTAAAATTACCTTTTCAATTTGTGAGAACTATTTTTATAAAATTTTTGAAAAATTTTTAATTTATGAAATTACAAAAATACCCTAGTGGTAAATTACAAAAATACCCTTGGTTTATGACATTCCCAAAATACCCACAGTTCTTATCAAGATTTCATTACTTTATAAAATGTTCAAAAACTCTAATTTGCAAAATATCAAAAATACCTTGATTTTGGAAAATTACAAAATTGCCCCTAACTTACAAAATTACCAAAATGACCCTGATTTTTAAAATTTTTTTGCGACATCACCGACTTGAAAAACAAATGCTCAAAAAGAACCTCAAAGTTTTGCAAATTTTGCAATACCCCGAATTATTAAACTTTACAAATTTACCCTGGTTTGTAAAAAAATTACCGAAATACCCCTGGAATTTCAAAATTACCGAAAGGCCCTGGGATTTCAAAATTACCAAAATACCCTTATTGACAAAATCACCAAGGAACCTTATTTTGAAAAATTACGAAAATACCCCTGTAGGACAAAATTACGAAAATACCCCTGGGTAGTGGAAAAACAACAACAATGAAAACTACAACATTTCTCTGAATGAACGAAAGTTCATAATTGATTGATGGATGTATGAATGTAAAGACTGTGTGCATGTATGAATACAAAAGAACCACTCCTAAAATTCTTTCCATAAAACTTCTTCGCGGGTAATCAGTGGAATAAAGACAAATTCATAAAATTCTCTTAAATCAGATTAAATCGCGACGTTAGAAATAAGTTCTAGGGGACGTGAACTTAGAGATTGTGCCTAGAAAGTATGATGGTTCTATTAAGATCAGAGTGCTTGTGGCGTAAGCATAGTGCGGTGAGAAGGATGGTACGATTTGTTAGTAAGTAATTTTGAGGACGAAATTATTTTTAAGGAGGTAGAAGCGTAACATCCTAGATTAGGGTTATGCGTTTGTGCATAATTCATGAGTTAATAGGTTTTGGCAGTGTTGGAAGTGTATTAAGGGGTTTTAGAATTTTAGGATGGAAGAAGAAAGCTTTGGAAAATTATTGGTTTTAAGTAAAAAGAGGAGCTAGGTAAATGAGGCTTTAAAAGAAACTCCGTGTGTGAAGCATGACACAAGGAACCATGTGGTAAAATGGCATGTTTTATGAATTATGAATGTGTTATGTGAATTCTAGAAATAAGGAAATGTATGGAAATATATGGAAATGTATGGAAGTGTATGGAAATGTGTGGAAATGTGTGGAAATGTATGGAAATGTAAGGCAATGTAGGAAATGTAAGAAAATGTAAGGAAATGTAAGGAAATGTAAGGAAATGTATGGAAATGTAAGGAAATGTAAGGAAATGTATGGAAATGCAAGGAAATGTAAGGAAATGTCTTGTCTTGGAAATGTAGGAAATGTCCGAAAATGTAAAGTAATAAAGAGGAAAGTGAACATTTATGGAAACTAGGAAATGTAAGGAAATGATTCAAAATGGAAAGTGAACATTTGGAAACTTGGAAATGTAAGAAAATGGCAAGTTTCTGAGCCGATCGAAAATTTTAGGAAACTTAGAAATGACTTAGAAATGTCAAGTTTTAAAGTTTAAAATAGGAAATTAAGGCAAGGTGGCCTTAAAAGAAAAAGTTGGTGAAATTTGACACACAAACAGGCTTGGAAAAGTGGCACTGAAGATGTCACTTTAGGCCTATGGAAATGGCACCATATGCAAGAGGAATGGGCACTGGGTTCGAGTCACTTGGGAAGCAAATAAGGGAGGTTTTATTTTTGCTTCAGTAAGACCGAGGTGGACGGCACATGCTTCTAGAAAGGAGGTGTTTTATTTTCATAAATATTCGATTAAAAAGGTGATAAATAAAGGATTTTTAAATTGGATTATTTTGAAGAGATAAATGTTGGATTAAACTCTTTTATTTAAAGGATAAAGTTATCAAAATAGAAGAATGGTGGCCAAGTAAGGGCTCTAGCCTAGTAAATTTGGCTATAAAAGGAAAAGAGAGGCCATTCAAAGATTATTTACTCTTCCTTGATAACCTCTGCGAATTTTCTCTGCAACCCCTATTCTTTTCTTCTTCATTCTTCTCCTCTCAATATTCCAAAAGCCGAAAGCTTGCTAAGATCAAGGCCATAGCCAGAAGGTTGAAGTGAAGGTGCAATCGATTTCTTCAAATAAGGGTAAGATCCAAGTTTGGTTTCCATTCTTTTATACTTTAGACTTATCGAAATCTAGGGCTAATTCCATTAATGTTCATGGTTGCGAAACCTTGAAGAGATCTTTCGGGATTTACTAAGTGTCGACTACAAGAAAGGAGAAGTTCTTTTCCGAAGGTACACCATAGGTCGCGTGTTCCCTAGTTATTCGGTGAATTTTGGATTTAAGAATCTAAGGTAAGTCATATTTAACATTGGCTAAGGGTTATTTGTTGTGAATAAATGTTAGAAATTGATCTAACATGTAGTTATAGGGATTTCATGAGAGGATACAAGGATTTCTGGATTTGAGAGTTTCAAGGTAAGTTTTAAGTATACTAATCCTACTAGGATTTGGATATATAGCCGAATGGCTCTTTACTAAGTATTAAATGATTGAATGTAGAGAATTAAGATCTAAGGCATTAGATCAAGCTTTTTGGGATTTGGATTGGAAACCTTAAGCGAATCAGGTGTGTACCCATACTAACCTTCAATACGATATATGGCAATTATTAATTATATGAATATGCATAAGAATGTGAATGTGGCTATGCGCCTAATGTGGTACAAAAGTACTACTGCATGCGTTTCCTACTTACGATAGGATTATGAATATGTTATATTTTTAAATAGTAATATGAATGAGAAAAATAAGTATGGTGTGCATGATAAAATATGTGGAGCATTTCGGGCTATATGAAAGGGAAGAAGGTGTTGACTTGGTCTCACCAGCGGAATATGGTGACTACGGTCACATAATTTGAATATGGTAACCGGTTACATTATCTCGAATTTGGTAACCGGTTACATTATTTGAATATGGTGTCTAATGACACAAATTATATAAGCGATGAGCACGTTGGTATGGGACCGCCTTCGATGGTGTGTAGCGGATGGAGGGTTGACTTAATAGTCCCCACGGTGTGATTGGCAGGTACGAGTGGTGTGTAGCTAATGGACAAATAGGCTTGGGTTTGGGTTGCATCATTATTTATTTGTATATGAATATAAACTTGATATGAACTTGTATGCCTGATTTGTTGAATGTTAGTATTGTGTGCACATTGAGTTTGTTGACTCACCCTTTGTGGGACCATTTTTCTGTAATGAGCAATAAAGGACCTGGGTTGGCGGGAGTTAAAGATGGCCATGCATAGCAAGGAAAAACTTTCAATATTTGGGGACTTTTATTTTACCAAGTACTTTAAATTTTATTTGGGTTTACTTGATGTAATAAGGCCATAAGGCCCAAGTGAATTTCTTTATTTCTTTATTTCTTTTTTTTTTTTAACTATTATGTTTACAAATTTTTATTAAGTAAAGATCAAGTAAATTTATTTTAAAAATAAACCCTCGACTGTTTTGTCACCTTAATGAATTGGGTTTTCAAATAAAATAAATGGGCTTTCCAATCTAAGCCCAACTCAAACCAATATTTTTCTAAAATTACACAAATTTTCTCTAAGTAACAAAGAACTTTGAAGCTGGTTTTTTTTAAGGAACATAGCAGATCCGGTTTAGGCTCGTGGGCCGGGTGTGGGGTGTTTCATAATGTGAGTGTTAGGGGTTCAGATTGGGCTCAGGATTGGGCCGAGCCTTAATCAAATTTTCTGTTTGGACACTCTAGTGGAAAGCTTATCAGGATAGGGCTTAAGAGATGTTATATGTGTTTTAAGACACAAATGGGCTGGTGGCCCAGTGGCAAAGTGGCGCCACTTAAAGAGCAGGGAGGTGGCGTCAACTGAGGGGGCTCAAGTTCGAGTCGCATAAAGCTTAATTATTTTAATTAAAGTTAGGTAATTTTCGACATTTAAATGAGCAGAGTTGGAGTCGGCTAGGATGCTAGAAAATAAGAGGATTAAATGACATGGATAATGTGGATATTATTCTGATAATAGTAGGAAAAGGTGGTGTTATCTAGACCTCTTCTAAAGGTGTGAATAGATTGAGATAGAGGAGAAAAGCTAGGAGCTATCTTCTGAGTGCAGAGTTGGCCGAAATTTCATCTCCTAGAGGAGGGGAGAAATCGGTTTCTTTATGGCAAAGGGGTGCCAAAATTTCCCCTACTATTTGATTAGTTGTTAGTTATCAGGAAGGGCATTTTTGGATTTAAGCAGTAGGTGCCGAAATCTTCTATAAATAGAGGGGATATCTCTTCAACTCCGACATTTGGAACCCTATTCTTTTCTTCTTTCCCTGTGCCGAAATTCTCAGTCTCCCTCTTCATGTTCTTTTCTTTTGATTTCTTCAGAAGCCGAAACCTCCCAATCTTCTCAACATCTTTTCTTTCAAAAGCCAAAACCTTGAACTCTCTTCTCATCTCCATAGTCGAATACCCCTATTTCCATTTGCCGATTTCTTCAACCAAAAAGTCGAAACTACTTAGATTTCTTCTTCTCTTCTGATCTTCTCAAAAAGCCAGAATCTCTAAGGGGCAGTCGAATTCTTTATGTAAAGGTAAGTGCCGATTTTTCTATCTTTTCACTTTCTCTTCCGGGTTTTGGAAGACAAAGTCGAAAAGCTAATGGTTTAATGGTTTTATGTATTCTCTTGTTGGGTGACATTCGGGAATTGAAGTAGATCTCTTAGATCTAAAAGCCAAAAACACTAGCCCCTGAATCTCATATCACTTTTCGGGATTTCTAGGTAAGGACTTCAATTCTCCTTAAGATGATCAACCGTTTTCTCTTCGTTACCAGCCTCTGAACAACACATTGGGCAGATAGTAGCTGTGTTGACTACAGATAGAGTCTACGTAGAAAGTCTTATTTTAACGATAATCAGGTGTGTAGATATCTAACACACTAGTTAACTATAATCTATATGTGTTATGGGCTAAAAAGCCAGAAAGTGGCTGTGTGACAGTCGAATAAAACCCTAAAAGGCTTAGGCAAGGATGCCAGGTACGTAATCATAGAAATCTCTATGTGTATCGAAATATATGTAAGCCTATTTTCTTAAAGATGGTATGATGTTTTATGTGTGTATGCATGGGGTGGGATTATGATAATGAAGTGGAAGTGCTGGTTAAACCACAACTTCAAATGATAGGTCACATAATGATTGGTGGCTATGCCACGTTTAATGATTCCTAATTAATAGGAATAGGTAGTACGGCTGTCGTTATGGTGTGTAGCGGATGGAGGGTTGATTGTAGAAATCCCCAAGGTGTGATGGTTGGTACGGGTTGGTGTGTAGAGGATGGAATTCTAGGATGGGTTGGGCTATTCATCATTTATTATTTATCATGTAATTATGATCGTTGCCTTTCTGTATGGGCCAGGGCTCATAATGTGTTTGTGAGCCTCATGTCATTGTGTTTCGGGATTTACACACGGAGTCTGGGTGACTCACCCCTTTCATTTTTCTCTACTCTTTCAGATGAGCGGTAGATCGTGGACATGGGAGCCGAGACTGGCTCGAGGGGCCATATGAGCTTTTACTTAAAGGAATTTGTTTCCGTTTTATATTAACGTTTTCTCATATTTTACTTAAATTTGGGATTATTTATGTAATAAGGAATCCCTAGCTTAGTGTTTTGATTTATATTTGATGATGTTTACATTTATAAATGCATGTTCGAAGTTTTATTTATAAAAAGAAATAAAAATGGGATTTTTAAACAAATAATTTGTATAGAAGAAATAAAAATATTACAAAGGTTTTCTTCAAATAACACTTATTTAACGAATACTTTTACAAATCAACCGAGATTTTAAATCCTTTCAAAGCGAAGTTTTAAACTTCAAACCCGTAACATACCAAATTCGGTCGTAGCGTTTGGGTCGGGTTTGGGGTGTTACATTTTGGTATCAGAGCCCAGTTCAAAACTCGGGCTGTGAAATGGGTCTAATAGTGTTTTGAAAATTTGATGTGAATTTGAGGAAAATGTCTTGGATGAAGATATGGCCCTCGAGTCTACCGGCACCCGATCCACGCAGGTAAGTATTCTAAACTTTTGGATGTGATATGTATGTGGGCTTGATGGGCTTGATGGACGTAGACTAGTATGTTAGGCATTGATGGACTTTAGGCTTAGTTTAAACAACTCTTTAAATTCATAAGACTTAAATTATCCAAACAAACCTGTGAACAAATCGCTAGGTTAGGGTGTGGCAGAGCTTGGTATTTAAGCAATCCTAGTGACTCACCTCCTCTTCGCTGGAATCCTACCTGGTGCGTAGTGACTGTTCACCTTAGCCATGAGGACTTGTTGACGGGCCAAAATCTATAATTAAAATCCGAAAGGGACCAGCCACCCTTGAAACACCCCAAACCCGGCCTATGAGCCTTGACCGGATCTGGTATGTTCCTTGAGTAAAAACGGTTCAAAACTTTTTGAATACTTTGGAAAATTCGGATGGTTTTGAAAGAAATTTTAATTTGTGTTGGGCTCGGTTTGAAAACAAGTTTATTGATTTGAAATCTAGGTTTTATAAAACTTTACTGTTGAATTTCGAACTTACATGTTAAAGGTAAAAATCGAGTTCTTAGAGTTTACCATCTTAATTGAAAATCATTTGTGTTAGGTGACAAAACATTTGAGGGTTTATTTAAAAAATAATAATTTAAATAACCTTTGACTTAACAATAGTAGTATCGTGATAAAATAAATAAAAGCAACCATAAAACAATCAAGTACTATTGGCTTTATTACAAATGAAAACAATCCCGAAAATAAATCCAAATACTTTAAATGTAAAAGTCTAAAATTTAAAGAAATCCTGAACTGAGCATGGCCACCACTAAGCTCCTGCTGACCCGGTCCATCACTGATCATCACCTGAAAAACATTCCCACAACGGGGTGAGTCATACAGACTCAATGTGTAACCAACACTAAATCCAAACAGATTCAAGCATATCAGGTCATATATATATTCATATAGTATTTAAATAAAATGATGCAAACCCGAACCCAAACCTAGGTACCATCCGCTACACATAACTCGTACCAACCTGCACACCGTGGGGACTGCTAAGTCTACCCTCCATCCGCTACACATCATCGGAAGCGCATTGCCGCAACGACGCGCTCATCGCCCTTATATATTGTGGCATAGCCACCAGATAACATTTTGTGTCAAGAGACACCACATTCAGATACTGTGACCGAAGTCACCACATTCAGATACAGTGACTGAAGTCACCTGAAACACCCCAAACCCGGCCCAAACACTACGACCGAATTTGGTGTGCTACAGAGAAAGTATTTTTGAAAATCCTTTTAAGCCATTTTAAGTTCTATCAAAAATCTTCCATTTCCATTTGTCTTGCCAAAACCATACTTGTTTGTTTTAAAAAAAATATTTATTAAGTTGGGTTATTATAGGTTTCAATTGTACCCGATGACACTTTAAAACATTTTGCGTTTGATTTGAGGAAACATGTGCACCCGTTTTAATTTCATTAAAAAGTTTAAACAAAATATTCAAAACATGTAAAAATAATAAAAATAATCCTAGGAGGCCTTATTACAACTTAATTAAAATAAAACCAACATTAAAATATAATAAAACAAAATCCAAGTTCATCTAATTAAAATTCCACTGCATGGCCACCTCGAGTCCATCCGGCTCCATCTCCGCGATCTACTCATCTCGCAAAATGTTAGGGAAGGGTGAGTCACCAAGACTCGAGTGTGTAAATCCCCCACCCGGAAAATACATCTCATACATAATTCATTAATAAACATGCTCATGCAACCCAACTAGCCATCCATACTCCTTTTCTACCCCATGTGGTCAAAACCACTGATGACTTAAAGTCACAATTTAATTGATGGGGCCAACCCATCGTGTGGTCAAAACCACTGATGACCGTAGGTCACAATATATCAAATGTGGTCAAAACCACTGGTGGTACCAAACCACTGGGACTTAGTCGCAAATAATCAATCGTTGTGGTCAAAACCACTGATGACCATAGGTCACAAATAGTCTGATGGGGCCAACCCATCTTGTGGTCAAAACCATCGACGATATCCATAATTCATCCCCCCTCTCATCAATCCCACCATCACATGCTTATACATCAAATTTCCTATATCATGTCATAATATTAAATATCATGTGATGGCATGCAATCATATATCTAAAATTTTGGGTTAGGGGACTTACCTGAAATCCATGATTTTCCACAAGCTAACCTCAACCAAAAGATTTAAGGCAAACAATAACGTCATGTAAATTAATAAAGTGTGTAGAGATATTTTACACACCTGTTACTATCGTAATTCCTAGATCCTGAAAAGCCGATCTACGATGCTAGATCTTGACCATACATTCGGCCAATTGTCAGTGTTAATACCAAAGGCTTATTCGGCCAAACCAAAATTCATACCAAGAGCTCTCTTGCGGTCTTACCTTGAGCGGATTTGATTTCCAAACAAACCCCGAAGCCTTACTTGATCCCTAAATCCATGGCACACATATTAATTTGGTATTTAAACAATAAGCTTTTATCAAAGGCCTTTGGCCGAATGTGCTTACCAACTCACCCTTGGAAAAATAAATCCCGCAAGCTTCCCACACTTATTTAAAAATCGGCAGCACTCTTTTCCTCAAGGGAGATTCGGCCTAAGCACAATTGGAGGGCTGAAATTTTAAGAAGAGGAGAAAGGGTATTCGACTAAAAAGAAACAGCAATGCTGGAAATTTCTAAGCAAATTTTGCTAAGAGTTAGGAGGGAATTCGGCAGCACAATGAAGGGAGAAAGAAGAAAAGAATTTGCTGGAAAATTTTGGCACTTCAATGCTGCAACAAAATCAAATATGGACAGCCCCCCAAGGAGTCCAAAAATCGGCAAACACCTTCTTATTTTATGATAATTTCCAGCCTTGAATTATCACAAATAAATCTAGCCTCATCCTATTTTTTTTAATCTCCTAATCCCCTCAACAATTTAATAGCAAACAAAACACTAATAGCTCCCCCCTCTTCCAGCCGAAAATAGACAAAAAAATAAGCTTAATCTTATCACTTGAAGAGTCCAAATAGCAGCCAACACTCTCCCATTCACGCCAGCAGCATTAAAAATAAAAATAAAATAAAAAACCCAAAGTGCAGCTTCTTTGATTCGAGCCAACGACCTCACGCCCCAGCCCTCTCTTCCAACGTCCCTAGCCACATTTCCCATTAGACTTTCATGTCAAATAAGCCCCACCATTTAATTATAAGCCTTCTTCCTGGCCCTTACTCCTTCAACGCCAAAGCCCAAAAATAAAACTCCTTGCTTCCTTCATGTCTCGAACCCTAGACCTCCTGCCAAGGCCCTTAAGTGGCGCCCCAAGCCACTCCACCAACCTGCCATTCACGCCATGAACCTTCGCTAATTAATTTTAAGGCCCTCTTTCCTGGCCCCCTCACCTTTAACGCCTAAAGCCCAAAAAATAAAACATTTCCCCCTTGTTACTTCCATGGATCGAACCTCCTCCCTTGTTACCCCCCTTAAGCGCACCAAGCCACTTGTGCCAAGCCTATTCTTTGTCATATTTCGCCCAAAATTTTATTTAAACCCTATCTCACCTAGCTCCCCCCTTTTAGGTACTAAAAAAAAAATTTTAACACTAAGTCAGGCCTAGCTCGGGTTTAATTCTGGACCTTAGAACATGCCAAATAAATCATAGTATTTATTTCTTCAAGCACACACACACATGGGAACAAATAATTAAATTACACACAACCCCTAATTTAGGATGTTACATCACCACATTCACTTCCCCTTTCATAATAACCCATATGCCCATGTCATACATATCATGCATAGATTATGTCCCATTCTTTACTTTACATTCTGATAATTTCAAATATGCTATAACAGATCACATTATATTCCTAGTAGGAGTAGGAAAACGTACCTGAGTACTTTGTACCATTGTATGGTACCTTTGGCCACATTCACATTAATAAAAACATATATATATCAAATTTATTGCCTTAAATCTATTAAGAGCTAGTGTAGGGTACATACCTGATATATTTATCGGTTCACTGATTTCCCAAAAAACCCGAACTAACGCTTAGATCCTAAGTTCCTTGCCACCGATTTGACTATTAATCAAATCCCGAAAATCTG
The DNA here is from genome assembly GCA_025503065.1 of Gossypium bickii. NCBI lineage: Eukaryota > Viridiplantae > Streptophyta > Magnoliopsida > Malvales > Malvaceae > Gossypium > Gossypium bickii. Next base: position 96,086,723 of record CP106716.1, read on the forward strand.
TGACCTTCCTTCCCTTCAATCGGCCAATGTTAAATTACTTAACTTGGTTAGTTCCGGCTTTTGAAGAAATACGAAATAGATCTAAGTTGCTAAATAGGCCTTGGCCGAATGTATACTGTAACGGTCCGAATTTGACCCTAATCGGAACAGTGGTTTCGAGACCACGAATCCGAGTTCGAGAAATTTTTAAATATTATATTCCGTGCTTATACTGTGTGAATTAATGTGTGTGAAAGTTTCGTAGAAAAATTTTATCGTTTGAGTGTTTAATTTAACAAAAAGGATTAAATCGCGTAAAGTGAAAAAGTTGCATACTATAGTGTAAAGTACTAGAACGATGATGGCTTCTTAATATGGGGTATTAAAAGGGCAAATAGCCCATTTTACAAGTTAGTGGATGGCTTTTGACTAATGTGCCATTATTATATATGATAGTTTTATTTTTTATTTAAAGGTTATAATAGTAAAATAGTAAATAACATAGTATAAGCTTAAATTAAATAAAGAGAAAAGCCATTATCATCTTAATTCATATGGCCGAATGTGGGAGAAAGAGAAAGGGTTTCATTTTCTTTGATTTTCAGCAATAAGAAGCTTAAATTCAAGGTTAGTTTGATTTCGATTCTTGTTAATTTTTACGTTTTTGAGATCGTTGCTTCGAACCGTAGCTGACCCATGTTGAAATTTTCAAATCTAAGCATGCTTGATATTCGGCCATTGTCATGTTCATGTGATTTTTGATGTTTGGTGGTTTTAAATTAAAGATATATTGAAAATTAATATATTTTGTACTAGAGGTTTTGGTGAAATTGAGTAATTAGGGCTAGATTGTAAAAATAAAATTTTAGAGGGATTTATTTGCAAAATAAATGGAAGATATGGACTTGTATAGTCCTTAAGAGTATTCGGCCCTTGAGTAGTATTGAAAAATTTCGTGTATTTTGTGTTTTATGCAAATAGAACTAAATTGTAAAAATGTGAAACATTAGGGTTAAAATGGTAATTTGCCCATTTATATGTTTAGGGACTAAATTGAAATGAAATGTACTTGAATGAGCTGAATTTTAATGTGTTTAGATCAAGAACAAAGAAAAAATGGATTTGGATTGGGGAAAGACGAAGGTTATCGAATAGCCGGTCTACGCGGTCCGTTGACAATAGAGGTAAGTCCCTAAGCTGGATTATATTAAAGAATGCATTATGAATGTATTTAATGACAATATTTGATAAATTTGTGTATATTTTCATGTGATAGCCGAATGTAAAGACATTACATTGAATTGGATATGCTTTGTTAATACCATGTGAATGTGTATAATCGATATGATATACAGGTTATACAATGTTATAATGGTTTAAATTGTGAAAAGTGAATAAGCTTAGTTGAATTGGAAATGTAATAGAATTATGAAATTTAAGTGATAAGTGGTTAAGATACTATTGAAATGTTCATTGAAATGTTGGAAATGTTGATATTTCGAGCTTTAAGCCTAGCAGGCCTTGTGCCGGTGAATGTATCGGGCTTAATGCCTAGCAGGCCATGTGCCGGTGATTTATTTCAAGCTTAATGCCCAGCGTGCCTTGTCTTGGGTGAATGTATCGGGCTTAATGCCTAGTAGGCCATGTACCAGGTGATTTATTTCGGAGCTTAATGCCTAGCGGGCCTTATGTAGGTGAATGTATCGGGCTTATTGCCAGCGAGGCTAAATGTCGTGTTTTAAATCTCGGATTTCAAGTCTAGCGAAGCAAGGTGCGGTATATGCGATTCGAACTAGTGCATAGCTTGTTATAAGCTGGTGAGTTTTCAACTTCCGAACTTTAGCTAAGAAATGGTAAAGGTATGAAACAAACTATGGAAGTTTACGTTTATGAAAGTGAAGTTTTGAGTTCGACTATAAGGTATGTATTAAGCATACTTTAAGGTTATGTTTATATGCTATGATAATAATTAAATGAATTGATGAAAGAAAGTGTTATACATATGATAGATGGAATTTGATTATATGTGTACTATGAGTGAATTGATTATAGAAAAGCTTGAAGGAAATAAGTAATCATACCAGCATAACGTTATGCATAAGTGAGTTATTATTTATTTGGTACAAAATAAACTATGGTAAAGAGGTGAAAGTTGATGTATGTTTATACAATAAAAAGGGATATTCGGTTTTGGTACATTAAATATCAAGTCATGAATGTTTGAGTTAAGTGTGATGTAATGAATTTGATAATACAAAATATATTTTATTTTGTGATATTGAGCCTATCATTGATAGGTATGAAATATATATATAAATGTAAGATTAAGGCATGTACATGTGTTTATATCACTTGAAGTTTCGACTATAATTGAGGAGGATATTGGTAAAAGAAATCGATAATTATGACATGTTTATTTGAATTGTAATGTACGAATGTTTACGATATTCATATGATTAGATAATGTATATGTTCATGGTAGTAAAGTGTAAATAATTAAGTTAAGGGCATTGAGGGTATTCGGCCATGAAAAATTCACTTATATAATGTTTATATTCATCGCTATGAACTTATTTATTAAAAGTTTAAATGTTGTATTTGATTAAGACTTACTAAGCTAGTAAGCTTACTCCGTGTGTGTTTAATGTTCTATTTTATAGATTTGGTCTAGCTACGGGCTCGAGAAAACGACAGCGAAGTGAACCACACTATCATCTTTTTGGTACACCTTTAGTTTAGTTTATTTTGAATAAAGGCATGTATAGGGTGATTAATGTCCTTGTTTGAGTTGGAAACTTGAATAATATATGTACAGCCATACGAATATGGCTTTTATTTTATGTTTTGATGAGGATACATATGGTTTTCTTTTTAATGACTAGATGATGCATATGGTTATGTCATTGTGATGCAAAAGTGGTAAGGATTTGTTTACCATATATTCGGTCATGGTCTTGATGTTTATAATAGGTACAATTTGGTCTTGTGAATAATGACATCATAGGCTAAAATAATAATATCTTATTAGTATGAAGGTCGTCATGGACTATAAGGATGATATTTTTGTTATGTTTGTGTTTGTATTCAAGAATGATCAAATGGATTAGACATAATGGATGTAACCGAATAGGTAGTTATGTATTGGTTATTTATATGAATTTCGATTAAATTATTTGATCGATCGAATTTAGTTTATTTGTAATTGTTACTTATGCTAAAAATTTCTTAAAATGACTATAGACTATTTGATAATCTGTTAATGAAATAAAGTGGTATAATATATGGTAAGTTGGTATATGTATGATGTTATGTGCACTAAGTAAACGAATTTAGTATGATATGAGCTGCTCTTTTTATTCTTATAAGTACTATAAGATCATATAGATATGCGATGTATGTACCCTATAGACATCCTAGATTCAATTATATGCACGCAAATGAATCCATGTGAGCTTTGATTTGATTAGTTGTTTGGTTTAATCTGAATGTTGGTATGAAAAACTAGTTGGTAATCAAAGTTCAATCTATGACTTTGGAAATTGATAATGTATGAATTGCGGTAATTGCCTGCGATGTTCACAGTCTAATTCGGTAATGCCTCATAACCCTTATCTGGCGACAGATACAGGTTAGGGGTGTTACATTTTATTGGTATCAGAGCCTACGGTTTAGTCGATTCTAGGACGACCGTAGCACGTGTGAGTCTAGCTATACATGCCTTTATTATATATTTGATAGTGTGGTGACTTCTGACATTTCAAACTATGATTTATATAGTAAATGGATTTTGATCCTGACAGAGCCGTAGCGGATGATGTAGAAAGTGTAGCGCCTGATCGCGCATGCAGATCAGCGCCAGTAGACTCTTGACCAGTTTCGGATGGCTATGAGGGTAGGCTAAACAAGCCTTCTACCATATGATGAACGAGTGGTTTACCCAGTTTATTCAGAATAACCCGGCTGTACAACCACCTCCACCCTCGAATAATCCAACTCTGATACCTTTAGCACATCTGATGATAGATCTAATGAGATCTAGTAGGCCTCCTGTTGATAAAATCAGAAAATATTGGGCTGAAGAATTTAAAGTTAATGATGATGATGATACAGAACGGACGGAGATGTAGCTTGATAACACTATTCGGGTACTGGTGGAATACACTAGTATTAGTGGTTCCGAAAGAAAAAGTGACGTGTGATTTCTTCCAGATCGAGTTTCGTAAGAAATATATTAGCCAGAGGTTCATCGATCAGAAAAGGATAGAATTCCTGGAACTAAAACAGGGCCGCATGACTGTAACTGAATATTAGCGAAAATTTGTCAGATTGAGCCGATATGCCCAAGAGTGTGTATCCACTAAAGCTATTATGTGTAAAAGATTTGAAGACGGTCCGAATGAAGACATAAAGTTGCTTGTTGGCATTCTTAAAATCAAAGAGTTCGTGGTACTTGTCGAGCGAGCTTGCAAAGCTGAAGAGCTTGGGAAAGAGAAAATAAAGGCTGAAATGGAAGCTAGTGACACTCGTAAGAGATCGTTGAGTAAGGCTTTCCAATCTGTATCTAAAAAGTTCAGAGGTGACTTTGGTCGACATAAAACTACTTTAGACATGTCTAGACGAGACCGACCTCTTGCGGGTTCTCGAGCTACTTCGATGGCCAGTGTTTGTAATGTCCAGTAGAATCGAGTTGAATGCAAGCATTGTGGTAAATGGCATTCCGGGAGTTGTAGATTTCGTGATCGGTCTGGCTTTAAATGTGGATCATCAGATCATTTAATCAGGGAGCGGCCGATGTTAGCTGAGCAAAACACGGCCCAGAATATCAAATCGGGTAATGTGTCAGTGCGAGGTAGACTATCTAGGAATTCAGGAAATGCTAGTGACAGACAGAAAGGAACTAAAGACATTGCAAATAGATCGGAGGCTCGTGCACCAACTAGAGCATATGCTATTCGTGCCAGAGAGGATGCTTCTTCCTCAGATGTTATCACTGGTACTTTTACTCTTTATGATACTACTGTGATTACATTGATTGATTCCGGTTCGACTCATTCATATGTCTGTGAAACTCTAGTATCCAGTAAGACTACCTATTGAGTCTATTGAGTTTGTGATCCGTGTGTCTAACCCCTTGGGTCGATGTGCACTTGTTGATAAAGTGTGTAAAGGTTGCCCGTTGATGATTCGAGATTCCTGCTTTTCAGCTGATTTAATGTTGTTGCCTTTTTGTCGAGTTTGATATAATTTTGGGAATGGACTGGTTAACTTTGCACGATGCTGTGGTAAATTGTAAAAGAAAGATTATGGATTTGAGATGTCAGAACAGTGAGATCATCCGGGTTAAATCTAATGTTTTGAATGGGTTACCTACAGTAATATCCTCGATGCTAGTCCGAAAGTATATGAGAAAGGAATGTGAAGTTTACCTGGCTTATGTGTTGGATAAAATAGTGTCAGAAGAGTTTCGATCAGTTGAAAGCCCTTTTGACCGAAGCTCTAGTGTTAGCTCAGCCTGAATCGGGTAAAGAATTTGTTGTGTACAGTGTTGCTTATTTGAGTGGTTTTGGGTTGTGTCTTAATGCAAGAAGGCAAGGTTGTAGCCTATGCTTCAAGACAGTTGAAGCCTCATGAAAGAAATTATCCGACTCATGATCTAGAATTAGCAGCCATTGTTTTCGCATTCAAAATTTGGCGTCAGTACTTATTCGGTGAGAAATGTCATGTTTATTCAGATCACACAAGTCTGAAATATCTGATGACTCAAAAAGACCTGAACTTGAGACAACGCAGATGGTTAGAACTATTGAAAGATTATGAATTGGTGATTGACTACCATCTGGGAAAAGCCAACGTTTTTACAGATGCTTAAAGTCGAAAATCATTGTTTGCTCTTCGTGCGTTAAACGCACATATGGTTATGCTTGGTGATGGTTCAATCATAGCTGAGTTGAAGGCAAGACCGTTGTTTATTCAGCAATTTTGTGAGGCACAGAAAATTTATAAAGATATGATTGCTAAACGAGTTTAGTGTGAAAGTAATGTAGAGTCAGAGTTTCGAATTGAAAAAAAAAATGAAATGATTATTTGAACTTTAAAGGCCGAATATATATTCCGAGGAATGTAGATTTGATTCAGATGATTTTGAACGAGGCTCATAATAGTCGATTGTCGATACATCTAGGTAGCACAAAAATGTACAATGATATGAAACAGTTCTATTGGTGATCTGGCATGAAGCGGGATATATTTGAATTTGTTTCAAAGCGATTATTTTGTCAGCAAGTAAAAGTCGAGCATCAAGTGCCTTCTAGGTTACTTCAGCCGATCATGATACATGAATTGAAATGGGAAAGAATTTCTATGGATTTTGTATCCGGTTTACTATGACACCGAGCAAGAAATATACAGTCTGGGTTATAGTAGATAGACTGACCAAATCAGCTCACTTTGTGCCAGTTCGATAAACTTGCTGAACTGTATGTATCACAGATTGTGAGGTTACATGGGGTGCCGAGTTCCATTGTTTCAGACAGAGACCCAAGATTCACATCGCGATTTTGGAAGGACTTGCAAGATACTTTAGGTACTAAACTCCACTTTAGCACAGCCTTTCATTCGCAGACAGATGGTCAGTCTGAACGAACCATTCAGATACTTGAAGACATGTTGAGATGTTGCGTTCTTGAATTTGAAGGTACGTGGGAAAGATACTTACCTTTAATTGAATTTGCTTATAATGACAGTTTTCAATCCAGTATCAAAATGGCACCATACAAGGCTCTTTATGGTAGCAAGTGTCATACACCGTTGTATTGGACTGAACTCAGTAAAAACAAGATACATAGAGTTAATCTAATTAAAGAGACTGAACAGAAAGTGGCTGTGATCAGGGATACTTTGAAAGCTGCCTCGGATCGTCAAAAGTCTTATGCTGATTTGAAACGTAAAGACATTGAGTTTCAGATCGGAGATCGAGTATTCTTGAAAGTTTCTCCATGGAGGAAAATACTCTGATTTGGTCGAAAGGGCAAACTAAGCTCGAGGTTCATCGGACCGTATGAGATCATCGAACGTATTGGGCCTGTTGCTTATAGATTGAAGTTGCCCTCTGAATTAGAAAAGATACATAATGTATTTCACGTTTCGATGCTTCGTAAGTACAGATCAGATCTGTCACATGTAATCACTCCGTCTGAGGTTGAAATTCGATCCAATATGACATACCAAGAGAAACCAATTCGTATTTTAGCTCGGGAAATGAAAGAATTGAGAAACAAGAGAATTCCATTAGTGAAAGTTTTATGGAATCGGCACGGAGTTGAAGAGAATTCCATTACTTTGTTTAACGGTAAGATTTTCTGGGACGAAAATCCCTAAGGGGGGAGAGTTGTAACAGTCCGAATTTGACCCCAATCAGAACAGTGGTTTCGGGACCACGAATTCGAGTCCGAGAAATTTTTAAATATTATATTCCGTGCTTATACTGTGTGAATTAATGTGTGTGAAAGTTTCGTAGAAAAATTTTATCGTTTGAGTGTTTAATTTAACAAAAAGGATTAAATCGCGTAAAGTGAAAAAGTTGCATACTATAGTGTAAAGTACTAGAACGATGATGGCTTCTTAATATGGGGTATTAAAAGGGCAAATAGCCCATTTTACAAGTTAGTGGATGGCTTTTGACTAATGTGCCACTATTATATATGATAGTTTTATTTTTTATTTAAAGGTTATAATAGTAAAATAGTAAATAACATAATATAAGCTTAAATTAAATAAAGAGAAAAGCCATTATCATCTTAATTCATATGGCCGAATGTGGAAGAAAGAGAAAGGGTTTCATTTTCTTTGATTTTCGGCAATAAGAAGCTTAAATTCAAGGTTAGTTTGATTTCGGTTCTTGTTAATTTTTACGTTTTTGAGATCGTTGCTTCGAACCGTAGCTGACCCATGTTGAAATTTTCAAATCTAAGCATGCTTGATATTCGGCCATTGTCATGTTCATGTGATTTTTGATGTTTGGTGGTTTTAAATTAAAGATATATTGAAGATTAATATATTTTGTACTAGAGGTTTTGGTGAAATTGAGTAATTAGGGCTAGATTGTAAAAATAAAATTTTAGAGGGATTTATTTGCAAAATAAATGGAAGATATGGACTTGTATAGTCCTTAAGAGTATTCGGCCCTTGAGTAGTATTGAAAAATTTCGTGTATTTTGTGTTTTATGTAAATAGAACTAAATTGTAAAAATGTGAAACATTAGGGTTAAAATGGTAATTTGCCCATTTATATGTTTAGGGACTAAATTGAAATGAAATGTACTTGAATGAGCTGAATTTTAATGTGTTTAGATCAAGAACAAAGAAAAAATGGATTTGGATCGGGGAAAGACGAAGGTTATCGAATAGCCGGACTACGCGGTCCGTAGACAATCGAGGTAAGTCCCTAAGCTGGATTATATTAAAGAATGCATTATGAATGTATTTAATGACAATATTTGATAAATTTGGGTATATTTTCATGTGATAGCCGAATGTAAAGACATTACATTGAATTGGATATGTTTTGTTAATACAATGTGAATGTGTATAATCGATATGATATACAGGTTATACAATGTTATAATGGTTTAAATTGTGAAAAGTGAATAAGCTTAGTTGAATTGGAAATGTAATAGAATTATGAAATTTAAGTGATAAGTGGTTAAGATACTATTGAAATGTTCATTGAAATGTTGAAAATGTTAATATTTCGGGCTTTAAGCCTAGTAGGCCTTGTGCCGGTGAATGTATCGGGCTTAATGCCTAGCAGGCCATGTGCCGGTGAATGTATCGGGCTTAATGCCTAGTAGGCCATGTACCTGTGATTGATTTCAGGCTTAATGCCTAGCAGGCCTTGTGCCGGTGAATGTATCGGGCTTATTGCCTAGCAGGCTAAATGCTGGTGTTTTAAATCTCGGATTTCAAGTCTAGCAGGCAAGGTGCCGGTATATGCGATTCGAACTAGTGCATAGCTTGTTATAAGCTGGTGAGTTTTCAACTTCCAAACTTTAGCTAAGAAATGGTAAAGGTATGAAACAAACTATGGAAGTTTACGTTTATGAAAGTGAAGTTTTGAGTTCGACTATAAGGTATGTATTAAGCATACTTTAAGGTTATGTTTATATGCTATGATAATAATTAAATGAATTGATGAAAGATAGTGTTATACATATGATAGATGGAATTTGATTATATGTGTACTATGAGTGAATTGATTATAGAAAAGCTTGAAGGAAATAAGTAATCATACCAGCATAACGTTATGCATAAGTGAGTTATTATTTATTTGGTACAAAATAAACTATGGTAAAGAGGTGAAAGTTGATGTATGTTTATACAATAAAAAGGGATATTCGGTTTTGGTACATTAAATATCAAGTCATTAATGTTTGAGTTAAGTGTGATGTAATGAATTTGATAATACAAAATATATTTTATTTTGTGATATTGAGCCTATCATTGATAGGTATGAAATATATATATAAATGTAAGATTAAGGCATGTACATGTGTTTATATCACTTGAAGTTTCGACTATAATTGAGGAGGATATTGGTAAAAGAAATCGATAATTATGACATGTTTATTTGAATTGTAATGTACGAATGTTTACGATATTCATATGATTAGATAATGTATATGTTCATGGTAGTAAAGTGAAAATAATTAAGTTAAGGGCATTGAGGGTATTCGGCCATGAAAAATTCACTTATATAATGTTTATATTCATCGCTATGAACTTATTTTTTAAAAGTTTAAATGTTGTATTTGCTTAAGACTTACTAAGCTAGTAAGCTTACTCCGTGTGTGTTTAATGTTCTATTTTATAGATTTGGTCTAGCTACGGGCTCGAGAAAGCGACAGCGGAGTCAACCACACTATCATCTTTTTGGTACACCTTTAGTTTAGTTTATTTTGAATAAAGGCATGTATAGGGTGATTAATGTCCTTGTTTGAGTTGGAAACTTGAATAATAAATGTACAGCCATACGAATATGGCTTTTATTTTATGTTTTGATGAGGATACATATGGTTTTCTTTTTAATGACTAGATGATGCATATGGTTATGTCATTGTGATGCAAAAGTGGTAAGGATTTGTTTACCATATATTCGGTCATGGTCTTGATGTTTATAATAGGTACAATTTGGTCTTGTGAATAATGACATCATAGGCTAAAATAATAATATCTTATTAGTATGAAGGTCGTCATGGACTATAAGGATGATATTTTTGTTATGTTTGTGTTTGTATTCAAGAATGATAAAATGGATTAGACATAATGGATGTAACCGAATAGGTAGTTATGTATTGGTTATTTATATGAATTTCGATTAAATTATTTGATCGATCGAATTTAGTGTATTTGTAATTGTTACTTATGCTAAAAATTTCTTAAAATGACTATAGACTATTTGATAATCTGTTAATGAAATAAAGTGGTATAATATATGGTAAGTTGGTACATGTATGATGTTATGTGCACTAAGTAAACGAATTTAGTATGATATGAACTGCTCTTTTTGTTCTTATAAGTACTATAAGATCATATAGTTATGCGATGCATGTACCCTATAGACATCCTAGATTCAATTATATGCACGTAAATGAATCCATGTGAGCTTTGATTTGATTATTTGTTTGGTTTAATCTGAATGTTGGTATGAAAAACTAGTTGGTAATCGAAGTTCAATCTATGACTTTGGAAATTGATAATGTATGGATTGCGGTAATTGCCTGCGATGTTCATAGTCTAATTCGGTAATGCCTCATAGCCCTTATCTGGCGACAGATACAGGTTAGGGGTGTTACATATACTTATCTTATGGATCTAAATCCCGAAATTGCTACTTACTCTGGGTATCTGTCGAAATCCCTACGAACACTGTGTTGGATTTAATTCTAACCTTTAATCTCAACAAATGGCCCTTGGCCGAATATACACATGGCTAACCTTAGATTTCTAAAATCCCGAATGTCTTTCTTCCTTGTAGTCGACAGTAGCAGAAATCCCGAGATTCTCCTTCAATGATTCGGCCAAAAAGTAGTACTGGGATTAGATTCAAACTTTCGGCTAATATGAGAAAAGATGGAAAATCGAATAACATCTACTCTTACCTTTACACTACAGTCGACGGCAACCTTGTTCACACCCTCAAGGATATTCGGCTATGGTTATGTGATGATGCCTCAAGCTTCGGCTTTTGGAATTCGAGGAAAGAAGAGAAGAAGAGGGTTGAGACTTGTCGCGATTTAGCTTAGATGCCAAGAAGAAGATTCGGCTAATTGGAAAGAGAGAAGACGGAATGCTTAGGAGGATTCGGCAATAGTGCAACAAAGAGGAGAAGAGGAGAGTATTCGGCACTTCACTAGAGAAAGAAAAGAAAACTGAAAAGAAGCTCTAAACCTCTCTTTAGGAATTCGGCTATGACCAAAATTAATCACCAAAGAGTCCTTTGGCCGGCCACGCACATCCCCTTATCAGTCTCCACATTTTTCTCCTATTTCCTCTCTTTATCACTTCATTCAAAATAATAAAATAACTCAACAATTATCCTTTACCCCCTAGCCAAATTTTAAAAAGGATTAAACTCCTCCCTTTAGTACCTTAATGCCGTCCACTTCCTCCCTTCCTTGCCGAAAATAAAAACCCTTATTTAGCTTCCCATGCGACTCGAACCTTGGCCCACCTACTCCTGCTTGTGGCGTTATTTCTAGATGCCTTAAGTGGTGCCTCCAAGCCACTTAACCAAGCCCATTTGTGTGTCACATCTCCCCTTCATTTTCTCTTAAGGCCCCCTCTGCCTAGCTTCCTCTTTTTAAACTTAAAATCTACTAATTTCTAAGGCATTCACTACAATCTAGGGTTCATAAAACACATTATAACATACATAGACATGTTTTTCAAATTAAGCAAAATGCACAAGCCCAATTTCAGGATATTACAGTTCTACCCCCTTTAAAATAATTTCATCCTCGAAATTACCTGACTAAAGCAATTGAGGGTATTGCTGTCGCATTGCCTCTTCTGGCTCCCACGAAGCTTCTTCTGATCCATGATTGCACCATAATACTTTAACTAGAGGAACTGATTTCCTTCGTAGCACTTTCACATCCCGCTCCAAGATCTGAATCGGCTCTTCCTCGTAGGACAAGTCTGGCCTTAGCTCTACCTCTTCAACCGATACTACGTGAGATGGATCCGATCGATAACGACGTAGCATAGAAACATGAAATACGTCATGCATCTGCTTCAACTCCGAAGGCAACTCTAACTGGTATGCCACTGGTCCAACTCGCTTTAATACCCGATAAGGTCATATAAACCTTGGACTCAACTTCCCTTTCCGACCAAATCTCATCACCTTCCTCCAAGGCGATACCTTAAGAAATACTTGATCTCCCACATCAAATTCTATTTCCTTCCGTTTAAGGTCTGCGTACGATTTCTGTCTATCCGATGCTTCCTTCAACCGTGCCCGAATTACTTCAACCTTTTCTTCGGATTCTGCCACAATCTCTGGGCCCAAAACTCGATGTTCTCCTAATTTCGTCCAACACGTAGGAGTGTGACACTTCCGTCCATACAGTGCTTCATATGGTGCCATCCGAATACTAGCTTGATAGCTGTTATTGTACACAAATTCTGCTAAAGGCAAATAGTCCTCCCAACTTCCTCCGAAGTCCATCACACAGCCCATTAGCATATCCTCTAACACCTGGATTACTCGCTCAGACTACCCATCCGACTGTGGATGAAAAGCCGTACTGAAATCTAGCTTAGTGCCCGTAGCTTGATGTAGGGCTTTCCAAAATCGAGATGTAAACCTTGGATCCCTATCTGAGATGATTGACACCGGTACTCCATGCAACCTTACAATCTCTGCCACATACAACTTTGCCAACTTCTGAAAAGAATAATCAACTTTTACCGGAATAAAGTGCGCGGACTTGGTCAATCGGTCCACTATCACCCATACCAAGTCCTTCTTAGTAGGCGTATAGGGAAGCCCACTAACGAAGTCCATGGTAATTCTCTCCCACTTCCACTGCGGAATCTTAATTGACTGAAGTAACCCTGACGGAACCTGATGTTCACCCTTAACTTGCTGACATGTCAAGCACTTATCGACAAATTCGGTAACTTCCCATTTTAAGCCAGGCCACCAAAACTGTTCCCTTAAATCCCTGTACAACTTAGTACCTCCAGGATGCATAGCATAAGGGCTACTATGCGATTCCTGAAGAATTCTCTGCCTAAGTTCCTCATTCTTCAGCATACAGACCTTACCCTTGAAACACAATACTTCATCACTGGATATACTATAATCCTCTAAACTACTATTCTGAACTTGTCGCATCTTAACACTTAGATCCTCATCAGCCAGCTGACCCTCTTTTACCTCATTCAACCACGTCAGCTTGACTTGCAACTCTACCAGCAGACTTCGATCGTCATACAAACTCAGATGCGCAAACATCGCCTCAGATCCGACACAACCTTCCGACTTAGAGCATCTGCGACCACATTCGCCTTGCCCGGATGATATTCTATGGAATAATCGTAATCCTTTAACAACTCCACCCACTTTGCTGTCTCAGATTCAACTCCTTCTGAGTCAATAAGTACTTAAGGCTCTTATGGTCTGTGTAGATCACCGACTTTTCTCCAAAGAGATAGTGCCTCCATACCTTGAGAGCAAAAACCACTGCCGCTAATTCCAAATCATGCGTCGGGTAGTTAACCTCGTGAGGCCTTAACTGTCGAGACGTATAAGCGACCACTTTCCCATCCTGCATCAAAATACACCCTAATCCTGTGTGAGAAGCATCACAGTACACCACGAAGTCCTTTCCTACCTCAGGCTGAATCAAAATTGGAGCTTCAGTCAAGACTCTCTTAAGCTTCTCAAAGCTCTCCTATTGCTTCTCGGTCCATACGAAAGGTACTTCCTTCCTCAGCAACTTTGTCAGAGGTGCGGCTATTAATGAAAACCCTTCCATAAACCTTCTATAGTAACCTGCCAATCCAAGAAACTGCGAATCTCAGCCACAGACTTAGGTGGTTTCTAATCTAACACTGCCTCAATCTTTTGAGGATCTACCCTTATTCCTTCTGCGGATACCATATGCCCTAAAAATGCAACCTCCTTAAGCCAAAATTCACACTTACTGAATTTAGCACAAAGCTTCTTCTCCCTTAATACTTGCAACACAACTCGAAGATGCTCATCATGCTCTTCTTCAGACTTTGAGTACACTAGGATGTCATCGATGAACACAACAATGAACCTATCCAAGTAGGGTTGGAAAACCTGGTTCATCATATCCATGAATGCGGCTAGGGCGTTCGTTAAACCAAACGGCATCACTAAGAACTCGTAGTGCCCGTATCTTCTTCGGAAAGCCGTCTTATGGATATCCGCCTCCTTCACCTTAAGCTGATGATATCCCGACTGTAGATCTATCTTCGAAAATACTGCTGCCCCCTTCAACTGATCGAACAAGTCATCGATCCTTGGCAAAGGATACTTGTTCTTGATGGTCAGCTTATTTAACTGACGATAGTCTATGCACATACGCATAGTTCCGTCCTTCTTTTTACGAACAAGACCGGTGCTCCTATAGAGACACACTGGGTCGGATAAACCCACAATCAAGTAACTCTTAGATTTGAGCCTTGAGCTCCACCAACTTCTTTGGTGCCATTCAGTACGGAGCGATTGACACAGGAGCTGTTCCCGACAGCAAGTCAATCCCGAACTCCACTTCTCTATCTGGGGGTATTCCAGGAGCAGTTCCCGACAGCAAGTCAGTTCCCAACAGCTGTTCCCGACAGCAAGTCAAAACTGGACACATCGCTCATTCTCCGTAGCCACTACTCCACGAGCATATCGGCTTAACTTTAAAAATTTAGCTTCGTACTCTGCTACAGACTTGTTCCCTTGAACCAACCCCAGAAAAGCCTTCCTCTACGCATCAGTATAACGTGTGCCGACATACTTCTTCTGATACGCCGTCTTAAGATACTCCCAAGTCAGATCCTCAGCTGTGGCACCATCCTGGACTGTGAGCCACCATTGCTTCGTCACATAGCAGCGATACCATTCCTTTTAGCTTCTCCTCAGGAGTCAGATCCAGCTCATCTATAATTCGCTCGGTGGCCTCCAACCAATACTCAGCTGTACTGGGTGCCACACCAGATACTCCACGAAACACCTCAACTCCGTTAGCTCGGAGTCGCTCGGGTAAAGATTTTCAAGCTCCCATATTTCCTCCTGCTCCAGCCACCATTTCAAGGACTCGCAACACCGCCTACGATACAGCATCATCTCCCATCTGATCTTGCTGTTCAGTACCCACAGTTGGTGGTGGTGGTGGCGGTACCTCATTCTCAGATCCTTGACCCGATCTAACGGGTTCCGACACGGTCATTCGGCCTTGACCACGTCCACGCACATTACGACCACGTCCTCTAGAGCTCATGTCTACGTTCGCGTTTTAATCTGATTAGTCCTTGTTCCACTGATTATTCGCGAAGAAATTTTATGAAAGGAGTTTAATAGCAGTTCTTTCGATCAATCAAAGTTTTTGTTCAAGTTTTCTATCCTAATTCAGAGGAGCACATTCATTCCAACATTCATTCAGTAGTACCTAGCACACACATTCACTGTTCGAACTTCCTTGTCTATTCCTATCCCAGGGGTATTTTCGTCATTTGTCCTACAGGGGTATTTTGGTAATAAATCGAGGTCAATTTATAAATCTTAGTAAATCAAGGCACTTTGAAATTTTCAAACCTCAAGGGTACTTTTGTAAATTTTCTCATATTAGGGGTATGACAGAAATTTTAGAAAGCGGGGGTCATTTTGATAAATTTGTAAATCAGGGGTAATTTCGTAAATTTTCCAAATCAAGGTGTCTTGGTATTTCGCAAAGATAAGATTTTTGCACATTTTTGCAAAATCAGAAAATTTTATTAAAATCAAGAGTAGTATGGTAATTTTGAAATCCAAGGGCATTTTAGTAATTTTTTCCACTAGGGGTATTTTAGTAATTTTGTAAATCGAAAATATTTTGGGAAAAATTTTCAAACTAAGTTTTACTATAATTTAAAGGGGTAATTTGGTGATTATAAAACTGAAGTTTTTATGAAAATACAGCTAATCCCTTTCGGGTTTTAGTTATTGGGTTTAGCCCGTGAATAAGTCCTCATGGTTAGGGTGAATCGAAGCTACGCACCAGGTAGGATTCCAGTGAAGAGGAGGTGAGTCACTAGGACTGCTTAAGTACCAGGCTCTTCCGAATCTAATCCTAGACATGTGCACAAAGGTTGCCACACCCTAACTTGGCGACTTAGCCACAGGTTTGTTTACTTAGGCACTTAAGTCTTACGTAATTGTTGGGGTAAAATAGTCCTAGGGTTCAAGTACTTGGTATACTAATCTACGTTCCATTTCTACCCTTTTACAAGTCATACTATAAATCACATAGTAGTTAGAAGTACTTACCTGGTGGACTTCGGGTCGGAGACTTGGGTGCCATGCCTGAAAACCTGTTCTTTTCATAAAAGTTTTTCTCAAAACTTGTTTGGGCCTTATTATTTTTAAAAAAAACGTTATGGGCTTTAAACCCAAGGTCGAGAGTTTAAACTGGGCTATGATACCAAGCTGAAACACCCCAAACCCGGCCCACGAGCCTCGACCAGATCTGGTATGTTCCTTGAGTAAAAACGGTTCAAAACTTTTTGAATACTTTGGAAAATTCGAATGGTTTTGAAAGAAATTTTAATTTGTGTTGGGCTCGGTTTGAAAACAAGTTTATTGATTTGAAATCTAGGTTTTATAAAACTTTACTATTGAATTTCGACCTTACATGTTAAAGGTAAAAATCGAGTTCTTAGAGTTTACCATCTTAATTGAAAATCATTTGTGTTAGGTGACAAAACATTTGAGGGTTTATTTAAAAAAAATAATTTAAATAACCTTTGACTTAACAATAGTAGTATCGTGATAAAATAAATAAATGCAACCATAAAACAATCAAGTACTGTTGGCCTTATTACAAATGAAAACAATCCCGAAAATAAATCCAAATACTTTAAATGTAAAAGTCTAAAATTTAAAGAAACCCCGAACTGAGCATGGCCACCACTAAGCTCCTGCCGACCCAGTCCATCACTGATCGTCACCTGAAAAACATTCCCACAACGGGGTGAGTCATACAGACTCAATGTGTAACCAACACTAAATCCAAACAGATTCAAGCATATCAGGTCATATATATATATTCATATAGTATTTAAATAAAATGATGCAAACCCGAACCCAAACCTAGGTACCATCCGCTACACATCACCCGTACCAACCTGCACACCGTGGGGACTGCTAAGTCTACCCTCCATCCGCTACACATCATCGAAGGCAGTCGCTGCAGTTGACGTGCTCATCGCCCTTACATATTGTGGCATAGCCACCAGATAACATTTTGTGGCAAAAGATACCACACTCAGATCATCGTGGACCAAGTCACCACATTCGAATCTGATGACCAGAAGTCACCACATTCACTTCCCCTTTCATAATAACCCATATGCCCATGTCATACATATCATGCACAGATTATGTCCCATTCTTTACTTCACATTCTGATAATTTCACATATGCTATAACAGATCACATTATATTCCTAGTAGGAGTAGGAAAACGTACCTGAGTACTTTGTACTATTGCATGGTACTTTTGGCCACATTCACATTAATAAAAACATATATATATCAAATTTATTGCCTTAAATCTATTAAGAGCTAGTGTGGGGTACACACTTGATATATTTATCGGTTCACTGATTTCCCAGAAAACCCGATCTAACGCTTAGATCCTAAGTTCCTTACCGCCGATTTGACTATTAATCAAATCCCGAAAATCTGTGACCTTACTTCCCTTCAATCGGCCAATGTTAAATCACTTAACTTGGTTAGTTTCGGCTTTTGAAGAAATACGAAATAGATCTAAGTTGCTAAATAGGCCTTGGCCGAATGTATACTTACCTTATGGATCTAAATCCCGAAATTGCTACTTACTCTGGGTATCTGTCGAAATCCCTACGAACACTGTGTTAGATTTAATTCTAGCCTTTAATCTCAACAAATGGCCCTTGGGCGAATATACACATGGCTTACCTTAGATTTCTAAAATCCTGAATGTCTTTCTTCCTTGTAGTCGACAGTAGCAGAAATCCCGAGATTCTCCTTCAATGATTCAGCCAAAAAGTAGTACTGAGATTAGATTCAAACTTTCGGCTAATATGAGAAAAGATGGAAAATCGAATAACATCTACTCTTACCTTTACACTACAGTCGACGGCAACCTTGTTCACACCCTCAAGGATATTTGGCTATGGTTATGTGATGATGCCTCAAGCTTCGGCTTTTGGAATTCGAGGAAAGGAGAGAAGAAGAGGGTTGAGACTTGTCGCGATTTAGCTTATATGCCAAGAAGAAGATTCGGCTAACTGGAAAGAGAAGAGAAGGAATGCTTCGGAGGATTCGGCACTAGTGCAACAAAGAGGAGAAGAGGAGAGTATTCGGCACTTCACTAGAGAAAGAAAAAAAAAACTGAAAAGAATCTCTAAACCTCTCTTTAGGAATTCGGCTATGACCAAAATTAATCACCAAAGAGTCCTTTGGCCGGCCACACACATCCCCTTATCAGTCTCCACATTTTTCTCCTATTTCCTCTCTTTATCACTTCATTCAAAATAATAAAATAACTCAACAATTATCCTTTACCCCCTAGCCGAATTTTAAAAAGGATTAAACTCCTCCCTTTAATGCCTTAATGCCGTCCACTTCCTCCCTTCCTTGCCGAAAATAAAAACCCTTATTTAGCTTCCCATGCGACTCGAACCTTGGCCCACCTACTCCTGCTTGTGGCGTCATTCCCAGAGGCCTTAAGTGGCGCCTCCAAGCCACTTAACCAAGCCCATTTGTGTGTCATATCTCCCCTTCATTTTCTCTTAAGGCCCCCTCTGCCTAGCTTCCTCTTTTTAAACTTAAAATCTACTAATTTCTAAGGCATTCACTACACTCTAGGGTTCATAAAACACATTATAACACACATAGACATGCTATTTCATATTAAGCAAAATGCACAAGCCCAATTTCAGGATATTACAACCCTATTTTACAAAAATTACTAAAATACTCCCTAGTTTTGTAAAAATGCCAAAATACCCTTGATTTGTGAAAATTCCCCAGAATACCCTGGATTTGCAAAATTACGAAAATTTGTGAAATTACTGAAACACCCCCGGCTGGAAAAAAAAAACTTTACCAAAATACCTAAGTTTTACAAATTTATTTGAAAATCCCTAGATTTACAAAAGTACCCGGTATAAGAAATTATCAAAAATTTACAAAATTACCAAAATACCCTCGATTTGGAAAAAATTAAAATTTTTAAAATACCCTTGTTTTAAAATATATATATCAAAATATCTCTATTTCGAAAAATTATGAAAATACCCCTGTAGGATAAAATTACGGAAATACCCTGGGTAGTAAAATGACGGAAATACCCTTATGTGATGGATGTGAGCTCATGGATGCTACTTGTATGTTGATGTGTGATGGTTGAATGTATGTGGTTCCTAGAACTAGGAGATACAAACTTGAGACTGAAACCCGTAGATATAGTTTCAAATTCGAAAGAACTACTCTTGAAACTACTGTCCATAAGACTGTTCGTGGTTAATCAGTGAAAGAAATTAATAATTCATAAAATTTCTAATCAGATAAACGCGAATCGGTAGGATGAGTTCAAGGGGTAGCTTTTTGGGCTGATCTAATGGAACTACCGTTTGGGGAGTTCGATTTGATCTTAGGAATGGATTGGTTAGTGAAGCATCAAGCAAACTTGGATTGTGCAGCCAAGTGTATGGTATTAAAAACTCCCGAAGGAGGCGAAGTGTTGGTGATAGGTGAAAAGAGGAACTGTTTGTCAAATGTGGTGTCTGCCTTAAGAGCAGAAAGGATGGTGAGAAAAGGATGCGAGGTAATTCTAATGTTTGTTCGGGCTCTGAAAGCCAAGGAACTAACTGTTAGGGACGTTATGACGGTGAATGAATTTCCTGATGTTTTTCCAGAAGAGCATTCGGGATTACCCCCGAATCGTGAAGTGGATTTCGGTATCGATCTTCTTCTGGGAACAGCTCCAGTATCTATAGCTCCGTATAGGATGGCGCCAAAGGAGTTGGTGGAATTGAAAGCGCAGATTCAGGAGTTGCTGGATAGAGGGTTATTGGAATCGGAGTACGCAACGGGAGCATAGTGTTGTAGGTTAGGTTGTACGATTGTTCCTGTAGTTGGAAATTTCGAGGACAAAATTTCTTTAAGGGGGTAGAACTGTAACATCCTAAATTAATGGGCCTTTGCATTTAATGTATTGTTATGTTTAATGTGAGTGTTACGGGTTTAGATTGGGCTCAGGATTGGGCCAACGCCTTAATCAAATTTTCTATTTGGACACTCTAGTGGAAAGCCTGTCAGGATAGGGCTTAAGAGATGTTATCTGTGTTTTAAGACACAGATGGGCTGGTGGCCCAGTGGCAAAGTGGCGCCACTTAAAGAGTAGGGAGGTGGCGTCAACTGAGGGGGCTCAAGTTCGAGTCGCATGAAGCTCAATTATTTTAATTAAATTTAGGTAATTTTCGGCATTTAAATGAGCAGAGTTGGAGTCTGCTAGGATGCTAGAAAATAGGAGGATTAAATGACATGGATAATGTGGATATTATTCTGATAGTAGGAAGAGGTGGTGTTATCTAGACCTCTTCTAAAGGTGTGAATAGATTGAGATAGAGGAGAAAAGATAGGAGCTATCTTCTGAGTGCAGAGTTTGCCGAAATTCCATCTCCTAGAGGAGGGGAGAAATCGGTTTCTTTATGGCAAAGGGGTGCCAAAATTTCCCCTACTATTTGATTAGTTGATAGTTATCACGAAGGGCATTTTCAGTTTTAAGCAGTAGGTGCCAAAATCTTCTATAAATAGAGGGGATATCTCTTCAATTCCGGTATTTGAAACCCTATTCTTTTCTTCTTTCCCTGTGCCGAAATTCTCAGTCTCCCTCTGCAAGTTCTTTTCTTTTGATTTCTTCAGAAGTCGAAACCTCTCAATCTTCTCAACATCTTTTCTTTCAAAAGCCGAAACCTTGAACTCTCTTCTCATCTCCATAGTCGAATACCCCTATTTCCTTTTGTCGATTTCTTCAACCAAAAAGTTGAAACTACTTAGATTTCTTCTTCTCTTCTGATCTTCTCAAAAAGCCAGAATCTCTAAGGGGTAGTCGAATTCTTTATGTAAAGGTGAGTGCCGATTTTTCTCTCTCTTCACTTTCTCTTTCGGGTTTTGGAAGACAAAGCCGAAAAGCTAATGGTTTAATGGTTTTATGTATTCTCTTGTTGGGCGACATTCGGGAATTGAAGTAGATCTCTTAGATCTAAAAGCCGGAAACACTAGCCCCTGAATCTCATATCACTTTTCGGGATTTCTAGGTAAGGATTTCAATTCTCCTTAAGATGATCAACCGTTTTCTCTTCATTAGGCATGCCTTAACCTAATGTTTCGTTACCAGCCTCTGAACAACACATTGGGTAGATAGCAACTGTGTTGACTACGGATAGCGTCGACGTAGAAAGTCTTGTTCTAATGATAATTAGGTGTGTAGATCTCTAACACACTAGTTAACTATAATCTATATGTGTTATGGGCTAAAAAGCCGGAAAGTTGCTGTGTGACAGTCGAATAAAACCCTAAAAGGGTTAGGCAAGGATGCCAGGTACGTAATCATAGAAATCTCTATGTGTATCGAAATATATGTAAGCCTGTTTTCTTAAAGATGGTATGATGTTTTCTGTGTGTATGCATGGGTGGGATTATGATAATGAAGGGGAAGTGCATGATAGGTCACTTGGTGATCGATGGTTAAACCACAACTTCAAATGATAGGTCATATAGTGATCGGTGGCTATGCCACGTTTAATGATTCCTAATTAATAGGAATAGGCAGTACGGCTGTCTTTATGGTGTGTAGCGGATGGAGGGTTGATTGTAGAAATCCCCGAGGTGTGATGGTTGGTACGGGTTGGTGTGTAGAGGATGGAATTCTAGGATGGGTTGGGCTATTCATCATTTATTATTTATCATGTAATTATGATTGTTGCCTTTCTGTATGGGCCAGGGCTCATAATGTGTTTGTTAGCCTTAAGTCATTGTGTTTCGGGATTTACACACTGAGTCTGGGTGACTCACCCCTTTCATTTTTCTCTACTCTTTCAGATGAGCGTAGATTGTGGACATGGGAGCCGAGACGGACTCGAGGGGCCATATGAGCTTTTACTTAAAGGAATTTGTTTCCGTTTTATATTAACGTTTTCTCTTAATTTACTTAAATTTGGGGCTTAGTGTTTTGATTTATATTTGTTGATGTTTACATTTATAAATGCATGTTCGAAGTTTTATTTAGAAAAAGAAATAAAAATGGGATTTTCAAACAAGTAATTTGTATAGAAGAAATAAAAATATTACAAATGTTTTCTTCAAATAACACTTATTTAACGAATACTTCTACAAATCAACTGAGATTTCAAATCCTTTCAAAGCGAAGTTTTTAAACTTTAAACCCGTAACATACCAGATCCGGTCGTAGCGTTTGGGCCGGGTTTGGGGTGTTACATAACAATACATTAATTGTGCTACAATTGTGTCTTATTTATAATATCCTTTTTATTTAGGTATATTGTGTTTGTACAAAATTAGTAAAGATAAAAAACTATGCATCAAATATGTTCAATTCTAATTCTAATTCCAATTCCAATTCCAATTTGAGTTTGAACTTGATTTGGAACACAAAAATTGAATATGATGTCAAGTATGAGAATCCAACTCAAGTTTTATCAAATAAACAAGCCTAATTAAATTTAGTATAGCTAATTAAAGCAGTTTAATCTTTATCTTGTATCAAGTTTATATTCTAAAAGTGAGAGTCAATGAAATTATATTGGAGCATTCAATTCTCGAGGTTTCTATGGAGACTGGGATTGAATTTCTTGGCTCAGTTCAACCCTATTAAATAACTTTAATTTTTTTATTTTGATACAATAGTTAATATTATTTTCAAACGCATATAACTGGAGGTGTGGGAAAGGGTCAGGCTTTTAGTCCGCTTTCTCTCAGTACTATCTCCAAAATTTTAATGTTTTTAGTATTTTAATATTTGAACAATTTAAAAAAAATTAACTAAAAAGAAAAATATAATTTAATCTTTAATAAAAAATTTGGAACATATTTCGCATTTGTTTCTAAACCGTTGGATTAATAATCAACTTATTGGCATCATGCATTCCATGTAACATCCCAAAATTTGGGGTTTTGTCATAATTGTGTAATTGCATGTTATGCTGGTTCTGTGTGATGTTTAAGGGGGTTTAGGGGCCCTAGGGAGGCCTGGGGTCGAGTTGGAGCCCTGGTAAAATTTTAGTTTTTGGGCACTTAAGTAGGGAGAGCTAGTGGAAGCAGGATTTAAGTGTAATTGTGGGTGTTGTGATAACACAAAAAGCAAGGTGGCCTAGTGGAGTTGGTGTCACTTGTGTAGCAAGGGAAATGGGGTTCGAATCCCATAGGTAGCACAAGGGGAGTTTTATTTTTATGCTCAGGAAAAGAGGAAGCTGAGTGGAGTTCAAACTCTGCAGGAGAGAGAGAGGACTTGGTCAAACATTTCAAATGGGTAATGGTAAGTACTTTGTGGAGCAAAATAGGGAGTAAATCAAGGGATTGTGGGTTGAATAGGAGGGTGCCGAAAGTTGTTGGCATTTTTGTGCATTTTGAACACTTTTACTCGAAACATTTCAGGTTATCTTTTGTCAACTTGTGTTGCCAAACTTTCTTTGCAGTTTCTTTCTTTCTTTTCTTCATTTTGCCTTTTCATACATTGCTTCTCCTTGTTACCAAATCACTCGTGGTTGAAAACCATCTTCCGTACCATCCCACTTTCTCTTTTCTACACCTTAGCTGAAACATCAATCCCTATTCTTCTAATTCTCAATCGGTTTACTCCATCTCTTTTCATCTCGAGTATGTCATCTTGGGTAGTCTCATAGCCGAATACTTAATCATTCTTCTACACCTTTTTCTGGTTGGAATACAGCGAAGTTAAGTCTTTCTCTGTCAGTTTCTGCTTCGTATTCCATCTTTGGTTGCTATCCTGTGCTGCCGAATCTTCCTCTCCTATTCGGTTTTCTCCGGTTGAAGGGTAATGGTATCTTCTCTTTGTATGTTCTTTTTCTCTTTTCTTTTCTAAAGAACTGAAACAGCTATCTTTTAACTCTTCTCATTTAGGCCGAACCTGAGTACTCCTCTCCACCCTGAATCGTGTTTGCTCCTCCGTGGAAACCGAAGCTCTTGTTGGACAGTTGCCGAATCTGGGGCACCTTGGTAAGTACCCATGGCCGAATAGGGGGAATGGATGGATGTCCTTTAGTCATGGTTTATTTAGGTCGAAAGTTCGTTTCTTTAATTTGAAACAACATTGCTTACTCGTGCTCTTCTTTAGGAACGCAGTTTCGTAACCAGAAGAAGTAAACCGAACATTCAGGCATAGCAAGGAGTTACTGTCGTTGTTGGTAAGTATGGTGGGTTGTGTTATCGATTTCTATTTTAGGATTTTCGAGCAAGGAGACTAACTGATAGACTGTTATGCCTTTAGGTGCTTCGAAGAGTGTCGTGGTTCGTATTCCAAAGCAGGTGTGTAATCTCACACCCCTCTCTGATTAATTGTTTGTGGCATTGTGCAAATCGGCCAAAAGCAGAAAAGCCAAAAAATCAGCATCTGCGACCACTCGAGCATGCGAACGCTCGTAGTGGTAAATTGAGACACGAGTAAAGATGGTAAATCACGGAGAGTGTCACGAGCACTCTCGCAAAATTGAGGCTATAACGGCCTAGCCGAGCCGAACGGGCTTAACGAGCCCAACGGGCTTTTCGGCCCACATGGGTGAAATTGTTGAAAAATGATCAAAGGGTAAGTGTCGTTGCGAAACCTGGATATCTGAGACCGATATCATACGAAATGGGCCATACGAGCTTGTGGGCCCATTTGGGCCTGAAATGGATTTTTGGCCCATTAGCTCCGTAAAGATCCCATAAGGGTCTTGGGTCACATGAGACAACATTAGGCTTTCGAAAATTCGTAAATAGATAAATTACCGAAATACCCCTGAAGGGTAAAATTACAAAAATACCCTCGGTGGGTAATTACCATTGTACCCTCAAGGGTAGATTTAGCATGATTGTGTGAATTCTGTATATTTGCTATGTTGGTTCACTTTTGTATATATTAAATTATTATGTCACGACATTCTGCATGGGAGTGGGATATTGATGATCGGGAAAGTGTAATCTGGTGGCTCTGCCACATATTTTGGTGGCTCTGCCATATTCGGTATAGCGGCTATGCCACGTGTATTCGGTTATTCTGGTGGCTTCACCACAAATTCTGTGATGAGCAGCATGATTGCCATCGAGGTGTGTAGCGGATGGAGGGTTGATTGTAGAAATCCCCATAGGTGTGTTAGGCTGGTACGAGTGGTGTGTAGCGGACGGATCATTAGGTTGGGTTTCATTGCATGCATTATCTGTTTTACCAAGCTAATAGGGCTAAGGCCCAGTTTGTTTCTGTATGGGCCTCGAGCCGCTTTTTTCAGATATAGGCTAAGGCCGATGCATACGTGGGCTTAGGCCCAGTTCGTGACCGATTAGGGGATTACATACTGAGTTCTCGTAACTCACCCTTCTGCTTAATCTTGCAGGTGATCCCAGCATTGAGGATTTGGAGCGGTGGAGTACTCCGAGGTGGACAAACATCGAAATTTTAGTAAATTCCCATCTTACTTTATTTTGAGATTTATTTAAATTTGGGTTTAATATTTTGTAATAAGGCCGTTGGACTTAAGGTTTCTTTTAAACTTTCATTTCCGTTATTGCTTATTATTATATGTTTTAATATGAGAGTTTTCCTAAAAACTTTAACAACTGTTTTCCAAAATCTCACATTTCTGTAATTCACAGAATCGAATTTCTAATATAAACAAAGTTTTCAGAATTAATGAAAATAACAACGTTTTTACTAGAAAACCATAAAAACAAAAATCTGATTTTCAAGAACGACAAAGCTCGAGGTTTCAAAAAGAATACGAACTTTTTAACAAAAGTATAGTTTTAAACCAAACCCTTTTTATGTGACATGCTAGATCCGGTCATAACGTCTAGGTCGGGTTTGGGGTGTTACATTCCAAATTTGGTAACATTAATTTCCATAACTATACTTAGAACAAAATAATGATAATTAGTAAATAAAATCCCCTTAAATCTTCTCAAGGATGTTTTCCTGATTTACTTTCCTTTTTAGACATAGTTTCAGAAGGAAAAAAATTAAAACATAATAATCTCAAAGAATCCAAAGAAATTAGTGTTCCTCCATGCAACACAAAGTAAGATACTATATATATAATATATATTAAATCCATAAGCTATAAATTTCCACCAACATAGTTGATTAGATATAAAGAGATGGCAAAGTTTTCATTCAATTTGTTTGTATTTGTTGTCATCTTAATCTTTGCAACTCGTTAGTTTCTTCTTATGCAACTCTTTTATTTCCTTTGGTATGAATATTATCTTTTTCATTTAATTTAATACATGGGAATTTTGGTTGCAGATTCAGAGATGATGGTGGAGGCAAGAGGACCTATCATGTCGTGTAGATGCAGCAAAACCAAAGACTGTCAGGGTATTTGCGCCGTGTGCCCCAACTATAAGTGCATTAATAACCTTTGCACTTGCCTTTCAGACGCACCTCCATTTCCATAGTCTTAGAATCCACACACTCCTATAGTTGAATTAAATGGTGGGATTTTTTTGTGTAATTTGAAATAAATGATAATAAGAAAAAAATATTGTTATTATTGTTATTTTAATTTTCTTTTTACCCTTCTCTCCCCCTCCCTCCCTTTCTAGTAGCGTAAAGTATGATTTCAAATATATAAAAATAGTTACAATCTTGTTTTAAAACTAAAAGAAATAACAGTAAGAACAAAAGATAGGAGAAAAATTAAGACACAAAATGAGACTATAATTCTTCTTTCTACTTGTATCTCATAAGCTTGTATATGGCTTCAATCTATAGGGCTTCAACAATTATAGGCTAAAAATAATATAAATAGGAATATCAAAACACTCAATAAATTGAATGGGTTTTTCATAAGTTGCAAATTCCATCGTCTTCCTTTGGTGGGGACACTTTGTTAATTTAATAACAACACTTTGCACTAGATGTGTATCAAATGGAAACGTGTTGAAACACCCCAAACCCGGCCCACAAGCCCCGACCGGATCTGGCATGTCCCTTGAGTAAAACTTGTTTTTGAAATCTTGGAAAAATATGTTGGTTCGAGGAAAAATAGATTTGAATTATGAACTTGTTGAAAACTGTGTCGTTAGGTAAGTTGTATCAAAATGTTATCAAAAATTAAAAGTTAAGCGAGACGCCGAATTTTAGAGCTTATTATTGTGCTAAAAACCGTAGGTGTTTAGGTGTCAAACAACTGAAGTTGTTTTACGAAAAACATTTAATCGTTTGTTTGATGTTGATCGTAGTAAAATAAAAATTTAAAACGCATAAATAAAACAGCTAATAATGGCCTTATTACAATAAAGCATAACCCAAAATAAATCCCGAAATACTAAATGCAAACGTAATAAGTTTAATTAAAAAGAAACCCGAAATACTGAGTTGAGCATGGCCACCACATAGTCCTCGCTGACCCGGTCCACACCACTAAGTATCACTGCAAAAGATATCCCACGAAGGGTAAGTCAACAGACTCAATGTGTAACAATTACACTAAAAGCCCAATCGAACATAGCCTTATTTATAACATTTCTGCAAACCCATTTTAGTCATACTTGGCCATAAGCCCATAACATAGCATATCGAATCATGACATATTAAATCACATGTACATATAAAATGAAATGCAATCCCGAGCCCACCTAGATATCCATCTTCTATACACCACCCGTACTGCCAATCACACCTTGGGGATTACTAAATCGACCCTCCATCCGCTACACACCCTCGAAGGTAGTCGCTGCAGTCAACTGCACATCGCCCTTATAATCGTGGCATAGCCACCAGACAATGTGACAGAGTCACCAGATTCTTAATATGTGACATAAGTCACCGGATACATAATATGTGACATAAGTCACCGGATAATGTGGTAAAAACCACCAGAACACTTCCCCTTTATCAATATCACCCATATGCCCATGCAACATACATATTATTCAGGTATCATGCTATGTACATTACCCCAAAGTCATAACAAAATCAGATATATTTCACATTAAGTGTTTATACATAGCGTTAAGGGATAACGTACCTGAATACAGTGTACCACTGATTGGTACCCGAAGCCATAATCATTCATATTTCTTATTAACACATGTTTATCATTAATACTATTAATCTATCGAGAATTTAGTGTAGGCTACACACCTGATAACAGTGAGTACGATACTATCGATACCAACACTCTCACTAGCAGGGATAACAATGAACTGCTTATCCCTTTTCGACGCTGGCCCACACCCCGGTGGCCAATCACGAACAG
Organism: Gossypium bickii; assembly: GCA_025503065.1. Lineage (NCBI taxonomy): Eukaryota > Viridiplantae > Streptophyta > Magnoliopsida > Malvales > Malvaceae > Gossypium > Gossypium bickii. The sequence goes on from CP106716.1 coordinate 96,115,465, forward strand.
CAGAAACTGAGCGTTTCTTGAATTTAAGGGTAGGAACTACCCCTTTCACTCCTCCACTGGTACTCGCATCCATTGAAGAACACTTAATCAAAACCGATTAATCAACATACGAGATCTAAACGAATATAGTTTTTAACTTAAAACATCCTTACCGAAAAGATCTGAATCCCAAAACTTCTCCTTATCCCTGTCGAACTGCCCCTAAAAGATCATAGTTAGAATCGGCCACCCTTAATAAGTAATATGGCCTTGGCCGAATATTAATATCCCTTACCTTGTTTACTTAGATCCCAAAACAATTGCCTGCTCCTGAGGTTGTCGAAATCCCTACATGCTTTATGTTAGATTTGATTCTAACATTTAATGAACCAAAGTAAATGGCCTTCGGCCTAAGGTCACACTTTACCTACCTTGGATATTCAAATCCCGAATGCTCTTCCCCTAATTGTCGGCTACGAAAAAACCCTGAAACTCACCTTCATGGTTTCAGCCAAAGAGGATAGGAATTAGTTTCCTTAGATTTTGACTAATCAAATGAGAAAGAAGGAAAATTAAATGACAACGATCCCTTACCAACTCAATTGAACGCCCTTGCTTGGAACACAGAAAGGTTTGGCTTACTATAGAAGAGTGATCGACTTTGAAGGAGAAATAGATGAAGAAATTGGCTAGATGGTGATATGTTTTGGCTTGAGGTTTAATGAACAGTCGGCTAAGGCTAAATGTGCTTTCGGCTTTTGATGAATCGTGAAAAGAAGAAGTGAAGGGGATGAAGTGTGATGCAATTTGCCTTGGTGACAAAAGGGAGATTCAGCCTTAACAAAAGAGAAGAGAGATGGGAGGTTTAAGGTATTGCGGCAATGGTGGAATTAAGAGAGAGAGGTTTCGGCCTTAGCAAGGTAAAAGAGAAGAGAATGGAGAGAGACTAGCTTCGGCTTACAACAACCAAATAGGAAGAAGAAAGAAAAGCGATTGACCTTAATGGTCTTTGAATATTTCGGCTAACACAAATAAGCTTGAAAATCTTCTTGCTACCACTTTTGGCACACCACTAGAGAAAGAAAAGAGAACCGAAAAAAACACCTAAACCCCCTTAAGAAATTTCGGCTACTCCCCTCTACCTACATGACCGAAATGGTCATCAAAGAAGTCCCTTGGCCGGCCAACTCTCATCCTCTTCTCAAATCCCATATTTTTCTCCTAATTCCTCTCTTCACCTCTCATTCAAATAAATTTGAATGAGTCAACCCTTATCTTCCCTTCCTAGCCAAATTTCAAATGAATTTGACTAAGTCTTGCCTTCATCTCCTCAGAGTCCTTGTGTCGTCCACCACTGCACCTCCTTGCCGCAAAATACAAGCCCAAAATGCTGCTTGTGCCACTCGAACCTAAGCCCCCCTTCCTCTGCTTGTGGCGTCACTTCCCAAGGAGCTAAGTGGCGCCTCCCTTGCCACTTTGCCAGCTGGTTACTTGTGTTTTAACCCACACACAAATTTTCTTAAAGCCTAGCTTCCTGAGCTCCCCTTCCATGCTTAAAATTAAGTATTTTTCTATGACTCCTACCTACATCCCAAGGTTCCCGAAGACCCCAAAACACATACTATTCACACACAAGCATGCTACTAAGTACATTCCAGTGAAAATGCATAACCCCTAAATCCCGGATATTACACGTGCTCTATTAAAACTTTATTAGAAAAAATTGCACAATCACCTATTATAAGCTACAACATTAAAAACATTTTCTAAGAAAACTTAGTTGGACAATACCTTGGGTAAAGGAAAGAGTAAACATGTTTTCAGACTCCCCCTAATTTTAAAAATATTGAAACATGGTACAAATTTTGAAACAAATTTTTGTTGCTAAATACTTCGTCAAAGAGAATCATACTATGAAGACATGCCTTTTTAATTACAATGAGAGCCATTGAGTTTCATTGTATACTCAAGGTTCATTTGCCAATAACTCTTTTGCACATCATAATATAGGTAGGGGCGAATAAAACCTTAAATAAAGTGACATTAATACACACATTAAAGCCTCCATTAATTTCTTATAAGCTTATTTTTATCGCCACAATCAACATTTTTCTTATGCGAACATGATACCTTGCTATTGTATATCACAAAAGGAAAATTCTATATTAAATTTAGCGTCCTGGTTTTGGAGATTTCTGCATCCTCTCTCTCTTTCTTACTTCGTTGCAAGGATGTTCATGTAGACCACCTGATAGATAGTTGTATGGTTTCTTTATTCTTATTAAAACACATATTGAGTCTTTCCTGCCATTATTGTGACTTTAATAATCATTACCAATATGGTTTACTCTTGTAGGTTTTGAGGATATTGGCATGTCATTTGGCCCAATTGAAGGCTAGTATTGTTTTTCAATTTAAGATTGCTCTCTTCTAGTTTTTCTTCTTCTTTTCTCGTTTTGGTTTCCTACCCTTTATAAGCTTGTTGTAGTATTTCTCCTTAAGTTAATTTGGGTAATACATAGAATCTATTGAATGCAGTGCCATTAATCTTATCAACATTATATCTTATTATCTTCTTGCTTGATTTTAGGAGCTTTATGGGCCATGGTTAGACAAGAGTGTATCTATCTTGTAACTCTTATTTTGGGAGATGCAATGTGCATATTTTCTATAAGTCCTACATTGTTATCTGTGTTAATGAGTCCATCTTTAGGTATTGCCCCCTCTATTTATTTCATTAGTCAGATTGGATGTACTTTTATGAACATAAAATCGAACAATCATTTTTTTCTTTTTTGTAACCTCTATTTTCAAGTTTGATAACATCTTTCATGAAGTTGAGACTCCTCCGTGGATAGCCTTGGTTGTTTGTTTCCATTTATTGACAATCTCTTGCAACAAATTTTGACATTTTAAATGTAGTGATAGTTTTATTAGCCTTGTAGCGAGCCCAAGATACCAACTGCTCCCACCCATGATTTTGAATTTTAAATTCTTTATTTAAATGATTTTGATGTTTTGAAAATTAAAAAATAAACTAATCTTCTTCTAAATTTTATTACTTAGCGGATCAGTTTCATGGGATAGGAAGAACTTAAACCCTAGGCCTGACAAACCTAGGAAGTCATCTAGGTGGGAATTAACCCAAAATTTGTATTGCTTATCCATGAACCTCTTACCTCAAGTTGGTCTGGATTGTGATGTTGAAAAATAAGTAGTTATTGACAACTCATTAGTTTAGTAGAAGATCGAGAGATCCTCATAGGTTAGCAACTAATTGATTGAGTAGAACCTAAAATAGGATTTAGTTATGACCACTAAAGTGAGCTAATCACTCATGCTTAGATTTTATTGAATCACATATTAGTTCTCCAGTTTTATTATTTTATGCAAGTTTGTTTCTTTTCTTATAAATACAATTATTTTTCACTTCATGATCATCGTACTATAATTTATTTAAATTACTAATTCGATCTATTTACGTTTAGGTTAATATTAGTTTAGTACTTGCATCTATTGGGTACGATCCTCGAGTACTCACCTACTTCTTTGTAGAACTATATTGCAACCTAACCCGTATCCTTGCGGACACCACCTCAATTTTATATATTTTTTAGCAATATTCACACTCTAGTTTCTCATACGTCCGAAGGCGGTCACTTTCCAAAGTGGCAGTTTATTTGCAAATCAGTGGTGGCTCGTCTACAATCCGGAGTGATATGTCAGATTAGTTCTAAGGAATTTATAAGTGAGGTGTGTAGCAGACTTGGGTAGGACTATTCTGTTAATTTGAAACTTCAATGCATTCATAAGCATGTGCATATAAAACTGTGAATAACAATATAGTGAAATGATGTGTTTTTTTTGTGAAAAATCGTTAATCTAAGGTGCTTTATGGTTGTCTTTAATCTCAGGATTGCTAATTCATGTGCCTTGTTTGTTTGTTGTTTTATTTTGGTTTTCTTGTGACTGAACTCACACTGAACTTCATAGCTCACTCCGATTTAGTTCTCATCCTTACAGATAACCCACCAGCTTAGGAAGATGACGCGATATACGGATGGCTCGAAAAAGTTTTAATGTTATGAAAGTATTATTATGCTTATTTTTAAAATTTCTGTTATTTCAAAACTGTATTGTATTATTTATTTTCTAGCATTGGATTCATATTTAGGTTTTGGTTTTATATTGCATCCTTGACATATAAATTGTTTTTTTTTTAAGATGATAAAATATGGATTTCAATTAGTTATGCATGAAATATAGATGTTAGTAAAACTCAGAAAAAACCTCTTTTCACTGCAAGGTCATAATTAAATGTTGTCTAATAACTAGAATGTAACAATGTTTTGAATAGTTATCACCTTTTACAAGAAAAATATTAATTTAATTGTATTTTATCGACCCATGATTTGTTTTCTAAAAATAGACTAAGACTTTCTAAAGATAAACAAATGTTTTAATGTGACTATTTAAAATCTTCGATTGCACTAGGCCATCTCGGTGGCCCATGTAATCTCCTGAATTCGGGCCTACCGTCGAGGCCAATTTGGGGAGGTTACAATTTCAGTGGTATAAAGTACTGAGAACATATTTCAATCATCTTCAGCATAGATTATTTGATGTTGATTTGAGTTGAATTAAAATATTTAATTTGAACTTATAAATTTGCCATTTGTAAAAAAAAAAAAAGTGATTTTACTTCAAACAAAAAGAAGAGATAATTTGTTACCAACTAAATTGATGAACAAGAACCTGATATGATATTTATGTGAATACAATAACAATACATTAATTGTGCTACAATTGTATCTTATTTATAATATCCTTTTTATTTAGGTGTAACACCCCAAACCCAGCCTAGAAGTTAGGCCCGAATCTGACGTGTCACATTGAAGTGTTTTTCGAAAACCATGTTTTCATTGAAAACCCTTCTTGTTTAAAAGCTTAAGTAAAATCTCAGTTACGTTAGTTTTATTCCTAAAGCTTTTTTTTTTTTTTTTGAGTTGTGGAAGCCAATTTTGAAAGTAATTGATTTACGAAAAGATTAAATCGTAAAACCATTTAAAAAAATGTTGCGAAAACATAGTGTTGTTTTAAAACAGTTAACATTTCAGAAATCTGTGATTTACTTCTAACAGATATTAATTAAAATAAAACCGATCTAAAATTTAAAGTGCGAAAACTTTAAAAGGCCTTATTACAACGCAAATCAAAATATTTCAAAGTAGATAATCAAAACGGAAAACATAAGCAGTGTGTGGTCTTCTCCGAGTCCCTCGCAGCTCCGAATCATCTAAGGCTGGAGATTACCTACATAGTTAAAAATGGGGTGGGTTTATGAAAACTCAGCGTGTAATCCCCTTTCTAGAGTAATAGTCAGTATACAAAAATAGAACCCAAAGTAGTCTAGGCCAAAGCCCTTTTACAGTAACAGTACAGTACAAATTAGAGCATATATGGGCCAAGCCCACTATAATATCATTTAGGTCACAATCCATAACAGAATCAATTGGGCCTAGCCCAAACCAATAACAGATCTCATAACAGATATACAAATAGAGTATGCAACCCAACCGAAACCTAATAATCCGTCTGCTACACACCACCCGTACCAGCCCAACACACCTGTGGGGATTTCTACAATCAACCCTCCATCCGCTACACACCTCGATGGCAGTCATGCTGCTCATCGTAGTATTTATGGCGAAGCCACCAGAATAACAGAATATACGTGGCATAGCCACTAAACCGAATGTGGCAGAGCCACCAGAATATGTGGCAGAGCCACCAGATTACACTTCCTCCAATCATCAATATCCCAACCCCATGCAATATGTCATGTATGTCATGCTCAATCATTACACGGGTATACAAAAAGACCATGCTCAGTAACAATCATTTCAACACATATTAACAGCATATTAGTCACACGCCCACAGTCAAGTCAGTTAAAACATAGTCATACGATCACAGTCAAATCCTAGCACAAGTCAGTCATTTACTCACAAGGGCAAAATAGACATTTACCCTATAAAGGTATTTCGGTAATCTTATCCTACAGGTGTAATTTGGTAATTCTACTCATAACTAATCCATGTTTGTCATGCATCTCAAACATAAACAACCATACAATTAACACATACAACACTAGTACTACCACGAGGGTACATCGGTCATTTTGTCGTTTAGGTAAAATGATAATTTCACCCCTTAAGGGTATTTTGGTAATTTACCCATCGAGGGTATTTCAGTAATTTCACTCATTGAGGTAATTTCGGTAATTTTGTAAATTAGGGGTATTTCGGTAATTTCGTAAACTAGGGGTATTTCGATAATTTCGTAAACTAGGGGTATTTTGATAATTTCACAAATCAGAGGTATTTCAATAATTTTGCAATTCGAGGATATTTTTATAATTTCACAAATTAGGGGTATTTCGATAAATTTACAATCTGAGGGTATTTCGATAATTTCACAAATCAGGGGTATTTCGGTAATTTTACAATATGAGGGTATTTTGATAATTTTACAGATCAAGGGTATTTCAGTAATTTTGCAATCCGAGGGTATTTCGATAATTTTGCAACCTGGGATTTATGGCTTATGCATTAATGCCTAATTGTATGAAGTAGCATGCTTATGTGTATATGAATGTGTTTTGTATGAATTTTGTGAACCTTAGAATGTAGGAAAATGCCTTAGAAAAATATTAAATTTTAAGTTTAAGAGAGGAAGCCAGGCTAAGGAGGTCTTAAGAGAAATTGTGGGGGATTTATGATACAAAAATGGGCTTGTTAAAGTGGCATGGAGGCGCCACTTAAAGTTCTAGTAAGTGACGCCATATGCAATGGGCAAGGGGCTAGGTTTGAGTCACAAGGGAAGCAAAAAGGAATTTTATTTTGCTGCAAGAATGAGCAGTAGTGGACGGCACTAAGACACTAAAGGGATGAGTTTTAGTTATGATTAAATCCTTTTTAAAATTCGGCAAAGATAAGAGATAAATGTGGGATTATTTCTATTATTTTAAATAAAGTGATAAAGAGAAAAGTAAGGGATTAGATAAATGAAGATGTAGTGGCCGAATGAGGGGCTCTAAGGGTGCATAATCGGTTTTGGGGTTTTGATAGGGGAAGTGTGCCGAAAATTCATAGTTGGTAGTTTTGTTTTTCTCTTTTTTCTTTCTCCAAGTTCAGTCATTTAGTGCATTAAGGGGCTGCCGAATTCTTCTAATCTCTTCCAAACTTATCTTTTTCTTTCTTTCTCCGTACCCTTAATCTCTTGCTCTTGTGGCCGAATGTTCCATGACCATTTGATAGCCATTGTCGATTCTCCCTAAGCCTCATATCCCTCTCTTTTCATCCTTGACAAAGCCGAATACACAAGTGACTCATAGCCGACTATTCTCTAAGCCTCAAAGCCGAATCTTTGTGGTGTCAGGCATAGGTGTTGTCGATTTCTGTGGTAAGGGTAAGATTAAATGCTATTCAATTTCCTTTCTTTTCTTTGTAGCCGAAACTTAGGGACTAATTCTATTCATGTTCTTTGGCCGAAAACTTGAAGGAGGAGATCTTTGGGATTTTAAGGATCTAAGGTAAGTCATGTGGTATTCGGCCAAAGGCCATGTATTGTGATTAAAGGTTAGAATTGAATCTAACATAGTGCTTGTAGGGATTTCGACAGATACCAGGAGTAATTAGCAATTTCAGGATTTAGATCCATAAGGTAAGTGTATGAGACATTCGGCCAAGGCCATAGTTGATGTTTCGGATCTATTTCTTATGTGTTCAAAAGCCAAAATTAACCGGTTAAGTGATTCAGTAGTTGGCTGATTTTAAAGGAGGAATAGCACAGAATTTCGGGATTTGGTTGGTAACCCAATCGGCAGCAAGGTAGGGATTTTGGTTGTCATAATCCTTCGGGATTTGATTATTTGGCCGAATGTAGGAACTAAGGATCTAGAGTTCTAGATCGGGATTTTCGGGATTCCAGTGAATTCGTTAAGTAAATCAGGTGTGCACCCCACACTAACTCTTAATAGATTTATGGCATCAATTTAATATATGTGTTTATAATAATGTGAAAAGTGGGCAAAGGTACCATGTGATGGTACAAAGTACTCAGGTACGTAACCTTAACATTATGTTAATAAATGATATGAATATTATTACGATATGAATATTCAGAATATGGTACGTATATGAATATTGATAAGAATGTGAAATAAGGCATAAGGCATGATATTGCATGTTTTGTATGACATGGGGCATATGGGTTATATGGAAAGGGGAAGTGATCTGGTGGTTTATACCACGATATCTGAATGTGGTGACTCATGTCACGAAATCTGAATGTGGTAACTTATGTCACAAAATAATATCTGGTGGCTATGCCACAAAATTTATAAGGGCGATGAGCACGTCGTCTGCAGCGACTGCCTTCGATGATGTGTAGCGGATGGAGGGTCGACTTAGTAGTCCCCACGGTGTGATGGTTGGTACGGGTGATGTGTAGCGGATGGTTATCTAGGTTTGGGTTCGGGTTTGCATCATTATCTCTATCTATTATATATATATGTATGATATGATATGATATGCCTGAATCATTGGGGCTTAGTGTTGGTTATACACACTAAGTCTGTTTGACTCACCCCGTTGTGGGATATGTTTCAGGTGACGCTCAGTGATGGACCGGGTCGACAGGAACTTGGTGGTGGCCATGCTCAGCTCAGTGAACTGTTATTTTGAGACTTTATGTTTCAAATTTGGATTTATTCGGGTTATGTTTTGATGTAATAAGGCCATAAGTATTACACTGTTTTATGCTTGCTTTTATTTGTTTTTATCACGATATTATCATTGTTAAATCAAAGGTTATCTAATTTGTTTTTGAAATAAATCTTCAGATGTTTTGACACCCTAAAGAAAATGATTTTCAATATAAGGTAAACTCTAAAACAACATGATATTTCTTTGATTTAAAGTTTGAAACTTAGAAATGAAGTTTTATAAAAACCTAGATTTCAAGAATAAACTTGTTTCCAACTCGAGCCCAACACAAAATAAATTTTCTTTCAAAACCACTCAGATTTTCCAAAGTAACAAAGGAATTTTGAATCGTTTTACTCAAGGAACATACCGGATCCGGTCAAGGCTCGTGGGCTGGGTTTGGCGTGTTTCAGATAATGTAGGAAGATGATCACCTCTTACCTCAACACCTTTTTAACCACCAAGCCAAAAGCTGAAGCAACGCGAAGACGAGTCCCCTCTTCAATCGGCCAAGAACCTATATGATTAGCTACTGCCTTCGGCATTTAACAAAATAAGAAAAGATTGAATCAGCAGGAACCCTTACCACCACACTTAACAAAACTGATTGGGAGTGATAAAGAATAGCTAATGATGAATCTGCTGTCACAAAACCCGAAAGAACACTTATGAGTGCCAAAAGAATTCGGCTTATAGAAGAATAAGAACCATACAAAACAGATGCCAAAATCCGGCTTTTGTTTCCATATGAAACGATAGAGGGAAGGGATAAGAGATAAGAGAGATTCGGCCACAGTGCCAAGAACTTACCCTCAAATGCCGAAGTTGATCCACAAAACAAAGAAAAGATGAAAAGAGAGCGATCTCTAACAATTGATATTCGGCCAAGGTGTTGGAAAAGAAAGGAGAAGAGTCGCAGAGGTTTCGGCAAAGGATGAGGCTTCAGAAGGATTCGGCTAACAACAAAATAAAAGTGAAGAACGACGAAGAGGAGGAATGGTATATGTGGTTTTAGTTCTTAATTGTTATGGCAAGAAAACGAATCACGAGTGATGGGAGAAGAGCAAGGTGGATTCGCCCAAACACAAAAGAAGCTGAGAAGAGAAAAAGAAATGAGAAGAGATTTAGGAAAAAGGTTTCGGTTTTGGTTCCTGAGAGAAAAAGAAAACACAACAAGATGCTATGGGTATTTCGGTTTTGACCAAAAAGAAATGAAGCAAAGGAATATCCTCCAAGCTAACCGAAAATGCTCCCCTAAGTCTACTACAGAAATTCGGCACACTCCTAACCCACAAGAACCGAATACTCCAACACCTCATAGCCACCAAAGAAAATTCGGCTAACACACACCAACTTAATCCCCTTTTTTCTCCTTGCTTTTCTCCTGATCATCCATTCAAACAAGTTTGAACATTTCTCTCATCCACCCATTCAAATCTGTTGACTTCTTCCATCCTCATCCATCAGAGTCCCACCTGAGTGCAACTCTCCCTTGTCATGGCGTCAAAAAGAATGCCCAAAAGGAGATTCTCGCAGCTCGAACCAAGGCTCCTTCTGCTCTCTGTGGCGTCACCCCCCTTGCCTCCTAAGTGGCGCCTCCCTTGCCACTTTACCACTTGGGTTCTTGTGACAAACCATGCCACTAATTTCCCTTAACACCTAACTCAACTCGCTCTCCCTTCTAAGCACTAAAAAAGGAAATTTTGCTAAGGATTAGGCCTACCACTGACTCATGCCTAGACCCCAAACACCCCAAAACTAGCATAACAACCATACCACACGCATGCACACATACAAAATGCAAAGACCCCGATTTAAGGATGTTATAGTTCCACCCCCTTAAAAAATAATTTCGGCCTCAAAATTACCTGGTCAAAGGAATTGAGGGTATTGCTACCGTATCACATCCTCTGGTTCCCACGTGGCCTCTTCTGTTCCATGATTCTGCCATAACACTTTCACCAAAGGAACCGATTTTTTACGCATGACCTTGACATCCCGATCCAGAATCTGCACTGGTTCTTCTTCAAAAGACAAAACCGGCATCACCTCTATCTCTCCCACTGGCACAACATGAGAACGATAGCGCCTAAGCATAGAGACATGAAATACATCGTGAATCTGACTCAATTCTGATGGCAACTCGAGCTGATAAGCTACTGGTCCTACCCGCTTCAATACCGTATAAGGCCCGACAAACCTAGGGCTCAGCTTGCCCTTCCGACCAAACCTCAGCACCTTCTTCCATGGCAACACTTTTAGAAAGACCTTGTCACCCACAGTGAACTCTATATCCCTTCGCTTGAGATCGACTTAAGACTTTTGCCTGTCCGAAGCTTCCTTCAGACGAGCTCGAATCACCTTGACCTTATCCTCTGCCTTAGCAACCAACTCTAGACCCAACATCTGACGTTCACTCAACTCTGTCCAACACGTAGGAGTACGACACTTACGTCCGTATAATGCTTCATACGGTGCCATCTGGATACTGGCCTGGTAACTATTGCTGTACGTAAACTCCACCAGCGGTAGAAATTCCTCCCAACTACCTCCGAAATCCAAAACACAACCCCTTAACATATCTTCCAAGATCTGAATCACCCTTCTTGATTACCCATCCGACTGCGGATGAAATGCTGTGCTGAAATCCAACCTTGTACCTAATGCATGATGCAACGCTTTCCAAAACCTTGACGTGAATCTGGGGTCCCTATCTGAAATAATCGACATTGGCACTCCATGTAACCTCACTATTTTCGCTACATACAACTTAGCCAACTTTTGGAGTGAGTAATCAACCCAAACCGGTATAAAATGAGCTGATTTTGTTAGACGATCAACAATCACCCAAACTGAATCTTTCCTGCTAGGCGTAAGGAGTAGCCCACTGACAAAATCCATCGTAATCCTTTCCCACTTCCACTGCGAAATCTTTACCGGCTGCAACAGACCCGATGGTAACTGATGTTCAGCTTTGACTTGCTGACATGTCATACACTTACTTACAAATTCTGTTATCTCCCGCTTCAGACCCGGCCACTAGAACTGTTCCCGCAAATCCCAGTACATCTTGCTACCTCCAGGATGCATAGCGTATGGGCTGCTATGAGCTTCCTGAAGAATCCTATGCCTTAACTCAACGTCTTTCGGCATACAAACTTTCCCTTGGAAACACAACACTCCATCGCTGCTCAAGTTGTAACCCTCCAATCCCCCATTCTGCACTTGCAACCGCCGCGCACTTAGGACCTCATCTACTAGCTGTTTCTCCTTAACCTGATTTACCCAAGTCAGCTTTACCTGTAATTTTGCTAACAGGCTCTCGTCATCATACAGACTAAGATGGGCAATAATTGCTCTTAAGTCCGCTACCACCTTGCAGCTCAACGCGTTAGCCACTACGTTAGCCTTACCTGAATGGCACTCAATCGAGCAATCGTAGTCCTTTACCAACTCGATCCACCTCCGCTGCCTCAAATTCAATTCCTTCTGAGTCAAGAGGTACTTCAAACTCTTATGATTCGTGTAGACCATAGACTTCTCCCCATACAAGTAATGCCTCCAAATTTTCAGGGCGAAAACCACTGCAGCCAACTCCAGATCATGTGTCGGGTAATTCACTTCGTGAGCTCTCAACTGCCGAGACGTATACGCCACTTCTTTCCCCTCTTGCATCAGCACACACTCTAATCCAGTATGCGACGCATTACAATACACCGTAAACTCCTTCCCTGCTTCAGGCTGAATCAACACTGGAGCTTCTGTCAAAATCCTCTTTAGCTTGTAAAAACTTTCCTGTTGCTTATCTGACCACACAAATGGAACCCTTTTTCTCAGCAACTTGGTCAACGGTGCTGCAATCAAAGAAAACCCTTCCATAAATCTTCTATAATATTCTGTCAAACCCAGAAAACTTCAAATCTCTGCTACAAACTTAGGTGGTTTCCAGTCCTATACTGCTTCAATTTTCTGCGGATCCACTCTAATTCCCTCAGCTGACACCACATGACCCAAAAAGGTTACTTCTCTCAGCCACTTGCACTTGCTAAACTTTGTGAACAGTTGCTTCTCCCTCAAAATCTACAAAACCACATGTAGATGCGCATCATGCTCCTCCTCAGATTTCGAGTACACCAATATGTCGTCTATAAACACCAAGATGAACCGGTCCAAGTACGGCTGAAACACCCGATTCATCATGTCCATGAACACCATCGGCGTATTGGTCAACCCGAACGGCATTACGAAGAACTCGTAGTGCCCATAACGAGTGCGAAACACCGTCTTATGGATATCGGCCTCCTTTACCTTAAGCTGATGATACCCCGACCTTAAATTAATCTTAGAGAAGACTGATGCACCCTTAAGTTGATTGAATAGATCATCCATCCTCGGCAATGGGTACTTATTCTTAATCGTCAACTTATTCAGCTAACGGTAATCTATACACATCAGCATTGTATCGTCTTTCTTCTTAACAAAAAGCACAGGCGCTCCCTAAGGTGATACACTCGGCCGTATAAAACCCCGGTCCAACAATTCCGAACCGTGCTTTCGGCCCACCAACTCCTTCCGGTGCGGCCTATATGGAGCAATAGACACCGCGCGGTTCCGGTAATGCAGATCTATACCAAACTCAACTTCACGATCGGAGCGGACCGAAGCTCTTTCCGGGAATACATCGGTAAATTCCTTTATCATTCGGACGTCCCCCACAGTTGATTCCTTGGCCTCCAATGCACAAACATGAACCATGAACGCCTTACAACACTTCCTCACCATTTTCTCAGCCTTCAAAGCGGATACTACATTGGATAGATAATCCCTTCTATTACCTATCATCACCACCTCTTCACCCTCAACAGTTCTCAATACCATGCGCTTAGCTGCGCAGTCCAACCTTGCTTGGTATTTCACTAGCCAGTCCATCCCAAGGATCAAATCGAACTCCCCGAATGGCAGTTCCATCAGAACGGCCAAAACACTACCTCTTGAAGTTCTAAGGGTACATCCTTATAAAGTTTGTTTACCTCTACAGAGTGACCTAGAGGGCTAATTACTATCATCTCCCTAGAAGAAATCTCATAGACTAGGTTCATAGTTCCCACTATACTACTAGCAACATAGGAATGCGTCGAACCAACATCTATCAAAGCAGTATAAGGCAGTCCAAAAATTAAGAACGTACCGGTAATGACATCCGGTGCGTCACCTTCCTCTCGATGCCTCGCTGTGTAGACCAACCCAGGCTGTCTTGCCTCTGAGCTCCTAGCACCTCTGCCCGGTGCTCCCCGACCTCGTCTAGAACCATTATCTCCCCTGGCCGAACCGCGACCCCTCTGTGGTTACTGACTATCCCTCCTGAATTGTGTACGGCCTTAAACCTTAAACTGGATCCTAGCTGACCTCTGCGGACAATCCCTTACCCGGTGCCCCATTGACCCACACTTGAAGCACCCTCTGTTTCCGGCCCAACACTCCTCCGAATGAGACTTCCTACACCGAGCACATCATGGCGGCCACTGACTGGTAGCAGCAGGCCTTGCAGCTTGATTTGGCCCACTATATTTAGCCCTTTTCTGCGAATTTTCGATGAGAACTCCTCTTATTCCAATTCCTATCCTGATTCCGTCCTACCGACTGTTTCACTTCCTCAGTAATCTTGGCCTTCTCTACCAAGACCGCAAATTCTCTTTCCTGCTGTGAAGCAATCAACATTCACAGCTCATCTCTCAATCCATCCTCAAACCTGACACAGCGCTCGTGTTCCGTAGCCACGATACCCCAAGCATAATGACTTAACCGAAGAAACTCTGCCTCATACTCCGATACTGACTTACTCCCCTGGACCTAATTCAAGAACGCCTTACGCTGTGCATCAATATAACTAGCCCCGACATACTTCCTCTAATAAGCTATCTTAAAGAAATCCTAGGTGATGTCATCAGCCATTGCTTCATCCCTGACCGTGAGCCACCACTGATAGGACTCATCCCGGATAAGAGACACTATCCCTTTCAGCTTCTCCTCATCCATAAAGTCCAAATAATCCATTATACGTTCTGTCGCCTCCAGCCAATACTCAGTTGTATTAGGAGCCACACCAGATACACCCCTGAATACCTCTGCTCCATTAGCTCGGAGTCGTTCAGACATAGATTTTTGAGCTCCCGTTCCAACTCCTGCACCCGCGACTCTCTCCAGAACCCGTAGCATCGCCTGCGACACTGTGTCATCACCACCCGTCTGACCTTGGAACTCCGTGGCCTTAGCTGGCGGTGGCGACACCTCATTCTCTGACCCATGGCCAGACCCTACCGGCTCTGACACTGTCATTCTACCTCTACATCGACCACGTGTGTTACGCCTACGTCCTCGGGTACTCATGACTACCGTTCACGATTTAATCTGATTTAAGAATTTTATGCATTAGATTTGTTCCACTGTTATTACAGCATAGTTTTATGAACAGTTTATTATAGGAATTGTTCTCGTATGTTCACACAATCCTACAGGTTTCAGTCTCTAGAGTAATTTCCTATTTCTAGCATTGATATCCCAGTCATTTAAACCATCACAATAGCAGTTATGGGTACTTACCTGTGCGAATCGGTGCTAGAGACTCGGTGCCATGCTTTCCCAATTCATGCATTTTCCATCAAAGTCATTCCAGAACCCATTTATTAAAACATTTTGGACATCGGGCCCACAGCTGAGCTTTTGAACCTGGCTCTGATACCAAAATTGTAACACCCCAAACCCGATCGAAACGCTATGACCGAATCCGGTATGTCACAGGGAAAAGCCGTTTTTGAAGAAAGCAAGTTGTTGTTAAGATTTTATAAAGAACTGTATTTAAAAACAAGTTGTTGTCTCTATCTTATGAAAACTTATGATTTTATGAAAAGCCGATTTAGTTTGAGTTTAGTTGCTAAAACATTTCCAATTTAGTTTTAAGGAAAACTGAGTGAACTTATTGTTACCACTTGTTTGCCGTTACCCGATGGTAATGCTTTAGAAAAATCCTAATAATTTGTGAAAGTTTGGAAAACATTCATTTTATAGGTTATTTAGGCATGCCGTTTTATTTTAGCTTAGGCAAAATTTAGTGAAAATTTAAAACAGATAAATAATCCCAGAAATAAAAACTAGTGGCCTTATTACAACCCAAAATCAAATTTAAAGTAAAGTAAAACCGAAATAGTAGTTAAAACAAAACCCGAAAAAAAATTGTACATGGCCACCTCGAGTCCGCCCCGGCTCCGTATCCGCGATCTATGCATCATCTGCAAAATGTAAAAGAAGGGGTGAGTCACCAAGACTCAGTGTATAACTCCCTATCCCAAAGATGTTAATGCTCTTACACAATTTCATAAGTCAATAAGCATGTCATGCAACCCAAAACCTAACCATACGAAACTCTTGAATCTACCCCGTGTGGTCAAAACCACTGGTGGTCAAAACCACTGGTGACCGTAGTCACAAATAGTATATGTATGGTCAAAACCACTGGTGACCGTAGTCACAAATAGTATGGGTGGGGCCAACCCACCTTGTGGTCAAAACCACTGGTGACAATCTCGTATATCAACGTGTGGGGCCAACCCACTGTGGTACCAACCACTGGGACGAGTCACAAGGATAGAAATATGTAGTCAAAACCACTGGTGGTCAAAACCACTGAGACTGGTCACAATAGTATAGAGAGCGGGGCCAACCCACTGTGTGGTCAAACCACTGGTGACAGTCTAGAATCATGCCTTCCCCCTCCTCTCATCATACCTAACTTTATGAACACACTTTTCATGGCATAACAATCCTGCTTAACATACTAACATCCCATGGCATGGCATATGCAAATATTATAAAGGCATTTATCGTTAATCAATCAATAGTGGACTTACCCGAAGTCCTCGCTCTTACCCACAAGAGTAACATAACAATTTCATCAGTAAATCCGGCTTCTGACAGTATACATGATAAACATATTAACTAATGAAATGTGTAAGAGTTACACACCTGATTACCCGTAATTCGACGCTCTCTATGTCGACACTATCGTTAATCGACACTACCGCTATCTGCCTATTGCTTTGCTCGGATACCCGTCCACACCCAGGTGGCCAATCGCGAACAATGACACGACTCTCTTCTTGAACTTAAATTTGGTTTCAGATTCACCCCTCCTAACGTCCGGTGACATTAGGGTCCATAAAACCTTTGGTCACTAAATCAGGTTAACATAGAGAATAACTATGAATAGAGATATCAAACCCGAATGGATAGATCTCTTACCTAGATTAACAAATCCCGAAGATCAAGATCTAAGCCACGAACCGAGAAAATCCCGGGAACTCAAACACTTGCGTCACTCCCTTCCTATATTCAGCCAAACATATCACTATTAAGCAAATAGCCATTCGGCTATGGTCATGAAATCCTGAAAGCGATAACGTAAGAATATGATCGCCCCTTACCTCAACACCTTTTTAACCATCCAGCCAAAAGCCGAAGCAACGCGAAGATGAGTCCCCCCTTCAATCGTCCAAGAACCTATACGATTAGCTACTGCCTTCGGCATTTAACAAAATAAGAAAAGATTGAATCAGCAGGAACCCTTACCACCAGACTTAACAAAACTGATTGGGAGTGATAGAGAATAGCCAACGACGAATCTGTTGTCACAAAATCCAAAAGAACACTTATGAGTGCCAAAAGAATTCAGCTTATAGAAGAATAAGAACCATACAAAACAGATGCCAAAATCCAACTTTTGTTTCCATATGAAGCGATAGAGGGAAGGGATAAGAGATGAGAGAGAATCGGCTACAGTGCCAAGAACTTACCCTCAAATGCCGAAGTTGATCCATGAAACAAAGAAAAGATAAAAAGAGAGCGATTTCTAACAATTGATATTCGGCCAAGGTGTTGGAAGAGAAATGAGAAGAGTAGCAGAGGTTTTAGCAAAGGATGAGGCTTCAGAAGGATTCGACTAACAACAAAATAAAAGTGAAGAACGACGAAGAGAAGGAATGGTATATGTGGTTTTAGTTCTTAATGGTTATGGCAAGAAAATGAATCACAAATGATGGGTGGAGAGTAAGGTGGATTCGGCCAAACACAAAAGAAGCTGAGAAGAGAAAAAGAAATGAGAAGAGATTTAGGAAAACGGTTTCAGTTTTGGTTCCTGAGGGGAAAAGAAAACACAACAAGATGCTATGGGTATTTCAATTTTGACCAAAAAGAAATGAAGCAAAAGAATGTCCTCCAAGCTAACCGAAAATGCTCCCCTAAGTCTACTATAGAAATTCGCACACTCCTAAACCACAAGAACCGAATACTCCAACACCTCATAGCCACCAAAGAAAATTCGGCTAACACACACCAACTCAATCCCCCTTTTTCCTCCTTGCTTTTCTCCTGATCATTCATTCAAACAAGTTTGAACACTTCAAACTCCTAACATTTCTCTCTTCCACCCATTCAAATCTGTTGACTTCTTCCATCCTCATCCATCAGAGTCCCATCTGAGTGCAACTCTCCTTTGTCCTGGTGTCAAAAAGAATGCCCAAAAGGAGATTCCCGCAGCTCGAACCATGGCTCCTTCTGCTCTCTGTGGCATCACCCCCTTGCCTCCTAAGTGGCGCCTCCCTTGCCACTTTGCCACTTGGGCTTGTGACAAACCATGCCACTAATTTCCTTTAACACCTAACTCAACCTACTTTCCCTTCTAAGCACTCAAAAAGGAAATTTTGCTAAGGCTCAGGCCTACCACTGACTCATGCCTAGACCCCAAACACCCCAAAACCAGCATAACAACCATACCACACGCATGCACACATACAAAATGCAAAGACCCTGATTTAAGGATGTTACACGAATAAAATTCAAACAGGTCACGTCAGGGACACAGCCATGGCACACGCCCGTGTGAATCGTGGCCAGGCCGTGTTTAGTTCTGTTAAAGAGGCACGGTCGTGTGGTCTTGGGCCCAGGCAGTGTCGATTTTGTAATTTGGCCCATTTACTCCGTTTTAGGTCCGTTTCTTGTTCTTTTCATCCTCTGATGCTCTCCTAAGTATAAAACATGAAAATAAAAGATTAAGAGCACCAAATTCCATAATTTAGGGAATAAATCATCCAAAAGTATGCTAAATGTGGGATTAAAATATGTATATATTACAGTTTATCAAATACCCCCGCACTTAAGCATTTGCTTATCCTCAAGAAAATTCTCAACTTACAATTAAAATGGAACTTCCTCAATTCATAATATTCATCAATAGTGTTTCATCATAATTCAAATATAATTCATACATTGATAATTTAAGTAAAAGGGTCTTACAGATTCAAACAATTAAAGTCATAGTTTCTATAGCACGTAAACATAGGTGTTTCCCCTTACCTAAATAATCACCTTTAATTCAAAATCGACAAGAGTTGACATCCTCACTAAAGATTCACTCAAATCACTCAAGTTTTTAAGGTTCAAAATTAAGCACTCAAAAAGTCAAACATGAAAAGTCAATCCCATAAGCTTGCATGAAAATCAAATCTCCACCACTATAAAATGAAATGATACACAAATCAAAAGGTCTTTAAAAAGGTTATAATGGGGCTTGGGTTAAAAGTGTGAATAAAAGCTGAATTAAAAGGGTTAGAATCGAGATTGAATTGACAATTTACCTAACTAGAAAAATGAACATCAATTGAAAACTTTGAAACTAATAATACGAGCTTCTTCTTCAATATGTGAAAATTAAATGTATAAGCTCACCTAATTATAGAACTATGATGAATACATTTTGATTTTTTTTTAAGGACAAATCATTACAATAATGAGAAAGAACTTTAACAACTGAAAAATAGAACATAGTTAGGCAACTGCTAAAAATCAAATCTCGACAAAAAGGGAGTCAGGGAATGGTGATAACAAATACAAGATGGGTTTTGGGGTAATATTAGTGGGTGAGTCAATAAAAGGGTTGTTAGGATCAAAAGGGGTTCACTAGGGGTTAATTGTGAAGGTAGGTTTTTAGTGGAGTAAGTGGGTTAAATCCTAAGTGCCTTTATCATCTCTGTATATCAAATCAATAATGTGGTCTTGACATGTATAATCGAAGCAAGTTCTAGAATAACAAATCAATGTTGACACACTCATAATCAAAAAGTGAACACGAAAAATAAGATATGCTCTAAAAAGGCTCAAGATCTTACAAAAATTATGGGTTTTTGATATCAACCTTGTAAATTTCAAATTTCAAGGTAATAATTAGATTCAGGTAGACAACCTAATAAAATTTTAATTTTTGAAAATAGACTCATCATGCTTGATTCTCTAGTCTCCTAGAGTTTAAATCATCACTGCACAATTATCAATGACTTAATCCAAAACATATCAATAAAAATCATGATTCACAGGAAATTTCATTTTAATTAGTAATATGAGAAAATTACTTAAAGACAAGATATCATTCAGGGATTTGAGAATAATGCAGAAAGTTAAGCACTTTCTCGAAATAAATATTCACCCCCCACATTTAAGATGTACATTGCCCTCAATGTACAAAGATATATATGAAATTTAAGAGAAAGGGAGAGGTGAAACTTCCTGAATTTGGATGGCTTCCTTGAGTTGGGAGTGTCGTGGTGTGGTGGCCGCCGAAAGTCTCTGCACTAGATGAAGAAATTGGGAAGCTCGTGAAGAATTAGCCAGGAAATAATAATAATAATAACTCAAAATATACTAAATATATATATTTAAAGAAAAGTAAAATTAAAAGAAAAAAATAGAAAGTAAAATAAAATTAAAAGAAAAGATTAATGGACTATAAAGTCATTATCGTTAGATGGTTAGCGAGGTGGGTGTGATTTCTAAGGCCGTGGTGTGTGATTCCCAAGCAGCCTTTAGAACCTAAATTAAAGAAAACAAAATAAAATAGATTAAACTAAGTAAAAGAAAACTAAAGAAAAGGAAAATAAAGGAGAAGGGAAAATAAAAAGAAAAGTTAAATGGACTCAAAGGTCCTTTTCCTGTCGAGTTAATGAAGCGGTCGGCATGAACTTGTGTAGATCGCTCTCACAGATGGAGACTGTGCTAGGATCCTTCCGTTTCTTCAACATGGATATGGTTAGATCTAGAGTTAGGGGGAATGAAGAAAAATGAGAATGAAAAAGAAGGGGAATGTAAGGAGTGTGGAAAAGAAAAGAATTGGGAGTATGTGAGAAGGGGAGAAGGGGAGATGGGTGTTTTAAATAGAGATTTCTAATCTGGTACATCCCTACGCCCGTGTATCGTGGGCGTGTCGAGTCACACGTGTAATAACCCAAATTCTACAGGCACCGAAAAAGTGAGTTTAGGGCCTCCGTCTTAGGAAAACGAGTCCATAAATATTTATTAAAAATATTTACGATGTAACGCCCCAAACCCGGCCCATGAGCCTTGACCGAATCTGGTATGTCACAGAGTAAAAATGTTTTGAAAGATTTTGGTTAACAGGTAAAAATCTGAAAAATCTGCTGAGTTTGTAAAACGGTGTCTATTAAAACTCAGGTGGGGTCGATTTGATAAACACGATTGAGTTGAAACCTTTTTCCTTTGAAACCATTTGATCATTTAAAATTTTAAATCCATCAGAGTTATTGTTAACTAGGTAAATTTCTGTTACCCGATGGTAACATTTTTGAAAACGCATACGAGTATAATTTTGAAAACGTTACTATTAACCGATTGATTTAACAGTTTATAAGTTCATTAGTAATATAAGAGAAATAAAGTAAAAACAACTACTTAAACATCAAAATAATAACTAGCGGCCATATTACAACCCAAACTAAAAATTAGTAAATAATAAACTTAAACGGTGCGAAATAAAATTTCAAATCCGAGGAACAAGCATGGCCGCCTTGAGTCCTCTCCAGCTCCATCTCCGCGATTTACTCACCTGCAAAATGATATGGGAAGGGGTGAGTCAACAAGACTCAGTGTATAAATCCCCAACCCGAGAATGCAACTCATACACAAGATATTAGCAAGACATGCAAACATGCAACCCAAGCTAGCCATCCTTACTCCTTTCTCTACCCCGTGTGGTGGTACAAACCCTTTGGTGGTGCCAAACCACCGTGACCAAGTCACAAATATCAAATGATGGGGCCAACCCATCGTGTGGTACCAAACCACTGATGACCATAGGTTACAATATCAACATGTGGTACCAAACCACTGGTGGTGCCAAACCACTGGGACTTATTCACAATTTATATCAACGGTGTGGTCAAAACCACTGGTGGTGCCAAACCACCGTGACCGAAGTCACGAATATCAAATGATGGGGCTAACCCATCGTGTGGTACCAAACCACTGGTGACAGTCCATAGAGATCATCTCCCTCCTCTCATCAATCCCACCATCATCATGCTCACATAACAAGTATCATGATCCATATATCATGCATTCATATGTAGCATAGCATTTGACCGCATATGATGGCGCATATACTGACATACAACATAGATCAAGTAATAGGGGACTTACCCGAAATCCAAGCTTATGCCCACAAGGCAAAGTTACTACATGAGAGGTTATATATATATACATATATATCATCATAGTAACAGTTTATTCTAATAAAGTGTGTAAGATTTTACACACCTGATTAACGTAAGTCTAAGCGAATCCCGAACTACTCAATAATGAAAACCCGAAGAATCAATCTACCGTACTAGACCCCTTAATCCTACATTCGGTCAAACCATAGGGTCATTAACAAGGCCATTTGGCCACACCATTATATCCCGAAGGATTAATCGTACCCAAAACAGAATATGGCCTTAGGCCGAAATCTTTATTAGCACTTACCAACTAATTTTGAAATCCCGAAAGCCTTTGTTTCCTCTTGCCGATTAGTCCCGAAATCCCAAAGTTATCATTTGTCTTGTTGATATCCCTAGAGGAATTTATTCCCAAAGTGCTCCTTCAAAGTACCCTAGCATCGGCTACCTTCAAAAGAGACACCAAGAATGGCTAAAAGGGCATTCAGCCATCTCTAAGGCCTAACAACAAGATTTGGCACACTTAAAATTAAAGAGGGTAATTTGATTTCTTAGGAAGAAATATACTTACCCCCAAAAGTTTGAAGAGACAAGAGGAGAGTAGGCTTCGGCTATAACCTTCAATGCCAAGGGCATTCGGCTTTCATACTTGCGGCAAAATAGAGCACAAGAGCTCTTTAAATTCGGTTATGGCACTCCTTTAAGATGCCAAGCAAAGAGAAGGGAAGGACATGCGCCAAGGTTCGGCCAAACTCCAAGCCAAAAAACCACCCTAGGACTCCTTCCAAAACCAAAAATCAACCCCTTAGAGTCTCCCTAATTCGGCCAAGAGAATTTTGGAAAGAAAGGTAGAAAAATTTGAAGAGTTTCGGCACCTCCAACAGCCCTCAAAACTGACCAAGCAAGATCCCCAAGGGAAATGCTTCATTCGGCCATACTCAATTTGGAAGGAGAAGAAAAACAAAACAATCAAATTCGCCATGCACAAAGTGGAGGAAGGAAAATGAATTTTGGCCATGCTTTTGCCATCTCAAGGCGGCCATGCTTCCTTCCCCATTGAAAATTCCTATCATCAAAAACAATAACACATTGTTTAATCATTCACCCATCATCAACATTAATTAATAAGTTGCCCATCACTTACTCTCTTCTTTCAACAAATAAGATAATTAAATAAAATACTTAAAAAAAATAAAACCCCATACTTCACAGAATTTTGAAAGCAAACCCATCATGCTTTCTTCAAATTTCTAGGTGCCGTGCCCATGCATGAGACCACCCACGTCGGCAAAAGAAAAAGAACCTCCAGTCTTTGCCTTAAGTCTCGAACCCGAGACACGAAGCAACACTCTCCGCCTCCTGCCACTCTGCCACTGCGCCTTTCATGACATAATTCTTCACAAAATTCTTTTAAACTCTCCCTCGCTAGCTCTCTTTCGCCTTAACGCCAACGCAAAATAAAAACACCCATGCTCTCTCAGCATGATTCGAACGCGAGACCTCACTGCCGCAGCCCTCAAGCAGCGCCCTTAGCCACTTTACCACTTGGACTTTCATGTCCATCAATGCTCCCAAATTTCTTTTAAAGCCTTTCTTAGCCCCCTTCCTTCATAACGCCAAAGCCCAAAATAATAAAATGCTCCCATAAGCTTCCATGGTGACTCGAACCCGCGTCCTTGCACTAAGGCCCCCTAGTGGCGCTCCCAAGCCACTTTGCCAGGCCGAATTTCATGCCATAATTTCGCCAAAATTATATTTAAATCCTCCTCACCTGGCTTTTTTTCCTTTCAAGCACTAAAAGAAAATTTTAGTCCTAATCCCGACCTAACCCGGGGTTATGACCAGACCTTAGAACAACCGTAACATATGCATTTCTTCAGGCAATCACTTAAAAATAAATTAAAACGCAAACAACCCCTAATTCGGGATGTTACATACGAAGTTAGTATGGGTTGAATTAGATTTTTGATAAGTGAATTTAGTTTAATTAGAAGTAATTATTAGAAAGGACTAAATTGAATAGAGCATAAAAGTTTAATTATAGAATAGAGAAAGATTAAAAGACTAAATTAGTAATTAAACCAAATTAGTGACATGTGTTAGTTAGAGAATAAATACAAGTGTAACTAAAATATTAGTACAAATGAATATTATATATATATACTTATAAGTTAAGTAAAAGATTATTATTACTAGTATTTATTTATTATGTTTATTATATTATTTTTGTTAAATAAATATGATAGTGCCAAATGTGTGGTGATGATTTATACATGTGTATCTATATGTATTAATAGACATGTAATTTATATATTGGTTATTATATAGATATTTTATATTTAATAAAGCAAATAAAAAATAAAAGAAGAAAGAAAGAAAAAGAAAAAAAAAAGAAGAATAGAAAAGAGAGACAAACGAAAATTGGGGAAGAAAGAAAGGAAAGGAAAGAAAAAGGGGAAAAACTAGGATTTTGATGCTTGGAGATTATTTGGTAAGTTTAATTAATCCTTTTCATGTGATTTTAATGTTTTTGAAGTCTTAGAGTAAGATACTCTTGAATTTATATGGAAATTTTGAAAATTGATAGAATTTTTAGTAGGGTTTATGTTGAACAAATAATGGAATTAGGGATTAATTTGATAGAATTTGTGATTAGAATCGATTGAAGGACTAAATTGTACATTAGGCTATAAGTTTTGAGTTTTATGAGCTAAATTGAAAGAAACATGAAATTATGGTTATATTGAAGTTTTGATGGAAATTGAATAAGGAAAGGATATGAATTGTAAAAAGGAAGAAGATGAAAATGGTTAGGACATTTGGGATTAGGTAAAAGTTGCATGGAAAGTTATCATTTTATATAAAATATGTTTGTTATTAATTAATCATAATTATGTTAATTTTCGTAGCAAACAAGGAAACTGAGACGTCTAATACGAAGGGGAAGGAAAAAGTGATCGAGGAGTAGCTCGAGAAAATATCGGTTTGTATTATCATAATTCATGTTATTTATTATTATATGTTTAATTTCAATGTATGTGTATGAAAAATGAAATTTAGGTAAGTATTTATTTTTGAATGGAATGTGATTTGGATTTAATTGATGAATATATAGATATATATGTATGAAATTAAATAGTATAATTGTAGTGAATTTGAAATGAAATTGAGTAGTGAACTTGAATTGGAAGTGAATTGAATTGTGAATTTGAGATTGAGATTGAATTGATAATATGTATGAATTGAATTTGGATGATTTGTGATCAATTGGGAAAGTAAGTGAAATTGATATTTGAACTAACACCCTATTAACTAGTCGGGCTGAGTCGAATATAGTTGGCATGCCATAGGATTGGAAGAGTACAGGGATTCTTCGACCTTGAGTCGATGAGACACTAGGTGTCATATTATTTACTTCAGATAGATTCAATGACGTACTAGGTACCACTTTACTTCGGCTGGGCCGATGAGACACTTGGTGTCAAATATTGCTTCGAACTATCCGATGAGGCACTGGGTGCCAGTATGGTGTGTTTGGCTGGATCCGTGTATCCGCCAAAGTCCAAGTCATGTTAATAGGGGTAATTACGTGAAATGAGAAAATCATATGAATTTGATTATTGAACCATTGAATGAATAGTTAAAGAGATATTGTGAAATGAAATAAGAAATAAAATTATGCTATGTGATTGAAGGCATGAATCAAAGGTTCATGAATGGTTTCTATTGAAATGTGAATTAAATATTTATATGTGATTGAAACATGAACCAAAGGTTCATGAACAGTTGGAATTCTATGGATGAGTATTAATTCAAATATTGAAAATGTCACATAGGAAATATAATAACTTAGTATGAAAATTATATGTATGATGTGTTATTTATCTAATATGTTTATGATATTTGATTATTGCTATAAATTCAATTATGATAATACCACTGAGTAGTTCCAATACTCAGCGTACGGTTTGTTTTCCGTGCGCAGATTAGGTCAAGATAAGTTAGACTCAGCATCTGATTCAATCCCGGCTTCAGCTCTATTTTTGGTGATGCATCAATCTTTTGGTAAATGTGGCATGTACTAGGGATAGTGTTTATCCTTTGTAAATGTTTTATATTTTGGTTGTAAATGTGGTATAAAATCTTTAAGAAGTTTTTTTGGGTATGATGAATGTTATATGATCAAGATTTATAAGTAAATGATTGTGTATGAACTAAGTGTATTTAGTATGTAAAAATAAGCTAAAAATAGTGAAAAATACAGTTTTCACACAGCCAAGTCACATGGGCGTGTGCCCAGGTCGTGTGGCAAAGTCAGAATTGCCCACAGGCTAGTCCCACGGCTGTGCGTAGCAAGTCAGAATTGCCCACGAGCTGGCTCCACGGCCATGTGATCCCCACGGGCAGGCCACACAGGCATGTCTTAGGCCATATGGGCATGTGCCCCTATTCTCAAGAAAAAGTTTCCAAAGTTCCTGGTTTAGTCCCAAATCACTTCCTAATCATATTTTGGGTCTCGTAAGTCCATATTAGGGATTTAAAGATGAAATTTGAAAATTTTTAAATTGTGCCACGGAATTATGTCTCAATTTACTCGTTTATTAGTGTTTAACTCTTGTAATACCTCGTAACCCTGTTTCGGCGACAGTTTAGGGTTAAGGGGTGTTTCAACTTAAGTATATTTTATGTCTTAACTTATGGTGTGCTGAGGATTAGGTTGGGTGTCAATAAATAGTCACTTAGGTGACTAATGTGATGTTCCATAGCTTGGGTTTCGACAACCGAACCAAGTATGGGGTGTTACATTTACTTTTTAATATTTTATTACCCTATAGGACACTTGTCAACCCTTTGACCTTACTTGTGAAGTCTAAAAACTTCACTGACAGTGTACCAAATATTTTCCCTTTTATTATACTTAAAACAAATGACATCATCGAAGACTCACATAAAAAAATATTACTCCACTACCAATGCATAGGATAATTAACTTATTTATTTATTTACCATTTGTTTTCTCTCAAATTACAAAACATATAATAGTAGTGAGTTATATTTGATTAATAAATAAATAGGATGGTATCATTTTATTTATACTTTTAAGAAAAATGGAGCTTGATGCGATTTGACTTGAAAGAAGTTTTAGTTGAATCTTCCTTGATGCTATTAGTTCTTGTATCTTGACAAAATAAAGATTTAGTCTCTTTACTTTAAAAATTAAAAATTCAATCTTGATATTTTTTTATTTGAAAATCTTAGTTCAATAATTTAAGTAAGTATTTTCCATCAAAATTTGTCACTTTAGAGTTTTGATTATGTTGTTCTCATATAACGTGTGCCCCAACTATAAGTGCATTAATAACCTTTGTACTTGCCTTTCAGATGCACCTCCATTTCCATAGTCTTAGAATCTACACACTCCTATAGCTGAATTAAATGGTGGGATTTTTTTGTGTAATTTGAAATAAATTATCATGCAATGGATCTAATAAGAAAAAAATATTGTAATTATTGTCATTTTAATTTTCTTTTTACCCTTCTCTCCCTCTCCCTCCCTTTCTAATAGCGTAAAGTATGTTACATTTCAAATATATAAAAAGAGTTACAATCTTGTTTTAAAACTAAAAGAAATGACAGTAAGAACAAAAGAGTTACAACCTCGGTGGCCGATGTAATCTCCTGAATTCAGGCCTACAGTCGAGGCTAATTTGGGGAGGTTACAATTTTAATGGCATAAAGTACTAAGAACATATTTCAATCATCTTCAGCTTAGATTATTTGATGTTGGTTTGAGTTGAATTAAAATATTTAATTTGAACTTATAAATTTTCCATTTGTAAAGAAAAAAAAAGTGATTTTACTTCAAACAAAAAGAAGAGATAATTTGTTACCAACTAAATTGATGAACAAGAACCTGATATGATATTTACGTGAATACAATAACAATACATTAATTGTGCTACAATTGTGTCTTATTTATAGTATCATTTTTATTTAGGTATATTGTGTTTGTACAAAATTAGTAAAGATAAAAAACAATGCATCAAATATATTCAATTCTAATTCTAATTCTAATTCCAATCCAATTCCAATTTGAGTTTGAACTTGACTTGGAACACAAAAATTGAATATGATGTCAAGTATGAGAATCCAACTCAAGTTTTATCAAAATAAACAAGCCTAATTAAATTTAGTATCGCTAATTAAAGCAGTTTAATCTTTATCTTATATCAAGTTTATATTTTAAAAGTGAGAGTCAATCAAGTTATATTGGAGCATTCAATTCTCGAGGTTTCTATGGAGATTGAGATTGAATTTCTTGGCTTAGTTCAACCCATTAAATAACTTTAATTTTTTTTATTTTGATACAATAGTTAATATTATTTTCAAATGCATATAACTGGTGGTGTAGGAAGCGGTTAGGCTTTTGGTCCGCTTTCTCTCAGTACTATCTCCAAAATTTTAATGTTTTTAGTATTTTAATATTTAAACGTTTAAAAAATTGACTAACAAGAAAAATATAATTTAATCTTTAATAAAAAATTTGGAACATATTTCGCATTTGTTTCTAAACGGTTGGACTAATAATCAACTTATTGGCATCATGCATTCCAGATTTGGTAACATTAATTTCCATGACTACATTTAGAACAAAATAATGATAATTAGTAAATAAAATCCCCATAAATCTTCTCAAGGATGTTTTCCTGATTTACTTTCCTTTTTAGACATAGTTTCATAAGGAAAAAAATTAAAACATAATAATCTCAAAGAATCCAAAGAAATTAGTGTTCCTCCATGAAACACAAAGTAAGATACTATATATATAATATATATTAAATCCATAAGCTATAAATTTCCACCAACATAGTTGATTAGATATAAAGAGATGGCAAAGTTTTCATTCAATTTGTTTATATTTGTTGTCATCTTAATCTTTGCAACTCGTTAGTTTCTTCTTATGCAACTCTTTTATTTCCTTTGGTATGAATATTATCTTTTTCGTTTAATTTAATACATGGGAATTTTGGTTGCAGATTCAGAGATGATGGTGGAGGCAAGAGGACCTGTCATTTCGTGTAGATGCAACAAAATCGAAGACTGTCAGGGTATTTGCGCCGTGTGCCCCAACTATAAGTGCATTAATAACCTTTGTACTTGCCTTTTAGACGCACCTCCATTCCCATAGTCTTAGAATCTACACACTCCTATAGTTGAATTAAATGGTGGGAATTGTTTGTGTAATTTGAAATAAATTATCATGCAATGGATCTAATAAGAAAAAATATTGTAATTATTGTTATTTGTATTTTCTTTTTACCCTTCTCTCCCCCTCCCTCCCTTTCTAGTAGCGTATAGTATGTTACATTTCAAATATATAAAAAGAGTTACAATCTTGTTTTAAAACTAAAAGAAATAACAGTAAGAACAAAAGATAGGAGAACAATTAAGACACAAAATGAGACTATAATTCTTCTTTCTACTTGTATCTCATAAGCTTGTATATGGCTTCAATCTATAGGGCTTCAACAATTATAGGCTAAAAATAATATAAATAGGAATATCAAAACACTCAATAAATTGAATGGGTTTTTCATAAGTTGCAAATTCCATCATATTCTTTTGGTGGGGACACTTTGTTAATTTATTGACAACACTCTGCACTAGATGTTTATCAAATGGAAACGTGCTCTGTTAAAACTTTATTAGAAAAAATTGCACAATCACCTATTATAAGCTACAACATTAAAAACGTTTTCTAAGAAAACTTAGTTAGACAATACCTTGGGTAAAAGAAAGAGTAAACATGTTTTCAGACTCCCCCTAATTTTAAAAATATTGAAACATGGTACAAATTTTGAAACAAATTTTTGTTGCTAAATACTTCGTCAAAGAGAATCATACTATGAAGACATGCCTTTTTAATTACAATGATAGCCATTGAGTTTCATTCTATACTCAAGGTTCATTTTCCAATAACTCTTTTGCATATCATAATATAGGTAGGGGTGAATAAAACCTTAAATAAAGTTATATTAATACACGCATTAAAGCCTCCATTAATTTATTATAAGTTTATTTGTATCGCCACAATCAACATT
Source organism: Gossypium bickii (assembly GCA_025503065.1). Taxonomy (NCBI): domain Eukaryota; kingdom Viridiplantae; phylum Streptophyta; class Magnoliopsida; order Malvales; family Malvaceae; genus Gossypium; species Gossypium bickii. The sequence goes on from CP106716.1 coordinate 96,145,867, forward strand.
TTTCTTATGCGAACATGACACCTTGCTATTGTATATCACTTAAGGAAAATTCTATATTAAATTTAGCATCCTTGTAACACCCCAAACCCGGCCTAGACATTATGATCGGATCTGGCATGTCACATAAGAGGGTTGATTAAAAACTGCGCGTTCGTTAAAAACCTCGTATTCTTTTTAAAAATTCTGAACCTTGTTGTTTGTGAAATTCATATTTCCTCAAATGGTTTTCTTGTAAAAACGTTGTTATTATTATTTTCGAAAACTTTGTTTATAACAGAAATCAAATTCAGTGAATTGCGGAAATGTGATATTTTAGAAAATCATTTATTAACTTTTTAAGAAAACTCCATATTAATCCTTTAACAATAAATCATAGCGGAGATGAAAGTTTAAAAGAAAATTTAAGTGCAAAGGCTTACTACATAATATTAAACCCAAATCAAAATAATACTAAAATAAAGTAAAGACCAAATTTACTAACTCTCGTGAATAAAACTCCGATGTATGGCCACCACAGAGTCCTCCGCAGCTCCAAATCCTCTAACGCTGGGGATCACCTACAAGGTTAAAGCAGAGGGGTGAGTTACGAGAACTCAGTGTGTAATCCCCCAATCGGACATTAACTGGGCCTGAGCCCATACAGCAGCAGACTGGACCGAAGCCCTATTCGGTAATAATCTGGGTCTTAGCCCCATAAACATGATAATGCAAACAGAGAATGCAACCCAACCCAATCCAACCCTACACACCACCCGTACCAGCCCTACACACCAATATGGCAGACAAGCTGCAAATCACAGAATTTGTGGCGGTGCCACCAGAATAACAGAGTATACATGGCATGACCACTGTACAGAATGTGGCAAAGCCACCAGAATACACTTCCTCCGATCATCAAACCCAACCCATGCAACATAATATAAATGCAATGCATCATTCATACAAAAGTACAAATAAAGCATATACATGATAACCAACCATAATCAAGGGTATAACGATCATTTACCCTCCAGGGGTATTTCGATAATTTACCCTTCCAGGGGTATTTCGGTAAGTTTTCATTTAACGGCCTTTATGAAGGCCTACTGTCGCCTCGAGCGACACAGGACCCTTTTTGGGTCTCTACAGAACTATTGGGCCTAAAATCCATTTTAGGCCCAAACAGGCCCACACGCTCGTGTGGCCCAATACGCATGGTTTCAGCCTCAGATTTGCAGATTTCGCAATCGAACCTATCATTTGATAGTTTTCCAACAATTTTGCCCAAGTGGGCCGGATAGCCCATTGGGCCCATTTGGCTCGTTTCGACTCGATCAAGCCCATTAAAGCCTCAGTTTCACGAGAGTGCTCGTGACACTCTCAATGACTTACCATCATTATTCGTATTTCTATTTACCACTACGAGCATTCGCACGCTCGAGTGGTCACAGATGCTGGTTTTCCAGCTTTTCGGCTTTTGGCCGAATCACAGAACATTGCAAGCAATCATCCAGAGGGGTGTGAGATTACACACCTGATCACGTAGAGTACTATACACTCACGATCGTCGTCACCTATACCAAACATAACACATAATTAACTCCATTAACAAAAGAGTTGGGAGATCTTTAATCTAAACATCTAACTATGGGGTTACTAACACTTGCCTTCACTAGAGCGAGCAACCGCAATTTGCCTATCTATACCAAATGCCGACGCCCTTCCACAACCTAGCGGAAAATCCGAAACCGCTGACACCCTACGCCGCTTAAACTTGGGAGCAGGGGCTACGAGTCCATTTCCCTTAGGCACTCTTTCTGTTCCCTCCTCAGACGGGCTATCCCCTGCTTCATTGAAGAACTCTTGATTAGCGAGCGCCAATCTCCTACCACTCCTCGAGTGGACCCATAGATTCGGAAAAGACAGGTTCTTTTAATAATCAGGAGTTGAACACGCACGGCCCTCAGTAATGATAATAAACTAGAAAGGAAAGGGGGAGATTAGTTTCGACTTAACCCAAAAAGAGAACAAAAGATGAAATGTTGGGGTAGGATAGATTCGGCTAAAGAGAATCCGAAAGAGAAAGTGCAACTTCGGCTTTTTGAAGAAAAGAGAAAACAATGAGTATGATGGAAAATGGGAAGGGAGAGGTGTTGGTACGGCCTAGGGGTAAAGAAGAAGAGTGGTCGTTTAAGAAGATGAGAATTGAGGAGAAGAAAGAAGGAGAAAAGAGAAGTGAAGAAGTGAAGAATTCGGCACCTTCAGAAGAATTGGAAGAGAAGGAAGAAGTGAAGAAGAATACCTTTGCCAATTTGGAAGAGAAAGAAAAGAGAAGGAATAAGTGCAACAGAGTGAATTTGGCAGAGGTTCGCAGTGGAAACAAATGACTTGAAACGTCCCAAAGTGCTAAAATGACCACCTTTTTTCCCCCCGGATAATACAAAGAAAATTTGGCACTTCCCTTGACATAACTGAATATGCACTTTACAAAATGCAAAATCCTTGGCCGAAACCCCCTATTCATTTCCCCATATTCGGCCAGCTCTACCCCACTCCCCCATCCCTTAATTTCCTCCACAACTCCCTCCTTAATTCACTCTCCATCTCTCATTCAAATTCACCCAACGACCTTGACCAATTCAAATACTTCTCCTTCAGTATTTGACTCCAACACAACCTCTTATCTTCTCCTCGGCAAAATAAAAGCCTCCAACTTGCCATCTGTCGGATTCAAACTCCTTCCCTCCTTGCTTTCTCATTGACGCCACAGCCACCTTGCCACATGCCCAACTTGTGTCTCCTAAATGCACCTAATTATTCTTAAGTCCTACTTCCAGTAGCCCTCTCCCCTAAAGAGCCAAAAATCAAAATTTTTCCTATGGCCTAACTTGAACCTGAGACTTCATAGAAATCCTGTAACCTTCCAAAATTACCTTCTTAATGGGTCTAACTTGAAATAATACCGTTCTCATATTCCCAAAATTTTAAAAATGCTCCTACGTTTGGGGCCCAATAGGCCTAATTCTCCTAGGCCCAATTTCGGGGCATTACAGTCCTGGTTTTGGAGATTTCTGCATCCTCCCTCTCTTTCTTAGTTCGTTGTAAGGATGTTCATGTAGACCACCTGATAGATAGTTGTATAGTTTCTTTATTCTTATTAAAACACATATTGAGTTTTTCCTGCCATTATTGTGACTTTAATAATCATTACCAATATGGTTTACTCTTGTAGGTTTTGAGGATATTGGCGTGTCATTTGGCCCAATTGAAGGCTATTATTGTTGTTTCAATTTGAGATTGCTCTCTTCTAGTTTTTTTTCTTCTTTTCTCGTTTTGGTTTCCTACCCTTTATAAGCTTGTTATAGTATTTCTCTTTAAGTAAATTTGGGTAATACATAGAATCTATTAAATGCAGTGCCATTAATATTATCAACATTATATCTCATTATCTTCTTGCTTGATTTTAGGAGCTTTATGGGCCATGGTTAGACAAGAGTGTATCTATCTTGTAACTCTTATTTTGGCAGATACAATGTGCATATTTTCTATAAGTCTTACACTGTTACCTGTGTTAATGAGGCCATCTTTAGGTATTGCCCCCTCTATTTATTTCATTAGTCAGATTGGATGTACTTTTATGAACTTAAAATCGAACAATCATTTTTTTTTCTTTTTTCTAACCTCTCTTTTCAGGTTTGATAACATATTTCATGAAGTTCAGACTCCTCTGTGGATAGCCTTGGTTGTTTGTTTCCATTTATTCACAATCTCTTGCAACAAATTTTGACATTTTAAATGTAGTGATAGTTTTATTAGCCTTTTAGAGAGCCCAAGATACCAACTGCTCCCAGCCATGATTTTAAATTTTAAATACTTTATTTAAATGATTTTGATGTTTTTGAAATTTAAAAAATAAACTAAGCTTCTTCTAAATTTTATTACTTAGCGTATCAACTGCTTGGGATAGGAAGAACTTAAACCCTAGGCCTGACAAACCTAGGAAGTCATCTATGTAACAGTCTGATTTTAACCCTAGTCGAAATAGTGGTTTCGGAACCACGAATCTGAGTTAGAATAATAATTTTTATATTATTTTCCATGCTTCTGATATGTGAATTAGTATGTGTGAAATTTCTGTGAGTTAATTTGTCCGTTTGTATGCTCAATTTGAGGAAAGGATTAAATTGCATTGAATGCAAATTTTGAATGCTTTATGAAAAGACACCTATTTGGGATGACTTTTAAATGGGGAGGCTTTATGTGGCAATTAAACCATTTTTAAGATAATGGATTGTTAATGGAAGGGTTTGGACATAAAACATATGGTTTTCTAATTATTTCTACTAAGGTCATTTTAGTAAAATGGACATTAGTATGTTTATAATAAAACAAACAAATTAAAAGATGAATGTTATCATCTTATTTTGGCCCAAAATACCAAAGAAGAAGAAAGGAGAAAGAAGCTAGGTTTTGGCTAGGTTTTGATTCAAATTCAAGGTATGTTTTTAATCGGTTTTTGATAATTTCTAACGTTTTTGCAATCGTTGCTTCGAGAACTATAAAACCCATGTTTTAATTTTGAGAATTGATGATGATTTTGAAATGTTTTTTTGATGAACACATGAGTTTTGTGAAGTTTGATGGTGAATTATGAAAGATATATGTTTGATTAACATAGTTTGTCTTTGAGTTTTTGATAAATTTGAGTATTTTGGTTGTAATTGAGAAAATGATTATTTTAGGGACTAAATTGTAAAATAAATAAAATGTATGGACTCATATGAGTATGAGTAAAATTTGGCTAGGCATGGGTAATATGAAATTTGGTATATTTTGTGATTTTATGAAATAGGGACTAAATTGTCTAAATGTGAAAATACAAGGGTTAATTTGTAAATTTCCCTAAATGTGTGTTTTTTTGGATTGAATTGAATGATTTGATGAATGAATCGGTTAAATCTGTATATGTATAGATCAAGAACCAAAGAAAACGAATTCAGATCGAGGGAAGTCAAAAGTTATCGAATAACCGAATTCGATCGAATATAAAAATAAACGTATTTGAATTGAGTTATTTATGCATCTATGAAATTTGGTTGCTATGATTATGCTCGAGATGAGATGTATGTGAAATCTGAGGATTATATTGACAAGTTACTGATGTCCAAGAAGTCCCGTACTAACCTGGGGATAGATAGGAATCCGTATGTCATGACATAAGTGATCGATATTCGATATCATGTAAGACCACGTCTGGGATGTTGGCATTGATTCAAGATTTTGTGTAAGACCACGTTTGGGACGTTGGCATCGATATGAGATTTACGTGTAAGACCATGTCTGGGACATTGGCATCGTATTGATTCGTGTAAGACCCTGTCTGGGACAGTGGCATCGATATCTGGTGACATGTAAGACCATGTCTGGGGCGTTGGCATTGTACAACTTTTTTCGAGCTTTCTGGGTATCCTATTTAGTTCCGCACGATTCAACAGGCAAGTCCAAGAAATGAATGTTTACGAGTCATGTACATCTGTTTCAAGTATGTGTGAAGTATATGCTTTGAATAAGCATAAGAGCTAAGTTAACATGTACCTAATTGCTTTGAACATAGTGTGATATGTGTATGTTTGATAAATGAGCAAAAGAAATGCTTGAGATATGTTAGTAAGCAAAGGTAAATTCAATAGATCCAAAGAGATATTTATGTGTATGGAATGAAGATATGTATATGAATTTGATTTGCCAAGTTTATGATTGATACACTATCAAACTCAACTTTGGTACTTTTGGAAGTGTTTATAGCAAATATGGCATGTATAGGATGTTTGAGATATGAAATTAGCCATGTGATATGGCTAGTTAAATGTTGGTAATATGCATGTGTGAATATGGTATATGATGTTGGTTTTGGTATGATTATATGTCTATGAAATGGTCAAAATTGTGGTAAGCAAATTGATGCTATATGAGCATATATGTGTGATCAATGAAGTGATTATATGTATGGTAAGATGTGAATGTACCGTGCATGGTTATACATGTGATTTGGTTGTACAAATTAGTATACAAGTTGGCATGAATAGAAATGAGATTGAATGAGATGATATGTTGTTCATTTGACATGATTTTGGTTGCCAATTGTGTATGGAATAATGCTTGTTTGAGATTGTAGGAATGACCCAAGTGTGGGTGGCATTTTGGCCTTGAAAATGGCCTATAAGTGCCCACACGGTTCAGCACACGGGCGTGTGGCTCGACCGTGTCCCTCGTGATTGTAATTCATAACAAGTCAGGATCGACCACGGGCTGGACACACGAGTGTGTGACTGGTCGCGTGGTGTAAGTCAGGATCGACCACGAGTGAGGCACACGGGAGTGTCCACAGCCGTGTAGACAAGTCAGTATGTATGCCCTGTTTTGACACAGCTTAGACACACGGGCGTGTCTGAGGCCGTGGGAGGCACACGACCTGCCCACACGGGCGTGTGACCTCTGTAACTTAGGAAAATTTTTAAATTTTTGTGGATTTTCGTGTGTGTTCGGTTTAGTCCTGGCCTTATTCTAGAGCATGCTTAAGGTCTCGTTGACCTATTTAAGGGATGCTCTGATTGCATTGAATGAATTGTATTATTAAATGTCCGTACAAGATTTCATTTGTCCGGTAATGCCTCTTAACCCTAATTAGGCGACGGATACGGGTTAGGGTGTTACATTTGATTGGTATCAGAGCTACGATTTAGTTGATTCTCGGAGTGTAAGAGTCTAGCATACATGCCATATATCTGATTTGTGATAGTGTGATGAATCCTGACGTGTAAAATGTGTTTATCGTATAGTAATGGATCCTAAAAGAACCGTTGTTGACGATGTAAAAAAGTAATGTGCCTGCTCCTGCTTAAGGGACAAGGCCATCTGATTCGAGACCGACTACGAGCGGTCAAGAGGGAGAAGCTAAACAAGCTTTCTTCCAGATGATAAGTGAGTGGTTCACTCAGTTTATGAGAAATAATCCTACTGTTTCACAACCTCCGCCCCCGTATAATCCCTCTCAGGCTTCTGCTATACCTCCGGCTATGAATATGAACCTGTTGAACAAGCCTTCGGTTGACAAAATCTGTAAATATGGGGCTGAAGAGTTCAGGGCTACTAGTGATGACGATACTAAAAAAGCCGAGTTTTGGTTAGAGAACACAATCCGAGTATTTGATGAAATGTTATTGATTCCTGAAGAATGTATAAAGTGTGTTGTTTCCTTGTTACGAGATGCAGTCTATCAGGGGTGGAAGACTTTGGTTTCAATGGTTCCAAAGGAACGGGTTACTTGGGATATCTTCCAATCTGAGTTTAAGAAGAAATACATTAGTCAGAGATTCATAGATCAGAAACGGAAAGAATTTCTGGAATTGAAATAGGGCCACATGTTTGTCACTGAATACGAATGAAAGTTCGTGAGGCTGAGTCAGTATACTTAGGAATGTGTATCAATGGAATCGATAATGTGTAAAAGGTTCGAAGATGGCCTCAATGAAGATATTCGTTTGCTAGTTGGTATTCTGGAGATAAAAGAGTTCGTTGTGCATGTTGACTGAGCGTGCAAAGATGAGGCACTCGGGAAAGATAAAAGAAAAGCTGAGTCTGAAGTCAGAGATGCGAGAAAGAGATTTTCAATCAAGTCATTTCAGTCTACTTCGAAGAAATTCAGAGATGAGCATAGTCGATCAAAGGCTAATGTGGGAAATTCAAATAGAGACCGAGCTAGGTCCCAGTTGAGCTCTAAAGCTCCAGCAACATCGATGGTGTGTGTTGGAAATGTTCGACTCAAGCGACCCGAGTGTAAGCATTATGGTAAAAGACATCCAGGAAGTTGTAGATTAAATGATCGTGCTTGCTTCAAATGTGGATCGTTACATCATTTTATTCGTGATTGGCCAGAGTCTGTTGAGCTAGAGATTGTTTAGAATCTGAGATCTGATAATGTTTTAGCGAGAGGTAGACCTTCTCGAAATATAAGAAATGTCAGTGGCAGTCAGAGAACTACGAAAGACACTATAACGAGATCTAAAGCTAGAGCACTTGCCAGAGCGTATGCTATCCGATCCCTTGAGGAAGCCTCGTCTCCTGATGTTATAACGGGTACATTTACTCTTTATGATACTTCCGTGATTGCATTGATAGACCCTGGTTCTACTCATTCGTATATATGCATGAACTTAGTATTCATTAAGACATTGCCGGTAGAGTATACTGAATTTGTTATTAGAGTATCGAACCTCCTAGGTAAAAATGTACTGGTTGATAAAGTATGCAAGAACTATTCATTAATGTTTCGAGATATCTGTTTTCCTGCTGATCTAATGCTATTACCATTTGACGAGTTTGATATAATTTTGGGTATAGATTGGTTGACATTGCATGATGTGGTTGTGAATTGCAAAAGAAAGATTATTGATTTGAGATGTTAGAATGATGAAATAGTTCATATTGAGTCTGATGATTTGAATGGATTACCGGCTGTGATATCTGTGTTGAAAGCTCAGAGTTACATGAAAAAGGGTTGCGAAGCTTATTTTACTTATGTAATTGATTCGAAAGTATCTAGAAGAAAAGTTGAATCAGTGTCAGTTGTTTGTGATTTCCCTAATGTGTTTCCTGAAGAATTATCGGGATTGCCTCCGATACGTGAAGTTGAATTTGGTATTGATTTGTTATTAGGAACAACTCCTATATCGATAGCTCCGTATAGAATGGCATCAACAGAGTTGAAAGAATTAAAGTCACAGTTGCAAGAGTTGACTGACAGAGAGTTTGCAAGACCGAGTTTCTCTCCTTGGAGTGCTTCGGTTCTATTTGTGAAAAAGAAAGATGGCACGATGAGAATGTGCATTGATTATCATCAGTTAAATAAAGTGACTAAAAAGAATAAATATTCGTTGCCCAGAATCGATGATTTGTTTGATCAACTTAAAGGAGCTACCGTATTTTCAAAGATAGATCTGAGATCTGGATACTACCAGTTTAGAGTAAAAGATTCAGACATTCCAAAAATTACTTTCAGAATGAGGTATGGGCATTATGAGTTTTTAGTTATGCCTTTCGAACTAACGAATGCTCCTGCTGTTTTTTATGGATCTGATGAACAGAATTTTTAGACCGTACCTAGATCGATTTGTTGTTGTATTCATTGACGACATTTTGATTTATTCACGGGATAAAACTGAACATGTCGAGCATCTGAGAACTGTGTTGAAAACTCTGCGAGATAAGCAATTGTATGCAAAGTTCAGTAAATGTGAACTCTGGCTGAGTGAAGTTGGTTTTCTGGGACATATTGTATCGGCCTCTGGAATACGAGTTGATTCGAGCAAGATTTCTGCTATTTTGGAATGGAAACCTCCGAAGAATGTGTTTGAAGTTCGTAGTTTTCTGGGACTTGCTGGTTATTATCGAAGATTCGTAAAAGGCTTTTCGATGATAGCTACTTCGTTGACTAAATTGCTTTAGAAATATATGAGATTTGAATAGTCTGATAATGTCAAAAAAGCTTTGATCAGTTGAAAGCCCTGTTGACTAAAGCTCCAGTGTTAGTACAGCCAGAATCGGGTAAAGAATTTGTGATTTATAGTGATGCTTCATTGAGTGGTCTGGGTTGCGTTTTGATGCAGGAAGGCAAAGTAATAGCTTATGCCCCGAGACAACTGAAGCCTCATGAAAAAAATTATCCGACACATGATCTTGAGTTAGTTGCGATCGTATTCACATTAAAGATTTGGCGTCATTCTATGTTCGGTGAAAAATGTCACGTGTTTTCATATCATAAAAGTCTGAAATATTTAATGACCCAAAAAGATTTGAATCTGCGACAGAGAAGATGGTTAGAACTGTTGAAAGATTACGAGATTGTAATAGATTATCGTCTGGGTAAGGCTAATGTTGTTGCTGATGCTTTGAGTCAAAAATTATTGTGTGCATTACGTGCTATGAATGCTCATTTAGACTTGTCTGGTAATGGTTTAGTTTTGGCGGAATTGAAAGCGAAACCGTTGTTTTTACAACAAAATTGTGATGCTCAGAAAGTTGATAACGAATTGTTAGCAAAGCGAGCTCAGTGTGGTCTGAACTTTGATTCTGAATTTCGAGTTGATGTTGATGATTGCTTAAGATTCTGAGATAGAATTTGTGTTCCGAGAAACTCAGAGTTGATTCAATTGATTTTAAATGAAGCTCATAATAGTCATTTATCTGTTCATCCAGGAAGTACAGAGATGTACCATGATCTGAAGCAACACTATTGGTGGTCTGGTATGAAACGAGATATCTCTGACTATGTGTCAAAATGTTTAGTCTGTCAGCAAGTTAAAGCTGAACATCAGGTTCCATCTGGTTTGTTACAACCAATTCTGATTCCCGAGTGGAAGTGGGATAGAGTGACGATGGATTTTGTTTTTAGACTGCCTTTGACTCCGAGAAAGAAAGATGCAATTTGGGTTGTAGTTGACATATTGATGAAATTAGCCCATTTTATTCCGGAACGATCTGATTACTCACTTGATAAGTTAGCTGAGCTTTACATTTCTGAGATTGTGAGATTGCACAGAGTGCCACTGTCTATTGTGTCAGATAGAGATCTGAGATTCACATCGTAGTTTTGGAAGAAATTGCAAGATGCTTTAGGTACTAAATTGCATTTCAGTACTGCTTTTCATCTACAGACAGATGGCACCTTATAAAGCTTTGTACGGACGCAAATGTCGAACACCTTTGTACTGGACTAGCTCAGTGAAAATAAGATACACGGGGTTGATTTGATAAAAGACACTGAACAGAAAGTAAAAGTGATCCGTGACAGTCTGAAAGCAGCGTCTAGTCGTCAGAAGTCCTATGTGGACTTGAAACGAAAATATATTGAATTTGAAATCGGTGTCAAAGTGTTTTTAAAAGTATCTCCGTGGAAGAAAGTACTCAGATTCGGACGTAAAGGTAAGTTGAGTCCGAGGTTCATCGGGCCATATGAGATTATCGAGCGTGTTGGGCCAGTTGCATACAGATTGTTGTTGCCCTCCAAGCTAGAAAAGATACATAATGTATTTTATGTATCGAAGCTTAGACGATACCGATCCGATCCTTCATGCTTATGATCGCTGAAATCAGAGTTTTAAAATTTATAATGAATGTGATCGAACCTGGAAACTAACTCTGACAATGATTAAAGGCAAGTGTACCTATTGAACAGTAGTATAGCTTAGGCAAAATCAGATATCAAACCCAAAGGAACCAAAAGTATTAATACTAACTTTCTTTTTTATTATTTAGCCTTAAAAATAAAGCGACGTTTGTTTTAATCTAAATTTGACAACGACTAAGCTAAGGACAAAGACAAAAAGAACGAATTGGGAATAACTTGGAAAAAGACTCAGTTGATCATGACGATACCTTCAGGAAGAATCCACCTAGACTTTCACTTGTTATTTAACCTTGAATCATATGATTTATTTACTTAGCTTGATCCGTATGACTCCCTAACCTATGCTAAACCCTCTCTCAAGGCGAATAACGTCTAACCCTAGGTTAATTAGTGGAACTCTCGTTCTCTTATAATAACCCCCTAGAATAGAAGTAAATCGATTTATGGATTCCAATATTAGGTTTCACCCTAATCCGGCAAAATCTCGTAACCCTATCTCTAGGCGTTCGATCAACTCCGCTTAATTATGCTAGATCTACTCTTAAGCAAGGTCTATTCCTCCTCCACCTAAGCACATCAGATTTGGATTAAGCATGCATAATTAAGAACAAACTAAGTATTTATCATAAAATTCATAAATCAAATAACAAGATTCATCTAGGTTTCATCCCCTTTAGGTATCTGAGGGGTTTAGTTCATAACTAAGAAAGTAAACATCTCAAGAGAAAAGATAAAACAAAACATAAGAAATTCCTAAAACTCCCTGAAGGAATTGAAGGAGAATTCCGCCGTCTTGAGTATAATTTCGGCTTCTTGGGATGGATCAACTGGCTATCTTTAAGCGATTCCCACAATTCTGACCTTTCCGGCTTGGCTCCTTGGCCTAGCTCGCCTCCCTCTCAAATGTGGTACTTAGGGGATATTTATAGGCTCTTGGAATGCGATTCTTTCTCCCTAAGTATCCTTTTTCGACTGAAATTATTCATTCTGACGACAGAGGCACAGCCATGTAGCACGCCCGTGTGGATCGACTTCAGGCCGTGTTCAGATTCTTTAATAAGGCACGGCCGTGTAAATCAGGGAAGAGGCTGTGTTCTAGATGGTTGGCGTGGCACGACCGTGTGGTCTCCGGGCCAGGCCGTGTTGATTTCGTGATATGGCCCATTTACTCTGTTTTGGGCCCATTTTACGTTCTTTTCATCCTCGGGTGCTTTCTTGGGTATAAGATATGAAAAGAAAGGATTAAAAGCACCTTTTTATATAAATCAAGGGATAAATCATTCAAAAGTAAACTAAATGCGGGGTTAAAATATGTTATAATTACGGTTTATTAGCTTACTCCGTCTGAGATCAAAATCTGATCTGGTATGACTTACGAAGAAGAACCGATCTGTATCTTAGCTCGTGAAGTGAAAGAGTTGAGAAACAAGAGAATTCCGTTAGAAAAGTATTGTGGCATCGACACGGACTGGAAGAGGCTTCGTGGGAGCTTGAAGATGTAATGAGACAGTAATATCTGAATCTATTTAACGGTAAGATTTTTGGGGAAGAAAATCCCTAAAGGGGGAGAATTGTAACAGTTCGGTTTTAACCCTAGTTGGAACAGTGGTTTTGGAACCACGAATCTGAATTATAATAATAATTTTTATATTATTTTCCGTGCTTCTGATATGTGAATTAGTATGTGTTAAATTTCTATGAGTTAATTTATCCGTTTGTATGCTCAATTTGAGGAAAGGATTAAATTGCATTGAATGCAAAATTTGCATGCTTTATGAAAATACACCTATTTGAGATGGCTTTTAAATGGGGAGGCCTTATATGGCAATTAAACCATTTTTAAGATAGTGGATGGTTAATGGACGGTTTTGGGCATAAAACATATGGTTTTCTAATTATTTCTACGAAGGTCATTTTAGTAAAATGGATATTAATATGTTTATAATAAAACAAACAAATTAAAAGATGAATGTTATAATCTTATTTTGGCTGAAAATACCAAAGAAGAAGAAAGGAGAAAGAAGCTAGGTTTTGTGTAACATCCCGCAATTGGGCCTAGTAGAATTGGGCCCAATGGGCCTTGGGCGTAGGAATGTTTAAAATTTTCGAGAATATGAATGGCGTTATTGCAAATTGGACTTATTAGTTAAGTGAATTTGGAAGGTTACGAGGTTTCTAGGAAATTCCGGGTTCAAGATGGGCTATAGGAAAAATGTTGTGTTTAAGCATTTAAAGAGAGTAGGCAAGTAGCATCAAGACTTAAGGAAATAAGTGTGCATTTTACTAGCATAAAGGAGCTTATGGTAAAGGGGATATGGCGCCACATGAAGGACTTTGAGGGAGGAGGTTCAAATCCCATCAAGTGCAAAACTTTGACTTTTTTTTTTGTGTTCTTTCCCTAAGTGTCGGCCATGGTGGTATTTAAGGCAAGATGGACTTTTTATTTTTGGCAAGGTGGCTAAGGAAATATGGAAAGGAAGAATGAATGGAAATGAGTAAAAGAAAAGGGAAAGAATAGGGAACATGTTGGCATTTTTCGTGGGAGATGTTTTGGAAAGGTTTTATTTGGTCTATGTTCATCTTTTGGTAAAGATGATAATGGTTTGGGAAAGGAGAGGGTAGTATGAATTTTGATGGGAACATTTTGATAGTTTTGGTGCTTGTTAGGCCTAATTCCTTTTGGCATCCTTTGTGTTCATTCTTCCAACTTCTCCTCTCATTGCCGCAACTTCAAGACAATAGTGGTCATTTTCTCTTTTCTTTCTTGTCTTGCCGAAAACACCTAGCCTTTATGACCAATTATTTTTCACTCATCTTCTCTTGAAAACCGGAACTACCGATCCTTCTTTGTTGTCTTGCTCTAGTGCCAAACCATGTTCTTCATTTCGGTTCATCCCTACTATTAAGGTAAAGTTTCTTTCTTCTATTTCATGTTGTTTGTTCTTTCTTCTCTTGACTTGACTAAGCCGAAACTCTCATCCTTTAGCTAAGCTGAACCTAGCCACTTGTTGTTATTTTAAACTCCTCTTATTCTCTTTTGATGAAGGCCGAATCAAGCCATCCTTTGCTGCTACTTATCTTTCTCTTAGCCTTGGTTTCGAAAGTTAATTGGAACTTGTTGCAATAGCCAAGGTGTAAGACCGGATTTTAGAATCTAGTAGGGACGGATTGCGATTGTGGTAAGTGACTCTTGTGAATGAGTACTTTTGGACTTTTGGAACCTTTAAGAAATTGAGGCTAACTTTTGATCGATTTTATTTTTAGGGGGCAACGAAGAGTGGTTCTTTAGGGAATCCTAATCAAGGTGTGTAATCCCGTACTTTCCAAATACATGTTTGAATGTGTAATCTCACACTTCTCTGAAATTTTGCATGAAATATTCTGTGATTCGATCGAAATACCGAAGAAAACCAAAAACCGGCATCTGTGATCACTCGGGCGTACGTATGTTCGTAGTGGTAACCATAGTTTGCAATGAAATAGTTTTTGGTCAGCAATAGTGATGTGAGTTTGAAAAATCACGGAAAATAGGAGAAAAGGGATTAATAAGTGAATAAGATCTAGAATTAAAGCTTACTGTGCCTATTTTTATATGGAAGAAGCGGGGAAGGAAAAGGAATTTTAAATTCTGTGATATTTTAATTTTATTGAGACTGGTTCTGATTTACTTCGTAGTTCCCTGATCTGTCTTGGAAAAATCGTATAAAATTGTATAAAGTGAATTATGAGTTATAGTTTATATGTATAGATTCCTTAGTGAGCCTAATTTCAATAGAAACAAGTGGGAGCAGTATATAAAAACCGTACAGTGAGATATTTGAAATTAAGATAAGAGAGGTCAGAATCATTGGATAGTGAAACAAGGGAAAATTTAAGGAATAAACTGTACTAAATGGCTAAGCCAAAAATTCTGTAAAAATTGTAGTAAGAAGATATATGAGTCTAGTTTCAAGGAAAATTTACGGATCTAAATTTCAAATTTCCTAACTCAAGTTATAGTCAGTCTAGTCAGTATGACGCAGATGGACAGTTTCAATTTTTATGCCCAAATTAGTAGTTAAGTTTGGGTGGCGAATTTACCAAAATACCCTTGGAGGGTAAATTACCGAAATACCCCTGCGTTACGAGACTACCAAATTACCCTTAGTGGGTAAAATTTTTGAATTACAAAAATATCCCTAATGGACCAGTTTGATAGATTGCCCTAATGGGCCGATTTTGCAAAGTGTTAATGGGCCGAATTTTTGTAATGAATCTCTGAATTAATGATAGTTGTTTATAATTGTAAATATCATGATTTACTATGTATGTTGCATTTACATGATTTTGCATGGGATGGGAAATTGTTGAAGAGAAGTGATTCCGGTGGCACTGCCACAAAAATCTTTATTAATATGATTCAATCTGATTCTAATGGCTCTGCCACATATTCTGGTGGCTCTGCCACAAATTCTGATAATGGCTACGTGCCTAACATATGAATTAATGACTATGTGCCGATCATATTTACCCAAGGCTGTGTGCCAGTTATATTACCGTATATGATATTCTGGTGGCTCTGCCACAATCTGTATAGTGGCTATGACACGCATAATTATGACTCTGGTGGCTCAGCCACAAATATGTTATAAATGGCAAAATGCCTGCGATTGGTATGTTTGGCGGGGTGGGTTGACTTGATCCCCACAGGTGTGAGGGCTGGTATGGGTGGTGTGTAGCGGATAGATTTTTAGGAGGGGTTGGGATACATACATTGCACATACATTTATTGCATTTATACATTGTAATGTAATGGGCTTAGGCCCAAGTTATTGCTATGTGGGTTCAGGCCAAATGGATAACGATAAGGGGATTACGCACTGAGTTCTTGTAATTCACCCCCCTTTTTTTCTCTTAACCCTTGTAGGTAATGCTCGGTGATGTGGACTTGGGCCATGGATGACTCGGTGGAGGCCATACTTCAAAAATGGTGTTTTTATTTTGGAACTTTAAATTTCTATTTTCGTTCACTTTACTATTTTGGGTTTTATGATGTAGTAAGGCCTCTGGAGTATTCTATTATTTGCTTTATGTTTGATATACTTATTATTTTACTTAAATTGTTTTAAATGGGAATTTTCTAAAAACTTAAATAAAGGTTTTCCAAAATCGATTAACAAATGGATTTCAAAATAAACTTTTACAAATATTTTTAACACAGAAATTTTCTTTCGAATTATCAATGAAATTTTCAAAAGACTCGGATCCTCTTTCGAATTTTCAACGTCGTTTTCAAAAGTCACGTTTTATAAGATCATTAGTTCAAATTTATCGATTTATCAATCAATCTTCGAGGTTAGTAGTATTTTATCAAATATTTCAAATCAAACTTGTTTTCTTGATTTTAACAAAGCAATACCTATTTTATACGAATAAAAAGGGTTTAACATGTTTTGCTCGTGTGACATACCAAATTCGCTCGTAACGCATGGGCCGGGTTTGGGGTGTTACATTTCGGCTAGCTTTTGATTCAAATTCAAGGTATGTTTTTAATCGGTTTTTGATAATTTCTACATTTTTTCAATCGTTGCTTCGAGAACTATAAAACCCATGTCTTAATTTTGAGAATTGATGATGATTTTGAAATGTGTCTTTGATGAACACATGAGTTTTGTGAAGTTTGATGGTGAATTATGAAAGATATATGTTTGATTAATATAGTTTGTCTTTGAGTTTTTGATGAATTTGAGTATTTTGGTTGTAATTGTAACACCCTAACTCGGCCTATGTGTTAAAGCCAGATTTGACATGTCACACAAAATAAATATACTTTGATTCCTTTTTAAGTAAAACAAATTGCAAAATTTTGACGAAGTATTTATTGAGTAAAAGGTTTGATTTATGAATCGACAATTTGAGATGTAAAATCTTATAAATCGTAATTTTGAAAATATCGTTATTAGTTCGAGAAAATTTTAAAAGAAATTAAAGATATTTTTCGAAAAGAATCGATGAAAATCTTAAGAGTAATTTTCCGAGTTAAAAATATGAAAATTTATAGGAAATCCTTTTTATATATTCATTTTTGAATAAAACGTTTATTTAAGTTTTTAGTAATTAAAATCTCAATTAAAACGTTTATTTAAGTTTTTAGTAATTAAAATCTCAATTAAAATACTTTAAGCAATTTATAAATTCATCAAAACAATAAACAAAACCAAAAATTAATCCAGAGGCCTTATTACAACTTTAATACAAAATAGCCAAGTAATTAAAAATATTAAAAGAAATCCAAATTCCAAATTTAATCATTTTGAAGTATGGCCTCCACCGAGACATCCACGACCAAAGTCTCCATCACTGATCATTACCTGAAAGGGGTAAAGAAACAGGGTGAGTTACTAGAACTCAGTGTGTAACCCACTTACCGTTGTCCAGTGGGCCAAAATCCCATTAAGCATTTATTTGGGCCAAAGCCCATTTACAAATAATAAAAAAAAAAGAATTTATATATAATATGCATGTGATATGCAATTCCCAAACCAAACCTAAATTTTTTCATCCGCTACACACCACCCGTACCAACCAGCACACCTGTGGGGAGCTTAGTCACCCACCCCGCCAACACACTAAACGTAGTCATTAAGCCGTTTATATCAAATTTGTAGACAAGCCACCAAATTAACATTATTTATATGGCATTGCCATTTTTCATATTTGTGGCGGAGCCACCAGAATTATGTAGCAGAGTTACCAGAACTTCTCTTCATCATTATCCTATCCCATGCAAATCATGTATATAATGCATAGCCATTCACAACAATTTATTCAAATATTTCTTACAAATATTATGGCCCATTATAACAATTTATCAAATTGGCCAATTAAGCAAATTATCATCTTGGTCCATTTAGCAATTTATAACAAATCAGCCCATATAGCAAATATCAAATGGCCCATATAGCAATTATCTCAATTTGGCCCATATAGCAAATATCTCAATTTGGCCCATATAGAAAATATCTCAATTTGGCCCATTAAGGGTATTTTCATAATTTTCACAGCCTTAATACCGATTTCATAGTCTTTACCAAAATAGTGATAACTATACCATTTTACCCAATTTCACCAACATGTGATTTAATCAAGCGATTTACCACTAACACGTTTTAAATATCTAACCCATGAAATACGGTGTGAGATTACACACCTAATTATGGTAAGCACTACGCTCTCTCAATTGTCGACACCTAAAATTTTATAACGCTCCATTAGACATTGCTCGCTATTTAATAAATCTACTCTAAAACAAACTATCTAAGATTTTACCCTCGGGATCGCGAACAACTACGATTTGTCAATTTTCCTCGGTTGACGGTCCACAACCCGGTGGAAAGTCCCGAATCGCTGATGCCTCACAATTGCGAACAACCTCGAATAGTTGATTCTCACCGGATGAGGGTCCACAACCCAGTGGAAAGTCTCGAATTGCCGAAACAGCCCTTCGCTTGAATTTGGGAGTAGGGATTGCTAATCCACTCCTTTTTCGATCTCCAATCACTATCCCTTTCGATTCAATATTGCTTGACTCCATTGAAATCAAATATTAGTCAAAACTAATATTACGTTGTTATGAATGATTGATTTAAGGAATAGGGTCGCTTACCACAAAAATCCATCTGATCTCAAGATGAAAGATCGAGCGATAGAGTCCTTATAATACTATCGATTAATCATCACTATCTTAACGAATAAAAAGTGATTATAGAATATGTGAAGAACTTTTACCTTAGAGATTTTAGGACCAAATTCTAGCGATTAAGCGATGATTTCGAAAACTCCAAGTTTCGGCCTTCCACTATATTTCGATTGATCAAAGTATGAGTAGAAATATAGTTGAGAAGAAAATATGTATGAAATGGAAGATTCGGCTATAAAGGAAGATGACCAATGATATTCAGCTATAAGGTAAAAATAACAATAAAATTTGGTTCAGGAGATTATTGATTTGAAAAGAGGAAGAGAGGTGTTTGAAAACTTTTGTAAAAAGAGAAGAGAGATGACAAGAAGGGTTTGTGAGGATTCAATTTTTCAAAGGAGAAAGAGTGAATAATATGGTCCCAAAGGTTGATGTACATTCGGCAATCAAAAGAAAGAAAAAATGAGAATAAGTTCACCAATGACTTGAAGAATCGGCAAGAAGGAAAATTTAGAGAAAAAGAAAAATGACACCAATGTTGCATAGATGAATTTTGGCCAAAACAAAATCCAAAACTTCCACCAATTGCTAAAGACCAAATTCGGCTAGGAGAAAAGAGTTTTGGAGAGAAAAAAAAAATATGGTACACTTGTTGCTAATGGAATTGACCAAAACTAGCACCTAAGCCTAAACAAAAATGCTAACAGAATTCGGCCATCCCCCTTAGCCCCAAAAATCGTCCATATTCATAGCCAAATGGTCAAAAGTTTGGCCACCCAAACTTTCCAAAACGATCTCCATCAAATAAGCCCCTTGTCCCTCTTACTTACCTATTTCTCTTGATTCCTTTCCCAAACTTCAACCTTGCCTTATTTTTTTAGCCACCTTACCAAAAATAATGAAGTCAAACTTGCCATAAATACTCCTTGGCCGACACTTTAAGGAAGGGAAGCAAAAATAAAAGTCAAAACGCACACAAAAGGATTCCAACCTCTTCCCTCAGTGTACCACAAGTGACGCCATAACCCTTTTACTATTTGTTCAATTATGCTAGCTACTTACTCAATTATTTCCATATGCTTCAAGGTCACTTACTCCATTTCCTTAAAGTGATAAATGACAAAAAATTTTACTAGGTCTAAATAAACCACGAGCCTTCTCAGGACCTCCTAAACATACACAATTAATAATTTAACAAGCTTAACACCAAAAACAATGCAACACATAAAATTCCAAATTTTAGGATGTTACAATTCTACCCCCTTAAAGAAAATTTCGTCCTCGAAATTTACCTGGTTAAAAGAGGTGAGGATGTTGCTGCCGAATCGTGTCCTCAGGCTCCCACGTAGCTTCCTCCGCTCCGTGATTACGCCATAGAACCTTGACTAACGGCATGGTCTTCCTTCTCAGTACTTTAACATCCCGATCTAGAATTTGCACTGGTTCCTCCTCAAACGATAATTCAGGTCTTATCTCAATTTCTTCTACCGGTACTATATGAGACGGATTCGATCGGTAATGCCTTAACATTGAGACATGAAATACACTATGTATCTGACTCAACTCCGGTGGTAACTCAAGCTGATAAGCCACTGGCCCAACATGCTTCAACATACG
This sequence comes from Gossypium bickii, assembly GCA_025503065.1. Classification (NCBI taxonomy): domain Eukaryota; kingdom Viridiplantae; phylum Streptophyta; class Magnoliopsida; order Malvales; family Malvaceae; genus Gossypium; species Gossypium bickii. The sequence goes on from CP106716.1 coordinate 96,166,326, forward strand.
GTACGGTCCGATGAACTTAGGGCTCAACTTGCCCTTCCTTCCAAATCTGAAGATCTTTTTCCAAGGTGAGACCTTTAGAAAGACTTGATCTCCCATCGCAAACTCAATATCCTTACGCTTCAGACCGCATAAGATTTTTGTCTATCCGAAGCTTCCTTTAACAGTGCCCGAATTACCTTTACTTTTTCTTTCGTCTCTGATATCAGCTTAGGACCCAATAACTGTCACTCCCCAATTCAGTCCAACAAGTAGGAGTATGACACCTACGACCATATAATGCCTCGTAGGGTGCCATCTGGATACTGGACTGATAGCTGTTGTTATATGCAAACTCTGTCAATGGTAGGAAATCCTCCCAACTACCCCTGAAGTCAATCATACAACCCCTTAACATGTCTTCCAGAATCTGGATTACTCTCTCCGACTGACCATTTGACTGAGGATGAAATGTCGTACTGAAATTAAGCTTGGTTCCCAAAGCTTCATGTAAGCCTTTCCAAAATCGTAATGTAAACCTAGGGTCCTTGTCCTATATAATATACACTGGTACCTCATGTAACCTCACAATCTCTACTACGTACGACTTGGCTAACTTCTGCAATGAGTAATCTGTACGAACAGGTAGGAAATGGGCAGTTTTCGTCAACTGATCTACTACTACCCAGACGGAATCTTTCTTGGTTGGCGTTAAGGGTAACCCACTAACAAAGTCCATCGTTATCTGCTCCCATTTCCATAATGGAATCTTTACCGGTTGCAGCAATCCTGACGACAATTGATGTTCCGCCTTCACTTGCTGACATGTCAAGCACCTACTCATAAAACCAGTAACCTCTCGCTTCAACCCTGGCCATCAATACTGCTCACGGAGATCTTGATACATTTTATTTCCCTTGGGGTACATAGCATAAGGGCTATTACGCGCCTCACGCAGAATCATTAATCTCAATTTCGAATCTTTGAGCATACAGATTCTTCCGCGGAAACACAATACTCTATCATTATTCAATCCAAAATCCCCCTATTACACCACCTTCCATTTGCTGAAATAAGGAACCCAACTTTTCATCTGATAATTGCTTTTCCTTAATCTGACCTACCCACGTAGGCTTCACCTGAAGTTCTGCTAACAGACTACCATCTTCATACAAGCTGAGATGAGCGAACATTGCTCTCCAATCTGATATCACTTTACGAATTAACGTATCTGCCACCACGTTAGCCTTTCCAGGATGATACTCGATTGAGAAGTCATAATCCTTCAACAGCTCTATCCATCTCCGCTGTCTTAAGTTCAACTCCTTTTGGGTAAGGAGGTACTTTAGACTCTTATGATCCGTATAAATGATCGACTTTTCACCGTACAGGTAGTGCCTCCAAATTTTCAAAGCAAACACCACTACAGCCAACTACAAATCATGAGTGGGATAATTCACCTCATGCGGCCTTAACTGACGAGATGCATAAGCCACCACTTTTCCACCTTGCATCAACACACATCCCAAGCCCGTGTGTGACGCATCGCAGCAAACAATAAACTCTTTTCCAGCCTCGAGTTGAATCGATGCGGTGCTTAGTGAGAATCTTTTCAATTTCTCAAAGCTCTCTTGCTGCTGATCTGACCACACAAATGGTACTCCCTTGCACAACAGTTTGGTTAGGGGTGCAGCAATCAATGAAAACCCTTCAACAAAATGCCTGTAATAATAAGCCAACCCCAAGAAACTCTGAATTTCGGCCACTGACTTCGGTGGTTTCCAATCCAACACAGCCTCTACTTTCCGAGGATCAACCCTAATCCCTTCAACCGATACAACATGTCCCAAGAAGGTCACTTCTTTCAGCCAAAACTCACACTTACTGAATTTGGCATACAGTTGCTTTTCCCTCAATATTTGCAATACTATACGCAGATATGAATCATGCTCTTCTTCATTCTTCAAGTATACCAAGATGTCATTTATGAACACCACCACAAACCGGTCTAAATAGGGTTGGAAGACCCGGTTCATCATGTCCATAAATACAGCTGGTGCATTGGTCAACCCAAACGGCATCACCAAGAACTCATAATGCCCATAACGAGTTTGAAACGCCATCTTATGAATATCTGCCTCTTTGACCTTAAGCTGGCGATAACCCGATCTCAAATCTATCTTCGAGAAAACCGAAGCTCCTCGCAGTTGGTCGAACAGGTCATCGATTCTCGACAACGGATACCTATTCTTGACCGTCAACTTATTCAACTGCCTATAATCGATACACATACGCATCGACCCATCCTTCTTCTTGACGAACAAGACCAGTGCTCCCCATGGTGACACACTCGGTTGAATGAATCCCCGATCCAACAACTCCTGAATTTGAGCTTTAAGCTCCGCTAACTCCTTTGGCGCCATTCTATATGGAGCAATGGACACCGGGGCCGTTCCTGGCAATAATTTAATGCCAAACTCTACCTCCCGATCCGGAGGCAATCCAGGAAGTTCTTCGGGAGAGACGTCCGAAAACTGCTTCATCATTCTAACACCTTCCACTGACAATTCCTTGGCATCCAACGCACTAATTAAGGCTAGGAATGCTCCACACCCTTTTCGCACCAACTTTTCTGCCTTTAAAGCAGATACCATATTCGATAAATAATTTCTCCTTTCACCTATCATCAACACTTCTTTATCTTCCGAAGTTCTTATCGCCATCCCACTTAGCCCCAAAAACCGTCCATATTCATAGCCAAATGGTCAAAAGTTTGGCCACCCAAACTTTCCAAAACGATCTCCATAAAATAAGCCCCTTGTCCCCCTTACTTACCTATTTCTCTTGATTCCTTTCCCAAACTTCAACCTTGCCTTATTCTTTTAGCCACCTTACCAAAAATAATGAAGTCAAACTTGCCATAAATACTCCTTGGCCGACACTTTAAGGAAGGGAAGCAAAAATAAAAGTCAAAATGCACACAAAGGGATTCGAACCTCTTCCCTCAAGGTACCACAAGTGACGCCATAACCCATTTACTATTTGTTCAATTATGCTTGCTACTTACTCAATTATTTCCATATGCTTCAAGGTCACTTACTCTATTTCCTTAAAGTGCTAAATGATAAAAATTTTTACTAGGTCCAAATAAACCCCGAGCCTTCTCAGGACCTCCTAAACATACACAATTAATTATTTAACAAGCTTAACACCAAAAACAATGCAACACATAAAATTCCAAATTTTAGGATGTTACAGTAATTGAGAAAATGATTATTTGAGGGACTAAATTGTGAAATAAATGAAATGTATCGACTCATATGAGTATGAGTAAAATTCGGCTAGGCATGGGTAATATGAAATTTGGTATATTTTGTGATTTTGTGAAATAGGGACTAAATTGTCCAAATGTGAAAACATAAGGGTTAATTTGTAAATTTCCCTAAATGTGTGTTTTTTTGGATTGAATTGAATGATTTGATGAATGAATTGGTTAAATCTGTATATGTATAGATCAAGAACCAAAGAAAACAGATTTGGATCAAGGGAAGTCAAAAGTTGTCGAATAACCAAATCCGATCAAATATACAAATAAATGTATTTGAATTGAGATATTTATGCATCTATGAAATTTGGTTGCTATGATTATGCTCGAGATGAGATGTATGTGAAATTTGAGGATTATATCGACAAGTTACTGATGTCCGAGAAGTTCCATACGAACCTAGGAATAGATAGGAATACGTATGTCATGACATAGGTGACCGATATTCAATATCATGTAAGACCACGTCTGGGACGTTGGCATTGATTCAAGATTTTATGTAAGACCAAATCTGGGATGTTGGCATCGATATGAGATTTACGTGTAAGACCATGTCTGGGACATTAGCATCGTATTGATTCGTGTAAGACCCTGTCTGGGACAGTGGCGTCGATATCTGGTGACATATACGACCACGTCTGGGACGTTAGCATTGTACGAATTTTTTCGAGCTTTCTGGGTATCCCATTTAGTTCCGTACGGTTCAACGGGCAAGTCCAAGAAATGAATGTTTACGAGTGATGTATGTAACAGCCCGATTTTGACCCTAATGGGAAACAGTGGTGTCGGGACCACAAATCCGAGTCGATAGAGTATTTATATATTATATTTTGTGTCTATAATTTATGAGTGTGCATGTTCAAAAATTTTCGTGAATTAATTTGACCGTTTGTGTGTTTAATTTAAAGAAAAGGATTAAATCGCGTAAGTGGTAAAAGTAGCCATTTATTAAATTAAGTGGCTAAATTGATTTGTCTTCTTTTGTATGAGTATTTAAGTTGCAAATTTACCTCTTTTCATGTTAGTGGACGGTATTGGCTTTAATTTTATATTAAAGTGTTTTATAAACATAATTTTTAAAGTTAAAATGTTAAGTTATAATATATGTTAATATTATTAAAATAAAGAAACATTTTTAATCATTTTCATTTTCATTTCTTCTTCACCGAAACTAAAAGAAGAAAGAAAGAACTAAAGCTTTCAACTATTCGGCCCTTGCATGCTTAAATTGAGGTATGTAACTAGCTCGGTTTTTAATAATTTTTACGTTTTTGAGATCGTTGCTTCGAATACTATCCGACCCATGTTAGAATTTCTAATTTTGATGCATATGTAATGTTCAGCCATTGATGAAATCTTGTGTTTTGTGATGTTTGATGATTTTATATTAAAGATATGTTTTAGATTAACATGTTATATATTGAAGATATTGATGATTTTGAGTAAATAGGACTAAATTATGAAATTTGTAAATTGAAGGGGTCAAAATGTGAAATAAATGGATTGTATGGACTTGTATGAACATGATTAACATTCGGCCCTAAAGGAGTGAGTTCAAATTTTGTGTATTTTGTGTTTTGTGCAATAGGGACTAAATTGTAAAAATTATAAAAGTCAGGGGTAAAATGGTAATTTGCATAATTATGTGTTTTTGGAATAATTTGAATGAAAATATATTTGAATGAGCTTAATTTGGATTTATTTAGATCAAGAACAAAAAGAATCGGGATTGGATCGGGGAAAGGCGAAGTTGAACGAATAGCCGGAAAACCCTAATCCGTTAATTTCCTAGGTAAGTTTTAATGCAATTGGGCTGAATCAAACTTTATTTATAGTGTATCATATTTAATTAATAGAATTAGATATGTTTAATGTGGGTTAGCTGAATGTGAGGTTGATTGGAAGTTGGATTCAATTGAGTAAAATGTATACCTATATGGTAATGATGCAAATAGATATGGGAGATATTAAATTAGAGTATGAACATAGTCAAAGAAATTGTTAGTTACATGTACTTATATATATATGTGCTTATATGTGAAGTTGTGGATTTGATCTTATATGTATAAGTGTACATTTAAATGAATAATAGGTTTACGAAATGCAATAAGTGTGCGAACTTATCACCGAGCACTAAGTGTGCGAAATCGGTCACATGGCACTAAGTGTGCGAGCTATTAAAGTAACGGCACTAAGTGTGTGATACGTTACAGAAAATTTGCACTAAGTGTGCGAAATGTCAATGTATCAGCACTAAGTGTGTGATACATTACAGAAAATTTGCACTAAGTGTGCGGAATGTTAAAGTGACGGCACTAAGTGTGCGATACGTTACTGAATCTTAGTAATAAGTGTGCAGGTTTGATGCTCTGTAAAAGATGCCTACTATTAATACCGTTAAGTATAGTAAAAGGATCGAGTATACAACTATATGTTATGCACGAATGGTAAAGTTTGGAGTGGTGAATGAACTAGAAATATGAATTATATATATATCGACTTGTGTTTGATGGGAGCTTGAAATGTAAGTAGAGGTTCGGTAAGTAATAGATGTACATGCTGTTTATTTTATCATGTGAAGGTAGTATATGGATATATATGCATATAACGTTTGCTATGAAATCTACTTTTGTATATTTGACTATTCGGCAATGAGGTTATAATTGAATTTATTTATTAAATCATGATAAAACTTATATGTGATGTAATTGCTTAAACTTACTAAGCTGTGAAAGCTTACTTGTTCTTGGTTGTTTCCGTATTGTAGATCACTTTTAAGGGTTCATCTCGTGCTCGGGGATCATCGTTGAAGCTCATTACACTATCGTCAATATTTTGGTACCTCTTTTGTGAATGAACTTTAAGTCTATGGCATGTATAGGCTAAACTACTTTTATTTTGACTCAAATGATGTATATGTATATATATAAATGCCATGCGAAAATGGCTTTATTTTCTATGCTTGAGTTGGTTGAATATGTTTGAGATGTCTTATATGTTTGTACATACTCGGTCATAGTATAAACTTGTTTCGTATGTATGTGTTTCATGAAATTATGTAAGGGATATTATCTTTATGTTCAAATAAGAATGCCATGCGTGACTATTAGCTTAACTTGGAAGTTATTTCATATTAGGTTATGTGTAATACTTGAGTGTTTGACTTTGGTTTGAATAAGGTATATCATACTTTGTGGATAATGGATAAATTTTGCTTATATTTTTACATGCACTTACAAGACAAGATATGAATGAATAAGGTTAAACTATAGGCATGTAGTTAATGAATTTGATGTATTAATGATCCAATGGAATTATTCTCACTCGTAAATATTCGGTTATGGCATTGTTTTAGTTGGTATTTATGTTTTTCTTGGATTGATATATATGCATATGTTCGGTCATAGGGTTTTAAAAATGTTAAATCATTGTTGTTTATAATTAGTTATGGTATGCATGTGACTGAATATAGGTGGTCAATTGATTGGTTTAAGTTAACTATAGATAAACCTATATATATTCGGCTATGCTATTCAAAATGACCAAATAAATAGTGTTTTGCTAATTGAATGTAATTAGTTTTAATTTATGTTAATGATATCATTTGTGATTTGTTCGTTAATATTTTGATATTAGAAGGGATGTACATGTTTAATCGTGAAAGTATAGATTGGTACGCATCTATTAATGAAGTAGTTTTTATAAGGTGCATTGACTTGTGGTCGGATAAGTAATGCTCGTAACCCTAATCCGGCAACGGATACGGGTTAGAGGTGTTACAATGTACATCCGTTTTAGGTATATGTGAAGTATATGCTTTGAATAAGCATAAGAGGTAAGTTAACATGTACCTAATTGCTTTGAACAAAGTGTGATATGTGTATGTTTGATAAATGAGCAAAAGAAATGCTTGAGATATGTTAGTAAGCAAAGGCAAATTCAATAAAGACAAAGAGATATTTATGTGTATGGAATGAAGATATGTATATGAATTTGATTTGCCAAGTTTATGATTGATTATATGTTAAGTTTTTTTTGTATATGGCTTACTAAGCTTTTGGAAAGCTTACTTTGTGTGTGTCTATTCTGTTTTATAGATCATTAAAGCTACGAGAGGCTCAGGGACCGTCGAGGATCATCACCGCACTATCAAACTCAACTTTGGTACTTTTGGAAGTGTTTATAGCAAATATGGCATGTATAGGCTAGTTGTTTTGGAAAATATGTTTGAGATATGAAATTAGCCATGTGATGTGGCTAGTTAAATGTTGGTCATATGCATGTGTGAATATGGTATATGATGCTGGTTTTGGTATGATTATATATCTATGAAATGGTCAAAATTGTGGTAAGCAAATTGATGCTATATGAGCACATATGTGTGATCAATGAAGTGATTATATGTATGGTAAGATGTGAAAGTACCATGCATGGTTATACATGTGAATTGGTTGTGCAAATTAGTATACAAGTTGGCATGAATAGAAATGAGATTGAATGAGATGATATGTTGTTCATTTGACATGATTTTGGTTGCCAATTGTGTATGGAATAATGCTTGTTTGAGATTGTAGGAATGACCCAAGTGTGGGTGGCATTTTGGCCTTAAAAATGGCCTATAAGTGACCACACGGTTCAGCATACGAGCATGTGGCTCGATCGTGTCCCTCGTGGTTGTAATTCAAAACAAGTCAGGATCGACCAAGGGCGTATGATTGGCCGTGTGGTGCAAGTCAGGATCGACTACGGGTGAGGCACACAGGCGTGTCCACAGCTGTGTGGACAAGTTAGTATGTATGCCCTGTTTTGACACGGCTTAAACCCACAGGCGTGTCTGAGGCCGTGGGAGGCACACGGCCTACCCACACGGACGTGTGACCTCTGTAACTTAGGAAAATTTTTAAATTTTTGAGAATTTTCGTATGTGTTCAGTTTAGTCCCAGCCTTATTCTAGAGCATGCTTATGGTCTCGTTGACCTATTTAAGGGACGCTTTGATTGCAATGAATGAATTATATTATGAAATGCCCGTACAAGATTCCGTTTGTTTGGTAATGCCTCTTAACCCTAATCTGGCGACGGATACGGGTTATGAGTGTTACAATCTAGGTGGGAATTAAACCAAAATTGGTATTGCCTATCCCTGAACCTCTTACCTCAAGTTGGTCTGGAGTGTGAGGTTAAAAGATAAGTAGTTATTGCCAACTCATTAATTTAGTAGAAATCAAGAGATCCTATTAGGTTAGCGACTAATTGATTGAGTAGAACCTAAAATAGGATTTAGTTATGACTACTAAAGCGAGCTAATCACTCATGCTTAGATTTTATTGAATCACATGTTTGTTTTCTAGTTTTATTATTTTATGCAAGTTTATTTCTTTTCTTAAAAAAACAATTGTTTTTCACTTTATGATCATTGTACTATAATTTATTTAAATTACTAATTAGATCTATTTGCGTTTAGGTTAATATTAATTTAGTACTTTCCTCCCTTGGGTACGATCCTCGAGTACTCACCTACTTCATTGTAGAACTATATTACAACCTGACCCATATACTTGCGAACACCGCCTCAATTCTATATTTTTTTTTATCAATATTCACACTCTGGATTCTAGTACATCCGAAGGCGGTCACTTTCCAAAGTGGCAGTTTATCTGCAAATCAGTGGTGGCTCGTATACAATTCGGAGTGATATGTTAGATGAGTTCTAGGGAATTCATAAGTGAGGTGTGTAGCGGAGTTGGGTAGGACTTTTCTATTAATTTGAAACTTCAATGCATTCATAACCAAGTGCATATAAAACTGTGAATACCAATATAGTTGTAACACCCCAAACCCGGTCAAAATGCTACGACTGAATCTGACATGTCACGGGTAAGAAAACGTTTGCAAAATCGAGTTGTCGTCTCGAGTTGGAAAGAAAACCTTTGTATTTATAAAAGAACCGAGTTTGTGTTGAGTGAACTGTTGATAACATTTTGAAACTTAGTTTAAAAAGTAGAATTTTGCCTTGTTGTTATTACTTGTTTGTTAATTACCCGATGGTAAAATTTTGGGAAAAAAAATCCCGAAAGTTTATTTAAATATTGAAAAACGTCCATTTCATAGTTTACTAAGCTTGCTCTTAATGTTTAACAAATTTTTAAGGAAATTTAAACAAAATGAATAATCCCTAAATAAAATCTAAATGGCATTATTACATATTTGAAAACCAAACTTAAAGTAGAATAAATCTGAAATAAACATTAAAATAAAAATCGAAATATTGAGCATGGCCACCTCGAGTCTACCCCGGCTCCATATCCGCGATCTAGGAATTATCTGCAAAAAGGTAACAGAAGGAGTGAGTCACCGAGACTCAGTGTATAAATCCCCATCCCAAAAGATTTTAAGCTTTTACACAGATTCATATGCAAACATGTATGTCATGCAACCCATCCAACCTATCCATCCGAGTCTCCCAAGTCTACCCCTTGTGGCACCTAGCCACTGGTGGTTCCAAACCACTGGTGACCGAAGTCACAAATAATCATGTGTGAGGCCAACCCACTTGTGGTACCTAACCATTGGTGACGATCCCATATATCAATATGTGGGGCCAACCCACTGTGGTACCAAACTATTGGGACGAGTCACAAAAATAATCATATATGGTACCTAACCATTGGTGGTTCCAAACCACTGAGACTTAGTCACAAAATAATAATATGTGGGGCCAACCCACGTGTGGTACCTAACCATTAGTGACAGTCTGATAATCATACCTTCCCCCTCCTCTCATCATACCCATTTTCATGTACATGCTTTGCAATACAATATGGTTATACTTAACATTAAGAATGATATGACATAGCACATGCAGGTTTTAACATAGGCAAATAACGTTAGGCATTAAAATGGACTTACCTGGAGTCATTGCTTTTACCCACAGGGGTAACTTATTGATTTCCACTATCACTACGGCTTTTGACAACACACAAAATAATAGCATATTAACATATGAAGTGTGTAAAAGTTACACACCTGATTACTCATAACACGATACTTTCTACGTCAACACTCTCGTTGATAGGCACTACCACTATCTGCCTACTACTCTGTTCAGATGCTGGCCCACACCCGAGTGGCCAATCATGAACAGCAGACACAGCCCTCTTCTTGAACTTAGGGATCGAACCCGAAGGTTGACTTCCCTCTCCTTCTTGTATATTTCTTGCATCTATTAAAAGCTTCGTCAAAACTCACTATGAGAGATGTGATTTTGAGATTTCTACCCCACTAAGTCAAAACAGCAGATAACCAATAGATCGATTAATAAAACCACTAAGAAGGGAGTTCCTACCTAAATCGATTAGATCCCGGAGTTAGCAGGCTTAGGCTAACACGTTGATCGCACCTACAGAAGTACCTTGATGAGATTCGACAAAAGGGAATGGGGTAAGGGAGTGACCTTTCGGCTGAACATATTATCATCATCCACATACCTTCGGCTCCCTTCAGGATTCAGCACAAGCAATCACAGCAAGGAAGATTCGGCTTCCAAGAGAAGAAAAAGAAATAACTCAACAGGGTTTTCAGGAAAGATTCGGCCAAGAGAGAAAAGAAAAAGAAAGGAAAGAAAGAAGAAAAACAAACAATAAGATCTTACCAGAATATGGGTTGAGATTCGACTATGATAAATTCTTCAGGAAAAAGAAACACATAGAATGATTCTGAGATCTAAGAGATTTCGGCTAAGAGCAAAAGAAAGTGTGATCTTCGGCTTTTAATGAATGAAAGAAGAATAAATCAAGGAAATGAGAATCAAGGGGGTTTTGCTAGCAAGGTGTTTCGAAAAGAATAAACAAGATAGAAGAGAAGGAGAAGTGGTGATTCAGCTTTGGGAAAAAGATGGAGAAAAATGGTAGAAGGGATTTGGCTATCACAAAAAGAAGAAGAGAAAAGAAAAGCCAATAGGGGTATCGGCTTTTGAGGGTGAAAGAGAAGTGAAAGGAAGAGTTGTACCCCAAAGGGTCTCCTAGTTTCGGCTATGGTCAAAAGAGGAGAAGAGCTTAGGTGCTTTTCGGCAAAAGAGAGATTGAGAGAAAAAGAGAACTAGAATGAAAAGTGAAACCCACCTAAATGCCGAAAATACTACTCATTAGCCAACTCAATTTCGGCACCCTCACCAAGAGCCAAAACCGAAAGTCCCCTTCCCCTTAAACTCTTCAAAAATTTCGGCTAACACTACCCCTTGTGCCGTCCCCTCTATCTTCCTTCCTTCCCTCTCATCCAATCATTCAATCGTTTCGATGGCTGTGTGGGTATGGGCCAAGCCCATACGTGTGGAAATTTGTGTGTTGGTTATGCACTGAGTCAGTGGACTCACTCTATTTTATTAACCATTTCAGGTGATGCGTAGAATTGGACCGGGATCGGAGAGGACACATGGTGGCCCATGCCGAAGGAGAAGTTTTTTTTAGTTATATTGAATATTAAGTATTTCATTAAAATAATGGTTGTAATAAAGGCCGTTTTAATTTATTTATTATTTTGGTATTACTTTAACTATGGTTTATTTAATTTAAATTGTTATGAATAAAAGATTTTAATCCTAGCAATCTATTTATGAAGAATATGTTCAATAAAGTTTTTCTAATTCAGCTAATTTATAACTTCAAAGTTTTTCATAAGATAATAAATGAACAAGGTTTCCAAAAGTTAATTACTTCCATGTTTTATTCGAAAAAGTGAAAAGATTTTCAACCGTCTTTCCCAGTGACATAACCAGATCTTGGTCGTAGTGAATGGGCGGGTTTGGGGATGTTCTGATTTAATATCGAGCCGGTTCAAAAACTCGGCTTTGAGGTTTTGGGCCCAAAAACATTTTTAAAAAATGGGTTTTTTTTTTTGAAACATGGGCTTTTAAAAAAATTTTCAGGTTATACTGGCATGGCACCTGTACCTCCGACCCGAAGTCCACCAGGTAAGCACTTCTAACTCTTGAAGTGATTTGTTTGCATGATTTATTATGGGCTTAGTTTGGGCTCGTAGATTAGGATAGTAGGACTATTGGACCCTAGGATTAGTTTACTCAAACATGTGCATAAGACTTTAATTGATTATTAAACAAACCTGTGAAGTCGTCGAGTTAAGGTGTGGCAACCACTGTACGCATGTCTAGGAGTGGCATTCAGTAAGAGCTTGGTATTTAAGCAGTCCTAGTGACTCACCTCCTCTTTACTCGAATCCTACCTGGTGCGTAGCTACGGTTCACCTTAACCAAGAGGACTTGTTCATAGGCTAAACCGATTATTAAAACCCGAAAGGGAATTAGCCTTGCTGTTTTCTAAAATTCCCTGTTTTAAAATTTCAAATTTACCCCTTTGGTTTGTGAAACCTTAAATCCGATTTTGAAGGACGTCTTTCTTTCGATTTACAAAATTACCAAAATGCCCTTAGTGGCAAAATTACCAAAACGCATACTGTATTGCAAAATTACCGTACTACCCTCAACTTGTGATAAAATGATTTTTACTTTACAAAATACGAACCTCGAATTTCAAATATTAAGATACCTGGTTTGTGGAAATTTACTGAAAATACCCTAGTTGATAAAATTACCAAAATACCTCGATTTCTAAATCTCCGATTTCTCTCGATCTTTTCTTTGAAATATCTCCATCTTAACTTTGTGAAATACTGTGATTTGGAGAATTTACGAAAATGCCCATGATTTACAAAATTACAAAAATAACCCTGCTTTCTGAAATTTTTGCAACACATTTTGGTTGGAAAACAAAATTGGTTCAAGATGACCCTGAGATTTTGAAAATTTTGAAATATCTTTAAGTTGGAATTTTATTTTCAAAATTTACCCTGAGTTATTACCGATATACCCCTTTAGGAAAAAAGACGGAATTACCTCTAGGTAGGGAATGGAACTTGATTGCTCGAAAGAATTACTCTCGAAAACTTCTTTTCATAAAATTTACCCGTGGATAAACAGTGAAACAAGAATTTCTAATGCATAAAACTCTCTAAACAGACTAAATCGAGGCGCTAGATATGAGTTCTAGGGGGCATGGTCGCAATACTCGTGGACGTAGTAGAGGCAGGATGTCAGTATCGGAACCGGTTGGGTCACGTCATGGGTCGAGAGAGCGATGCACCGCCACCGGTGTTGAGGTTGAGCAGCGAGGACCGGTGGAGAGAGGCACGCGGTGTCACAAGGCGTGCTACGAGTGCTCGAGCAGTGGCGGCGCCAATGTGGGCAATAGGACTCGGAAATCGATGACCGAAAGGCTTTAGGCGAATGGGGCCGAGGTTTTCGAGAGGAGTGTGTGGGGTAGCTCCAAGCGTGGCGAGTATTGGCACGAGGTCGTTGAAAGGATTATGGACGACTTAGACTTAAGCGCCGAGGAGAAGCTTAAGGGTGTTGTTTCGTTGCTACGGGATGAGGCTTACCAGTGGTGGCTCATTGTTAAGGAAAGTACCCCCTGCAGAATCAGTGGGTGGGGCTACTTTAAGATCAAGTTTGAAGGAAGTATGTCGGAGGCGAGCTATGTGGATGCTCGAGAGGAAGGCGTTCCTTAACTTGGTGCAAGGAAGCAAGTCGATAGCGGAGTATGAAAGTGAGTTTACTGCGTTTGAGCCGGTATGCTCGGGGCATCGTGGCAACGGATTATGAGAGATGTGTCAGATTTGAAGATGGGTGCGGGATGAGTGCGAGTTTTGATTGCTCCGCATCGGAAAGAGACTTCGCCGTTTTAGTGGAGAAAGCTCGGATAGGCGAGGAGGTCAAGAAGGGTGAGAGACACAGATGAGAGAAAGAAACCGTGATAAGAGAAGTGTTGGATCGCGAGAAATGGTTGAGAGGGTTGAGTAAAAGACCGAGGGTTGAGACTCTCGCTCATATTGCTAAGCCACCACGGAAATCCAGATCGTCCGTGTGCTCAATGTGGAAGGTACCATGTTGGCGAGTCTTTGGAATCGTGTTCGGGAATGTTTTAGATGCAAGTCTAAGACTCATCTAGTTAAGGATTGTCCCCAGAATCCGAACAGGGCTCAGTCAGTGGGTCAAGGTTATGTGCAACCAGGCAGAGGTGGTCAGCAGGCGACGAGAGGTCGTGGTCCGAACCATGGAGGGAATGGTTTGGCCGAGGTCGTGGTGGAGCGATGGACCGCGGTAATGGTGGCAGCGAGGCAAGACGACCCAGTGCGGTTTTATGCGGTCCGTCGGAGGAGGATAATGATGTGTCGGATGTGTGCGGTGGTAAGTTTCTTATGTTCGAAATATTCTTTGTGGTCTTGTTAGTTTTGGTGATTGTTTGTGTTGTTACTCGTAAAGTATTGGGACTTTGAGTAGGAACTTAGAATCTGTGCCTACAAGTATGTTAGCTCTTTAAGATCGAGTCTTGTGGCGATAAGCGTAGTGAAAGGAATTGGACTGTTAGTCTAGACAAGTAATTTCGAGGACGAAATTATTTTAAGGAGGGTAGAATTGTAACACACTGGTTTAGGGGCTAGGCAATTTGGGTAGAATTCATGTGTTGGAAGGTTTTGGGGTGTTTTTGGATGTGTTTTAAAGGTTCAAGAATGCTTGGATGAAAGGGGAAGGCTTTGGAAAATTTTGGATTTTTTTTGTGTAAAAAGGGGAAACTGGGCCAGAAGGCCTTAAAATAATTTTATGGGGTTTGAGACACATGAAAGGCTTTGGCAAGGTGGCTTCATGCGCTGCTTAAGAGGCTGGAAGTAGGGCCATTGAGGGCCTGGGTTCGAGTTTAGGCGGCAACAAAAGTGGCGTTTTATTTTTTTGTTTTGGGCGTTGGGCTTAGTAAGGCCTTAAAGATATATGGTGAGGAATTCGGACAAGAAAGATGGGCTGGTAGAGTGGCTCTCATGCGCCACTTAAGCGCTGGAGGAGAGCAAGGGCGTAGGTTCGAGCGCCTGGAGCTGCATGTTGGCGCTTTTATTTTTGTATGGTGATGGGCTGAAGTAGGAAGGGGTTAAAAATAAATGTGGGGGCTTTATGACATGAAATTCAATGAGGCCGAGTGGCCTAGGCGTTGGGGGAAAGGTGTGTGCAAAGGCGAGTTCGAGTTCGAACCAAAGGGAGAGGCATTTGGAGTTTTATTTTTATTTTACTCTTATTTGGCAGCAGCTTGGTAAGGGGATTGGACGGCACATGGAACCTGCAAGTGGGGATAATTATTAAGATTATTTATTAAGATTATTTTTGTTTTAATTCGGCTGGAAGGAGTGATAAGGGTGGGTTTTGTTTATTTTTGATAATGGTAGGATAATTGTAGAAGTATTTTAATTAGTTTAAAATTAGTAAATAGAGATAATGGTTGCCATTGGAATTCGATCAGGAGATAAAATAGGAGGAAAAATAGGCATTTGGGTGTTCTAATTATTTTTGAATAATTTTAAATTAGTGGTTGGGAGCTCTTGAAGGTGGCAGCCGAAATTGGGAGTCTTCAAGGGGGAAGCATGTGCCGAATTTGCTATTTAATGGGCAGCTTCCTTCTTGAATTTCTTTTGACCCTTTAGCCGAATGTTTAATCTCTTCTAGGCCTTCATTTTCTTTTTCTTCTCATACTTTATTCTCACCAAAACCGTCCCTCCTTCTCACCTGTTTATTTGGCCGAAACTACAGGTCATTTAGTAGAATATTCCATTTGTTTCTCTCCACTTCATTCAAGCCGAAATCACCCCTAAAAGCTTACCTTGGCGAACATTCCAACTCCATTTAGGAGTCATTGCCAGAAACATTTAGCCTCTCATTCTCTCCTCGCTTTGTTTACAAGTCTCTGAAGCCGAACCTATTCCTTGTGGTGGCCGATTATTGGTTGGGC
Organism: Gossypium bickii; assembly: GCA_025503065.1. Classification (NCBI taxonomy): domain Eukaryota; kingdom Viridiplantae; phylum Streptophyta; class Magnoliopsida; order Malvales; family Malvaceae; genus Gossypium; species Gossypium bickii. The sequence goes on from CP106716.1 coordinate 96,182,468, forward strand.
AAAGGTTGGAACGTTGGGTCATTTCTTTAGTCGTTGAGAAAGGTAAAGATTTATGTTATTAACCTATCTCTTTTAATAGTGGTTAATCAAAGGGTTGGCCTTAGTTTGGTGTGGCCGAATGTTCTCGAGGGCCTCAAGTGTTATGTTTCTAAGTTTAGGGCCAAATCTAATATGGTATTATTATGGGTTGTTTAAGGTGGTGTTTCGGCAGAGAGTTAGTCAAGCAGCATTTCGGGATTGGATCGTTTGTGCTATTAAGGTGCGTAATCAACGCACTATTTCTACGATTGTTGGTTTGTTAAATGTGCTTACATATATATGTGATGTGTGGTTGCCGAATGTGATGGCTTGTGTGGTGAATGGTTATTTTGGGTAACCGTATGTCAGGTGAGTAAAGTCTTTTGTATGAAATTATTTATGATAAATACATGATTTGGTATTTAACATGAGATGCCTTCTCTTTTGTTATGATCTGACATATTACCTTTTACATACATATACGGGAGGTGGATTGATTCGGTGGAGGAAGAAGTGTACACATGATGTACGTGGTCTAATGTTGGCTCAGGCTACATTAGCGCTTGATGGTTAGCTTTGTGCTACCTCAAGGGAGATGTTGGCTAGGTGCCCATCTCGGCGGTTGATGGCTATGTGCATCACCGTAGACGGATCTTGATATCGGGATCACTTTGGTTGATCGGTGGCTCAGCCACGGCCTTGAGCAGTGAGTTTGCTAAGGTAAGGATTTTGGATCACGATGTGATCAGTGGTGGTTTATCCACGGCCTTGGCAGCGAGGAGTCCGCTAAGGTTGGTGGCACCGTTGGATATTAGGTGGGGGTGAAATACATTCTTGCATGAATCGTTTCGATGGTTGTGTGGGTATGGGCCAAGCCCATACGTGTGGAAATCTGTGTGTGTTGGTTATGCATTGAGTCGGTGGACTCACTCTATTTTATTAACCATTTCAGGTGATGCGTAGAATTGGACCGGGATCGGAGAGGACACATGGTGGCCCATGCCGAAGGAGAAGTTTTTTTTAGTTATATTGAATATTAAGTATTTCATTAAAATAATGGTTGTAATAAAGGCCGTTTTAATTTATTTATTATTTTGGTATTACTTTAACTATGGTTTATTTAATTTAAATTGTTATGAATAAAAGATTTTAATCCTAGCAATCTATTTATGAAGAATATGTTCAATAAAGTTTTTCTAATTCAGCTAATTTATAACTTCAAAGTTTTTCATAAGATAATAAATGAACAAGGTTTCCAAAAGTTAATTACTTCCATGTTTTATTCGAAAGTGAAAAAGATTTTCAACCGTCTTTCCCCAGTGACATAACCAGATTCGGTCGTAGTGAATAGGCCGGGTTTGGGGATGTTACACAAAAGGAATCAAGTTTGTAAAAGAAAATTGAATGGGAGAGACTTGGGAGAGCAATGAATGGCAAGAAAATTGAATGCGAAGAAAAATAACGTGAAACTTGTAGGTAAGGGAAGAATTAGGTTGATTTTAAAGTTTTGGTTTAACTACTTCATAAACACACAGAATTTTGCCCCTTTTTCAAATTAGTCCCTATTTCAAAATTGAAAACTTTTTTAACGTTAATTTAAGAAATTGATTGGATTTTCTAAATACCATAAACAAAAACATTTTTGAATACCATGATAACTAAATTTCGAGCACACTAAAGCTATAATCCCTAAAGTACCCTTAAAACTCTTAAGCCTATTTTGAGGTGTTACACATAGTGTTTAACTTTTTAGGTAAACTTCGAAACTAGGACCGAACTCGACACACGGAGAATCACCTTGGAACTCATACTGATTTTTAATAAGTATTATTAATTAGTCTTTGTTGGTTTTGGTTTGTAATTTTTAATTATTTCTGGTTTGTGGCTTGGTAACTTTTCATTTGAGGATTTTTGCATGCATGGATTACTCAAGCATAATAACCGGAAAATGCATTATGTCTAGCTTAAATAAATTTAACATTATTCCTTAATTTTTGTTGCATTACAAAGAAACTGTTTTTGAAAAAAAAAACAAATCAATAAGACAACTAGATTTCCAAAATGACATAAGTAATGGTTTTTCCGCTGCATTAATTAACATCAAGTTTTTACAAAGTAAAGGGATGCATAAATGATTTTTCTAAAACAACACTGTAAAAAATAAAATGAATCTTAAGTACAAATGGCCTAATAAATAAAGTTTTTAAACTAACTCAAAATACAACTATAGTTTTTTTTTCTCTAAAATGAGTTTATTTAAGGTCTTCAAAAGTAACGTAAGTTAACTTAGCCTTTTCGATGGCTAATGTAGCCTTCTCAATCTAGCCATAACGTCTAGGTTGGGTTATGGAGGTTACATCCACCTACAAAGCCCTAGGATACTACAGTTCTCACATGGGCACAACCCTTCTACACAGTCTGCCATACGGGCGTGTGGACAACATAGCCTACACATGACCAAGTGCCCTGGAAACCCTAATGTAGTTCGCAAACCACATGGCTTTAATTTGTTACACGATCGGGCCACACGGTCGTGTAACCCTTCAACATAGCTTGAGGCACCTCACTCGACTTGGCCACATTGCCATGTGCCTCTATTTTTCAGATTTTATAGTTTTGCCTAGAACTTTGTTATTTATTTAGTTTAGTTCTTAATTAATCCCTGAACTATTTTTAGTATATTATTTTATTCAATTAAGTCCTTGGCAATACGAATAATGTTACAATCTATGACCTGATTGAATGAATTATTAATATTATGAAAAAGTATAATATGTCAAATTAATCCTTGTACATTCTCTAAATGGTTTTTAGAGTTTTCCTTGCTCAAATAAGTCCCTAATATTGTGTGAATTCTAAAATTTGTGTTTAATGCCTTAAATGCTCTTATTAGATCACATGATATGTGAACATTATGTGTTTTCTGATAAAGTGAAACTGTTAAATTGAAAGTGATAATATTGCTACTGCCCTACGAAGAACATGATCAGCATGTTAAGTGTTAGTGATGAATTGAGTAAATGTTACATGTCTACTACTAGTGTTGATTTGTTATAATACAAAGCATGACATAGTGCATTGCATGGGGCGGGACATTGTACTAAGGAAGAGTGGCAGTTTATTAAATCTGCAAACAAGTGATGGCTGGTCCACAAAACCTAGTGGTAGTTTGTTTAGTCTACGAATATGTTGTACACTCACAACAAGTGGCAGTAATTGTAAATATGTGGCTAGTCCACAAACCCAGTAGCGGTTTGTTTAATCTGTACCCATGTTGTGCACTCTCAAAAAGTTGGAATAACTGCAAATTTTTTTTATCTAAAATACTAGTGGTATACCCACGCTTTTCTTTCTGATTTATTGCAATTCGTTGTAGCAGATTAAACTAGTTTTTGTACTTAAGAAGCTTGAATATAAACAATTTTATTATCTCAAGATTGTTAATTCATGTGCTTTGTTGGTTTGTTGTTTTGTTTAGTTTTCTAGTGGCTAAACTCACACTCAGTTTTATAGCTCACTCCCTTTTAATTCCCATCCTTATAAATAACGCACCGGATTAAAACGCCAATGTGGCATACGGAGGGCTTGAAAATTTTAATGTTATGAAAGTTTTAGGCTTTTTTTATATTTTTTTATTTCGAAACTCTAGTATATTATTTATTTTGTGGCATTGTATTGATATTTAGGTTTTAGTTTTATATTACATGCATGACATTTAAATTTTTTTTTTTAAGATGATGAAATATGGATTTGAATTAATTATGCATGAAATATATATGAATAAAACTCAGAAAAAATCACTTTTCCACTACAATGTCATAATTAACTTCTGTCTAATAAATAAACTAGAAGTTAACTAAGTTTTCAATAGTAATCACCTTTTACAACAACAACATTAAATTAATTGTATTTTATCAACCCATGATTTGTTTTCTAAAAATAGACTAAGTCTTTCTAAATATAAACAAATGTTTTAATTTGACTATTTAAAATCTTCGGTTACACTAGGCCATCTCGGTGGCCAATGTGATCTCTCGGATCCGGGCCTACTGTCTAGGTCGAGTTGGGGAGGTTACAATATCAGTGGCATAAATTACTAAAAACATATTTTAATCATATTCAACATAGATTATTTGATTTTGATTTGAGCTGAATTAAGATATTTAATTTGGACTTGTAAATTTGCCATTTATAAAAAAGAAAAAAGTGATTTTACTTCCAACAGAAAGAAGAGATAATTTGTTATCACCTAAATTGATGAACAAGAACTTGATATGATATATAGGTGAATATGGTAACAATACATTAATTGTGCTACAACCGTATCTTACTTATAATATCTTTTTTTTATTTAGGTATATTGTGTTTGTACAAAATTAGTAAATATCAAAAATTATGTAACACTCCAAACCCGGCCTAAAAGTTTAGACCGAACTCAGGATGCTACATTGACCACTGAAGTGATCATGGGAAAAATTTTACAAAACCAGTCAATCTTAATCTCATTTCCGAAAACCATTCATATCTTTACGCACCAAAAATATTTAATCGTTAAAAGTCATTACGATAAAGTTACCGTTAAGTAAAATAAATCACCAGAATATATGTACGAATGAAAATATAAAGTGAAAAATGTACCACAGTCTTATAAAACCTTACAGTTCAACATTTAACTAAATGTTAAAGTCGTGATAGAAAGCAAAATTTGACATTCCATATCACTGAAACTATCCGAGACCTCCACACACCGAGTCCAGCATCAGAAGTCAGGAAAAGGTACCTGAAAAGGAAACACTAAGAGGGGGTGAGCTACTCGAGCTCGGTGTGAGTTCAAAACCAATTACTACAAAATCAGAAACAGAAAACTCGTAGCAGTTCAGCAGCGAAACATACTTATAGAATCAAACGGTAAATTCAAGACAAAAGTTTCAATCAGATAATCACAGTTCAATTCAGTCAGTCAGATACAATCGAAGTTACAATGTACTTAGAACCACAAGAGTTCTTTTCAGTCAAACAGAACAATCAGATATTCTAGCACATAGAACAGTCACACATATGCTTATGAATGCAACTGAGTTATAAAACCCACCCAACCAGCCAACACACCACTCCGTCCTTCATCACTCCACATGAGAGTTGTTTGAGCTCATCCAACCAATCACACTACATAGGACCTCGTAAGGCCCATCCATCCCTGCACTCCAATAATGTCCACGACCCTCAGGGTATTGGGACTGCCCACAACCCTCTGGGTATTAGGGGCTATCAGTAAGTTGTACAGTGCCATACGGTAAACCATGATACAGACATGCAGTATGAACTGCCAAATCAGATAGTGATGATACGCAGTGAAGCTGACGTATAAGCGGTACAGTACAATGTGGTAAACCGTTATATCGATAAAGTGCAGTTAACCTGCCAGATCAGATAAGTACACGCAGCAAGGCTGACGTATGAGCTGTACAGTGCAATGCGGTAACCCGCTAATAGCATAGTCCACGACCCTCAGGGTATTGGGACTGCCGACGACCCTCTGGGTATTAGGGGCTAACAACCAACAGATCAACTACCAGTTCAATTCAGCCAGTCTTCCTTCTCTTCACAATCCCACCCAAAAACATTATATGCATATGTATGTGTGCAAACAGATGAACAGGAACAAAGTACAAGATTACAGATAGTCATTCACATCCAGTCAGTCAGATACAGATAGGAGTGTACTCAATTACCCATATTCAGATTCAATGGCTATGTAACCTCACAGAACAATGACACCTAGTCAGACAATCAAACAGAAGCATATTGCACACACACACCTCGTCAATCGAGTTCAGAAACAAAAATGTTACGCAACCAATCACGAATCTCACCTAAACTGAAGTCAGAATAGAGTCATAACTACCTTTACTAAAACTTAGCCAAGAGTTGAAACACACAAAGTCACCATTACGCTTAAATTGACCTAGAACCAAAACCTGGCGAGATAGGGCCACACGCCCGTGTGCTCCAGCCGTGTGGAGCAGTCCAGGCCGTGTGGGGGTCCAAATGCCCGTGTGAAAGGTAGCACATGGTCGTGTGACAGAGGCACACACCCGTGTGGTACAGGGATACGGCCATGTGAACAGGCCGTGTAACTCACTGCCCAATTTCGCTAAAGTCAAGTGCAGAGCAGACATGGCCATGTGAGGGTCTCACACGCCCAGGTGCCACCAGACATGGTCGTGTGTTCCGAAACACACACCCGTGTGGGATCCCTAAATCCCCAAATCAGCCACACGGTCGTGTGGCCAGGCCGTGTGACACCAAATCTCTGAAACCCTAATTCCCTAACCCATACGCCCGTGTGCCTAGGGGACACGGCTATGTGAAAATCTACAAAACAACAAAATCCCAAATCGGCCACACAGCCGTGTGGCCAGGCCGTGTGGCACCCAATTTGGCCTGAAAACCCTAACGCCCATTTTCACACGACCGTGTGGGTCGACACACGCCCATGTGGCCGTCTGAATGGTCAAGAAACCACCCTTAAACAGCCCCAAAAACGTCGTTTTAGCCACCAAATACGTCTCCAACCTTAGCAACTTCAAAAATATATCAGAAAATGGAGTATCGCACTCTCTTTCAACCATCAAAACTCTGAAACCAATGAGTTAAAGCACTCTCTCGAAAACTCGAAACAATTACTTGCAAAACAAAAGAAAAGTAGTCAAGGTTCGAATCCCACACCTGTTTCAATGACGAAGGAAACGAGAGATAAGCAAAAATCCCCGATGCCAAAAACCAAAACCGATCTTTGAGTAATTTTATCAAAAGCAAAAATAAAAGCAAAAAGAGCAGAGAAGTAGCAAAATGTGAAAACTGGAAAAACAAAAAATAAAAATAAACTTATATACTAAAAACATAATTTAATAATTTTAAAAGATTATAATTATTAACTAAATAAAAACAAAATAAAAATAAAAATAAAAAGGCTCTCCAAAAACGCGAACCCCAAGACTCGAACTCAAAACCTCAAGGTACATTAATACTCATCCAACCACTAAACCAACAGGCCTATTCTATAACTAAATTGCACGACTAAACACATATGTGCAGCCTCCTCACTGTCCCTATGCTCAAATCCCAAAACTTCTAGGCCCAAAATCGGGGCGTTACAAACTATGTATCAAATATGTTCAATTCTATTTCCAATTCCAATTTGAGTTTGAACTTGATTTGTAACACAGAAATTGAGCTTGATGTCAAGTATGACAATCTAACTCAAGTTTTATCAAATAAACAAGCCTAATTAAATTTAGTAAATTTAATTAAAGCATTTTAATCTTTATCTTGTATCAAGTTTATGTTTTAAAAGTGAAAGTCAATGAAGCTATATTGGAGCTTTCAATTCTCGAGGTTTCTATGGAGATTGAGATTGCATTTCTAGGCTTAATTCTACCCCATTAAATAAATTTAAAGTTTTTATATTGATACAAGAGTTAATATTATTTTCAAACGCATATAACTGGTGGTGTAGGAAGGGGTCAGGCTTTTGGTCTGCTTTCTCTCCATACTATTTTCAAATTTTTAATGTTTTTAGTATTTTAATATTTAATACTTAGTAAAAAATGACTTTGAATAACAAGAAATATATAATTTAATCCTTTATTATCCTAGACCACAAATAAAAATTTTGGACCATAATTCACATTTGTTTCTAAACGGTTAGACTAATAATCAATTTATTGGCATCATGCATTCCAAATTTGGTAGCACCAATTTCCATGACTACACTTAGAATAAAATAATAATAATTAGTAAATAAATCCCCATAAATCCTCTTAAGGATGTGTTGCTTATTTACTTTCCCTTTTAGACATAGTTTCATAAGGAAAAAAATTAAAACATAATAATCTCAAAAAATCCAAAGAAATTAAATTACTCCATGCAACACAAAATAAGATACTATATATATTAAAGCCATAAGCTGTACATTTTCACCAACATATTTGATTAGATATAAAGAGATGGAGAAGTTTTCATTCAATTTGTTTATATTCATTGTCATCTTAATCTTTGCAACTCGTCAGTTTCTTCTTATATAACTCTTTTATTTTCTTTGGTATGAATATTATCTTTTTTGTTTAATCTAATACAAGGGAATTTTGGTTGCAGATTCAAAGATGATGGCAGAGGCAAGAGGACTTGTCATTTCGTGTACATGCAACAAAACTGAAGATTGTCATGGTATTTGCGCCTTGTGCTCCAACTATAAGTGCAATAATAACCGTTGTACTTGCCTTTCAGACGCACCTCCATTTTCATTGTTTTAGAATCTACACACTCCTATAATTAAATTAAATGGTGGGAATTTTTTGTATAATTTAAAATAAATTATCATGCAATGGATCTAATAAGAAAAAATATTGTTTTTATTTTATTTTATTTTTCTTTTTACCCTTCTCTCCCCTCCCACCATTAGATTACATTTCAAATATATAAAAAGAATTACAATCTTGTTTTAAATCTAAAAGAAATAATAGTAAGAACAAAAGATGGGAGAAAATTTAAGACACAAAATGAGATGATAATTCTTCTTTCTACTTGTATCTCATAAGCTTGTACATGGCTTCAATCTATAGTGCTTCAACAATTATAGGCTAAAAATAATATAAATATGAATATCAAAACTCTCAATAAATTGAATGAGTATTTCATAAGTTGCAAATTCTACAGCATTCTTTTGGTGGGGACACTTTGTTAATTTATTAACAACACTCTATGCTAGATGTGTATCAAATAGAAATGTGCTATGTTAAAACTTTATTAGAAAAAATTGCACAATCACTTATTATAAGCTACAACATTAAAAAAAATTCTAAGAAAATTTAGTTGGACAATACTTGGGTAAAGGAAAAAGTAAACATGTTTCATACTCCCCTAATTTTAAAAATATTGAAACATGGTACAAATTTTGAAACAAACATTGTGAGCTAGGCTCAACGTGGTTAAATTACCATTATATCTGATGCAGTTATACTGCCATTTAAAATGCGATTCTCCTTATTACTCCCGGTGCAGTGCACTGATAACATAAAAGGGAAGATTGGCAGTTTGGGGGACAGCTTTGGGCTGTTCAAAAGGTGTGTTTTAAAAACTAAAAAAAATGGCCATTTAAATCAGTAGCCAACACAAAAATTCCATATCTTGAATGGGGAATTTTCCTACTGAAAATTTAAGAAGAAAAACGGAAGAATAAGACATTTACTCGAGAGATATCTAAGAGGCGACAATGGTGAACCTTGTGGCAACTATGGAGGTCTTCTTTCAAGTGATAAAAATACCAGATTTAAGGATTAAAAATTAAGGGAAAATAGCAGCAATGAAGAGAAGGAAAATTGTGCAAAAATCCATCGCCAATGAAGAAAAGGTGGGCAGTAAAAAAGGGGTTTTGGGCGGCAGAACAATGAGGGAGAATAGAAGAAAAATTGGAGAGGAAGAGAAAGGGGCGGCTAGGGTTGAAAAAATGACTAAAGGCTGAAAAATTAATAAAAAGTGATATTTATAGCTAGATTAATAGGCATGAGCAGCACAAAAATAGGGAAGGAGAAAATTTAACAAAATTAAGCTATTTTACAAGTGTAAGGGATAAAACTTGAGACCTTGATCTAATTGCACTATTTCTCATTTTTCTTTCAACCACCGAGCTATTTACTACATTTGATATAATTCTACATTCTTTTAAGCAAAAGTTTGGGATGTTACAGGTAGGACATCTAAGACTACCACAGGTTAATATGAGCCAAATTCCACATCCAAATCATTTAACTTTATTCACATTATACCATTACATGGAAACATTCAGATATAATCATCAATTTAGCTAATACCGCAATACAGTCCAATTCACTAATTGTCATATATCAATCAATTTAATTCATTCATAACATGAATCATAGTTAACATATTATCAAAAATAGCAATTAATAAATTTAAACAACATGCGAACTTACTTCCTTAAAAACGATTACAAACACGATGTCGACGACTATTCCATTAACTTCGATTTTCCATGATTTATGTCTGGTTAATTTGTTTCTTGATTTAGATAGTAATTTTAATTCAATTAAACACTTAAGACAAATTAAAATTAAACACATACATTTAAGCCCTTTTATTCTTGTTTTACAAAACTACCCTAAAATTTCACACCTTATGCAATTTAGTTCCTAAATCCGAAACTTTTAATTTAATTACATTTAACCCCAAATCATGCTAGCCGAATTTCTTATAGTCCCTATACAGCCCATATTTTTCACACTTTCATAAAAATTTTATATAATTTTACTATTTTAACATCTTAGTCCTTAAACATTAAAATCACTAAAACTCACTTTACAAAATAATCATATTTCACTATCAAGCTTACAAATTCATCACCAAATTTCAAAAACACTAAAAATTTATCAATGACATAACTCAAAATATTTAAAATTTTACGAATTAATCCCCAAATTAGCTAGATTTAGCTACAACGATCTCAAAAACATAAAAATCATTAAAAATGATTTGAAAAATACTTACTTGCACACCAACAAAGCCTGACCGAATCTTTTATGTTCTTCAACAATGGTTTTCGGTTCTAAATAAAGAAAATGATGAAGATGATGATAATGGACTTTTTGTTTTATTCCTTTACTAATATTTTAACATATATAATATTTTAATTAAAACATTGTAAACACATTATATTTCATATTTTTCCACCCACTAACCGACCATTATAATAATTAAAGGATATTCTCATTTTAAAACCTTCATTTCATACTTTTATAACCATTTAGTACGAATAAACTTATAATGATTAATTTTTATAGCTTTTATGATTTAGTCATTTTACTTAACTAGCTAAACCTTAGAATTTTCTAACCAAATTTTAATATGACACTGTAATAACCATATAAATATTTAAAAAAATAAAATATTTACTCACTAGTCGGAATTGTGGTCTCGAAACCATTGTTTCTGACACCATTAAAAATGTGTTGTTACAGATGAAATCCAGGTTAGTTGGTTTAAATTATGTACGACTAAACCCTAAGAAGTGGCGCCCCTAGGAAGTAATTTAATTAGGATAAATAAGATCGAGAGATAAGTTCACTGAGCTCCTCATAATTTATCTCGGTTAAGAAAGTGAGGCCAAGAGGTAAGCTTGTATTGGTCAATTAGTTAACTATTTAGAGGTCGAGAGGTAATAACTAGTTAATTAATAGCTAACTCAATAAAACTCGAGTTTTGAAGTTAATTAGGATCACTGAAGTGAGTTAAGCTCTTGCTTGTTTTATGGGATTATTTTTTATTTTTTAATTGGTTGATTTTTAGTTTCATTAGATTAATTTATATTAATTTGATTTTTCGTAATATAATTTTAAATTGGTACTATTTATACTTATTAGTGTAGAGAAATAATTTTGGTTTAATTCAACCTCCCTTGGGTACGATCACCGAAATATTTCTCAGAGTGTTTCGTTGTAACATTCTTCTATATTATAATTTGACCTGTATACTTGCAGATACCATTGTTTAATTAATTATCTATTTTGCTGCAGTATTTTCAATTTGGCACATCTGGCAGCGATCAAGTTATTGATGCTGCTGCCAAGGAGGCTTCAAAATTAGACTTGAATTTTATTTTCTACACTTGATAGGATAAACAGATAAATTTAGAATTATAGATACAAATTTTTTTATTTCTTTATGTGATTTTTAATTTATTTTAACTTCTTTTGGATTCAGTGTATGACTCAGAGTAGAACTCTTCCCATCAAGCCAGATCTTAAACCGGAGAGAATTTTAAGGTGAGCCCATCAGCAAATGAAAAACAATCCATCCGATCAGCAGATGAAAAACAATCCATCTGAAGTGGCTGACTTGCCGCGAGGAAACTCATTGTTCAAAGAGAACACCCAATTGCTTGCACTAGTACGAAGGGAGCCACTGATTGCTCAACCAGAGATGACATTGCGGGAGTACGCACTGCCCACTTTAGACGTTGTCTGATTTAGTATCGAAAGACCTGAGATTAACGAAAAAAAAAATTTGAAATCAAGATGGCTACCATCCAAATGAAAAATTTGCAATTTCGGGGTAACATGACGGAAGACTCGAACCAGCATGGATTCCTACAACTGTACGACACATTTAAATACAACGGAGTGTGTAACCTCTCAAACCTGGCCTAGACGTTATGGCTGAATCGTAAAAGTCACATTAGTTACCTAGGTGACAAAGCTACTCTACCATTCGTCAAAAACCTTAAAAATTCTATCTTTTATGAAAAATCGCGGTTTACCTTTGTTATTTTGGGAAAACGTTCATTGAGTAAATCAACCATTCTTAGGTCATGTTATTAGCATTAGCGTGGTTTAGAAAACACATTGCTCATCATTGCTCTTATAAAGTCTTATTATATTTGGTTACGACAGAAAACTTAATTAATAACCGATTAATCATTATGCCAAGTAACATGCTGTAACCTCCCAAACCCAGCGTAAATATTATGGCCGAATCGTGAAGGTCACCTGGGACACCCAAACAACGAATCCACCTTATCATTGGTTGAAAATCTCAAATGCTCTATCTTTTAGATAAAACGGTGGTTGCCTTTGTTATTTTGGACAATGTTCTTTAAATAGTTCAAATTTTATTAAGTCAAATTAATAATATTGGCGTGGTTTTATGAAAAACATGTTGCTCGTCATTGCTTTTGAAAAACCTTATTAAATCTAGTTGCAACAGAAAACCGATTAAAGAACAAATTATTTATTAAGCTGAGTAACATGCTCAGTCCACTTTCAGAATATGCTTATAAATAAATTTAAAGTATGAAGTTATGCATGCATGGAAATCCCCAAAACATAAATAAACTCAAACCACAGTTCAAATAATTTTACAGTCCAAAAAGCAAATTAATTTAGGGAACTTCAAATAAAGTAAAATAGAAACTAAGTCAGAAGTCCGTCGTACGTCCGCATGCCATGTCCAATTCTAGTCTGGTTCAATACCCGAGAGGTTTGAAGTAATGCAATGAGCTAACTAACTTAGTGTGAGTCTAATCAATAAGCACATTCAAAAATCATTTAAGATCAATCACACAAAACATCCATGTAACATAATCATAACAACCATATCAACATTAGAATGAGTTATGGACATATCATAATGCAAAAATGAATTCCTACCCCAACCATCCATTACACACCACGAGTTCTTTAAATCTCATCTGCCAAACTCCAAACAATGCGAGCAAAGCTTGAGAGAGAGAGAGACCAAATTATACAATGTGTAAATATTGAGAGTTATTTTATTGGAACCAATACTAAATTGACACAATACATTAGTAAAAAAAAATTCAATAGCTGAGTGATTAAAAAAGAAAAATTCGAATAATTGGGTGATTATTTTGTAATCTTTCATAATTGAATGACCAAAAAAAATTTACTAGTAGTTGAGTGACTACCAATGTAATTTACCCTAATTTTTTTTGTACTTGCCCTACCGATATTCCTTTAAGCTCTTTTAGTATTGATGATTTTCATCCCAAACTTTAATTTCAAACCAAAAGCAATGATAAAACAAGTAGTTTTCAAACCAAATCATATTGGGATTTTAACTCAAAGGCAAAAAGACAAAATTTTTAGCTTTTATAAAAATGTTTTTGGTTAAAATTACTTTCTCATCTTGTTAAAAAAAGTCTCAACATATCTTTTACTTCATGTCTAAAATTATCATTTTATTTTTTTTCAACAGGATTTGTTAAAAGTATTTATCCATTATATTTTTCAACCGCAATAGTAAACTTACCCTTAATCAAATTGATGAGATTTGAGGGTAATTTAAAATAAATTTTCTTGCAATAGATCTAATTATTTTTTTCCCTTTACCCTGCATGTAGCACTATCTTCTCTCGTTCGTTTTCTTTTTAGTCCATTTTTCTCATTATAAACGAGAATAGTAAATTCCACCTGCATGTAAGGATGAACATTCAAGCAATTCGATTGGTTCTGCTCTAAAAAGTCAAAAACCGAACAGATTAGGAGAATGGATGGAATGTTCAATCTAATCCGGTGTAAACTACTCATGACTGTATCATCAATGGACTTGAACATTCGCGATGCCGATGGCATGACACCATTAGATCTCAAAATCAGCAACCTCTGAAATTTTGATCGAAGAACTAATTGCAGGCATCTGATGGGATGTCCAACTGTCCGGACAATATGGCTACAACTTCCGTTGTTTCCCATCTAAAAAGAGCAGTGCACTGGAACTTCATTTGGAGTTCCTAATGCAGAGATATTCTAATACGCAAACTTAAGTCAATACGAAGCTTGGTGAACCAGTTATTCAGTTTCGGAGCACAACACCCAGCCATGTCGCGCTCTTAGTTGTTTGATGCACTGCAGTTTCAAGTAGGAATTTCGGTATCCTATGAGCTTCCTACTCTTATTTCTACAGTCCAATTTTCAGTGGTTGAGTGCGTAAAGTATTTGAATGACTTCAAGGGTTACATTCAGAAAGAGAGAGATGGTTGAAGTATTTGTTAACATCCCAACTTTATATATTATATATAACTTCATGGATGAAGTTCTAACAAAATGTTCATTAACCAGGATTTTGCAAAGCCAAATGATACCCTACAAACTGTAGACTACTTAAAAAGCCCTTTTTGTTTGGTTTTACAACATGCTTAAAGTTAATGCTGCCCGAAAATAGGGAACTCTTGTTTATATATATATATATATTAAAAAAAAAAAACAGAAGCTAAAACTGTCAAACAACATCATCCACTAAACAATCTAAGTATCGCAGAATTACCAGCTAAGAGCTTAGTGGAAGGAAGAAACGTTACATGACCATTCCCCCATCAATAGTGAACACCTGCAAGACAACAATGCACAGGTTATCAGCTAAGTCAATAAAAGTTAAAAAGGAACACCACAAGATAAGACAGTTACAACAACAATAAAGCAGAGAAATCGCCATTGTAAGGCTAAGGCCTTTGTCCTAGTTGTTCTACAAAGGTCGCTCAATCCGCCTTATGAAAAAGCTGATGACTTACCAAGCAAGCAAATGCAAAGGCCAAGTCCAAGAAAAGAATGCAAGTTTGAAACATTTAGTAAGCGTGGCCAATGGTATAGCTTAGAGATAAGGCAAGACTTAGCCCTTGAACTTAGCAACTTTTCCCAATTTGGTCCTTGAACTTTTTTAGGTCCACATTAGTCCAAGAACTTGAAGCTTTTTTTCAATTTGGTCCCTAAATTTGGATTCCATGAAGGTTTGATAATGTGGCAGTCTAAGATTGTGCCCCATCAACTGAAAAATAAATACACAATCTTAAAATAATAGAAAAAATATTTAAAAAATTACATTTCTTTTAAAGTGATGACATGGTACGATCTCAAAGTGCCACATCATCACATGTTAACAGGATCCAAGTTTAAGAACCAAATTGGGAAGAGATGCCAAGTTCTAGGACTAATGTGGACCAAAAAGTTCAAGGACCAAGTTGGGAAAAGTAAGACCATATAAATGCCTACATGTAGCAAGGGAAGCAAAAACGGCAAATCTAACCAATGCAACGCTAAGCAATTAGCAAAGAATACACAGTCAAATGTTATACCTATGCAACTAAAGGCAAGCTCCAAGGTTATATTAGCCTAAGCAAGTATGCATGAAACGCCCAAAGGCAAGATCCAATACATCAACAGCAACTAATCTTTAGGCATCATTTATAGCAAGCCAATGGAGTCATGGTATCTTGCGATTTCTAGCAAAAGTTTGTCTATTACACTGGGCTAAATAGATATATAACAAAGCATAATGACAAATGAGATATATAACCTGTCCTGTTATGTAACTGGAAGCAGGGTTTAGGGCCAAAAATTCCACCAGTCCAGCAACTTCTTCTGGTTGACCATATCTTCCTGTATCAAGAATAAAAATTGTTATCACAACTGCGAACTTTGCCAAGTATTTTTACTAAAATTCAAATTTGAATCAGTAGAAACTAAAATATCACATTATTAATACAAGCTTATAGTAATAAAGTCCATGGAAGAAAGTTGTGTGAAAAATCAATAAAAATGTGACATATTTGGTACATTGCAAAATTAGTAGCAAAAAGAACTCTTGAGGCATTTCAGAAGAAAGCTAGAAAATATTCGGTAACCTTGTCAAGGCTAAAAAAGCTAACCATTTGAGAAGAACTAAAGGAAATTCACAAAGAAATTATGAACTTCGATTTTATATAGTCATCTCTCACCTAAGGGGATTGTTTCCAAGATTTTCTTCTCAATGTCCTCCCCAAGCTTGGCAGTCATATCAGATGCAATGAATCCTGGGGCAACAGCATTGACCTGGAAGAATATTTTTATATAACAATATCAGAGCAAACATAGCCAGCATGTAAGGACAGCACCCTTAGTGTTTCTTTTCCTCATGTTTCATAATACATTAATAACTGAATGGTCTAGATATTAACTTTTTTTTCATCTTTCTTTAACTTATCCCACAATGCATATTCTAATTTTTTTTTTTTTTCCTCTTAAGCAAAAGGAGAAATATTGGACAAGAGAAGAGTTGGGGTATCAACGTACTTCCAAAATGCAAAAGCAAGGATCTTATTGCTGGAAGAAAATTTTAGAAAACTTACGTTAATGTTTCTGCTGGCATATTCCTTTGCAACAGTCTTTGTAAAGCCAATGACGCCTGCTTTAGCAGCACTGTAGTTGGCTTGCCCAACGTTGCCAACCAAGCCAACAACTGATGCAATATTAATTATTTTTCCCTGAAATTATAACATATGTTTAGACATGGTTCATTGTCTAAAACACAACCTTGATGCATGTTTAAAAAAATCTTCTTTTGCTTTATTTCTGACACTACAAAAGAAAGGGTATCAACAAGAAAGATGCAACTTTGAAGCTATGGCATGTAAAAATACTGAGGCTTAGGTTTAAAGGCTGTAGTTCAATCAGTTTATTTGCAGGTAGAAAGTTCTACTCCAAACAAATAGAGTAAGCAAGTATACCACTCGTGAGTCCATGACCTTCGAATCAGAAATATCCTATTACCTTCTTCTTTTTCATCATGATTTTTGCTGCTGCCTGCAAAAGAGAAAAGTAACTCAATCTAAAAAATTTACAAGCATCCACTAGAATAATCAGTCAGAAGTCTTAGCATTCAAACCTGTGTACAAAGAAACACTCCTGTAAGGTTCAGATCAATAACCTCCTGCCACTGTGATTTCTTCATTCTCATCAACAAAGTATCCCGCGTAATTCCTGAAGCCATTCACACCAGATTAGGGGACTAGATTGAAATCAACAATTGAATAACTAATGAGAAAATAAAGGGTTTCCAATAAACCTGCATTGTTTATTAATATATCAACAGTTCCCCACGTATCAACAGCCTGCAGATACAAAGTAACGAAACACAATCTACCAGTAAATTATAAACTGTGAAATGATAGGGAACATTACTCACAGTTTTTATCATTGCATCCACATCAGCTTCTTTTGAAACATCTCCACCAAAAGTAAGAGCCTGACTACCATATGACTCAATCTACAAAACAGTCACATGACATCTTAACATTAGTCATTTCATCCATGCAATATAGTTTAACCACTGCCTAAAGACCATTTCAGAAAACTGAAGAAAATGCACTATAATAAAAAGTTTTAAAGCAAGATTTAAGTAGAAGCCAAGATAACAAAAGGTCAAGTATAAAATGTCAATTGTTATATCAGGGAAAAAAAATTCATATTTGTGTAGTACACAAGGAGTCCTAGAATTAGATTTTAGCTTTAGGCAGCCTACTAACTCTCATCTACTACTGAAACGAAAGAATCTATTCTAGCAAACCTCAGAAGGTTGCAAATTTGAATTCTTATTTATCACACAAGAGAAAATTATACAACAAAGTTTGTGAAAAAAGAAGGAAAATCCCACTCAAATGTTCGTATAAATTTCTAAGGGCATATTGATCACCTCTTTTGAAACATACTCAGCCTCCTTTGATGATCTAGCATAATTTACTAGGACCTGTGACACATAAAGGCATCAAAAACAGTCATTTCAATAAAAAAATGGTAAACACAAAATATTGCTTTTGCTGTTAAAAGACTTGTTCTTAAAGTACTTGAAGGACACTTGAGATGCAATTATTATCAGCAAAGAAGAATAGAGGCTTAAGCATGTAGTGCATAATGAACCATAAGTACCACCCCATTACTTAATGGTTAAAGTTTAAACATATTTGACCATAAACTTAATCTAGATTATGGTTCTCATAAGCACAGCACTATTAACTATTCATGAGATTGATAAACCAATTCCATATTCAAGAGATAGACCTAGATGCAAACCCGATGCAAATTAAAGTTTATTGTTAATATTATAATCAAGCCCACATCATATAACGAAGTTATTCTACAATTTGTAGATTTACTCAAGACTTCAGTCTATGTAAATTACATTCTATGGCATTATCTCAAAATTTTGGCCAATGACTAATGACATAAGACAAATCTTTTTTTCCTTGGAAAAGGTAGATACTAACAAGGAAGACCCACTAACCTTGCAACCCGCTTTTCCTAAGGCCAGTGCAACAGCTTTACCAATTCCTCTAGAAGCTCCAGTAATTATGGCTACAGGAGCTTCCAATTTTTGAGCTGATTCAGGGCTAGCTTGCTCGACAGTGGCGACCTGCGCTCTTACACCTGGAACATGAAAAATAAAGTCAAAAGCCAAATTTCTTAGTAGTTTATAACATTGGTGGGTAACCAATTGCACATTCTCTGGAAAAATCAAACTTGAATAGTATATAAGAAATTATTATTTCATTATAATTTTAATTTTGAAATAATTAAAATTCGAAATTTATAATTGTTACTGATTAGTTATCTTGTAAAGACACAACTCTTATATAGTAAAAGTTGTAAGTTTTACATGTAAAAATGGTCTTGTAAAACAACTTGACTCTTATATAAATCTATCTTATTGAAAGATACATCTGTATATTATCCATATAAAGGATTTTTCTGTATAATCATTTACACTAATTTTTCTTGGAGTGTTCAGCTTTTTTGTATCTTGAAAACATATTAAAGCCTAATGAAAAATGTTCTATGTGCCCCAAAATTATCTTACTTTCTTGACATTATTTTCTTTTTCTAGATACATTCTCTAGTTTTTCTAACAGCCTTAAGCCTTTAATAAGATATAAGAAAAAATGGATCTGGGTAGCATTCGAATAATGATATGGTTACTTCTCACCAAACAAGAAGATTAAAATAGTTTTGATTTAAGTACCAGATAAATTTCATGTTCTTGACTGAGAACATGATTGATGTTTTACAGTTGTGGCATATTTATAAACATTTTTATAAGAATTGTGATTAAGAAAAGTAGTTTCCTATTGATATGCTAAATTCTCTTCGAAAATTGTTATGCAATTTACCTTTAAAATGTTTGAACAATGTTGTAATCTATGGTTTTGACGAAAATTACCTTATTTTCTTTTCCTGCTTTTAATAACAATTGAAACGTTAATCACTAATTTGCTAAAAATACTTTGTGAAGCAATTTCTACAACACAAAAGCCATAATCCATAATGATATTTAATGAAATTAAGTGCATGCATGCGGTTTATGTTAAGACTATTATTTTAATCCATGATAAACACTATTTTTTTTTTTTTGTTAGAAAAGGCTGAATCAATATGAGGCTGAATACCAAGAATCATGAAATAAAAAACGCTCAGTTTAGAATATTAAGTTATAAGATCTATATCATGAGAAATTGGCATGCTAAATATATGTTTATGTGAAAAGGCTACAAAATAAACAATAAACATTCCACTCGTGTATTGTTAGTAATTTATAATTGGTAGACAACTATTCTTAGAAAAAGCTTATATAATGCAATTATTTTTATTATAATTTTAATTCAGAAATAATTAAATTTTAGGAAGTTGTCTCTGCTTAGGGTCTTTTTCTATCTAGTAACAATGTTTCACATTCTTCAAAACCAATCTTACTTTTATAATATTATTTTAATTTTCTTGTTTCCTTCTCTAACTTTTCTGACAAATTTAACAAAATATTTCTTATTTGTTAAATTTGTGAAACAGCAAATTCAACTAGCTTCAACGATAAATTTTACTATAAGTATCCCTGGCTCCTAAAATGTGGAGCTTTTCTGTTAAATAAGTAGAAACACGCCCACAAATATGAAAACGAATGCTTAAAAGCAAAAGAAAACAAATACCCCTCGATCTGCAACGGAGTCCAATGCATGGACGAGTCCGAATCGATCCTGTTCCACCAGAAACCGGAGAGCATTGCCGAATCTGAACAAATCTGCAGTTGCTGTAATCTCCAAACTTCACGGCGGAGTTCAGGGCAACGACATTGGATCCGGCAACAGCAACCATCGGAATCGAAGCTCGGTGGAATCCGCGAAGAGCGAAAAGAGAATAAGAACGAGAAGCAAAAAGAGTAGCCAGAAATGAAGACTATGATACTTTTATATTAAGCCAAATGACGAACGGAGATTGCTGATGGGCGTGCGGTTTTGGTTTGGGAACTTGGCGATTCCTACCAAGTGAGTTCGAACAGTTGAGGATTAGCTTTCATGATTTGTTAAGTAATGGGTCTTGTTTACGTGATAATTACAATGCAAACCAACCCGTTTTAACGGGTAGTGTCTGTTGGGTGGCAATGCAGTAAATAACGGTGTTCCGCTTCCTATAATGTAAGCAAATCTGATAGTTAATTAGATGAAAATTAGGTTAATCAGCTCAACCGTATGCAAGCAGCGAAGGCCCACCAGTGGTCTGAGAAAGGACAGCTTCGGTTATTTTATGGGTAAACTATAAAAGTGTTATGTATAATTTAAATTATTTTTTTATTATTAGACTTTTTTTTCTTACGAAATAGTTATTAATGTTATTAATTTGTAATATTTTGATAGTTGTGTTATCATTTTTTTCTTATTCTTTCCTTTCTTATCATTTTTCCTTCATTCTCTTCTCTTATAACAAGCCCTAGTCCTTGCTGGCTGTAACAGCCCAATTTTGAGTCTGATCAGAACGAGTAGTTTTGGGATTACCTAACCAAGTCAAAATATTTATTTTATTCTTCTATTAGTATTTTCAGCATGATAGTATTACAGTATAAAAGTTTCATAAAGAAATTTTATCGATTAAATAATTAATTCGGTAAAAAAGACTAAATCGGGTAAAGCGATAATTATGAGTTCTATTGCATAAATGGCTTAAATGACATTGGTTGTCTTAGTGGGAGTCCTTGCATGGCAATTATACCATTGCCTTTTTGAATGGACGGTAGTGGGCTTAAGTTTGCATAGCTTTATGTTTTATTAATAAGGTTAAATTTGTAAATTGGTTAATATATGTTATATTAGTAAAATAAAATAGAAAAATGTCTTTATTTTCTTCATGCATGGCCGATTATAAGAAAGAAAAGAATTCTTCTTCACATTTTTAAGGTTCGGCTATATTGATGCTTGATTAAGGTATGTATTGAGCTCGATTTTTGATAATTTTTATATTTTTTAGATCGTTGCTTAGTAATCTACAAAGCCCATGCCCTAATTTCTGAATTTGGTGATGTTTTTAAAATGTGCCATTGTTGAATACTTATGTATTTTTATGTTTCTTGATAAATTATTGATGGTTGTTTATATATATACAAGTTTTATAAAGTGATTTTTGACAAAATTGAGTATTTGGGATTAAATTGAAAAAGATAGAATTTTTGTGGCTAGAAATGTGAATAAAATAAAAATATGGGCTATTTTGATGCTATAGAAAATTCGGTTATGAATGGGTATATGAAAATTTTGTGTAATTTTGCATATTTATGTATTATGGACTAAAGTGTTAAAATGTAATAGTATAAGGGTTATTTTATAAATAGGTCAAATTACATGTTTATTGATTAAATTGAATGTGTTGGTGATTAAATGGGTTGAATTTGAATTAATATAGATCAAGAGAAACAATTATCGGAATTAGATCAAGGAAAACGGAAAGTAGATGAATAGTCGACAAATTACGAGATATGTGTAATTATTTAAATTGAATATATATATGCATAATGAATAATTTACTAGAATTATCGGCTTTATGAATATGTTGCTGCCACTGAATTATATGATTAATTGATTCAAAAATTATATATTACAAGTATCTGAATACAAGTTTCCTGATACATGATTATATGAATAAATATATTATATGGTACAAGAACTATATGAGTAAATGAGATATGGGATGAATTGGTACTTGAATAAAAAAAATGTTATAGATGTTATATATGTACGGGAATTCGACTGGATAATAAACATGGCTTATGCAAACTGAGCATTTGAATATATATGTTTTAATTGAATTGAAAATATATGAATTGAGAAATTGTTATATTAAATATCGTTAATTTTGAATTTAAATTAGTTTAATATGTTGTTTTGAATTTTATAGAGTTATAATTGAGGTAGTTGAATATGATTATGCATGGAAATAATATATTTGAGTTTAATTCGACTGAGTTACGACATTTGAAAGTCTGTATGAACTTTATGGAATAGCTAGAATTTTTAATATATGAATTGTAACACCCCAAACCCGGCCTAAAAGTTAGGCCCGAATCCGAGAATGTCACATCAAATGCATAATTCAAAACGATTTTGCTAAGTTAAAATTTAAGGCCTAAAAGCCCAAAATTCTTGAATCTTGTTAAGAAATGATAAAAGCCCATTTAATTAATTTAAATATTCCGAAAACCATGTTTAAACAAAAGAAATTTACTCAGGTTTAATAATTAAGTAAATAGTGGAAACAACAAAACTCAAAATCCAAAGTCAAAACGGAGTACAAGGCTTTATCATCCTATGAAAATAAAGCAATTAAAATCATGTCCTTTGAAACAAATAAATAAAATTCCTAAATATCTTGTAGTGTGGCCATCTCCGAGTCCTCTCCCATGTCGAGCCGTTTACTGAGGATCACCTAAAATATTTAATAAAAAGGGTGTGAGTTTCGAAACTCAGTGTGTACGACCCTTGGCAATCAAATCAACATACAAATATTACATTGGGCCTAAGCCCTATCAAAATCAGTGGTCTTGGGCCTTAGCCCACAATGACTTCATACCACATCAGAGTCACATGAATGCAATGCACCCATCCCAAATCCAATCCTACACACCATTTCCCTTCCAACCCTACACACCTGTGGGGATATAAATATCAACCTACCCATCCCTACACTCCAAAGGTCGCACCAACAGCGGCACTACTCAAGCGTTGCAGCAAAGCTACTACAATGGGCTTAAAGCCACCAGTGGATCCATGGTCGTCAAGGACTATGCGATCCTCAAATCTTCCTCCGTATCATCAAAACTCACCCATATGCATCCTACTCAGAATGTCATATGAATGCAACATGCACATGAGTAACATCCACAAAACTCATACTCATCACATAGGGGTATTTTCGTCATTTCACAACCCAAGGGTATTTACGTAAATCTACTCTACAGGGGTATTTAGGTAATTTTGCAAAATAGAGGTACTTTGGAAATTTTGTAAATCAGGGATATTTTGGTAATTCTGCAAATCAATGGTATTCTGGTAATTTCATAATTTGGGGCTATTTTAGTGATTTTACAAATCTAAAGATGTTTTGGTAATTTTCAAACTAAGGGTATTTTGGTTATTTTCAATCAGGGGTATTTTAGTAATTTTACAAATCTAGGGGTATTTGGTCCCTCTCGGGTTTTAGTTATGAACTTTGGCCCATTAACAAGTCGCTACGACTAAAGTGAACAGACACTATGCACCAGGTAGGATTCTAGAGAAGAGGAGGTGGGCCGCTAGGGCCGCTTAAGTACCAAGCTCTCCCTAGATCCAATCTTAGACATACATATGCCCGTTACCACACTCTAACCTAGCGACTTGTCCACGGACATGTTTAATTATTAAAAAGTCTTATGCGGTTTAAGAGTTGTTCAGTACTAAGCCTAAAGTCCATAAAACCCTAACATACTTGTCAACGTCCCCATAAAGCCCATCAAGCCCATTTCACGTTCATATAACGCATTAAGCCCAAATCACATCCTTATGGCCCATTTGGCACAGATCTCATTCATATGGCATATTAGGCCCAAAACAATTCCAGATCATGTAACATGCATGACTAACCCAATTCATATAACCAAATCAATCAATTTTATCAAACTTAGCCTCAGGGCCCACGGGCCTATTTAGCCACTTTCGGCTTTTCGGCTTTTCGACATTGCCGATTTCGTGTGTGCATAGTATTTGTACACACCTGGTTACTACGTGTGCTTTAAACCCCTTAATCACGAACCTACAATAGTCACCACTTAACGATTAATATTGACTTAATACACACTTTATCAAAAATCGAAACCTCACCGTAACCTTACCGTGTGCCACACGTTCTAGTAGCCCTTCCTTAGCTACTATTCGCGAATATCCCTAGATCTGCACCCAAACATATATCATCAAAATCGAGTGACTCATTTTTCACATAAGTCACCCCTATAAGCCATACCTACATTCGGCCATCCATTAATCCATAACTGAGACGAGTACACTTACCACTTTGCTAACGATCCTTACCACGCTTGCGATCTCTGAACCCTACCCTTGTTAATATCAGGTTAACGACGATGAGAAGTTAGATAGCCCTTCGGCTTTTACCGAACATACTAAAGGAAAAATTGACTAAGTACTTACCAATAGGGACAATTCGGCTTTTGAGACTAGTATCGTGACAGGGACAATTCGGCACCAATAGGGAGAAGAAGAGGAGAAGTGATCGGCTAGAACTAAAGGTGGACAAGAGAAGGAATTTAAGAAGAGAAGGTATGGAGAATTCGGCTAGAGAGGAAACCAAAATTTCGGCAAAGGAATGATGGGGGTTTTTTTCCAGCAATTGGAAGAATTCAGCTAAGGGGGAGAAAAAATAAAATTCCAAGAACCTCACAAAAGGATTCGACACCTCCTTTTATAGCCAATAGCCGAATCCTACCTTCCCCCACAGTTCAATTCTGCACCAACTCTTCCCACCTCTCATCTCCTAATTTTTCTCCATGATATCTCCCTTATCTCATCCAAAATTACCTCCTTTATCAGCTCACAAGACCAATTCAAACACTTCAACAAAAGAGTCCAAATTCCACACAATCTAACCGTCCACTAAGCAAAATAAACACTCCAAAAACACCTTACCACTACTCGAACCTTGGACCTCTTCACTCCACCTTGTAGCTCCCCAAGTGACGCCACCTTGCCACTGGACCACAAGTCCATTTGTGTCCTACTTTCCCCTTAATCTGCTTAAGAGGCCTAATGCCTGAGACTAGGGTCCACTAAAGCAAGAAAAATAAATTTTTCCCTATAGTCTTCCCTATCTCTAAGGCTTCAAATAATCCCGATAATACCTTAAAATTAATATTCTAAGTGCTACTCCTACATACCAACCTCAGTGCACGAAAATTTAGAGCTTCGGGATTTTTTGGGCGTTACAACCCAATAGGCCCAAATCTACTGAGCCCAAATTTGGGGCGTTACATAAATTATGTATAAGATGACTTTATAACAGTGATATTTGGGCTTTAAGCCTAGCAAGCCTTGCGCTGGTGAATTAAATCAAGCTTTGTGCCTAGTAGGCTTTATGCCGGTGTATTAAATCAGGCTTTGAGCCTAGCAGGCCTTGTGCCGGTGTGTGATACAGGCTTGTGCCTAGCAGGCTTATGCCGGTGAATTATTATAAGCTTTATGCCTAGCAGACTTTATGCCGATATGGCATCGATATGTGATTGCATGTAAGACCACGTCTGGGACGTTGGCATTGTATGATATGTGTGATTATCCATGTATCCTGTCCAATTCCGAATGGATCAACGGGTAATTTACCAATTTGTAATATATAAAGTAAATGTTAATAGAGATATAAGAAGTACATGATATACGTTACATAATTTATATGAGATTACATGCTAAATGAAATATAAGTTACATGGATTATATGTTACAATTATATGTGTACATGATACATAATACTTGGTATACATGATTTATATGTTACAGGAATTACATGATTTATACGAATACATGCTATACTAATTACATGAATTACATGGATATTATATTGCTACAAGAGTTATATGATTTACATGAATATATGTTATATAGGTTACATGATTTACATGAATTGACTGCTACACGAGTAGATGAATTATAAAGATGATGTGTTACATGAATTATATAAGTTACAATATGAAATCTTATATGAGATATTTGATGGGTACAAATGAAATGAGAGATGAATTGGATATTAAATAGACATTATAAGTTTTGGTTTCTTCCTTGTGAATGGATGAACTATTGTTCTTACTAATGAATTGATGTTATACGGTATAATTCTGCTATCGGTTATATGAATGTGTTACAGGTCATTTGAATGGAAATAAATTGATATGAATATTATGTGAATTTAAATGCTTATTGTTTTTACTCATGATGTTTTGATGAAATATGAACAGGTAATATTTATATGGTATAAGTATAGATGGCTACCAAGTATATGGCTCTTAATGAGCAAGATACTGAGTATTCAATGATAGTTTCATTGATTTGACTGAAAAGATGACGATGTGAAAATAGAAATGAGGATACGAATCAGTATAGGTATATGTGTAATACTCGACAAGTAAGTGACATTGATAAATTCATCTGATACGTGAGTAAATGTGATAAATTACACATTAATTACATGACTATTAAGGAAATAAATATTGAATTAAATAAGGCTGGTTCAAAAGCAATCAAATTGCTTAAAATGACAAGCTAATTGTTAAATCTTTTATATAGTGTTGTTAATTATACGAGCTTACTAAGCTTATTAGCTTACTCTGTTTATTCTCTCTATTTTACAGTGATTCAAATGCTCGCTCGGGTTGGAAGTCATCGAAGATTTCATCACACTATCTAGGGGATAA
This sequence comes from Gossypium bickii, assembly GCA_025503065.1. Classification (NCBI taxonomy): domain Eukaryota; kingdom Viridiplantae; phylum Streptophyta; class Magnoliopsida; order Malvales; family Malvaceae; genus Gossypium; species Gossypium bickii. The sequence continues at coordinate 96,209,591 of CP106716.1, forward strand.
TTGGTATTTCTAAACTCTTTGATGTGGGATAATATGGCATGTATAGGCTAGTTAATAAGTTGAATTATATGGTCACTTGTGTATATGAATGAGATATGATCTGTTGTATTTTGATCAAGCTATGTGATATGGCTTGAGTGAAAATGGTTGATTTGATATAGAAGTATTATATGATGTATTCATCTTGTGATAGTTTTGCTAATTGGCATTTTGGTATAGATGATACATATACTTGAACATGTTATGCAAATGATGCTTGTAGGTACATGTCATAAGAGCTGTGAAAATGGCTTAAACCAAGCCTGTTTTGTGCCACACGGTCAGAGCACACGAGCGTGTGACTTGACTGTGTGACCCTATTTCGTAAGTTTTCCTATATCTTTTATATGTTATTAAATTATTCCCCGTTGTGTAATTAGAATTTTATATGCTCATTTTAAGCATGCTATGAATATGAATGCTTGATATTATTGAATTGAGATGATGTTTGATAAAAGTTAAAATTTTACTGTTCCAATTTGTGTTACAAGTCCGGTAATGCCCCTTACCTATTCCGGCGATGGTTACGGGATAGGGGTGTTACACTTGCTCTAATGTCATCATCACTGGCCAAATCCACAACCAATTGAAAGCTCTCATTATCTCTTTTTCATTTGCATGTTAGGATTCTCTTGAAATCAACTCTCTATCACCCAAAATCAAAGTTTGAATCCTAATCTTTCTCTCATTCGATATCCAATCTCCATTGTCCGGTCGAATTAGTTTTGTGATATATGCTTTTCCTCATTGGTCACACCCTTTTGACAGTTGTGATTAGCAAGAATACTATTGGAGCCCTGAGAACCTAAAAGTCGAAATAGGGAGTCTTCTCTCTATTTTCTTTTCTTTTTTCTCTCTTTTTCGAATTTTGTTTCTTTAACCCTTTTTCATGCAAGTTTTGTTTGGCTTCAAGATAAGGATACTTCTTCCTATTTTTCCCTTTTATTTTTTTTGTTGGGTTCACTCCATCCTATTTCCACATAGCTTTGCTTCTATGAAGAAAGCTACAATGGGGTTATAACTCTTCAATAGGTGTTGAAGTTGTCGAACGACTTATGGATTCCCCAGCTCGCAGATGTTGCAACTTGTGATCTACATTGGTTTCAGCTAGTCTTCTGACTAGCCCAGCCAATTTCTCATCCCTATAGGTCCCTAATGAATCCATAAACTTAGAAACATTAGAAACATTCACATCTATCCTCGAGCTCTTTTTGCCATTTATTAGGTCCATTGGACTTTCCTCATATTCCACGCCCATGTCATCCTCATCTTCAACCATAATCGACGGGGTCTTACCCGATCTTTCTTGTCATTAAATCAATGCTTGCCTTATTGACAAAATTTGAATTAAGGAAAGAATCTTGAAAATTCTTCATATTTTCATCACTATCCTTACAAATGAGGGAAAATCAAATCGCTTTCCTCTCTTAGCCAACAACTGGTTGGTGAAACCGCCATCGAGGTGCCACTTTGAGGGAAGCATCCCATCCCATCACAAGTTTCATCGTTCCCTGAGTGATCTGAACTAGACAAAAACTATCTTCATGGCTAAGTCAACAGCATAGAAAACATAGTAAGGAGAGTCTCCTTTACTTGAACTTTGCATAAACATGATTCTCTTGGCCAAAGGCAATCTCATTCTTTCGCTATAATAGGTTGTGGATATCAATGCAAACCCAAACTCTCATGTAGTGTTGGAAACCTCTGTAAATGGCCTTTGCATTGTAATCAACAAATGATCCAATAAAATTTCCAAATCATTTCGCCATGGACTCAAACATTAGGCCATGGGGAAGATCATAGATCTAAACCCAATGGTCAATGAAAAAAATGGAACCTAAAAAAGGTCTTCACCTGGCATCATTCGATGGAATACAAACAAGTGGTTGCTGAATGTCCAATGACCACAATGTCCCACCCTTTTAATGTCAACTTCATAAACAAATTAGAACAAAAAATCACTTTTCTCCAAAATCTAAAATTGCTACTCCTCCAATCGGATGCCAAAAATTTGCTAAAGTATTTCGCATGGATTGAAAATGTATAACACTTGATGTGAGAAAAGAACCCACCAAACATAGATCGTAATAAGAAATAACTGCCTCATCGCCCTAATTAACTTCCCATGCGTCATCCTTCTTGTCATCAATCACTAGTCCCGCCAACTCCTCCTTTACTTCCGCCACAGTAACTCACAGATCCAATAAACGAATAAAATCAATGAAAAACATCAAAGAGAGAATAATAACAATAAAATAAATGGAACATGAAGAAAAAAAAAACAAGAGAAATCGTGTCACAAAAGCAAAAGCAGACAAAAACATGTCATAATAGCATAACCAATTGTGTATTAATTTAATTATTAGTGAATATATTTAAAATGGAGTTGGTTTAATTGGACTTAAAGGTCAGATGATTTTGTTTAGAATATACATCTAATGTTTTTCATATAACTTTTTTGAGGACAAATATTTTTCATAAATTAGTTTAAGGTTTAGGGGTAGCTTAAAATATATAATTATATATAAATATAAATAATAAAAATGGAAGAAAACAAGTCAATTGATTTCATTAATTATTCTTTGAGTATATAAGAATGATTTTGTATACATAATTTTTTATTCTAAAGTTTAGGACAGATCACTTAAAAGTTTTAACTTCATATTTGAATTCTAATTAATATTTTGTCAATTGATTATCAAATTTTGAATCTGGTAATTAACCAAATAAATTTGTAGAAAAAAAAGTTATCAATTAATGTTTAGAATCAATGAAATTCTTGAATTAACTTAGTGAAGTGTTGGATTAATTTAACTAGTTATTATCTATCTTTATTATATTAATTTTTTTTTTAAAATTGCCGTCTCAAGTTAATTAGACATCAAATTAATAGGAAAAATATTTAAAGAAATCATTTTTGGTAAATTAATTGTTAATATAAAAGAGATATTGGTGACATTTAATTTATACAAAAATATTATTTATTGTAACTACTAGTATTTTCAGCCTATAATAGGATTTGCTACCACTCTCATTATGTATTCAATAAATTATATTTCTCTTTGGTAAATTTTTTTTTTTTTTGTGAGATGCAAAAAGAGTTTTGAGAGTTCGAATGGTTCAACTCTTATTTGTCTTAGAAGTTTGTTCCTTTTCAAGTCTTCTGGAGTTGTAGAGTTTTCAATTTTCAAAGTCAGATTATTGACATTTCTAAAGGTCTTTCTCTTAGGAGTTTCATAGGGAAAATCGATCATTGACATTTTTAAGAGCAAGTCTTTCAAGGATTCCATAGGGCAATTTTATCCTTTAAATTTTTATTTGGTTATTACATTTTATTTTATATTATTCAAATCTGACTTTCATCTTAATTTACTCTATTTTTTCAGATTGATTAATTTGATTTGAGCTCTCCTTCATTTGGGCACAGCAATTCCATTCTTTTATTGATTAATACATCTTTAAGTCATTTTCTTCTTTTCTACTTTCCACTTTCGTTTTAGAACTTTATTTCATAAATTCAATTTTAATTTTCTTTATTTACTCATCTTAGATGGTTCCGCATCAACTCTTCTTTCATGGTTTTTTCGGAAGTTCTTGAGACAAAAGTTGTTACCAATCATGTGTCTGGAACATTCATTGTCAAGTACCATACATGATTAGCAGTTGCCTTCAAAGTTGATGCGCAACAAAATAACATTTCTAATCTTTTCTCCTCTAGACTAGCTTTTGCTTCTGTCCTTTGGCAGTCTTTTCTTGAGTTGCAGTTGGAGCAACAACTAGGCACTTCTTTCTTAAATCTTTTAGAAGCTTGAAACACCTTGTCTCAATATGACTTGTCACACCACAATAATAGAAAATGATCTTGTGATTATACTTTGTACGCCTCTCTGTATGGATAATTTCAGCTTTCTTAGAGCTTTCAAGATGATCAGCAGCTCTTTCGGCCTTGACAAACATAGATGAATTGTTTTGTCTCATTTGCCCACATGGTCAAGTCCACCCTTACTAGGGTCTCTCTTGCTAGTTGCGAGAATTTCATCTAGCTTGTCACTGTTAGAACCAAGTTTCTTTAGTAATGAGCTAGAATGAAAGTGAACGAAAAACCGTCCCACCTTGCCTTGCTACTATCCTTACGAAAATCACCTTCGGATAAATTGTTCGCATGTGTACCCAATTGACTAATCGTGTTATAGCTCGTTTTTCAGTGGTATTAAAAACGGTGATTTCAAAATCACACTTCTGATGTTTAAGTCCGTAAATATTATTATCTAATATTAAGAGGTTAATATAAAGTTTAATTAGAGATTGGTCCTTTAATTTTGTTAATTGCATAGTTAATTAAGGTACAAGTGTAAAGATCTTTAAGTCAGTGGTGTCAAAAAATGAGATATCATGACCTCATTTCGGTAAACCTAGCCCGTAAATATTTTTATTAAATGTTTACGGAGTTATTATATAAGTGAATTAAATTTTGGATAAATAATTTTACCGAATTGGTGACTAGTTAAAGTATAAGAACTAAATCATAAAAACTATGAAAATTAATCGCTATGGATTTTTATTTGTTAAAGGACTTATTTAGCAATAAAATCAAAATTAAAATGACAATTAGACCATTATGTGAATAAGTGCACGGTTGGTGGTGTTTTATTAACGATTATTATTAAAATTTATGATTAAATTATCAGTATAATATATTAAAACATAATATCAAATTTCTTTTCTCCCCACTGATTGCTCTATAGAAACTTGAGGAAGTCATTGTTAAGGCTTCAACTATTCGGCCCTTTTGCATGATCGGGAATTGAATCAATTAGAGGATAATTGCCAAAATGAAAAATTTGCAAATTAATTGCAACACCCTCTAATCTATATCGATCGCCGGAAGGGATTACAAGATATTACCGGAACGAAATAAAACTTATGAACATTCATGCATGCACATAAGAATGTTTACGAAACCAAGCCAAAACATTTCAGGTTATACGAAAATAATCAAACATATATTTTAAATCATTACCAACTGACCGAATATAAGCACAGAAATTACATAACTTATTACTTATTATACAAGACTAAATTTACAAGCCACTTACTAAATTTGCATCAATTTATCGTGATTATTAAACATATAAGTTACTATTCATATGGTAAAATTCTAAAACTTTGGCCGAATGTATCTAAGCTTAACATAAAACATTATTCATTTAGCATAAAATCATATTTAATCATAAGACTAAAATCACTATTCATTTGGTAATTCACAAAGACTCAACCGAATGCTTTTATGAATAAATCCAACATCTACTTGATAGCAAAAATTTCACTTTATTGATCTATATAAATAGTATGCACATGTATCAATACTTAAATCAAAGTAATTTTTTTTTCTTTTTTTTATTTATTTTTTTTTGTACATAATTTGTTACTCATCTAATCATACCAATCATTACAAAATTCATATACCAGCAATTCATGCTTAATAACCGAATATCCAACTAAACACTTTATAACTATTAAATTCATTTATTCAAACATCAAAAACTAGTTTAACAACCGTACCTCTCAATTCTAAAGAAATTAATTCACCAATTCAAAATAGAACATTCATGCCATTCATTTATGCGCATACATGTACTAGTCCAACTTGTTAAACATCTCCATATCTCATTCATGTCATCCAAACAAACCATGACTCAAACTTAACAAAGGAACAAGCCATTTTCGCATGACTGTTTCCATTTTATAATTACATAGACATATTCAAAATTTAAAAAGAGTTCAAAATATTTTTCCAGCCTATACATACCATAGATCTAGTCCAAAATTAAATGCCGAAATATTAAATAGTATGATGAAGTTACTGACGATCCCCGAGCCTACAGCTTGATTCAAAAGTCTATAAAACAAAGAGACATAAAATCCAAAGTAAGCTTTTATAAGCTTAGTAAATTAAGCAAATGTGCACATATTCAAAGGTAAATGTTTAAATCGAAATAAATCATACTATAGCTACTTTTATTCTTTGATTCTCAAATTTCTAAGTTCATATGTATATACTGTTTTTTTTTTTAATAATCATTATTTGGCCGAATATCATATAACCCATAATTCTTAAGATTATTCAACTAATAAAACTAAATTGTCAATAACATGTATCTATATGAGTTTATACTCATGTTCACTAATTCAAAAATTATAACACAACACAACATCACTTGCATATATCATTTATAAGTGTCGAATAAACAAGATCTTATGTCCACCCATTCAAAAACCAATTCCATAATTCTCCATATCATCCACTTTATAGTCGAATACACATACATAATCACATTTATTCATCATGTACATCAACCATATTTTGTAACCAATAATCATGTCATTTGCTCACTTGATTTTTAAATAACTAACAAGTTGAAATATACTTGTTCACACTTTCCTTACCACATGGATATAAAACATTCTGAGTCTCAAGTTCATAAATAAGCACCGGTATAAACCTGCTAGGTATTAACCTGACAAAAATCACCGGCACAAGGCCTGTTAGGCTTATAGCCCGTTATATCACACCGGCACAATGCCTGCTAGACTTATAATCTGATAAAACTCACTAGCACCATGCCTGCTAGGCTTATAGCCCGAAATATCACAAATACGTAATTGATTTAAGGACATAAATCACATATACTAAGTCATAAGCTTTCATAAAAAAATTCATACTATCTTTCATATATCTAAACTCACTCAAAGTAATTTCTTGATCATATCAAATACAATCCCTCACTTTCGGCAATAGCAAATATAATTATATACATTTCAATTCAGCATGAATAATTTACATTTAATTAAAATTAAGAACAGCCATTTGCTTATAGACTTACCTCGGATATCGGTGAACGTAAAATCAACTATTCGGCTATTTTTGTCTTTCCCCGATCCAAATCCGACTTTCTCTTTTCTTGATCTAATTTGATATAAATTAAACTTATTTAATTAATATTCAATTAAGTTCACTCAAAAACACATGAATAAGTAATTTGCACTTACATTTTACATTTTTAGCTATTTACTCCAAAATTCACAAAACACAAAGCAAGCATAAGTTGCCCTTGCTATGCTTATGCCGAATACTCATCTCATCCATATGAGTCCATACAATTTATTTATTTTGTAATTTGATCCTTCAATTTACTATTTTTACAAATTAGCCCTAAATGCTCAAAATCATTAAAACTTCCAATACAAAATTTATTAATCTAACACATAACTTTCATTTAACATCATAAAACACCAAATTTATCAAGCTCTTATCAATAGCAACTCAAGAACATGTCACCAAATTCAAAAATTGAAACATGGGTTTTGAACATGTCATAGCAACGATCTTAAAAATATAAAAATTATCGAAGATTAAACAAAAACTAACCTTGAATTTAGCTTGCACAAGACCGAAACTTTCAAAACCTATTCTTTCTCTTTTTTTTTTTTTTTCCTAATATTCGGTCATGCATGAGAAAGATGAACATGCCTTTATTTTATTATAACATATGATATTAATGTATTACTAATTTAACCTTAACTTATAAACTTTATAAACATAAAATAAAAGGGCATAATAGACCTTGGCCGTCCACTAACTTTAAAAGTGGGTTTATTTTATTTTAAATGCTCCCATTTAAAAAGACAACCTCAATTTAGTCCTAACACATTAAACTATCAAGTTTTCACTTTCACGCGATTAAGCCCTTTTATTAAACCGGACATCCAAACGATAAAAATTTTAAACTAAAATTTAATACACACAAATTCACACATTATAAACACCAAAAATAATTTTAAAATATTTTTCTGACTCGAATTCGTAGTCCCAAAATCACCATTCCAGTTAGGATCTAAATAGGACTGTTACATTAATCCTCAATATGTTGCTTGTAGTTGTTTTTGTCTCATAAGTTCATAAGAGACTTATTTTATTAATTGATGATATATCTATATTATATTGTCTTGCTTTTAGTTGAATGGTTATGTATATAGAATGTTTGGCATAAAAAAGACTAAATTGAAATATATGAACTACATGATAAATACAAATAGTTACGCGGTTTTGAATGGATGTAAAATTGTTATACGAATGGATGATAGGTACACGGGGATGTTGTAATACCCCTTAACCCTAATCCGCCGCCGAAACAGGGTTATAAGGCATTACCGAACATAACGGACAATTTACAAATAATTCTTAAAAAAAATAACAATCATATTATAATATAATCATAAATTCATATAAATTTTAGCTAATTGACTTCATTCATTTTAAAAAAAATCAATATAACCCCTTTATAAATATTTAAACTTCCCTGCCAATTTCAAATCGCAACCAAACCAATTCCAGTATTTCAACCAATGCATTTATATACTCAAATATACTTAAATCATACTTGACATATTGACTTAACAACTTAATTAATGAAAACCCTATTATCATTTCTAATTAGCTCATAAAACTATTCAAACCATTTCAATTCAATACCAATGCCATAAACAATTTCTACCATTTCACTAATTTAATCATCAAAACACTAAATACCTTTCTTTACAACAAAATTATGTAACATACCAAAATAACCATTATAATCCCTATGTACATGCCACTTTCACTTAAAGGAAGAAAACATCACCAAGATCTTTATGCTAGAGTTGAGATCGTTCGGATGCTGGATCGGGACTTTGGACTCCTATTAACTTGCGCACGGAAAAAACCGTACGCTAAGTACTTCATACTCAGTGGTATTACCATAATTCAAATAATAATAATAATAATGGAATATAATTATCAAACATATAACTATCCAATTTCTCAAATATCAATTCATTCTTAAACTTTCATTAATTAACAATAATAATATATATATAGCTATTCTTCAATTTCATTCACATATCATATGTCTCAATTTTAATCATTACATGAATATTAAGTTCATGCCTTTCCTTTCCAATCTCAATTTCAATCCACAATTCAACTTTCTCACATTTTCAATAGTACAATCGATCAAATTCATTTAATTTTTTTCCCAATTCGGTTATTCACCCTATTAACGAACCCAGACTTTGACGGATACACGAATTCCAACCCAAACACACCAGTACGGCACATTGTGCCTAAAACGGTAAATAGTACCTGATCAGTATACGACACATAAGTGCTTGAAACGACACACGAGGTGCCTGATACGACACTCGAGGTGCCTGAAATACGACACATAAAGTGCTTGATATACGACACATAAAGTGCCTGATCGGCAAAGCCAATAAATCCTATACTCTTCCAAATCCTATGGCATGCCAATTATATCCGACTCAGCCCGACTAGTTAATAGGGTATTCCATATTACTTTTCAATTTCAATTTCATTCTCAATTTAATTACAACTCAATTCAATAAACTTTTCCATTTCAATCCACATACAATTCAATTTCAATACATATTCATCATTCAACTCAATTTTCATTCAATTCAACAAAAACACTTACCTTATAATTTACTTACCATATCATAAATTAATTTAACATTTAATGAATAAATAAATAATTTGAATTATAGTAATACTGTAATACGCCTTAACCCTAAACCGTCACCGAAACAAGGTTATGAGGCATTACCGGACATATTTAGCAAAAAAAAATGAATAAAGTCAATTAGCAAAAATTTATATGAATTTATGATTATATTATAATATGATTGTTATTTATTTAAGAATTATTTGTAAATTGTCCGATATGCCAGTAACGTAACCCTGTTTCGGCGACGGTTTAGGGTTAAGGGGTATTACATTTGTTGGCATCAGAGCTATCAAGTTTAGCCGTTTCTCGGGCTAAATCGGGCTCAGAAGTGAGTCTAGAAGTACATGCCACTATTGAGTCAAAATTGAGACAGGATTTTAGATGCTGACCTATTTGTTTGTTTTGTTCTATAGATTAAATATGTGAGATGAAAGAATAAATGATACTGATGAAGAAATGTATACCAGAGATGAAGAATCTTACAGGTTAGATGAAACTGAATCGGTAACACCTAGTATTAACCCGATAAGAAACCAACCTCCTAGAGTAGAAAGAAGAAATGATAGAGATGATTCTAATATATTAAGAGTTATTGTCGATGCTTTGCAAAGAGTAGCGGGGACTATTCCTGCTACGACTTTTGCACCAATTCAAAGACAAACCTCGATAAAAGAGTTAAGAAAATATGGTGCCACAGAATTTTTGGGTCTGAAGGAAGTTGATCCATCCACTGTATAGAATTGGATGGAATCAACTAAACAAGTTCCATAGCAATTAGAATGCATCCCTCAAGAGTGCTTGATTTGTGTATATCGTTGCTATAAAGGGAAGCTTGTCTATGGTGGGAATCAGTGGTACGACATTTACCAGAAGATCAGATAACATGGGGCCTATTTCAGAAGAAATTTCAAAAGAAATATGTTGGAGAGATGTATATTGAAGACAAGAAACAAGAGTTTTTAATGCTGCAGCAGGGTAACATGTCAGTTTTAGATTATGAGAGAGAGTACTCAAGACTCAACAGATATGCCTCCTAGTTTATTCCAACCGAAACAGATAGTTGTAAAAGATTCTTATGGGGATTGCGAGATGAGATCAAAGTACAGTTAGTATCTCACCGTATCACTGAGTTTATAGATTTGGTTGAGCGAGCCAAAATGGTAGAGTAAGTGTTAGGTCTCGACAAAAAGACTGAGAGTGTCAGACTAAATGGGAAGCGTATGGAAACTACCAACTCAAATCCGTAGCCAAAAAGATCAAAGGAATCTCAAAGTGGATGGAGATCTAGTTTTAGATCTAATAGAAGCGGTAGAAGCAAAGGGAGACAGATAACAATATCTACTAGCAGTGTGAGAGGTCCACCTTGTAGTGTAGAAATTCCAGATTGTCAGCACTGTGGAAAAAAACACAGAGGGGAACATTGGAAATTAACTAGAGGCTACTTTCGATGTGGTTCTACAGATTATTTTATTAGATATTGCCCGAAAACTGATAGTTTTGCACCAGTAACATCACAGAGATTAATACCTACAGCTAGAGGTAGGGGATCTAGCAGAAGAGATAGAGTTAAGAGAAGCAATGACATTGTTACCCAGCAATCGGAGGCTAAAGCGCCAACCAAGGCCTATATAGTTCAGACTCGAGAAGAAAGTGATGCCCACAATGTTGTAACAGGTATATTTTTACTGTATTCTGAGCCTGCTTATGCTTTAATTGATCCAGGGTCATCACATTCATATATTAATTCAGAATTGGTTGAGTTGGGAAAGTTAAAATCTGAATGTCTAGAGTTTTAATAGAAGTGTCTAGCCCTTTGGGACGAACTGTGTCTGTAGATCGAGTATGTCGGAGATGCCCGTTGGTGATACATAATAAAATGTTTTCTATTGACTTTTGGTTATGCCTTTTAGTGATTTTGATATAATATTGGGTATGGATTGGTTATCTGAATATGGGTTGATTTTGGACTGTTACGAATCAGTATTCAAATAGATGATAGAGATAGAATTGAGGTGAATGGTATCTGTACCAGTGATTTGGCATGTATTGTTTCGGTGATGGAAGCTAATAAATTACTTCAGTAGGGTTGTTCAACATATTTGGCATTTTTTATTAATTCTGATTCAGTTAGAAGTTAGTGTAGTCAGATCAGGACCGTATGTGAGTTTTCAGACGTATTTTCTGAAAAACTGCCGGGCTTACCACCGGATAGAGAGGTTGAATTTGCTATTGAGGTGTATCCGGGTACAGCACCAATCTCTATACCTCCGTACCGAATGTTGCCCATTAAATTGAAGAGTTGAAGGTGCAATTACAGGATTTACTAGATCGTGGGTTTATTAGACCAAGCATTTCACTTTGGAGAGCTCTAGTATTGTTTGCTAAGAAGAAAGATGGGTCAATTCAACTATGCATTGATTATCGACAGTTGAACTAGGTAACAATCAAGAATAAATATCCATTACCTCGGATTGACGATTTATTTGACCAACTGAAAGAAGCTTCAATATTTTCGAAGATTGATTTGAGGTCTGGGTACTATCAGTTGAAAGTAAAGGAAAGTGATGTATCGAAGATAGCTTTCTATATGAGGTATGGTTATTATGAATTCTTGGAAATGTCATTCGGGTTAACTAATGCTCCAGCTACTTTCATGGATCTCATGAATCGTATCTTCCAGCCGTATTTAGATCAATTCATGGTAGTCTTCATTGATGATATACTGGTCTATTCAAAGACAGAGGCAGAATATGATCAGCATCTTATAATAGTGCTAAAGATATTACGGGAGAAACAGTTGTATGGAAAGCTTAGTAAATGCAAATTCTGGTTATCAGAGGTTGTATTTTTAGGACATGTAGTATCTGCAGATGGAATTTGAGTCGATTCGAAGAAGATTGAAGCGATTGTCCTATGGAAACCACCCAAGAATGTATCAGAGGTACGTAGTTTTCTCGGTCTAGCCAGGTATTATAGGAGATTTGTAAACGGATTCTCAAATATAGCTTTGCTGATGACTAAGCTACTACAGAAGAATGTTCCTTTTATCTAGGATGAACAATGTCAGAGAAGCTTTGAAACGTTGAAGTAAATGTTGACAGAGGCACCAGTTCTGACATTACCAGAATCAGGTAAGGACTTTGTTGTGTATAGTGATGCTTCCTTGAGTGGTTTGGGTTGTGTACTGATGCAGGACGGAAAAGTAATAGCTTATGCATCTCGTCAATTGAAGCTACATGAACGCAACTACCCTACACACGACTTAGAATTGTCTGCAGTAATCTTTGCATTGAAAATTTGGAGGCATTATCTTTATGGTGAGAAATGTTACATATATACCAATCATAAGTCTCAAATATCTTCTGTCGTAAAAGGAGTTAAATTTGAGACAGATACAGTGGATCGAGCTTCTGAAAGACTATGATTGTGTTATAGATTACCATCTGGGAAAGGCAAACGTAGTAGCTGATGCACTAAGTAGAAAAGCTGCAATAAAATTAACAGCAATGTTTGCACGGCTCAGTATCAATGATGATGGGAGTCTTTTGGCCGAGTTGAGAGTAAAGCCGGTAATGTTTGATCAGATCAGATTAGCACAGTTGGGAGATGAAAAGCTGATAAAAAAGAGATATAGTACAGAATGGCATAGCAGAAAAAATTAGTGTTGATGATCATGGTTGTTTAAGATATCGAGATCGAATTTGTATTCCAGCTACTTCTGAGCTTAAAGAGTTGATTCTTCAGGAAGCACATGATAGCACTTTCGCATTACACCCTGGTGGAACGAAGATGTATCGCAATTTACGAGATCTGTATTGGTGGCCAGGAATGAAGAAAGATATAGTTGAATTTGTCAGTAAATGTTTGACATGTCAGCGGGTAAAAGCAGAACATCAGGTACCGACAGGTCTGCTTCAGCCTATTAGTATTCCTGAGTGGAAATGGGGTTGTATCACTATGGATTTTGTTATGGGACTACCGTTATCAGCAAGCAAAAAGAATGTTATCTGGGTAATTGTTGATCGGCTTACAAAGTCAGCTTAATTTATATCAGTCAGAACTGACTGGTCATTACAGAAGCTTGCTGAGGTTTGTATCCGGGAAATTGTAAGATTACATGGTATTCCTACATCGATAATCTTAGATTGGGATCCACAATTTACTTCAAGATTTTGGAGGCAGCTACATGATTCTCTGGGAACTCGGCTCAATTTTAGTACGACTTTTCATCCACAAATGGATAGACAATCAGAGCGGGTAATTCAAATTTTGGAAGATATGCTTCGAGCTTGTATCATCGATTTTGAATCAGGTTGGGAACGATATTTTCCACTAGTAGAATTTGTTTATAACAATAGTTTTCAATATGGTATTCAGCTGGCTCCGTATGAAGCATTATATGGTCGAAGGTGTCGATCACCGATATGTTGGACAAAATTAAATGAAAGAAAAGTGATTGGGTCAGAACTGATTCAAGAAACAGAAGAAACAATTAAGAAGATTAAAGACAGATTGAAAGCAGCCTTTAATAGGTAGAAATCATATGCAGACTTGAAATGACGAGATATTGAATATTCTGTTGGTGATAAAGTATTCCTCAAAGTATCACCTTGGAAGAAAGTTTTAAGATTTGGCCGAAAGGGTAAATTAAGTCTACGTTTTATTGGGCCGTATGAGATTGTGGAAAGAATTGGGCCTGTTACCTATCAATTAACTTTACCTCCAGAATTACAGAAAATTCATAATGTTTTTCATGTTTCGATGCTTCGGAGATATAGATCAGATCCTTCTCATGTTATTCCTACTGAAAAATATTGAAATTTGGTCTGATTAGACTTATGAAGAAGAGCCGGTTTAGATACTGGCTCGAGAAGTAAAAGAGCTGAGAAATAAACGGGTTCCTCTAGTAAAAGTATTACGGAGAAATCATAATATAGAGGAAGCGACTTGGGAATCGGAAGAAACGATAAGAGTACAATATCCTTATCTTTTCTCAGGTAAATTTCGAGGACAAAATTTATTAAGGGGGAGAAATGTAATGACCTAAAATTCACGGGCACCAGAAAAGTGAGTTATAGGGCCTCCGTCTTAGTAAATCGAGTTCAAAAATAATTATTAGAAATATTTAGGAGTCTAGTAGTGTGCTTGATTAGGTTTTAGTTAGGTGAATTTAGCTTAATTGAGAGAAATTAGGAAAAAGGACTAAATTGAATAAAGGGTAAACATTTAATTATAGATTAATAGAAAGAAAAGAGGACCAAAATGGCAATTAAGCCATTAAAGAGGAATGAGGTGACATATAAGTAATAAAAATCCAAGATTTTATGTATTAGCATATCTTATTATATTATTGTTATTAAATTGAATTATATTATTATTATTATTATTATGAAATAAAATATGGTTTTGACGAATGGATGGTGATAAAAATATAAAAATGTAATAATAATATATATACAATTGTAACATATTTATTTAATTACTTTTTATTAAAGTAAATAGATATTTATTATTATTTATAATTATTTAAATAGATATTTATTATAATTATATAATATTATAAGATTTTTATATGACAAATAAATTAAATGGTGACAAGTGTAAGGTGATGATGAATCCAAGTGTACTAAATAAAATATATACATTTGTAATTTATATATGTATTTACTTAATATCAAAGTAAATAGATATTTATTATTTTTAGATTTTTATGAAATAATTAGATAAAATCATGACAAATGTATGGTATTGATCATGTACAAATGTAGAAAAGTAAATGTATACATTTGTATTATATTATTAATTATATGATAGATATTTATAATAATTAAATTATAATATATTAAGTTAATAAAATAAATAAAACAAATGAAATAATAAAAGAATAAAAAGAAAGACAAAAGAAACAAAAGGGTAAAAGAATAGAGAAGCTTTTGAAATAGAGAAGGGAAAGAAGAAAGAAAGAAGAAAAAAGAAAAAAAAAAGGGGGGAAATAGGGAATTTGAAGCTTGGAGTTTAATTGGTAAGCTTAATTAAGTCATTTTCTCTTAATTTTGATGTTTTAGAAGTCTTAAAACAAGGTTTTGGTAAAATTAAGTTGATAGTTTACAAGTTTATAGGTTTTCAAGTATAATTTATGTGGACAAAAAGATGAATTAGGGATTTAATTGAATAAAATTCAAGTTAGAATTGATAAAAGCGATTAAATTGTAAAGTAAGCTCTAAGTTTTATGTTGTAGGGACTAAATTAGGAAAACTCAAAATTTGGAAAATATGCTGAAATTTTAATAGTTAAATTTGAGTTTGGATGAAATTTGAATAGAAATGGAGTGTGAATTGAATTAGAAAAGTAAGTAAACTTAGTTAGGATTAAATTGGGAATAAGGTAGGAATTGATTAGAAATTCAATTATTTATTATAATTAGTACTGTAATTAATAGTATAATTATTTTAATTTTCGTAGCTAGCAAAGAACCCGAGGCATCGACATCAAAAGGAAAGGAAAAAGTTGTCGAGTTAGTTAAAGTTATATAATTTAATTTACTTGGTTATTGTATTATAATTTAAATTATGGTAATACCACTGAGTATGGAATACTCAACGTACGGTTGCTTCCGTGTGCAGGTTGATAGGTGTCCAGTGTCCCAGTCCAGCATCCGAACGATCCCGACTCCAACATAAAGATTCTGGTGATGTTTTCTTCCTTTAAGTGAAAGTGGCATGTACATAGGGATTATAATGGTTATTTTGGTATGTTATATAATTTTGTTGTAAAGAAAAGTATTTGGTGTTTTGATGATTAAATTAGTGAAATGGTAGAAATTGTTTATGGCATTGTTATTGAATTGAAATGGTTTGAATAGTTTAATAAGCTAATTAGAAATGATAATAGGGTTTTCATTAGTTAAGTTGTTAAGTCAATATGTCAAGTATGATTTAGGTATATTTGAGTATATAAATGCATTGGTTGAAATACTGGAATTGGTTTGGTTGCGATTTGAAATTTGCAAGGAAGGTTAAATATTTATAAAGGGGTTATATCGATTTTTTTTATAACCCTTTTATAAATATTTAACATTCCCTACGAATTTCAAATCGCAACCAAACCAATTTCAGTATTTCAACCAATGCATTTATATACTCAAATATACTTAAATCATACATGACATATTGACTTAACAACTTAATTAATGCAT
Source organism: Gossypium bickii (assembly GCA_025503065.1). NCBI lineage: Eukaryota > Viridiplantae > Streptophyta > Magnoliopsida > Malvales > Malvaceae > Gossypium > Gossypium bickii. The sequence goes on from CP106716.1 coordinate 96,226,389, forward strand.
TTATAATTTACTTACCATATACATAAATTAATTTAACATTTAATGAATAAATAAATAATTTGAATTATAGTAATACAAACCCGGATTTTTTCGATTATTCCTCGACAACTTTTTCCTTTCCTTTCGATGCTGATGCCTCGGGTTCTTTGCTAGCTACAGAAATTAAAATAATTATACTATTGATTACAATACTAATTATAATAAATAATTGAATTTCTAATCAAATCCTACCTTATTCCCAATTTAATCCTAACTAAGTTTACTTACTTTTCTAATTCAATTCACACTCTATTTCTATTCAAATTTCATCCAAACTTAAATTTAACTATTAAAAATTCAGCATATTTTCCAAATTTTGAGTTTTCCTCAATTTAGTCCCTACAACATAAAACTTAGAGCTTACTTTACAATTTAATCGCTTTTATAAATTCTAACTTGAATTTCATTCAATTAAATCCCTAATTTGTAACACCTTAAAATCGGCCCAAACACCACGACTGGATCTGGCATGTCACTAAGAAGATTTAGTAAAACATGTCGCATTCTTGGGAAAAAAAAAGTTGGTTGAGTCTAAACATTTATACCGGAAAACTTAATAATTTGATAATTTATAAAAGATATAAATTTTATATGATGCCTTTATGAATTAAAAATCGAAACTTAGTACATGCCCTGGTTTCAATTTTATCGGATAATTCAAGTGTCTGAAAGTAAAGCCCAAAAACCGAAAATATAAACCTAATGGCCCATGGCCTTATTACAATGAAATAATGAACCAAGGTAACTAAAAATATTAAGAATAAATAATTTTAACAAGCCCTTTTTCTAAATCAAATAAACTCCTACATGGCCAACTTGCGCTCCTCTCCAGCCCGGTCCGATCCACTAAGTGTTACCTGAAAAATGTTAAACAGCGGGGTGAGTCACGAGACTCAGTGCGCAACCCTCGTGCACCATCAGATTGGGCCTTAACCCCACAGATCAGAATAACAGAATATCATATAACAGAATTTATGCAAAGCCCAACCCAATCCTAGGTTTCCATCTGCTAAACACCACCCTTACCTGCCAATCACACCATTGGGAATTTCTACAATCACCCTCACCGCTACACACCACCGATGGCAGTCATGCTACAGTTAGCTGCTTATCGTCAGATTTGTGACATAGTCACCAGAACAGATCGTGGCAGAGCCACTACAACAGAACACTTCCCCTTTCATCAATCACCCAACCCCGTGTATACATAGAAATCATCATACATATAAAACATATCATCTCAATAGAAACATTCACTTATGAATGACAGAATTCACTAACCTGGCGATTCGCCTTTACCCTCTTCGGGTTTTCAACCGTTATGCTGGGATTTCAGAATTTAACAAAATATAAACAGATTTGTATACACATACTAACAGACCATCTAAATGGTGCGAGAAGTTACACACCTGATAACACGTAGTACTACTCTCTATGTCGATACCCTCGCTAATTGGATCTACTGCTATTTGTCTACAACTTTGCTCAAAAGCCGGAAGAACGCGAAGATAAAGTTTCCCCTACATTCGGCTAAGGATTATTATTTACCTGAATTTATATGTTTAAATAAACAAATCTCCTTACCTAAATTGATTAGATCCCGGAAGTAGGGTGATTCGAGTGCTACTGATTTAGGAACCTAAGCGGTTAGCTCTCATTCAAATCCCAGAATGCCACAAAAAATAGAAAACACAAGATCAGTCCACCATGTAGCCATTCGGCTATGGTCTCCAAAAGCCGGAAAAAAGATTGAAATCACACGAATCGACACTTACCTCTACAGAAAGTTTTGGCTACCCCTTGCAGAAAGATTCGGCAATCACAGAAAAAGATCAAAGCGTAGAAGATTAGAGACCTAGGAAATTTCAGCTTTTAAGAAAATCCCGAAAAGATGAACAAGAGAAGGCTGATGTGTTATTCGGCTTTTAGAAGAATTGAGTGAGGAGTTTCGGTTTCTGGCAGAAAAAGAGAAGAAGAAAAGAAAACAAGAAAGAGGCTTGGAGATTTCGGCTAGAAAGAAAAAAGAATGGAAACAGATTTTGACAGCAGAGAAAACTGAAGGAAAGCTTTCAGAAAAACTCACAAAATTTTGGCATTTACTCCCCCTAACTAGCCGTCCCCCCCTTACACACAGAGTCCAAATTTCGGCCACCTCTAGCCTCCTGGATTGCCTCTCATCTTTTCCCTTATCCTTATCAGAATTTACATCCAAAAGAGTCCTATATCACACTACTCCTTCCCCTTTTCTTTTCTGCTCAATATCCACTTAAATAAAACATTAAAAATTCCTAAATTTTAGCCTTGTTGCCGTCCCCTCCCTTGCTCCCTTTTAAGTGCCGAAATTGGCCCAATATCTTGGGCCCCATGCGGCCACACTTGGGCCTCCTCACCTGCCCAAAATGTCACTTAAATCTCCCCCCTTTTCTGCGCCTCTTGTTACTGGGCCACAAGCCCAATTTGCTAACTTAAACAATAACTACTATATTTTAAGCCCTAGAGTGTCTAAACAGAATATTTAGTCAAAGCCTCGGCCCAATCCTTGAGCCCAATCTGGACCTCTAATTCTCAAATTAACACATTAAACATGTCTACACATTAAACGCATAAGCCCATTAATTCGGGATGTTACAGTTCTACCCCCCTTAAAATAAATTTCGGCCTTGAAATTTACCTGATCAGAAGAGATGGGGATACTATTGTCGCATAACATCCTCTGGTTCCCATGTCGCTTCCTCCGTACCGTGGTTTCGCCACAAGACCTTGACCAAAGGGACGGACTTCCTTCTCAACACTTTTACGTCTCGATCCAAGATTTGCACTGGTTCTTCCTCAAAAGACAAGTCTGGCCTTACTTCAATCTCTTATACCAGCACAATATGCGATGGATCCGAAAGATAACGTCTTAGCATCGAGACATGAAACACGTCATGTATCTGCTCCAATTCTGGAGGCAACTCCAATCGATACGCCACTGGTCCCACACGTTCTAGTACCCGATAAGGTCCAATAAACCTAGGTCCAATTTCTTGGGCCCCATGCGGCCACACTTGGGCCTCCTCACCTGCCCAAAACGTCACTTAAAGCTCCCCCCTTTTCTGCGCCCTTTGTTACAGGGCCACAAGCCCAATTTGCTAACTTAAACAATAACTACTATATTTTAAGCCCTAGAGTGTCTAAACAGAATATTTAGTCAAAGTCTCGGCCCAATCATTGAGCCCAATCTGGACCTTTAATTCTCAAATTAACACATTAAACATGTCTACACATTAAACGTATAAGCCCATTAATTCGGGATGTTACAGTTCTACCCCCCTTAAAATAAATTTCGGCCTCGAAATTTACCTGATCAGAAGAGATGGGGATACTATTGTCGCATAACATCCTCTGGTTCCCATGTCGCTTCCTCCGTACCGTGGTTTCGCCACAAGACCTTGACCACAGGGACGGACTTCCTTCTTAACACTTTTACGTCTCGATCCAAGATTTGCACTGGTTCCTCCTCAAAAGACAAGTCTGGCCTTACTTCAATCTCTTATACCGGCACAATATGCGATGGATCCGAATGATAACGTCTTAGCATCGAGGCATGAAACACGTCATGTATCTGCTCCAACTCTGGAGGCAACTCCAATCGATACGCCACTGGTCCCACACGTTCTAGTACCCGATAAGGTCCAATAAACCTAGGACTTAGTTTGCCCTTCCGTCCAAACCTCATTACCTTCTTCCATAGAGATACTTTCAAAAAGACTTGGTCTCCTACTGCAAATTCCATCCCCTTACGTTTCAAATCCGCATAAGATTTCTGTCGATCAAACGCTTCTTTCAACTGAGCCCGAATCAACCTAACTTTCTCCTCCGTTTCTGAAACTAGTTCTGGACCCAACACCTGACGTTCACCCAACTCTGTCCAATAAGTAAGAGTACGACATCTCTGTCCATACAATGCTTCATAAGGCGCCATCTGAATACTAGATTGATAACTGTTATTGTATGCAAATCCTGCCAAAGGCAGATACTCTTCCCAACTACCCCTAAAATCAATAATGCAAGCTCTTAACATATCCTCTAAGATCTGAATTACCCTCTTAGACTGACCATCAGTCTGCGGATGAAAAGCGGTGCTGAAGTCTAGCCTTGTTCCCATTGCCTAATGCAGAGCCTTCTAGAACCGTGACGTGAACCTAGGGTCTCTATCCGATATGATCGACATAGGTACACCATGCAGTCTCACTACCTCAGCCACATACAGCTTAGCTAACCTTTGCAGAGAATAGCCGACACGAACCGGTATGAAGTGAGCAGACTTCGTCAGCCGATCAACAATCATCCAAACCGAATCCTTCTTAATGGGCGTAAGAGGTAACCCACTAACAAAATCCATCGTGATTCTTTCCCATTTCCACTGCAGAATCTTCACCGGCTGCAACAACCCTGAGGGCAACAGGTGTTCCGCTTTCACCTGCTGACACGTCAAACATTTACCCACGAATTCTGTCACCTCTTGCTTCAGACCTGGCCACCAGAATTGCTCTCGCAAATCCCGATACATCTTAAACCCTCCAGGATGCATAGCGTAAGGGCTACTATGCCCCTCCTGAAGAATCATCTACCTTAACTCCACATCCTTTGGCATACAAACTCTCTAACGAAAACACAGAACCCCTTCACCATTCAAACTATAGTCCTCTCCTTCACCCCTTTGCACTTTCCAGGGACGAGCACTGAAGACATCGTCTAGAGGCTGCTTAGCCCACGTTGGTCTTACTTGGAGTTCAGCTACCAGACTGTCATCCTCATATAGACTGAGATGAGCGAACATCACCCTCAACTTCGCTATTGCCTTCCAACTCAGTGCATCTGCCACCACGTTAGCCTTGCCCGGATGATATTCGATCGAGCAGTCATAGTTCTTCAAAAGTTCAATCCACCTACGTTGTCTTAGATTCAACTCCTTCTAGGTGAGGAGATACTTTAGACTCTTATGGTCAGTGTAAATAACCAACTTTTCCCCGTACAGGTAATGTCTCTAGATCTTCAGACCGAACACTACCGCAGCCAATTCTAAATCATGCGTAGGGCAGTTCAACTCATGCGGTCTTAACTGTCGGGACGTATAGGCAACAACCTTTCCATCTTGCATCAATACACATCCTAAACCCGTGTGTGACGCATCACAGTAGACGGTAAACTCTTTTCCCGCCTCTGGCTGAATTAACACCGATGCTTTTGTCAAAATTTTCTTCAGCTTCTCAAAGCTCTCCTGTTGTTTGTCGATCCAAACAAACGGTACTCCCTTCCTCAACAACTTAGTTAGAGGTGCCACAATTAATGAGAACCCCTCAACAAACCTCCTGTAATACCCCGCCAATCCTAAGAAACTTCGAACCTCTGCCACAGACTTCGGCGGTTTCCAATCCAATACAGCTTCTATCTTCCGAGGGTCAACCCTAATTCCCTCTGCAGAAACCACATGCCCTAAAAAAGTTACTTCCCTTAGCCAGAACGCGTACTTACTGAACTTTGTGTACAACTACTTCTCCCTAAGAATTTGCAATATCACACGAAAATGTGCATCATGCTCCTCATCAGACTTGGAATAAACCAGAATATCGTCGATGAACACCACCACGAACCGGTCAAGGTATGGTTGAAACACCCGATTCATCATATCCATAAATGCTGCTGGTGCATTTGTTAACCCAAACGGCATCACCAAGAACTCATAATGATCGTAGCGAGTTCGAAACGTCGTCTTATGAATGTCTCCTTCCTTTACCCTTAACTGATGATATCCCGACTTTAAGTCAATCTTAGAAAAGACCGAAGCTCCTTTGAACTGATCGAACAGGTTGTCAATTCTTGGCAGTGGGTACTTGTTCTTAATCTTTAACTTATTCAGCTATCGGTAGTCCACGCACATACGCATGGATCCGTCCTTCTTCTTCACAAATAGGACCGGCGCTCCCCACGGAGACACACTCGGTCGGATAAAACCACGATCCAACAATTCCTAGATCTGAGCTTTGAGTTCCACCAACTCCTTCGGCGCCATTCTATAAGGATCAATGGACACCGGAGCCGTACCTGGAAATAGCTCTAACTCCACTTCGCGATCCGGGGGTAACCCTGGCAGTTCCTCAAAGAAGACATCCACAAAATCTTTAACTGTTCGAACCTCATCGACAGTCACCTCCTTAGCATCCAAAGCACTGATAAAAGCTAGAAACGCATTATATCCTTTCCGAATCATCTTAATAGCTTTCAGGGCATGTACCACGTTGGACAAATAATTTCTTCCTTCTCCTAACACAACCACCTCCCCGCCTTCCGGGGTATTCAACACCATGCGCTTAGTCTCACAATCCAACTTAGTACGATGTTTCGTCAACCAATCCATTCCTAAGATAAGATCTAACTCTCCAAACAGTAATTCCATTAAGTCCACCGGGAACACTACCCCTTGCGTCTCTAAAGGTACGTTCCTAAATAGTTTGTCCACTACCCTAGATTGTCCTAAAGGACTAACCACAATCATCTTCCTAGAAGTTGTTTCAAAGTCTATACTTAGGGTCTCAGATGCCGAGCATGCAACGTAAGAGTGGGTTGATCCAATATAAATCAAAGAAAGAAATGGATTATCAACTATAAGAAACATACTGGTTATGATGTCCGGTACATCACCATCCTCCCGCCGACGATCTGCATACACTAGACCCGGCAGTCTCACGTCTACATTGCCTGCACCCCTACTAGGTGCTCCACGACCCCGACCAGACCCATTTCCTCCTCTGACTGGGCCACGACCTCTCGGTAATGGCTGACCACCCCTGCTAATCTGATCAGAACCTCGTCCAATTGGCTGTACCTGATTCACCTGTGGATAGTCTATAGACCCACACCTAAAACATCCACCAGCTCTCCTTCTGCACTCCCCCAAAATGTACTTTTCCGCACAGGTTATATGATCGATTCTAACTCCCAGTAGCAGATGTCAGAGCACGAGCTGGCCCATCAAACCTAGGCCTTTTCTGAAACTCCCAGATGATCCCGACGGCCCAAATTTCTCTTATTCCTATTCCGATCCTTATCCTTATTTTACTTCTCAGTCCGCTTCACCTCCTCAAATATTTTAGCCTTCTCGCCCAGAACGGTAAAGTCCCTTTCTTACTGCGGTGCTACCAACACTCTCAACTCATCCCGCAATTCATCTTCGAACCGTACACAGCGCTCATAGTCAGTCGCTACAATTTCTCGAGCGTAACGGCTCAACCACAGAAATTCTGCCTCATACTCGGACACAGATTTACTTCCCTGTACCAAATTCAGAAATGCCTTCCTCTATGCATCCATATAGCTGGCCCCAACGTACTTTCCCTGAAATGACTCCTTAAAGAAATACCAGTGAATCCGGTCTGCGGCAGTACCCTCCTTTACCGTGAGCCACCGCTGATAAGCCTCGTCTCAAAGAAGAGACACGACACCCTTCAACTTCTCCTCTACAGTGAAGTCAAGGTCATCTATTATACGCTCACTTGCCTCTAACCAATACTCAGTTGTATCAGGGGCTACGCCAGAAACACCCCTAAACATCTCCGCTTCGTTGGCTCGGAGTCGTTCGGACCACGATTTACGAGCTCGAACCCGTGCGCCCGACCACTCTCTCAAGGACCCGCAATATCACCTGAGATACCGCATCATCTCTGCCGCCTGGTCCTAAAATTCTCCCTCCACAGCCGGTATATCAGGCATCTCGTTTCCTGACCCGTGGCCAGACCCTGCTGGCTCTGACACCGTCATCCTACCCCTACCACGACCACGCGACGGACGTCCTCGACCCCTTGTACACATTCTTCCGATTGACGTTTATCTGATTAGAAATTTTATGAATTAATAGTTTTCTTCCAGCGATTAACCACGAGCGATCTTATGAGCAGATGAGTTTAAGAGTAGTTCTTTTGAATTCAGAATTACATCTACAAGTTTCAGTCTCAAGTTTGTCTCCTAGTTCTAGGAAACTACATACACTCAACAATCAACATACAGACAATATCCACGAACCCACATTCAACACATAGGATATTTTCTTCATTTCATTACCTATGGGTATTTTCGAAATTTTATCCTACAGGGTATTTTTCAACATAAAGTATCTTGGTGGTTTTTTTTTTGTTTTTTAAATTAGAGGTACTTTGGAAATTTAATTTCGCAAACCGGGTTACCTTTGTAAATCCAAGGGTTTTCAGGTAAATTTGCCAAACATGGGTATTTTATAAAATTACGGTCGTTTTGGGGAGTTTCACAAACCAAGGGTATTTTGGTAATTTCATGAAGTAGGGGTATTTTTGATAATTTGGTAAACCGGAGGTATTTCAGAAATTTTGTAAATTTTGATAATTTCCAAATCAAGGGCGTTTTGGTAAAATTTTTTTAAATTAATGGCGTTTTGGTAGTTTTTCAAACCAATGGTGTTTTGGTAAATTTTTTACAAAACTAGGGGCATTTTAGTAATTTTGTGAAAATAAGGTGGCTGGTCCATTTCGGGTTTTAGTTATAGATTTTGGCCTGTCAACAAATTCTCGTGGCTAAGGTGAACAGTCACTACGCACCAGGTAGGATTCCAGCGAAGAGGAGGTGAGTCACTAGGACTGTTTAAGTACCAAGCTCTATCTGAATCTAATCCTAGACATGTGTATGCCTGTTGCCACACCCTAACTCAGCGATTTGTTCACAGGTTTGTTTGGTTGGATTAAGTCTTATTGAATTGAAAAGTTGTTTAACTAGGCCTAAGGTCCATCAAGTTCTAATTAAAATAATCTACGTCCCTTAAAGCCCATCAAGCCCACATACATATATAACACACAGTGAGTTCTGAATACTTACCTGGCGAACTTGGGCCGGAGACCCAGGTGCCATGCCGAGAAAACCATCCTGTATTATTTATAAACATACATGTTTCCAAAACCCATCTTTAGAAAACGTTTTGAGCCCAAAGCCGAGTTTTGAACCTGGCTCTGATACCAATTTGTAACACCCCAAACCCGACCTAAACACCACGACCGGATCTAGCATGTCACTAAGAAGATTTAGTAAAACATGCCGCATTCTTGGAAAAAAAACGTTGGTTGAGTCTAAACATTTATACCGGAAAACTTAATAATTTGATAATTTATATATGATATAAATTCTATATAATGCCTTTATGAATTAAAAACCGAAACTTAGTACATGCCCTGGTTTCAATTTTATCGGATAATTCAAGTGTCTGAAAGTAAAGCCCAAAAACCGAAAATATAAAGCTAATGGCCCATGGCCTTATTACAATGAAATAATGAACCAAGGTAACTAAAAATATTAAGAATAAATAATTTTAACAAGCCATTTTTCTAAATCAAATAAACTCCTGCATGGCCACCTTGCGCTCCTCTCCAGCCCGGTCCGATCCACTAAGTGTTACCTGAAAAATGTTAAACAGCAGGGTGAGTCACGAGACTCAGTGCGCAACCCTCGTGCACCATTAGATTGGGCCTTAGCCCCACAGATCAGAATAACAGAATATCATATAACAGAATTTATGCAAAGCCCAACCCAATCCTAAGTTTCCATCCGCTACACACCACCCTTACCTGCCAATCACACCATTGGGGATTTCTACAATCACCCTCACCGCTACACACCACCGATGGCAGTCATGCTGTAGTTAGCTGCTCATCATCAGATTTGTGACATAGTCACCAGAACAGATCGTGGCAGACCCACTACAACAGATCATGGCAGAGCCACTACAACAGAACACTTCCTCTTTCATCAATCACCCAACCCCGTGCATACATAGAAATCGGTATACATATAAAACATATCATCTCAACAGAAACATTCACTTATGAATGACAGAATTCACTAACCTGGTGATTCACCTTTACCCTCCTCGGGTTTTCAACCGTTATGCCGGGATTTCAGCATTTAACAGAATATAAATAGATTTGTATACACATACTAACAAACCATCTAAATTGTGCGAGAAGTTATACACCTGATAACACGTAGTACTACTCTCTATGTCGATACCCTCGCTAATCGGATCTACTGCTCTTTGTCTACAACTTTGCTCAAAAGCCGGAAGAACGCGAAGATAAAGTTTCCCCTACATATGGCCAAGGATTATTATTTACCTGAATTTATATGTTTAAATAAACAAATCTCCTTACCTAAATCGATTAGATCCCGGAAGTAGGGTGATTCAAGTGCTACTGATTTAGGAACCTAAGCGATTAGCTCTCCTTCAAATCCCGGAATGCCACAAAAAATAGAAAACACAAGATTAGTCCACCATGTAGCCATTCGGCTATGGTCTCCAAAAGCCGAAAAAAAGATTGAAATCACACGAATCGACACTTACCTCTACAGAAAGTTTCGGCTACCTGCAGAAAGATTCGGCAATCACAGAAGAAGATCAAAGCGTAGAAGGTTAGAGATCTAGGAAATTTCAGCTTTTAAGAAAATCCCGAAAAGATGAACAAGAGAAGGCTGATGTGTTATTTGGCTTTTAGAAGAATTGAGTGAGGAGTTTTGGTTTCTAGTAGAAAAAGAGAAGAAGAAAAGAAAACAAGAAAGAGGCTTGGAGATTTTGGCTAGGAAGAAAAAGAATGGAAACAGATTTCAGCAGCAGAGAAAACTGAGAGAAAGCTTTCAGAAAAACTTACAAAATTTTCGCATTTACTCCCCCTAACTAGCCGTCCCCCCCTTTACACACACAGTCCAAATTTCAGCCACCTCTAGCCTCCTGGATAGCCTCTCATCTTTTCCCTTATCCTTATCAGAACTTACATCCAAAAGAGTCCTACATCACACCACTCCTTCCCCTTTTCTTTTCTGCTCATTATCCACTTAAATAAAACATTAAAAATTCCTAAATTTTAGCCTTGTTGCCGTCCCCTCCCTTGCTCCCTTTTAAGTGCCGAAATTGGCCCAATTTCTTGGGCCCCATATGGCCACACTTGGGCCTCCTCACCTGCCCAAAACGTCACTTAAAGCTCCCCCCTTTTCTGCCCCCCTTGTTACTAGGCCACAAGCCCAATTTGCTAACTTAAACAATAACTACTATATTTTAAGCCCTAGAGTGTCTAAACAGAATATTTAGTCAAAGCCTCGGCCCAATCCTTGAGCCCAATCTGGACCTCTAATTCTCAAATTAACACATTAAACATGTCTACACATTAAACGCATAAGCCCATTAATTCGGGATGTTACATAATTCATCTTTTTGTCCACATAAATTATACTTGAAAACCTATAAACTTGTAAACTATCAACTTAATTTTACCAAAACCTTGTTTTAAGACTTCTAAAACATCAAAATTAAGAGAAAATGACTTAATTAAGCTTACCAATTAAACTCCAAGCTTCAAATTCCCTATTTCCCCCCCTTTTTTTTTTCTTCTTTCTTCTTTCTTTCTTCTTTCCCTTCTCTATTTCAAAAGCTTCTCTATTCTTTTACCCTTTTGTTTCTTTTGTCTTTCTTTTTATTCTTTTATTGTTTCATTTGTTTTATTTATTTTATTAACTTAATATATTATAATTTAATTATTATAAATATCTATCATATAATTAATAATATAATACAAATGTATACATTTACTTTTCTACATTTGTACATGATCAATACCATACATTTGTCATGATTTTATCTAATTATTTCATAAAAGTCTAAAAATAATAAATATCTATTTACTTTGATATTAAGTAAATACATATATATATTACAAATGTATATATTTTATTTAGTACACTTGGAATCATCATCACCTTACACTTGTCACCATTTAATTTATTTGTCATATAAAAATCTTATAATATTATATAATTATAATAAATATCTATTTAAATAATTATAAATAATAATAAATATCTATTTACTTTAATAAAAAGTAATTAAATAAATATGTTACAATTGTATATATATTATTATTACATTTGTATATTTTTATCACCATCCATTTGTCAAAACCATATTTTATTTCATAATAATATTAATAATAATAATAATATAATTCAATTTAATAACAATAATATAATAAGATATGCTAATATATAAAATATTGGATTTTTATTACTTAACCTCATTCCTCTTTAATGGCTTAATTGCCATTTCGGTCCTCTTTTCTTTCTATTAATCTATAATTAAACATTTACTCTTTATTCAATTTAGTCCTTTTTCCTAATTTCTCTCAATTAAGCTAAATTCACCTAATTAAAACCTAATCAAGCACACTACTAGACTCCTAAATATTTCTAATAATTATTTTCAAACTCGATTTACTAAAACGGAGGCCCTATAACTCACTTTTTCGGTGCCCGTGAATTTTAGGTCATTACAAATACAAACCCGAATTTGGCAGTTACTCCTCGACGACCTTCTCCTTTCCTTTTTGTGCCGATGCCTCGAAATCTTTATTAGCTACGAAAATTAAAATAATTATACTATTAATTACAACATTAATTTTTTTACAATAATAATTGAATTTCTATTTAATTTCTTTCTTATTCTCAATTTGATCCTAACTAAGTTCACTTACTTTCCTAACTCAATTCATACTTTATTTCTTTTCAAATTTTGACCAAACTCAAATTTAACTATTAAATTTTCAGCATAAATCCCTAATTTTGAATTTTTCTCAATTTATCCCCTACAACACAAAACTTATAGCTTTTTTTACAATTTAATCCCTTTAGCAATTCTAACTTGAAATTCATTCAATTAAATCCCTAATTCAACAATTTGTCCAACATGAACCATGCTTAAAAACCTATAAACTTCCACAAACCTCAACTTATTTTCAACAAAACTTTGTTTTAAAGCTTCTAAAACATCAAAATTATATAAAAAGGGTTTAATTAACTTACCAATCAAAGCATTAAACCTTAAACCCTTAGTCTTTCCTTTTTCTTTTCTTTCTTTCTTTTTCCTGCTCTGTTTTGAATGCCTCTGTTACTTTCTTCTTTGTTTTGCTTTTGCTTTTATTTCTTTTTAGTTTATTTACTTTATGTTATAATAATATAATAATATAATAATTATTTAATAATAAATATCTTTTAGCTTAAATTATAAGTAATTATATATTTATTTTACAAGTGTATAAATATATGCATTGCACATGTATAATTTAATCACCATACATTTGTCTTTATTTTAATTTATTTATCATATAAAAAATATTATAATATAATTAATATACAAATATCTTTTACTTATTATTTAAGAAAATATATAAATATTTTACAAGCGTATGAATACAAACATTACACATTTATTTTATCATCACCATACATTTGGCATAATTTAGTTTATTTTCATAATATAATATTTATAATAACTTAATTTAATAATATATTTTATAATTAAATCGTATATAATTATATAATTAAAATCTAAAATATCTAAGATTTTTAGCATGGTTTGCCGCCTCATTTATGAGGATTGGCCTAATTACCCTTTTAGTCCTTTTTATTTTCTTTTAATCTACAATTCAACTTTTACCCTTTATTCACTTTAGTCCCTTTTTTCCTAATTACTCTTAATTAAGCTAAATTCACTTAATAAAAACTTAATTAGACACACAACTAGGCTCATAATTACTTCTAATAATTATTTACGGACTCGGTTTACTAAGACGAAGGCCCGATAATGTACTTTTCCGATGCCCGTGAATTTTGGGTCATTACAGATGTTGTAATATGTTTAAAAGGTATATGGTTTGCTATTTGAAATATGAAAAGTGTATATAACTACATAAATAGAAATGATACGAATCGATAACAAGCCCGTGTGAATTTACTAAACAATTGTGATATGAATGGCATGCCATTTAGATTCCAGAAAGGAAAACGAGTGTTGTGATTAGGAATTAATTTGATGGCTGAGATCTAGCATATGTTGCGGATTCTCAACAGCTTGAGTGAGTATCATTGAATCATTTTTTATCGATGGTTGAGATTTAGCACATGTTGCGAATTCTCGATAGCTTGAGTGAGTAGCGTCGAATCATTCTTTATCAATGGTTGAGATCCAACATAGGTTGAAGATCCTCAACAGCTTGAGTGAGCAGCATCAAATAAAACTTGCATAAATAGATCAGCTCTACAGCTTGTGGGAGCATATTAGTGTCGTGTATCTAAAGTTAAATTACTATAGTTCTCCGAACAGAAAATGAAAATTAAATGGTAATGAAATGATTGAAATTGGATTCCGTTGATGAGTTTACATATTGAACAAGGTTGAATGGTATAACGTAAAGTAGTTTGGTTGTACATGTATATGGAATTAATACCATGATCTTGTCATGTGAGGTACTAACCTACAGGTTTTCATGTGGAATGGTTTATGAATATATATATAAGGATACCAATGAGATGTCATGTTGTGCCTTTGTGTTACAATTACTTAAATTGTTATAATGACAAGGTAAGTTAAGTCAATTTCTTATGAACTTACTAAGCATTCTATATGTTTACCATTGTTTTCCTTCTCCTGTAGATTGTAGGTTGCGGAACGTGTCGATTGGATCACATCAAAACTCACACTATCCTTCTATCGACTCAGTAGACTTTTACTCGTTTTAACTCAGTATTGTGGCATGTATTTAGGTGTCATCATGTGTACGAGATTTTAGAGGAAAGTTACTTTGAAACTTAGATTGTTAATGACTATATAAAAGTGTGCATATATGGCATCATGTTGAGGTATATAAATGTTCATATGAATGCCAATATGGAAGTCAATAGAATGGGTAAAATGATGTATATGAATGAATGTTTAGTTAATGGATGAAATTGATATGTTTGGTTGTGAAATAGTGCCAAAATGTGGCATATTGGCTAGTTGATTTCAAGAATTCAAAGATGAATATTTGTGTATGTTTTGTGCTTGTTTTGTGCAGGTTCTAAGTGTGCCTAAGGCTCCATTTGAATACATACTTAGTTTAAGCATGAAAAAGGGAACAAAGTGAGAGTTTTGACACTTTTGGTATTATGGTATCGATACCATGGTAAATGTATCTATACTTAACATCTTTCATTTTGTTTTCAAACAAATAGAATGCCAAAACAGTAATGATACTGAATTTAATATTGATACTTCTTAATAGGGGTATCAGTACCATATTCCAAGTATCAATACTTGTGTATTTTGCCTTAAATTTGGAAACATCGAAGTTAAAATTGGTATCGGTACTTGTCCTAGGTACTGATACCTATTTTCGAATCTTTGAAAGTTTACAAACTAGTCCTTCTACATGTTCGGGTCGATGCGTAAACTTTCATAAGCTCAATTGAGAACTTTTAAAGGATCTTAAGGGATTTTTCTTTCTAAGAACTTTGAGTAATCATCGAAATTTATTATCAAAATTAATAAAGTGCAAGTTGCAAACTTATTAAATTAAATGTTTTTATTTTTTTTCAACAAAAGAACTTTTTAATCATAAAAGGGGGGAGATTAATGATCCATATAAGCCATAAAGGCATAACTAAGCAAGGCAAAACAAAAACAACAAAAAAATCATAAAACAAAAGAAAAAAAATAGTCATACAAAGGCATGGAACCAAACATGATCTCAATCTTTTCATGTTGGTAGAGTTTAATACATATGAATGAATATGAAAGTTAGATGACACACTTAAAGCCATGATCTAAATCAACCTTAGCCACCAAAACGGCTTGGTGCATTGTCAGTGACATGACATGTTTCCATGGGAGAAATATATAATGCGTTAAACTTATTGTATTATGAGAACCTTCAACAAAATAGGAAGAAAGGTTGGAAACATACTAAAAGGCCAAAAAGAAAGAAGAAGAAAAAACTTTTTCTTTACCAAAACAAAATAAAACTCTTATCAGCAACAACAATAGCTTGGATCCAAAATCAACACTAGAAAATATTCTCCTTACTTCATATTCTTGAGACTCTTAGAAGGAAAATAAAGGAAAACACCAACAATGGGAAGCACTAAAGATGAAAGCTAAAAACAAAACAAAACACAAGGATGGAAACACCAAAGTTGCAAACATTGAGTATGGAAGGATAGAACGTAAGTGCGGCACAAAAGAAATACTAAACCTTAAAAAATATTCTAGAGAGAACAAAAGTACGACAACTATTTTTACTTTCAATGTATCAAATCCCAAAACTTAAAATATTATACAAGGTTAGCCTAAACTCCAAATTTTCAACTAGTTATCAGGAAGAAAAGCACTCTGACAAAGTAAGGGGTTTTCTTCCCATTTTCCTATTTTTTTCCCAAAGTGAAGCCCTTGCCGTCAACTCCCTTTTCAATACCTTGCCTCTTTAGTAGAGATGTCGGTAGCCGATGACTACCTGCTACCTCCCTCTCTTCCCTTTTTCCTATTTTCCCCTTCCTCTCCCCTTGGTTTTCTTCTCCTTCCTTACCCCTCCACTTCTCTCATTTATAACATTCTTTCCTTGTCGGTCACCCCTCCGACTTCCTTATTTTCCCTGCTCATTTCCTCCTTTGCTCCTCACCTCTGCCACTACCCTCCTCATCCTTTTCCCCGTTTATTCTCCTTCCCTAGCCTTCTCACATCCATTATTTCACCATTTTTGGTCCTTTTTAAGTTTTCCTTTCGGTAGAATAATTTTAGGCAACACTTTGTACGCCTTTGGCTCTCTCTCTTCTCTCTTTGCTTGAGGGTGATAGTTAAGCTTTCTAGAGGCATTGATGGCTCGTGCGATCGGGTCTAGGACTACATGTTTTTTTAAGTCAAAGCGAGCTCATTCTCTCAAGTTTTTGATGATTCATTTTGTTTACACTTAATTCAGTGAACTATGACTTAATGAAGCTACATGGAATTTGTTGGGAGAATTAGGATAGGACCATCATCAATAGAAACATCATACCAACTCATAGACTTCGAATTAATGATCGACTAATGTGATTGTTCCGTGATGTTTGTGGTTTAACCATCAGTTTTCTATTGTAGTAATGGTTTTAAGGTTAAGTTTTTTATGTCTTGGGACCATTTCGATGTCCTTTCTTCATTTGTAAACATGTTTAAAAGGAAGAAAGAGTGGCCCTGGCCAACAATTAAGGAGGCATCCACGAGGTGGTCCTAGGTTTGGAGATCAGCAGATAACAAGAGTTGTAAATTTCTTGACTACTGCCAGTGGGTCACTTGATACAAAATTTGAACCAATGAGAGTGATAAAACTGTGAAAAGGAAAAGTAGGTAAGTTTATCATGTTATTTTGATAATTGTTTATCAAATTATTTAACTATTTTATTATGGATACCTCAAGCTTCTAAAACGGTTTCAAACCCCATCCATCCCTCCAATTTCTTTTGTAATAACAGAAAAACTCCATTCCATTCTGATGGCCACTTTGGTCGTCGATCCAAACAGCGGCTTTTGCTCCAAAACCATGACGTTCCACAGCCTCCGATCTCCCGTTTCACTCCCACCCGAATCCGCACCCATTTCATCTACCGACTTCTTCTTTTTTATGCTCCAGTCCTCCCCACCCTCCCCCACCGCCGTCGTTCTCATCGACGCCACCACGCGCCGCCGTATTCTCCACACCGAACTTATCTTCCGATTCGAAAACCTGGTCACCTCCCTCCGCACCCACTTTGGCCTCTCTAAAGGCGATTGTGCTGTCGTTTTCACCCCTAACAATATCTTCACTCCCATTCTTTACTTGTCTCTCTTATCTATCGGCGTTGTTATCTCTCCCATCAATCCCGCCGCCACTGTCCCCGAGATTCATCACCTAATCCGACATTCCAAACCTGTCATAGCTTTCGCCTCGTCGGATTCAGCTCACAAAATCCCTTTGCTCAAACACGGAGTCGTTGCTATTGACTCTGTTGAATTCGAGTCGTTAATGGAAAGCCCAAGTGAAAAAACTGAAAACAGAGGAATCAAAGTGAACCAGTCTGATGTAGCCACGATTCTCTATTCGTCCGGCACAACCGGTGGGATCAAAGGAGTTGCATTGACTCACCGTAACTTGACAGCGGCGATTGCCGGAGGAATGCGTCCGGTGAGGAGTTCCCCGACGGTTGTCCTTTGTACGGTTCCATTATTTCATGTGTATGGACTAGTACTCAGTTTGAGGTCCATGGTTTCGGGCGACTGCATGGTGATAACGGGAGGAAGTCGCTCATTTGATCTGAGAAAAATGTATGGAGTTATCTATGAGTATAGGGTTAGCCACTTGGCTTTGGCTCCAGCGTTGATTGTAAAGATGGTGAACGATACTGCGATAATGGATGGCTATGATTTGAGCTCGCTTGAAGCTGTCCTCTGCGGCGGCGCTCATTTGAGTAACAGCATGATCCAAAGGCTGAGAAAACGGTTACCCAAAGTTAAGCTGGCGCAGGTAACACTTAATTACAGTGCTAATTGACCAATCAACATGATTGGCTTTGATTTGATAAATGAAGTTTCAATATTTGTGATGAAGGCATATGGGCTAACTGAAACAACGGGGCGAGTGTTTAGCACAATGGTTCCCGATGAAACCCAAGTAGAAGGTGCGACAGGGAAGCTTATGCCAAATTGTGAAGCCAAAATCGTGGATCCTGAAACTGGTGCTGCTTTGCCACCTGCAAAGCCTGGAGAGCTTTGGGTTAGGGGACCTCTCGTAATGAAGGGTAATCACTGATTTCTGTACATTGATTAACTGGCAAGAGAGTAAGTGGCCACTGTTGTTTGTTGTTGTTGATCGCTCTGTTTTACAATTTTGTTTTGGGGGTGGTTCAGGATACGTTGATAATGAGGAGGCAACTGTTGGGACTTTGGATTCAGATGGATGGTTAAGAACTGGCGATCTTTGCTCCATTAATAATGAAGGTTTCCTGTTTTTCGTAGATAGGATAAAGGAGTTGATCAAATACAAAGGCTACCAGGTTGGCTCTAAATCTAAGCTTTGTTAAAAAGTATGGTGTCCCCCAAGAACTAAAAGCTTATTTTATTATGGTTTTTAAAGTTGGTTTCTCAATCAAACAGGTTGCCCCAGCTGAATTAGAACATCTGCTTAATTCCCATCCAGATGTCGTCGAGTCTGCAGTTGTTCCGTATGTCACTTTTATTTCTCTTTATTCTCATTTAACGTTCCAAATGGATTAGTCTATAATAATTCAAGTGCAATCTAGTCCCTGTATATTTAATATATTTTAACGTTTAATGCTTCAAAATTATCCGAAGAAAGACTAAATTGCTCACTAAACCTATAGCCCCTTCAAGGTATACCAATATCAGATAGATGTTGTATTGGAGTAAATGCTTGGTTAAACCTGCCAAGTGCTTACTTTTGACACTCAACAGGTTTTCAGATGAGGAAGCAGGCCAGGTACCAGTGGCCTTTGTGGTTAGACAATCAGGGAGCAACATTGATGAATCAAAACTCAAGCATTTTGTTGCCCAACAGGCATGCGTTGCTTCTAACTAAATGCAAAACAATTTCTTTTTTTTATCTTTTTTTGTTGACATTCTCAAACATTTCATCTCAGGTTTCCCCATATAAGAGAATAAGTAGAATAATGTTTATTGATTCATTGCCAAAGAATGCATCTGGTAAGGTGATGAGGAAGGAATTGGTGATCAAATTTTCAAGTGCTACCTCCAAGTTGTAAATTTCTTCCACCTTTCCACGTTTTTATGATTCCAAAATTGCTAAATCTTGTCGTTTATCTATTTTATATAATTGAACTGTTTCATATCATTACAAATAATCAAAAATTAAATTTAGAACTTGCAGACCCCATGAGTGACCTCTGTTTACACAAAATTAAAGCTCATTTTCTTACCTAGCAATAAAAAAGTTCCCTTGCTGCTTGAATTTTATTTTGGTTAAATTATCTGTGGTTTCCATTATGAGTAAATTAATTTTGTTTATAGAAGTGAAAAATATAACTTTATACCTTAATGTTAAAATAAATAGTATTTTTACTTTTTCCAAATTAAATTTTATTTTTTATTTAATTTATAATTAATTTTATTTTTTATATTTAAAAATTATTGTAACTTAGAAATGTTAATGAAAGAAATTTGAGATTTTGTCAAATAATATTCCAAAATCATAAAACAAAGTTAATTTTGTCAAAATAAAACTAAAAATCTAAAATAAAAATTATTATGAAAAAATCTAAAATCGAAGTAACTGGAATCAAATTAGGATAAGCAGCTCAAAAAATCCAAAAAACACCCTACTGATCCCAACTACTATCACCCCTCCAATTTAGTACATTACTTAGCACTTTTTTTTAGTATGGCACTTAAGTTTTTTTTTTTTTTTTGGCCTAATTTAATACTTGAATTTTACATTTTTTCCTAATTTAATATCTATTTTTTTTGACCAATTTAATACCTAAACTTGTAAAATATTATACAAATTACTCTAATATATGAACAATATTATTTTTTATGAGGTAGTAAATATAATAAATGTATGCCAATAAAATAAGGTTTTTACATTTATATAGAGTGCAACCAACATTAGAAAGTTTATATTTAAAAATTGTTGAAAATTTTTCTTTTCATGTGGATTTGAACTAAAGTGAAAAAATTAAAAACTTTTATTTTCTAACATTTCCAATTGTGCAAGCCATTAACAAATTTGTTTGTTTTTTAGTTTTTCATATTTTTAATTTTATTTTCCTTTGTTTCTTGAGACCAAATCAATCTTTAGTTATTAGGTAGCAATCAAATTATCATGTCATCAAATTCAAAAAATATTATTATATACTTATCCATATTCAATATTATTTTAAAAAATAAATCATTAAAATTTTGAAAAAAAAGTGGAAACCATTATTTATGGAGAAAATGGGAAAAATCATTACCAATCAAATTTATATTTTGCAAATGTATGGTTATTGTTTTACCCTAGTAGAGTATGATACATGGCTCTTAAATGGCCCGTGGTTGACCTTTCGCAAACCCCTCATTGGAGTAGCACGTAGACGGTTTGCAACTTACCCCTTATGATGCACCTTCGTGGATTAAAAGACTAATATATCGTTTGTAAAGTCCAAATAGGGAGATGCATTGTCTTGGGTGTCGGAGTGGATAACTCTCAGAAGGTAGAGACATAGATGTGACTGATTGGATTGATAATATATCGGACATGACCCAAGTAGAATAAATCATATATTTGTTTATGGATTTATTCATTTGTGGTGTTCATAATGTAGCTTGCCTCAATCCTGAGTAAGTGATGGACTATGTGTACGTGACTCATACGCTTTGATGTATTGATAACCTGAATTCAATTGGTAATAGAATCAAAAGCTGGTACGTTGGATATATGACTTCTACATGACATAACTTCACTTATGATAATAGAATTCATAGTCCAATAAATGGTAAATGATATCCTCTCGTTGACATTACATTATAGATGGAAAGTAACTTAGTGATTATTTGCTAGTAATTGACTTTTCATGAAGAAAGATGTAATGGTTACCGTTAGATAAAATAGGATCATATTGGGAAAATATATTTATCCTAAAGGGATTAAGGATGTTCTATAAGGGTAACACACATATGATAAGGTTATGGGACGAGCACTTGATAAAGTAGTTTTCGTAATGGTATGTAATAGGGAGAGCTTAGTCATGGTATTTTAATGGAATGACTCTATGACTGAATAATGTTGTAATTAATAGTTAGAGAGTTGATACTTAATTACAAATTATTTGAGCCCTAATTATATATGTCCAATCGGTCCCTCCATTAGCTCAGTATAACTTTGATGGTTTGCATTAATCAATAATATGGAAAAAGTGAAATAATGAAATAGAGAAGATCACATGTATCACTATTTGTAATGATTATGTTCTCTCGCTATGAACAAAAGATGACTCGGGAATTAAATTAATTTAACCAAATTATTATTTAATTAAACAATTGAAGTTTGATGTGAAAATTAAATTAATTTAATTAAGTCATCATACTTTTATGAGAACGAGTTAATTAAATTAATTTACTCATAGATTATAGTATGGTAAGTTTATCATGAATTTAACGGAATTAGAACTGGGTTGAGAAAATAATTTAATTAGTCTAATTAATTAATTAATTGAATAATTAATATTTTGGGCATATGAAATATATTTATTAGGCTGGAAAAATTATATGTGTTGGTTTAAAGATTAAATAATACATAATTAACCCTATACAATATGAGGCCTGATTAGCCCGATTTAATATGGAGGGGCGGCAACCCTAGTCCCAAAAAGGGCTTGGCGCCGTCCCCTAGTATACTCCCAGTAGGAGTTGACTTTTCTTATTAAAATATTATTTTTCAGTTATTTCTAATGATATTGAAACTATTGTTATTTTCTCTATAAATAGAGACCAAAAGCTAAGTTAATATACACACTTTTCTATGTTGATATTCTATCAAAATATAGTCAAATTATTTTTCAGATAAAGTCTATCTTTTGTTAAAGTTCGTCTTTTGATTTTCTAGCTCTTAAAATTTCACTAAAGTGTTCATTGATTTGTGAATAGAGACCACACTCTAGCAAATCGAAGTCGAGATTAGTGAAGAAGATCGAGTGGTCGAAAGTCAAGAACGTCTAAGTCCACCTAATCACAAATACATGTACTATTTGGGTAAATGGTTTATTTCTATAAACATCACAATCGATTAGTTATTAATGAAAAATTTTAAACTTTCGTTGTGCCTTGAAACACTATTTTCAAATTGATTTTTCCAACACAACCTAAACTAGCAACAGAAGCACAAGCAACAATATCATCCACCTCCACCGGGGACATCTTCACCCATTCCTCGCAACGCCTATGCTTACTAGCAAACCTATCCTCCATATTATCAGTATCCACCACCACCATGGTACTACTCCCACCTCCACCAAGGTAATACCAACACTAGTGCCCCATCAATTAACCAAGCCTTTCAAAATCCCAATCTAGCTCACAACAATTCACTAAAATACATGAAAGGATAAAAAGTTAGAGGCCTAACTCTCAGAACAACAAAGGTTATATCAGGAACAATAAGAACGCTTATTAGACCTAAAAACAAAAAAAAAATGAGTGAATTATTGAGGAGTTCAAAACACGTAGGAATCTCTTACAGCATGATTGCTCGACCTAAGAGGAAAAGATAGCTTAGTCCTTCAACAGACAGTAGAATCGCCAGCAAAAGAATGACTCGTTAAACCAACCCCTCAAACCCAATCACTTAGGGACTTAGCTATAGGATGAAAACCTTTGAGGCCAAAGTGCCTCTTTGGAAGAGCAGATGTAAGCATTGAGGAGGGAACTACAAGAGTTTTTCAATACAAAGACTGAGGGAGCAAGGGCGAAACCAAAAAAAATTTTTAGGGGGGCCGAAATTAAATTGTAATTTTTATGATAGTAAAAATACAATTTCACCATTCTAATAGCCTCTATCTTTATAATTTTGAAGGATTAAATCAATTTTTTTTAATCATTTTAGGGGGCAAAGTGTAATTTTACCATTACTAATTTAAAATTTTAAAAATTTCAAATGGCCTAAAAAAATTTTTCATTTTAGGGGGGCGAGCCCCTGCCAGGCCCCATTGGTTTTGCCCCTGTGAGGAGCTTCATGGAGTTATGTGAACAAGCCCTCTCTTTACAAAAATTTTGGCCCTACAACCTCCCTTCAATGTTCAAGTTCTCCAAAGCATTGTACGAAGGCCAATGTGACCCATAGGGCCACTTTGCCTACTACAATAACACATGAATATCCTGGAGGGTCTCCCAATAAAAAAAAACCCAATAAAAAAAAGAATATCCTGGAGGTCTCCAATAAAGTTAAAATGTCGAGCATTCTCCATGACCTTAACTACCACAACCCAAGCTTGGTACTTGTCACTCCCGAGGGTTTCTGTCCACAACTTTAATGAGTTCGCCTACTTGTTTGTGAGCAATTTTTTTGCCAACAAGACGTTGCAACAATATTATAATATTAGTGGATTACTATATGCAATCTTTAACCTATTTTGGGATATCTCCTAAACAACGTTTCTTGGTATTTTAGAATTTGAGATACAAAATAATTTTAGAATTCTTCAATTATAATAATTTTTATAAACCTAATTTGCAATTGACTTATGCATGGTGCCTAATAGCAAAGAGACTTTATAATCCTTTTTAAAAATATTTCGATTAATATTTTTTAGTAAAAAATAATATAAAATTTATAACATAACCTTTATAAAAGAGGTTTTATAGTGTTGAAAAATTTTTATAACACTTATTTTTGGGTGCTCAAATGCGTGTCCATACAAGAATAATATATAAATTATAATATAGCCTCTGTAAACCTAATATGCTATTAGGTCGAAATTTGCGTCCAATAACGAAGCATTTTCATCCAATAATAAATTATATATTATATTTTTTTAAATGAAAAATATGTAACATTTTACGATTGTATAAAAAACAAAATTTTTAAACTTAAATCATGTATATGTATTTAAAAAGTTATAAGATAATTGGTAAATGCTTATAATTATTCACATAATTACTCTAGTTCTTGTCACCTTCCAAGAATTAGAAAGTATAATTAGAGTGTTTCAATCACACTTAATTCAGTGAGACCTATCAATTGCAATTCTTATATAAATTTGACACACTCATACAATTATAAATAATTAAATCTAAATCCACTTACTTAACTTTCTTAACGCTAGAGAAGTGATTTTTCAAAATTCAATATAATCTTATTTTATTTAAAACACATTATCACGCCATAACATTAAAAGAAAACATAAAATTCAAAAATAATTTTGATTTAACTCTATTGTATATTTTTATATTTTATGTTATTAAAAATATTTATATACTTTTTTATGAGTCTAATAATATTCATATTGCATATTTGTTTATATTATTTATTTTAATATCATTGTTATATTTTAATTACTTTCTAATTTATAAAATTCCAATAATATAATTTTTTATTTAAAAAATTACATAAACAAAATAATCACAATTACTAACCTTTTGAAATGATACATCTTAAAATACTAATATATTAAAATTCTCCAAATTTTCTCAAGGAATAAAAAATTTAATTTTTAAAAGTAAACAATTAATATTTGGTAATATCAACAAGGCCCTTAATGTATATATATATATATTTATTTATTTATTTATCAATTTGACTCTCTTTTTTTCTAATTAAATTTCACTCTCAACTTAAAAAAAAATTGAATTATATCATCAACTTTTTTAAAAAAAAATTGAATTGATATTTTTTAATGAAAATACTAACTAAAAATTTAAAATTTTAAACATGGCAGCCTACATTACAAACCACGTGTACTTTATGCTAATTTTTTTAATTTTTTTAAACTCTTTATAATTATTTGGGATAAATATCAAAACTATACATGAACTTTTATCTAATGTGCAATGTCATACATGAACTTCGATTTTCTGCTATTTTATATATGAAATTTTAATTTAATTCAATTTTCACAAATCACTGACAATATTATTGAATTATTATCATTTTATGTTAATATATTGTATACACAAATTATTATATTAATCCAATATGAAAATAAATGTATGTATCTATTTTTTAAATGCGTACATTTGAATTAAAATCAAAGTTTTATGTATGCATATAAACTAAAATTTAAGTTTCATGTGTATAATTATACCAAATTAAAGATCATGTATCAAATTACATATTGGATCAAAGTGCATGTATAAAATTGATATTTATCGTTAATTATTTATTTAATTATTTATTGTTTTAAATTTTGGAATATTTTTAATAATTTTTAAATTATTTATTTATATGACCTATAAAATAAATAATGTCATGTTAATATGAAATGCATATGAACGATCATGTAGGTGACTATGCGAGCATGGTTAAAAATTTAATTTTTTAAACAATATTTTTATAAAGAAGTGATTTAATTTTTTTAACAAAGGCATATTTAATAAATTATTAAAATTTTTCATTTATATTTAATATTTTAAATGTAAATGTAAATGTTAATTGCTGAATTGTGTTAAGAAAAACTCGTCTTCAGCAGAGCAAATATTTAATGCAACAGTAGACGTGGCAAATTAATCATATCCGTTGAATGGTGGCCCAAATAACATCCACGACATCACAACGTATCACCGATAGCCATCACAAACACTCCATGAAATATTGACCGCCAGATCACTTACTACCCCCAATCAATCGACATTTTTTATTTTCCACTATCGATCTCCGTTGTTAGATACCGTAGCCAACCATTCCCCATCTTCAAATACCCTATTCCCTTTTCCTCCGCCCTTGTTTCTGAATTTTGCAGTCGAGCCGAATCGCAACCATCAAGGATCATCCGCGAAATTTCACTCTATGGTACGCCTCTTTCCTTACTCTTTCACTTGCCTCGGGTTTCTCGTTGATTTATTTCATTGTGTGATCGTGAAATGTTGTTTCGCATTTAGTTATAGATCCAAGCAATTGAATTTTTTTCCTTCATCTTCTGTTTAGATGCGATTAAGCAAGTGGAAAATGAGCGCACAGAAGAAAAGATTTTAGTTTTAATTTGCTAGAAACTTAGCTTACTGAAGCTGGATTGTTTGTTTTAGGGTTATGAAACTAATTTTAGTTAGTGTAGATTTTAATATCTCCTTGTCCATTCGCATACCTTACCAAAAAGGAATGAAGAATGCTGTTTGTTGCTTCAAATTTGGATAAATTGGATGTGGCTCATATTTTGGTCCAAGGAATTAATTTCTACATTTAGGGGTGTTTGGTGATTTCCCATGTTATGATTTTAAAATGTGATTGTGATAACATTATTGCTGTGAAAGTTTTTAATAACATGATATACAGTTAAAATCATAGAAAGTTATATTAAGACGTACGTTAAATTCAATGTTTTTTCTGAGAATATAATGTTATTTTAACTAAATTATCCTTAAAATAAAAGATGTATTTTAATATTTTTCAATAATCTCTATTTGAATTAAATATCTAATGATAATATTTTTCAATAATGTTTACTATTAACAAATATTTGAATTAATCTACAAGTTATGATTTTTTTTTTTTTTTTTTTACATTTTGATTGAATCCATCAAGTGAATACATTTGAAAAACAACTTGCATATTAACTCAAGATTTTGAAGATATACAATTTGCAATTTCTTATTGCATTATAGGTATAAATTCAAGTGTAGCAATGTATTCATATATTGCATGCATGGCCTGAAATTATCTTGTTACTAAAATTTGATATTGATGAAAAAAATATTTTTTAAAATATTTATAAGAAAAGAAAATATAGATATTTACCCTGTGATAGCACACACATATGACATGTTAAAAAGGGAGAAAATAATATGCAGAGTAGAATTTGTAGATTGAGAATAAAACTAGAAAAAAAACACTTTGGAACGATAATTGAAATTGTAGACTAGAGAACGAAAGAACAAGCATCCGTTATGTTTTTCTTTTTTTACGATGAACTAGTTAATACCCTAAACACAAATAAAAGAAAGGCTAATTTTGTTCTAGTGATTTTTTTATTACTTTCCATCTAGATGGAAAAGTAACTCTCCCACTAATTATCAAGGGAATGACTTCACATTACTTGTGAGAAATTAACTCCCAAGGGAATGTTACATTCCAAGGGAAGAAGCAATTTTTGCTTACCAAACATTGGAATCACATTCCAACCAATTAAATTCCTTAAAAAAGTGATAACTTTCTTAATTCTCAGAAAGGTGGTTTTAGTTCAATTCAGAGAGAAGTCAGACTTCAGACTTCAAAATTGGACTGATTAATTTGCATAATCAAAGTTGATGGTCTTTTCTTATTTTCTTTCCGTTATTTTGGTTTCCACTAGCTGCTCTGGTTGTATTATTGACATCCAAATCCCCCTCATTGGTCCACTTGGACCGTTTTTATAGGTTTTACCGATGTCAGTTGCTTCATTCAAACATGTGTGTTACTTCAAATTTGCTATTATTTTCTTCTTAGAGTGTTTTCGAGCGTTTGTTAGATTTATTTCTGATAATTACATCATTTCATGGAAGCTAAAAAAGTTGATTAGTTATGTTCCAATATCTTTGGGAAAAATGTTTAATGAGAAAGAATAAAGAAACGGTTGTTCTTTCTTTGCATAGGCACCCATAAAGGGCATTCTTTCCTTGCAAAGGGCAGCTTTGTTAAGAGCTTGCGGTGAAAGGTGGAAACTAGGCACTAGATCATTTAGTACTCAAGAAGCAACAACTGCTGGTGCTCCACAGGCACCTCCTCCTCCTCCACCGCCTGAAAAAACCCATTTTGGTGGTCTAAAAGATGAAGACCGTATTTTCACCAACTTATATGGGTTGCATGACCCTTTTCTCAAAGGTGCCATGAAACGTGGTGACTGGTATAGAACCAAGGATTTAGTACTCAAGGGTGCTGATTGGATTGTGAATGAAATGAAGAAATCTGGACTTCGAGGACGTGGTGGTGCTGGATTTCCATCAGGCCTCAAATGGTCTTTTATGCCAAAAGTATCTGATGGTCGTCCTTCTTATCTTGTTGTCAATGCTGATGAAAGTGAACCTGGAACCTGTAAGGACAGGGAAATTATGCGGCATGATCCACACAAACTATTGGAGGGCTGCTTGATTGCTGGGGTTGGAATGAGAGCTACAGCTGCTTATATCTACATCAGGGGTGAATATGTGAATGAACGTAAAAACCTTGAAAGAGCTAGAAAAGAAGCTTATGAAGCTGGACTATTGGGCAAAAATGCATGTGGTTCTGGTTATGATTTTGATGTTCACATCCATTATGGTGCTGGTGCCTATATTTGTGGTGAAGAAACAGCACTTTTAGAGAGCCTTGAAGGAAAACAAGGGAAACCTAGATTGAAACCTCCTTTCCCTGCTAATGCTGGATTATATGGTTGTCCCACCACTGTCACAAATGTGGAGACAGTGGCTGTTTCGCCCACAATACTGAGACGTGGTCCTGAGTGGTTTGCCAGTTTTGGGAGGAAAAATAATTCCGGCACAAAATTGTTTTGTGTCTCAGGTCATGTCAACAAGCCTTGCACAGTTGAGGAGGAGATGAGTATACCACTTAAGGAGTTGATAGAGAGGCACTGTGGAGGTGTCAGAGGTGGATGGGACAATTTACTTGCAGTAATACCTGGAGGTTCATCTGTTCCACTTTTACCCAAGCACATATGTGATGATGTCTTGATGGATTACGATGCACTCAAGGCTGTCCAGTCCGGACTGGGAACTGCTGCAGTAATTGTGATGGATAAATCAACTGATGTTGTAGATGCAATTGCAAGGCTTTCATACTTCTACAAGCACGAGAGTTGTGGACAGTGCACACCCTGCAGGGAAGGGACTGGATGGCTATGGATGATCATGGAAAGATTGAAAGTTGGGAATGCAAAGTTGGAAGAGATTGACATGCTTCAGGAGGTGACCAAGCAGATTGAAGGGCACACAATTTGCGCTTTGGGTGATGCAGCAGCTTGGCCTGTGCAGGGTCTTATACGGCATTTTAGGCCAGAGCTGGAGAGAAGGATTAAAGAGCGTGCAGAAAGGGAGTTGCTGGAGGCTTCTGCTTAATCTCTGCTCAGGTTGCTTCTGGCATCTTTTTGACTTTCAATTTGTTGCTGCATCTTTTTCTTCCAAAATATTGAAGTATTCTTATCTTGCATGTTTTGGCATCAATTTCTATTTCTTTATGTGCAAATATACATTTCTATGGAATTATGTAATCCGTTGTCTATCTTCTCAGTCTGTCAGCCACATTATGCTTGCTTTCACAACTATGTACCCTAGTATATACATGAATGATTTCATGAGAAGGAAGAAAAAAATATGCTGCTGATTAGTACAATTCCTGCAGATGAGTGAAAGAGAACTAACTTATTTCTTTTACTGTCCTTAAGGAATTCATTTTAGTTTTCTCTTCATATCATCTGGCAGTGGCACCTAAGTAATGGTTGCCTGGTCACTTGAAAACGGGCAAAAGAACCTTACATATTTTCTTCATGAATTAGTATCTGGTTTTCTGGTTGTTAGATGATGATTTTATTAAAAGGATGTGCAAGAAATGAGTTGGGACGAAAAGGCAAGGGAAGGAGGCATAAGACATACCAAATCAATTTTAGTTATTTTCAAGTGGAAAACGGCATTGAAGGATGCAAGTTTAACGAGGAGTGCATCCTTATTCTTAAATGCATAACATTTAGTTCCCTCTTTGTAAGCCATGGAAATGAGTAGGATAGCATACTTAACACCTGTTTTGTGATCCTTTGCATATTCTTTCAACATATAAATCAGTTCCACAGCAACTGCAGGGTTACATTTGAAGGTTTTTGACAAGTTGCTTCTTGCTATGTAGGGAATTACCTGTGCAAGTGGCCATTATGGAATAAAATTGAAGTACCCAAAACTTGGAGAATAGGTGACTCTCAGGCATCTGGTGTTGTGGAAGTGTTTTATTTGTTATCTCCTAAGCTGTTGTGTTAACAACATTTCACTGTTTTAGAAAATAATGAATGTCTCCAATGTCTGGGCAGGGATACTTGTTTCTCATAGCTTCCACAACGTTTTCTTTTTTGGCCCATTTGATGAACATGGTTAATGATCTGTATTCTTTTTATTTCTTTTTGGGAACATATAATGGTATCTGTATTTTTCTATGATCATAGATGTCGTAGGATAAAAATAAACGTTTTCAGAGAATTAAAATAAAGGTATACTACTACCCAGATATTGAAATGGATAATGATGGAACTGGCATGAATAGAATACGAATATGGAGTAGGTTGGATGGGTGTGGTAGAGCTAGGGATGTAATGAAGCTGAATTGAGTTCAATCAGTAAGAATTTTGACTGGATGCTAGAACTTGGCTTGATCCTGATCGAATTTTATTTTGAAAGCGTGACCTTGATTCCATATTATCAGGAAGAGGAAAAAACAATTCAAATAAGCTTTGATTTTTATGGTTGATTTCAAGCTTCATGCTTTATTTTGAGTTTGAAATATTTTTTATTTCTCAATATAAATTAAAAAAATATTATATCTAAAATATAAAAATTCGATTAGACTTGTTAACTACTTAAATTGGGCATCAAAATGCTTGAATTTGGCTGGTTAAATAATTTGTGCTCTAGCAATTTAATGAACGAATTTTGTTAACCCTAAAACTTATAACCCTCTGGTGTCGTGCTGCGGTAAGTTTGAGCAGATGTAATCCTTGGACCCATTGTAACGTTTCGAATTTTTTCGAGAATCGAAAGTCGATTTTGGATCAGTTTTGTGAATCAAACATCTCGGGGGTTAATTTGAGAGTTTTTCGGGAGATAGCGTGGATAAGGTTTCAAATTTTTTGAGGTAATTTCATAAATATGCAAGAGTAGGGGTGAGTATTCGATCGGATCGAGTAAAAAAAAATTCGAGTTAGTCAAGTTGATGAATCATATTTTAGCAACCGAACTTAATTTGAATTTTTTTCGAACCGAATCCAGTGAAAAAATTTTGAGTTGAGTTAACGAATCATATTATTTATACTCAATGTTGCGTTTACATGAACCGATTATTTAAGTAGTAGACGAAGTACAAGATTATTTAACTGCATAAACAATATAATTGTTTTACTTTTTAACTTAATGAGTAAATATTTATCAAAACATCGAAATTTTGCTTTTTAACTTAATAGTTTTGACTTTTAACTTTAGAAAAGGTAAACATTTATCAAAACGACGTAGTTTTATCTTTTCTTATTCAGATTTTCGGATAACTCGAATTGTGTAATTTATACTCGAGTTAAATCAAAAAAATTAATTTTTTATTCGAGTTGTTTCGAAATACTTAATTAACTCAAATAACTCAAATTATTTAATTCAAAATTTAAATTTTTTATGGAGTTTTTCGAATCGAACCGGATTTTACTCAACGCTATCCAAGAGTAGGGAAAATTCTTTACCCTTTCTCTTTTAAAATTCTCTCTTTTTTAAGGTTTTCATTTCTAATCAGCAATCTTAGAAGGTAAATTGATTATTCAGTATGATTCTTAGAGTTTTCAAGGTCAAAACACGATTTTTTTTTTCTTTTTCATTTTTGCAAGAATGTGAGAATTGAGAAGGAAAATGTTTTTGCTTGATCTTTCGTTTGATAACTATAAATCCAGCAAGGTAACGTAGTTTCTAACTATAATATATGGTTTTCTAATCTTATTAAATGGATTTGCAAAGATTTTTCATTTTTCTCAATTTTGTTTTTGATTTTTGGGTTAGAAAAGACGGTTAAAAATTTCTCAAATTTTTAGTTGTTTTCAAGTTTCATTTAGGCTATAATTATAAGTTTAGAAGATTGATTGAAGGCTAAAAATCGGATTAGATTAAAATTTGGACATAATTCCTTGAAATTTCCTATTGATGTGTGCTTAAAAGAAGTGGAAGAATGAGTGTTGAATTGATATTTTGACATTTATAGATTAGATATAGGAGTGAATATAAGGTTAGATTTGAGTAGCAATAAATTTTGATTTGAGTTCTCAAAAATGGACATTGAAAGGGTGAAAAGTATCGCTTGATTGCATTGCATATATATATATATATATTTAAATTTCAGAGGTTTTAATTGTTTATTCTTACTACACTAACTTGACTCATAATGTTGATGTTAATTTTGAAGCGAAAGAAGTTGGTGGAAGCTTTATCAAGAAAGGCAGGGAGAAAGTTGGGGAGGCTTGATTTGATTTTTCGATTTGTGCATTTCATTTCCGAATTATCTTGTGCTATTGTTTAAATTGAATCATTTATACAAGTTTATGTTGTTATATGATGGTAATATGCTTGGGAATTCATGTTGAAAGTGAACTTTATTTAGTAAGGATTGATGGTACTGATCTCATTGTTAAATGCTTAGACTATTGAATTAATCATGGTGCTGCTATATTGGTTATGTTATTAAGTGAACTAATATATATTAATTGGCTCATTAGATGAAATTGGATAATTATAGAGTATAATTAGCATGTCATAGGTATATTTTAAGCTCTTGTGTTGCGGGTTAACTTTGTGCGCTTGAGAGATTTGTTTTATGGCACTTTACGTAACTTATAGGAATGATTAGATTAAGTCGTATTATATCCAAAGTACTTACTATTTGTGCTTATGGACTTTTCATATATTTGTTTACAAATCTAATTTCGGTTAATAGGGAACTAAAATATGTTAATGGAAAAGATATGGTGTTACAAATTTTGGAATATGTCGGTATGTATTGAAAATGAGATATGCGAAATGAACCTTGAAGCATTATTGGAGAGTTGTGATGAAAGCATGTGAAATTGGAGTTAGTTTTGTGGTATATGTTGAAGTTGTTTTTATATAATTTGTGATTTAGCTTTAGTTTAGGGTATTTTGGATTTGTTTTGCACCACTGAACATTATATGTTCAGTGTGCGCAGATTTTTGATGTTAAGTTTTCTTATAATTTAAAAAATATTAAAGAACCGTTGGCTATATTCAACTTTTGTAATGCACGTATTAGGAGTTTCAAATGTCATTTGTATTTTAAATATTGGTTTTACCTGGATTTTAAATGTTATTTTTGATATATTTGAACATATATAGTATATTGGTAACTTGCTTTGATTGATACATGAATTTTCTAATTAAATTTCATGTTTTATATTTTGTCGTTATCTAATATGTTTGAAAGCATGAGACTTTGCTTTTTAGACTAAATTTGATATGTTAAATGTGTATGAATAGCCTTGGTTATATGTTGGTAATGTTTGAGCATGTTTTGGGGTTAGTTTGGAAGGCTTAAACTGTCAATTTTGTAATTTTTCTGGATTTTGAGATGAGGTATCAAAACTTCTTCACAAAGTATTAGTACATTGTATAAAGAGTCAGAATATAGATCAAGGTATCGATACATTACTCTATGTATCAATAAATTGGCTCTCATGTAGTGGAACTTGTATTCAGTAATTGTTTGTTTAAATTTTTGGTACAGGTATTGATACATCGAGACAAGATACCGAAATTTGTCCTTTGTTTTTTAATATTTTGGGTCTTGAATGTTGTCTTTTAGCTCGTTTTAATTGTCCTTTGTTTTTTAATATTTTGGGTCTTGAATGTTGTCTTTTAGCTCGTTTTATTGTATCTTTGCTTAATTAATATTTAGAATGTATGAATGCTTATAAATATTATGCAATTGTGATTAATAAAAGTGGATTTGATTGTTTTGGTTTTGTTTGAGGTTACTTCAATAATCAATATGACATCAATTTTTGAGTAGGGCGTGGATATTTTAACCTTGTATTTGAGGAGATGTAATCCTTCGGCCTTATGCATGGTGTGATTGGTGGGTAATGGTGTCCGTCCCCAATCTTGACTCTTGATCAACCTAATTATTATAGAAGGTGATAGTGTCACATTTGGTATGTATGTTTTCATAAAATTCTAATGTGGTATTTGTATTTTGAAAATGTCCAATGTGGTACTTGATGTAGCACCCCCTAACCCCAAACCGTCGTCGGAACAGGGTTACGAGGCATTACCGGACATATCAGACAACTTACGAATTATTCATAGATTAAATAACATTCATAGTATAATTATTAAATAAGTCCCTATAATGGGCTTTCGAAGCCCAAAACATGTATTAAAAGTGGAATGGGACTTGTTCGAGTACTCCGAAAATTTTACTGTAATTTTTTTTTAAAATTTCGACAGTATTTCTGCTTATTTTTACATAAAACCCCTGCAAATTCAAACCAATATCATAAACAAATTTATGTCATTTCACTAGTTTAAAAACATCAAAAACCAAATACTTTTCTTTACAACAAAATTTTATAACATACCAAAATAACCATTACCACACCTATGTACATGCCACTTTCATTTAAGGAAGAAAACATCACCAAAATTTTTCTTATTGGAGTTGGGATCGTTCTGGATGCTGGACCGGATCTGTGACTCTAATGACTGCGCTGTGGAAAAACAATCAGACGCTACCGAGTATTTTCATACTCAGTGGTATTACTATAAATAAAACTATTTAACCTTAATAAATAACAAACATCAACCATAAACTATATAAAACATTTAAACTAATTATACATAATTATATATTACTTCATAAATCTTAAATTCATAATTCATTTTTCACATACTAATTCAATTCATAATTTAACTCATACATTCTTTCACATACTTTTTAATAGAGCCAAATCAATCAATCTCATTTTCAAAGTTTCATTTCAATTATTTATCCTATTAACAAGGCTCGGACTCTGACAGATACGCGGATTCCATCCAAACACACCAGAATATCCAACCTAAACACACCCGGAATAATATAAATCCTCCATAACACACCAAAATAATATAGCCTCCCAAACACACCAGTAAATCATATCCTCCCCAAACACACCAATAAGGCATTAAATGCCTCTTCGGATAAACCGAAGCATATAATAACAGAATTATCTTCTCGGCTGAGCTACAAATCTCCTCATCACATCACGAATCCTATGGCATGCCACTTGTATCCAATCTAGTCCGACAAGTTAATAGGGTATTATTATACTTTTTCAATTTCGAATTCATTTCCACAACAACTTCAAATATTCAATTAATTCAAAACATCTATTATCTCAATTCACATATAATTCAATATTCACACATATTTTTACTTAATTTCAAATGTTATTACTTACCTTACCTGTCCCATGATTACAAATTCAATATAACAATTAATAAATAGATTGAGTTATAGTAATACAAACCCGGATTACGCGTTTACTCCTCAACGATCTTTTCTTTTCCTTTTTGGGCCGATGCTTCAGGCTCGATATTAGCTATGAACAATTAAAGTAATTTCACAATCATTAACACAACACAATTTAAAATTTTTATCTAACTTTTACTTTAATTCTAATTTAATCCTAACTAAACCTATATATTTTTCTTTCTCAATTCATACCTTTTTGCTACTCAATTTCTTGCCAAACTCACATTTAACTATCTAATTTTTATCATATTTTCATAATTTCGAATTTATTTCAATTTAATCCCTAAAACTCAAAACTTATAGCTTAGTTTACAATTCAATCCTTTATTCAATTCCAACTTAGAATTCATTCAATTAAACCCCTAATTCATTAATTTGTTCAACATGGCTCATATTCAAAAACCTATGAACTTCCATAACCTCCACTTAATTTCAACAAAACTTTGTTTTAAAGCTTCTAAGATATCAAAATTAAGAGAAAAGAGCTAAATTTAGCTTACCAATTAAACGTGAAGTTTTAAAATCCCAATTTTGCCCTTTTCTTTTCTTTCCTTTTTTTTCTTCCCCTGTTTTCGTTTCGTTCTCTGTTCTTTCTCCTTTCTTTTTCTTTTGTTTCTTTATTCTTTCTTTTATTTCTTTAGTTTCTTTTATTTGCTTTATTTTATTTTAATTACTTAATAATTGTATTATAAATATCTTATTTAATAACAAATGAATATTTTAAAAATATAATATATATACTTTCACATGTATTATATCATTATCCTACATTTGTTATATTTTTTTATTTATTTATCATATAAAAATCTTATAATATAATTAATATACAAATATTTTTTTTACTTATTATTTAAGAAAATATATAAATATTTTACAAGTGTATAAATACAAATATTACACATGTATTTTATCATCACCATACATTTGGCATAAATCTAATTTATTTATCAACTAAAAATCTCATATTATAATTAATACAATTAATAATTATAAAATATTTTCATACTTAAATTATAAGTAATTTAAGTGTTTATGTAACACCCCTAATCCATATCCTTCGTCGGAACAGGGTTACAAGATGTTGCCGAAATTTACAGAATAATTACTCATAAATTCCATTATTTACTTATATTCACATCAAAGCTGTCCACGCGAGTCATATTCACTAAATTATTTATATCTTAAGCTACAGAATTATAAATTAAGATCCGTAAAACGCATTTGAAACTAGACTCATATATCTTTCTATCATAATTTTTTTAGAATTTATGGATTAGCCAAAAAGTACAATTTATTCTTCAAAGTTACCCCTGTTCTGCTGTTTGATAGTTTCGACCTTTCTTTACTAAAAATTAATTATCTCATAGTATAAAATTTGGGTGATGTTCTAATTTATTTATTTTGAAACTATACTCATCAAGGATTTTAAGTATGTACATTATAACCCCTAAATTATATTTTTAAAATTTTTAATGATTTTTCAAAGTCAGAACAAGGGAGCTTGAAATCGCTCTAACCTTGTCTCACAAAAATTCAAATATCTCCTAATATGAAAGTCTTTTTCTTACACCGTTTCTTCTATGTGAAACTAGATTCAATAGGCTTTAATTTATATTCAACCTCTAATTCGATTTCCATAATTTATGGTGAATTTTCAAAGTCGAACTACTGCTACTAACCAAAAACTGTTTTAGTACAAAATGTTGTTAACTAGTTTATAACATCTTTATTTCATTTCATTTAAACTCTATACATGCCATATAAATATTTAAACATAAAACAAAAGCTACCGGAATTGATCTGGATAGTGAGCTTTGTTGTGATGATCCGATCTACCAACTTCTCTTTAATTCAATCTACATAAAATATCAAACACACACAAGTAAGCTTATTGAAGCTTAGTAAATTCATAGGTTTAAAAGTAATGCTTACCAAACATAATATTTCTAAACAATAACAAAACATTTACAAAAGTTCCCTACCGTTCACAACCACTGTTATAATATTTCACATAGTTGAGCTCAAAATTAACAACTACTCAATCTCTTTCATTTGATTCACTCCTCTTGTATTACTTATTATCAAATTAGGAAACGTCTTTGAGTACATCGTTGCTCAGTGCCACGTTTCACAACTCAGTATGGTTTTCCTCATTGAAATACCATACCTACATTTCACAACTCGGTATGGGAAATACCATACCTACGTTTCTTAACTCGGTATGGTTAATACCATACCTACGTTTCACAACTCAGTATGGATGATACCATACCTACGTTTCGCAACTCAGTATAATTAATACCATACCTACGTTTCACACTTTGCCATGGATCAACCATGGTCTTATCTGTCAATTCATTATATGTCACGAAACGAACGTACTCAATCCTGCGTTTTTTCCTAATTTGAATTACCACCTTTATTCTTTCATTTTATCATAATTTTCACAATCCCACAACAAATTCATATTGAATAACACATTATATCATTCAATCATTCAAAAATAAACATGTAAATTCAACCATATGAACTTCCCGGCTGATTTGTAGAAGATATTGAAATTTAGGGACTATTCTGCAACTTTTTATTTTCCTCGTTCTTCTTTGGATTCTTGATCTATAATGTAAAATATCTTCACTCATTAGCATTTATTTCCTTTCTATTTCAATTCATAATTTATGCTCTTCAATTTTTGAAATTGCACTTTTACCCCAAAATTTACAATTTTTACAATTTAGTCCCTGCTCAATTCACCCATCAATTGAACTAAATTTTCTCAATTAACACTTTATTTTATCATTATAAACTATTTCACAACCTTTTATATTCTTAATTTCAACACCAACCTCTAATTCACAACTTTTTCACAATTAGGTCCTAAATACATTTTCTATCAAAATCACTTAATAAAACCACCTTAATATGAAATTATAATTTAAATTTCATAATAATTCATCATAAAGTTCCCTTACTCATCCAGGGTAACTTCCAATTTCACCCACCAAATAAAAAACTAATGAATTCTATAAGTGGACCTAGTTGTAAAAGTCATAAAAATATAAAAATTATCAAGAAAAAGAAAGAATTAAACTCACATGATGTAAAAATATGAAAAAACAGCTTTCTCCAGACCTCCTATGGCGTTTTGGCTGAGAAAATATGAAGAGATCTCTAGATTTTTCAATTTTGTCCATATTTTATATGTTAAAATTGTAAAATTTCCAATTTTGCCCTTATTTCCCTTATTTTTCTGATGATTTTCTTGCTCTTGCCGTCCAACCTATTCACTTTTAGGCTTAATTTCACTTTAAATCCTCTTTTTTTTAACACTTGAGCTATTTAATACTTTTAGCAAATTTTACATTTGTTACAATTTAGTCCTTTTTATTAATTGACTACCCAAATGTTTAAATTTCTCAACCAAACTTTAATACTAACTTAATGACACTCCATAAATATTTCTAAAAATATTTATGGCTCGGTTTTCAAATTCGAGGTCTCGATACCTCTTTTTTGACCTATTTGACCTAATAAATTCTTTTAATTCATCAAATTCACCAATTCACAAATTCTTTTAAACTCTACTTGACTCATAAATATTAAATTACTATCTTGTTCAATCTTACTTGTCGGATTTAGTGATCTCAAATCACCATTTCAGACACCACTAAAAATTAGGCTGTTACAGTTTAGTTTACAAATGTACAAATATTATTTTTACAAATGTATATTTTATTACCATACAATTGTCTACTATTTACTTTATTTAATAATAGTAATAAAAATAATATAAAACCATAATAATGGTTAATAATTATAATATTTATATATATATATATAATATTTATATATAACTTAAATAAAATCTTAGATTTTAATGCATATATGCGGCCTCATTTCATATGAATGGCTTAATTTCCATTTTAGCCCTTTTTACTTTCTTTTAATCTATAATTAGATTTTCACTCTTTATTCAATTTGAACATTTTTCCTAATTACTTTAAATTAAGCTAAATTTACTAAATAAAAATCTAATTAAACACACTATTAGACTCATAATTACTCCTAATAATTATTTACTAACTCGATTTACTAAGATGGAGGCTCGATAACAAATTTTTCCGGTGCCCAAGGATTTTAGGTCGTTACACTTGAACTATCAATTTATGTTTTATTATGGTACATGTACTATCATAAAATATCTAATGTGGTACTTGTACTTTGAAAATGTCCAATTTGGTGCTTGAATTATCAATATGAGTTTTTATTATGGTACTTGTACTTTTATAAAATGTCTAATGTGGTACTTGCACCTTGAAAATGTTCAATGTGGTACTAGAACTATCAATATGTATTTTATTATGTTACATGTACTTTCATAAAATGTCCAATGTGGTACTTTAGTTATCAATATGTGTTTTGTTATGGTATCGGGTGTTAGCACCATTAATGAATTGCTAAAACAATTAATGAAACTTCGACACATAAATTTTTTTTAAATCATCAAATCCATATAGATAATATAAAATTATGTGAAAAATTAAATAAAACAAAAATTAAATTAAATTAAAAAATAAATAATTGATATGATTAATGAAAAAGAAGTAAATACTAAACTTACATAAAAGTATCTATATTTTATCATTTACTTAATGTTTAGTTATTTGGGTTTTTTTTTTTTAAAATTCAATTCAATTTAATTTAAAATTTTTTTGTTTTATTTAGTTTTTCAAATAATATTATATTACCTATGTGAACTTGATGTCAAATTTTTATTAATTGATTTAACAATTCACATTTATAAATTATATGTA
This sequence comes from Gossypium bickii, assembly GCA_025503065.1. NCBI lineage: Eukaryota > Viridiplantae > Streptophyta > Magnoliopsida > Malvales > Malvaceae > Gossypium > Gossypium bickii. The sequence continues at coordinate 96,267,055 of CP106716.1, forward strand.
TGAAATTAGATATTTTATGAAAGTATAAATGATAGGAGGGTGAATTTTTGCATGCCTGAACTCGAAATTCTACACCTGTGCTCTGAACTAATATTTAAAAAATGTTTCATTTTATTACTTCAAACCCATTCTTTAATTTTTAATTATAAAGCAGTGGTGTATCAAATATTTGCCAATGTGTTGAATTCCTGAAATTTTGAGTTTTCAACAAATTTGCTTACTCTGAAAAAGTTAGAAGCAAATTGAAAAAAATAGGAAGCAGTAAACAAATGTATATAAAATAATTCAATAATGTGTCCAACATGTTTGACGATTTGAGTCGAAACATAAATAAGGCACTTTCAAAACATAAGCTATTAGTTAGTTGAATAAAAAAAACACAATCATTTAGGAGTTAAATCATAAATAAAAATATAAAGAGGGTAATATTATAAATATTTTGGAGCGGGTTTAGTTTAAACTCAAACCAAGTTAAAACTAATTCTTAGAAGAAAAAATCCGGCCTTATCAAGTTAAATTGGGTCAGAACTTGTTGATTTCGGGGTTTTTTTCCATCTCTAAATAAAACACATATTGATAGTTTAGGTACTATATTAGACATTTTCAAAGTACAGACACCATATTGAACATTTTATGAAAATGCATGTATCATAATAAAACACATATTAATAGTTTAGGTACCAGATTGAACATTTTCAAAATACACATACTGCATTAAACATTTTTTGAAAGTAAAGTTACTAAATATAAATTCAAAGGTGTTTAATTTTTTTATTTAAAAATTTGGAAATTATAGTAAAAGTAAGTATGGTATAAAAAAAATCATTTAATTGCTATTTATTTTGTAAGGTTGTGGGAATCAATTCAGGGAGACAAGTGATCTAGACATGAAAAATAAAAAAATAAATTATCAAAATTTAAATTGAATTAATTTGATTGGCTATTGTGCTGGGAAGACTTTGACCTAATTGGAGGATCATTTTTCATTCACAAAAATGGATTACAGAAAAGTCAGTCTTTATTAATTAAGGACTAATGATAAATTTGATCACTAACATTTGTATATTTTGTCAAAATAGTCCTAATTGTATTTTTGAGCCTTTTCTTGTCATCAACCTTTGATTTTTTTCAAACTGTTTTTTCTAATAGATTTAATGAATAAATTCAAGGTTTCAATCTTTTTTTTTTTCAAAAGGTTTCAATCTTTTATACGTTTATTTACTGAGTTCTATTGAGTTAAATTTTTTTATATAATTACGTTTATTTTCTTTAAATTAAGAGTTTTTTTAATTTATTGTTTATTTATTTTATTATTTTCCATATGTAATTATCTTATAGGGTTATTTAAGTAATAAATTACATCTCATTAAAAATTCTATCCCCTTAACTTTTTTAACAATACTTTTCATCAAATATGTTAGAAAAAACAGTTTGAAAAAAAGAACAAAAATTGATAGCCAAAAAAATTCAAAAAATACAATTAAAATCATTTTGACAAAATATATAAATGTTAGTGGCCAAATTCGTGATTAAATCTTAACCAATAACCTTTTAGAATGGAGATTAGATAATTACAAAAATTCGCATGTTTTTACTAATGAATTAATACATTAAAATAGGAAGTTGAAGTTAAAATTTCAAAATTTCCGCACCTTTATTATTAGTTGGCTAACATTAAAAATCATTTATAATAATATGGATCAACCAAACACAGTTAAGTAGTGCTATTCGGCCGTCCTTTTTATTAATTGAAACGTTGAATAAAGGAAAATTGGTGATATATTATCAGAATGTCTTTCAAAAAATATATAATCCAAATTTTTAAACAAAAATACGTTCATTTAGTAATAATACAATAAATTGACTTGTAAAAAAAAAAAAATACTTCCTGCTTTGCTTATTGACTTTGTCAATTGCCATTCTTAATGCGTTGCAGAGTTGTATTTAGGTGTGGATTCATAAAACATGAATTGACATTTTTATAACATGAAGAGATGTATAATTTTTATTACTTGGTCAGATAATAAAATACTTCATTCTCTTTTTACATTCTACTAAGTTAACAAAACAAAGGGAAAAAGAATTGTTGGGCAAAAAAGAAAAAACCTGTATCTTGCATCCTAAAATTGTGACATTTCTTCACGAGTTCTGATTTCTATAATTTTCAAACACATTGTTCAAAGTTTTGACCCTTTACAATTCAAAATACCAACATTTCCTCAACTTTTGTTTAGTTGTTTTCTAGAAAGAAAATTATTAACATTTTCTTCCTTTGAATTCCTCATCTGCCCCCACTATGTACATTTCAACTCTCTTTTTCTCTGGGGATATCCAATGTTGTTCTTTCTTCTAACTCTATTTCTCCTGAGTTAAATGATGTTTGCATGAATTGGGTTGCTTATCTTTTTGTCTATATCATTCCTAGTCTTGACTTTAATGATGTTTGCATGAAATGGGTTGCTTTTCTTCTCTCCATTGCTGTTACGATGATTCGTTTTATTTGATTGCAACTGAAGTAATGTTTTAAATATAGATTGTATTTATTTTATAAAAAAAAGGGTTTAATCTGTACTTCTCTCACTCTGTCTTTCGTCTGATTATCAAGTGGTAGGTTGTTAACTTGGTTTTTTTCCAAATTTTAAATATATTGTTCACTGGTGGAGATTCCCTTCAGGTTCACGCACGCTAATTGTTTTAGTTCGCTGAAGAAACATTTCTAATCTCTTCTTTTTCTTCTTCTCTAAATACAGGTCTTTATGGCTTTCATCAAACTTTAAGGCCTTTTAGCGGATCATATCAATTAAGATTGAAGCGGGTGTTTCATCCAACTTCCAACAATGGTTCTTGGCCTAAGAACTAAGAACAGAAAAGGCTGCTTACATCAGCTTGTTTACACTGTAAATGTGAAGGAGATTAATCCTTGGACACCATTGCAATCACTGCGATCGGCTCAATCTGTTTTGCTACAATGGGAAACTGGTGGTAAGAGTTCTGGATCCATAGCTTCTACCATTGATAATGGAAAGATTGAGTTCAATGAATCTTTCAAACTTCCATTAACTTTACGTCAAGAAGCATCCCGTAAGAGCACGAATCATTTGAGTTTCCACAAGAACTGTTTAGAGTTTTACTTGTATGACTCTCGGAAAGAAAATGTGTCAAAAGCTCAACTTTTGGGATCTGCTATTGTAAATCTTGCTGATTATGGAATTATCAAGGAAGCTATATCCATTAGTGCTCCTTTTAACTTGAAGAAGAGTTCTAGGAACATAGAACACCCAGTTATTTATCTTAATATCCAACCTTTTGATAAAGATAGCTCGAGCGCTTTGTCGAAAGAAGTGTCATTAGACAAGGATGGCAGTGAATGTGTTTCTGAATTCATAAATGAAGGAAATGATGAGGAAATCGAGATTGCTTCTTTTACTGATGATGATGTTGATGATCTTTCCTCACAGTCATCCCATATTACTTCTTCTTCTTCTTCTATTTTCGATCATTCTAGAGAGTCACATATTCAACATGATAAGGTACTTAGGTTCATCATCCTCCTTTTGTTCTTCATTTCCATTTTCATTGAATTGTCTGTTAAACTGTTGTCTTTGAATTGGGGTATAAGATTGGATTGGATTTATGAATTTGGCTTGGAGGACTTTGATCCTTGGGCCTTACCATAAGTACTGCTTTTTTGAGGACTTAACACCGTCCTACTTGGACACTCATGTATGCTACTCTTGGTAGTGTTAATTGAAATTGCATATATTTTGCACATGCAATTTTCTGTATAGTTACAATTTGTTTAGTTAATATGGGGAATGGGATTTCATCTTGGGACCTTTTCTTAAGTTAAGGGGTAGCTGATGATTTTAGGCTATGGCTTGGCTTGAAAATCACTAAGAGCAATAAGATGAGCCAAAATTATATTATAGTGATTAATTTGTAGATATGATCCCTGTTTAACCATTACGCAAACATAGCTATTAGTTTTGGGAACACATCAGATGGTTGTTTCTTATCATCCGCTACCACCATGATTCTATTCTGGGATGTCTGTCGTAGTTCTGGTTAATTTGGTGGTTGTCAATGTCATCTTAACAAAGCTAGAATTTCTGAATGTTTAATAGCATGTCACTGTTGATTACAGAATCAATCAGAATCAGCCACTGGAGGGTTTGAAAGGCTTGGGCTCACGCTTCCTTCTGCTGGAACACATGTAAACTCGGGGGTAAGTCCAATTGTTGAAGCATTCAAACAAGTGAATGGCAATACTTCTCCTTCATCTTCAGTGGACTTGTGCTCCAACTCTATGAATCCTGTAACTAATCCTATGGCTAAAGTTGCATCCCCGGAGCATGGTGCTACTACCATTCCAGTAGAGACCTACTTAGACCATGTAAAAGATGAAGATTTGTCCAACAACCCTAAGAATCTTGTAACTTATCCCAAGGCTGAAGTAGCATCCTCAGAGACAAGTGTTACCATTCCGGTAAATACGAATTTAGAATATGTAAAAGGTAAAGGTTTATCCAACAACCCCAAGAATCCTGTAAATTATCCCATGGCTACAGTTGAATCCGCAGAGACAAGTGTTACAATTCCAGTAGATACGAATTTAGACCATGTAACAGATAACGGTTTGCCCAATAGCCCCAAGAATCCTGTAACTTCTCCTATGGCTAAAGTTACATCCTCAGAGACGAGCATTACCATTCCAATAGACATGAACTTTGACCATGTAAAAGATTCCCATGCCAAAAGAGAGGGTGATAGGAAAGCATTGAGGCATGACCAAAGTCATGTAGACAGATCTTTAAGTAGCATTTCACATGTTGGTCAGCGGAAGGAAAATGAGGAAAAGACACAGTGGGAAGATGAGCTGGATAGCCAGATTTTAAATGCCAAGGAATACTCTCCGCAGGACATGTTAGGTTTTATACCGACTCAAGATTCTACAAAAAATAAAATCACTTGGAGTAACACTTTTGCGTCCAGCTGTGAAACAACTGAAGTCGAAGGTGGCTTCATTGCAAACGATGGACAGAAGCATGCTGCACCTGTTCAATTGCATTTTGACAACAATGGCCTGTCAAAGAAGATCCAGTTTATGGAGAAGGCAAAGGAACATGATATTTCCGAGGAGATTTCTAATGGTAACTCAAGTGATATGCTTAGTGAAAGGGAAGAAACTGTGAACAACTTTTCTAACTGTAAATTTAACTCAGGTAACAGTTATGGGCCACTAAAGAATACTAAGTTCATGGAGAAGGCAAAGGAATCTGATATTCCTGAAGAGATTCATAATGGTTCTACAAAGGATACATGTAATGAAAGCGAAGAAGATGCAAGTAGCTTTTCCAACAGCAAAGTTGAACTGGAGTCCAAAATTGAAATGCTTCAACAAGAATTGAGAGAAGCTGCTGTTGTTGAGGCTAGTCTTTATTCTGTTATTGCAGAGCATGGGGGTTCTATAAACAAGGTTCATGCTCCAGCTAGACGACTTTCTAGATTCTATATCCATGTTTGTAGAACAAGTAACCCAGATAAGAGGGCAAGTGCTGCTAGGGCTGCTGTTTCAGGATTGGTTTTGGTCTCTAAAGCCTGTGGAAATGATGTTCCAAGGTGTGTTCTTACACTTCCTGTAATTTTTTTCCCTTTTTCCCTTTTAGAAAATGAAACTGGAAGATTTTAGATTCTACCTTCTCTACCACCAAAGATGTTAGTTTGGTTTGCATGTTGATCATTCCTATCCCATTATTCATAGGTTAACCTTCTGGTTGTCAAATTCAATTGTACTGAGAACAATTGTGAGCAATGCTATTGGGGGAATTCAGCTATATTCTGTACCATGCTTAAATAGTAGTAGCGAGGGAATGGTGTTGGAGGACAACTCCCATCTGCAAGAGGAATGCAATTCAACGGAAAGTTTTGAAGAGTGGGTGGACCCTCAGACGTTTCTACTTGCATTGGAGAAGTTTGAAACTTGGATCTTCTCCAGAATAATTGAGTCAGTCTGGTGGCAGGTCAATCCTTTCTTTTAAAAGCTTAGTGCATATCGTCTTCTAAGTTCATATCTAATGCTATTTCTTCCTATATACTTGCCAGACTTTGACTCCACATATGCAGTCGGCTGCTGCAAAGAGCTCAAGCTCAAGGAAAACATCAACCAAAAGATATGGATTAGGTGATGAAGAGCAGGGGAATTTTTCAGTCGAGCTTTGGAAGAAGGCTTTTAAAGATGCCTGCGAGAGGCTTTGTCCCATTCGAGCATGTGGACATGAGTGTGGTTGCTTATCCATGCTGGCTAAATTGGTATTGTAATACATTTTAAGTTATTTTTTATTTTATGCATAAAGAACTTGGCCTTGAAGTCTAACCTTGTTTATGTTCATTATGTCTCTTTGTGATATGATGGGGCCATGTCGTTGTTTCTATCACATTAATTATCAAATTGTTAATGTTGTCAACATGCAAATTTGAGATTAGGTCATGGAGCAATTGGTGGGTAGATTGGATGTTGCAATGTTCAATGCTATTCTTCGTGAATCAGTGGACGAAATGCCAACAGATCCTGTTTCTGATCCTATATGTGATTCAAAGGTTCTTCCCATTCCTGCAGGAAAATCAAGCTTTGGGGCTGGTGTACAATTAAAAAATGCTGTGAGTATTTGGTTGCTCTTTCCGTTGAGCTACTTCAGTACTTAATTGCCTCTATGATTCGTAACTTCTGAACCCGTTTCCATAAATTTAAAGAGAAATCCACCCAACTTACTTTTTACTGATGTTAATATTTTTATATGCACATCAAAAGTACACATTTTCATATGAATTTAATAACTCATCTGCTGCTGGAGATAGTTAACTGTATCAATACCTGCAATTCCAGCCTATTAATATGTTTTACCTTCTGCTGTATTTTCTCTCTTTAACTTAACACATGATTTTATTCGACAGTCGGAAATTTCATTCACTTCGAAGAAGTTAAATGCTTGAACCTTGTGATCACTTGGCCCCCAAATATTTTATTAAGAATTAATTTAAGCATGCAAAAGCTTATTATGTGTTTAACATTTGACTAAGAGGGATCTTTTTTCTATTGACCTTGTGTTAGCAGATTGGAAACTGGTCAAGATGGCTAACTGATCTATTCGGTATTGACGATAATGACGGTCTTGAAGATAGCAACGAAGTTGATGATGACAAAAAAGCAGGATTTGAGGCTTCCTTCAAGGCCTTTGGTCTCCTCAATGCATTGAGTGATCTCATGATGCTTCCATCCGATATGCTTGTCAATCGGTCCCTAAGGAAGGAGGTATAGTTCAGAATCATGTATATATGTACCAACATACATATTTAGTCTTGTATATACCTCATTCCTCTGTTGCATCTTTATTCATGTTGAAGGTATGCCCCAAATTCAGCCCACGATTGATCATCAAGGTTCTTAACAATTTTGTGCCTGATGAATTCAATCCGAACCTAGTTTCAGAGGCAGTTTTTGAATCATTGGATGAGGTTTGTCATGACATAACCCCAAAAAGAAAAAGTTTGCTTAAAATGAACTTTCCACTTCTTTTGTCAACCCGGAATCTTCCAAGTTTATGGTGTTGAATTTTAGTTTTCCTAACTGATCCGTGTTCTCCTATTCAGGATATTTCTGAGGTTGGGGACGAGTCTATTACAAACTTTCCATGTATGGCAGCTCCAACAGTGTATTCACCACCTTCAGCAGCTTCCCTAACAGGCATTGTCGGAGAGGTCGGAAGTCAAGCCTTGCGAAGAAGTAGATCAGTACTTAGAAAATCATACACTAGTGATGATGAGCTTGATGAGTTGGATTCACCCATCATCTCGATCATTATCGAGAACCGCAACAATTCAACCGATTCAAAATCACTGAATTGGATGAGAATAGGAAAGGGAGACCGAAAAGTAATTCGATATCAATTAATCCGAGAAATATGGAAAGAAGGCGAATGGTAAAATTTCTTAAGTTTTAACCCCCTCCCACTGTTCTTCACTGAACATGTGTTAAAAGTGGCCACAAATAGTAGTATGTAAGAAATCCGGATGAAATACAGCAGCATGCATTTGTCTATGATGTTATTCAGATAAAGTACGTTTTTGTACCAGGCGACCTGTATTTGATCTGACAACTTTTTGACTGTATAAAGTTAGTCAAGGACTAAGCAGCTTTAGACAGGTCCCAGGTTATCATTGAGTTGTTTTTTACAGCTTGTTTACTTGCACAAGCAAAAATTTATTGCTCTTTCAATGTAATGAGACTATTGAGAAGTCAACTTTTGTTTCTCCTTCAACATCTATTTTGCTTCTGTTTTCATCTTTCAACACAAATTTTAGTTCTTTTGTTTTTGTTTTGTGGTTAAAAACTCAACAAATGGTATCAAGAGCCTGTTGTCTTTGAGGGCCTTGGTTGTGCTTTGTTTGTGAGTGACTCGTGTTTGAAAGAAGAAAAGCAGAAGCTGTTTTTTGTTAGTTTGTTTGGTTGCTGCAAAAATGAGCTTTTCACCACCTCCTCCACCTATTTTTGCTGGTGAAAACTACAACATTTGGGCTGTGAAAATGAAGACATACCTGCAGGCACATGACCTATGGAATGTTGTTCTGAATGACACAGAGCCACCTCCCTTGAGAGCAAATCCGACCATAGCTCAAATTAGGCAACATAATGAAGACTGTGCCAAGAAGTACAAGGCCATGTCGTGCATTCAGAATGGAGTTTCGGATGTCATCTTCACAAGGATAATGGCCTGTGACACTCCAAAGCAGGCCTGAGACAAACTCAAGGAGGAGTTTCAAGGGTTAGACAAGACCAGGCAGCAGCAGTTGATAAACTTGAGAAGGGATTTCGAGAATCTAAAGATGAAGGAGTCTGAAACCATCAAGCAGTATGCTGATAGAATTATGGCCACAATCAACAACATAAGACTACTTGGGGATGAGTTTAGTGACAAGAGAATAGTTGAAAAAGTCATTACTACTTTATCAGAGAAGTATGAATAAAAAATTTATTCTTTGGAAGACTCGAGGAACCTATCAGCTATACCTTTGACAGAGCTGATAAATACTTTCTATGCACAAGAGAAAAGAAGAGCAAATAGAATGGAGGAGCATCCTGAAGGAGCCTTTCAGGCCAGGAGTAGAGAGAGCTCAAGCTCAAGCTCAAGTTACAAGGGCAAGAAGCCTTGGCTAGAAAAGAAAGAGAAAGGGAAGAAGGATGCTACAAAAAAGAAGTTTCCACCATGTACTTACTGCAAGAAGTCCACTCACTTGGAAAAGTATTCCTGGTACAAGCCTGACATTCAATGTAAAAGCTGCAAACAATTTGGTCACATTGAGAAAGTTTGCAAGAACAAGGCCAAAGCACAATCACAGTAGTAGAATCAAGCTCAAGCTACTGAGGATGTCCAAGCTCAAGAGGAGCAAGTCTTTACTGCCTCTTGCTTTGCAAGCTCGAGCAAAGTCAAGAAGAATTGGCTGATTGATAGTGGTTACACTCATCACATGGCTTCAGACAAAGGCATGTTTAGGAAGCTAGACACCAGCTTTTTGTCCAAAGTCAGAATTGGCAATGGTGAGCTCTTAGAGGCCAAAGGCAAGGGTAAGGCTGTGATTTGCACTCAATCAGGTAACAAAACCATTTCAGAAGTTCTTTTTGTACCTGATATTGACTAGAATCTACTTAGTGTTGGTCAGTTGTTGGAGAAGGGTTACTTCCTTATTTTTGAAGGAAAAACTTGTATGATCAAGGACTTTTTTGGTCAGGAGCTAGTGATCGTAGCTATGTATGACAGATCCTTCATTTTAGATATGAATTAGTTGCAAGCTAAGGCACATATTGCTCTAGTTGATGAATCATGTTTGTGGCACAAAAGAATGAGGCATGTGAACTATAAGTCACTAAGTTTGCTACACAAAATGAGCTTAGTTGAAGACATGTCCAGGATTGAGCACAAGAATGATGTGTGTGAGGTTTGTCAGCTTAGCAAGTAGACCAGACTGCCTTTTCCTATCAACAAAGCTTGGAGAGCTCAAGAGAGGCTTCAACTGGTCTATACAGATATTTGTATACCTATGAAGACCTCCTTTTTAAATGGCAGCAAGTATTTTATGTTGTTTATTGATGATTGTACTAAATTTTGCTGGGTGAATTTCTTGAAACAAAAGTCAAATGTGGCTGATTTCTTCTGCAAATTTAAGGCATTGGCTAAGAATCAAGCAAATTGTAAGCTGAAGATGTTGAGGTCTGACAATGGACTGAGTATGTGACTCAAAGGTTTCAGAAGATTTATGATGAAGCTGGAATTCAGGATCAATTATCTACCATCTACACACCACATCAGAATGGTGTTTGTGAGAGAAAGAACAGAACTGTTCTTGATATGGCCAGGTGCCTACTATTTGAAGCTAAGATGCCTAATAATTTTTGGGCTGAGGCAGTAAATACCTCTATGTATTTGCTAAATAGGCTGCCAACTAATGCAGTCGAAGGCAAAACACCTTGAAGCCTGGTTTGGACAAAGACCAATTGTCTCACATACGAAAGTGTTTGGTTGTTTGTGCTATACATTGGTGCCAGCTGAAAAGAGGACCAAGCTAGAAAAGAGATCCATGCCGGGAGTCTTTGTTGACTATGGCAATAAAAAAAAGGGGTATAGGGTCTTCGATCCATCTACCAAGAAGATTGTTGGAAGCAGGGATGTGAAGTTCTGTGATAGCCCGAAATAGGGCCTAATCGGAACAGTGGTTGTGAAACCACTAATTCGAGATATAAAAGTTTATTATGATTAATTATTATGATTTACCAAGTGATTAAATACATGTGTTAGAGTATCGATAAGAAATTTTATTGATTGCATGCTTAAATTGCCTATTAGGACTTGTTTGCAAAAGTTGCTAAATAGGGGTTCTAATTCATAGAGTACTTGATTGTAATGGGGGTTTGAAGTAGGAGTCCTTAAATGGTAATTAGACCATTATATTTCCATGGACAAAAATGGACATACATAGATAAAAATAACTAAAGTTTTAATGAAGGGCATTTTAGTCATTTGGTATTAAAAAAAATTAAAAGGGAAAAAGATGGCAAAATATGACTGTCGAAACCATTTTTTTGTTTGGAAAACGGGCCGACTTTAAAAAGGAAAATGGAGTCGCCACCAACCTTTTTTGAAGTGTGATTGGGTCACCTTATAAAACATTTGGTCTACGAATTTTAAGAAAACGGGTTTGGGAGTCGGTTACGTACGAGGAAGGATTAGCACCCTCGCAATGCCCAAAATTGGTACCTTATTGATTGATTAATGTCCTAATGTCGAAAATTGGAATAAATTTTAATATACGAATCCTTTAGAAAATGTTTGGATAATTCGAATTGGATATCGAAATTCTCTTGTTCTGAAAAGATGAAATACCACATTCAGCACGTTAGGACACGATGTTTCAAACCCTCGATACCAAGATCATTTCATGATTTCCAAAATTCATGCATTGCAATTTTTAAAAGGGTATTCCCCTATTTGGCCAAACTAAAAAAAACCGAAACCCAGCACGATTGGGCACGATTCCTCGAATTCCAAACATGAAATATTGCCTTATTTAAGAAAACACGATCAAAATCTCTAAAGTATATTTAGTCATTTGGACAAACGGAAAATCGAAACCCAGCACGATTGGGCACAATTTCTCTAACTTCCAAACACGAAACATTGCCTTGTTTAAAAAACATTTTTATGAGTTTGGGTAAAAAAAAGTGGTAAAATAAAAGTCAATGTATCCTTTGGAATAGAAAACTGGTTAAGCGTAGAAATGATTATACTTAGCGAGTAGTGACAAAAATAGAAGCTATATGATACTAAAACCATAGAATAATAATGATAGTAACAAAAAATGCAATAATAATGATAGAATATATTAATAAACAAATAATGGTAAAAAAATATAAAAATAATAATAAAAGGATAATAAAAAATGAATATAATAAAGTGGTAACAATAAACTAATAATAAGAAATGAATATAATGATAATAACAAAATTGATTATAAATAAAATAACAAAAAAATGATAGTAATAATAATATTAAAAGAATAATTATAATAGTAAAATAGTAATAATACTAGATTAGTAACCATATGTTAAAAACAGAAAAACAGTAATGGTAAATAGAATGATAATAATGACGAAAATAATAATAAGGGAAAAAATAGTAATAATATTAATAGTAAATGAAACTAATAATAAAGGTAATAGTAAGAAATAGTGTTAGAAATAAAATAATAGTAATAATATTAGAAATAAAAAATAATAATGAAAATAGAAATAATAAATAGTAATAACAAAAAATATAAAGAATATAAGAAATATGATCATAGTAACAATAATATTATATATAAAAAATGATGGTAATAATAAATAATAAGTATAATAAATATTAAAATAATAGTAATAATATTTACATTAATGGTAATAATGATAAGAAATAATAGTAGTAAAAACAATGGTAATAACATTAGAATCAATCGTAATAGTAAGAAAAAATAGTAATAATAATAAATAAATAATAATAACAAAATGAAAACAAGTAAAAAATAAAAATAAAAATAATACTAGTGGTAATAGTACAGGAATTTCAAATTAATAGATTTTAATAGGTAACTATCAATAATGATTAAAGGGATTAAATTCAAAACAAAAATAAGTTTTAGGGCCAAACCAGAAATAAAATAAGATAAGTGGGCCCAGTTGTAACGCGCCCCAAATGGACGGGGAACTAATCATGAAATTATTCCTCTGTCCAAAACACGCCGCATCAATAAGGACCAAAATGAATCAGCAAAGAAAAAATTGGGGCGAATTTAAAAAATAAAAAAACTGAATTAAAAATAATAAAAATACAGAAGGGTTAAAGCAGCAAATAGCCCATTTAACTAAAAAAACGGCGTCCAGACCCAAGGCACTAAACGGTGCCATTTTGCCCTCCTATAAAAGCCAACTTTTTTTGTTTTAAAAATCACTTTTAACCTCTCCAAAAAAAAAATGAAAACTCTCTGCAGCCACTCCTCCTGGGACGATTTTCGGTAGAGTTCCGGCGAAGCTCCGACACGTCCCGCCGCCGTCGCCGATCACCTCCAGAAATGTGAGTTTTTTCTTCTTTATTTTTTTTCCTTTTTAAAACTCTTATATTTTTTCTTTAAAAAAAAAAGTAAAACCACTTTAAAAAATAAGACAGATTCGGAAAAAAAAAACAAAAAAAAAGAAATGAACCTTTGCTCTTTTTTTTATTCTCTGTGTTTCTATGTGTAAACATGTGTATTGCCTCTTTTACTAAAAAAACCCCCATACAATGTTTCTATTTCGGAATTTTATAGCCTTTTTTACAACTGTTTGGTGCTTGTTTACAGGTACGTGATCGAGCACGTCTCTGACGTGGCGTGGTAGAGTGGCGCACGTCGCCGAAGGGCGGCGTCCAGCGCACGAGGGCTAGCTGTTGGCGGCGCTACTGCTGCTAGGGTTTTCTGCCAAAAATTTAGGTTGTTCGGCCAACTAGGTTTGGGCATTAAATTTTGGGCCTGCTGTAATTTCCATAAGCTGGACTGTTTTTAATTTTTTTTTGGACTTTGGTTTATTGGGCCCCGGGCGAAATTTAGGCCCAACAATGTCCATCTTCTTCATTAGGACGAAATTTCAAGGGTTCTCCATAGCTAGGGTTTGTTTCAAGCTTCCAAGCTCCATAGTAAGTGATTCCAAGCTCCATTTTTAATGTTCTTTACGTTTTTGGAGTCCTGGTAACGTAATTTAGCTTATACTAGCAATAATTTAACCTAGGGTTCATATTTGGAAAAATACCCATAGGTGAAATGTGTTTATTTTGATGTTTTATGATAGAATATGAGGCTTGAAATTATGTTAAACAACTTTTGCTAATCGATTTTAAGTGAAAACGAGTAAAACGGCTTAATCGGTAAAAATACCTAATATTCATAAGTACATGTTAGAGTGAGAATTTGATGTTTTCATAGAAGGGAAAAATGATCAACATGTCATAGAACATAAGAATAAGCGATAAAATTTAATTTCCAAGCTTTGGGGCAAAAGTGTAAATATATGAAATTTTAGGGGCAAAAACATAATTTTGCCAAAATATTGTGTATGAATTGTATTTGAACGGAATGTTGATAAATGTATTAAATTGTGCTAATATAGATCAAGAAAGAAGGAATAGTGAAGGTGATCGGGGAAAAGAGAAGGTTATCGACTAATTTACGAAAATAGTCGTTTTGCATCCGAGGTAAGTTATGTGTAAGTAATAGCATTATATTTTTATAAATTGTGAATTATATTTGATATTTGAATTAATATTGAATGTGGAAGGAAAATTGTTCATGAATTATTCAAGTGATAAAGTGTTTAAAATAAGTGTTAAGAGTAAATTCTCGGTTGAACTTAGGAATAGAAGTGGATACAAGTGATATATCACTAGAGACCAGATTGTTACAAAGATGTTACTGATGAGTCCTGTGTCTTTGGGTGATCTAGCATGTGTTGCGTAGACACCGACAGCTTGTGTAAAGTGCCCGTGGACATTTCCAGTGTTATTGATCAGTGGTAGCTTCGGCTACATATCAGTGGTAGCTTCAGCTACATATCAGTGTGGCACTTATATGCTAATTCTCTATGTATCCGTGTATATTTTGAGTGTTCAATGGGATTAATAATAAATTAAAGTGAATATGAGATGAAGTGCGTATGCAGGTATAATTGAAAGAATGAGCATACATGATAATGATTAAGTAATTAAATGTATGTGCAAGTGAACTGGTAGGATTGTACATGTGTAAGTGATTAAATTTGCTAAGAAGGATATTAATTAATTGTATGTGAAAATGTTAATTATTGATTGAGTGCTTATTGTTTACATGTAACTTACTAAACTATTAGTAGCTTACTCGTTCTTTTCCTTTCCTTTGTTTTATAATGTGTTGAACTTACTTGGATTGGAGATCGCCGGAGCCTCGTATCACACTATCAAGCCTTTACTTTGGTATATAAATGCTTTTAAAATGTTTTAATTTATGGCATGTATAGGGATCAAATTATTTTCTATGGATACCTTAGTGATGTTTACTACAAAGAAAGTATGAAAAAGTAAAAATTTGCAACGAAACAGTTTTTGGACAACAGCAGTAACTTGACTTTGAAAAATAACCAAAAATAGGATAAATGGAATTAAAAAGTGAATAAGATAGAGAATTAAAGCTTATTATGTCTACTTTTATATGAAATAAATAGTGTAAGCAAAGGAATTCTATATTCTGTGATATTTGAATTTTAGTGAGACAGGGTCAGAATGGTATTTGAAGTCCCCTATTTAGACTTTATAAAAATATTTAAAATTTTAAAAAAATAATTACGAGTTATAATTTATATTTCTAGATTCCTTAATAAGTCTACTTTCAGTAGAAATAAGTAGAAACAACATATAAAAATTGTACAATGAGAAAATTGATTTTTAGTGAAGAGTGGTCAGAACCGTTGGACTGTGAAACATGGGAGATTTTAATGAATATACTGTACTAATTGGCCAAACCAAAAATTCTGAAAATTTTGTGGTGAGAAGATATATGAGTCTAGTTTCAGGGAAAATTTTGCAGATCTAAATTTTAAGTTTCGTAACTCGAGTTATAATTAAATTAATGACTGTTGCGCAGATGGACATATTTATTGTGAATGACGAAATAAATTATTTTTTTATACCAGAAGTAGTAAGATAAGTTAAATAACGCCTCGTGCTCGACACCGACAATGGTCTCGAGTGTGTGGTGTTACAAGTTCAATAAAGGAAGCTATTGGTAATGGGATGGAATAGATGCAAGCTTGTCTGAGCAAGACCAACATGATCCTGATCTGCAGCAGGTTGAATTTGAAGCTGAAGCTGAAGATGATTTCGATGATGCACCAATCAGAGGCACTAGAACCATAGTAGACATCTATGAGAGGTGTGATATGACTATTGTTGAGCCTTCCTACTTTAATGAGGTTGCCAGGGAGGGTGTTGGAAAGAAGCTATGGAAGCTGAATTGAGGATGATCCACAAGAATGACACATGTGAGCTGGTTGATAGACCAGCAAACAGAAAAGTTATTGGTGTAAAATGGGTGTTCAGGACAAAAAACAATGCAGATGGGTCACTGGACAAACACAAGGCTAGGTTGGTTGTGAAAGGGTACAATCAGCAGCATGGAATCGATTTTTTTGAAACCTTTGCACCTGTTGCAAGGTTGGACACCATAAGGCTATTGCTTGCCTTAGCTGCTCAGAAGAAATGGAAAGTACATTAGCTAGATGTAAATTAGCTTTTTTGAATGGTTTTCTCAAGGAAAAATCTTTGTTGAACAACCTAATGGATTTAAGGTTACTGGTGAAAAACACAAAGTCTACAAGCTCAAGAAGGCTTTGTATGGCCTAAAATAGGCTCCAAGGGCCTGGTATGATAGGATTGATGCATACCTATCAAGGCTGGGATTTGATAAGAGCATCAGTGAGCTTACACTCTATGTGAAGAAGGCTGAAAAAGAAACTTTGTTGATTGTCTCACTTTATGTGGATGACTTATTGGTTACTGGTTGCAGGAGTGAGCTAATTGAAGAATTCAAGAAGCAGATGCAAGATGTTTTTGAAATGACTGATTTAGGTTTGATGACCTACTTCCTTGGTATGGAAACGAATCAGAATGAGAAGGGTATTTTTATAAGTAGTAAGCTTTTGCATTGAAGGTTCTAAGTAAATTTTGATGACAAACTGCAAACCTGTTACCACTCCTATAGCACTAGGAGAAAAAACTCTCAAGCAATAATGATCATGATCGTGTGGATGAGAAGAGCTACAGAAGTCTAATTGGTTGCCTACTTTACTTGATAGCAACAATACCAGACATCATGTATGCTATTAGCCTTCTATCGAGATTCTTGCATTGCTGCAATGTAGCTCATTTTAAGGATGCTAAAAGAGTTTTAAGGTATGTTAAAGGAACCTTAGGCTATGGTGTGAAGTTTGAAAGGGTTGAAAAATTGAAGCTGGTTGGCTATTCTGACAGTGATTAGGCTGGTTTAGTTGATGATATGAAGAGCACATCAGGCTACTTCTTCACTCTAGGTTCAGAAGTTTTTAGCTGGAGTTCTAAGAAGCAACAGACAGTAGCTTAATCCACTGTAGAGGCAGAGTATATTGCAGCTACTACTGCTGTTAATCAAGCTATTTGGCTTAGGAAACTTTTAAATGATCTGAATGCTGATCAAGTGGAAGCAACAAAGATCAAAGTTGACAATCAGTCAGCTGTTGCAATTGCCAGGAATCCTGTGTTTCATGACAAAACTAAACACTTCAAGATCAAATACCATTTTGTAAGGGAGGCAGAGTTGTCAAATGAAATCAACTTGATTTATTGCTGCTCAAGGTTCAATTGGCAGACATTTTGACCAAGCCATTAGCTGCCACAAGTTTCTTGTATTTGAAGAAATAAGTTGGAGTCTGTTGTCTTGTAGCCAATGAGGAGTGTTAAAAGGTGGCCATGATGTGTCTAAAACTAACTATGACCATAATAAAGGCAAGCGCACCTATCGTTTAATAGTATAGTTATGGTAAGACCGGTAATATCGTATCCACAAGGACCGAGAGTACTAGTAATTACTATCTTTTTATTATCTAGCCTAAGAATTGGAGTGATTTCTTTTTAAACTAAAACTATTTAAAAGCACGACAGAGAATGAATTAGGGAAATACTTTTAGACAACTTATATGATATAGGCAATACCTAAGGAAGAATCCACCTAGACTTCACCTATTACTTTTGATTCATATGATTTATTCACTTGACTTAATCCGTAGAAATCCCTGAAATGTTAATATTTCTTTCAAGACTAAAAACAACTGACTCTAGGTTAATTAATTGAAATCTCTTTCTAATTAAAACCCCTATTGTCGCATTAACTCGATCTATGGATTCCTTTATTAGATTTGACTCTAATTCGGCAGACTTTCGTCGCCCTATTTCTAGGGTTCCAATCAACTTTGCTTAATTGTGTTGATCTACTCTTAAACAGAGACTTTTGCTCCACTGAATAAGCACATTCAACTTGAATCAATAACCTGAATTATCAAAACAAGAATAAGAACTCACAATAAGAATAAGAACAAGTATTTATCTTATAAATCAAATAATAATAAGATCCATCTAGGTTTTATCCCCTTAGGTATTTAGGGGATTTAGTTCATACTAATAGAGGGAAACATCTTAAAGTAAGGAAAACAACAAAACATAAGAAAACCCAAAAACTTCAAGAGAAATTAATAGGAGATCTTCAGTCTTGATGGAAATCCTCCTTCCAAGCTGCTCCCGACGGCTGTCTTCGAGTATTTTCTGCCTTCTACTCGGCGTCCCCCTTTAGGTTGCCCCCTAGGGTGTTTATATAGGCTTTGGAACGTCTTCTTGGCCCACAAGTAGCCTTTTCTGAATAGAATTAGACTTGGGTTCGGCAGGGACACGCTCGTGTGACACACCCATGAGTGATGGCTTGGGACGTGCTCAATCCTGCTCGTCACACACGGCCGTGTGGTCTGCCCGTGTGCGGAAGTCCAGGCCATGTTGATTTCTAAGGTAGGCCCATTTTGTCCCTTTTTGGCTCGTTTCTCGTTCTTTTCGGCTCCCTAAGCTCTCCTGAGTGTAAAACTTGAAATTAAAGGATTAGTAGCATTGAATTCATCAAATCTAATGAAAATTCATCCAAAAAAGAGCCAAACATGGGGTTAAAATATGTACAAATTGAGGTTTATCAGGCCACAAACAGCAGTATGTAAGAAATTCGGATGAAATACAGCAGCATGCATTTGTCTATGATGTTATCCGGGTGAAGTACGTTTTTGTACCAGGCGACCTATATTTGATCTGACAACTTTTTGACTGGATAAAGTTAGTCAAGGACTAAGTAGCTTTAGACAGGTCCCAGGTTATCATTGAGTTGCTTTTTACAGCTTGTTTACTTGCACAAGCAAAAAATTATTGCTCTTTCAATGTAATAGAAATTTTTTATGTACATTTTATTTTAGCTGGATGAAGTAATGAGAATATTGAGAAGTCAACTTGTAACACCCCTAACCCGTATCCGTCGCCGGATTAAGGTTATGGGGCATTATCTATAAATTAAACTGTCATATTCGAATGTACTATAGATAAAGTTACACTATCATAGTAAGTTTAAAACTTAATGAATATATCACAAATCTATATTACCAACTTCACATGAAAGAAAATTTAATCAAATAGCAAAAGTACTATTCATTTGGTCATTAAGTTATAATAACCACACATGCACAATCGTATAATTGCATTACCAAAACAAGTTATCAAAACTACTACCAAGTATACACATATGGCAAAAATCTTCTTAACCGAATCTAAGGTACAACAAATTCAATACCAACTGTCCAAAGCATTCACTCATTTCATTAACCATAAACATATATACTTCATGTAATTTACTTCCATATTAACAAATACCATAACAAACACCACAAGTATCCATAATATTAAGATTTAGACATGACCGAATATGTATGCTAATTCATCACATTTCATAAGACCATAAATGTGATATGCTCAAAAAGAACACTTCATATTTAATAACATCAAACCAACTCATTCATTTTCTTTTAAAACCTGCTTAAGCCGAACCTATAATGCAACCATACATATATGATTAAACAAAACAAAATCAATCAACCAAAGTCATAGGAATTTTGCCATTTTCGCATGGCATTTGAATATATAAATACATTCACCAAAATATTGTTGAGTCCACTCAAAAGTAATTTAGCCTATACATGCCATAGTTTTTAAGTTCATTCTCAAAAGAGGTACCAAAATAGTTGATAGTATGCTTGACTACGACAGGGATTCCCGAGCTTGAGCTTTGACTTCGAAAAACCTAGGGTACATTATAGCAAACACACTATGTAAGCTATTATAGCTTAGTAAGTTATAAGCAAAGAGGTAGTATATCTATATACAAGCAACTTAATAGTCTCTAATTTACTTAACTTAAACATGGATTAGGTTGCAACATCCATACACATAATATATCATCATTAATTAATATCATACCTATTTGGTCACCAAATAAATCCAAGTAATCACATATCAAATTTCCACACCAAAATAACTTACCCGATTTACATCGAAAGTGAACTATCATATAACATATAAATACCTGACACTTCCGTTTACCTCCACTAAGTGTTTTCGTCTTTTAGGAAAATCTGAAAACCCGTACACGTAGTACAAGCACGTAACGTTTCGCTCACATAGAGCCGTTACTTAACATGTCTGCACACACAGTGCCACTTCCCGTAACGTATCGCTCACATAGAGCCGTTACTTAGCATTTTCCGCACACACAGTGTCACTTCCCATAACGTATCGCTCACTTAGAGCCGTTACTTAATATTTCCGCACACACAGTGCCACTTCCCGTAACGTATCGCTCACTTAGAGTCGTTACTCAATTAAACATGTAGTTATTTATTCAATCACCACCATTACTCACTTCATGTTCCACAATTAAATACTAATCAACCCATAATTATTTATCCAATCCAAACATATCAAAATTTCATACTCATGTGTATATATATATCAATTATACAATTACCCAATAGCAACAATCTAATTTCCATATGTCATACTTTCACATTCGGCACAAACCAAATACATATACACAAATATGTATTATTAATCATACATTCGGTACAAATATCCATCTTATTACATGTTCATATTTAGCTCCTTTCTAAATCATATATATATATACATATATATTCAAAGCACTCAATGCATCCACACTTATACATGTATATATTATTCAACTTAGCATTCGGCCAACCTATAAATATACTTGTTCTCATACCCTATCAGATTCGGCAATATTGAATTTTTATAACAAATTTCAATTAGTCCAAGAGGTAAATCCATATACATGTGCATAATAAATCACAATTCGTCTTCATACTCAAAAATCCATATCTCATTCGGCAATATAACAATTAAACCTTAAATTCATTTGCACATATATATTTGTTTATAAAAACCACTCAATTAAACTGTTTGCTTATAAACTTACCTGGTAGTTGAGAAGTTAAAATCTTTCGGCTACTCGATTAATTTAGCTTTACTCCGATCCGATTCCGGTTCTTTCCGTCCTTAATCTAAAATAAAGTTCAAAGAGAGCCCATTCAAATAAAATTTCATTCATTTTTAATTCGAAACTCATAATTTCACCATTCTTCCAATCTATCAATCATAGTTTGAAATTTTCACAATTTAATACCATTTTCTAGTCATTCGAACTAGGAAAATTTTCACATTATTGAGGTAAGGTCGAATGTCCCTTAAGCTCCTTAAAGCCTTGAAATGCTATTCAATTTGATCATAACATCTAATTATGAAATCTACCCTTTTATCCCTAGAACTCACATCTTTTGCAATTAAATCCCCAAATCATAAAAAACAAAATTCATGAAATTTGGACTCCTCTCTCAAGAGCCGAATTTTCCCCATCTATATACAAATCTTTACCACTCATCAATTTTGCATTTTACACCCTCAAATATAAAACTTCATAATCTAAGCCATTATTCTCTATTCACCTAAATTTCCTACTCAAATATGTTGATTTCAAGCATAGATATAACATATAACTATCAAACTTAACAAAGCAAAAATATCCATTCATGGCCGAATCTATAGCATGTTTAATTCTCAAAATTTTTCACATGGATTTGATAGTATTTGGAATAGCTAACTCAAAAATGTATAAATTACAAAAATTCAAACTCAATTACTAACCTCAAAGTAACATGCCATGGCCGAATATGGAGCTAAATTTCCCCCCTTTTTCTTTGTTAAGTTTCGGCAAGATGAAGAATAAAGATGGAAGATGAGTTTTCTATCATCTTTTTATGTTTTTATTATTTTAATCAAATTATAATACTAATATAATACCACTAGCTAAAACAAATGAATTTAATAAAGGAATTAATCATCATGCCGTCCACTACTATAAGAAATGGGCTATTTGACATGCAAGTCCATTCATTCAAGGAACAATTCAATTAAACCATCCCACTTAATACAGGCTACTTTTACTACTTTAACTATTTGGTCCTTTCTCTTAATTTAAGCACACCAAAGCAATTAAATTCACAATTTTCAACACATACCCATTCATAATTATTGCACACGAAAACAAAATAATATTAGGAAATTTTTCTAGCTCGGATTCGTAGTTCTGAAATCACCGTTCCAATTAGGGTCGTAATTGGGCTGTTACACAACTTTTGTTTCTCCTTCAATATCTATTTTGCTTCTGTTTTCATTTTTCAACACAAATTTTAGTTCTTTTGTTCTTGTTTTGTGATTAAAAACTCAACAACATAGTTTTGTATATAAGCTCATGACTTATAGGCTGGTGTATTAAGTTGTTGAAGTTTAACAGAAACCGGTAGTTTCCATAAGCTATTCTTCTATTTATTAAGAGCTCATATCGTCTATTTTATGTTATTTTGCATGCCAACAAAAAGTAAAGCTAAGCTTATACTTAAATCTTTTTGCGCCTTTAGTCAATATTTTCTAACTGGATCATTTTAAATCATCTTTTTATTTTTCAAAATATAAAAATTTAAACTTAACAATATGTGAAAATAACAAACTTGCATAGCATTATGTTGTTTGTTCCAGAACCTTTAAGAGCTTTCTAGAATTGCCCTAGATAAAATTTGAGAAAGGATGACTCATCATTTTTACTGATATGTAGAATTGGTTATTTCAACTAACCAACTTTGTCTGCTTTATTACCAATTTATGTATAAATCTACTACCTGTTATTGAAAAAAAGGGATTGGTTAAATGAAATTTCAATTTACTCCTCCAGTTTGCTGTCTTTTTTTTAATCATGATACTTATTTTCTAACTCATTATACATATAATCATATATTTGCCCCTTAAAAAAATGGTTTGCAAATATTAAAAATAATACCACTTAATAAATTTGATAGTTATTATTAGAAAAAACTCTTTTGGTTGGTGTAAGGGGAGAAAAAAACCAATTTCCCTTTGGTTGGTATCATATATGTAAGGTATTTTTAAAGAAAGAAGGTTTAGAAAAATTTTAAAACAAGCTAGTTTTCAATTACCTAAAAAATGAAATGAAAAAAAAAAAAAAAAAGCCATCCAATGAGCACCTTTCAAGCACTTACTTTCCATTGACGTAAATTAGACTCTTTTTTTTTTTTAATGGGCTAAATTATACTTCAATTACTTTACTTTTGTTTCTAATTTTAAGTTAGGATTCACTTATATCGGTTTAATATTACATCTTTTTATATGTTCTTGTATAATTAATATTTTAACAGTCCAAGCATTATATTTTATATTTTATTCATATATATTATATATGTCAAATTTGATATAAATTAAAATTTTATTACTATTTTTTATGAAAAAATATTTTCAACCATTAAATAAATATTAATATATACAATTTGATTGATATGCAGGGGCGAAGCCAGAACAATTTTTTAGGGGGGCCGGATAAAATTTTAAATTTTTATAGTTTATATCTTTATAATTTGTAAAAGATTAAATTAAATTTTTATAATTTTAGGGGGCCAAAGTGCAATTTTACCTTTACTAATTTAAATTTTTAAAAAAAATTAAGGGCCTAAATAGTAATTTTACATTTTAGGGGGGCCGGGGCCCATGCCAGCCCCGCCTGGCTTTGCCCTTGCTGATATGATACAAATATTGGATTGTTTTGAAAATCTACATTCATTCCAACTGATAAGGACAATTGTATCGATAAATTTAATGGTTAGATCGTTAAAATATCAGTTGCACAAAAAATATTAATGGTACAAAAAAAATATAATTTTACACCAATATAAGTGGATCACTCCCCATTAAAATTTATTCAATTTATTTTTTTTCATAAGTTAAATATTAAGTTAATTTTAAATAAATTATCTTTTATTTAAAAATATTTATGTAATTGATTTTTTTTTTTTGGTAATCAATTCAAGTAACTTTTAATGTTTCAATATTAAAATTAGTCAATAGATAATTGTTAAACTTAAAATATATTTTATATTAGAGAAAAATATTAATAATATTGATTTAAATTAAATTTATAAATAATAAATAACCTATAAAATGGTATAAAAATATTACTTAAATTATAAATATTAATATTAATATTAATAAAATATCGATTTTTATTGTTTTAATCTTAAAAATATTTTAAGATTATATGCTATTAATATAATACATTCTAAATTATTTAAATATTTTTAAAAATATTTTATAATTAAATCAATTTTTAAAATCATTAAGAATTAAAAAAACTAAACGAGTAAAAAAGTTATATAATTACCATACATAATCTGTCCAACCGTGCATTGCACGGGATATGACATATCATATATAAAGTAAGGTAGGGAACATTTTAAGAAATTGAGTTCCAAAGCGTGACAAGTGTCACCACTAAATAACATTAGTAAGAAATTGAGTTCCAAAGTGTGACAAGTGTCACCACTAAATAACATTAGTTTAATTGGTGAAACACATTCATTAAAGATAATAAACAAATTTGGAAATGATCTCTATAATTTCAACGAGTAATTTCAATTAGTCCTTATTTATGAGCTGTAAATTGTGGAATATGTTAGTTTTTCATCCCTTACATACCAAGATCATCATAATTTTTACAATATTAACTTCCTTTTTCTTATTAAACAAGCTATCCTTTAAAATTATTGTAATAGGCCTAATTTATTTGGGCCCATTAACCTAATATTAACCCATTAAAAAACTAAATAAAATAATAACAAAAACTAAATAAAGTCCAAATTAAAATAGCCCAAATAGTCCACTTACAACCTTCAATACCAGCCTAAATACAGATTCGGCCCGGAACCCAATTTGGGCTAGACCTAATTACAATGGTCTAAACCCGAGACCCAAATTGAAACCCAAAAGGGCCCGATGTCTAAATTTTTTCAGAAACCCTAACAGCATGTTTGGTTCAATGTAATGGGTATTCCATTACATGCCTATTACAGACTTATACTGTGGGCCCACACAAGCAGATGTTTGCTTCAATGGAATACAAATTACGGGTGTATTCCATGCCGCCCTTAAGCGGCGATTTTTGGGGATTTCTATTCCCTTCCTTCTTCACCGTTTAGCTATTCGTTGCTTGAAGAATCCTTTTTTACCCTTACCAAAATTTCACCTCAAAAGCACTCTCAATCGTGACCATTTTCAGCATTCTTCGACTCGTGCATTCCTCCTCTTCATCCAAGGTCGTGTAAACATTTTTGCTTCTCGCTTCGCACATCATCTTCCTTCATCATCCTAACTTGAACTTTGTCTTTTGCCTTTTCTTTTTGTTTTATCTGCTCTCATCGATTCATCGAAAGAAACAATGGCAGAGCCTTGAAGAAGTAGAGTATCTCGACGCGTTCTCATTAAAATCGGTAAAAATTGGCGTTTTCAAGCCTCGTTGGCTTTTCCTTAATTTCTAATTTCACCAAAAATCTCTTTTTTTTTCCATTTTATTTTTCCCAAACCATTTCTTCTCTCGCCTGATTCCCTTTATTTTCTCCCCAATTTCCCCAAATCGTGACCTTCACATCTCTTCGGCACCATTTCTTTGATCTCCATCGCAGCCTTCTCCGCTTCTCCTTGTAAGTTTATTAAGTGTAATAACTATGTTTATCACCAACCTGGAAGTTCCTGGATTTTGCTACTATTAATTTTTTGTTAGTTTACAGTTGAAATTAACCTTCTTTTTTTTTTTTCCAGATTTCTTTTAAATAACTATGTTTATCACCAACCTGGAATTCTTTTTAATTTTGTTAGATTGTTTGGACGTCGCCACCATCAAATCAAATTGCAAGCACACACTCTTGAAGTTGGCCCATTCCAAGTTCTCGTTCCTCTCTCGCTTTCCCATTCATCTAGCTTCTTCTCAACCTCTCAGGTTCTTCTTTCTCTTTAGTTCGCCATCGTTTTTTCGTCTTCTCGTCCATTTTACAATTTAGCTCTTTGTACATGTATTTGATAATATAAAAGAAGTTTTTCATTAAATTAAGTGGTTAAAAGTTAAAACCAGTGTTTTTAACGGCGTAAAGCATGGTTTAGGTTCTAGAATCCAGCACAAGATGCAAAAAACCCACTCACAAGTCAAGAGATTATACTTATTTGTGCGTAATTTTGCAGGCTTGTTTATGTGTATTTATGAAATGAGCTTAAAATTTGAAGAACGGTCCAATTCATCTTACAAAATCATTCAAATGGTTTTTGTTGGGCAATATGCATGATTTATTTATGTTTATGGTGCCTTTTATCTTTGTTGAATATTGCCTTTTATGTCGTTGAATATTCAAAATTTGAGAGGTATGGAGTTTTAGCCTTCTTACTAGCGAAGGTATGGTTAATGAGAAAGATAAAAACAAACGAATTGCCTAGCAGCGTGTGCACGATCAAATGCAATTTGCTCGGGAGGATTTGGGGTGCTTTTGTTGTCTATCAAGAAGTCGCAATGTATTGGCACACACCTTAAAAACTCGTTCGAACATCACATATATTGTTTCAGTATGCATGTGTAACCTTAATGGTAAGCATACAATTGGTGAAAAGGTTTTGTTTTCTTGTTTGGAATGAACAGCGTACAACATTGGGCACTGGAAGCCATTGTCTACATTCTTCAACAACCTTTTTATAATGCGTTTCTCGTGTTTGCAAGCCACTTCCTCTCTCATTTTCAAGTAAACATAAAATCCTTTTCTGCTGCTGCTTCTTTGAATTCCATCCACGTCCATATTGTATGTAATCTCAACAAAAACCCAGTTTGGGTTATTGTTTCTGATAGAAACCCGAATTACATTACTTGGCATTCAAATAACAAAATCAAGGGTTTGAAGTCTAGAATTCAACAAGTTCTTGATGCAGCAAAGTCAACCAACACCTTAAGACCTTACTCTATTATCCTTTTCTTTTCAAATGGACTCACCATTTTTAACAATCAGAAACTTAAGGATGAATTTGGTGCCTCCAAGCTAGCTCGAATTCTCGACTGATTTTGTTACTATTAATTTTTTGTTAGTTTACTATTAATTTAGTTTACAGTTGAAATTAAAAGAAGGGAATATGAGATATCCGAAGAAAATAAATATGTTTATCACCAACCTGGAATTCTTTTTGATAGATCACTGTCTTGTGATAAACTTTTTAATGTTGTTTTCTTCATATCCTTAGTAGTGCTGTCGGCAAAATTGGGTTGGCTTTTAATTCTTTTCCTATAATAAGTAATTCTTTTTGATTGATTTAAAAAAGTATCATGCAATATGTTGGTTTTTCATGAACTCATGGTGAAAATGCACCATTTTCTCGCTCTCGCTATTTTTAGGTTCTTCATTGCTTTGATGCCAGTCATCCTTGGCATTTTATTTAGTGTTGCAAGTTATGGAGTTGGCATTATCTTATTGTTGACTGAGGTCAAAGAAAGCTATTGCTAGCAAATTGTTTTGGATGATATGAATTTAGAATTGAAGAGTATTTAACAGAATTTTTGTGAGGGAAGAACATAGCCATTGAGAGTTATAAAGTTTTGTTTGTATGAGTTAGTTTGATAAATTAAATTATCTTGTGGATATCCAAGTTGGAAGATGATTATAGTTTGCCTTGTTTACAGCTTTTTCTGCATTGGTTCAATTATCCTTGCCCTACATGATATAAGTGATGTGTTTTTGGAAGTGGCTAAAGTTTTCAAGTATTCTGAGAGAGAGCTTGGAGCAAGTGTGTGCTTTGGATTATTTTCAATACTATGTTGCTGATGCTCCTTGTGTTCCATGTGTACTTGTGTTCCTTGTTTTCAATACTATGTTAATTGGGATGTTAAAGTGTTGTAAGTTGTGGTGTTTAAATGGTGTAAATTGAAGATGATTTATTGCTGTGATTGAGGTGTATAAATGTTGTTAATTGAGATGTTAAAGTGATGCAAAATAAAGTGTTTAAATGCTGTAAATTGAATTATTTTAGTGCTACAAGTTGAAGTATTTACATATTTAAATGCTGTAAATCTAGCTACCTATTATGTCTTAATGTTGTCAAATGTTAATTTGTTTTTTTTCTTTAAGATAATTATGTCAGGTTTTTCAGAATCAAATATTTCTTCCCAAAGTTCTCGAGGAACCAAAAGGAAATGGGTTCCAGAAGAAGATGCTGCGTTGGTTTCTTGTATGCTCGACTTGCACAATGTTGGAACCTTTAATGCTGATACGGGATTTAAAGCTGGTTATTTAAATGAGTTGGAAAGAATGTTAGAAAAAGTTTTACCCAATTCAATGTTGAAGGCTAAACCTAATATTGAATCGAGGATTAGACTACTGAAAAGGGATTGGTCAATCGTTTATGACATGCTTAATGGAAAAAACAATAGCGGTTTTGGTTGGGATGAGCATAGGCAGCTCGTTGTTGCTGAAGATGCGGTGTGGAACTCATATATAAATGTAAGAATTATTTCAAGTCTTTATTATCTTATTTTCACCAAACTTATAACTAATATGAATTCCTCTTTTTTATAGAGTCATAAAGAAGCTGGTCAATTTAAACATCGTAGTTTCCCTTATTACGACCAACTTACTGCCATTTACGCAAAAGATCGAGCCATCGGGAAAGATGCTCAAACGGTCACGATATCATTGAAGAAATAAATCTTGAGGATGTAGTGCTACAAATATTCATGAAGAAAGAAACGAATTCTATGATTGTGAAGCTAATATCTCTTTGGATGACATGGATGTTTCAAAATCACAGAATCGCAACTACCTAGAAACCAAGGGGTTCTACATCTTCAAAGAAGCAAAAAGGAATTTCGATTCGAGTGATCATGTTTCTTCTTCATTTCATGATCTTCGCCACTTTATTGGCGGAAAACATGCGGACTGTTGGCGAACAAATCAGTAGGAGTATTGCCTCCGATGCGGTAATTCAACAAAAGTCAGAAGAATTTCAGACCATCCAAGAAAAAGCTATAAATTTATATCCAACATTATGTGAAATAGAAGGTTTAACTGTGGATGAACGTTTTCGAGCATTGACAAAAATTCCAGATCATCCAACGCAAATGCTCATTTTCTTTAGTTTACCTTCTTCTGTACGATTGGAATGGGTCAGAAGATTTCTTGCTGAGCATTAAAAATCATAGTTGTATTGAAGATATTTTGGTAACTTTTTGTGTTTGTAATATTTGGGACGGTATGCTTTAGCTTGGTATTATATTAATCTATTTCTTCTAATTATTTCTAAAAATCAACATGTCAATCATATGTTTCAATCTTTAGATAAGGTGCACAAAACAAGATATAAAAACTATAGGGATTGCAATAGAAATGTATACTATACTATAATATAAAGCATGCAAGACATACTTTAATCATATAAATTAATTAACTAATACATAGCAAGAATCAGGAGTTCATCTATTTTGATTAAAATTAGCCTTTAAAGATGCATGGCATAAGTTAAAATTAACTTATATATGTTTCATGTAACCTTTTGTTAATATATGAATATTATGTTTATGCAAAATATAAATTCTCAAGTTATTTATTACTTCTAATATTTTTTTATTGTAGAATAATTAAATTATTTGTTTCAATAATAATATTTTAGCACATTAAATATGCATTACAATTTAAAAATAATAAAATAGATTATATATATTTTATAGTATTATATATTTTGATTTTTTAATTCATATAATAAATATATTAAGAATGTTATTAAATTATTTTTTATTAAATTATATTTAATAATAATTATGTTAAAATATGATTAAATTATTTATTATTTTTATTAAATTATTTTCAATAATAATCTTATTAAAATTTAATAACAATAACAATAATCATCTACCTAAAAAAAATTCTGCTAAGGGTATTCTGGTCATTTTAGTTCTTTTCCTTATGCTATTACAACATCATTCCATTCAACCAAACACAAGAATTCTATTACAGCTCTATTCCATTCCATTCAACCAAACAGTTGAATTACTTATTACAGCTCTATTTCATTACACCTCTATTCAATTACAGCTCTATTCCATTACAGCGAACCAAACGTGGCCTAAGGGTTTCTGAAGTTTCCGCGCGCCGCAATAGCCCTTAAACCCCAGTAGCGCCATGCCAAAATAGGACCCAAGCAGGGAAGCTTCTAGAAGCCCGTGTTGTAGCTCCCACAAACGGCCTCGCCACATCCACAGCTTCTCCGTACACCATTGAACCTGCGAGAAGAAATCAAATAACGGCAGCAACAAGAAATACAGCAAAAAAAATAATAACAGAAGGAAGAAGCAAATAGCATTTTTCATTTTTCATTCGGCTATATAAAGCCATATTGGATACTTGTATGGGGGGATTTTTTACTGATGCATACTGAATACAAAAGGAAAATAAGAATTGAAAAGGTGATTTTCGATTTCAATTTCTTTCAAATTTCAGATTCTATTCCGTTGGCTTTCGTTTCGTTTTTTTCCTTTGCATGTGAAAGTAAAATAGAAGGGAGGGATTTACCTTGGATCGAAACTTCTTCGTCGTAATCTAAGTAAGAGGGGATTTTGAAGCCGAGGTTGGGTACCTTCATGCTCCGCCAGTCGCCGTTCATGGTGATGTATTAGTGTCCGATCGGAGGGTTTTGGAGTCAGCCGATTAGGGGGGATTAGGAGAGTGTTAAGTTTTTTTTTTTTTTTTCTGTTTTAAAGTGACTGAAGGATTAGGGATTAGGGTTTATTTTTTTGGTTTTATTAAGATACATGAAACGGCACCGTTTAGGGCCTGTTTCAGTGGCTCTAAAACGATGTCGTATAGGGCGACCCGATTCAACCTGACCCGATTACCCTCTGGATCTGCGCCTTTTTGCGGTAAAGAGATATTTGCGTAATTAGCCCCTCCATTTTGCACTGTCATTCGATTGAACCTTATTTCTATATTTTTTATATTTTTAATTTCTCCCTGGAATTTGCACATTATTTCAATTTGGTCCCCGTTTAAACGTCGCGTTTTCGCGACTGGGAATATTTTTTTTGTTAATCCTCGTTCATTTGTGTGTTATTTATTTCGGTCCTTAATTCTATTTTAATAATTTTATTTGTTTATAAATTATCCTTTTGATGTTGTTTTTATTTCAATCGAGTTTTTTTTTTAAAAATTTTTTTATTCATTTTAAATGATTCTTTATAAAATTCATCATTTGTTTTAATATATATTGTTTGAATTATATTGTATATATTATTTTCGCATTATTTTAGTTGTTATTCTTTTAATTCCCCTTTATATATGTATATATATATTTTCTTCTAAATCTATTTATATATAATTTACTTCTTTTAAAGATCCTATTTTATTTTATATATATATATATTAACATTTTCATATATGATTATTTTTTATACATGTATTATTTCTATTAAGTTTTTCATCTTATGTATGTTATCAATCTTAAATCAGTATATTTTGTTTTAAATTATTTTGTATATCATTTATTTTAAATTTCTTCTTATTTAATATTTATTTTAAAACTCATCCATATATTATTGTGCTTATTTTTATTATATAATTTATTTCAAATTTTCTCATGCATTGCCTATTTTTTAAAATTTTACACATATAATTTAGGTTAAAATTGCATATATATATATATATATATATATTGGTTTCAAATTTATTTTTCTTTATTTTTTTTAAATTCATTTATTATCATTCAAAAGTTTGTTTTATATTTTATTAATTTTTTATTAATTTGCCATGTAAATTTTGTATAGTTTTTTTTTTTTAAAAAAAGGGGGGTTCATTGGGCTTTGATTGATAATATCGTTTTAAATATGATGTGTTGTGAAGTTATTGCTATTGTATATTTCAAATTGATATGCGTATTGTTATCTTTGTCATTCAAGTTGTGAAGTTATTCACATATTATTATTCCGTGTTTGATACCATGCTTTTGTCTCCAACGTATTTGGACCGATTTACTTGTTTTTTTTATCTCATATGAACTAAATAAATGCATTTTGGGTTTAGTTTTATAATTACTTATTTAAAAATTTCTCCAAACAAGGTAATATTTCATATTTGAAAAATTGAGAAATTGTGCCCTAACGTGCTGGGTTTCGATTTTCTGTTTGACCAAATAACTAAATATCCTTTCGAAATTTCGTCCATGTTTTCTTAAATTAAAAAAAAAAACAAGGCAATATTTCGTGTTTGGAAATTCGATAAATCGTGCCTTAACGTGCTGGGTATCGATTTACCGTTTAACCAAATAACCAAATATCATTTTAAAATTTCAATGCATGAGTTTCGGGAATCATGAGATAATATTGAATTCGAGGATTTAAATTGTTGTATCCTAACGTGCTGGATGTGATATTTTATTCCTTTGGAGCAAGAGAATCTTAATATCCAATTCGAGAAAATTCAAATATTTTTAAAGGTTGTATTTTAAAATCTTTTTAAATTTTCGATATTAGGGCATTAATTAATCAGTTAAGTACCAATTTTGGGTGTCACGAGGGTGCTAATCCTTTCTCGTACGTAACCGACTTCCGAACCCGTTTTCTTGAATTTCGTAGGCCAAAAATCAATATTTTAATAAAATAAAATGTTTTATAGGTGATCCCATCACACCTAAACAAAAAGGATTGGTGGCGACTCTATACTATATTTTAAAGCTGATCCCCATTTTTCCAAAATAAAAAAATAGTTTCGACAATTATTATATAAAATTATTGAGTATATTTTTTAAATACAATTAATCTGTGTACTTAATTAAAATAAAAATGACTTTTCGATAATCATACACAATAATATTGACAAGTTGGTATACATTATAATATTGCAATGTTTAAATATTAAAAAAATTTATGACATTCTAATTAAAATAGGAATTATAACAACTTTTTGGAACAACTTTTTAAGGCTGAGATTGAATATATTAAATATTAGAAATCAAGAATTCTTTTTTTTTTTTTTGAGATAAACTGACTGATATTTATTATCACATGGCTCAAGGCAAAAAATAAACACTAGAAAAGTTCAACAAACAGCAACCTGAAAAGACCAAACATAAACAAGCCACAACAAAGCAATAAATAAAGGAAACAACTGTCAACCAACAAAGCACCTAAAAACTACCAAGACCAAAAGTAAAAGAAAACCACCTAAGCCAAAATAGCAGCACATTCCAAAAGCCAAATATCAGCCAAACAGTTCCCTCTCCTTTAGATAAAACAAATAAGAAAAGAAAAGGGAACGAGTGCTTTGAAAACCAAACTGGAGATTCAGCGAACCTTCTCCACATTCAAAGAAAATCAAAGGGCACCTTGATGACTATGGTTCCAGGCCAATCGATCCTTCATCGCCAACTTCTACACAGAATCCGGCACTCCATCATCCCAGCCCCCGAAGTCCCGTCTTCTCCGACCCTCCAAAGCTAAAGTATGCGCCGCTCCATTCACCATTCGGGGCACAAAGAGGTAGGAAACCTCATCAAAACAAGTTTCTAAAATATTAATATGATGTGTGATCGGCTTAAGAATTGACTTATCTTCCTGTTTTTTCTTAATACTCTTGATAACTGTTAGTGAATCACCTTCCACGATCAGTCGCCGAAAGCCCATCACACCCGCCAGAAATAAAGCCCTTTCGCATGCCCGTGCCTCCGCCACAAAAGCATCAACCACGTCCTTAAAAAGATAAGTCTCCGCCCCCACTATTTCTCCTTCTGAGTTTCTGGCTAAGACCGCTGTTATAGCGATTCTAACATCATTTTGAAAAGCCACATCAAAGTTTAATTTAATAACTCCAGCGTTTGGGGGTTTCCAAATTTCATTCGCCATAGATCTAAAGGACGGACAAAATTTCTCTTGATATAGATTAAGATCTTGAGCATACCCTCCAATAAATCCCAGCAACTCCTGCAAAGAAAACTTTACACCTTCATGTATCAATTTATTCCTTCGATACCATAGACCCCATATGAAGAGAGCCATAATTTGTCTTTGTTGTTCTTCTACTGCAGAAAAGGTATTAGCAAAATGATTCTTACAACTTGTCAAGGCTTCAAAAGACGGAATCGTGATGTTGAACGATGCCTACACACACTGTAAAAACTCATAAGACTACATCAGGTGATCAGCATCCTCTGGATCTTTCTTGCACAAAGGGCAAATAGTTTCAACACTCAACGTTCTTCTCGCCAGGTTGCAGAAATGGGGCAGAAAATTATTAAACATCCTTCATATGTGTATTTTAACTTTTGCTGGAATGTGTAAAGCCCATAATAATTTGTAAAATTTAGTGTAGTCCTCACTGTTAGGGGAAGTGTCTGAAGTATTCTGTATGTGTTCTGAAAATAGGACCTGATACGCACTTTTAACTATATATTCCCCTGAATCGTCATATTTCCAGACCATCAAGTCCTCCGATCTACCCTCTGAAATAGGAATGGAGGAAATACGAGTTGCTGTATCAGCATCAAAAATGTTATGAATAAGCTCCATATTCCAGGTAATAGTCTCATAGTTGATCAGTTGATTAACAGTAGTCCAGTTAGGTATAATCTTTTGGACTGATACTCTATTGTTCTCTCTTCCAGGCAACCAAGGATCATTCCAAATGTTGATACAAGTACCATTACCAACGCGCCACAACATTCCATTCACTATCAAATCCCGAGCACTGCAAATACTACGCCAGGTAAACGAAGGGTAAAACCTAATGTTTGCTGAAAGTATATCTGAATAAAAATGATAACGGGCTTTTAAAACTTTGGCTAAAAGACACTTTGGTTGAGTTAAAATACGTCAAACCTGTTTTGCTAATAAGGCCTTATTAAACAAAAATAGATTTTTAAAACCCATCCCACAAGCATCTTTCGGTTTACATAACGGCTCACATCCGCTCCAATGTACACCCTTCGAAGTCTTATTGTTGGTCCACCAGAAGTCATTCATTATTCCTTCTAGTTTTTGACACAATGATTTCGGCATAAGGAAACATTGCATAACATAAAGTGGTATAGCCTGCAAAATTGATTTAATAAAGACCTCATTCCCACCAATTGATAGATAACGCAAGCTCCACCCTTCAACCCGTTTTCTAAAACGATCAACAAAATTAGCAAAAGCCCAAGTTTTCTTCCGACCAACCATCATAGGAAGGCCTAAATATTTCTCGGGGTTAGAAGCCACTCGAACTCCTAACAAATTAACTATGTTCTCTTTGACGTTAGAATCCACGTTGGCCCCAAAATAAATAAGGGATTTGTCAAAGTTCACCCTCTGTTCGGAAATCAGTTCATATTCTTTAATAACATTATGAACTGCTCTAGCTCCCTCACACGAGGCATCACCAAAAAGAATACAATCGTCAGCAAAAAACAAGTGATTAATAGAGAAGCTTGCCCTACCAATAGGGGCACCTTTCATCAAACCTTTTTGCTTGGCTTCTGAAATAAGCGTAGAAAAAACCCTCAGCACAAATTAAGAAAAGAAATGGACTAAGAGGGTCTCCCTGTCTTAAACCTCTTGAAGGTGAGAACCATTCACTATTACACCCGTTGAGGCTCACAGAATAAGTCACTAAACAAACGCATCTCATAGTGAGAACAACCCAATCATCATGAAATCCCAAATGCTTCATCATCCCCGCGAAAAAATCCCATTCAACTCGATCATACGCTTTACTCATGTCGAGTTTAAGCGCAAAATTCCCCTTCTGGCCACGCTTCTTCATTTTGAGAGAATGAAGGACCTTATAAGCAACTAAGACATTATCCAAAATAAGTCTTCCTGGGATAAAAGCTCCTTGAGCTTCATTAATGCAGTAACCCAAAATAACACTCATACGAATCACCAAGACTTTCGCGATAATTTTGTAAACTACGTTACAAAGGCTTATGGGTCTGAATTGTGACATATTCTTCGGTTTTTCAGTTTTAGGAATCAAAACAATGCGAGTTTTATTGATATCTCCTATTTTAGATTCACCATTCAGAATAGATAAACAATAAAGGGAGATTTCAGGCCCTATAATATGCCAATAAATATAGCGGGAAATCCATCAATGCCGGGTGCATTCAAAGGCGCCATCATTTTAACGGCATGGGTAATATCATCCTTGGTAAACTGTTTAAGCAATTCAGCATTCATACTTTCAGTGACTTTTTTCTCCACTAAACCAAATAAATGCTCATCCGAACCCATGCTAGAAGCCGAAAAAAATTAATAAAATAGTCCGAAGCAAGCCTTAAGAGTTCTTCAGTTGAAGAGTGCTTTCTACCATTTTCATCTTCTAATTCAGTAATTCGACCACGAAACTGGCGTTTGACTGCTACCTTATGAAAATAGCTGGTATTTCGATCTCCACTCTTTAGCCAATTGACACGAGCACGTTGTTCCCAAAAGAGTTCTTCTTTATCAGCCTCCCAATTAAGATTTAACTGAACATTTGTTATTTTAGCTAAAATCTCATCAGAATGTTCTTGGTTATAGAGGAAATTCAATCTATCTTCAAAGTACACATGATTTTTCCTTTTCGCTCGAATTCTGGAATAACTCCATTGTTGCAATCGGCGTCCTACTTTCTCAAGCTTCCCAGGAACACTTCCTGAATCCTCTGCCCACCATCCTTTAATCATCTCCTCGAATGAA
Source organism: Gossypium bickii (assembly GCA_025503065.1). Taxonomy (NCBI): domain Eukaryota; kingdom Viridiplantae; phylum Streptophyta; class Magnoliopsida; order Malvales; family Malvaceae; genus Gossypium; species Gossypium bickii. The sequence continues at coordinate 96,303,889 of CP106716.1, forward strand.
CTTTCCAAACACCACTTGGCTTCAAACCGAAAAGGTCTATCATGTCTACATTGATCATTCTATTTTATTCGCATGGTGTCCAAAAGTATAGGACAATGGTCAGAAAAAGAGTGACCCAAACGTTCCAATTGATAGCTTGGAAATAGATTCACCCAATTTAATGTAGCAACCCCACGGTCCAATCTTTCCTGTATATTAGAGGCTAGAAATCTTCCTCTTTCCCATGTGAACCATCTCCAAATAAATCCCAAATCATTGAGACTGCAATCTTCCAGAGTCGTCCGAAACTCATTCATCTTCCTTTCTGATCTAAGGCGGCACATTTTTTCTCAAAAGAGTTAGTAATCTCATTGAAATCTCCCAGCACAACCCATGGGGTAGTTTGATCATGACTCAATTGCCTAAGCAAATCTCAAGAAGCACTTCTCTCTCGACCGTCTGGATTCCCATAAAACCCCGTTAGGCGCTAGATTTCACCACATGCGTTATCATGAATTTCAACATCAATATGAAATGATGAGAAACTCTTAAGACACACCAACAAATTCCCTTTCCACCCCAAAGATAATCCTCCTTTTGAACCAATTGCACCTACCTCAATGCCATTCTCAAAGCCACACTTCAACCTCACCATTTCCATTCTTTTAGAACTTAATTTTGTTTCCATAAGAAACAAAATTCGGGGATTAACAGCTCTTAATTTATTCTTGAGCCTTTTAACGGTTCGTGATCTCCCCAAACCACGAACATTCCAGCTTAATATTTTCATTGTGCTCAACTGCTTTGAGCACCAGAGCTAGCGACACCCAAAAGAGCTATGGGTTCCTCCACTATTCTCTGTCACTTTTTTCCTTCTAACATAGTTATTGGATCATGTTCTTCCTCCAAAACTAGGTCCATAGGCCCATTAACCACACCATCAAGGGTCAAATCTCCTTTGCTCCAATTACGCCAATTATTCTGTCCATTAATAGTATACTGGTAATTTGGCCCAAAAGGGAATGGAATTGGGATGTAATTTTTGATTCCTAAAATCTCCCCCTAAATTCCGCCTAGTAAGCTTCTCTGTATTTATTAAATTACTTTGGTTGACACCTTCTAAATTTTCAGCACTGATCTGTGACCCATCGGCATCACGCAACCACCTACTCCTCACCACATTTCGTCGCTTTGGCACCGCCCGTAATGATAAATCCCATCCAAAAACAATTTTTGAGGGCTCAATTTTACGACGAAAAGGACAATAACTTTTACCATGCCCTAGCTTGCCGCAGATAAAGCAAAACAAACTTAATTTTTCATACTTAAATCGAGTGTAAACTGTCATGTCCTTCCCAATCTGAATCTTCTTGCGTTTTAACGGAGCAGATACATCCAAGCAGACACGAATACACATGTATTTTTTAAGACCAAAGTTTGGAGTAGAAGTGTCATAGTCGAGAAATTTTACCAGAAAATCCCCAAATTGTTTAGCCATTATTTCAATAATCAGGCCTGGGGGTAATTCATACACTTGCACCCAAAACTCAGTAAAATTTAACGCTAGGGCTAATGGGTTTTCTCCGTTTTGAACTCTTTGCAATATAAACAAATGGTTATTGGAGAACCACGGAGTACCAGAAATTACCCTTTGGACATCAACATCATGAAAGAATTGGAACAAGTATCGTTTGTCTCCTAAGTCTGTGATACAAATCCCACCAATTGAGTGCCAGAGATCTGCCATTGTATTGCGTAGAGAGGGGAAGTGGACAACACTATCCGTTAGACATCGCCCCACCAAACAGAACTGGTAATTCCCATCCACCACCGCTGCTTCCTCTTGAAACGCCTCCTCCTCATCATCCAATAAAACTCAGACCAACTAATTCTTCTTCCATAACAAATAAATACAACAAAATCTCAAACTAACCCAAGGAATTGAGAGAAAGAAGAGAAAATAAAAGCCAGAATCTAAAAAAAGAATCTGAAGAAAAACAGAAAGGACAGAACCGCCACGAGACTTCATGCCAAAAGGCAAACAGAGATTTCGTGCCAAAAGGCAGACTTAATTTAAAATGATTAAAGTGTTTCAAGAGTTCTTTTTATAAATTCTAATCTTTTGACTCATTTGTTCATATGGAAGAATATTAGTAATTAATTCATCATTATTTTAAATATTACTTTTTTAATATATATTTATTATAATACAAAATATCATAATTCTACAAATTAAATATTTATATTAATTTATTATTATTTTTCAATATTAATATTATTAAAATGTTACAAAATTTAATTGATACATTCAACCAAATAAAAAATTAATAATTAGAATATGATTGATCAATGTTGGTCAATAAACTTATTAGATCAAAATATTCGCCTAAAATTTTGGAAGATTTGGAAAATAATATTAAGCCCAAAAAATAAAATCCATTTAAAATATGAAATAAGCTTTAAACAATTCAAAACTCAACTCATTTTACAATTTAATATTTTATATTATGTTATTTTATATATTAAGTAATTTATAACACATAAAAATTAAATCTATAATAAATATAATACTAATTATTAAATATTAAAATAAATATAATTATATATTTTTAAAAATTTTAAAATATATTTTTAAAAATAACAAAACAAACTTAAAGTAAACTTAAATTAATTATTTACAAATATAAACAAAATTATCAAAATTTTAAACCTACATAAACTAAATTCTAAATTCATATCATTTTTAGGTCAACTAAAACCTAATTCAATCTATAAGCACCTCTATTGTCTAGATTTAAGAACAGAAATTCAAAACGAAGTTTTGATTGAGAAAAATCATTCTAAAATTTCAACTCAACTAATCAACATAGCATATTATTTAATATATTTAAAATTCAACTTAAAATATTTACAACCTACTTTAATTATTAAAACCCTTGAATTACATCGGTATTTAAAACTTCTGTTTCAAATTTTCAAAAAGGTACAAGCGCTCAAGGATAAACAACCATCCTTCAATACAATCAATGTTAACGATGAAATCAACAAAATCTTATCATTTGTACTTGTATATTGCTATTCTTTAATACTCATCATCTAAAAATATAACACTATATCAAAACATATAAACACAAACACAGTCATTTAACATATTAATTTAAATACCTTGGATTTTGACTTGCAAGTAATATTATGAGGGAACGATATTTATAGATTTGAAGTAAATTTTGAGATAAAAAGATGCAGCGACTTGTTCGAGGCCACGATCAAAACGAAAATGAAGTTAATGGGCACGGAGAATCGCTCAATGATATTGCCAACCTTCAATGCAAATCACGCCATCAATAATTAATTGACGCCTTTGCTCTGCAAATTGGCTTTCTTTAAATAAGAAGCAAAAGGAAAATAAAATAAAATAAAAACCTTTAGAATAGGCGGAGAAGAGGAGCAGCTGTGAGATGGCAGATATAGATTTTTTGGAAGAAGGGTCGTTTATATAGAGGGTGGTGAAGAACCAAAACCCTAAGTCGAGATTGAATTATTACTGTAAAATGGCCAAAAATACCCTTCTTTTTATACTTTTTGCGCTTTTGTGGGAGCAAGGCCTGGATGAGTTTGTTCTGGGCTCAATTTTCATGTTTATATTAGGCTTAATTCATTGTTCCGCTCTTAAAGTGTATATATTTTCTTTCACCAAAAAAAAAGTGTATATATTTTCTCATTTTGGCGTTTAAATTTTTTTCTTTTTTAATTTAGTATTTAAAGTATCAATTTTTTATATTTTTGGTCTATTTTGTAACCGTCATTTTAAAAATTTGTTAGGCAATTTGACCAAAGAAAAAGTGCCACATGGCATGTTTAGGCCAATGAAAAAAATGCATCGTGGTAATTAAGCTTATTTAAAATAAAAACATTAAATTTAAATTTTGGTCATCGCAATGTTATCATTACAGTGAGTGACGTCAAGACGAGCTAGGGCTTGTCGCTCACTGCAAAGTAGAAAAAGGAAAGGACTTAGAGAATCTCCCTGACGCAAGCCTCTAGTCGATTGAAAGATTCTTCCCCTTCCTCCATTTTTATTAACTGCATAAGACGTTGTGGTAATACATTTCATAATCATCTCCACCCATTCCTTTGCAAAACCCATTCGTAACATGACTTCTTTAAGAAAACCCCATTCAACCCTATCATAGGCTTTGCTCATATCAAGCTTTACTGCCATATATCATTTTTTCCCTGTGTGCTTTTGTCAAAAAGTATGCAAAATCTCATAAGCTAGAAGCACATTATCAGAAATTAACCTTCCTGGGACAAAAGCACTTTGGGCCGCATCAATACATCTCCTAATTACTACTTGAAGTCTATTTACAATTGTCTTTGCCACAACTTTATAAATGACCGAACACAAGCTAATAGGTCTAAAATTAACTAGACTTGTGGGATTTGGGGTTTTTGGGATCAACAAGATATTTATTTGGTTGAAAAGACCAAAACTGTGATCATTATTTAAAATTCCCAAACAAAAATTTGTTACTTCCTCACTTACGATGTGCCAATATCTCTGAAAGAAAAGTGCTTGAAAACCATTAGGTCCTGGTGCTTTAGTAGGTCCCATTCCTTTCAAGGCCGCATACACTTCTTCTGATGTATAAGTTGACAATAAAGCTATATTAATAACTGGCGAAATATTATTTTCAATGCCCATTAGGAGATAAGAAAGATCCCCAACTTTACTTGACGTAAACAACTTCTGAAATATAAAGTAGCAGCTTCATTAATCTCACTCACTTCATTAGCCTCTCCTCCTCCAACTAACTCCAGCCTAGATATGGTGTTAATGCGTCTTCGAAATGAGGCAAACCTGTGAAAAAAAGCTGATTTCTTTTCCCCTGCTTTAAGCCAATTTGCCCTTGCCCTTTGTTCCCAGTAAACTTCATCTTTATCAATTTCCACATTCAGATAAATCTTAGTATCAACGATTGTTTCCATCATTTTATCAGTCCTCTCTTCCGCCATTAGCATATCAAGTTCCTTAGTGAGCTTGTTCTTTAGTCCATCTCGCCCTTTTTTAATTGATCTTGCCCATACCATTAAATCTGCTTGTAACATTTCAAGTTGTCGTAACCATTTTTTTGTGAAAACGGGAATCGACTTGGGTTTTGAAAACGAAAACAAAAGGGGAGTCGCCACTGATCTTTATTTGGTGTGATCGGATCACCTTTGTTTTAATAAAACGTCTTGATTTACTAAAACAGTGTTTTTGGTCTACGAATTTTGAGAAAATAAGTTCGGGAGTCGGTTACGTGCGAGGAAGGGTTAGCACCCTCGTCACGCCCAAAATTGGTACCGGTTTGATTGATTAATGTCCTTGTGTTGAAAATTGAAAATTTTTAAAAAAATTAAAAAAAATCGATCTCTTTTGAAAATATTTGAGTTTTCTCGAATTGAATCAAGATTTTCTCGATTCGAAGGAATAAAATATCACATCTAATACTTTAGGACATGATATTTTAAATCCTCAAATCCAAGATCATTTCGTAATTTTTTCGAATTGAATGTCAAGATTTTCTCGTTCCGAAGGAATAAAAGATCACATCCAATACTTTAGGACACGATAATTTAAATCCTCAAATCCAAGATCATCTTATAATTTTTTCGAATTGAATATCAAGATCTTCTCGTTCCGAAGGAATAAAAGATCACATCGAATACTTTAGGACACGATAATTTAAATCTTCGAATCCAAGATGAATATTGCCTTATTTTGAAAAAACTTTTGTTTTTGGATGAAATTTATAAAAAAATTTAGGTTATATTTTAAAGAAACATTATTCAAAGCGTGAATGGGGTCATGCGACGAAGAACGATAATGTAACACGAATTTTGCATAATACATGTAATACATAACATTGGAATCGTTAATCTAAAATATTAGCATGCATGAATAACAATAACGATAATGGAACAATAATACATGACAATACAAAAAATTGAATTATGGCACATGCAAAAGCAATAATTAAATAATATACATCATCTAAGAAATAACATTCATAAACAAAGACCAACGAATTAAACAATTTAAAGAGAGATAATACATGAATCAATTTAATCTAATTAATAAAATGATTTTAAGTCAAAAATATATAAGAAAAAGTAAATATGTGGGAAGTAATTTTAAAAGGTGCCAAAAAATTAAATAAACAATATATATAGTTTAATAAAAATAATGTACAAAAAAATTCAAAATAAACAATAATAATAATGATAATACAAATTTGGAGAGAAATAAATATATAAAACTTTTAAACAGATTAGAAACCAAATTAAAATCAGAATAAAACGGTGAGGATCAAAGTTGCAATAAATCAAAGTGGAAAAAAGGGTAGGGACTAGATTGAAACGCGGTAGAAATAAGAGGGAAAGATTTTTAAAAAATAAAGAATGCGAAAAGGGACCTGATCATATAGAGCCGCAAAAAGGGGGGACTAAGCGCAAAATTTTCCCTTTTAAGGGATGTGCGCAGTCTCCCCTTTTGTCCAAACGGCGTCGTTCCGTTCAAAACCATCTTAAAACATTTTAAACCCTAAACATTTTCTTAAAAAAAATAGCAGCCTTTTCAATTTTTTCTTCCTCTCGTCTCTCCGTTTCCCCCCCTTTCGCCTTCCCCACCGATCGGGCTCCTAGAGCCGTTTATCGTGCCACCGCACCACCACCGGATCGGTGGCCAGCGACGCTCCAAATGGTGGGCCTTAACTCCGTTCCGAAGGCCTTTGATCCCCCTGTTTAAGGCGTCCTCGAAGCAAATCCCTTAAACCCGTTCTTTGAACCGGATAGCAACGACGGCACAGGCTTCTCCGACGACGCGATATGGGTTCAGGTAAGATTCCCTTCTTTTTATTGTTTTATTATGGATCTTTGTATTAGGTTTTGAAAACAATAAGAAAAAATAAAAGGAGTAGAAGAAACTGAGAATAAAACAGAGAAAATTAAAAAAAGAACAACCTTTTAATTCGTTTTCTTTGATTTCTGAAGATTTTTTGTAGTTCGTTCAAAGCCTCCCCCAAAAAAACCCCTAATACAAAGTTTCATTTTGGTTTTTATAACCGATCTACAAGAGCATTTCACTGTTTTTCTATTATTTGCTTCGTTCTGTTCGTTGTTGTTTTCTCTTGCAGGGCATAGGCGAGGCACGCAGGCAATGGAGGCCGAGGCGCATGGGCGCTGAAGCGTTAGAAGCGTGTGAGACCGCGGCGTGGAGAAGAGCGCTGGAACGACGCGCGTGGGTACGAGGAACGACGCGCGAGTGAAGTCGACGCACATGTGGGGGGACGCGCGGATCAGAAAAGGCGGCGCGTGGTGTCCGCAGGGGGGCCGAAGGTCGACGGCGCATTAGGGCACTAGGGTTTTTGGCTTGTTTTTCTGTTAACGGGCTTGGGTCTGTTATTGTTTGGGTTTGCCTTGATCTGGGCCTGTTCTAGTCACTAGGCTTAGGGTTTGGACTTTTAATTGGGTTTAAATTTGGGCTTGGTTGTTGGGTTAGCTAATTGTTTGTACATGGATTGCTATTAGTGGACTTTTAAATTTTTTTATTTTATTTTTTATGGGCCCCGGGTTTTGTAATTGAGCCGGACCAAAATTGGTCATTACAGCTGCCCCTCTTTGCTCATTGTCGTGAAACTAGAATGGAGCAAAGACAATAGAAGAACCAATTTTTGCTCGGTCTTGGCCAAGTCTTGATTCTTCAGTACTCTTGTTCTTCAGATGGCCTCATGTCAATCCACTATTCCCTTGTCGCTTCGACTCACTTCACTAATTCACTGCGACTTTGAGGTGATAAGAATTCAGAAAGAAGTGGTTCGTGATTTTAATCTTCTGACTGAAACTTCTCAAAATTTTGGGTTTGATCCTCAATACGCTCGAGGAGGAGGGATTCGTAGCTTTTTGACCTGCTCCGCTGGAACGTCGAGGTGATAGGAATTCGGAGAGAAGAGATCCGTAACTTTGATCTTCCCACCGAAACTTCTCGGAAAGGTTGATCCCCAATACACTCAAGGAGGAGGGATTAGTAGTTTTGTGCTGCCCCCTTGAGACTTTGGAGTGACAAGAATCCAGAAAGAAGAGATCCGTAACTTTGATCTTCTCACTGAAGCTTCTCGGAAAGGTTGATCCTCAATACACTCAAGGAGGAGAGATTAGTAGTTTTGTCCTACCCCCTGGAGACTTCGAGGAGATAAGTCTGAACTTTTCAATTTGCTTCCCTATTATCTTCAGGAAGACTTCAATCTTTAGACTGCTCCGCTGGAACAAAATCTGAACTTCGATATTGTTGTACTGTTTTTTTTTTTTTGAGGAACCTGTCCTGTAGAGTATGCTTATGTTTATGCAAATGATGAGGATGTTATGATCGAGATGACTCAAATACTCCTAATTATATGTGCTATGGATGACATTTACATGAATGCTGAATGTCATGAGAATGATGATTTATTTTCCAGTGTAAAAATGAGTAAGATGTAATGATCGTAATAAATCAAATGCTCCTAACTGGATGCGTATGAATGCATGATAAAGACCCCTTTTATGGTTTGGGTTGTCACTGCTCATAGTTCAGCAAGGTTCTATCACTGATGCACTACGATTGCTTTCTTGTTTAGCAGATATCTTTAACAAGAAACCCAAAGAAACGATCATATTCTATTAGCAAGTTTGCCCCGCTGTAATTTCATTGTCCCTTCCACTGTACCTTCTGAGACATAAAATTCGTACCTCTTACTGCAACCTCAGGAAAGTAACATTTGTTTTCTTCTAACCCTCTTGCTGCGGCTCTGAGGTATAGGATCAATCACCGTTTACTGGGTATAATGGTATCATGACTTTATTATGTTTCTGGATCGGCATTGCTCGTTATTTGTCAAGGTCGTATCACCGACGAGGTGTCTGGTTTTTGTTCAAATGGATGATCATTTTTTTTCCAACATTTCTAAACCTTAGGTGGAATGAATTTTGAATAATAGTCATGTTTCAGGTCCTTGTATTGTTCAGAGGCTTTCAGAGTAATATATAGAACTCCTTTTATGAAAGTATTATTAGTTCCGTAATCATTATTTAATGTAAAATGCCCAGAAAGGATTGTAAGGAGGAAATTGATTGGGAGTATAGCTCGAAACAAAACAAATTAATCCAAACTGGCAAATGCAAACAAGAAAGAAATTCATTGAATAAGATAATCACAAATTACAAATTTAAAATGGGTAGAATTGAAATTAGGTGCCCCAGATATCGCAACCTAAGCTTCTCTGCCTGAGCATTTGGAAAACCATTTTGAGTTTGATATGTACTTAGGAGATCTTGAGTATTTTGTTGATGCACCGGACAACAACATACCCCTTCCTTGTCCATTTGAGTGCAGCGGGTTTTTCCCTCATAGTTCAAGCTGCCTTTTCAGGTTTTTGACTCAAATCCCTTTTGGTCTCAAAGGGCCCTTCGCGGGTTTTCGCTCTGGCCTCTCCTTTTTTTTTTTAAGGAATCAAGGTGTCCTTGGCGGGTTTTCGTCTTAGCTTGTTCAAGCAAAGTATCTTTTGACTGAATCTGAATTCACGGGTTTGGGCAAGCTTTTCCCATCCATTTCCGTTGGAATCAGTGCACCTCCAGAGAAAGCCTTCTTCACCACGTACGGTCCTTCCCAATTCGACATCCATTTTCCTCTGAAATCCTACTGTATGGGGAGGATCTTTTTCAGTACCAGGTCTCCCTCGTGAAACTCTCTTGGGTGAACTTTTTTGTCATGGGCTCGCATCATACGCTTTTGATACATCTGACCGTGACGAATAGCCCTTAGCCTCTTTTCTTCGATTAGGTTCAACTGATCGTATCGAGCCTGAATCCATTCGGCTTCATCCAGCTTTACTTCTGTCAAAACCCAAAGAGAAGGTATTTCTACTTCAATGGTTAGGACTGCCTCCATCCCGTAGACCAGTAAGAAAGGTGTTGCCTCGGTAGAGGTTCTGACGGACGTTCGATAAGCATAAAGTGCAAATGGTAATTTCTCATGCCAATCCTTGTAAGTCTCTGTCATCTTCCCCACTATCTTCTTGACGTTCTTATTCGCTGCTTCCACTGCCCCATTCATTTTTGGATGGTACGGAGATGAGTTATGATGTTTAATGTTGAATTGATAACAAACATCTGCTATCATGCTGTTGTTCAAATTCAACGCGTTGTCTGATATGATCCTTTCAGGCATCCCATATCGACAAATGATCTCCTTCTTTAAAAACCGACTAACCGCTGATTTAGTGACGTTAGCATATGAAGCAACTTCTATCCATTTCGTGAAGTAGTCAATAACCACGAAGATAAATCGATGATCGTTCGAAGCTTTTGGTGAGATTGGTCCGATGACATCCATGCCCCACATAGAGAATGGCCATGGGGAAGTCATAACATGTAACGACGAAGGGGGGACGTGAGCCTTGTCCCCGTATATCTGGCATTTGTGACATGTCTTAGCATACTTGATACAATCCCCTTCCATAGTAGACCAATAATATCCAAATTTCATAATTTGTCTAGCCATTGTGAAACCATTTGCATGTGTTCCGCAAACACCCTCGTGGACTTCTTCCAAAATTTCCTTAGCTTCCACTGCGTCTGTAATAACCCATTTTACCATTACAACCCAAAATTAAACCCCAAACAGACCCTAAATAGATTAACCCCCAAACACCTTAACCCAACAATTACCAAACCTAAAATTAAAACCCAATACAACCAGCCCAATTGGCCCAAAAACCCAAACCAAATATCCAAGCCCAAATTACAAAATCTTAAAACAAATCAGAAAACAAAAAAACCCTAGCGCCGCACCTACCATCTGCCCAACCCAATACCTAACCCTAGCCACTTGCCTCTGACGCCACACCGCCACTGACAGAGTCGGCCACCGACCCTCCACCTGCTCCATCGCCCATGCCTAACACCGCCTCTCCTGCAGAAGCAATCAGAATGAAGGGACAGCATATTTTAAGTAAAAAAATCTTGTAAAAATGGCTATAAAAAGCCAACCAGATCTATTTGTAAGGGGATTTTTTTCTCTTTCGAAATAAAAAAAAAAAGAAAGAAAGGTTTCCAGATCTACCTAAAAGTCCTACAACCAAACAGTAAGCAAAAAAGGAAAAAAGATCAAAAAACGACGAACCAAGGTGATTTATTTTTTTCGGAAGCCATTTTTTATTTTTTTTCTCTTCGGACTTTCGACTTACACCCTTGCATCCCTTACTTTTCTTTTTTAAACACCTAAATATAAAATAAATAAAAAAATAGAAGTTTTTACCTTTTTCCGCCACGCTGGTGGGGTGAGCGACACTGCAGGAGCCCTTCTTCCGCAGAGAAAAAAAGAAGAAGTTAGTTTTTTTTTTAAAAAAAAACCGGATGAAAAATGATTTTTTTAGGGGTTTTGGGCCTTTTATAGCCCCCTGAAACGGCGTCGTTTTGGGGGCTGGCCTTTAAGCCCAAAACGACGTCGTTTTAACATGGCCCGACCCGATCCGACCCGCTCCAGCTTAGGATCCGCGTGTTTTTGAAAAATGGGATATTTGTGCGCGCGGTCCTTCCGCTTTTTCTCACGTTCGCAATCAAGTTTCATTTACCCATCAATTTGGCGATTAAATTTTTATGTTTACATTTCAACCCCCTTTTATGTTTGTGTGTTTTGAATGTAGGGATTTTTCTCTTTTGGTCCTTCCACCTTTTACGCGCGTTTCAATATGGCCCTCCCCTCTTTTATTTATTTTAAATTCGCCCCAAAATTTCGTTTTTAATCTAATTTTAGTCCTATTTTTTATCATTCTCATTATTTTTGTATATATCTACATATTTTATTATCACTATATTATTATTGTTATATCGTATTATTATTATTATTATCATTCCCATGTATGTATATATTATTTTCACCATTATCTTTACTTGATTTTAACTATTATTATTATTGCCATTACTTTATTTTATATTCATTATTACTTTGTTATTGTTACTGTTTTTAATGTTTTCATTATTATTATTTTATTATTTAATTATTATCACTATTATTATTTTATTATTATTATTTTATTATTATTACTAATATATTTATGTCACTATTATCTTATTATTATTAGCATTATTTTATTATTTTGTTATTTTCATTATTATTATTATGTTTGTCCATTGTTGTTATCCTCACCATTATATTAGCATGTTACCATCATCGTAATTATCTTTACTTAACTCTGCTATGTTTATTAATATTTTTTTTATTTACTACTAAATCATCGTTTCCATTATTATATTGTAATAGTTTATTTTTTGTAAAGGTGATGTTCTGTGTTTAGAAATACGAGTGGTTGTGCCCTAAAGTATTGGGTTGCAATTTTCTCGTCTGATCTAAATAATCGAATATCCTTTAAAACTAAATACGTCTTAACAAAAAGCTCATTCTCGAGGGTATAAATTATCGTGTCCTAAAGCATTGGATGTGATATTTTATTTCTCGGGAAATGAGAAGATTTTGGCATTCAAATTTTCAAAAATTATGAGACGATCTCGGATTCGAGGATTTGAATTATCGTATCCTAAAGCATTGGACATGATATCTTCTTACTCCTTTAGAGCGAGAGAAGTCTTGATTTTTTTAAAAAAAAATTAGAAGATGACTTCGGATTCGAGGATTCGAATCATTGTGTCCTAAAGTATTGGATATGATGTTTCATTCCTTCGAAATGAGGAAATCATGATTCGATTCGAGAAGCTCAATTATTTCCAAAAGAGATCGATTTTTTTTTTCAATTTCCTTTTTTAATTTTTCAATTTCCTACATCAAGATATTAATTAATCAGTTAGGTACCAATTCTGGGCGTGACGAGGGTGTTAACCCTTCCTCGCACGTAATCGACGACTCCGGACCGTCTTTCTTTGAATTTCGTAGACCCCAAAACTTTTTGTTTCAAGAAATCGAAACGTTTTATTAAAACAAAGGTGATCTGATCTCACCTAATAAATGATCAGTGGCGACTCCTATGTTATCTTTTAAAACACCAAGTTCGATTCCGCCTTTCAAAAAGGGATGGTTTCGATGACTTAGCGACTCACTGGGACTTCTAAAGAGAGTCGGGCCATCAATTGGTTATTTCGTGTCTCTTGTCGGAAATTTGAAAAATGATTTGAAAAACTATAATTCCCTTTTATTGTTCTAATCTCGGCATTGCATTGCATGACCACCGTGGTCACACCCCTAAGTGAAAGTGAGAAGCTACTCCTTCGTGAGGTTTTCACCTCCGTGCGGGATAGTAGACCGCCGGAATACATCCGCACTCTATGTCTTCGTGAGATTTTCATCAGTGCAGCCATAGGGAAATGTATTCCCCCGAACCGAAACTCGGTCCATATGAGCCTATAATGGGTGAGGATCGAGGAATCTCTTTGGTTCGGTACCTCTACTCTAGAACCGAACCCCATATAAAGAACCTTAGGAGCCACCTAGGTAGAGCCATACTGCACCCTAGTGTTTACCCGATCATGTATGTTATTCTCTGCTTATTGTTTATGCAATCTTGACGACTCGCTTCATTTTTATTTTGCATGGCATATTCACCGAAAAGGCATTGATTCACATTCAATTTCCAAATAAATAGCTTGTCATGGAAAAGGGTTTCTTGATAAAGTGGAAGACAATGCGCCGTTCGAGTATGGGTGACGAGATAAAGGCAACAAGAGAAAGGTGATAGTCCGCGCGAGAAGGGTATATGTCGAAATTATGGGACTTTACGGCGATCAGCAGAACCTAGAACAATCTTCAAGAGATTAAAGAAATATGGAGCCAATGGGACAATGATACTAAGCAACTGTTCCACTGCCATTATGGTGATCTGCCCTATCTGCTCGACATTAAAATAGACCAGCACATCTTCCAAGCTATGGCCCAATTCTGGAATCCTGCTTATAGTTGTTTTACTTTCGGGAAAGTAGACTTGGTACCTACTATGGAAGAATACACACTACCGCTCCCACGCTCAAGATTCGACCTGACAGAGTTTATGTAAGGGCCGTTAATGTCCCCACATTCGTAAAAAAGTTAATGAACATTACAGGAATGAGCGAACAATGGGTTACAGCTCGAACAAAACAGAAAGGAGATTGTAAATGCATCCCCTGGAAAAATCTAAGAGATTTGATTATAGCACATCCTGAGCAAAGAAAAAGGGTTGACGCTTTAGCCTTGAGCATATATGGACTAGTTATCTTCCCCAAAGCCTTAGGATATGTAGATGAAGCGGTCACTGATTTGTTTGACAAATTAGAAAGAGGGATTACTCCTGTTCCTGCAATTTTAACCGAAACATTCAGGTCCCTAAGCGCATGCCGAAGAGCGGGCGAGGGAAGATTCATCGGTTGCGCCCAACTCCTATTAGCATGGTTTTATGGTTATTTTTGGAAAATGAAAAAGGTGTCGTGTCGAATCTTCTCCGATGACTATTCCCCGCTGGAAAAGATGGCAACCACGCCAAGACGAGATGATATTACAGAAGAAAATTGGATTATGATCTTGCAAAAATTACAAGAAGATGATGTAGCATAGAGAGCTCCTTGGACGGTCCCTGATGAGATTATATATCGATGCGGAGATTTTGATTATGTCTCTATGCTCGGAATATGAGGAGCTGTCGGGTATGCACCTCTCCTCGTATTAAGACAATACAGATCGAGACAGTTTACGCCACCGACACAAGGGTTAACTCAATGCGAGTTTGACTACAAAGGAGAAAAATTACAAGAAGAGAGTATGAGAGGTATCAAACGCTCTGGGTCGAATTCATTGAATGAAAAGGTTTTGCCGCCAAACCGATGACAACCCCGAATATGGTGGTGGAGGAGTCAAAGGATCAATGATAATATCCCCACGCTTGGGACCAAGAAGATATCCAGGTCACTAGAAGAGCACTTACTGGTGATCCCCTCGGAACTTGAAATCATCAAACAAGATTTTGAGAGGAAGAACCGCGAGTTAGGGAAAAGGATAGAACAACTAGAGGAGGAGAAAATGCAATTGGGATTGGATGTCGACATTCAGAAACTAGAAGTCGAGAAGCTGAGAAAAGGAAAAAATAAAAGTGAAGAAGATTTAGGCAGTCAAAGACGGACTACAAGAAGCTACGAAGATCGATGAAGGCTGCGGGACTCTGAAAAACGCTTCGAACAATGGCGCCAAGAAATTAAAGAAGAGAAATATAGAGCAAGCCAATGGGAAAGGAAACTCCGAGAGACTCAGGAGCGGGAGGACGCTCTGAAAAGAAGTCTAGTAGAGAGCCAAAATGAGAAAGAAAGTCTAAAGGCTCGGGTCCTAGAATTGGAAAAATCACTTCACCAGCATCGCAGCCGCAACTCTGTAGTCGAATTAAGGGCTAGTCTGAGCAAAATCGAAGAGATGAAAGCAAGAATCGAAGAGCTAGAGTCTGCTTTACATGGTTGGGAGTTACGGGCAGAACTTTTTGAAGCCAACGAATACCGCTGGAAACAGCAATTGCACCACTATCAAAGCCAAGTCAGAGACCGAGATTATATTATGGGGGAAGCTGTGGCCCAAGTACGAGAAGTGGCGGATCATCTACAAGCCTTAGCAGTCCAAGCTGATGTACTAAGTTTAATGTATGAGTCAAAGTCCGAGAGAGGACAAGAATTAGCCGGACTTCTCGAGAAAGTCAAGGCCTTAAGTATTAGGGCAATGCCTTATATGTAATCCGCTTTACGTAAAGAGACTTGTTCTCTAAGAAAAGTTATGTTAATGGAAATTGAGTTTGAATCAATGTCTTTTTGTTGCATACATCTCATGCATTTACATTACATTGCATAGGCGAGGCGCGCAGACAATGGAGGCCGAGGCGCATGGGCGCTGAAGCGTTAGAAGCGTGTGAGACCGCGGCGTGGAGAAGAGCGCTGGAACGACGCGCGTAGGCACGAGGAACGATGCGCGAGTGAAGTCGACGCACATGTGGGGGGACGCGCGGATCAGAAAAGGCGGCGCGTGGTGTCCGCAGGGGGGCCGAAGGTCGGCGGCGCATTAGGGTACTAGGGTTTTTGGCTTGTTTTTCTGTTAACGGGCTTGGGTCTGTTATTGTTTGGGTTTGCCTTGATCTGGGTCTATTCTAGTCACTGGGCTTAGGGTTTGGACTTTTAATTGGGTTTAAATTTGGGCTTGGTTTTTGGGTTAGCTAATTGTTTGTACATGGATTGCTATTAGTGGACTTTTAAATTTTTTATTTTATTTTTTATGGGCCCCGGGTTTTGTAATTAAGCCGGGCCGAAATTGGTCATTACAGCTGCCCCTCTTTACTCATTGTCGTGAAACTAGAATGGAGCAAAGACAATAGAAGAACCAATTTTTGCTCGGTCTTGGCCAAGTCTTGATTCTTGAAGACTCTTTGTTCTTGAGATGGCCTCATGTCAATCCACTATTCCCTTGTCGCTCGACTCACTTCACTAATTCACTGCGACTTTGAGGTGATAAGAATTCAGAAAGAAGTGGTTCGTGATTTTAATCTTCTGACTGAAACTTCTCAAAATTTTGGGTTTGATCCTCAATACGCTCGAGGAGGAGGGATTCGTAGCTTTTTAACCTGCTCCGCTGGAACGTCGAGGTGATAGGAATTCGAAGAGAAGAGATCCGTAACTTTGATCTTCCCACCGAAACTTCTCGGAAAGGTTGATCCCCAATACACTCAAGGAGGAGGGATTAGTAGTTTTGTGCTGCCCCCTTGAGACTTTGGAGTGACAAGAATCCAGAAAGAAGAGATCCGTAACTTTTCAAAAAGAGATGGTTTCGACAGCGTCAACACATCTCAACAGTACTTGATCCTTCTTTCTTTTGTACAGGACCTCCCTGTCCAGGACATAATCACAGGCTAACCTTCTCAGTGTCCTCTTTTCTTTCTCGGTTGCTTGTTTGGGGTATTCGCGATTTCTCACATATCGCAATATATCTTGGTACCAGGGGTGATCATCCCTTTCTTCTTCCTCTATATGGCAACAATAAGCTGGGGCCTCATAAACACTCATTTGAATGGGCTTTACATCTTCTTGCTTGCTCGCCTTAATCATGGAAGCTAAGGTAGCCAAAGCATCCGCCATCTGGTTTTCTTCCCGTGGGAGATAACTAAAAGTGATATCATCAAACTCCTCAATTAACCCCGTGACTACCCTTCAATAGTTGATCAATTTGGGGTTTCTTGTCTCCCATTCGCCCCTTAGTTGGTAGATCACTAATGCGGAATCTCCATGTACTTCCAGCGCTTTAACTTTACGCTCTATAGCAGCACGGAGTCCCATGATACATGCTTCTTATTCTGCCATATTGTTTGTACAATCAAAATCCAACTTGCCTGTGAACGGGTAGTGATCTCCATTTGGGGATACCAAGACTGCCCCAATCCCATTTCCAATAGCATTTGATGCTCCATCGAAATTCAATTTCCAAAGGCCATCTTTTGCAGTGTCCTCTTCCGTAGCTGCCACATACATTAGATCCTCATTGGGAAAATCAAAGTTCAACAGCTCATAATCTTCCAAAGCTCTGCTAGCTAGGAAGTCGGCTATATTGCGGGCCCTTTACTGACTTTACTGCTCGCATATACAATATCAAATTCAGACAGTAGAATTTGCCATATAGCCATCCTTCCGTTCAAAGCAGTTGCCTCCATCATATACTTTAGGGGTCTAATTTTGAGATTAGCCAAGTCGTGTGATACAGCATGTATTGTCTCAATCTCTGAGTCGTCCAAATCAACGCACAATATAGTTTTTTGATTGGCGAATATCTCATTTCGCACTCAGTAAATTTCTTACTGAGGTAGTATATCGTCTTTTCTTTTCTTCCTGAATCATCATGTTGACCCAACACACATCCCATAGAGTGATTAAGCACCGTTGGATATGGGATTAATGGCTTGTCTGGGCCTGGAGGTGACAGTACTGGAGGATTTGGCGCCTGGATTATGTTTCTTCAAAAGATGAAATATGGGATCGCATTTCTCGGTTAACTGTGAGATAAACCGAGCAATGTAATTTAGTCTTCCAAGGAAACCTCGAACTTCTTTTTGAGTGCGCGGCGGAGGCAATTCTTGAATAGTCTGGACTTTGTCTGAGTCGATCTCGATCCCCTTCTTACTGACTATGAAGCCCAACAGTTTGCCAGATCTAGCTCCAAAGGTACATTTCGTAGGATTGAGTCTCAATTGGAATTTCCTTAACCTCAGAAATAGTTTCTGCAAAACTTGGATATGTTCTTCTTCCGTTCTAGACTTTGCAATCATGTCATCCATATAAACCTCAATCTCTTTATGCATCATATCGTGG
The DNA here is from genome assembly GCA_025503065.1 of Gossypium bickii. Classification (NCBI taxonomy): domain Eukaryota; kingdom Viridiplantae; phylum Streptophyta; class Magnoliopsida; order Malvales; family Malvaceae; genus Gossypium; species Gossypium bickii. The sequence goes on from CP106716.1 coordinate 96,322,255, forward strand.
AACAAGGTCACCATGGCCCTTTGGTATGTAGCTCCTGCGTTTTTCAACCCAAATGGCATTACTTTATAACAGAATGTGCCCCACAATGTTATGAAGGTAGTCTTTCCCATATCTTCAGGGTGCATTTTTATCTGATTGTATCCGGAGAAGCCATCCATGAAGGAAAATAGTGAAAAGCTGCTGTATTGTCTACTAGAGTATCAATATGAGGCAAAGGAAAGTTATTCTTTGGGTTAGCTTTATTTAGGTCTCTATAATCCACACACATTCGTACCTTCCCGTCTTTTTTAGGGACATGCATGATATTGGCTACTCATTCTGAATATTTGATCTCTTGCAAGAATCCAGCATCGAACTGCTTTTGGACATCTTCCATTATTTTTAGCACAATATCTGGTCTCATCTTTCGGAGCTTTCATCGAATCGCTTGTAATCCCTCCTTATGGGTAAAGCGGCATCGCTATATATCGGTGCTTAAACCAGGCATATCTTCGTAAGACCATGCGAAGACATCATTGAATTCCTGCAATAATTTGATAAGATTCTGCCTTGTTTCCCCGACTATACATGTTCCAATATTTACCGCTTTCCCTTCCTCCAACATCACAGTCTCTACTGCTTCCTTATTGGGCCGAATTTGTCTCTCTTCCTGCTCTACCATTCTTAATAAATCAGGAGGTAGGTCACCGTCCGTGTCATCTTCAAAATCCTGTAATTTTCCTAAGCATATGTCTTGCTCAAAAGGATATTTCGAATCCAAGAAGGAATTGCTCAAGTCATTGATATCCAGGGACCTATTGCAGTTTAAGAAAATACGGATAGAATGAATGAATTTGTAAATGGACAATTGTATGTATGATAATGATGAAAGAATGATTGGAAAACAAAGAAAGGAAATGTTTGCTTCAAATAATGGTGAAAATGCACTTCATTGATATAACAATACTTGAACATGCGCCTATTTCACAAAAGAAATCTTGTTGCTTTTAGGCTTAAAGCAACAAGTGTGTCCTGGACATTACTCTGAATAAGCCCTAAATACTATAGGGATTTCCTCTACAGTCTAATTGTTCAAGACGCTTCCCGATTCATAAGGCTGAATATTTGACAAGATTCTTCTTTCAACCGCCTCCTCAGATATGGCACTAATATAGACATCACCTAACATTGCTGGGATGTCCTCTCCCTTCTGTGTCTTCAGCTCAGAGTGAATTACCCCTCCTGATACAAAGGTTTGGGATATGTGTGGGATTATCATGGGTTCCCACTTGGTTTCCTTTCCACTCAAACGAGCGCGTCTTCTTTCCTGCCTCTTTTCTAGCTCCTTCTTCTTTTGTCTTGCATCTGGTCTGAATCCCAGGCCGAAGCGATCCTATTTTTCTCTCACCATCGGGGCTGTCATTCTCCCCTGAAGGTACTTTCCAAGTCCTCTTCCTGGTAAAGCGCCTTTCCCCACGGTCATTTTCAATCCCATCCTTGTAGTCTTGGAGATTCTTGGTTTCAAGATTTTGTTTCCTTCCATAGTAAAAGTTGCGTTCACGAACTCAAAAGATCGGAAAGAACATTCAGCTGCCTTGTCGTTTGTCTCCAAGTAGGGCATATCACTGGTCACGGTTGCAATAATGTCCTCCTCAGCTTTTATCATTACCAGCCGGCCATTCGCTATTAACTTCACCTTCTGATGTAATGATGAAGGTACTGCCCCTGACGAATGTATCCATGGTCTCCCTAATAGGCAGTTATAGGAAGGCTCGATGTCCATCACCAGAAAATCTACTTCATAAGTAGTTGGGCCAATTAATAAGGGTACCTCAATCCTCCTCATGACCCTTCTTTGGGTGCCGTCAAATGCCCTTACCACGCTCTGGCACTCTTTCATGTGCGAACTGTCCACCGATAATCTGTTTAGGGTGGACAAGGACAATACATTTAATATAGACCCGTTGTCTATCAAGACCCCTGGTAGTATGTGCCCTTTGCATCTAGCGGTAACGTGCAAAGCCTTGGTAGATCCTCTACCACCTGGTGGTATTTCATCATCATTAAAATGAATGAAGTTGTCCGCACTTATGTTGCAGATCAATCGATCCAATTTATTAACCGAAATGTCACTAGCGACGTAGGTTTTGTTTAAAGCTTTCATCAGTGCGTTCCTGTGCACTTCTGAGCATCGAAGCAAAGCCAACACAGATATGGGCACTGGTTGTTTGTGCAGCTATTCTACCACACAATATTCACTGTGTTTCAGAAATTTCAGAAACTCTTTAGCCTCTTCCCCAGTCACCGGTTCATTGGTCCTTGGCTCGGGCTCGACTAGCTTTCCTTTCTCCTGTTCCGCCATTGGAGCTTTCCCCTTTATTAAGTCGTAGCGTCTCCCGCTTCGAGTATGGAAGCCTTCATCTAAATCCTCCTTCGTCATATTAGTCGAGCTCTTTGTAACTGCTACATTACACTCATAGTTCCAGGGAACTTCCTTGCTATCTTTGTAAGCGAAGGCAGTGGGCCTCCGTATTATTACTTTCGGTGTTACCCGTGTTCCCGCCTAATTGCTAGCCGAATTCTCCTTTTTGGGGACTGCTACATTACACCCATGATTCTGAGGAGTCTCCTTATTCTCTTTAACGACAGTGGGCCTCCGTATTACCACCTTCTGCGCCACTTGTGTCCCTGCTTTATCGCTTTTGGGACGCGAAATAATGATCATCGGAAGGCTAACTTTCAAACTTTTTACTGTTGACTCTGACGTGCACATGCTCCTATCTTCTGTGCCTTCATCATAAAATTTGACTTCTCTATTGTTCATTAGATTTTGCACCAGAGTTCTGAATTCCCCACAAGTCTGAATCTCATGCCCCAACTCTTGATGGTGCTCACAATAATTTGTCAACTCTCGTTGACTCTTTTCCGCAATAATTAATCCATGTTTAACCATTTCTTTCCAGACCCATCTTAAGGGGGTCTTAACCTCCGCGACACCTGTTTTGATCCTTTTTTCTGAACTTTCGCTAATTGCATTGACTCCGCCTTTAGCGTGATTGGGTAAAGTATTTGTTATGTTTGGCATGTCATTCAACTCGACCACACCCATATTGATAAATTTCTCCACCAATTTCTTGAAAGCCAAGCAATTCTCTATTGAGTGTCCCGCGATTCCTGCATGGTATTCATACTGTGCGTTCGAGTCATACCACTTGGGATACGGAGGTTACATTGGTTTTAGGTGATAAGAGGACACAATATGCGCGTCAAACAGGGTTTGATACATCTCCTTGTACGTCATCGGAATCGGTGTGAATTGGAGTTTCTCATTATTTTGTCTTGAAGTGCCAGGTTCTTTCTTGGGTAACCTTTGCTGTCCCGTGGCCGCTGCTTTCGGCTGATTAATGGTGATTGACTTCGAGTGTCCTATGCTCGCGTTATTCACCTCACTTTCTTCCTTCCTTGGGGGTATTCTTTTGGCACTTTCCCCCGTCTCGATCCCTCCGCTTTTTATAATGTTCTCGATCATTTCTCCGGTCGTTACGATGTCTGGAAAGCTCCGGGTTGCACTTCCTATCATATGTATGAGAAATGAGGCTTTCAGTGTGCAGATGAAGAGCATTGTAATCTCTTTCTCCAGAAGTGGTGGTTGGACTTGGATGGAAACCTCCCTCCACCTCTGTGCATATTACCTAAAGCTTTCGTTCCCTTTCTTTTCCATGTTTTGAAGAGTGATCCTATCGGGGTCATGTCATTACGTGGATGTTATCTTGCTCCAAGAATGCTTGAGCCAAATCATTCCATGAACCAATTTTGGCACGACTCAACTGATTGTACCATCTCGCTGCAACTCCCACCAGGCTATCTTGGAAATAATGGATCAGCAGTGGGTCATTATTAGTGTAGCCCGTCATCCTTCTACAGAACATGGTAATATGGACCTCTGGGAAGCTTGTCCCATTGTACTTTTCAAACTCAGGCATCTTAAAATTGTGCGGGAGCACCAAGTCGGGGACCAAGCTCAAGTCATTGGCATCTATTCCCCGACGTTTACCGGCATTTTCTATAGCTTTGAATTTCTCCTCCAACCACTTATATTTATCCTCTAGCTGCTTTGGTAGTTCTAATTTTGCCCTTTCAGCCATCTCATCCAAATCATGGACGTTGGGATTGATCGGACTTTCTCCTGGGTTGGTACCTGAACCCGTCGGGAGGTGTGTCGGTATTGCGGTATTAGCCTGATATTGCGACCTGATAGTGACAGATGCCCTTTGGGGATACGTATCTGGTGACGTTTGGGTATTCAGCGGGGTAAGAGACGGGCTATCACTATCGTTCCCTGAGCTAGTCGCAATGCCCTTCTCCTTCTCACGTTCTTTAGACATCAATTACGTTAGCTGGTTCATCATGTTATTCTGGGATTCTTGCATCCGCTCCATCATGTCTTGCTGGATTTTGGCCTGTTGCTCTTGTAATTGCGCTTGTCCTTTCATTTGATCCTAGATTTCTTTTTGCATTCTTTGATCCATTATTCTTGTTTTGCCTCTTGTACCGTAGTGATGTTCCAGGGTAACTGCCATAGTTTTAGGGTCTTTTTGTGAGATTCAATATGTATGATGCAATGTAATGCTGATATTATGAGATGTATGCAAAAAATTTTGATTCCAATTCAATTTCCATTAGAATAGCTTTTTCTAGAAAACAAGTTTCTTTACATATAAGGCCTGGCCCTAATACTTAACGCCTTGACTTTCTCAAGAAGCCAAGCTAACTCTCGACCCTTCTCTGACTCTGACTCGTACATCAAACCTAATACATCAGCTCGAACTGCCAAAGTTTACAAGTGGTCTGCCACCCCTTGTATTTGAGCCACGGCTTCTCCCATAACATAATCCCGGCTTCTGACTTGGCTCTGAGAGTGATGCAGTTGTTACTTCTATCGCTCCTCATTGTCTTCAAAAAGTTCTTCCCGTAGCTCATAGCCATGTAAGGCAGATTCTAGCTCTTCAATTCTTGCTTTCATTTCTTCAATTTTGCTCAGACTAGCCTTTAGTTTGACCATGGAATTACGGCTACGATACTGATACAGTGATCTTTCCAATTCTGACACCCGTAATTTTAATTTCTCTTTCTCATTTTGACTTTCCATCAAATTCCGTTTTTAGGGCATCTTCTCGCTCACAGGTATCTCGGAGTTCCTTTTCCCACTGACTCGCTCTGTTCTTTTCTTCTTTAATTTCTTGACGCCATTGCTCTGACATTTTTCCAAGTCCCGCAGTTCTCATCGACCTTCGTAGCTTCTTGTAGTCAGTCTTCAAACCATCCAAATCTTCTTCAACTTTAGTCTTCCCTTTTCTCCACTTCTCGGCTTCTAGTTTTTGAATATCGACATCCAAACCTAGCTGCATTTTCTCTTCCTCTAGTTGTTCTACCCTTTTCCTTAATTCTCGGTTCCTTTCTTCAAAGTCCTGTTTGATGATTTCAAGTTCGGAAGGGATCACCCGTAAATGCTCTTCTAGTGATCGGGTGTCTTTTTGGTCTAATGTGGGGATGTTGTCATTGATTCTTTGACTTCGCCATCAGTTATACTTAGGGGTCGTCATCGGATTGGCATCGAACCTTTTCATTCTATGAATTCGACTCCAGGCATTTGATATCTCACGAACTCTCCTCTTGTAATTTTCTCCTTTATATTCAAACTCGCACTAGGCTAACCCCTTGTGTTGGCGGTGTAAATTGTCTCGACCTGTACTGTCTTAACACGAGGAGAGGAGCGTACCCGGCGGCTCTCCATATTCCGAGTATGGAGACATAATCAAGGTCTCCACATTTGTATAAGATTTCGTCAGGAATCATCCAAGGAGTTCTCCACTCTACATCATCTTCTTGTAGGCTTTGTAAAATCATCATCCAGCTTTCTTCCGTGATATTGTCTCGTCTAGGTGTTGCTACCATATTTTTTAGCGGAGAATAATCCTCGGTGAAGATTAGACACGATACCTTTTCCGTTTTCCAAAAATGACCGTGAAACCATGCTAGTAAGAGTTAGGCGCAACCGATGAATCTCTCTTCGGCACGTACTTAGGGACCTAAAAGGCTCAGCGAGAATGGCAGGAATATGAGTAATCCCTCTGTCTAACTTGTCAAATAGATCAGACACCGCCTCATCCACATATCCTAGAGCTTTGGGGAAGATGACCAATCCATAAATGCTCAAAGCTAAAACATCAACCCTCTTTTTTTCCTCAGGATGTGCTATAATCAAATCCCTCAGATTTCTCCAAGGTATGCACTTGCAATCTCCCTTTTGTTTCGTCCAGGTCGTAACCCACTGCTCGCTCATCCCCATTATGTTCATCAGCTTTTTTGTGAATGTAGGGACATTAACGGCTCTCAAATAAGCCTTATCAATTTGGATTCTTGGGCAGCGGATCAGGGCTGTGTACTCCTCTATAGTAGGAACCAAATCCACTTTCCCAAAAGTGAAGCAACCGTACGCAGGATTCCAAAACTGGGCCATTGCTCTAAACAAGTGCTGGTCTACCTTGATGTCAAGTAGATAAGGCAAATCGCCATAATGATAGTAGAACAGCTGCTTGATCCTGTTGTCCCACTGACTCCAGATTTCCCTCATTTCTTGAAGATTATTTTGGGTTACGCTGATGCGTGTGTAATCCCACAACTCTGATATGTACCCCTCGGTAAGGCTATCCCCTTTTTCTCGTTGTACTGTCTCGGCCCATATCCGGACGGCCGCATTGTCTTCTAATTTATCAAGAAACCTCTTTTTCATGATAAGCTACCTATTCAGCAATCGAACGGGAATCAACGCCCTTTTGATGCATATGCCATAAAAAATGAAAATAAAGTAAGTCATTATTTTGTACACAATAAGCAGCAAATGAAATACTTAATGGGGTAACCACTAGGGTCTGGCATGGCTCTATCTAGGGTGGTTCTTACGGTTTGCTATATGGGGTTCGGTTCTAGAGTAAAGGTACCTAAACCAGCAGATTCCTCAATCCTCACCCATTATAGGCTCATACGGACCGAGTTCGGTTCAGGGGAATACATTTCCCTACAGCTGCACGGAGATAAAAATCTCACGAAGACATAAGTAAAGATGTATCCCAAAAGCGATCCACTATCTTGCACGGAGGTGAAAACCTCACGAAAGAGTAGCTTCTCACTCCCACTTAAAAGGGTGCGACCCAACGGTAATGCAATATGATGAAACAATATTATACGAGACTCGAACCATATGATCAGATAAGATGATGCAAGCAAATGCAATAAAAGGAATCGTATTTTTCAAATCAAATTTTCAAATTTCGACAAAAGGACAGAAATTGATCAATTTACGGCCTGACTCTCTTTCAAAGATCCCTAGTGGAGTCACCAAGCTGTCGTAACCATTTTTTTTGAAAACGGGAATCGACTTGGGTTTTGAAAACGAGAATGAAAGGAGAGTCGCCACTGATCTTTATTTAGTGTGATCGGATCACCTTTGTTTTAATAAAACGTCTTGATTTACTAAAATAGTGTTTTTGGTCTACGAATTTTGAAAAAATAAGTTCGGGAGTCGGTTATGTGCGAGGAAGGGTTAGCACCCTCGTCACGCCCAAAATTGGTACCGATTTGATTGATTAATGTCCTTGTGTTGAAAGTTGAAAATTTTTAAAAAAATTAAAAAAAATAGATCTCTTTTGGAAATATTTGAGTTTTCTCGAATTGAATCAAGATTTTCTTGATTCGAAGGAATAAAATATCACATCCAATACTTTAGGACACGATAATTTAAATCCTTAAATCCAAGATCATCTCGTAATTTTTTCGAATTGAATGTCAAGATGTTCTAGTTCCGAAGGAATAAAAGATCACATCCAATACTTTAGGACACGATAATTTAAATCCTCAAATCCAAAATCATCTTATAATTTTTTCGAATTGAATATCAAGATCTTCTCGTTCCGAAGGAATAAAAGATCACATCCAATACTTTAGGACACGATAATTTAAATCTTCGAATCCAAGATGAATATTGCCTTATTTTGAAAAAACTTTTGTTTTTGGATGAAATTTATAAAAAATTTAGGTTATATTTTAAAGAAATATTATTCAAAGCGTGAATGGGGTCATGCGACGAAGAACGATAATGAAACACGAATTTGGCATAATACATGTAATACATAACATTGGAATCGTTAATCTAAAATATTAGCATGCATGAATAACAATAACGATAATGGAACAATAATACATGAGCACGAAATTATATGAACTATAATAACATGACAATACAAAAAATTGAATTATGGCACATGCAAAAGCAATAATTAAATAATATACATCATCTAAGAAATAACATTCATAAACAAAGACCAACGAATTAAACAATTTAAAGAGAGATAATACGTGAATCAATTTAATCTAATTAATAAAATGATTTTAAGTCAAAAATATATAATAAAAAGTAAATATGTGGGAAGTAATTTTAAAAGGTGCCAAAAAATTAAATAAACAATATATATAGTTTAATAAAAATAATGTACAAAAAAATTCAAAATAAACAATAATAATAATAATGATAATTCAAATTTGGAGAGAAATAAATATATAAAACTTTTAAACAGATTAGAAACCAAATTAAAATCAGAATAAAACGGTGAGGATCAAAGTTGTAATAAATCAAAGTGGAAAAAAGGGTAGGGACCAGATTGAAACGCGGTAGAAATAAAAGGGAAAGATTTTTAAAAAATAAAGAATGCGAAAAGGGACCTGATCATATAGAGCCGCAAAAAGGGGGGACTAAGCGCAAAATTTTCCCTTTTAAGGGATGTGCGCAGTCTCCCCTTTTGTCCAAACGGCGTCGTTCCGTTCAAAACCATCTTAAAACATTTTAAACCCTAAACATTTTCTTAAAAAAAAACAGTAGCCTTTTCAATTTTTTCTTCCTCTCGTCTCTCCGTTTCTCCCCCTTTCGCCTTCCCCACCGATTGGGCTTCTAGGGCCGTTTATCGCGCTACCGCACCACCACCGGATCGGTGGCCAGCGATGCTCCAAATAGTGGGCCTTAACTCCGTTCCGAAGGCCTTTGATCCCCCTGTTTAAGGCGTCCTCAAAGCTGATCCCTTAAACCCATTTTTTGAACCGAATAGCAACGACAGCACAGGCTTATTCGACGACGCGATATGGGTTCAGGTAAGATTCCCTTCTTTTTATTGTTTTATTATGGATGTTTGTATTAGGTTTTGAAAACAATAAGTAAAAAATAAAAGGAGTAGAAGAAACTAAGAATAAAACAGAGAAAATTAAAAAAAGAACAACCTTTTAATTAGTTTTCTTTGATTTATGATGATTTCTTGTAGTTCATTCAAAGCCCCCAAAAAAAACCCCTAATACAAAGTTTCATTTCGGTTTTTATAACCGATCTACAAGAGCATTTTGCTGTTTTTCTGTTATTTGCTTCGTTCTGTTCGTTGTTGTTTTCTCTTGCAGGGCATGGGCGAAGCGTGCAGGTGATGGAGGCCGAAGCGCATGGGCGCTGAAGCGTCAGAAGCGTGTGAGACCGCGGCGTTGCGAAGAGCGCTGGAATGACGCGCGTGGGCACGAGGAACGACGAGCGAGTGAAGTCGACGCGTATGTGGGGGGACGCGCGGATCTGAAAAGGCGCGTATGGTGTCCGCAGGGAGGCCGAAGTTTGGCGGCGCATTAGGGCACTAGGGTTTTTGGCTTGTTTTTCTGTTAACGGGCTTGGGTCTGTTATTGTTTGGGTTTGCCTTGATCTGGGTCTGTTCTAGTCACTGGGCTTAGGGTTTGGACTTTTAATTGGGTTTAAATTTGGGCTTGGTTGTTGGGTTAGCTAATTTGTTTGTACATGGACTGCTATTAGTGGACTTTTAAATTTTTTATTTTATTTTTATGGGCCCTAGGTTTTGTAATTGAGCTAGGCAAAAATTGGTCATTACACAAGTTTTTCAACTATTGTGCCTGTTATTGATTCCCAGGATGCTTTAATTTCTTTCTCAAACGTCTTCTCCATGATCCACCATGCCTCAAATTTAAATTTTGGGTTTCCCACATAAGTGTTTCCACTTTTTGTGTTTAGAAGAAGTGGGCAGTGGTCAGACATCGAATGGGGTAAATGTTGAATGTTACCTGTTGGAAAAAGATGCCTCCATTTATAATTTACAACTCCCCTATCAAGTCTTTCCCTAATATTTTTTTCTGGCAAATTCCCCCTTTCCCAAGTAAACCAAACCCCCGAATATCCCAAATATTCTAATTGGCATTCTTCTAGAGCCTCTCGAATGGCCTCCATTCTTCTCTCCTCCCTGGGTATACCTCCATTTTTTTCAAAAGAATACATGATCTCATTAAAATCACCACTTAATAACAATGGATGATTTGTATCTTGCCCCAATTTCCTTAGCAAAGGGTGAACCATAGAACCCCGTGAATCTCCATTATTCTTCATCCTTTTCTTCTTTAACCGTGACATCAATGTGATTCCTAGAGAAACTTTTTAAACTAACTACAATAGCTCATCTCCATGCTAAGCACAATCCACCTCGCGAACCCTCCGCTTCGACATCAATTCCATTTATAAAACAATTCCTTCTGACTTTTTCCATACGTTGCTTATCAAGTTTTGTCTCCATTAAGAAGACCATATGGGGATTGTGCTGCTTTAGAAAATATTACAGCCTTCTTACTGCCCGTGGACTCCCTAATCTTCGGACATTCCAACTTATATTTATCATTGCGTCCGGTCGGCTTGCCTCTTGCAGCCGCCCGATTTCAAAAATTTTGGAGCATCAAATTGCTCAGAATTTTCAGTCATCGCTTCGGATAAGACTTCATCACAATCCTCTATTCTGTCCTATTTCAATCTTTTAATTATCATAATCCTCTATTCTATCTTGTTTCAATCTTTTAATTTCATCTTCATATACGACTTCCATGCCGCAAATAACAATTCCTACTTCCGGAGACTTCCTCTTCCACATATTACTCTCAGCCTTTGTTTGAATCATCGTGGCCACTGGATTAATTCTTTCCAGCTTGTCTTTTTAGCAAGATTTGAATTATTACCCTGTTTTTTGGTACTATCATTTAGCTTCTCATCTTCCTTTATTATAGATATACGCGTCTGCTCCTTGATCACCTCCTCCCCTCCCATCAGTTCCATATTCCCTGTAACCCTCAAATCTCATTATTCCCCCTGTTGGTATTTTAAAACTATTTGGCAGTAATTATGTACCTCCTGTATAAGAGCATTGAGCCCCCACCTTCTTCGAAAAAACATTAAATTTCATACTTTCTTTCCATATTAACTTTGATTCTACTTTTAAAGCCAATGTATAAGGTGGATCATCACTGATTTTGCTTTTTTCTGCAGGAATTAGCTGAAGGCAGTCTTTAAGCCCATGCCCCATTCTTCCACATCCAAAGTAAAACATCGGTAACTTCTCATACTTAAAAGGAACCAACGATTTATTAACATTATCAATAGAGACAAAAATACCTCAGCGAAGCGGTTTCTATACATCCAAATTAATCCTAAGCCGACATGAATCTCCATTAATTTCAGATCTGATAACCCTACCAAATGTGACACCGATTGCATGCAAGAGATCTTTCTTATTAAACTCTGGTAAACACGAACCTATTTTTATCCAAAACAGTGATGAAGTGAGCCGAATCTGACCTCTTTCCATTGGCTGAATTAACCTATTAAATAAAATAATACTTTTGCAAAAAAGCCATCGTCTCCCCTCCATAATCGTCTCCAAATCTTCTTCCAAATCAAACACTATCAAAAATAAATTCTGCCCCACCATCTAGACCTCAAACTTTTCCCTTGTCTTCCATATAATTTTCATTTGTGCCCTAAAGCTTTCTGGATTGTAAAGCTTCTCTGTCCAAATTGTACATATCAGAGTAGGTTTTGGGCTTGGTACCACCATCGAACCCTTGACTGATAACTAAATGAGTTCTTCTGCTAAAAGAGAGATCTCATCCATCCCCTCTCGATCGTAACCACCGTTTTCCTCCATCCCAAGGCGCAACAATTACTGATTTCTTTAGGACTCTAAGCAAAGCATTATTGGGACTCAATTGGAACCATTTTTTAATTATAATTTTTTTTTCAAATTTTTAATAACTATTAAGTAATTTAAGTTATTTAGGATTTTTATGTCAATAAGAAAGTTTAGTTTAAAACTACTTCTTGTTTAGATTAATTAGAGCTAGAATACTTAAAAGTTTTATTTAGATTTATTTGGCTAGCCTATATATAGGCATTTGCATTGTACATAAAAGAGACAAATTTGTTTTCATTAATAAAATTTTTAATTCTGGGAGTTTGTTTCTTGTGCAAGATTTCTTTCTTCTGATTTTTAGAAGTTTTTTATTCTCGATTTTCTTCAAAGAGTCTTGAGAATTCATTCATCACCTTTCAAATTGCCAAGGATTATTTCTTGGAGGATTGATTAGAGTCATTAATTGAATTTGTTGGGATTTATATCTTAAAGGGTTCAATTGGACATTTATCTTTCTATCCATCATAGCTATTGGTTTATTCAATTCATTTTCCACTTTTAAATTTATTTATTTATTTATTTATATATTATTATTTGTTCTTTGTTCTCAAATTTCTTCTTTTACTATTTTCAACTTCTTTATTACTAAATTTAATTATTTCTTTTTTTTCAAATCAGATCCAAATCTTTCCTTTTCAAGTTGAACAATTTGAATTCGATCCACTTCCATCTTTAATCCCTATCACAAATGAGTATTTTTGTTTAAATTTCAAAATGTTACACTAACAAATTTAACAAAATAATAATAATAATATTAACAATTGAATTTAACTTTTTAATTTTGAAAAATACAGAAATTAAATTCTTAAAAGCAAAAACATAAAAATTAAATTTCAAATGTACAAGGCTACATAGACATAGAGTATATTTTAATCTTCAAATATTTACATAAACATTATTTAAATATTGTGTTTTTAGATTAAATTTTAGTGTATATTGTAAATAAGATGTACTCAAATTATTCAAATAAAGAAATGGGCCCACTGGCCCAGTTTGTACTGATTTTGTCCTTTGGCCCAGTTTGTACTGATTTTGTCCTTTTTGGACGTTTTCGCTTTTAAAAAACAAACAAACTTAAATTAGAACCAAAACAAAACAAACCCATGTGGGAAATAGAAATGGCAGATTTCGTAAAATTTAACAAAGAAAAAAATTGGAAAATAATACGCCCACCGTGGGGCTCGAACCCACGACCACAAGGTTAAGAGCCTTGCGCTCTACCGACTGAGCTAGACGGGCATTTTGAAAGCAAATAATTTAAAATATCTTTTTCGTTGACTAATTACATTCCCGCAACTCTATTGTAGGATTCTATAATTGAGATATGAACCCATGTCTACAAACTGTGGAAAGAAAATATTTTGGAAGTTAAAACTTGAAAAGTATTTCATAGCAAACAACTGTTGTAAAAAAAATGAAAAACATCAAATTTTATTAACATAAATTATTAGCTTATAAAAAAAATTATATAAACATAAAATATCTTAAATAAAATTATAATACAAAAAAATTACACAAATATGAATTGAGTACACGATTTTCTGGATCTACTGTATATATACGCGTTTGTGCACTAAAGCCTAAGTGAAAGTCCATTTTCTAATGCTCGGTTTTGAACATACAGACCTTGTGATTGAATGAGTGGCTAAATTTAAAGCAATTGTATTTCCCAAATTTCCTAGCTATTATGACAAAATAGAATCTAAAGAAAGTGGAGCACTCGGACGATCATGGCCTGTGCTTCTTCATTGTTGATAATATCACAACACAATTCTCTATTTACTTCCATCTGCTCCTTTTGAAAACACTGGATTTCCACAGTTTTGGAAATAAGCATGCTTTGGTTCATCATCTAAGCTTTGAATAAATATAATTTGCTTCAATCAAAATTTTCTTGTTGGCCTTCTCAATCCTTCTTTGTCATTAATACTATTACTGTGTTTTGAGCTCAAATTTGCTTGGCTCCTACCAAGCAAATCAAAGATTTTCTCTTATTACATTATCACATCATCTTTCATGCAATATTAATCTACCATTTCAACTTGGTTTACTAGTATATCGTTGAGTACAATGGTAAATTACATTGCACTCTAAAAATATATAAATTCAAGCTTGAAAAATGACATTATTAGAACGGACAATCATTAACCTCGAATGTTGAAAATTAAAAATTTATTTATTCAAAGTCAATTAATACTCACTTAGAACTTTTTTTTTATACTAAATAACCAAAAATTAAATGTAACAATTTTGGATATGACTTGATTCCATGATATCCATATAACAAATAATTAAAATATAACATATATTAATGCACGAATACATAAAAATTTACAAAATTTTAATAATTTAAAAATCCTCAATTTTTATTAAATTAATTAAACTTTTTTTACACTCAGTTGAGTTTTTGAATTGAAAAAAGAGTATTAAATAATTTTTTCACTGACAAAAATCATCATCGATTGTTAAGTTGTAACGACTATAATTAGATACTATAATTATATTATAGTGTGAAATAAAAAATAAACTAAATGCACTACACCATATTTAATTATCCATCCAAACTCATCGTAAATAGTAGCTAATGAATATTGATTCAGTTGATTATGATGAAGCCGCATACCATGTATATAAAATGCTAACATGATATAAAAATATATGGAAGATATGGGAATATAAAAGAAGTTAGATATAAAAAAGAGTAAAAGATTATAACAATTATTAAGTGGATCTCGATAATATATGGAAAATCAATAAAAATAATAAATCTATATAACTATCTTTTTTGTTTTTTTTGGGTAAACTACCTAATTGGTCACCAAAATTTTAGGGCGTTCTCATTTTGGTCACACAAAATGAAATCTTTGCAATTTTGTTACTCAATTTCTAGGGTGCTTTCATTTTAGTCACCCAACCGTTAAATCTATAATGACAGTTAACTGTATACGCCACATCATGATTACACTTTCATTTTTGTCACCTAACTTCTAGGCTACTTTCATTTTGGTCACCAAATAATATCCTTTTTTTAAGTATTGGTTTGGATAAAAAAATTAACCATTAAAGTAAAAAGCGGTAAAACCTAAAATAATGCTTGTACTGTTTACCCCCTTGGCAAAAGTTTAATTTTTTTTTGAATATTGAAATTTTAAATTTCAAAACATCAAAATTAATTATATAAGTTATTGATGATTTTTTATCCCTTGATAGTATCAACCATTTGTTATATAATAATATTGAAATAATTAAATTAATTAACTTAGCCTCTTTTTAAATTTTTAAATTTTATTTTATGTTTCCAAATTAAAATCAACTCAAATAAATTATTTTAATGATTGTACATGAAATTTATTTTTTTAATTATATGATCTCAAGTCTTTCCTACTAAGCTAAAAATAAAGAGAAATCCTTAAAATTAATTTAATTAATTAATTTTATCTTCCATGCCAAACAAACTCCAAAAAAAATTTCATTACTTCTTTACCGAAACGAAGAACAAAAAATTAATTTAATTAATTGCAATGATTTTTCTTTACATTATATAATCAAAAGAAATTTAAGTTTCACAGACAATTATTAAATATGAGTTATCGAGTTGATTTCATTAAGAATAATATGGAAACATAAAATAAAATTTTTAATTTTAGAAAGAGATTAATTTAATTAATTTCAATATCATTGACAAATCGGTTAACATTATCAAGGGATAAAATTTTTTTCAACAATTTGGTTTTTATCTTTTGAAATTTAAAATTTCAATATTGAAATGAAAAAGAAAATTAGAAATTTTGGCAATGTGATAAACAAGTAAAATTTAACAAATTTTTAATACATTCTTTTAGTTTCTACCGCCTTTTCACTTTAATCCTCAATTTTTTTCCCCAATCAAATACTTACAAAATTATTTTTTTTGGGTGACCAAAATGAAAGCTACCTAAAAGTTGGATGACCAAAATGCAAGTGTGAATATGATGTGGTGTGTCACGGGCCGCAGTTCAAAGCCCGTGACCATCGCACCAAATGCATCCGATGGAGGTGTATTGTGTAGATGGGGATCATTTGGCCAACAAAAACTGGCCCGATTCGGTAACCTGTTGGAGAAGCCTGTCATATTGAAGCTTGGTTGGCCCGATAATGAAGATATGGCAACTTAGGCTATTTTGATAACTAATCTTAGAAGAATGATAGAATCATATATTGTAAAGATTAGATTAGATTTGATATGGTATATCTTGTAAATCCCATGATTTAAGGGATATGGTTAATCTCGTCCGTCGATGTAAATGTATCCTGACTGTCGGTTTTGGGGGAACTCAACTATAAATAGAGAGCCCCCCTCATTTGTACTAACTCCATTCATTGTTTCATTATTCATTGTGAATAAGAGAATATTGAGAGCATTTACTCAAGCATTTTGTGTGCGCTCTTTCTGTTGTTCTTTGTAAGCTTCTTTTGGCATAAATCACTTCCGTTATACAAATTGGTACCTTGGAGGACTTCTAAAGGAATCCTCACTTGAGTAAAGGCTGACTTAGGCAAGTTTGGACGAACGGATCGCAAGACGAAAGATCTAGCCCCGTGACATGGTGTGTATAGTTAACCACCATTAGAGATTTAACGGTTGGGTGACTAAAATGAAAACACTTTAAAAGTTGGGTAACCAACTAATCAGTTTACCTTTACTTTAATCTTTAATGGTTATGCTCAAATTTGACGATTATGGTTAAATTTTAACTTTAATCCCTTTACTTTTTTGAGATTATACAAGAATGGTTAAATTTTAATTTTGATCTCTATATTTCACTCAAATTTGAAACTGGATCTCTATACTTTAATTTTGACATAATTTGGCACCTCAATTCTTACAATGTCATTAGTTAATCTAAATACTTTATTCTGATTACAATGCACATGTGAAATTTTAAGGATTGTTAACACCGTTAAAATTCTTTATAAAATTCAAGTTCATTACAATGACATTTTTTTTGTTACATGGATACCAAATGAGTATCTTGTAACACCCTGAATTTTGGGGTTACAAGTTTTTGAGTTTTGTGGTTAGGGTCAGAGAGAGAGATGTGCTATTGTGTTTAGTTGCGTATTTAGGTGGCAGAATGGGCCTTCTAGTCTGATGGTTTGTTGTGTGTTAATTTGTCTTTGGGTTCTGGGTTTGACTCTTTGTGTGCACGTTTTGGAGGAATATTTTTATTTTGTTTTGTTTTAATTTTAAATATATAATTATTTATTTATTTTTCTTTCTCCTAGGCGTTTTCCTCTTCTTTTTCTTTTTGTTTCTTTTCTTTTTTTTCTTTTACGTTTTTTTAAATTGTCAAAAACTGTTTTGTTGTCTGATTTCAGGAATTTCACTCCTCCGTCGTCGAGTCAGTGTTTGGGCATCTCTGATTGTGAATCAGGTGCGGGTTTTGTATCGTTTCTAATTATTTACGAATTTTGATTTGACTCTGTGAAAAGTTGATAGGTTGTGTGTGTGTGTTCGCAAATCTGTTGTTTTCGATGTTGTATTGCTATTTTTTAGAAACTATTAATTTTGGTATAATCTCGACATATCGAGGGTGAAAACATGTTTTTTGGGGCTGTTTTAGGGTGGTTTCGTGACCACATGGGTGGCCACACGGGCGTGTGCCCCCACATGGGTGGTTCACACGGTCGTGTGTAGTTAGAAATTAGGGTTCCGGGCAAAATCTGGTGCCACATTGCCATGTGGCTGATTTGAGGATTTTTGTCAATTTTCACACGGGCGTGTGTGGTTGGGAATTAGGGATTTAGTGTTTTGGTGCCACACGATCGTGTGGCTAATTTGGGGATTTAGGGATCCCACATGGGCGTGTATTTTAGACACACGGCCGTGTCTGGTGGGCACACGTGCTTCTGAGACCCTTACACGGTCGTGTCAGCCCTGTACTCTAATTTAGCATATCTGGACAGTGAGTGTAACATCCAAAAATAGGGCCTAAACGGAATAGTGGTTTCGAGACCACAAATCCGAAGTCAGAAAAATATTTTAATATTTTATTTGATATCTATGTTATGTGTTTGTGCATGTGCTAAAATATTGTAGGTTAATTTGTTGGTTTGGGTGTTTAATTTAAGTGAAAGGACTAAACCGAGTAAGTGAGAAAAATAGCCATTATGAAATTAAGTGGTTGAATTGATGTGCTTATCTATAAGGGAGGACTTAAGTTATAAATTGTTCATTTGATAGCATAGTGGACGGCATCATGGCTTTAATTTTACATTATTTTGTTTTTATAAGCATAAAACATGTGCTAAAGTTATATATATTATAATATAAGATAATAATAAAGATATGACATTAAAAAAAAAAAAAAAGGAAGCCATTATCTTCCTCCTTGGCCGAAAGTAAGAAAAAAGGAAGAAACTTGAGCTCTCTCTCACATTAGGTCACTAGCTAGTGGGTGGAAATAATGTTATAATAAGTAAAGTTATAATATAAGTAATAATATGTATATATTATATCATAGATTTAAAAAAAAAAAAAAGAACAACCATGCATGTTCTTTGTTTCTGCTGAAACTAAAGAACATAAGAAAGAAAAGAAAGCTTTAAGAGTTTGGCAACTTATTAAGCTCAATCAAGGTATGTAATCAGCTCGGTTTTTGATAATTTTTACGTTTTTGAGATCGTTGCTTCGAGTGCTACAAAACCCATGTTTGAATTTTGAATTTTGATGAATATTTTGAGTTATGCCATTGATGAGAACTTGTGGTTTTTGTTGTTTGATGGTAGAAAATAAAAGATATGTGTTAGATTAACAAGTTTTGTCTTTGGATTTTTTTTGATGAATTTAAGTAGTTTGGGCTAATTAGTAAAAGTTATAAATTGGTCATAAGTGTGTGAATTAGTGAGAATTTGATGTTTCCATAGAAGGGAAAAATGTTCAGCATGTTATAAAACATAAGAATAAGGGCTGAAGTTTAATTTTCGAGCCTAGGGGCAAAATCGTAATTATGTAAAAGTTTAGGGGTAAAATTGTAATTTTGCCAAAGTTAGAGTTAAGGACTATTTTAGTAAATGTGAGTATTAAATAAGCTAAATTTGCTATTATAGATCAAGAAGAAAGAAATTCGGAGTTAGACCGAGAAAGAAAAAAAGATAGTGGACTAAAATCGGTATAGTTGATCGTATTTTGTTTCGAGGTAAGTTTATGATAAATAAATGCAATATTCTGTTATTTTACATCTAACACTCTTAAATTCCAGCATTTACATATTTATTCTGTAAATTTATTATTTAAAGACCCAAGTATGAATTGACGAAAAAGCTATCTCAGAAAGTTCCGGTTGAACCTTAGGAATGTGTAGGATACAAATGTCATGACATTAGGGTTTAAGGAAATCATGTAAGACCATGTCAAGACATGGCATGGATAATTTACTATAAGGCAGAGGTCCTATGTAAGACCATGCCAAGGCATGGCATTGGTGAGTTCATAAGGCAAGGATACCACGTAAGACCATGTCAAGACATGGCAATGGTTAAGTTTCATAAGGAAAGGCACCCGTGTATCCTTAGTATTCCAAGTGGTTCAACGGGAAAATTCAAAGAGTATACCAAAGTAAAGGTAAGACAAGTTCAAGCTAAAAAGGTAAGGTAAGACAAATTCATGTTAAAAGGTACAGGTAAGATTACAAGTTTAAGTATATTGAGTTAAAAGCTTAAGTGATCTTGATAAGAAAAGAATAAGATAATTCATTAAGAATGTTGTTATCTATTTACATGTAAACTTACTAAGCTTTATGCTTACTCCCATTCTTTATTATTTTTTTTTAGTATTACAAGCCAATTCGGGGATCGCAAGGACGTCGGAGATCGTTACACACTATCAAAAGATTATATTGGTATTTTGTGACTCGAACGTTTTAAGTTATGGCATGTATAGGGACTTAGCTATTTTGTGTGTATGACCTTATGATATGGCTTAATATTGGCTTGTAAATGCTTGGTAATGATTAGCCATTAAAATGGTTAATTAAGAACATGTTTTGGATGTTATGAAATGCCTAGTTGATAGTTATTTTAAAGAAATTATGTAATTATATGCAGGGGAATAGTTGGACAGCAGCAGTGATGTGATTTTGAAAAATCACCAAAAATAGTATAAATTGAATTAGGTTGTTCATGAGATATAGAATTAAAGCTTATTGAGTCTATTTTAATATAAAGAAAATGGTGTAGGAAAACGAGTTGTATATTATGAGATAATTGATTTTTAGTGAAGAGAGGTCAGAACTGTCAAACTGTGTAATAGGGGAGACTTTAACTAATAAACTGTACTAATTTGCCACACCAAAAATTCTGGAAAAATTACAGTAAGAAGATATATGAGTATAGTTTCAATAAAAATTTACGGATCTAGATTTTGATTTTCGTAACTCAAAGTTATAATTAATTTAGTGAACATGACGCAGACGGACAGTTTCAATTTTTATGCCCAGAACTAGTAAGTTAAGTCTAGTAATGCCTCGTGCTCGACTCCGGCAACGGTCTCGGGTAAGGGGTGTTACATTTATTGGTATCAGAGCAAGAGTTTAGTCAATTCTCAGAATATTCAGTATGAGTAAGAGTCTAGCTATACATGCCATACTTATATTTTGATAGTGTAACGACTCCTGACAATTTTGAAAATGTTTTTCTTTTATAGTAATGGATCCCGAACGAGATGGTGCAGATGATGTAGAGAGTAATGCGCCCGCTCCCACTTGAAGGACGGTGCCACCAGATAGTCGTGAAAGGCCCATTACGATTAGTCGAGGAGGAGGGCTCGAGAAGCCTTCTTCCAAGCTATGAATGATTGGTTTCTTCGAGTTCGTTCGCACGAACCCGGTACATTAGACCTCCACCCCCTCACGATCCACAGACCACCCATGTAGCTCCCCCAGTTATAAATACAATTAGAAGAGAGAAACCACCCGTTGACAAGATCAGAAAACAAGGGGTGAAGAGTTTCGTGCTACCAAAGATGATGATGCAGAGAAAAAGTGAATTTTGGCTCGAGTACACTATCGAGTCTTTGATGAGTTATCCCGCACACCGGAAGAATGTATTAAATGTGTGGTGTCACTTCTTAGAGATTCGCCTACCGGTGATGGAAGACACTTGTGTCGAGAGTACCGAAAAGAAAGAGTTACTTGGGATTTCTTTCAAGAGGAGTTCCGTAAGAAGTACATCGATGAGGTTTATTGACCGAAAAGAAAAGAGTTCCCCGAGTTAAAGCAGGTAAGATGACCTGTGATCGACTATGAACGTGAATTTATCCGACTCAAGCAATTATGCTCGAGAGTGTGTGTCTACAGAGGCTATCATGTGCAAAAGATTTGAGGATGGGCTCAATAATGATATCCGACTGTCAGTTGGTGTTTTAGAGATAAAAGAGTTTGTTGTTTTAGTTGAACGAGCCTGTAAGGCAGAAGAGTTATTAAAAGAAAGGGTAAAGTTGAAATTGATATACAAGACACGAAGAAAAGACAGATGAGCAAGTCATTTCAGTCTACATCCAAGAGGCCTAGAGAGTTTTCTACAAGATCTAATTTTTCAACCGGGTATTCTAGCCGAAACAGAGGTGGAAGATTTATGGATTCAAAAGCTCAAACCACTTCAATTGCGAGTGTTGGTAGTATTCAGCCTGATAGACCCGAGTGTTCTCAATGTGGTCGACGTCATCTAGGTCAATGTCGAGCAACTGAGGCTGGTTGTTTTCGATGTGGTGCACCGGATCATTTCATTCGGGAGTGTCCCAAAATGGTTAAAAAAGAAGTAATACCGAGTGCAAGATCAGGTAATGCCCCCGTTAGAGGCAGATCTCAGAGAAATTCGAGAGTAGGGGCAGGTAGAGGTACATTTAGAGATACAACAACAAGATCAGATGTTAGAGCACCTACAAGGACTTATGCTACCCGTGCTCGTGAAGAGGCATCTTCCCTCGACGTAATTACGGGTATATTTTCTCTTCATGATGTTAATGTTATTGCTTTGATTGATCCGGGTTCAACTCATTCCTATGTTTGCATGAAATTAATGTCTAGTATGAACATGCCCATAGAGTTTACAGAATTTGTGATTAAAGTATCGAACCCATTAGGTCAGCATGTGTTAGTAAACAAAGTATGTAAAAAAATGTCCTTTGATGATTAGAGGTTACTGTTTTTCGGCTGATCTCATGCTATTGCCATTTGATGAGTTTGATGTGATTCTTGGTATGGATTGGTTAACTGCACATGATGTGATAGTGAATTGTGGAAAGAAATTTATTGAGTTGAAATGTGAAAATGGTGAGTTCCTTCGAGTTAATTCAGATGAGTCAGATAGTTCAATTTCCATGACTTCTATTATGTCTGCTCAGAAATGTTTAAGGAAAGGATGTGAAGCTTATCTTGCTTTTGTGTTGAATACTAAAGACCCAAAGTTGAAAATTGAATCAGTACCAGTGGTAAATGAGTTTCCTGATGTGTTTCCGGAAGAACTACCAGGTTTGCCTCCTATCAGAGAAGTTGAGTTTGATATTGAATTGATTTCAGGTACCACACCTATTTCTATTGCTCCTTATAGAATGGCTTCAATAGAATTGAAAGAATTGAAAGCTCAGCTACAAGAATTAACTGATAAAGGCTTTGTAAGTCCTAGTTATTCACCATGGGGCGTGTCAGTGTTATTTGTGAAAAAGAAGGACGGTTCCATGAGATTGTGCATAGACTATCGACAGCTTAACAAGGTAACCATCAAGAACAAATATCCATTACCTGGAATAGATGATTTGTTTGATCAATTGAAGGAGCCACTGTGTTCTCTAAGATAGATTTGAGATCCGGATACTATCAGTTGCGAGTTAAAGAGTCAGATGTTCCAAAGACTGCTTTTCGAACTAGGTATGGTTACTATGAGTTTCTTGTGATGCCATTTGGCTTAACTAATGCTCCTGCTATTTTCATGGATTTAATGAACCGGATTTTTAGACCTTATTTGGACAAGTTTTTAGTCGTATTCATTGATGACATCTTGATTTATTCTCATGATGAGACTGAGCATGCAGAGCATTTGAGAACAGTTTTACATATTTTGAGAGATAATCAGCTTTATGCCAAGTTTAGCAAAACTGAGTTCTGGTTACAGGAAGTTTGTTTTCTTGGACATATTGTCTCAGATGAAGGTATTAGAGTTGATCCGAGTAAGATTTCAGCAATTGTTGATTGGAAGCCTCCCAGAAATGTATCAGAGGTCAGAAGTTTTCTTGGTCTTGCCGGCTATTATAGACGATTTGTAGAGGGATTTTCCAAGATAGCTACTCCATTGACAAGATTGTTATAGAAAGCTGTCAAGTTTGAATGGACTGAGAAGTGTCAACAGAGTTTTGACAAGTTAAAAGTATTATTGACTAAAGCTCCTATTTTAGTACAATCAGAACCGGGAAAAGAGTGTGATTTACAGTGATGCATCCTTGAATGGACTAGGCTGTGTACTTATGCAGGAAGGAAGGGTAATTGCTTATGCCTCTAGACAGTTAAAGCTACAGGAGAAAAACTATCCGACACATGATTTAGAGCTAGCTGCTATTGTATTTGCATTGAAAATCTGGAGACATCACTTATATGGTGAGAAATGTCGAATACTCACTGATCACAAAAGTTTGAAGTACTTGATGACTCAGAAAGATCTGAACTTGAGGCAAAGAAGATGGCTAGAGTTGATTAAAGATTATGAGCTAGTGATCGATTATCACCCGGGTAAGGCAAATGTTGTTGCGGATGCTTTGAGTAAAAAAATCGTTATTTGCATTGAGAGCTTTGCACACTAGTTTGGCATTATCAGATGATGGTTCTATCTTAGCTGAGTTGAGAGTTAAATCGACGTTTCTTGAAGAAATTTGTGAAGCTCAGAAAGATGACAGTGAGTTGCAAGCCAAAAGAGTTCAGTGTGGGTCAGCTGTAGAGTTTGATTTTCAGATCGGTTCTGACGGTTGTTTGTTGTTCAGAGACAGAGTATGTGTACCAAAGAATGATGAGCTTATTAGGAAAATCTTACAGGAAGCACATAGCAATTCTCTATCTATTCACTTAGGTAGTACAAAGATGTATAATGATTTGAAGAAAATGTATTGGTGGACAGGAATGAAAAGAGATATATCAGAGTTTGTTTCTAGATGCTTGATCTGTCAGTAGGTAAAAGTCGAACATCAGGTACCTTCAGGTTTATTGTATCCTGTATTAGTTCCCAAGTAGAAATGGGAGCCCGAAGAGACTATGCGAAAACAATACGCAAATCTCTTTACAGGTAAGATTTTCGGGGACGAAAATCCCTAAAGGGGGGGAGAAATGTAACATCCCAAAATAGGGCCTAAATGGAATAGTGGTTTTGAGACCACAAATCCGAAGTCAGAAAAATATTTTAATATTTTATTTGATATCTATGTTATGTGTTTGTGCATGTGCTAAAATATTGTAGGTTAATTTGTTGGTTTGGGTGTTTAATTTAAGTGAAACGACTAAACCGAGTAAGTGGGAAAAATAGCCATTATGAAATTAGGTGGTTGAATTGATGTGTTTATCTATAAGGGAGGACCTAAGTTATAAATTGTTCATTTGGTAGCATAGTGGACGGCATCATGGCTTTAATTTTACATTATTTTGTTTTTATAAGTATAAAACATATGCTAAAGTTATATATATTGTAATATAAGATAATAATAAAGATATGACATAAAAAAAAAAAAGAAGCCATTATTTTCCTCCTTGGCCGAAAGTAAGAAAAAATGAAGAAACTTGAGCTCTCTCTCACATTAGGTCACTAGCTAGTAGGTGGAAATAATGTTATAATAAGTAAAGTTATAATATAAGTAATAATATGTATATATTATATCATAGATTAAAAAAAAAAAAAAGAACAACCATGCATGTTCTTTGTTTCTGCTGAAACTAAAGAACATAAGAAAGAAAAGAAAGCTTTAAGAGTTTGGCAACTTATTAAGCTCAATCAAGGTATGTAATCAGCTCGGTTTTTGATAATTTTTATGTTTTTGAGATCGTTGCTTCGAGTGCTACAAAACCCATGTTTGAATTTTGAATTTTGATGAATATTTTGAGTTATGCCATTGATGAGAACTTGTGGTTTTTGTTGTTTGATGGTAGAAAATAAAAGATACGTGTTAGATTAACAAGTTTTGTCTTTGGATTTTTTTTTATGAATTTAAGTAGTTTGGGCTAATTAGTAAAAGTTATAAATTGGTCATAAGTGTGTGAATTAGTGAGAATTTGATGTTTCCATAGAAGGGAAAAATGTTCAGCATGTTATAAAACATAAGAATAAGGGCTGAAGTTTAATTTTCGAGCCTAGGGGCAAAATCATAATTATGTAAAAGTTTAGGGGTAAAATTGTAATTTTTCCAAAGTTAGAGTTAAGGACTATTTTAGTAAATGTGAGTATTAAATAAGCTAAATTTGCTATTATAGATCAAGAAGAAAGAAATCCGGAGTTAGACCGAGGAAAGAAAAAGATAGTGGACTAAATCAGTATAGTTGATCGTATTTTGTTTCGAGGTAAGTTTGCGGTAAATAAATGCAATATTATGTTATTTTACATCTAACACTCTTAAATTCCAGCATTTACATATATATTCTGTAAATTTATTATTTAAAGACCCAAGTATGAATTGACGAAAAAGCTATCTCAGAAAGTTCCGGTTGAACCTTAGGAATGTGTAGGATACAAATGTCATGACATTAGGGTTTAAGGAAATCATGTAAGACCATGTCAAGACATGGCATGGATAATTTACTATAAGGCAGAGGTCCCATGTAAGACCATGCCAAGGCATGGCATTGGTGAGTTCATAAGGCAAGGATACCACGTAAGACCATGTCAAGACATGGCAATGGTTAAGTTTCATAAGGAAAGGCACCCGCGTATCCTTAGTATTCCAAGTGGTTCAACGGGAAAATTCAAAGAGTATACCAAAGTAAAGGTACGACAAGTTCAAGCTAAAAAGGTAAGGTAAGACAAATTCATGTTAAAAGGTACAGGTAAGAATACAAGTTTAAGTATATTGAGTTAAAAGCTTAAGTGATCTTGATAAGAAAAGAATAAGATAATTCATTAAGAATGTTGTTATCTATTTACATGTAAACTTACTAAGCTTTATGCTTACTCCCATTCTTTAATTTTTTTTATAGTATTACAAGCCAATTCGGGGATCGCAAGGACGTCGGAGATCGTTACACACTATCAAAAGATTATATTGGTATTTTGTTACTCGAACGTTTTAAGTTATGGCATGTATAGGGACTTAGCTATTTTGTGTGTATGACCTTATGATATGGCTTAATATTGGCTTGTAAATGCTTGGTAATGATTAGCCATTAAAATGGTTAATTAAGAACATGTTTTGGATGTTATGAAATGCCTAGTTGATAGTTATTTTAAAGAAATTATGTAATTATATGCAGGGGAATAGTTGGACAGCAGCAGTGACGTGACTTTGAAAAATCACCAAAAATAGTATAAATTGAATTAGGTTGTACATGAGATATATAATTAAAGCTTATTGAGTCTATTTTCATATAAAGAAAACGTTGTAGGAAAAAGAGTTGTATATTATGAGATAATTGATTTTTAGTGAAGAGAGGTCAGAACTGTCAAACTGTGTAATAGGGGAGACTTTAACTAATAAACTGTACTAATTTGCCACACCAAAAATTCTGGAAAAATTAAAGTAAGAAGATATATGAGTCTAGTTTCAAGGAAAATTTACAGATCTAGATTTTGATTTTCGTAACTCAAGTTATAATTAATTTAGTGAACATGACGCAGACGGACAGTTTCAATTTTTATGCCCAGAACTAGTAAGTTAAGTCTAGTAATGCCTCGTGCTTGACTCCGGCAACGGTCTCGGGTAAGGGGTGTTACAGTGATTTACACGGTTCCCACGGCCATGTCCTTAATTTGCACGGGCGTGTGCCTCTCTTCATACGAGGCACACGACCGTGTGCCCCTCTTCACACGGGCGTTTTGACCCCCACACGGCCTAAGCATTTCCACATGGCCAGAGCACACGGGTGCGTGGTCCTAAGTCACTTATTTTGGTTTTGTGTATGTTTTGATCTGAATTCGTGTTTGTATGTGTTCTGACTCTTGGCTAGACTTTAGGGAGGGTAAGTAAGACTTTGATATGGGCTTCAGCTTAAGTGTTGTTTGTGACTGATGTGTGTGAGATGTCTGTTTCTGAACTCAGTTAGTTGGGTGTGTGTGCATATCTGTTCTATTTAACTGTCTGTCGATGTGTTCATTATTTCTGTGAGATTGTATGCACACATACACTTGCATAAAGTAAATTTTTGGGTTGGTTGCGAAGAGAAGTGAGACTGATTCTGATTTGATCTGGCAGTTCTACTGCAACCTATTCGTACAGTGGATTATCGCATTGTACTGCATGTACATCAGCTTTGTTGCATACTATTATCTAATTTGGCAGTTTTTCTGCAATATGTCTATATAGAGGTTCACCGCAATGCACTATACTGCAGATACGTCAGCTTTGCTGCGTATTATTATCTGAGTGGCTTAGTCCACATACATGGTGTGTAGGGTTTGATGGGACTTTCGAGGTCCTATGTGATGTGTTTGGTTGGATGAGCTTAAACAGCTCTACTGGGGTGTGATTAGGGGACGGAGAGGTGTTTTGGCTGGATGGGTGGGTTGTCACTACTTGACTGCATTCATAAGCATCTGTTTAAGTGTTTGGGTGTAAGTTTGTTTGTCTGCATTCTTTCTGTTTAACTTATCTTTTGTGATTGTTCTTGTGTGTAACGATGTTTGGTAACACTGTGTGTGACGATAAGTGTTTTCCTTAAGTACGTTTCACTGTTATACTATTATCTAGAATTTCATTCTATAATTCTGTTATTGATCATGCCTTGAACTCGTGTAGCTCACCCCCTTAGTGTTTCCCCTTTCAGGTACATTCTCGATTCCTGTAGCTGGACTCGGTATGCGGAGGTCTCGGAAGCGTTACGTTTTAAACAAGCTATTAAAGTATTTTCTTAAATTCAGAGTTTTAAATAAATGGTTTTGGACTGTAAGTACTTATTTGAAAACAGTGGTACGAATTCTTGTGTTATATGCATGTAAGTGTTAATTAGACTGAATGTTTTTGAAATTTTGGGATTTTATCTCTGAGTGTTTTTACGTGACTTAAATACAGTTTTGTAATGCGATTTGTTAAACTAAAAATATTTTTAGGTCACTTGTAACACCCCTTAACCCTTATCCGTCGCTAGAACAAGGTTACGGAGCATTACCGGACATTTCAGAATAAATACGAACAATCATATAATAATATAACATACGCATCATAATTTAAATTAAAATGTCCATTTATTGAGCCCTCGAGACCCAAATCACGTGCTAAAAATAAATCGAGACTTAATCGGAAGTTCAAAAAATTTTTCGTGAAATTTTAAATTTTTTCCTAAATACAGGGCTCACACGCCCGTGTGGTCCAGGGACACGCCCGTGTGACCCTAAACACGCCTATGCTTTAGGTTGTGTCCCACCCCGTGTAACTCTCTGACTTACTCACACAGCTAAGTCACATGCCCGTGTGCTAGGCTATAACACCCCCTACTCGTATCCGTTGCCGGAATAAAGTACGAGGCATTACCGAGGAGTAGGGAACACTTACAGATAATTTAAACATTTTATTGCTCAAATACTGAAATTGACTATAAAAGCTCCTTTAACGGACTATCGAGGTCCAAATCATGCATTAGGATCGGGTCGGGACTAAATTAGAATCGTATAAAAATTTTCACAAAATCCCAAAATTTATCTAATTTACAAGGGTCTCACGCCCGTGTGACTGGGGACACTGCCGTGTGGCATGGTCGTGTGGCTCACATGGCCGTGTCTCTGGGGCGTGTAACTCTCTGACTTGCATTTATGAAGGAACTCGGGTCAAACGACCTTAGTACACGCTCGTGTTGCTAGGTCATGTGGTAAAGTTAATTTTCACAAATAAGGTCATTTTACAAGCCATATTTCTCACTCATTTGATCCTTATTCTTCACCCACATTTAATACATACAAAAAGCAATTTAAGATATTCAACCAAGCCTTATACTTAATATCATTTGTTAGTCGCACACTTCATATAATTAACAAGAAACGTATATGGGCTCAATTCTCATTAAATTTCTCTTGTACTTATACATTTTCACATTATGTATTCATATAACATATAACAATCATACCTTTGTATTTCATATACATTTTTATAACAATTTGTCTTGGTTTCAAACTACTTCATATTTGAGTTTTACTTATCAAATCATTTGAAACATCATCTTTACACATATAGTGCACTTGAGGTGCACAATTCTATAATTATGAACGAACACATTTATCAAACATATTCCATGTTTTTATATATATCATAGTCTCATATTTCCATGTATCAATTACTATCATTTCCTCGTATTTTGACAAATACATGTAACAATTCATAAACATGCAATTCACTAACTCTTCCTGCCAATCACAATTTAATTTTACAAATAACTTATTGAGCCCAATTTCAATGTTCACTAAAACCTATCATATAAATTTGGATGTACATATCCACCAATAAATTCCATGTACAGGTATCATCAAATAGCATATACAAGACATACCAATGTATTTCAAGTACGTTTTCATAATATTTCATTTAGAATTCAGATTATTTCATATTAGAACTCTTCCTATTAACTCATTTGGAATACCAATTCATATGGATAATACACTCAAGGGTGTACAAATATATAATCACAAATGAACTCATTCATCAACCAAGTTCTATGTTCATGTCTCATCAACTCGTATTTCCTTATATCACATAATTCTATGTAGCACTTACCAAACTTTGTCAAATTTAGTGAATGTCTTACGAATTTGAGTACGTCGTTGCTCAGTGCTACGTTTCACAACTCAGTATGGTTTTCCTCATTGAAATGTCATACCTACATTTCACAACTCGGTATGGAAAATGCCATACCTACGTATCAAAACTCAGTATGGATAATACCATACCTACGTTTCACAACTCAGTATGGTTAATATCATACCTACGTTTCACATTTTGCCATGGATCAACCATGGTCTTATCCGCCAATTCATCACTTTTCACTAGAATGCCATAGCCCAGCTATGGTCTTACATCTTAAACACGTATCACACCAATGCTATATCTCAGATATGGTCTTACACGGAAATCACTTGTCACTTGTAGCCGAAGCTACCACTATTCACTTGATCAGGTAGCCGGAGCTACCACTTTTCACTGATCAGGTAGTCGGAGCTACCACTTTTCACTTGATCAGGTAGCTGAAACTATCACTTATCACTTTCACTTGTCTTTGATCAGATAAGTGTAACCGAAGCTATCACTTATCACTTGTTGCCATGGTTCAACCATGGTCTTTTCTGTCAATTCATCTTGTCACTGAACTGAAGTGCTCAATTTGATCATTTATTCAATTTTCATGCTTTTACATTATTCACGATTTTATCATCAATACATATGAAGTAAAACATTAGAAAGTTAATAAAATTAACAAATTATCACCAAAATTTAGCTATATAAACTCACAAGTTCAATTTTTGTATTATAATGATAATCATAATTTCATAATAAATATTCCAAATAAAACATTATATCATTTCTAATTCAACATTTATCAATTATAATCGGGCATGTGATCAATTTATACACAAGTCGTTCATATAATCTTCCTCCTCCTCCTCTCCATCCACATCCTTAGTATAAATAACACACTTGTAAGTAACATTATCTATCATTTTTCATTATTTATTTATGTGAATATTCAAGCTGTCCATCTGTGTCATAGTCACTAAATTATTTTTATCTTGAACTATCGAAGTCAAAATTAAGATCTGTTAATTTTTCCTGAAACTAGACTCATATATCTTTTTACCATAAAATTTTCAGAATTTATGGTTTAGCCAGTAAGTACAGTTTATCCTTTAAAGTTACCCCTGTTCTGTTGTCTGATAGTTCCAACCCTTCTTCACTAAAAATTAATTATCTCCTCATACAGGATCTGGATGATGTTCCTGATTGTTTCTATTGAAAATAGACTTATTCAGGATTTTAAAAATATAAATTAAAGCCCCTAATTATTTTTCTCCAATTTTTGATTATTTTTCAAACTCAGAATAGGGAAACCCAAAATCATTTTGACCTTATGTAACAAAACCTATTATAGCTCATGATTTAAGATTATATTGCTCTCACCATTTCTTTTATAAGAAACTAGACTCAATAAGCTTTAATTTCATATTTTATTCATCCTATAATTCGATTTCTACAATTTTTGGTGATTTTTCAAAGTTAGACTACTGCTGCTGTCCAAAACTGTTTTAGTGCAAAGTGTTGATTTTCATTTTGCCCCAAATTTCACAGTTCATACAATTCAGTCCTTGTCCAATTAACCCCTCAATTGGGCTAATTTTTCTCAATTAATACTTTATTCTATAATTTTAAACTACTTGATAACCCTTTAAAATCAGAACTTTAGCATTAGACCTTAATTCCAAACTCTTTCACAATTAGGTCCTAAAACCAATTTCCATCAATTTTACTTGATAAAATCATCATATATCAAAATTAAAGCTTCAATTATATGTTTATTCATAATATGCTTCCATTACTCATCCATAGAAACTTTAAAAATTAGTCATAGAATTAAAAACTAATGACATAGTAAGTTGGACCCAATTGTAAAAGTCCAAAAACATAGAAATTTCAAGGAGAAAGCAAGAATTAAACTTACATGAAGCTAGAGTATGAAATTCAGCTTGAACACTCTTCCATGGTTATTTTTCAGTTGATGAAAATGAAGAGAAAAGAAGAGAATTCTAGATATTCTAATTTGGTCCCATTTTTATTTAACTAATTTTGGCAATTTTTCAATTTTACCCTTATTTCACCCATTTCCTTATTTTTCTCAGCTATTGTTGCCCAAAATATCTTCTTAGGCTTATTTGCACTTTAGGTCCTTCCTCATTTGACAATTGAGCTATTTAATCCTTCTAGCAACTTTTACATTTTTTTAATTTAGTCCTTTTTATTTAATTAACCACCCAAACGTCAAAATTTTCTAACGAAATTTTAATACTACCTTATTGACACTCCGTAAATATTCATAAAAATATTTATGGCTCCGTTTACAAAACCAAGATCACGATACCTCTTTTTCTCAATTTCTTGACCAAATAAATCTTTATAAAACACAATTTACTATTTCAAAAATATTTTAAAAGTTACTTTTAGCTCGTAAATATTAAATAATATAATCTATAAATTTATTTTTTGAATTTGGTGGTTTCGAACCACTATTTCCAACATTACTGAAATTTGGGCTGTTACAAGGCCGTATGGTTAATTTATTTTTTTTGAACATTAAGTGTAGTTTTCACACGACCAGGGCACATGCCCGTGTGCAAGGCCATGTTCCTCACACGACTGAGACACACACCCATGTCTCTGCCCATGTGGAGAATCCTAGGCATTCTGTTTTGAAATTTTTACGTTGCAGGGGACACACGGCCTATCCACATGCCTATGTGTAAACCGTGTATCTCACACGATCTGGTCACACGCCCGTGTGCTAGGCCGTCTGGACTCAAAATGAGCCTTATACATCAAGTTTACCAACCCTGAAAATCTTAAATACCAAGCAATTCAAAAACCAAACATTCAACCAATCCAAAACACATTCAAATACATTTAAAACATATCAATTTAATCATCCTAAGTACCTAACTAATAAACTCTTATAGGTATTTCACATATTCTAACCAAATCAATTCAATTAAAACTCATTCAAACCAATTTTAATTTCATACAAATTTACTACTAAAACTTATCATTTGATGATTTTAACATTTCATATATATATAACCATCCATTATCATATTACAACATCATTTACAAACATTTCCCAAAATGACAAACACAACATCCTAGGTACATGCCATTTACCAAAGAGAAATGTACTTCACCACAATGAGTTCGGGATCGGCCTTGGATGCTGATACAACGATCAGACTTTAACCTAATCTACTTACGAAAACAAACCGTACGCTGAGTATAAACTCAGTGGTATTTCTATAATCTGAATACTTATTAAACAAGAATTTATAATATTTAAATATCTAAATACACATAACAAAAATCATTCAACAAATAATCAATTTCATAAACAATCATTTATAACATTTTCAATACACATCTCTTACTATTTCAATCTCATAATTGCTATTCAATAGCATTTCTCAATAGGATACACATATCATCTCACTATATCAATAACCATTTCATATTCAAAATCATCCAATATCATTCATATTGCCAATTCATTTATTTACCCCTATTAACAAGACTCGAACTTTGGCGGAGACACGGATAATTTGAAGTAATAAAGTGACACCTAGTGTCTCATCGGCCATGCTGAAGTAAGTTGGTACCCAGTACCTCATCGAATTTATCCGAAGTAATAATATGACACCCAGTGTCTCATCGACTCGTGATCGAAGTATCCCTGAACACTTCCAATCCTATGTCATGCCAACTATATCCTACTCAGCCCGATACAGTTAATAGGGTTTTCAAATCATATTTTCCATTTCAATCAAAATTCATACCATTCAATAATAACTTATATTCATAATATCAATTCAATTCAAATCAATATAAAAATATCACATACTCACCTTATTTCACTTACCATACATATTAATCAAAATACAACAATTAATATTACTAGATTCAGATTATAGAAATACAAACGAGAATTCTCGAGCTACTCCTCGTTAACTTTGTCTTTTCCTTTCCTAGCCGAGGTCTCCGGCTCAACGTTAGCTACGGAAGTCGAAACAATTAAAATTATCAATTCAACAAAATTTATCATTAAATATTTCAATTTATACACAACTTTTGCCTAAATTCCAATTTAATCCCTAACCAAGACTAACTTTATTTTCTCAAAACTAATTCCATATTTTCATTCAATTCTCGCTTTAAACTAATTTCAACTCTCTAATTTCACCATAAATCCCTAATTTTGAAATTCTATCAATTTAGTCCCTATTACTTAAAACTTATAGTTTATTTTATAATTCAATCCTTTTCTCAATTCTAACTTGAAATTCTATCAATTTAACCCCTAATACTTCAATTTATTCAACATAAACAATATCTAAAATCCACTAACTTTCAAAATTTCAACATAAATCAAGTAGTGTTTTGTTCTAGGATTCTAAAAACATCAAAATTACAAGAAAATGGGCTAAATTGACTTACCAATTAAACCTTTGAACCTTAAACCTTAATTTCTCCTTTTTCTTTCACTTTTTCTATCTTTCTTTCCTTTCTCTGTTTCGTTTTCTTTCCTTTATTCTTTTTCAATTCCATTTATTTTTATTTCTTTTTTCTTTTATGTTTTGTTTATTATTTAATTATTATTATAATATTATATTATATTATCATATACTTAAATATTAAGTATGTATTTAATAATATAAATAAATATATGTATATTATACATACACATGGAGTTATATTTTCCATACATTTATCACTTATGATTTATTTACTATTTTAATCCTTCAACTTTTCTTTATTCTATAATTAAACTTTCACCCTTTATTCAATTTAGCCCTTACACCTAATTACCCTCAATTCAAGCTAATTCACCTAGCTAAAACCTAATTAATCACACAACTAACTTCGTAAATATTTTTAATAAATATTTACAAATTCATTTTACGACAACGGTGACCTGAAAATGCACTTTTTCGATACCTGTAAACTTTGGGTTGTTACATTTCTCCCCCTTAATAAATTTCGTCTTTGAAATTTACCTGAAAAGAGGTGGGGGTACTGAGATCTCATAATTTCTTCTGGTTCCCAAAGTTGCTTCTTCAATACTATAACTTTACCACAGTACTTTTACTAATGGAACCCGTTTATTATGCAACTCTTTTACTTCTCGTGCTAAAATCTCAACCGGCTCTTCTTCATATGACAAATCAGGTCGAATTTCAATATCTTTTGTTGAAATAACAAGAGAAGGGTCTGATTGATATTTCTGAGCATGGAAACATGGAAAAAATCATGAATTTCTGTAATTTCGAAGGTAAAGCTAAACGGTAAACAACTGGCCCAACTCTTTCTACAATCTCATACGGCCCAATAAAACTAGGACTTAATTTTCCCTTTCGACCAAATCTCAAAATTTTCTTCCAATGCGATACGTTAAGGAATACTTTATCGCCAACAGAGTATTCAATATCCCAATGTTTCAAATCTGCATACGATTTCTGTCTGTCAAAAGCTGTCTTCAGTCTATCTCGAATCTACTTAACAGTGTCCTCTGTTTCTTGAATTAATCCTGGCACAATCATTTTTATTTCATTCAATTCCATCCAACACATAAGTGATCGACATCATCGACCATATAGAGCCTCATACAGAGCCATTTGAATGCTCGATTGGAAACTATTTTTATATACAAATTCAGTCAATGGTAAATAATGTTCCCAACCTAATTCAAAATCAATAACACAAGCTTGAAGCATATCTTCTAAAATTTGAATAACTCGCTCAGATTGTCCGTCAGTCTGCGGATGGAAAGTTATGCTAAAACTAGACGAGTACCGAGTGATTCATTCAACTGCCTCCAAAATCTCGATGTGAACCGCGAATCTCGATCAGAAATTATTGACATGAGAATACTATGTAATCTCATAATTTCTTGAATGTAGACTTCAGCAAGTTTCTGAAGTGGCCAATCAGTTCTAACAACTATGAAGTGAGCCAATTTCGTAAGCCAATCAACAATCACCCAAATAGCATTTTTCTTACTTGCCGACAATGGTAACCCCATTACAAAATCCATCATAATACAGTCCCATTTCCATTCAGGAATATTAATAGGTGAAGTAATCTAATAGGAACCTGATGCTCTACCTTAACTCGTTGACAAGTCAAACATTTAGTCACATATTCAACTATATCTCTTTTCATACCTGGCCACCAATAAGATTATCGTAGATTACGGTACATTTTCGTTCCTCTAGGGTGCAAAGCAACATAACTATCATGAGCTTAACGAAGTATCAACTCTTTCAATTCTGAAACATCTAGTACACAAATCCGATTATGAAATCTCAAAAAACCATGTTCATCAATGCTGAAATTTTCTAACATACCATTTCTAACCATTTCTTTCTTCTTCATTATCTTGTCATCTTCTAATTGTGCTAACCTGATCTGATTAAACATTATTGATTTAATTCTTAATTCAACCAACAAACCTCCATCATCACTAATACTAAGCTGTGCAAACATTGCTCGTAACTCAATTGCTGCCTTTCTACTCAATGCATCAGCCACAACATTTGCTTTTCCCAGATGATAATTAATAACACGGTCATAATCTTTTAAAAGTTCTATCCACCAACGTCGTCTCAAATTTAACTCCTTTTGAAATAGTAGATATTTGAGACTTTTATGATCAGTATAAATATAGCATTTCTCACCGTACAAGTAATGTCTCCAGATCTTTAGTGCAAAAATCAAGGCAGCTAGTTCCAAATCGTGCGTCGGATAATTACGCTCATGCAATTTTAATTGCCGAGATGCATAAGCTATCACCTTTCCATCTTGCATCAAAACACACTGGAGACCATTCAAAGAAGCATCACTATAAATAATAAAATCCTTTCCCGACTCTGGCAAAGTCAAAACCGATGCTTCAGTCAACATTTGCTTCAATTTCTTAAAACTTTCCTAACATTGATCATCCCAAACAAACCGAACATTCTTTTACAATAACTTTGTCATCGACAAAGCTATCTTTGAAAATCCATTTACAAATCTCTGATAGTAACCAGTTATTCCAAAGAAACTACGTACCTGTGACACTTTTCTCAATGTTTTCCATTGAACAATTGCTTCAATCTTCTTCGGATCAACTCTAATTCCATCTGCCCATACCGTATGTCCTAAAAACACAACTTATGATAGCCAGAATTCACATTTGCTAAGCTTTCCATATAGATGTTTCTCCTGTAATATTTGCAAAACAAATTCTGAGATGCTGGTCATGTTCAGATTCAGACTTCGAATAGACTAGAATATCATCAATAAAAACCACCATAAATTTATCTAGATACGGTTGAAAAATACGGTTCATAAGATCCATAAAAGCAGCTGAAGTATTTTTCAATCCAAAAGACATTACTAAAAATTCATAATGACCATACCTTATACGAAATGATGTCTTCGGTACATCATTTTCTTTCACCTTTAACTAATAATAACCCGATCTTAAATCAATTTTTGAAAACACAGAAGCTCCTTTCAACTGGTCAATTAGATCATCATTACGAGGTAATGGATATCGATTCTTGATTGTCACCTTATTCAATTATCGATAATCAATACACAACCATATTAAATCGTCTTTCTTTCTAACAAACAGTACTAGAGCTCCCCAAGGTGAAATACTAGGACGTATAAATCCTTAATCCAGTAAATTCTGCAACTGCACTTTCAATTCTTTTAACTGGTAGGTGACATACGTTATGGGGGTATTGATATCAGAGCTGTACCAGGATAAACTTCAATTGCAAATCCAACTTCTCTATCTGGTGATAATCCCAGTAATTCTTCAGGAAATACATCAAGAAATTCACAAACAATCCTGATTTTACTGCATTGACTTTCAACATAATTTGAATTAATAACATAAGCCAAAAAAGCTGCACAACCTTGATAAAAAAGTTTGTTAGCCTGAATCACTAAAATAATACGAGTCGACCTACTGGTTCGAATACCATTTACCTCAATCTTATCCTTATTTTCACTCTGAACAATAAACTTCTTTTTATAACAATCTAAAATCACCCCGTGCTCAGATAGCCAATCTATTCCCAAAATTATATCGAAATCACCAAATGTCATTATCAACAAATCAACAAATAAGATTTTATTCCGTATCATTAACGGACATCTTCGATATACTTGATCCACTAACACAGTTTGCCTCAATGGACTAGACACCGCTATTGATACTCTAGACATTTCAGATTTTCAATTTTTCGACTCAACCAATTTTGTATTAACATATGAATGTAAATATCCCTGATTTATTAAAGCATAAACAGGTTCTGAATGCAATAAGAATATACCTGTCACCACATCATATGCATCACCCTCTTCACGGGTCCGTACAACATATGCTCGAGCTGGTACTCTAGTTTCTGATTGTTGAATAGCAACATCACTTCCTCTTCTAGCACTACTTTTGGAAAATGAACCACTTCTACCTGATCATTGACCTCTAGAAGTAGGTACAGATCTCTATGATGTAATTGGTGTAGCATTCTCATTTTTCGGACAATCTCTAACAAAATGCTCTGTAGATCCGCAACGGAAACAACCTCGAGTTAATTTCCAGCATTCACCTCGATGTTTTTTCCCACAATGTTCAGAATCTAGAATTTCAGTATCCCGAGATAAACCTCGTACACTACCAGTAGAAATTGTCATCTTTCTTCCACGATTTCTATCACCCCTGTCTAATCTAAAACTTGATCTCTAACTACCACGATATTTTTTTGATCTTTGGGGTTGCGGGTTTGAACTAGTAGCTCCAGTACGTTTCCCAATCATGCGAGTATTTTCAGGCTTTTTGTCGAGACCTAGTACTTGTTCAACCATCTTTTGCCCTCTCAACCAAATCTAAAAATTTTGTAATTCTATGTGATACCAATTGTACCTATAACTTATCACGTAAACCCCGTAAAAACTGCTTGCAACTGTCAGCTTCAATTGGCACAAACTCAGCTGCATATCTACTGAGTCGTGAGAATTCCCGTTCATAGTCTACTACTGACATCTCGCCTTATTTTAGCATCAAAAACTCCTAATTAATCAACTTTTAGTCCTTCAACTTTTCTCTATTCTATAAATAAACTTTCACCCTTTATTCAATTTAGTCCTTACACCTAATTACCCTCAATTCAAGCTAATTCACCTAGCCAAAACCTAATTAATCACACAACTAACTTCATAAATATTTTTAATAAATATTTACGAATTTATTGTATCAAATGGTGACCCGAAAATGCACTTTTTCTGATACCTATAAATTTTGGGTCGTTACATCACTTTAGTAATCAATGTAACCTTCGAGATTCGGCTAAACTTGTAGGCCAAGTTTTGGGGTGTTACATTTAGTGGTATCAGATCCAGGTTTACAAAAACTAGGCCTGTGTTTTTACGTATTCCCGTGCGTGCGTATTGTTTAAAATTATTTTTGAGAAAAATGTACCACAGTGGTTTGAAGAGTTTTTGAGAAAATAAAATGTCTGAGACTCTGATGCTGGTCTGTGCGAAACTCTAAACTTGTCAAATTAGTTCTGTAAGATTAAAACTGTAATGTTTAGACATTAATGCTTGTGTTCGATGTTGGAAATTGCATATTCTTTAAGATCAGGTACAAGACGAATATGAATTCTGAAGGTAAGCAAGATTGCGAGGAGTTGTCTGCTTCTCCGAGACATGTCCCTGTTCTAGAGAAAGTGTTTGAGGCTAGGATAAGCAGAACTAGTGAAATGCTTCAAGCTAGGTACGTAGATTATGGGTAGAAAAGAGATCGCAGTCTTCCGAGGTTGGAGCCTCGTTCTGCTAAGCGTGTTAGAACGCATTTGAGTGGAAATAGCGATTTTGCGGAGCGTGCTGGTAGTGGTGCGAGTGCTCCGTTTTGTGAGCACTATAGGAAGTGTCATCCAGGCAATTACTGGAAAAATACGGGAGCATGTTTACGATGCGGGTCCACATAACATCAGTATCTACTTCAGTGGTTAAGTGTTTGGGGTATTTGTTTGAGGTCTCGGGTTTAGGTCTAGCGTGGTTGCGCTTCGGGACTAGAGTGCGCAGCGGGAGCGTAGTGGTGAAGCTTGTGTTATTCCACCGTTGTATTAGATAGAAATTTCAAGGACGAAATTTCTTTAAGGAGGGTTGAGTTGTAACACCTTGAATTTTGGGGTTAGAAGTTTTTTAGTTTTGTTGTTAGGGTCAGAGAGAGAGATGTGCTATTGTGTTTAGTTGCGCGTTTAGGTGGCAGAATGGGTCTGCTGGTCTGGTGGTTTGTTGTGTGTTAATTTATCTATAGGTTCTGGGTTCGACTCTTTGTGTACACGTTTTGGAAGAATATTTTTATTTTATTTTGTTTTAATTTTAAACATATAATTATTTATTTATTTTTCTTTCTCCTGGACGTTCTCCTCTTCTTTTTCTCTGTGTTTCTTTTCTTTTTGTTTCTCTTTTACTTTTTTTAATTGTCAAAAATAATTTTGCTGGTTGATTTCGGGAATTTCGCTCCTCCATCGTCGAATCAGTGTCTGGGCATCTCCAATTGTGAATCAGGTGTGGTTTTGTACCTTTTGTAATTTATTTGCGAATTTCAATTCGACTCTGTGAAAAGTCAACAAGTTGTATGTGTGTTCGCAAATCTATTGTTTTTGATGTTGTACCGCTATTTTATGTTTAGAACCTGTTAGTTTTGGTATAATCTCAAGATATCGAGGGCGGAGAAATGCTTTGAGGGTGAAAGCACGTTTTTCGAGACTATTTTAGGGTGGTTTTGTGACCACACAGGCGTGTGCCCCCACATGGGCGGTTCACACGGTCGTGTGTAGTTAGGAATTAGGGTTCCGGGCAAATTCTAGTTCCACACGGCTGTGTGTCCTATTTGGAGATTTTAATCAATTTTCACACGGTCGTGTCCCCTAGTTACACAGGCGTGTGTGGTTGGGAATTAGGGATTTAGTGTTTTGGTGCCACACGACCGTGTGGCTAATTTGGGGATTTAGGGATCCCACACGGGCATGTGTTTTAGACACAAGACCGTGTCTGGTGGGCACATGGGCGTGTGAGACCCTTACACGGTCGTGTCAGCCCTATATTTTAATTAGCATATTT
Organism: Gossypium bickii; assembly: GCA_025503065.1. Classification (NCBI taxonomy): domain Eukaryota; kingdom Viridiplantae; phylum Streptophyta; class Magnoliopsida; order Malvales; family Malvaceae; genus Gossypium; species Gossypium bickii. The sequence goes on from CP106716.1 coordinate 96,363,415, forward strand.
AGACAGTAAGTTACACGGCCTGTTCCCACAGCCATGTGCCTCTCTTCACATGGGCGTGTGCCTCAGCCACACGGCCGTGTGCCCCTCTTCACACAGGTGTTTTGACCCCTACACGGCCTAGGCATTTCCATATGGCCAGAGCACACAGGCGCGTAGCCATAAGTCACTTATTTTGGTTCTATATATGTTTTGATTTGAATTTGTGTCTGTATGTATTTTGACTATTGGCTAGGCTTTAGGGAAGGTAAGTAAGACTTTGATATGGGCTTCAGTTTAAGTGTTGCTTGTGACTGATGTGTGTGAGATGTCTTTTTCTGAACCCGGTTAGCTGGGTGTGTGTGCATATCTATTCTGTTTAACTGTCTATTAATGTGTTCATTGTTACTATGAGATTGTGTGCATAAATACACTTGCATAAAGTAAATTTTTGGGTTGGTTGCGAAGAGAAGGGAGACTGATTCTGATCTGATCTGGCAGTTCTACTGCAACCTATTTGTACAGTGGTTTACCATACTGTACCACATGTATGTCAGCTTTGCTGCGTACTATTATCTAATCTGGCAGTTTTTTTGCAACATGTCTGTAAATCGGTTTACCGCAATGTACTGTACTGCAGATACGTCAACTTTGTTGCGTATTATTATCTGAGTGGCTTAGTCCACATATATGGTGTGTAGGGTTAGATGGGCCTTTCGAGGTCTTATGTGGTGTGTTTAGTTGGATGAGCTTAAACAACTCTACTGGGGTGTGATCAGGGGACGGAGAGGTGTTATGGCTGGATGGGTGGGTTTTCACTACTTGGTTGCATTCATAAGCATCTGTTTAAGTGTTTGGGTGTAAGTTTGTTTGTTTGCATTCTGTCTGTTTGACTTATCTTTTGTGATTGAGCTTGTGTGTAACGGTGTTTGGTAACACTGTATGCGATGATAAGTGTTTTACTTAAGTACGTTTCACTGTTATATTGTTATATGGAATTCCGGTCTGTAATTCTATTATTGATCATGTCTCGAACTCACACTGAGCTCGTGTAGCTCACCCCCTTACTGTTTCCCCTTTCAGGTACATTCCCGTTTTCTGTAGCTGGACTCGGTATGCGGAGGTCTTGGAAGCGTTATGTTTTAAACAAGTTATTAAAGTATTTTCTTATATTCGGAGTTTTAAATAAATGGTTTTGGACTGTAAGTACTGATTTGAAAACCGTGGTACGAATTCTTGTGTTATATGCACATAACTGTTAATTAGACTGAATGTTTTTGAAATTTTGGGATTTTATTTCTAATTATTTTTACGTGACTTAAATACAGTTTTGTAATGCGATTTGTTAAACTAAAAATATTTTCAGGTCACTTCGGTGATCAATGTGACCTTTGAGATTAGGCTAAACTTGTAGGTCGGGTTTTGGGGTGTTACCAGGGGCGAAGCCAGGGGGACTGGATGGGCCCCGACCCCCCTAAAATGTAAAATTGCTATTTTGGCCCTTAGAATTTTTTAAAAATTTTAAATTAGCAAAGGTAAAATTGCACTTTGGTCCCCCCTAAAATTATAAAAATTCGATTTAATTCTTTACAAATTATAAATATATAAACTATAAAAAATTAAAATTTTATCCGCCCCCTAAAAAATTCTTCTGACTTCGCTCCTGGGTGTTACATATCTTTTTAATTTTAAAAAGTTACGCTAACAAATTTAACAAAAGAATTATTTATAACAATGTTAACAAACAAATTCAAATTTTTAAATTCAAAAAATAGAAAGACAAAATTTCTAAAAATAAAAAAATAAAAATTAAATTCTAAATACTCAAAAAATACTTTATAATATTATATCTTTTAAATTTTCACTTTATAATTTAATTATAAAATAAATAATTAACCCAAGCCAAGGAGAGTAAAACCATACTGATACATACTAATAATTAAGAATCTCTCTTATCAGAAAGAAACTCTCTCACTGCTCGGAGCCAGAGGGCAGAGACTATTTTGACCCAATGAATAACCAAAAAAGTGAAATAATAAAAAGGCAACAATAATAAGATAAAACCTACCACAAGAATGGATTTGCCCATTCGGTGGAGCCTCCAATTCATGCGTACTAATTTGAACCAATTCCAAAAGGGATATATATTCTATTTTGATCTATAAACTCTGTATTTTTGGCAAGATTTGATAATATAACTAACGTTTTTGGGATAAGATTAGATCATATGGACTAAAAATTGATTGTTATATTAAAAATTGATTGGTATAACAATCCGAACAAAAGGATTAAACTAACTGACTTAGATCCTGCTTGAAATTGGTAAAAATAAAAAATTAGAACAAAAATCGACAGCTAAATTGATTTAATAAATTTCTTTTTTTAAAACTTTTTTATATTTTTATAAAATTTTAATTATTTATTTAATTATTGTTGTTTCGACAGTTGAATTGGTCGAAGTAGTTGAATCTGTTTCCCGTGGTTTGACTTGTTCAACCATTAGTCTGATTATTAAAATACTGAATGTGACACTCTAAGCTTGTATCATATGATTACTTAAAAGTTTATATAAAATTTTTAATTTTCAAGTAATGATATCAAACTTTTATATTTTTCAAATTCAGAGATCAAAATGAACCTAGTTGTTAAATTCAAGTACCAAAATTGACAAAAAAGGTATAGGTACCAAAATGAATCTAGTTACCAAGTTCAGGAAAAATATTATATTATCCCATAACAAAAAAAAAAAAATGTTTTTAAGGAATCCAATAACTTTGGTTGCTCCATGTTAGAATCTTTGTAGATCGGCCAAACTCTACTATTTTGAATGTTGAGAATGTTGGAAAAATACGGTTTAGAAAATGTGGTTGTTGCACGGTGAAAGTTTAAATTTTTCTTTAAAAAAAATTAAACTTTTGTGATATTTACAACAATAAATCCTTTATTCAAATTATACCTATGTTTTCAGAATATGCAGAATAGGTCATTCCAAACTTTCAACTTCTTGAACTTCTTCATTAATCTCGACCTTGAGTTGCTAAAGTGTGGGCTTTATTCGTGAACCAATAAACACTTGTGAAAACTTTCTAGGACTAAAAACCGATTACCCAAGAAAGTTTTTTTTTTACTTTTTATTTTTTAAAATCATTTGAATTTTAAATAATTTATAAATGTTTTTTTTATAATTTTTCTAGAACTTTTACAATTTTATATTTTTTCTATTTTTAAAAAATTTAAATTATTTACTGATATAATATAATAAGACAAAATAATATTAAGTCAACATCATCGTACACATAACATGTTATGTTAACAAAGAATCAACTATTACCAAGAAACATGTCATCATGACCGATAAACTTAGGAGTCAATGACAATTTCCACTTATTAAAGAGATTCGATAATTTTCTTAGTTAAGAGAATTCAATTAAGTAAAATAATTAATTAAAATATCATTTTAGGTACAAACCTTTAAGCCAATTTAAATTATTAATATATAAATATATAACACAATTAAATATAACATAAAAACAATAACAATAACAGCATGCAGTATCAAAAGGTAATGAAAAGGAAAGAACAAAAATAAGAATCCAATCAATACCTACATCCCTTTGGAAGTAAGCAAAGGGAAAAGGAATCTTTGTTGGAAAAATTAACTTTTGTAATTTTCCTAAGTGATGCGTATTAAATTATTAATTATATAGGAGATTGAGATTGAGATTGGAGTATGTCTTCATCTTTTCTTTCTTCTTTCATACTTCTCAATTTTCTTCAAAAAGAAAAAGGGAAAAGAACCTTCAAAAAAAGTATACTAAATTGTGTAAATGTATATTTATATACATTGAATTTAAAGTAACTTTAAAATATTCCCTTATTTATTCGTTTTTAAAACGTTTTGATTATTAAATATAGATTTTTTATCCTTTTTTAATATTATTAAATTATGTGTTTTCAAAAGTTATTTCTAAGAATAAGTTCTTTATGATGGATTACCTCAATATTCATAGGTATAAAGTTCTTTTGAAGTTTATTTACTCATAAGTTTTCAGCTCCACGTTGAAATCAGGATAATTATTTTGAAATAATTACAGAAATTTGACACTCACAAGTGTTGAGATTCTTGTACAACATTTAACTTTTAAATTGTCATAATTTAATTTTCTAATGACTATGGATAACATTTAATCTGAAACCCAATACCATCAAATGTCAGGTATGTTATGAAAATTCAAAACAAATGTATAATATAATATGAAAAAATTTTAACAAAAAATTAGATTAACCTTGTCACCCATAAGTGTTGAGGTTTTATTAAAAACTTAACATAACTCTAATTTAAAAGAACCAACACAAATCCTCTTTTACTTCTACTCTAGTCTAAGTACATAAGTATCTCAAAATTCTAATTTCCAAGCAAACCGTAATAAATGCCCGTTTATTAAGGACATTTTGTCAAGAACACAACAATATTGGAATATTCTCTCGTGGCTCAAATTTGTGGTAACATGGGTTTAGACTTTACTTGACGATAGAATATTCATTCTTAGTTAATGCAAGTCGGTTTCTATTATGCTAGCTGAATTGAGAAAGGTGCTTTTGTGCCATCATTCATATATGCACTAATTGAATGATGGAAATTTGAGACCTATATGTTTCATCTCTCATGTGGCGTAGCAATAATAACACTAAAAGATATAACATTGTTGACAGTGGACAAACATCTTGTAATGGGAAGTTTTTAGTACAATTTAAGACAGATCCTTTATCCAGCATATTTGGAACAGGTATTGACCTTCAGTTCAATTTCCAAGGGCTTCAAATTAAGTTAAAATAGTTTATGACTTTCAAGCATCTCCCACAGAATCTACACCCTGTGATATTGACCATCACACTAAACAATGCGTTCTTAAGTTGATCGAAGGTGCATTGATGTCAAAAAAGTCTAGCAACTTAGTTTATATCATGTACCTCCTTTATTATCAAATTTCAATTAACTAGTATATACAATTAGGGGTCTACTGTCTTAGCATGCCTTTATAGGGCGTTATACAAGGCATGTAGAGTGGGGAATGAGTAAGTAAATGATCACATTGTGATTTTACAATCGCGAGGATGGTATTGACTTTCGTGGGTTACATCAATACCTTCTCAAGCTTTCAATTTCTCTTTTGATGGAAGGTAAAGTCAAGGTGGCAAACGAGAAAGTTCAAGTAGGCTTGGATCAGGCTATCTTCAAATTCAAATTGTTTCTCAGGCTCAAGCTTTCTTGGGCCAGATTTTTTCTAGGCTCGAGCCTTTTCGAATTTGAGTTTATCTAGCAAGCATCCAAGCTTTGGCGTATCGATCCATCTCCTCCACAGTTGCATGTAGTGGAAGGGTTGGTTTGACAAACCTTTCCAACCATATGCATTTCACAATATTGCCATCTAATTCATTATTGTCCTTATCCTTAGACGAGATGACACCCAAAAATTGACGGCACTTACTTTGTGTTGACGCTAGTAGTTCCTATTATTGCATACCTATCGATTGGAAGGTTGATTATTAAAATGATATCCTCTAGCATTATAGTTGCTTCCTTACATTGTAAATAGATGTGTTTTCGACTTCCATCTTTCCTACAAGGCAACAAGTAACTTAGGTATTATACTAAATTTCATTATTGTAAATACCACATATAAACTAGTCGTTTTCAAGCACTCTTTGGCAGTGCATCTTCCTCAAGGAATTTCAAATTTTCCTAAGCACGAACAACTTGACCGCTTCGATGTTCAAAATTCATAAAATCTTAAAAACGTTTTCACAAAAATAACAAAACTAAAAACAATTTAGTTGGAACTTTTACATTGATGGCATGGTTTGGTATGTGTTGTTCCTAAAATCTTAATATGATCATTTTTCTCAAAAAAAAAAAAACATAATTTTTTGGGGATAATTTAAGAGGATTTTGGGTGAGAAAAGAAGAAGAAAAATGGGTGAGTACTTGCGAAGTAAAGTCAACTATTATAGTTGTCGACTTTCATTTATTAAATAAGGTTTTTGAGACAACAAATAAATAAATTAAATAAATAAATTATCTTGTCAAATTTCACAATCCTAAACTCACATCTATAGAAGTTAAGGGGCTATCAACTGCATTTTGTAGTACCTTCCTCTTGATAGTTACATAGTGTTGTGATGATTTGAACTTTATACCTTTGAATGTTAAAATATCTTAAAAATATAAAATAAATTTTGAAAACACACATAAATAAGATTTAAAAAGCACTATATTTGGGTTAAAACTCAAATATTGCGTATAGAAGAAAAATAAAGCATTGTTTAGTGGTAGCATAACTGGTAATGGATAAAAAACAATAATGGCAACTTGAGTAAACCTAGCTAGGCCTCTTTCTTCTCTCTCATTCTTTTGTTAGCTTCTAAGCATGTTTTCATGATTGAAACTTGGAAGTGAGGTTAATTAGATTCTATAATTGTATAATATAAAACACTAAGTTAAATATTTCACAGTTTACGTCAAATTTTAAAAAGTTTAAGATTCTCTATTTTCATAAGCTTAAACTACAACTTGTTTTTCCACTCAAAAATAAGGTGGACAACTGACGAGAATGTTACTGACCTAATGACATACTAAGATGTAGGGGTGATTATTCGATCGAGTTGAGTTGAATCGAATCAAAAAATTTCGAGTTAGTCGAGTTGACGAATCCTATTTTAGCAACCGAACTCAACTTAATTTTTTTTCGAATCGAGTCAAAAAATTTCGAGCCAAGTCGAGTCGAGTTAACGAATCCTATTATTTATACTTAATGTTGCATTTACATGAACCAATTATTTAACTAGTAAACGAAGTATAAAATATTTAACTACATAAACAATATAATAGTTTTGCCGTTTAACTTAATGAGTAAATATTTATCAAAACAACGAAGTTTTGACTTTTAACTTAATGATTTTGACTTTTAACTTTATAAAAGGTAAACATTTATCAAAATGGCGTAGTTTTGCCTTTTCTTTTTCGGATTTTTGGATAACTCGAATGGTGTAATTCACATTCGAGTTAAACCAAAAAACTTAATTTTTTATTCGAGTTGATCCAAAAAACTTGATTAATTCAAATAACTCGAATTATTTAATTCAAAATTTGAAAAATTTATCGAGTTTTTCAAATCGAATCGAATTTTGCTCACCCTACTAGGATGTTCATTATGGTGAAAATTTTAGTGGTGTAACCCCATACCAACTTAAATTTATTTTTTAATCCTCAAACTTTGAAATAATTGTTTACCATTACAAGTTAAATAATCAACTATGAAAATAAATTTTAATGATACGTGGGTATCACTGTCTTTTTCTTTTGATTTTCTCTTACTTGAAAATTAAATAAAAATTCAAGTTTGTATATAAATATTTTTTTATTTTTTATTTTAAAACTTTTTAGCATTTAAAATTACTTTTGAAAACCTCTCAAGCTCTACCTTTGTTAGTGATCTTTTAAGGGTATATAAATATTGTTTTGATTTTTTACTTTTTAAACTTTTTAGCATTTCAAATTATTTTTTAAAGTTATACCACATTTTAGTAGTTTTTTAAGCACTTGGATCCCTTGCCAAGTAACAAAGTTAGTTTTTTAAGGTTGTATTTTTATTATAGGCTTAAATTATAAATTGGTATCTAAATTATACTATTTTTTTATCTTGGTACTTAAAATTTTTTTGTCACAAAGTGGTGTCTAAACTACGTTGTTTTTCCCAAATTGGTATCCTTATTTGTCAAACAGTTAAATATATTTTAAAAGAGGATTAACCCACAAATTAGTATCTAAATTATGTATTTTTTTTTTCATTTTGATACTCTCTCTTTTTTGGGTCACAAGTGATACCTAGATTATTTTTTTCTAATTTGATATCTTTGTTAGTTCAATTGTTAGTTGAATCATTAAGTCTATTTAAAAAAACTAATTAAAAATTGACATGTGGTAAAAAAAAAGACAAATTGTTATTTTTTTCTTATATGTTTTCTTTTTCTCATTTCTTTTTTCAGATCTAGATCGATGGTTGAACCAATTAAGCCATTAGTTCTCGATTTGATCAGTTCATCCGGTTTGATTAAATAAATTATTAAAAATTCATAAAAATAAAAATTCAAAATAGAGCAAAATCAGTTCAATCGGTTTTCTTAGCTTTGTTCAATCAGTCTGTATCTATTCACAACTTAAATCGCTTCAACCCCTATCTTCGGACCAATACCCCGACCATTTCCAGGTCCAGTTTTGGAAACACTGTGATCAATGAAATAACTTTTTCAATCTTGTTAGGTAGAACAAGCAAGCGATAATTTTCAAAAATAAAATTAATCGCCAGCCTCTCGACCTTTGAAAGAAAAATTTCGAGCATTGTTATTATTGTCAATTCAATCATTGGTTCAATTCCAAAAACATTGATCTCAATGTAAATTATTAGTTTATTATATATTAAGTAATTTTTTATTATAATGAAATATTTTAATTAAATTTTCAGTAAAATATTTGTTATTGTTACCTGTTAGTGTAAAAATTATAAAAAAATATTATATAAAATCAAATGTGTTAAATAATTATATTATAAAAATAACATATTAAAAGTTAATTGTTTTTATTCTTAAAATAATTAAATAGATAAACTTGATTTTTAAAAGTTTGAAAAAAAAAAAAAAAGACTAACAATTGAGGTAAGAAGACTAACAAATCGAGAAAAAAAAAGTAAAAGAGTTCACTAAATGAAAAAATAAAAAAAGGAAAAATAAACCATACGATAATTTTGGTCTCGGACTTGATTTAGGTTCCATGTCATAGTTGCAGTTAAAAATTCATTTTCCAATGTAAGAAGATATTGGATCATTGATTGAGTAAGTAACAGTTGACATAATTAATTAATAAATTAACTTTATTTTCATAAGTTTAATGGTTCAAATAATTTTGAATTGCAATAAAATCACACCATTAAATTTCGCACGATAATTATCACCAATATAATTGTATCGGGAAAAAATAGTGTTGCATTTTATGAATTGTTTATGTATAAATTTATAAAGTACTGCTTTACTAATAAATAAATAATTAATTAATTAAAATAATTTTCATCAGTGATGTGAGATAACATATGATTTATTTACAATGCATAGATGCATTGAATATATATATTTAATATTTATATTTTATCAATTCTATTCTATAAATATAAACATAATAGAAATAACTTTTCACCCAATCCAAATATTTGGTTTCAACGAATTGGTAGTTGCTCACTTCTTCATTGATATGAGAGTTCAACCACATTCAGTTCATTTTTATATAAATAACTTAAAAATATTATTTAATTATAAAAATAATTTGAGAGAAAAATTATGTACAAAAATAACTTGTTCGTTATAGCTATAGTTGGTGCCGCTTGACCAATTAGTGGCACCATCCCCTTTTCCCCCTAATCATGATCCAATCATTAGTTTTTTTTTTTTTAATTTCTCTTGGTCCCGCCATTGTGTTAGACGACATCCGTATATATTTTTTGAAATAATCGTGAAAAATACGAGTATTCATAGTGGAGAAAAAAATGAAAAAAAAAATTTTTTTAATGGGTCTTGCCAATCTATCAAGGGCATCAGTCCAATTTTTTTTTTGTCAATTCGTCGGTGCGTCAAGCGGTGCCGGTGGTAAGTTGCTAAGGAAATTTTTTTGAAATGTGTGCTGCCAGTGTGACAAGTGACACCCAGAATATATAATCACGTCCCTGCCAAAAAATGGTATCTGTTGAATGTTTTGGTTTTTATTGAATTTTCGATATCTGTTTAAGAGAGAGAGAGAGAGAAAAGAAAAGGGAAGATTTGTGTTTTGTAGGAGGGTAGAAAACAATGAAAAAGAAGAAAGATTTTTGTTTTTAATTTTTAAAATCAAGCACGAGTTTATAAGGTTAGTTTGTAATTATTTGTATGAAATTATTATTATTTTTTAATAAGAGCTACTATTTTTTTTAAATAAAACCTATCTTTTTCCATTTTTAATTTATTTTATAGATATTGTATCGAAAATGAATACTCAATTCTTCATATACGTTCAATTCAGGATTATTTTACAAATACTAGATGGTTGTATTTTTGAATCTGGCCAACAAATAAGAATGAGATTTAATAAAAATGTAAAAGTTGAAGATATGAAACAAAATGTTGGTGTAAAAATAGCTCGACGTTGTAAGAAGAGGATGTTTAGACTATTCTATAAATTTATAGTTTCGTTAAATCCTATCTAATTTATCGAGATGAAACTTGTAGATGATGAAGATGTTAAAACAATGATTGCACTTTGTTACTCGACAGAGATCGTAAACGGTGAACCAATATTTTAATTATTCAATTTTATTATTTTAATCAGAATTTTATTAAATTTTTATATAAATCTTAATAATATATGTTTTTCATAATTTTTTTCATTAATCTAATATATAATTAAAAAATTAATTATTATATTGATTTTTGTGGGATTATAATAAGTATATTAAATCTAAAAAAATAATCTTAAAACAATATATAACCAGCAGTTCCATATCATATTCCCGTTTTCACCCCATTCTTCTAACTCCCGTTTCTTCTACTACAAACCCTTCTCCACCACGACCATCATCATATCCACTTTCGCCTCAACTTTTTCTAGCCCGAGGTAAGGTCCCACGGTCGAATAGAAATCTCGTCTTCCTCAAGTCTCTTTCTCATAAATACCTCTTCTTCTTCACCCAACTACCCCCTCCTCTTCTCCTTCTTTAACTTCCCTGTAAGAACTCACTCAAAACCACATTAAACCAACCAACTATTCCTCATTTCTTCTTCTCTTTCATTTTTTCTTCAAAACCCACATTTTCTATTCTCAAGAAAGAAAAAGAAAAAAGAAAAGAGAAAAGGGAAACTGAGCTGCTTTTAATTGATCATGAACAATTTGCTTCTCTTTACTCTCTTCTTCCTATTCCGAAACCTGAACCCTATCCTTTCACTTTCCCCTGACGGTCTTTCTCTCCTCTCTTTAAAATCAGCCGTCGACCTACCCGCCGGTCACGACTCACCTTTCGCCGACTGGAACGAAAACGACGCCACGCCCTGCCGTTGGTCCGGCATTTCCTGCATGAACATTACAGGCTTCCCCGACCCACGTGTTGTCGGGATCGCCGTTTCCGGTAAGAATCTCAGGGGTTACATTCCGTCAGAGCTTGGAACATTAATTTACCTCCGAAGGTTGAATCTTCACAATAATAACTTTTACGGTTCCATACCGGACCAGCTGTTCAACGCGACGTCGCTTCACAGCTTGTTTTTGTACGGTAACAATCTTTCCGGTTCGCTGCCTCCATTGATTTGCAATCTTCCGATGTTACAAAACCTTGACCTCTCCAACAACTCGCTGTCGGGTTCTTTGCCTGAGAATCTTAAGAATTGCAAGCAGTTACAGAGGTTGATCCTAGCTCAAAACAAGTTCTCGGGTCAAATTCCCGGCGGGATTTGGCCGGAAATGGAAAACTTAGTTCAGCTCGATCTTTCCTCCAATGAATTCAACGGGTCGATTCCCAGTACCATCGGGGAGTTAAATTCATTGTCGACGACACTCAATTTGTCTTACAATCACTTGTCTGGTAAGCTCCCAAAAACCTTAGGTGACTTGCCGGTTACTGTCAGCTTTGATCTCAGAAACAACAATTTAAGCGGCGAAATACCGGAAACTGGATCGTTTGCTAACCAGGGACCAACGGCATTTCTAAACAATCCTCTTTTATGTGGGTTTCCTCTTCAAAAACCCTGTACAAACTCCAACATTGGTCTTTCAGGAACTCAAAGCTCGGGCCCTAATAATTTAAGCGAAACACAAAAAAAAGGGCTTGGCACTGGACTAATTTTGTTAATCTCTGCAGCCGATGCCGCTGGACTGGCTTTCTTAGGGTTGATTATAGTCTACATTTACTGGAAAAAGAAAGATTCGTCAAATGGTTGTAGCTGCACTGGGAAACGCAAATTTGGTGAAAGCGATAGAAGGAAACTTTGTTCATGTGCTTGTATCAATGGGTTTCAAAACGAAGATTCAGAAAATGAAGAGCATGAGAAAGGGGAGAGATCGGCGAAGGGAGAAGGAGAGTTGGTGGCCATTGACAAAGGGTTCAGCATTGAACTGGACGAGCTGCTTAGAGCGTCAGCTTATGTGTTGGGAAAGAGTGGGCTTGGCATAGTTTACAAGGTGGTCCTTGGAAATGGGGTCCCCGTAGCTGTACGTCGATTGGGTGAGGGTGGATCAGATCAGCAGAGGTACAGGGAGTTTGCTGCTGAAGTTCAAGCCATTGGGAAGGTTAAGCATCCCAATGTTGTGAAGTTGAGAGCTTATTATTGGGCTCCTGATGAAAAGCTTCTCATTAATGATTTCATCTCCAATGGCAATTTGACCAATGCCATGAAAGGTTAGCTTCTCTTTTCCCTCTTCTTCCACCCAACTCTACTATTTCCTTATCCTCCACACTTTTTTTTATTCTTTTTTAAAAAATCTGTCTTCCCATCCTTCAAATACATATTCAACACTTGCATCCGATCAATCACAATTTGTTTTTAAGTTTTTATCATTATTTAATACAATTTGCGTTCTTTTTTTATTATATATTTTTCTATGATGTTGAATGTTCAACCCTGTTCACTCCTAACATTAGTTGATACATTTGCTTCTTTTAATCGTGTGTTTGTTATGTTAATAAAATTTAGTATTCCTTCCCTTTCTCTTTATTTGGTAGATTTAAAAGCATAAATAATGGCATCAACAATAATAATAATCTAACGTTGGTCATGCTTAATGATGATGATCTAGAAATGAAGTGGTCCAAAGTGGGCGACCCGTTATGAGTGTAGTTACCCACCCACGGGGACTCATTAGGCCTGCCAGTGTAGTCCCTTTCCGTTACAATTGTACTCTTATAGTGCCGAAACTTTTGTTAAAGACCTTCACTTTCCGATCTATTATAAAGATGTTGTATTTTAAAATTTTATATTTAGAATAAATATTATTATTTTAAAAAATAAAAATGCATGCATAATAAAGAGATCTTTTGAAAAAGAAAACACCCAAAGCGAGTATGGTTTAGTACAAATTTAGTGGTAAATTACAGCAGAAAATCTAGTTGTTTTTGCTTCTCTCTTATTTGTTAGTGAGGTTGACAGGTTTGTAGGTTGGTACTATTGCTTTTAAATGAGTTGTATACCAAATGGTAGGTCCCTCAACAGTCACCTTTGGCCTTGGATCATATGGTTAAAAAAAAGAAAAAAAAGTCAATTTAGTATTATCTTTTTAAGTTACCATACCACACATGTTACGTAGAAGAAAAAGAGTTTAGAAACTCATTTGATATCTCTATAAATACACTTATGATTACCCATTTTCAACTTTTTCCAAATTATGTAGTTTTATTACATAGCTAATACAATAATTTCAGGCAGAAATGGTCAGCCATCAACAAACCTTACATGGTCAACAAGGCTGAAAATCGCAAAGGGATCCGCCCGTGGCCTGGCCTACCTTCACGAATGCAGTCCCAGGAAATTCGTTCACGGCAACGTCAAACCCTCCAACATCCTCCTTGACCATGAATTCCATCCCTATATTTCCGATTTTGGCCTCAACAAACTCATCACCATCACCGGCAGCGATCCCTCTTCCTCCGGTGGCTTCATTGGCGGACTTCCTTACAAATCGATCCAAACCGAACGAACCAACAACTATCGAGCGCCGGAGGCTCGAGTCATCGGTGGTCGACCCACCCAAAAATGGGATGTCTATTCGTTTGGAGTGGTCTTACTTGAACTACTCACCGGGAAGCCCCCTGAGCTATCTCCGACCACATCCACTTCCATGGAAATTCCAGACCTGGTGAGGTGGGTAAGGAAAGGATTCGAAGAAGAAAACCCCTTGTCGGATATGGTGGATCCGATGTTATTACAAGAAGTGCATGCCAAGAAGGAAGTGTTAGCTGTTTTTCATGTAGCGCTTGCATGCACTGAAGCAGACCCTGAGATTCGACCCAGGATGAAAACTGTTTCCGAGAATCTTGAAAGAATTGGGACATAAATTAACAACACATATATAGCTTGTTTCGTCTTTTGTCTGTGAAATAACGTGGTATACTGATTTTTGTTAGGGGTCGAAGATTAACTATATTCATTCCTCTAAATGGTTTTCCAGATTAGGCCTAAAGTTTTCTTGAAAATTCAACTGTCTCGAGAGAGCCAATAGGAGACAATGTGTCCTTCCTTGGCTACAATTTTATTTTATTTTTTTTGTAATTTTAAATTTCTGTTTATACCTGGGATGTGATTGTAATAATTTCTTTCTTTTCTAACAATTCAAGGGCACAGTGGTAAGGCATTAATTCTATCTAGGGTTAAATGCACATTTCATGGGTTAAGTATATCATTTTTGTTAGATATTATTTTTCTGACATTAAGTTTGACCCTTTTACTTGACACTGTTGATCATATGGCAAGTGTATCCTATAAGGCCATGAAATTTGAGAAGAAAAAACCAGTACTCAGATTTTATGTTTTTGGGAAAATAAATAAACCATGAGGGAACTCGCCGGTTAGTTGGCAACTTCTAACTCTTAATAGAAAAAGTAAATATAGATGAAATTAGTTGAAACTCAACCATTCTAGACTTCTAATGAAAGTAAGAGTATAGTCTTATTAGAAAACTCATTAATCTACCTTAACAATTACAATCGACATTCAATACTTATACTCCAGAAATGAATCACTAACAATGTAGAAAACTAACCTTAACTACTTAACTAACAATGAATTGCTCTTAATTAATTCAAGTTACTTAGTTACTTCAGATGTTCCCCCTCCAGACTCAATAGCAATCACATTCATCTTAGCATGGCAACAAGGAAAAACACCTATGGTTAACGGTTTGGTCTACTTGATCATTCCCAGGTACATAGTTGACCTGAAGTTGTCGCTGAGCACCTTGTCACGCACAAAATGTAAGTCAAGCTCAACATGCTTAACATGATAGCATGTAGCACTGGATTTGCTGCCAAGGACACCGTGCTGGAATTATCATACCAAATTACTGGTATGCCTTTAATCTTCACACATATTTCATCCAGCAGAGAACGAAATCATGTCAATTCGGATGTTGCATTAGCTACACTTCTGTACTCGGCTTCTGAGGTGGCCAACACTAAGTTTTGTTGGGTTGTGGCGTTGTATTTGTTGGTATAACAAAATCAAAGTTGAATTCTTCAGTCTTTGGTGATCCCTACAATACAATACAACGGGATCTGAAAATTATTCAAAGCAAAGCAAAGATAAGAAAAGAACTGTCAAGTTGATCTGGATTCAGGGTTTCTTTTATACACTGAACTTAGTATACAAGTTTGGAACGAGGTTAATGTCGGTAAAGCAAAGTTCAAACAAATCCAAAAAAAGAGGAATGATGAAACCACCCCCACAACAACCTTTATTTCTTTTCCTGCAACGGCCATGAAAATAATAGTTCAGTAAGAAAGGTATCAATCAAACAAAGATAATGGCACAGTATAAAGGCCAAATTAAGAGATCATTGATTATGGAATATGGATGGACCCAAGCTAGCAAGCACTGATATTTCTTTGCTTTTAAGAGCAATCAGCTCCCCACGCCCTTCCCCTCATTTTGGTTGATTTAATTCAAGCAAAAAAGAAGAAGCTAAAACCCCATATTCTTATCCTTTCTCTCTCACTTTTCTTCTCTTCTTTCTTGGCTTGCATTGAAGAAAAACAGGCTGGTTAAAGTGCCGCCTCATGAATGTGTAGGAGACACAGTCATTGTCACAAAAAGACATGGGCAATTGCGCTAGAGTTTGCAAGAACAAAGATGCTATAGACATGAATCTTAGTGCCCAAATTCAATCCCCCACTAAGAACATTGCCAGAAAGGAGCGCTCCATTGCTGAACTCGGTTCCAGGCGTCAGCCATCATCAATGGAACAAGAAATTAGTTTTCGAGACTTGAGTTTGATCCTTAACCTGGCTTTCTTAACCTTTATTTTCTTTTTTTGTCATCAATGGATTATTACATTATGCAGATCTTTAACCTTTATTATTGCCTGGAAACTAATTTACTCAAGTTTTTAACATATCTAAGTGAAGTGTGCCTATCATTTCTATGCAGGTAACACAGAGGATAAGTTTTTTGATTCCATCCAATGGTTAGAATCTGACAGTGAAGATTTCTTCAGTGTGAATGGTGGTGAGATTTTCCCTAATTTTGTTGAGACAAACTATTTTCATTTCCCCATAATAATAGCATTGCTAAGTTTCTTAACTTCAAAATCACATCGCTGCTTTTGACAAAGCTTGGTTTCATCCAGATTCTACTTTTTCTTGCGGAAATAGCCCTAAAAACCTGAAAACCTTGAAGGAAAATTCTCCCACAGATACAAAGAAGCAACTAATTGAGTTATTTAGAGAGAGCTCTAATGGTGATGATGATGATGCTGTGAATAATTACCCAAATATGAAAGATGAGTCGGAAGACAAAGCTGCAATGCTGAACAAGCTTCCAAAGTCAAGAAGCAGAAGTCCACATGAATCCATCTCCAACTCCGTTGGCAGTAATGAAGCAAGATGCTTCCCTGGGGAAGAAAAATCAGCCCACCAAACATGAGCTTTAATGAGATAAATAAAGGGCTAATAAATCCTCACAATAACTGATATTTATTCTGTATAAATCTCTTGTAAACAATCTACAGTCTCAAAATTGAAAATGGTTCAACTCTCGTTTTTTCTTTTTTCTAGTGTAAGTGTGGAATTTATAAAAATTAGCAAAATGGCACAAAACACATCCATGTACATACCATTAAAATTTAACCATAATACATAAGCTTAAGGATCCCAAAATACATAATGAATAAAAAAAAAAAATAGAATCCAACTAAAACAAATTCTAATGACACCCTCACTTCTTGCAATCATATCATTGTATGTTGTTTTCTGAAGCTGCAAAATCTCACCTTTTTCATAAACTTGCTAAATTCGTCAGACTTTCCACTTTCTTTCAACAAATTATTCTTAATCCTCATTTCGATATATCTTATTCTTCATCTCTTCATTATCTATCACTTCAATCCATCCCGCACCTCAAACATAAACAAATAAGTTAAATACAAAATTTTCGAACTCTAAAACAAATCATTTAAATAAATTTTCAGTGTGATCAATTAAATAGAATTTTGAATTGTAGGAGATGACTTATGGGTTTAAAGGTTTTAATTCGATTTAACAGCAGTTACGTTTTATTTAGGTTTTTCACAAAAAATATTATATATCCATGTAGAATTGCTATTTTGAAATATATATATATATATATATCCTAAATTTTGTGAGAATTCATTTTAGCCCCTTAAATTTTTTTAAAAATTTTTATTACCTTATAATTAATGTCTAAAAATATGATAATTTGTGTTTGGTCCCTCAAAGTTTTCCAATGTTCTTTTAGCTTGATTTCTTTTATATAACTTCATATTAAATTTGTTAATATTTTTAGTTTAATTTGATAAACTAATACAAAGTCGTATTTAAATATTAATTTAGTAAAAATATAACATTAAATAATTGCAGTATATAAATATAAAGTAGTATTTAAATATTAATTTGATAAAAATGAACTTAAATAATTTCAACATCTAATATAAATTGAATACTTAACCTATTTTGCTTTATTAAATACTAATTTGGGTGACTAAAAATTAGCTTAAGTTAAATACATTTTGTTCGGACTGACCCATATGGATCGGGCCTACTTTAAACATGTCTACTTTATAGAAATATTCCAACCCCTTTTATATATGTTTGGCTTTGCCTCTTTGGCACTTACAAACGGGGTTAACTCTAACTATAATAATAATACACGGATTGATGATTAAGTACTTTATTAAACATTTTTGAAGTAAAAATATTATATATGACATTTATATGGCATTATCCAAAAAAACAAAAAACAAGGTTAATGTTGTCAAACAGTGGTCCAATGAATTCTCCTACCTCGAAGTGAAAAATAATGATTCAATTGATTAAACTCAAACATCAAAGTCTAGAGAATTTGGAGTGAAATTGGTTTTGGTAAAATTAAAAACAATAATAGTAGCGAAATTGAATATTGTAGCGACGAGATTCTAGCTCAATAGTTGGATGCATGTTTAGATTCAAATATAGATATAACAGTAAAGTGAGAATAAAAAATGACTATTAAAAACATTAATATGGGAGTATTTTTTTTTCTAAGTTATTTTTATATATTTTAAAAATAATTTAAAATTTCAATATATTATTATCCATATTAATCAACTAATTATATACTTAATAAATTATTTATTTGAAAATAAATAGTTTTAATAATTTTTAAAAATTTAACCAGATTAAAATAATTAATTCAAAAATATTTTAATAAAAAATGAATAAAATTAGAAGTTAAAAGTAGAAAAACTATTAAAAATTAAATAGTTAAAGATCTAAAAAGACTGTCCAAAGAAAGAGCTAAACCATTTTTATTTCCATTGGATGTTCAACATTGCAACTTCACCCAAAGCCTCCAGTGAGTAAATGGAGCCATGTTTACAAGTTCTCCACTCAAAGGCACAAAACAGTACGATGGATTTTTAACTTGTGTTATAAAAGTGTTGAGATTCCAACGCACTGAAGGTGTGTGAATCCAAATGAAGCCATAAAATTATCAATCAACGATTCATTCAAACTTTGATTGTGACACTGCATAGGCACAAACCCGAAGGCTTTATATTTGAAGTTTGCCATTCCGAACCAGGCCTTGCACTTGGATCATACGAAAGGGTTTGATAATCATGGGCGCCCTCAACCGTGAACAGTAGAAGTTTCCCATCCAATATTCCAAACCGAAACCCTACACTTGTGCTCCCTGTCAGTGGAACCCAAACCCTTTTCCAGGAACCATCGTTCGGGTCAAATATTGCCAAATTCCGTGGGTTCTTCCACTCCATGCAGAAAAGTTTCTTCTCCACCACGGCATGGGTGGTGACCATGACGCAACCACCATTCTTCATCTCACACCAGTTGCGGTTCTCGGGGTTGTACACATCCACAAATCTTGAGTTTCCAATTGTAAAGCTTGACCTTCCGCACCATACGTAAAGTTTTCCATTCAATCCGCATGCAAAGCAACCCCACCGTGGTCGACGGAGACTTTCGATTAGAGTCCATTTATCTGTATCAGGATCATACACCTCTACGGTGGAAAGGCTTTCACCTTCAACCCCATAGCCTCCGACAACATAAACCTTGCCATTTACCTCTGCGCAGGCGAAATCCGCACGAGCAACATTCAAGTCTGCTAGTCTGCTCCATCTGCAAACATAGAGATATGTCACGGATGATGATTAAACCTATCAAAAGGACGGGCTATCCTTTGCACCTTGAACACTCATCCATATCTCAGAGCATTTGGTAAAAAATTATCCTAAAAATGTGCTTTCCCCAAGGAAAAAAAAATCAAACTAGGTTGACCCGTTCTTCAATTTTAAAATATATTAACTTTAATATGAAAATTAAATAATATTATTATTTTTTTTAAATGGTTATTTCCTAATTAACCAGTAAATAATAGAACAAACCTGTTGAGGCAAGAATCATATTGGTAAACATCAGGTGAGACAGAAGCAATCCCGTCGATAACTAAATAGCCGGCTATGGCAAGAAGCTTTCCATTAACGACAGTTACCCCAAAACCTACTTTTGTAGGCCCTGGCATTGGTTGAAGAACTTGACGTTTATGTCCCAAACAATCCAAAACCTCCCACCGACTTTCTTTACCTTCAGATTCCGTAGTTAAAACATAAAGCCATTCTTCAACCATACCCGCAATTGTTCGCTCTCTCAAGAATTCTTTACTTTCAATGAACGACCTCCACCTCTTGCATACACCGCCCATGGAAGGGAAGCTCGAACGAGCAACAAGAGCCAAGCAATACTTAGCCACATCATCTGGAAGCCCCGGAAGCAACGGGATGGCTTCAAATTTATCACCCTCATTAATTTTTGAATGAATCCATTTATCTTGGTCAACCAGGGAAGTGAGACATTCGATGGATCCTTTGTTCCTCTTCTTTCCTCTCTCAAAAGCAGGCATTTTTTCCTAGAGTTTTTTTTATCTACAATAATAGAATACTAGTTCATGTCTGAACAAAAAGCAACGTACAACCTTTAGAAAAATCCATGTAAAACCTTCTCTCAGTCTTAGCAAACAAGTAATAGATTGAAGGAAAGGGTTACCTGAAAATAATGGAAAAGAATTTGCTTGTGTGAAAAGAGAAGCAGATGAGGAGATTTGATGCAAAAGAGCGAGGAATGGAGGACTGAATATATAATATATATATAACATCGAAGATAGAACAGACAGAGCATCACAACGTCATATAAAAGAGATATACGATGACTTCCACTACGATAAGGACAGGTGCTGACTTTTTTTATAAAAGGGTATGTGCTTACTTAAATTATTTATTTTTATACGATCCCTATCCGTGTTTAACCAAGGCATCAAATTTGTATTGTTCAGTTCATAAATTAAAGGAAAAAAAATATTTTCCTTAAATAAAAAAAAATCCTAAATTATGGAGGTTTTTTTTCATATATCTAAACTTTTTTTTAATCAAAAATTGTACTTCAAACTTTAACTTTGTTATCACTTCGGTCCAATTCCATTAAACCAATTAAATGTTAACACATAAAAAAATAAATAAAATTTAATATAAATTCTTTCTTTTTTCCTGCTCTCTCCCATCTTTCTCTTTCTGAAACTACACAACGTCAAGTGAAAAAATATTGTGAATCTCTCCAAAATATAGATGTTGGAAAAATCAATGTAAAAAACACTGTTTCTAAACTCAACAAAAGTTTAAAAAAAGAATTTTGGCAAAAGTTATCCTAGATTAAGAGTTTTTCTCATTTATTTAAACTTTTTCTTTTTGTTTTTCAAAAGTTGTAGTTTAAATTTTAAATTTGTTATCACTTTGGTCCAACATTCCACTTCCATTAAACCAATTAAATATTGATACATAAAAAAATTAATATAATTTAATATAATTTGTAACACCCCCTAACCCCGAACCGTCGCCAGAACAGGGTTACGAGGCATTACCGAACATATCAAACAATTTACGAATAATTCATAAATAAAAATAGCATTCATAGTGTAATTGAATAACTAAGTCCCTATAATGAACTCTTGAAGTCTAAAACATATATTAAAAGTGAAAGGGACTCGTTCAAGTATTTCGAATTTTTTTTTTTATAAATTTCGACAGCATTTCTGCTTATTTTCACATAAAACCCCCTGCAATTAAAATCGTATTCATTTCAAACATAACCAATTCAACCAATTCATTACACATATTCATTTTCTATTCTAAATACCTTTTAATCAAACTCAATCAATATAATATCAATTTAAATTTATCAGTGTACTAATTAAATTGAAATGGATAACTTCTTTCATTATAATTCTTAGACTTGTAATACTAACATTTTTAACCATTTATATTCAAAACATAATAACATTTATACACATCCTATGTACATGCCACATTATCAAAAGAAAATATACATCACCAAAAGTTTGCTGAAGTCGGGTCTGGCTTTGGATGTTGATTCAGTACTTGACTTCTACAACCTGTGCACGGAAACAACTGTACGCTGAGTATGCATATACTCAGTGGTATCACTATAATTCAATTTATAATTAAATACATTAAATCACACACATACTTTTACATTACAATTATCTTCACTTAATGAATAATTTAATCTTTTTATGTTATCATTTGATTATATATATATACCATTCTTAATTCTTTATTTCAATTCTCATCTTTCACATATACCATATCATTTAAATTTAGTTTTATCAGTAAATTTATCTCGTTTGTCCCTATTAACTTGACTCGGACTCGACGGATACACGGATTCCAACCAACACACCAGTACGGCACATTGTGCCTTAACGGCACACTGATGATTTTAAACGATGTCGAGAACGATAGCGATGAATGAGATTGAACACACAAAATCTTGAATCAGAAGCGAGAGCGGTAACAATATTTGACACACAAAGTATCGAATAGGTAACAGTAACGATAATAGTAACAGTAGTTGGCACATAAGTGCCTGATCAGTAAGCCGGCAAAAACCCGTACACTTCCATATCCTATAGCATGCCAACTATATCTGACTAGCCCGACTAGTTAATAAGGTATTTAATTCACTTTTCAGTACAATTTCCATCTTTGTTCATTATCAATTATAATTCCTTATTTCATTCAGGTTCACAGTATTGCAGTAATTCATTACTTCAGTAATTTCATAGTTCAATGCAGTACACAAAACAATATTTAGTACCCAATCATAAATCTATCATTTTATTAAACACTTACCTTAAAATACTTACCACACATAATTAGTAAATTAAACACATAATAATGATAAAACTTGAATTATAGTGATACAAACTAGAATTCTCTTCGGATTTAATTCTCGACGATCTTTTCTTTTCCTTTTTGGGCCGATGCTTCAGGCTCGATATTAGCAATTAAACTTCAAGCTTTAAAACCTTAATTTTTCCTTTTCTTTTTCTTTTCTTCTTTCCTTTCTCCCTATTTCGAAAGTTTATGTTCTTTCTCCTTTCTTTTTCTTTTGTTTCTTTTATTATTTCATTTGTTTTATTTATTTTATTAACTTAATATATTATAATTTAATTATTATAAATATCTATCATATAATTAATAATATAATACAAATGTATACATTTACTTTTCTACATTTGTACATGATCAATACCATACATTTGTCATGATTTTATCTAATTATTTCATAAAAATCTTATAAATAATTATTTAATTAATAACTATCTTTTTAATTTAATAAAAATAATAAATATCTATTTACTTTGATATTAAGTAAATACATATATAAATTACAAATGTATATATTTTATTTAGTACACTTGGATTCATCATCACCTTACACTTGTCACCATTTAATTTATTTGTCATATAAAATCTTATAATATTAAATAATTATAATAAATATCTATTTAATAACAAGTATAAATACTACAATTGTACATATATATTTTTGTACATTTGTACAATATCATCACCATCCATGTGGCAAATTTTTAATTTATTTATCATACAATTGTCTTTATTTTATTTATTTCCTATAATATAATATCTTAACTTTAATTAATATAATTTATAATGTTTTAATTAAATAATATTTTTTTATAATATAAATCAAGAAAAATCTAAGATTTTTCCATGTATTGCCCCCTCATCTTAAGCCATTGGCTTATTTACCTATTTAGTCCCTCTTATTTTCTTTTAATCTATAATTAAACTTTTACCCTTTATTCAATTTGATCTTTTTTCCTAATTATTTTGAATTAAGCCAAATTCACTAAATAAAAATCTAATTAAACACACTATTAGACTCATAATTACTCCTAATAATTATTTACTAACTCGGTTTACTAGGACGGAGGCCCGATAATACACTTTTCTGGTGCCCACGAATTTTGGGTCGTTACATTTCTCCCCCCTTAAAAAAATTTTCGTCCTCGAAATTTTACCTGAAAATAAGTGAGTATACTGTGATCTCATAGTTCCCTCCGGTTCCCATGTTGCTTCTTCCACACTATGGCTTCTCCACAGTACTTTTACCAGAGAGACTCATTTGTTTCTTAATTCTTTCACTTCTCGAGCTAGTATTTGAACTGGTTCTTCTTCATATGACAAATCCGGTCTAATCTCAATGTCTTCAATAGAAATAATATGAGATGGATCCGATCGATACCTTCGTAACATTGAAACATGAAAAACATCATGAATTTTCTGTAATTTCGGAGGTAAAGCTAGTCGATAGGCAACCGATCTGATTTTTTCAACTACTTCATACGGCCCAATGTAACGAGGACTTAATTTTCCTTTGCGACCAAATCTCAAAATTTTCTTCCAATGTGATACCTTTAGAAACACTTTATCACCCACAGAATACTCTATATCCCGTCGCTTCAGATCTGCATAAGACTTTTGTCTGTCAAAAGCTACTTTCAACCTGTCTCTGATCTTTTTAACTATTTCTTCTATCTCCTGAATTAATTCCAGTCCAACTATTTTTTTCTAATTCAACTCTGTCCAACATACCGGTGATTGACATCTTTGACCATACAATGCTTCATATGGGGCCATCTGAATACTGGATTGGAAACTATTATTATAAACAAATTCAGCTAAGGGCAAGTATCATTCCCAACCTGATTCAAAGTTAATGATGCAAGCCCGAAGCATGTCTTCTAAAATCTGAATTACCTGTTCTGATTGTTCGTCAATTTGTGGATGAAATGCAGTACTAAAATTAAGTCAAGTACCCAAAGAATCATGTAACTGCCTCCAAAATCTTGATGTAAATCGTGGATCCCGGTCGGAAATTATAGACACTGGAATACCACGCAGTCTCACAATTTCTTGGATATAAACTTCAGCAAGCTTCTTATAACAGTCCAAACTTGACCCTAATCAGAATGGTGGTTTCGAGACCACGAATCCCAGTCTGAAATATATTTAAATGATATATTCTGTGTTTATTATATGTGATTTAATGTGTGTGAAAGTTTCATAGAAAAATTTAATCGTTTGTGTGTTTAATTTAACAAAAAGGACTAAATCGCGTAAAGTGTAAAAGTTGCATACTATAGGGAAAAGTGCTAGAATGATAATGGCTTTTTAATATGAGGTATTAAATGAGTAAATAGCCCATTTTTAAGTTAGTGGGTGGAATATGACAAGATTAACCTTAAGTTTTATATTATATAATATAAGTAAATGATTAAATGTTATAATATATGTTAATAAAACAAAAGAAAAATCATATCATCTTTTTGGTTGGTGAAGGCCGAATGTATAAGGAAGAAAGATAGGTTTTTAAGCTTCCAAAATTCGGCACTTGTGGGCTAAAATTCAAGGTTAGTTTGATTTCGATTTTCGATAATTTTTACGTTTTTGTGATCGTTGCTTCGAATACTTCAAGACCCATGCTTGAATTTCTGATTTTGGTGAATATTTTGAAATGTGCCATTGATGAGTTTATGAGTTTTATGATGATAGTTGATGAATTATGAAAGATATATGTTAGATTAATATGTTTTGTCTTTGGATTTTTGGTAAATTTGAGTATTTGGGTTAAATTGCAAAAATGAATTTTTGAGGGGACCAAAATGCAAAATAAATGAAAGAAATGGACTTGTATAGTCCCTATGAATATTTGGCCCTAAGGTGTGATAGTGAAATTTTGTGTATTTTGTGTTTTGTGCAAATATGACTAAATTGTAAAAATGTGAAACATTAGGGGTAAGATGGTAATTTTCCCATTTATGTGTTTTGGGACTAAATTGAGATGAAATGTGCTTGAATGAGCTAAATTTTAATGTGTCTAGATCAAGAACAAAGAAAAATAGATTTGGATTGGGGAAAGGTGAAGGTTACCGAATAGCCGACCGACGTTGTCCGTCGACAATCGAGGTAAGTCCCTAAGCAAGTATATGTTAAAGAATTATTTATGAACATATTAAATGATAATATTTGCAAATTTTGAGTATAACTCCATGTGATGGCCGAATGGGGTAGTATGTATTATTGGATTGACTTTATTTTGTTAAAGTAATGTGAATAACACTACAGTAAAACAGACTTTTAGCGGCCTTTTTTTAGGCCTTTAGCGGCCTTTTTAAGCGCCACTAATAGAGCTTGCGGCGCTTTGAAAAACGCCGCTACAAACTATGACTTTTAGCGGCGCCTTTCCTAAAAACGCCGCTAAAAACCTGACTTCTAGCGGCGCTTTTAACACAAACGCCGCTAAAGGTGGAGACTTTTAGCGGCGCATTTTTTTTAAAATGCCGCTTAAAACATGACTTTTAGCTGGCGCTCTTAACACAAACGCCGCTAAAGGTGGCGTTTTTTTAATGCGCTTTTTTTGAAAACGCCGCTACAAACATGACTTTTAAGCGCCCAAACACAAACGCCGCTAAAGGTGGCAACTTTTACCCTTTTTGCAAGCGCCGCTAAAAACATGACTTTTATGGCGCTCCTAACACAAACGTCGCTAAAGGTGGCGACTTTTAGCGCGCTTTTTTTGCAAACGCCGCTAAAAACATGACTTTTGGCGGCGCTCTAACACAAACGCCGCTAAAGGTGGTATGACTTTTTAGCGCTTTTTTTGCAAAACGTGAAAAATAATGATTTTTTAGCGACGCTTGTATCACAAACGCCGCTACATGTTTGACTTTTAGCGGCGCTTTTTGCCCACAAACGCCGCTTAACTTGTACTGATTTAAAATATTCAATTTGTCCAATATCATACCCCCTCCCGCACTAAAACCAACCAATATAGTATATAATTTCAACCCAAATAACAAATGTAGCATAAAAATTGCACCAACTACATTAATTCTAAATGATATTTTAAAATAAATAAAAGATATATGATATCGTACAAAATATTCTTACAAAAATGTTAAATGTAACAATGTTAAAATCATCTTACAATAAGAAACATAAATGTCTAAGATAGCGGCGTCTGCGACTGTTGCAACATATTCATCATAGCACTGAAGTGTGAGTGAAGTTCTTCATACTCTCGCTCGCTGCCTCGCGCCTCCTCGCTCTTTGCCTCGGCCTCCCTCGCTGCTATCTAGGCTCTAAGTTGAGAAATTTGCTCAACCGTGCTAGCTTGCATCTGAGCTATCTGGTCTTTTAGCCTCTGAACTTCAGACTGAGATTGACTCCGGAAGGCATATATTGTTGGGAGTCGGATCCAAAATATTGGGTGAGAGTAACACGGATCCTTGAAGTCGAACCCCACTAGTACCTTTCAACACCCAAAACATTAGTGATAATTTTGTTATAAATATACTCAAGATTAACAGAACTATCATCGAAGCGATGATCGTACCTTCGGGACCCAAAACATCGGTAATAATCTCATTATCGACATCCTCAAGATGAACAGAACTATCACTCAAGCATTTGCTTCATAATGTGTCTTCTTCTCCTTTAGTTTCTCCTAATAAATTAATCAAAAGTTAGAAACAAAATATATAAAAAGGAATGTATCATAACTTAACATTATTAATTTAAAACTACTAACGAAGAATTAAACTATTATAAGTGAACATTATAAATCCATTTTTAATAAATCAAATTTTATTAAGTAAATATACCATAATCTCTCCAAACCGGGTGTCATCGGAGACCCATCCTTCTTCCTATGCGTAATGTCAAAAAGTGAACGCGTCCAACTTTTTGGCCAGGTGGAGAGAGTTCTACGATGTTGTATTACAAATATAATTTAATAGTATAAAGTCATTAATATTTGTGATTAATAAATTATAATACCTCGGCCTCACCCATGTACAAAACTTCTCGATCCCCGGTGTGCGTGAATTTTTATTTACACTCACGCTGCTTATTTCGACACGCCACTCGGTCCTATATAACGATATTATTGTTACGTATATAGTAAATACTATACAAGAAAAATTTATAAGAGTTTAGAACTAGGTAATACCTCTCCTTTCTTTGAGTTCCAGAATCTAACCACATCTTCCCATTGATACCTCAACATTCCGGTGGGACATTTATGATTTATCCTCGAGGCTTATTTCTTTCTTAAAATATTCTTTTTTCAATATGCTTTTGTTGTCTCTCCATTTTTTTCCAATCTCTTTTTTATATAGTCATCGGTGACCTCCAAATTAAACCTCTCCTAAAAAAACATAAATTTAAAAAGTAAATATAAATGGAACTTCAACCAAAGTATTATAAATTACATTCATGTTTTGTTACCTTAATGTTCTCCAGAGCTTGATTTTTGTTTGCGTCAGGCATGTGATGCCATGACTCGTAATTGATGGGCAACATATTTGCATTTCGTGCAATAATGCCCAAATAGCCTACTAGAACTCGAGCTTCAGGGCCAATAGGCTGGCCATGATGGTTTCTCCTTACTTTCACACGGTCACCGGAATTTAATTCGTATAAACCTTTAAGCAGCGTACGTCCGCGACCTCTGCGCGTCCCACCATTCTCAGCTGACCAATGATAAATTATTGTTATATTAAAATTGAAAAATAAATCAATAAAAAAAGTCAACATGCATGTAAAATAATATAATTTTACTTTGTAATTCTGTAGGCTCATCATCTATGTCAGGCACATTAGAGGATCCAACTATTGTTTGCTGTTCACTATTGCCCTCTCTGGAATTTATGGTATCATGTACAATATTTAAATCTCGCATTATTCTTTTACTCATTTTCCCTGCAATACACATAAAATAGTTGAAATATTAGTAACAAATAACAACAATAATGGTACAAATAAAATATTCAAATTACATAAAATGACCATGATTAAAATTATAATATTACATATAAATAAAAAAAGGGTAAAATCTTACTACATCATAATTCGTAAATATCTTCGTCCACATCCTGACGAACCCATTGAAATTGTGCACTAGTACTAGGGATATTTTCATTTAAGTTTTGTTCTGGAAAAGGCAAAGTTTCTGATATTTCGACGATGTCATCTCTACTTCCACTACCCATGTCAAACAAGTCTCTAGGAGTATTTCGAAGTACAATATACCAACCCTCATCAGTTGGATCTTCCAAGTAAAAAACTTGTTCACTTGAGAAGAAAACACATACGGCTCGTCTATCAGTTGTTCTCCAGTATGAATCAATCGAGAGAAATTCACCATTGTAAAACCATATTGATCTTTTTTAATTCCGCGAGCCGTATTCACATCAACCCATTCACCTCGAAACAAGACAACTTTCCATTTGCCGTAATAATCCAACTCAATGATGTCAGTAATAAGTCCGTAATACTCCAGATTCCCCTCGACAGGATTACTGTCTCTAGCACTAGAATAACTTGTAATTGAAGAATTAACAACAATTCCACAATTTTGGGTTCTCCTCAACCTCTCATGATACCTTGTATGAAATCTGTATCCGTTGATGAGGAATGCATTATATCTTTTCACTATTCGGTTTGGACCTTGTGAAAGCTATTTAACTTCATCATTTACTTCATTTCGACTCCAAACCTATTAAATCAAAAGTAAATCGAGTAATTATAAATGTTGTGCGAAAACATTATTACTTGTCAATGAAAACTTCAATTGCATACCGTTTGGCTTAACCATTCATGAAATGATTCTGTGAACATCTTATTAATTTCTCGTCGATGTAACCTTCGGGACCGTGAACGAGCTCTCAATACTTACTTCCGTAAGTGATGAGTATTATAAGTGATGAGTATTTATCAAATTCTAGAACTTACTTCCGTAATGGTTCCATTGAATCGTGATGGAAAAGAACGTATCGATGTGCTTGGACCCATGATCTGTCGTCTAATTCTACAATTTTGACTTTGCCGATCGGTTCTCCGAAACTTTGAAATAAATAAGTTCCGGCCAAGTTATGATCTGTGAGCCCAGCATTTCTACTTGGTCTGTTCATTCTTGTTTCAACATCTTCCAAATACCTTGAGCAGTAAAGTCATACATTCTTACGCCAAGTAGCCTTGATAATTGATCCTTCAGGGATAACGTTTATTGCGGCAATAAGACTTCAATTTGGAGAGGAACCTAAACACGGAATAGAACATTATCAAAAGCTGGAACTAAAGGCATTTAGGTGAATGAAAGAATAATTTGCAAATAAATTAAGACCTTTCAATGGGATACATCCATCGATAGAACACGGGTCCACCAAGTATCGCTTCACGCGGGAGATAAATTAACAAGTACACCATAATTGTGAAGAAGGAAGGTGGGAAGATCTTCTCCAGATTGCATAAAGTCAGTGCGGCTTGATCTTGTAGTGTCTCAAGTTCTTGAACATCCAAAACTTTGCCACAAATGCCTTTCATTATGTTGGACAGTTCAATTACACAAGACGTCACCTTTTTTGACATACAACACCGTATAGCAACTGGCAGTAAGTCTTGCATCAAGATGTGATAGTCATGCGATTTTAAGCCATATAGTCTTCGATCTTTAAGACTAACCCATCGAGATATATTTGATGCATACGCATCTGGGACCTTTATATCCTTCAACACCGTACAGAACACTTCTTTTTCCATTTTCGACATTGAATAAATAGCAGGCGGTAACCGATATTTCATATTCGGAAGTGCTTGTGGATGAAGCTCACGCCGAATTCCCATGTGGACTAAATCAAGTCGACTTTGAAGATTGTCTTTTGATTTTCCATCGACATTCAAAATAGTCCCAATGATGTTCTCGCAGACATTTTTCTCAATGTGCATGACATCAAGATTATGGCGTAATATCTGATGCTCCCAATAAGACAACTCAAAAAAAAAAATACTTCTTTTTTTTCCACAACTCCGCCTCATTAGGATCATCCTATTCGTCAGATTCATCATCAGATTCATCCCTTGATCTTCTATTTCTTTGCGGCTTGGCCGGTTGATTCATTTTCCCATAAATAAAATTTATATCTTTCAACATGAATAATATTTCGGATCCACTGGTCTGCGATGGAGCTTCTTTGAACTCTTCAGTACCGTCAAACTGAGCACTCTGATATCTAAATCTATGATTTTCTGGTAACCACCGACGATGCCCCATGTAAGAGAACTTCTTCCCATTATATAACCATTTCGAACATGTCTGCGTAGCACAACAAGGACAAGCATAACGTCCCCTAGTACTCCAACCAGATAAATTAGCATAAGCCGGGAAGTCATTAATAGTCCACATCAAAGCTGCACGTAAGTTAAAGTTCTCTTTTCTCATTGCATCGTATGTCTCAACACCAACCCATAGTTGTTTTAACTCTTCAACAAGTGGCTGCAAATATATGTCAATATCATTCCTGCTCTTGCTCTCGGTATAATCATAGATAAGATAAAAGATGGTGTTTCATGCAAACCCATGGAGGTAAATTGTAAGGAACAAGCACCACCGGCCAAGTACTATACGCTGTGCTCATGAGTTTGTAAGGGTTAAATCCATCTGATGCTAGCCCAAGCCTGACACTCCGAGGATCGCGTGCAAAGCTTGGAAATTTTGAGTCAAATGATTTCCAAGCTAAAGAATCTGCGGGGTGCCTTAACAATCCATCATCGGTTCGTCCATAATGGTGCCACGCCATTGACTCGGCTGTCTTCGACGACATGAAAAGCCTTTGAAGCCTTGGTATTAGCGGGAAATACCGTAAAATCTTAACCGGCTGCTTCCTTGACTGTGTATCCTGTTCGTCCTCGTTACCATCCTCTGCATTTCTTTTAATCCAACGAGATTCACCGTAGACGTGACAGCACTCTTGGTTTATCCGGTTGCCCCAATACAACATGCAATCATTTCGACAACTATGAATTTTGTTGTAGCCAAGACCCAAATCCTTTATCAGTTTCTTCATGTCTTTGGATGATTTAGGATTTTTCGTGGAACGGAACATTTCTTGCGAAACTCTAACAGCATTGTCAACGAGTTTCCAGTCCATCCTCCCAAACATTTCAAGTGAAAAAGACGAATACAGAAAGACAGTTTGGAAAATTTTGATCCCTCATACAGTTCTTCATTCATTTCACCAAGTAATCTGTAGAACCTTGCCGCTTCTTCATTTGGCTGTTCATCATGTACAGTTCTTCCCCCTTCGGTAAAAGTATTTCTACCAAAACTATAATCATCGGTTGCACCCATGTCAGGTGGAAATGACCCGAAACCATCACTGTGCATATTAAAAGCATCCCGCAACATGCCTTCCATGTTATAATCTCTAACATTCTGATTGTAAGTACTATGAGGATAACCTAGATTCATCGATGATGATGCTCCACTAGATGTACACTCTCCATGAAAAATCCAATTTTTGTACCCCCAAACAAAGCCATCAACAACTAGATGTTCGTAGACAACTTCACGGTAATGCCAATTGGTATTGCAACACTTCTCACACGGGCAAAGAATCATATTCTCTTGGCTTGCATTTTGAAATACGAAATTCAGAAAAGTTTCTACTCCATTTCGATAACCGTTGCTTACCCTTGATAATTTCATCCAACTCCTATCCATTTCGTTGTTGTTGAAGTCTAAAGTTGACAATAATTTACACGGCTAAATTATTAATTGACAAGAATTTGATTTTTAAAACAAAAATTTCTTCAAGATTCATCATACATGGCATTGTAAGCTATGTATTCTTTAAGATTCATCATACTGGGCATAATTACACCTGGGGAGGATCCGTTATATCTTCCAGTGGGATATAAGGCAACCCGTCAGGTTTCCAGCCTATATACTTTGAATCTTTTTTATATTTATCTATACAAGTTTTAATTAAGTTATGTATTCTTTAAGATTCATCATACGTGGCATTGTTACACCTGGGGAGGATCCGTTATATCGTCCAGTGAGATATAAGGCAACCCGTCAGGTTTCCAGCCTATATACTTTGAATCTTTTTTTTTATCTATACAAGTATTATATAAGTTATGTAATATGTAAGTTATGTATTATGTAAGTTAAATAATTTGATGAAAGCTATGTAAGTTATGTATTATGTAAGTTAAATAATTTTACGCAAGTTATGTATTATGTATTATGTATTCTTTAAGATTCATCATACGTGACATTGTTACACCTAGGGAGGATCCATTATATCTAACAGTGAGATATAAGGCAACCCGTCAGGTTTCCAGCCTATATACTTTGAATCTTTTTTTTTTTTAATCTATACAAGTATTATATAAGTTATTGAATATGTAAGTTATGTAAGTTATGTATTATGTAAGTTAAATAATTTGATGAAAGCTATGTAAGTTATGTATTATGTAAGTTAAATAATTTTATGTAAGTTATGTATCATGTATTATGTAAGTTAAATTAAAATTTCAAATCGAGAATCAGTTGATGTGTGAACATATAAGGCATGCATTACATTGTAGTTTTTTTTTTTTTAAATATTAATTGGTTTTAGTTTTTCGTTTGAGGTAGGCTGGAAAATGTTATTATATGTTTTTTTTTTAATCGAAATTTGGTGTGATGTTAAATTTAAAAAGTTTTAAAATTACTTCTTTTAAAAAAAATTTATATTTTATAATAAAACGTATTTAAATAATTACCAATATTATTATATTGATAACAAAATATTATTACCATTTTGGAAAACATTGAAAATATTAAATATTAAAATCAAACATTAATATAAAAAATTAGTAATTTGATTTTTATATGAAAATATATTTAAATAATGAAAAAACCATTTTAAGAATTTTATGTTGGGGGTTTGACTAAAACAAAACCGATTTCTAAAAAAAAAAATTTAATTTTACCATATTCGAATATTTAAGATGTTGGTTTCATAAAATATCGGAAGCTTAATCACTACCAAAATCATCATGCTATAATAAACAGCAATATAATAAACAGCATATATACCAACCAAGCAGGATAGTAAACAGCAATTTGGATAGCAATTTGGACCGACATTGTTGAAGATTCATCATACGTGGCATTGTTAAACCTAGGGAGGATCCATTATATCTTACAATGACAGCAGTATAACAAACAGCATATACCAACCAAGCACGATAATAAACAGCATATGAATTACCAACAAATCCAATCCAACAACATATATACCTGTTAAGTTATTACCAACAAATCAAATCCAACGATTCTGCGAGAAGAGATGGAAAGCGTGATAACTAAAATACAAACAACATATGAATGAACAAGTGATATTGATTAATAATGCTATTTACTAAAAACTAATACTCACATTATTTGACTGAAAGAAAAATAGTCAATTCGATGAGTCGAACTAAGTCCTCTTCAATTCTACTCACTTGCAAAATCTGAGATACCTTTCTCAATACAAATCTGTAACAAATACGTATGAAATTTATTAAAACAAAAGTCTATTCACATACATTATTAAACACTAATATGAAATTTTATACAAATATATGTATATGTATTACACATATATTCAAATTAGTATTCTTATTTTATATCACTTTTTTTTAATACCTATGACTTTTATTATACATACACATATGTATATTGTGTTCATGTCCTTTACAATATAATCTATATATAGTCCAACTATTAATAAACACATAAATTTAGAATGCCGATTGCTAACTAATTTGCTGCTTATAATTTTCTAAACTAAAAATTGTAATGTTAATTTAGGAGGAAAGTATAATTGTATTACCTACTTAGACTAATTTTCAAGTTTCATAAAATATAATTACCAAATTCAATCAATTTTCGTAGAACAATCAAATACATCTCATGCATTTCCTGCTAATGTTTATCAAAGTGAGCAAATGGATAAAACTTAACATTGTTTAAACAGAAGTATTTCATACAAAAGTGAAACATTGTCTTTTGTTCTTAAAATATGTTAAAATGTTTAATTTTAAAATCTTTAAAGATATTATTTTCTTTTATATTTCAATGCAGTAGTCACCTTTTGCTTCTTAAAGCAAACCTAACTAAATAGAAAAAAAGCAAAAAGCAACAACCAAACACCAATAATATTTAATTGAACTCAGTGCAACTAAAATATGCTGAACAGGTAATAAAGTAAAAATGCACAACAACCAAAAATTTAACAACAACCAGAGAAGAGGAAACAGTCCACGTTAAATATGTTACATTTCTAACACTAAAAATCGACTATATATTCATCCAAACTAAAGTTTCAAACAACGAGAATACTGCGGCCTAGTTTTCTTGGCTTACCTAGCGAGTATGAAAGTATACCAACTCCCAACACTGATAAACATTGCAGACTAATGATTGAATTACAAATACAGTAACATATATCACCATGTTAAAACATTGACAGAATCAAGTTTTGCTTATAAGCTACAAAAAATGAATAGATGTGGAAAGAACAATGAGCTAAGTTTTCATTCGGAAAGCATATAAAGAACTCATAATTTAAAGACGAGGAACAAAAGAATACTAATTATCCAGACGAGGAACTCATAATTTGGCAGCAAGTAATTAAATAGTGAATATATAGTAGTACTTTGGAAAGAGACTTGAAGTCGATATGGACTTGGTCATGTCGATGCAAAATGCAAGAATCACGATCTTTGTATTTTCATCG
Source organism: Gossypium bickii (assembly GCA_025503065.1). Lineage (NCBI taxonomy): Eukaryota > Viridiplantae > Streptophyta > Magnoliopsida > Malvales > Malvaceae > Gossypium > Gossypium bickii. The sequence goes on from CP106716.1 coordinate 96,398,677, forward strand.
AAGAAGCAAATCAACCCAGCGAATAAAGCAAATAATCATAACAAAAAAATACCCAGCGACAACCCAGCCTCGTTCATTTGCTGAAGATGATCTTACGGGCCACCAAATCAACCAAAATTTTTTTATACCTAGTTCATACTCAGCATAAAAAAAATAAAGAAGTTAAACAAAATGAAAAACAAAATTATATAAATAAACAAAATCCCTAAATCAAAAAAGTTTCTGTTTACAAATTCCATACCGTCTTTGTTTGTTGAATGTCGGAATATTGGGACATTTGAGCAGAAAAAAAAGGACGACAGAACCTAGGAAGAAGCTTCAGCAGAAATGTTTAGGGACGACGAAATTTAGGGTCGACGAGGATGAAGGGGATGAAGGGGAAAAGTTGAAGCAGAAAGGGAAATTGAACACTTAGGGATTTCGGGGGGTGAAGAGGGATAAAACCGTGGACAGCAAAACGACGACGTCTTGCTCAACAGGAGTTTATGTTTTGTGGCGTTTCAAAAAAGCGCCATTGATTGTTGACAGAACGACGTCGTGGTGCTTCGTGTGCATACTTATTTGCGGCGTTCTAAAACAAACGCCACTAAATATGGACTTTTCGTGGCATTTTTTATCTAGCGCCACTAATTTAAACGACGACGTCCTCATTGTCTTGATATATTTTTGTGGCGTTTTAGTCAACAAACGCCACTAATTCAAACAACAAAGTTTCAAACGACGCCGTTTTAATATATGTTGAATGATTTTGTGGCCTTTTTTTTTAAAACGCCGGTAAATTTTAATGTATTTTAATATTTATATTTTTATACTATTATTAATTACTCCAATTACTTAATATTATTAACCCTAATTAATCTAAACCATTAAAACTTAAAACTTAAAACTTTAAAATTATTATATATATAAATTTAAAATCTTTAAATCATACACCCATAAATCTTTTAAAATTATTTTAAATCATAGTATTTTATTTTTTTCCATTTTAACATATTTTTTTCTATGTTATAATTTGTTCCAAATTTTTTCTTATTAACCCTAATTAATCTAAACCATTAAAACTTAAAACTTAAAGCTTTAAAATTATTATATATATAAATTTAAAATCTTTAAATCATACACCCATAAATCTTTAAAATTATTTTAAATCATAGTATTTTAATTTTTTCCATTTTAACATAGTTTTTTCTATGTTATAATTTGTTTCAAATTTTTTCTATATGTTATTAATTTTTTCTAAATAATTTAAATATATAATTAAAAAACTTACATTTTAGTTAATACGAAGTTAAATAATAATTATAAGAAGAGATCAATGAAAGAGTGCTTGATCGTACTTTTATTACAATCTTAAATAAATAATTTTGGAAATTGTGACTAATATTTAAAAGAATTAGATACATGACATAATTTTTTTATAAAATTTTTATGTAAGAAAATTTATATACAAAAAATTTCAAAATATGATATAAAAAAATTAAGGTTTAAAAAATTTAATATATAAATTTAAATACTTAATTAATTAACCACAAACCACATAGTACATAACCCCAAATTCAAACTTTAAAACCCTAATCTCTAACATATAACCCCAAACCCCAAACTATATAATGATAAAATTTTAATATTAAAAATCATATTATCTATTTTACAATTATATAATAAATTATTTAATATATAAATTAAAGACTTGAATGTTATTTTAAATAAATAAACAGTCGGATAACCCTTAAACCATAAACCCTTGACCATCGGCCCTAAATCACTAAACTCTGAACCTTAAAACCCTAAACTTCACATCCTAAACATAAACAATAACCTCTAAATATTAAAACCTTAAACTTTAGAATCACAAGCCTTAAAACTCTAAACCCTAACCTTTATCCTCTTAACCCTTAAACCCATAACACCTAAACCCATAAACCTTAAAAATGTATCCTTTAAACCCTAATCCCCAACGAATAACCCCTAAACCTTAAATCATGGACTATAAACCTTAAACCTTAAATCATGAATTGTAAACACTAAACTCATAACCTTATAAACTAATAAACCCTAAACATTAGACAATTGAACCACTAAATTATAAACACTAATACCGAGTTTTTTTTCCAATTTTTATATTGATACCAAAATAGCGCCGTTTATATTCTAGAATAAAGTAGCTATTTGCGGCGTTTCTGGACAAAACGCCACTATTTTATTTTTATATTGATACCAAAACGGCGCCGTTCTATTTAGAAATCAAAATAGTTTTTTGCATTGCTATACATTTACTGGCGTTTTTGAACAAAACGCCACTAATGTTGATTTTTTTTTCAATTTTTATATTAAACCAAAACGACGACGTTTTATTTAACTCAAATAGTTTTAATAGATTTTACCGGCGTTTTTGGGGAAGCGCCACTAAAGATCGGACATTTAGCGGCGTTTTTAAAAAAGCGCCGCTAAAGATTGGACTTTTAGCGGCGTTTTTAAAAACGCGTCGCTAAAGATCGGACTTTTAGCGGCATTTTTACTAAAGCGCCGCTACAGATCGGACTTTTAGCGGCGTTTTTGGGGAAGCGCCACTACATATCGGACTTTTAGCGGCGTTTTTTGGGAAGCGCCGCTAAAGATCGGACTTTTAGCGGTGTTTTCGGGGAAGCGCCGCTAAAGGTCAGACTTTTAGCAGCGTTTTTAGGGAAACGCCGCTAAAGATTGGACTTTTTGCGGCGTTTCTACTGAAGCGCCGCTAAAGATAAGACTTTTAGCGGCATTTTTACAAAAGCGCCGCTAAAGATAAGACTTTTAGCGGCGTTTCTACAAAAGCGCCGCTACAGATCAGATTTTTAGTGGCGTTTCTGCCGATGCGCCACTAATGCTCAGATTTTAGCGGTGTTTTAATATAAAAACGCCGCTATATATCCTTTTTAGCGGCGTTTTGAAAATAAACGCCGCTATTGCTCATTTATTTGCGGCGTTTTCCTTAAAACGCCGCTAATGTATAATATTTGCGGTGTTTTAGTTAAAAATGCCACTAAAAACGCCGCTAAAAGTCTATTTTGCTGTAGTGTAAGTAAGTTCGGTTTGATATGTGAAAGAAATACGAAGTATACGAAATGTTTGTGAATTTAGCACTAAGTAATGTGAAATGAATGGTTAATAGTGTTGATATTCGGGCTTCGAGCCTAGCAGTCCTTGTGCCGGTGAGTTAAATCGGGCTTCGAGCCTAGCAGGCCTTGTGCCGGTGAGTTATTTCGGGCTTATTGCCTAGCAGGCTTAATGCCGGTGTTCAAACTTCGGACTTCGGGTCTAGCAGGCTTAATGCCGGTGATTTGCTATAAACGGAAAATCTGAGAACCAAACAAGGTGAGTTACATATAGTGCTATGTGCTAAAAGCTCGGGTAAGAGTTAGCCTACTATATTAGTAAGGAATGAAGTGAGCTAATTTCTTATCCTTTAAATTAAATACGATGTGATGAAATGGACAATTCAATAAGTACTTTATTTTATAATGTTGAGCTTATCATTAATGTGTATGAACGTTACTTATATGTGAAATCGAATTATATATATGTATGTCATAGTGAAAACTCGGTTATAAAATGGAAAGATCAATGGTAAAAGAGTCGAAAGTGTTTTGCATATGTGTATAAGTTGATATAGAAGATCGATGCCTAAGGTTGGTTCATGTGATTCGGAATATGCGATATAATATGATATTCATGTGATTTGATAATGTACATGTTCATGATGACATAGTGATAATATTTAAATCAAGTGTGTTACTAGTATTCGGCTATGTACATTTTACATATTGAATATTTATGTTCAATACTATAAGCTTGGGGATTAAAATGTTTACATGTATGTTCATTACATTTATATTTGCTTGAGACTTACTAAGCTAGTGAGCTTACTTTGTATGTATTCACTGTTCGTTTTATAGATTTTGGTCAAGCTACGGGCTCGAAGAATCGTTGGTGAAGACAACCACACTATCACCCCTTTTTAGTACTTTCCAGTTAGTTGATTTTGAATTAGAGGCATGTATAGGCTAGATAAATGTTTGAATGATGTTCTATTCACATATATTTATATAGCCATGCGAAAATGGCTTGATCATTTTGTTTAAGTTGGTTTTATTTGTTCTTGGCTATGTGTGTGGTATGTTGGTTTCAATATTTCGGCTATAGTCTGTTTCTTTTAGTCTAGTATATGTAATATGCATTCGACATAATTGCTTGTTTAGGATACTAATGTTTGAGTTAATTTAGTCATGTATTAGGTTAATGGTTGAATTTCATATGAAGGTCAATCTTTTTTTTTTATGTATTGGGTCATGATTCAAATTGTGGTAAAGCATGCTTCATGGTAGTATTCTTGAGATGATTGGCCTAGATAAATTTTAAGTTATGAAAATGTTTAAGTTATTCAACTTTGCAAATAATTTATTTCGAATTTACTTTTAAGGTATGGTTTGGTATAAATTAAAATGAGAAATGGATACAAGCTATATATATGTGTTTCGGTTATGATAATTGATCATTTGGTTCGGTTTTCAAAGTGCATATGTATATTTGCTTTGTTAATGGATATGATGTGGTGGATGGCATAATTTCATAAGTATAATGAATTAAAGTTCCTTATGACCGAATAGGTAATTAATTTATTGGCTGAATGTGCATATTTTAACTATGCTATTAGATCATTCGTAGTAAGTGAATTACTAATTGTTATATGTGTTCAAGATGCTTTAAAGAAAAATTTATTATCATAGTTTATGTGCCTGATCTTGTATTGAATCAAATTGGTAGAGTATATGATAAGTTTGGTATATGTACTTTGGATTGTTTATAAGCAAGTGAACTTGATATGCTATGAATTGTTCTTTATATTTATTAATATACAATGAGATCAAAGTGATATGTTTGATATCCAGCTTATGAAATATTAGTTTTAAGTTGTGTTTTTTTTTTTTTTTTTTGGTAATGCCTCATAACCTTAGTCTGGCGATGAAGACGGGTTAAGGGGTGTTACACTTCTGTAGAGACCAATCAGTCCTAACTGCTATTAAATGAGCAGACTTAGTAAGCCGATCAACTATCACCCAAATGGCATTCTTTTTGGTCGCCGACGGTGGCAATCCCGTAACAAAATCCATAGTAATATTATCCCATTTCCATTCAGGAATACTAATAGGCTGGAGTAATCCTATCGATACCTGATGTTCTACCTTTACTCGCTGACAAGTCAAACACTTATTCACATATTCCACAATATCTTTTTTCATCCCTGGCCACCAATAAAGCTCCCTTAAATTACGATACATTTTTGTTTCACCAGGATGCAATGCAAAAGTACCATCATGTGCCTCTTGAAGAATCAACTTCTTTAACTCAGAAATAGCTGGAATACAAATCCGATTTTGAAACCTCAAGCAATCATGTTCATCAATACTAAAACTCTCTGCTGTACCATTTTGTACCATTTCTCTCTTCTTCAATAATCTGTCATCTTTCATCTAAGCTGTTTTAATCTGATCAAACATCACCGGCTTAACCCTTAACTCTGCTAACAAGCTCCCATCATCATTCACACTGAGTCGAGCAAACATTGCCCGTAATTCAATCGCAGCTTTTCTGCTCAATGCATCCGCTACCACATTTGCTTTTCCCGGATAATAGTCTATAACACAATCATAATCTTTTAAAAGTTCGATCCATCGTCTTTGCCTTATATTCAACTCTTTCTGCGACAGAAGATATTTGAGACTTTTATGATCTGCGTAAATGTAGCATTTCTCACCATAAAGATAATGCCTCCAAATCTTTAAAGCAAAAATTACTGCAACTAGCTCCAAGTCGTGCGTCGGGTAATTACGTTCATGTAACTTCAATTGTCGAGATGCATAAGCTATTACTTTTCCATCTCGCATCAATACATAGCCCAAACCATTCAGAGAAGTATTACTATACACAACAAAATCCTTTCCCAACTCTGGTAATGTTAAAATAGGTGCCTCGATCAACATCTGCTTCAATGTCTCAAAACTCCTCTGGCACTGCTCATCCCAGATAAAAGAAACATTCGTTTGTAATAGCTTAGTCATAACATTCGTTTGTAATAGCTTAGTCATCTGCAAAGCTATCTTTGAGAATCCGTTTACAAATCTCCTATAATACCCAGCTAAGAAGAGAAAACGGCGCACATCCGATATATTCTTTGGCACCTTCCACTGAACAATTGCTTCAATCTTCTTCGGATCAACTCTAATCTCGTCGGCAGATACCACATGTCCTAAAAATACCACCTCTAACAACCAGAATTCACATTTACTCAATTTCCCATACAACTATTTTTTTCGCAAAATCTGTAAAACTATTCAAAGATGCTGATCATGTTCTGCCTCTATCTTCGAATATACCAATATACCATCAATAAAAACTACTACGAATTGATGAAGGTACGGTTGGAAAATGCGATTCATCAGATCCATGAAAGCAGCTGGAGCATTAGTTAATCCAAATGTCATTACCAATAATTCATAATAACCATACCTCATACGGAAAGTTGTCTTCGGTACATCACTTTCCTTTACTTTCAACTGATAGTACCCAGACCTCAAATCAATCTTCGAAAATACTAAAGCTCCTTTTAGTTGGTCAAATAAATCGTTTATCCGAGGTAATGGATATTTATTCTTGATTGTTACATTGTTCAACTACCGATAATCAATACATAGCCGCATCGACTCATCTTTCTTTTTAACAAACAATACTGGAGCTCTCCAAGGTGAAATGCTCGATCTAATAAACCCAGGATCTAGTAAATCCTGTAACTGCACCTTCAACTCTTTCAATTCAGTAGGCGACATTCGGTATGGAGGTATAGAAATTGGTGTTGTACCTAGATACACCTCAATAGCAAATTCAACCTTTCTATCAAGTGGTAAGCCCGGTAGTTCTTGTAGCAGCCCGATTTAGACCTTAGTCGGAACAGTGGTTTTGGGACCACAAATTCAAGTCAAAAAAATATTTTAATATTATTTTCTATGCTTATAATATTTGAATTAATATGTGTGAAATTTTTGTGATTAAATTTTATCGTTTGTGTGTCGATTTGTGAAAAAGGACTAAATCGCAGAAAATGCAAAAGTGGCTTTCTATTTGTTAAAGTGCTTGTTTGTTATGGTTTATTAAATGTGAAGTCCTTATGTGACAAATAGCCCATTTATGAGTTAGTGGATGATAGTGGAGTGGCATTTGGTGTAATTATTAATGTTATTAAAGGTTAAATAAGTAAAAAAGGCATTATGTGTTAAATTAAATAAAACAAATGGTGTCATCTTCTTCCACTATCTATCTTCACCGAAATTTCAATCTAAAATTATTCATGGGAGAGCTTGTTATTCGGCCAAACTTTGAAGACAAATTGGTGAGTGGTTTTTGCTCAGTTTTTAATAATTTTTATGTTTTTGAGATCGTTGCTAAGTTATCTTCAAAGCCCATGTCTTAATTTTTGAATTTGATGATGATTTTGTGTTTTTTCATTGATGAGTTTATGAGTTTTATGATGTTTGATGATGAATTATGAAATATATGTGTTAGATTAACATGTTTTGTCTTTGGATTTTTGGATAATTTTGAGTAATTTGGACTAAATTGTGAAAATAAATTTTTAAAGGACTAAAATGTGAAAAAAATAAAATATATGGACTTGTATAATGCTTGTGAATATTCGGCCTAACTATAGTATGTGTAAATTTTGTGTATTTTGTGTTTTATGCAATAATGATTAAATTGTAAAAAGTGTGAAATGTCAGGGGCAAAATAGTAATTTACCAATTTATGTGTTTTTGGATTAAATTTAATGAATATGTGGTTAAATTAGTTAAATTTGAATTTATTTAGATCAAGAACGGAAGAAAACAAAATTAGATCGGGGGAAGTCAAAAGTAGTCGAGTAGTCGATTACGTTCGTCGACATCCGAGGTAAGTTTATAAGCATATATGTGTTGTTAATCATATATAAATATGAGATTTATATGCTGATTTGTAATATGTGAAATTAATGTACGGAAATGATAGTATGAAATATAGCACTAAGTGTGCGATACGTTACAAGGATTTGGCACTAAGTGTGCGAAAAATTAAATGTGACGGCACTAAGTGTGCGATACATTACAAGGATTTGGCACTAAGTGTGCGAGAAATTAAATGTGACGGCACTAAGTGTGTGATACGTTACAAGGATTTGGCACTAAGTGTCTGAGAAGTTAAATGTGACGGCACTAAGTGTGCAATACGTTACAAGGTTTTGGCACTGTGTGTGCGATATCTATATATAGCTTCGGCTATTCATTTGGCACTTTGTGTGCAAAATCTATATATAGCTTCGGTTATCCATTTGGCACTAATTATGTGAGTTCATTGAATATAAAATATTATCGTATGATATAACGTATCGATCAATAAGGTGATGTGGGAAATGTAATAGATAAGTATGATGAGGTACAGGTACGTTCGGAACCTATGTGGTTGTTGAATTTTGTGTATGAGTTTGAAAAGTGGTAGAAAAAAAAAATAGGTATTGATTCATGAGTAAGAATTGAATAGTAGAACTTATTGATATTGATTTGAAATAATGTGCTTTTGATGATGTTTAAGAGATTCAACGGGTATTGAATTGATATAGTGAAAAGTGATTGAATGTGAAAAGGATTTAATCATGTGATAATAATGTGCAAGTGAACATTGTAATTGATGCATTTATATGTGTAAGTGTGAATATGAAACTGTTTGTATAAGTGAAGTGCAGGTATGAAATTAAGTAGGAAACCGTATGAACAAATAATACAGGTATGTGTATGAAATTGCTATTGTATGATTTATATGTTGAATAAAGTGTTTGGATTATGATGCATCAATTGTAAGGATGCAAATGAGTGAGATGTGCCTATGATCAAATGATAATTAGATGCTAAGTTATACTATGTTTTTGTGCATATGTGTAAAAATGAAAGTGAATACAAGAAAATCATGAAAAAAGTGAAATTAGCATTAAGACAGTACTGGACAGCTGCAGTTGTGTATTTTTGAAAAATCACAAAAAATGATGGGAATTGAATTAATAATTTAATGAGATATGAAATTAAATCTCATTGAGTTTATTATCAAAGACAGAAAATGGTGTGAGAAAATGAATTATACTTTATGAGATATTTAAATTCTTGTGAGACTGGTTCAGAATGAATACATGATCCCCTGTTCTGACTTGGAAAAGTCATTATAAATTGTAAAAAAATAGTTATGGGGCATGGTTTATATTATTAGAATCCTTAGTGAGTCTATTTTTTATTGGAACAAACAAAAATATTATTTTAACTCTGTACAATGAGATATCCTAGATTTTGTGAAGAGAGGGTAGACCTGTCAAACAGTGAAATAGAGGAAATTTTAATGAATAAAATGTATCAATTGGATAAGACAAAAATTCTGGAAATTTTATGATAAGAAGATATATGAGTCTAATTTCAGGGAAATTTAACAAAATTTAATTCTGAGTTCTTTAGCTTATGAAATAATTAAATTAGTGACTGTGACTCAGGAAAACAGCCTTAGCTGAACTTGAGTAAAAGGTGAAATCATGTAAATAATGATTCTATTTTCTTAAGCATATCTATTGAGGAATGGGATAGTATTGCTAAATAGATTGTTTATTATTATATGCCAACTTACTAAGCTATAAAGCTTACACCATTTTCCCACTTCTCTTAGTGTTGTCAGGTTAGCTCAGGGTTGGAGATCGTTGGAGGTATCATCACACTATCAATTTGTCAAGTTGGAATCACGACAATTCCTAATTATTTTCAAGTGAATGGCATGTATAGAGATTTAGTTATTGGTTGTATGTATTATTATGAATTAGCGAAATGTTTAGGCTTATATTGCTTCGTTGAATAGAGACATGAGTTTTGGCTCATAATGCCTATAGGTAAGTAACCTATTTTTTGCATGCATGGAGAAATGTCTTAATGTGGCTAAGTTAGAATTAGCTAAAGATATAAAAAAGATCGATATATTGTATATTAGTACAAAGAGTTAAGAACACAAAAGGTTTGAAAAATAGCCTAATGTATGCCACACGGACTAGAGACACGGTCGTGTGTCTCAGTCGTAGGGTAGGACACGGCCACCGCACGGGCGTGCGGTTTGGCCGTGGTGCATAAACAGAATGTTAGTGAATTACACATGGGGTCCAGACATGGGCGTGTGAGGATCACACGGTCTACTCACATGGCCGTGTCATATGTCACATGGGCATGTGACCCTGTTTTGGTAAAAATTTTCTAAATGCCCAAAAAGTTCCGATTTGGTCTCGAACCAACTTTAATGATTGTTTTGGGCCTCGTAAGCCCATAATAGGGACATAGAGTGTGACTATGAATGGTTTTAATGTATAATTGAAATGTATGTATCGAAAAAGTGTAAAAGATTACTGTAATGCCTCGTACCCTGATCCGGCTACGGATAGGGGTAAGGGGTGTTACAGTTCTTTTAGAAATAAATCTGAAAACTCGCATATAGTCCTAATCTAACTGTACTGACTCTCGACTGAATCAGGATTAATAACATATGCCAAATACGCTGAACAACCCCGCTGTAACAATTTATTAGCCTTCATCACTGAAATGATACGTGTCGAACCACTGGTACGGATGCCATTCACTTCAATTCTGTCCCCGTTTTCTGTCTGAATACTAAACCTCTTTTTATAGCAATCCAAAACTACCCCATGTTCATATAACCAATCCATACCCAAAATGATATCAAAATTGCCAAAAGGCATGATCAACAAATCCATAAGAAACATTTTATCATGTATTATCAATGGGCACCTCCAGCATACTCTATCTACTAACACTGTTTGTCCCAAAGGGTTAGACACCTCTATGAAAACTCTAGACATTTCAGATTCTAACTTCCCCGACTCAACTAATTTTTAATTAATATATGAATGTGAAGAACCCGAATTAATTAAAGCATAAATAGGCTTAAAATACAATAAAAATATACCTGTCACCACATCGTGAGCATTGCCTTCTTCCAGAGTTCTGACTACATAAGTTTTAGCTGGAGCTCTGACTTCAGATTGTTGTGTAGCTAAATCACTGCCTCTACCAGCTCCTCCTCTCCTCGAAATAAAACCTCCTCTGGACATTCCTCTACCTCTGGCAGTCGATACCAATCTCTGAAATATGGCAAGTGTACTATTCTAAGTTTTCGAACAATCTTTAATAAAGTGTTCAGTAGAGCCACAGCGGAAACATCCTCCGATTTTCTTCCAGGATTCATCAAAATGTCTTTTCCTACAATAATCGCATTCAGGATTTTCACTTTCCCGGGGCGGAGCTTTTATACTACCGATGGAAACAGTAATCTGTTTTCCTCTGCTTCTGTCACCCCTATCAGACCGAAAGCTTGATCTCTAACCAATTCTTAATTCTCTGGATCTCTTCGATAATGGATTAGAACTGGTAGTTCCCATACGTTTCTCAGCTAATTTACCCATTTCTAACTTTTTATCCAGGCCCAATACTTGTTCTATCATTTTCGCTCGCTCAACCAGATCAACAAGTTCAGTAATTCTGAGACTTACCAATTGAATCTTGATTTCATCTCGCAGTCCCCGTAGAAATTGTTTACAACTATTAGCTTCAGTTGGAACATATTCTAAAGCATACCTGCTTAATCTAGAGAACTCTCACTCATAATCCAATACTAACATATTACCCTGTTTCAACACTAAAAACTCTTGCTTTTTATCTTTGATGTACATTTCCCCAATATACTTTTTCTGAAATTCTTTTTGAAACAAGTCTCAGGTTACCTGATCATCCGGCAAATGCCTAACCACAGATTCCCACCAGAGATATGCTTCTCCTTGTAACAGTGACACAGCACATATCAGATTCTCTCGGGGGGTGCAATCTAATTGTTGCAAAACTCTTTTTATTGATTCCATCCAATTTTTAGCAACGGACGGATCAACTCCTCTTAGTCCCAAAAACTCTGTGGCACCATATTTCCGTAGCTCTTTAATCGGGGCCCGTCTAACAGTAGGTACTGATGTAGTAGTAGGTACAGTTCTCGCTACACGCTATAATGCATCGGCTATATCTCTTAATAGTTATGAGTCATCTCTTTCTCTTCCTACGTTAGGAGGTTGATCATCTAACGGATTCACACTAGGTGTAGCAGATTCAGCTTCTTCAAATTCTCGACTTCCAGTATACATTTCCTGTTCAATATCATACATTCTTTCATCTGACATTTTATCTATAAAACAAAATCAAATAAATATATTAGCATCCAAAAACCCAACTCAGTTTCGACTCAATAGTGGCATGTACTTCTAGACTCACTTCCGAGCCCGATTTAGCTCGAGAATCAGCTAAACCTGATAGCTCTGATACCAACAATTGTAACACCCCTTAACCTCGAATCGTCGCCGGAACAGGGTTACGAGGCATTACCGAACATATCAGACAATTTACAAATAATTCATAAATAAAAATAGCATTCATAGTGTAATGAATAACTAAATCCCTATAATGAACTCTTGAAGTTTAAAACATATATTAAAAGTGAAAGGGACTCGTTCAAGTATTTCGAATTTCTTTTTTTTATAAATTTCGACAGCATTTCTGCTTATTTTCACATAAAACCCCCTGCAATTAAAACAGTATTCATTTCAAACATAACCAATTCAACCAATTCATTTCACATATTCATTTTCTATTCTAAATACCTTTTAATCAAACTCAATCAATATAATATCAATTTAAATTTATCAATGTACTATTAAATTGAAATGGATAACTTCTTTCATTATAATTCTTAGACTTGTAATACTAACATTTTTAACCATTTATATTCAAAACATAATAACATTTATACACATTCTATGTACATGCCACATTATCAAAAGAAAATATACAGTTGATTCAGTACTTGACTTTTACAACCTGTGTACGGAAACAACCGTACGCTGAGTATGCATATACTCAGTGGTATCACTATAATTCAATTTATAATTAAATACATTAAATCACACACATACTTTTACATTACAATTATCTTCACTTAATGAACAATTTAATCTTTTTATGTTATCATTTGATTATATATATACCATTCTTAATTCTTTATTTCAATTCTCATCTTTCACATATACCATATCATTTAAATTTAGTTTTATCAGTAAATTTATCTCATTTGTCCCTATTAACTTGACTCGGACTCGGTGGATACACGGATTCCAACCAACACACCAGTACGGCACATTGTGCCTTAACGGTACACAGTACTTAAATAGTAATCAGTAACGATAGCAGTAACAGTATTCAACACACAAAATGCTGAATCTGTAATAGTAACAGTAACAGTATTCGACACACAAAGTATCGAATAGGTAACAATAACGATAACAGTAACAGTAGTTGGCACATAAGTGCCTGATCAGTAAGCCGACAAAAACCCGTACACTTCCATATCCTATGGCATGCCAACTATATCTGACTAGCTCGACTAGTTAATAAGGTATTTAATTCACTTTTCAGTACAATTTCCATCTTAGTTCAGTATCAATTATAATTCCTTATTTCAATCAGTTTCACAGTATTGCAGTAATTCATTACTTCAGTAATTTCATAGTTCAATGCAGTACACAAAACAATATTTAGTACCCAATCATAAATCTATCATTTAACTAAACACTTACCTTAAAATACTTACCACACATAATTAGTAAATTAAACACATAATAATGATAAAGATTGAATTATAGTGATACAAAACAGAATTCTCTTCGGATTTTATTCTCGACGATCTTTTCTTTTCCTTTTTGGGCCGATGCTTCAGGCTCGATATTAGCAATTAAATTTCAAGCTTTAAAACCTTAATTTTTCCTTTTCTTTTTTTTTTTCTTTTCTTTCCTTTTCTCCCTATTTCGAAAGCTTCTGTTCTTTCTCCTTTCTTTTTCTTTTGTTTCTTTGTTTCTTTTATTATTTCATTTGTTTTATTTATTTTATTAACTTAATATATTATAATTCAATTATTATAAATATCTATCATATAATTAATAATATAACACAAATGTATACGTTTACTTTTCTACATTTGTACATGATCAATACCATACATTTGTCATGATTTTATCTAATTATTTCATAAAAATCTTATAAATAATTATTTAATTAATAACTACCTTTTAATTTAATTTAATAAAAATAATAAATATATATTTACTTTGATATTAAGTAAATACATATATAAATTACAAATGTATATATTTTATTTAGTACACTTGGATTCATCATCACCTTACACTTGTCACCATTTAATTTATTTGTCATATAAAAATCTTATAATATTATATAATTATAATAAATATCTATTTAATAACAAGTATAAATACTACAATTGTACACATATATTTTTGTACATTTGTACAATATCATCGCCATCCATGTGGCAAATTGTTAATTTATTTATCATACAATTGTCTTTATTTTATTTATTTCCTATAATATAATATCTTAACTTTAATTAATATAATTTATAATGTTTTAATTAAATAATTTTTTATAATATAAATCAAGAAAAATCTAAGATTTTTCCATGTATTGCTGCCTCATCTTAAGCCATTGGCTTATTTACCTATTTAATCCCTCTTATTTTCTTTTAATTGATAATTGAACTTTTACCCTTTACTCAATCCGATCTTTTTTCCTAATTACTTTGAATTAAGCCAAATTCACTAAATAAAAATCTAATTAAACACACTATTAGACTCATAATTACTCCTAATAATTATTTACTAACTCGGTTTACTAAGACGGAGGCTCGATAACACATTTTTTCGGTGCCCACGGATTTTTGGTCGTTACATAATTTCTTTCTTTTTTCCTACTCTCTCTTCTCTTTCTCTTTCTGAAGCTAGACAAGGTCATGCGAAAAGCATCATGAATCTCTTTAAAATATAGATGTTGGAAAAATCAATTTAGAAAATAGTGTTTCTAGACACAGCAAAAGTTGAAAATTTTCTTTAAAACCGAGTCGTTGTCATATTTATAGAAATAAAATTTAATTGAAATAATACATGTGCTTTGTATGATGTTGTTAAACCGGTCTCGACTTTCAACCAAACAGTCTTCTCCTCTATTCTCGAACCACAAATTGCTTTATGTGTGGGCTCAAAGAATTATGAACCAATTGCACAGAATAGAAACCTTTATTAACTTTCAATAGGAAAGTTAATTCTCATTATAAATAGAATTATGTGGTTTTCCCAAAAAAAGAAAAATTACTTTGTAAAATAAATTTTCACTATTTTTTTTTATAGAATAACAACGCTTGTGAAGTGCGTAAATAGTTCAACACATAGTTCCTATTTATAGAGAATCGGTTCAAGAGTTCTGTTCAAATAAGGTCTTAACTAAATAATTAGGGATTGTCGCCCATTGTTTTTCATAAGGCCAAGTTGGGCTTTCCATGTATTAGATCCAATTACATGTGTTATCTGAACTTTTATCCAACACTCATAATTTATCCAACCCAATATTTATTTTCTATTTCTCAAATATTATTTATTTAATCAATTATTTTAATTAGTTACATTAACTAAATTAATTTTTCAATTAAATTATTTTATCAACTTACTTCTAATACCATTAAAGTCATGGCCAATTTACAATAGTAGAATCTATTGAGAAAATATATTTAATTGACTTATTCTACAAATCCACAATGACTAATTAATTTAGTTCTTACTTCGAACATCAATTATTTAATTAAAATTAATTAAATAATAATTTGAAGAACTTAAATTAATTTTTAAGTCATCTTTTGTACTTAGCGAGAAAACACATTCATTGCGAATAATAATACATGCGATATATTTCTCTTACTTAATCATTTTGCATTCATTTGAAATTATTAGCTCTACATGCAGTTCATTTCTAATTATCTCAAGCTAGCGGAAGGATCGATTGGATATATATAATTTGGGATCAAATAATTTGTAACTAAGTTCTAACTCTTTGCCTATTAATTACAATATTATTTAGTCATGAAATCATTCATTAAAGTATCATGACTGTGCTTTCTCGTATTATACACCATTATGAAAGCAACTCAATAAGTGTTTGTCGAATGACCTTGTTATAAGTGTGTTACCCTCATAGAATATCTTTAATCTCATGTGGGATAAATTCATTCTCCCAATATAATCCTATTTAATCTCATGGTAACTATTATATCTTCCTTCATGAAAAGTTAATTAGTATCAAATAGTAATTTAATCATTTATACTAAAACAATTGACCCGTGGCCACGTTACTTTCCATCTATCATATAATATCGATTGGAGGATATTATTTATCCTTTAGTAGGCTATGAATTCCACTATTGTGGAATGATGCAACATCATGTAGAAGTCGTACACCAAATGTATCAACTTTTGGTTCTTTATCAATTTGAACTCAGGATTTCGTTTACATCAAAGTATACAAGTCACGCATACATAATCCTATTGGGAAATGTGCCCATATTGTAGAAAATATGCAACTATTTTCTATGTATTTAAATGATAAATAAATAAAGTTAATTTCACATGTCACTATTATATGTTTTGTGTATGATTTGCATACATAGCAAAATTGTGACAAACAAATGTTAGCTTATTGATTGCCTAAGTTCAAACTAATGATAAATGACACTATAAGAATGTTTACATTGCAAGAAAAACAACTTACTTCAGTAGATAATCTAAATAAGTTGTAATCCCGTAAAAGAATCAAAGTATTCAGAATGAGTATTATGTCGCCTACAATTCCAATTAGGGGGATGGCTAGTCTTGACTATCAGAGCAGTTGGCTCCACTGGTAGAGGAATAAATGTACTCATTGAAAGAATGATACATTGGATTGGAAACAAGTTGAATAAATTCTAAATCCGTTTGTGAATTAATCCGCTTGTGACCTTCATAGTGCAATTTACCTAAATCCTGAGTTAGTCACTGACCATGGCTATATAACTCATGTGCTTTGGTATAGGTGGAGGCTTATGCTCTAAAGATGAGAATGAAGTACATGGCTTTACTAGAAACAATGAAATTAATAGCTTGATTAAAGAGTTACAATATCCTTTTATTGGCATTGTGTGAATTAATAAATATGAAACGTGGCCACGGGTTGCTCATTCTCGAACGAGCAATTTATCACAGTCATTAGTTGGCAATGATCATACTAATCATTAAGAAAATCCAATGGTGACAATGAGATAAAATAGGATTGTATTGAGTGAACGAATTTAACTCAACGGAATCAAGGATATCATACGAGGGTAACACACATATGGCGAGGTCATTGGACAAAGTAGTTGGATGAATTGCTTTCGTAAATAGTAGATAATAAGGAGTTTTCAATCATTGTATTTATTGTGGACTAGCTCCATGATTAAGTAAATTGTAAATTATTAGAACGATACTTCTAGACATAATTATAATTACTCGAGCCTAATTCTATATGTCTGATTGGTCCCGCCACTAGCTCAACAAAAGCTCGATTGGATTACATTTGAATGAGAACAAAATTCTACAACTTTGAAAATAATTTAATTGAGTCAATTTATTCGATGTGAAATTAAATTAGGCAGTCGTGAGAATTTGTTCAACTAGAGAATTTGATTAAAGAATTTTCTTGAAAAATTAATTTGAAAAATCTTAATGATTTTTAGGAAAATTAATTTTGATCAAGTAAAATTAAATTAATGAAATTAATTAAAATAAATATGATATTTTTAAAAATTAATTTTCAAGTTAGACAATTGGCCCAATTGGTAACTGAACTTGAAAATTGCACCTAAGATTGAAAATTGAACCCGAGAATTAAAACCCGATATTGAAACCCAAAAACTGGTTGAATCGAGCCCTGTCTATGAAACTAGACTAACAATCCAACCGGTGGCTGGATTGGACCACTCGAGACGTCACTAGACTAGATCGAACCGGCCAGGCCCATTCAGGCAAAACGACGACGGTTCGGGGTATTGAGGGAGTCGTGTCGGTGATGGCACCATCAGGCATGGTAACGATCTGGTGACCAGAGGACAGTTGGTGGCGGTGGTTCTTCAGTGGTAAAGTAGTGGAAAAATTAGACTTCTAGAAGGATTCTACTAGGTAACTTGATTTCAAATTAATTTTTCCAAAGATAATATTATTTTAATGAATTTAATATTTATATAGATATTAATAAGAGATATTAAATTTAATTTAATATTTATCTAGATAGTATTATATTAATTTAATATTAATGTGATTAATTCTAATCCTAGTTGGACTTTCTCTAAACTCTCCCTATATAAAGAGGGCATGAGTCATCATTTTCATACACTTGAATTCAAGAAAAATTGTAGAAAAACAATTCTTTAAAGAAATCATTTTAGAAAATTTTTAGAGATATTCTTGTTATTTACAACTTGATCGCATAAGTTTAGAGAAATTATAAAACTACCCCATTGTTAATTTTGTGAAAAAATTTCTAATTCAAAGCGAGCCCACACTCAACAGACTTGAGCTTGAGGATAACAGAGAAGACAACTCGATTGAAGCGTTCACCCATGACAAATCATAATGGTACGATTTTAATGTTTATTACTTTAGATAACACAACTAAGTTCTTATTTTCGGAAAAAAAAAAGTTTTAAAACTTTGATTTTCCCTTAAACTTATTTTCCGTTATGTTGTCCAGACTCCATTTTCCAACAAGTCCATCATCCACACAAGTTAAAGTGTTTTGGAGTTGACATTAGCAGTCATTTCTTCTTCAATAGTCCAGATTGTCTCGGCCTTAGGAGTTTTTACTCCTTCAATTTCTGTGACAGGATGAGTTCATCCAGTTCTAGGTTCGTTTGGTTGTTGACTTAATAAATGATTTCATCTTAGCTTTCCAATATACATAATTTGCCCCATCGAGCATAGGGTGACATGAGACTAAAGATTCTTCCATTGCAAGCAACTGTATCAACCAGGATAATCACTATTTATGTTAAGTGAGAGGCTCTTATACCAATAGTAAAAATGAGGGGGTACTAGTTTTGCAAACATAAATTGTGTCTAAAATAATGCTTGGAACTGTGGCCACAATTTTAACCACAAAATCAAAAGTACAAAAAAAATAAAGATGAACACCGAGATTGTTTACGCAGATCAACCTTAATTTACGTCTGCGAGGCCTAGCCTAGAGTAATGATCCACTATCTTTCTCAGAATACAACCAATGATTCAAGTCCTAACATCAATCTAACTCTCACTAAATTGGCGACCTCATCGTTATACAAAGGCTAGATCAATCTCCTACTAAATTTCCCCCTCGAAAGCCTAGTTTTGCATTGATTGCGATCTAACACCATGTTAATATTGTTTGCTAACGTGGCATTGCCATATCATCACCGTTTACTTATGTAGCAATGCCACATAGTTGCTTGTTGCTTGCGTGGCAGTGCCACATCAGCAAAAAATTAAAAATATCAAAAAAAAATTAAGATTAGCACACAATGAATCTAGACAATTAGTTGTCCAAGGTCACTTGAATCTAGACACTAGTTTGTCTAGATTCATTCTAGAATTATAAAAAAACAAGAAATATATAAAAAATCATTAATAATTATAGTAATTATTAAAAACTAATAAAAAAATTTATTTAATACACCACTAATGGAGTTTCTTAGACTCCACAAGCGGTTGAAGGTTTGACAAGTGTATCATAGAATGTAGTAAAAAAAATAAAAATGAAAATAAATAATTATATAAATAAATATGACACTTGTCACACCTTAAATCCGCTTGCGAAATCTAAAAAACTTTACCTTTAATTAAAACCTATAAAATTTTATATAATTTATAAAGAAAATAATTTATTAAAAATAAAAAATAGAAAAAAATAATTTATAAAAATATTTAGAAATTAATTAAAAACCATAATATTTATAAAAAATAAATTAATTTTTGTAAGATTTTATAAAAATTATTATTCTCATTTTTATTAAGTTATTTGATTAGTATAACTTTCACAAATTGAAAAATCAGAGGCAAAAATAAAGAAAAATTTGTTAATCTTCATTTTATGATATAGGTTGTTGATGTTCCTTTTATGATTTAAAATATAAAAATAATAATTTTTAAATTTTTTTATGATGTTTAATTAATTTCTAATAATTTTTATAATTTTTATGATTTTTTATAATTCTAGAATTTATCTAAATAAATGGGTGTCTAGGTTCAAATGAACTTAGACAATTATATATCCAAATTCATTGTATTTTTGTTTTTAAAATATATTTAATTTTTCTTTCTTTCTTTTTTGTTTTTTGTCATGACAATGTCACATTAACAATATACAATAATGTGACACTATCACATTAGCAATCAATTATGGCATGGCACCACTACATCAATCATTAATGATGACATGGCATTGCTACATTAACAAACATTGCTGACATTACGTATGTCAACAACTACACAACATTTTCGTTAAATACTAACAAGTAACGACATAGGGCCTATTTGGGCAATTTTGTTAGGGTGCAAAAAGTTCAAAGGAGCTTAATTGATTTTTTTTTAAAGTTCAAAGGTCCAAATGTCCATTACAACAAAATTTTAGCCCAAAATCCAATAGACCATGCTAGCCCAAAACATAAAACAAAAAGCAGAAACCCTAACAGCCATTGTGCCGCAGCCTCCAAGTGACCTTCACACTCACGCATCCAGCCACAACGCCACCACCGCGCGACGTGCGCCACTCCACTATGCTACGTCAGTATCGTGCTCTACCACGCACCTACAAATGTGCAAACAAATAGTTGTAAAACGGGCTATAAAAGCCAAAATAAATATTGTAAAAGGGGTTTTTTTTTAAAGGATATACATACGAATATAAGGGAGACGATATTTTTCAGAAAAAAAAAATAGTACAAGCACAGAATCAAAGGCAAAGGTCCATTTTTTTTCTTTTTCGGCTTTCCTTTTTTCAAATATTTTCGTATTTTACTTTATTTTTATTCACTATATATATGTAAAAATACACTTATATAAGGAAAAAGGGAGATTTTACCTATTTCGGCGGCCGACGATTGGTGAGAGAAGGTCGGAGCTTGGGGAGGCCTGGAGAAACCGGAGAGGGAGAGAGTCTGTTCTTTTTTTTTATTTTTGAAACAGGGGTGAAAATGAAGGAAAGGTGTGGTCTTTTGGGTTTTAAAAGATTAAAAGGAAGTGATGAGTTTTAAAAGGGGTGGGCCTCGCGCAATTACTTGCTTTTGCAGGTGAATATGCGCATTTTTCCCCTCGATGGGGAAATTGCACGATAGGTCCTCCTTCTACGCGCGCCTGTTTAATTGCATCCCCCCTTTAGTTTTTTTCGTTTTTTTAATTTTTCCCTTGGATTTTGTTTGCATTTTTCAATTTGATCCGCACTTTGGTGCACCATTACAGGAGGGGGTTTATTGCTACTTTGGTCCCCTCGGTCTTGCGCGCGTTTTAATCTGGTCCTCCCCTCTTATTTTATTTCTGATTTTACCTCAAAGTCTCTGTTTTCTATCCGATTTAATCCTTTTTCACTATTTTGCTATTCTACTATTAAAATTAGTTTTTTTTTATCTTTAGTACTACTAATTTTTTTATTTTTTTATGTATTATTATACTTACTTTTTTTATATTATATTTTTCTTACTATTACCTTTTTATTAGCGTTTTTTTTAATGTTATTTTTATGATTATTATTATATAGTATTATTATATCTTTATCTTTATTATTTAGGACTATTACTACTATACTATACTTATTATTATTCATCATTATATTATTCTATTACTAATATTTTTCTTTATTTTTATACTATTATATCTATTTATATGTTATGGTTTACTTTAATTGTTTTATCGTATATTATTATTATATATTGTTCTTTTATATCTACTATTTTTATTATTATCAGCATACCTTTATTTCTTTTATTACTATCTCTTATTAATGTTAATATTATCACCGTGTTTACATGTCAATATTTTTGTCTTTATGTTTTTTAAAAAAATTCACAAAAAAAGGGGGTTTTCACAATGGTAATATTTCATGTTTGGAAGTCCGAAAAATTGTGCTCAATCGTGCTGGGTTTCTATTTTTCGTTCGTCTAGATCACTAAATATCCTTTAAAGATTTCAATCGTGTTTTTTGAAAATAAGGCAATGTTTCGTGTTTGGAAGTTCGAGAAATTCGTGCCCAATCGTGCTGGGTTTCGATTTTCTGTTCATCTAAACAACTAGATATCCTTCACAAATTTTTTTCATCGTATTTCTTAAATAAAGGCAATATTTCATGATTGGAAATCCAAGGGATCGTACCCAATCGTGCTGGGTTCCGGTTTTTAATTTAGCCAAATAGTGAAATACCATTTTCAAATTGCAACATATGAATTTTGGAAATCAGAAATGATCTTGGTATCGAAGGTTTGGAGCATCGCGTCCTATCGTGCTAGATGTGGTATTTCAACTTTTCGGAACAAGAGAGTTTTGATATCCAATGCAAGTTATCCCAACATTTTTAAAGATTCATATTTTAAAAAAAAAATTCCTAATTTTTGATATTAAAGACATTAATCAACCAATACGGCGCCAATTTTTGGGCGTTGCGAGGGTGCTAATCCTTCCTCGTGCGTAATCAACTCCCGAGCCTGTTTTCTTAAAATTCGTAGACCAAAATGTTTT
This sequence comes from Gossypium bickii, assembly GCA_025503065.1. NCBI lineage: Eukaryota > Viridiplantae > Streptophyta > Magnoliopsida > Malvales > Malvaceae > Gossypium > Gossypium bickii. The sequence goes on from CP106716.1 coordinate 96,421,484, forward strand.
TAAAGTGACCCAATCGCACTTCAAAAAAGATTGGTGGCGACTCCGTTTTTCTTTTTAAAGTCGGCCCATTTTCCAAACAAAAAAATGGTTTCGACAGCTTGGCGACTCCACTGGGGACCAATAAGAGAGTCAAGCCGTAAAATTGGTTGATTATTGTCCTTTTTATCGAAAATAATTTTTTTTTATTTCCATTTGCATGAGTTTGTATCGCGTCATATATCTGCTTTGGTTTGAGACACATAGAATATTTTTGCATTCATATTGCATGACCGTTGTGGTCACACCCTTAAGTGGGAGCGAGAAGCTACGCCTTCGTGAGGTTTTCACCTCCGTATGGGCTAGGGGACTGCTTCCGGAGTACATCCGTACCTATGGTTCCGTGAGGTTTTCACCTTCGCATGGCCATAGGGAAATGTATTCCCCTGAACTGAACTCGATCCGTATGAGCCTATAATGGGTGAAGATTGAGGAATCTGCTAGTTTGAGTACCCTTCCTTTAGAACTAAACCACATATAGTGAACCTTAAGAGCCCATCCTAGGTAGAGCCATGCTAAACCTTAGTGGCTACCTATGTAGTGGTTTGACATTTTTTTTACTTGCTTTGGTTATTTTTATGCGATACTAACTTGTTTTATTTTGGTCATATTTGCATGTCATTTCATACTTAAAAGGCGTCGATTCCTGTTTTAATTACTAAGTTAGAAGGCTTGTTATGGAGAACGGATTCCTTGATAAAGCAGAGGATAATGCGGTAGATGCGTATATGGTCGAGAAGACACACGACTTGAGAAGGGGATAGTCTAACAGAGGGTATACATCGAGTTATTGGACTTCACTCGCATCAAGTGTGACATAGAATGAGCTCCAAGAGTTAAGAGATATATGGGCCTGTTGGGATAAAGCAACTAAGCAGCTTTTCTACCTTAATTATGGTGATCTACCCTACTTACTGGACATCAGAGTTGACAAACACTTATTTCCGGCTATGACTTAGTATTAGAATTCCGCTTATAGCTGTTTCACATTTGGGGAAGTGGATTTGGTGCCTACAGTAGAAGAATACACGGTTTTACTTCGTAGCCAAAGGGTTCAGGTTGACAAAGTTTATTTCAGAGCCGCTAATGCACCAACTTTTGTAAAGAAGTTGATGAGTATCACTGGGATAAGTGAACAGTGGGTCGCGACACGAATTCAACAAAAAGGTAAGGGGAAATGCATTCCTTGGGGGAGCTTGAGGGACCTGATTGTGGCACATCCAGATGCCAAGAGGAAAGTTGACATGTTCGTCCTAAGTATCTATGGCTTGGTAATTTTTCCCAAAGCTCTGAGACATATAGATGAAGCGGTTACGGACTTGTTCGATCGACTTGACAAGGGGGTTACGCTAATACCAGCGATTCTTGCCGAAACGTTTAGATCTTTGAACTCCTGCCGGAGAGCAGGTGAGGGTAGATTCATAGGCTGCGCGCAACTATTGTTGGTATGGTTCAATAGCCATTTCTGGAAAGTAGATAGAGCTTCTTATCGGGTTTTTTTTGCGAAGTACTCCCCATTAAAGGAGTTGGCAGCCGCACCCAGAAGAGGTGACATATCAGAAGAGAACTGGATCGTGCTTCTTCAGAATCTTCAGGAAAAGAATGTGGAATGGAGAGCTCCTTGGTTCATTCCTGATGAAATTCTCTACCGGTGTGAGAGTTATGATTGGGTTCCTCTGTTAGGAATCTGGGGAGCCGTTGGGTATGCTCCTTTGCTCGTGCTAAGGTAATACCAATCGAGACAGTTTATACTGGTAACGCATGGGCTAGCTCATTTTGAATTCTCGTATAGTGGGAATAATTGTAAGAAAAGAGTTCGAGAAATTTCTGATGCGTGGAAGCAGATTCACCGAATGAAAAGAGTTGCAATGGGTCCAATGGCAACCCTCGAATATAATACATGGCGGAGTAGGAGATTAAACGATAATATCCCCGGGCCGACACAGGATGCTTGATCGATAGAGGAATACCTGCAAGTAGTCCCTTTTGAGTTAGAGATCATGAAGCATGACTTTTAAAGTAAAAATTCAGAGTTAGGGAAAAGGATAGAACAACTGAAAGAGGAAAAAACGAATTTGAGGTTAGATATTGATATCCGTAAATCGAGGTGAGGTTTCGAGGAAAGGAAAAAGGAAGGCCGAAGAAGATTTGGATAGCTTGAAAACCGATTACAAAAAGTTGCATCTATCTATGAGGACTGTTGGGCTGGGTAAAACCTCGGAACAATGGCGTCAAGAAGTTCAGGAGGAGAAGGCCAAGGTTGATCAATGGAAGAAGAGGTTCCATGAGGCTCAGGCACAAAAGGATACTCTGAGAAAAACTGTAGGTGAGAGCCAAAGTGAGAATGAGATGTTAAAAGCTCGAGTAGCAGAACCAGAAAGGGCATTGTGTCGAAGTCGTAGCTCTACAGTGAAATTGGAATCAAGCCTAAATCAGATTGAATAGTTGAAAAGAAGGGTGGTAACATTTGAAACGGCGCTGCAAAATAGTGAGCTCCGGATCCAACTATTGGAGACAAACAGCGAGCGACGGGAAGAACAACTTCAACGTTCTCAGAACCAAGTCAGAGAAAGAGACTACCTTATGGGCGAAACCGTGATTCAGATACGAGAAGTGGCTGAACATTTACAAACCTTAGCTATTCAGGCTGATGTGTTAAGTGTAGTATATGAGTCAGAGTCAAATAGGGGCCGAGAATTAGCCTCACTTCTTGAGAAAGTTAAAACTTTGGGCATAAGGGCTAGGTCGTATATGTGACTCTGTTTTATGTAAAGGATTTTGTTTTTTAAATAAGTTTTCTATAAGAAATTGAACCAGAATTGACGCCTTTTTGCATTCATTCATTTACATTGCATTTCATGCATTGGCATTGTATCACATCATGAGCATTAAAATATCACAAAAGAGCCCTATTAACTAAACATTATATTATAGTTATCCTGGAACACCATTACTACACACGAAGGAAAACAAAAACCATGGATCAAAGGTTGGAAAGGTTGGAGCAGATGCAGAAAGAGATGCAAGACCAGTTGCAGACTCAGATACAAGAGCAGTTGGCCAAAATCCAACAAGACGTGAGGGATCAAATGCTTTGGAATCCTGCAGAAGTATGATGAGCCGATTAACGCCGTTGTTGTTCTGGAGCACGTGATAAAGGAAAAGGCCCTATGGCTGATGCCGGGGATGAAAATGAAAATTCTGCTTATCCGCCAGGCCTAGCCCCTGTAAATTCTCAAGCGCAACCTCCGGGAGTGCCTGTTAATATCAGACCTCAGTATCGAACTGGTGCCTCGGCGCCGGCAAACTTCCAGACAGGCTCGAGCTCTAACCCTGGAGACAATTTGCCAAAGATCATGGTCCCAGATTTCGACGATGCAGTAGATGGGGAGAAAGCGAAGGCGGAGTTCCCAAAGGAGTTTGAGGATCGCTGCAAATGGCTGGAGGAGAAGTTTAAAGCATTGGAAAGTGCTGATTACCAATGCGAGGTGGATGCTAGGAAGCTGAGTCTAGTCCCAAATTTGGTACTTCCTCCGAAGTTCAAGATGCCGGAATTTGAAAAGTACAACGGGACCAGTTGCCCTGAGGCCCATATTACCATGTTCTGTCGGAGAATGACGGGATATGTCAACAATGACCAGTTGTTGGTTCACTGTTTCCAGGATAGTTTGACTAGGGCTACAGCAAAATGGTACAACCAGCTGAGTTGTATGCAAATCAAATCGTGGAAGGACTTAGCATAAGCCTTCATGAAGTATTATGGCCACATAACTGATATAGCGCCTGATAGAATCACGCTGCAAAATATGGAAAAGAAGCCAGGCGAGAGTTTTAGGAAATATGCCCAGAGGTGGAGGGAAGTCGCCACACAAGTCTAACCACCGTTGCTGGAGAAGGAAATGACCATGCTGTTTGTTAATACCCTAAAAGCACCTTTTATCAACCATATGTTGGGGAGTGCCACCAAGAGCTTCGCAGACATAGTGATGTCTGGCGAAATGATAGAAAACGCGATAAGGTGTGGGAAAATTGAAGCTGGAGAGAGCATAAGAAAAACGGCACCAAAGAAAAGGGAGAATGAAGTGGGTAGTGTAAGCTCAAATTATCCCAAACTCATTACTATTAATCAACCAAGAGCGGTTACCGCGGGCCAGCAGGCCCCACCAAGACAAGAGCCTAACACGAGGCAGAAGACCGAGAAGTTGCAGTTTACTCCCATACTTGTGACGTATAGGGAGTTGTATAAAACTTTGTTTGATGCGCACGCTGTAGCCCCATTCTACTTGAAGTCGTTGCAACCTCCGTATCCCAAGTGGTATGACACAAACGCTCAATGTGAATACCATGCGGATGTAGTAGGTCACTCGATAGAAAATTGTACTTCATTCAAAAAGTTAGTTGAAAGACTTATCAATGCGGGAGTGGTAGAGTTCAATGACGCTCCTAGGGGAGGAAATTCGTTACCCAATCATACGGATAAGGGGGTAAACGCGGTAGTTGAGAATAGGGGGAGGAGAATCAAGCAGGAAGTTGCTGAGGTGAGAACCCCATTGAGGGAAGTTTGGAAAGCAATGCAGAAAATGAGGTTAGTTCTACAGGAGAATGTGAACCGATCTCGAGATGCAAGGAACTACTGTGAGTTCCATGACAAGGAAGGCCATGAGTTCTAGCAGTGCAACAAATTCAGAACCTTAGTACAAGGGTTAATAGATAATAAAGAGCTGGAGTTTTTTGACTTTTCCAAAGAGATAGATGTATGCGCCACAAAGGGGGGTCTGCAGAAAGGATCCCTAAAGTCAATCACCCAATAGTGGTTATCACACGGCCAAGGGTCGATGAGGCAGGAGTGAGAATGGCACCGAGGGTCGAAATTAAAAAACCCGTGACTTCTCTTTATACGGAAACACCGAGGATTGTAATCAGAAAACCCGTAACTTCTCCTTATAAGGATACGCCGAGGATTGTAATTCAGAAACCCATGACTTTTCCTTATAAAGATGACAAGAGGGTACCTTGGAATTACAATTGCACTGTGACATTTTCCGGGAAAGAGAATTTAGCAAAGACACCCGACCGTAAACCGAGTCTCTATGATGATGAGAAGAGGGGACGAGAAGACAGGACCACTGGTTAATGAACCAGTAACAGAGGACGAGGCCGGGGAGTTTTTGAAGTTCACGAAGCCGCGAGTGAGTACGGTGTGGTGGAGCAGATTACACAGCAGCGGTAGATGCACATCGCAGATCGGCCTTATCGCTAAACTCAGAAGGACACCGTAGTACGCTAATGAAAGCGGTGAACCAAATTTATGTTGCTGATGACATTTCGGTAAATAAGCTGGACCGTCTTATAAATAACATAAGCGCTGATAATTTCATCTCGTTCAGTGATGATGAAATACCACCGGGGGGCATGGGATCTATCAAGGCTTTGCATATCAATACCCGATGTAAAGGGTATACACTACCAGGGGTATTAATTGACAACGGGTCAAGATCGAATGTTTTGCCCCCGCTCTACACCGGGACAAAGTTACGCAGACGACTCTCACATGAAAACTTGCCAAAATATAGTGAGAGCCTTTGATGGCACTGAGAGAAAAGTGATGGGGAGGATCGAGATACCTCTCCTAATTGGGCCAAACATGTACGAGGTAGATTTCCTCGTGATGGACATCAAGCCTTCTTATAATTGCTTATTGGGAAGGCCGTTGATCCACTCAGCAGGAGCTGTACCATTGTCATTGCACTAAAAGTTGAAGTTGGTGACAGAAGGCCGATTGATAACCATAAACGCAGAGGAGGATATCATCGCGTCTGTTACTAGTAATGTACCGTACATAAAGAATGATGCGGAGGCCATGGAGTGCTCCTTCAGGTCATTAGAGTTTATAAATGCGACTTTTATCAGTAAAGGTGGCAAGGTCCCGATGCCAAAAATCACTGAAGCCACAAGGATGGGCCTATAGCTGACGGTAAGAAAAGGAGCATTGCCTGGAAGGAGACTCGGAAAATACCTTCAAGGTCCGGTTAGAGTGCCAGGATTGGTTGACAAACGTGATCGCTTTGGTCTAGGGTATAGGCTAGATACCAGACAGAGAAAGGAGGAGCTAGAAAGGAAACGTGAGAGACGGAGGGCACGATTAAATGGTGCTGAGATCAAATGGGGTTCGATGACTTTTCCCCATATATCTAATACATTCGTGTCCGGAGGAATTATTCATTCAGGGTTAGAGATTGCGAATAGAGAAACAGCTGAAGACATGATGAGAACTTTGAACATCAATGCTGTGTCTGAAGGAAGTTCGAGAAGAGGAAACTTGGCGGGCATTCGCCCCTACGAGCCTGGAAGTGTTCTAGACAACTGGACTGCAGAAGAAATTTCTGTAGTTTTTAAATAGAGTACTGTTCAAAACACACTTGTTATTTCAAGCCTAGGGAACAACGAGAATCTTTTGTGAAATAGGCTCATGTTTAAGCATCTTTACTTTCAATAAAAATGCATTTTCCTTTTATAATGTGCAGTTATTCTTTTGTTTCTCTTCTTCCCATTCATAATCATAACACATAAATAAGTCAGTCTTAAATTCATTGAATACTCTTTCATGCCTACCATAGGTCCCCAGATATCGATGTCATGAACAACGCTGTTACGGACCTAGAATTTCCTGATGAGCAAGACATGTGCCCAGTAGAACCTCAGGACTTTACAGATGATGGAGATTGTAGTATATCCCCAGATCTGTTAAGGATGGTGGAGCAGGAAGAAAAGCTGATTCTGCCTCACAAAGAGACAATTGAGAATGTGACTCTGGAGGAAGGGAAAGAGGTGAAAATTGGAACTCTCATTCACCAAGGAAACAAGGCTCCTCATCAGACTTTTGTTAGAGTTCAAAGATGTCTTTGCGTGGTCGTATCAGGACATGCCTGGGTTGAGCCCTGATATTGCGGTACATCGTATCCCTATAAAGGAAGATTGCAAGCCGGTTCAACAGAAGCTCCGAAGGATGAGACCCGATGTCGCGGTAAAAATAAGGGAAGAAGTCAAAAAGCAATTTGATGCTGGGTTTTTACGAGTGGTGAATTACTCAGAATGGGTAGCCAACATTGTCTCTATCTCTAAGAAGGATGGAAAGGTACGAATGTGCGTCGATTATAGGGACCTAAACAAGGCCAGCCCGAAAGACAACTTCCCTCTGCCTCACATCGACACCTTGGTAGATAACACAGCGGGGTATTCATTTTTCTCTTTCATGGATAGTTTCTCGGGATACAATCAAATAAAGATGTGCCCTGAAGATATGGTAAAGACCACCTTCATAACCTTATGGGGTACCTTTTGTTACCAAGTGATGCTATTTGGGTTAAAGAATGCGGGGGCAAGATATCAAAGGGCTATGGTAACCTTGTTTCACGACATGATGCACAAGGAGATTGAGGTCTACGTTGACGATATGATTGCAAAGTCTCGAACGGAAGGGGAGCATGTGCAAGTGTTGAGGAAACTATTCTTGAGGTTGAGGAAATTTCAGCTGAAACTCAATCCAGCTAAGTGTACTTTCGGGGTACGATCAGGGAAGCTACTTGGTTTCGTGGTCAGTGAAAAAGGAATCGAAGTAGATCCGGATAAAGTCAAGGCCGTGCAAAATTTGCCTCCGCCGCGCACTCAAAAGGAAGTCCGAGGCTTTCTAGGAAGACTAAATTACGTCGCTCAGTTCATCTCGCAATTGACTGAGAAGTGCGATCCCATATTTCGTCTTCTTAAGAAACACAATCCAGGCATTTGGGACGATGAATGCCAGAAGGCATTTGACAAGATTAAACAGTATTTGTCTAATACTCCAGTGCTAATGCCGTCCAGTCCTGACAGACCATTGATTCTATATTTGGCGGTATTCGATAATTTAATGGGATGTGTGCTAGGCCAACACGACGAGACAGGGAAGAAAGAGAGGGCGATATACTACCTCAGCAAGAAATTCACCGAGTGTGAAATGAGATACTCGCCAATTGAGAAATTATGTTGTACATTGATCTGAACAACTCGGAGGTTGAGGCAGTACATGTTGTACCACACAACCTGGTTAATCTCGAAATTGGACCCTCTCAAGTACATGATGGAGTCGACTGCTTTGAATGGAAGAATGGCCCAATGGCAAATTTTGCTCTCCGAGTTTGACATAGTCTACGTGAACCAGAAGGCTGTGAAAGGGAGTGCAATAGCTGATTTTCTAGCCAGCAGGGCGCTAGACGACTACGAACCCCTGAATTTTGATTTTCCCAATGAGGATCTGATGTTTGTAGCGACAATTGAAGAAAATATCTTAGAAAATCGTCCCTGGAAGTTGAACTTTGACGGAGCATCAAATGCCGTTGGTAATGGAGTTGGAGCAATCTTGATATCCCCGAATGGAAACCATTATCCATTTACTTGCAAGTTGGATTTTGACTGCACGAACAATATGGAAGAATACGAAGCATGTATCCTGGGAATTCGAGCAGCCATAGACCGCAAAGTCAAGTCGCTAGAAGTATATAGAGAATCCGCGCTGGTAATCTATCAGCTCAAAGGAGAATGGGAAACAAGAGATCCCAAATTGATCAGCTACCGAAAGTTAGTTCTGGAACTAATTGAGGAGTTTGATGATATCACATTCTTTTACCTCCCGCGTAATGAAAATCAGATGGCTGATGGCTTGGCCACCCTAGCTTCTATGATTAGAGTAAACGAGTAAGAGGGAATGAAGCCCATCCAAATGAGTATTTATGAGACTCCGGATCACTGCTGCAATATCGGTAAAGAAGAGAAGAGAGATGATCATCCTTGGTATTAGGATATTCCGCGATATGTAAGGAGTCGTGAATATCCTGATCAAGCAACAGAAAATGACAGGAGATAAGATACATGTGCCTCCTTCACCTCTTCATGTTATGACTTCCCCATAGCCTTTCTCAATGTGGGGCATGGACGTCATTGGACCAATCTCACCGAAGGCTTCTAATGGACATCGGTTCAGCTTCGTGGTCATTGATTACTTCACCAAATGGGTAGAGGCAGCTTCATATGCTAATGTCACGAAGACGGCAGTTAGCAAGTTTTTGAAGAAAGAGATTATATGTCGCTACAGTATGCCAGAAAGGATCGTGTCCGACAATGCACTAAACTTGAACAACAGTGCGATAGCAGAAGTCTACAGTTAGTTCAACATTAAGCACCATAACTCGTCGCCATATCACCCGAAAATGAATGGAGCAGTTGAGGCGGCTAATAAAAATATCAAGAAAATTGTGGGGAAAATGGCTGAGACTTACAAGGATTGGCATGAAAAGTTACCGCTTGCCCTCTACGCCTATCGAACATCGGTTAGAACCTCTACCGGGGCAACTCCTTTCTCGTTGGTTTATGGGATGGAGGCAGTCTTGCCTATTGAAGTTGAAATCCCTTCACTCCGGGTTTTGTCAGAGCTGAAGTTGGACGAAGCAGAATGGGTTCAATCTCGATATGATCAACTAAATCTAATTGAGGAAAAGAGGCTAAAAGCCATTCGCCATGGTCAGTTGTACCAGAGGCAAATGATGCGGGCTTATAATAAGAAGGTCCGCCCCAGAGTATTCCATGAAGGAGATTTGGTGTTGAAACAGATCCTCCCTATGCAAAAAGACTTCAGGGGAAAGTGGATGCCTAATTGGGAAGGACCTTATGTTGTAAAGAAGGCCTTTTCTGGAGGAGCTTTAATACTAGCCGAGATGGACGGCAAAAGTCTGCCAAATCCAATTAATGCAGACTCAGTTAAGAAGTACTTCACATGAAAATGGGCCTAGGCGAAAACCCGCAAAGGGCTTCTTGAGTTCAAAAAAAAAAAAACAAAAACAAAAAAAAAGGAGAGGCCAAGGCGAAAACCCGTAAAGGGCGCTTTAAGACTAAAGGGGCTTTAGGTCGAAAACCCAAAAAGGGCGGCTCAAATTATGATCAACTCGTGATGGGGCATACAGTGGTTTCGCTGCGTCGGAATTAACAGTGAGGAGGTATGTTATGTTTTGGGGCATCGACAGAGTACCACGGTTCTCCTAGACACATGTTGAGCTCAGAATAGTCTTCAAGAAGTACGTACAGAGAAGCTCGGGCTATGATATCTGGAGCATCAATTCCACTCTTACTCATTTTGTACCTTAGCAAAATTTATTGCCTTTGTTCAATTCATTCTTCACGGGTTTTGTCCCGAATAAATTCCAATTTCATTCATCTTTTACAATCTTTTTCCAAGCCTTTCATATTGAAGTAATGATTACTGAACAAATAATGCTTTCACAAAAGAAGTTTCGTGTATTACTTTGAAAGTCTATAAATAAATACAAGAATCTGAAGCAGGACAATTATTTGGAACTAACTAGATTTAAAGGGTTCGGAATACTTGAAATAAGAGTCTAAGCAGTGACGATGTATTCAAATTTTGTGTTAGAAGTATCAGCAGAACAAGAAGCCATACAACGGGAATATTGCCCTAGCAAGCAGCGAGCAATAATAACTCAAAAGTTAAAAAAATTGGATCATACCCATGACATTTTGCATGCATCCATTCATTCGCAATACATTGGTTAGGAGCATCTTTCAATCATGACATCCTAATCATTTGACATAAGCATAGACCCCATGAAATCAATTCTACAGGTAGGTTCCCCAGAGAACAATGTAGCAAAATTAATGGGAGTCACAGATCGAAAGACTAAAGCCTTATCTCTACTGAGCAGGAGTGGAGCAGGCTAAAGATAGTAGATCCTATCTCCACTGAGCAGGAGTGGAGCGGATTGAAAATAGTAGATCGTATCTCTACTGAGCAGAAGTAGAGCAGATCGAAAATGGCAGATCTTATCTCCACTGAGCAGGAGTGGAGCAGATCAAAGATCATAGCCTTATCTCCACTGAGCAAGAGTGGAGCAGGCTAAAAATTACAGATCTTATCTCCACTGAGTAGGAGTGGAGCAGGCTAAAAATTACAGATCTTATCTCCACTGAGCAGGAGTGGGGCAGATCGAAGATAATGAGCCTTATCTCTACTGAGCAGGAGTGGAGCAGGCCAAATATACAGATCTTATCTCTACTGAGCAGGAGTAGAGCAGATCGAAATTAACAGATCTTATCTCCACTGAGCAGGAGTGGAGCAGATCGAAGGGCATAGCCTTATCTCCACTGAGCAGGAGTGGAGCAGGCTGAAAGACAATAGATCTTATCTCTACTGAGCAGGAGTAGAGCAGGTCAAAAATAGCAGATCCTATCTCCACTGTGCAGGAGTGGAGCGGATCGAAGATGACGAACCTTATCTTCATGTATCAGCAATAGAGCAGATTCAAACCTCTAGCCTAATCCCCTAAGCAGTAGGGTAACAGGCTGAGGATAATAGATCTTATCTCCACTGAGCAGTAGTGGAGCAGATTGAAACAAAACTCCTATATTCCTAGAGATGCAGTGGGTTAAAACGAGGCTACCTGAAGAGATGAGGCATCAAGAAATCATGATTCGACAAGACCGGGCAAAATTGGCCCTTTTAAGGTCTTTGTTCCATTCTCGTTACACACAAATGAGCAAAGAGGGGCAGCTGTAGAGTCCAATTTTGCAGCCCAGAGCCCTTTATACCAATTGACCAAAAGAAAAACAAACAGACTAAAAAAGGTCCAAATGTCCATTACAACAAAATTTCAGCCCAAAATCCAACAGACCATGCTAGCCCAAAACATAAAACAAAAAGCAGAAACCCTAACAGCCATTGTGCCGCAGCCTCCAAGTGACCTTCACACTCACGTATCCAGCCACAACGCCACCACCCCGCGACGTACGCCACTCCACTATGCCACGTCAGTATCGTGCTCTACCACGCACCTACAAATGTGCAAACAAATTGTTGTAAAACGGGCTATAAAAGCCAAAATAAATATTGTAAAAGGGGTTTTTTTTTTTAAAAGGATATACATACGAATATAAGGGAGACGATATTTTTTAGAAAAAAAACAGTACAAGCACAGAATCAAAGGCAAAGGTCCATTTTTTTCTTTTTCGGCTTTCCTTTTTTCAAATATTTTCGTATTTTACTTTATTTTTATTCACTATATATATGTAAAAATACACTTACATAAGGAAAAAGGGAGATTTTACCTATTTCGGCGGCCGACGATTGATGGGAGAAGGTCGGAGCTTGGAGAGGCCTGGAGAAACCGGAGAGGAAGAGAGTCTGTTCTTTTTTTTTTTTTTGAAACAGGGGTGAAAATGAAGGAAAGCTGTGGTCTTTTGGGTTATAAAAGATTAAAAGGAAGTGATGACTTTTAAAAGCGGTGGGCCCCGCGCAATTACTTGCTTTTACAGGTGAATATGCACATTTTTTTCCTTGATGGGGAAATTGCGCGATAGGTCCTCCTTCTACGCACGCCTGTTTAATTACATCCCCCCTTTAGTTTTTTTCCTTTTTTTTAATTTTTCCCTTGGATTTTGTTTGCGTTTTCAATTTGATCCGCACTTAGGTGCACCATTACAGGAGGGGGTTTATTGCTACTTTGGTCCCCTCGGTCTTGCGCGCGTTTTAATCCGGTCCTCCCCTCTTATTTTATTTCTGATTTTACCCCAAAGTCTCTGTTTTCTATCCGATTTAATCCTTTTTCACTATTTTGCTATTCTACTATTAAAATTAGTTTTTTTTATCTTTAATACTACTAATTTTTTTTATTTTTTTTATGTATTATTATACTTACTTTTTTTTATATTATATTTTTCTTACTATTACCTTTTTATTAGCGGTTTTTTTAATGTTATTTTTATGATTATTATTATATAGTATTATTATATCTTTATCTTTATTACTTAGGACTATTACTACTATACTATACTTATTATTATTCATCATTATATTATTCTATTACTAATATTTTTCTTTATTTTTATACTATTATATCTATTTATATGTTATGGTTTACTTTAATTGTTTTATCGTATATTATTATTATATATTGTTCTTTTATATCTACTATTTTTATTATTATCAGCATACCTTTATTTCTTTTATTACTATCTCTTATTAATGTTAATATTATCACCGTGTTTACATGTCAATATTTTTGTCTTTATGTTTTTTAAAAAAAATCACAAAAAAGGGGGTTTTCACAAAGGTAATATTTCGTGTTTGGAAGTCCGAAAAATTGTGCCCAATCGTGCTGGGTTTCTATTTTTCGTTCGTCTAGATCACTAAATATCCTTTAAAGATTTCAATCGTGTTTTTTGAAAATAAGGCAATGTTTCGTGTTTGGAAGTTCGAGAAATTCGTACCCAATCGTGCTGGGTTTCGATTTTCTGTTCATCTAAACAACTAGATATCCTTCACAAATTTTTTTCATCGTATTTCTTAAATAAAGGCAATATTTCATGATTGGAAATCCAAGGGATCGTACCCAATTGTGCTGGGTTTCGGTTTTTAATTTAGCCAAATAGTGAAATACCCTTTTCAAATTGCAATACATGAATTTTGGAAATCAGAAATGATCTTAGTATCGAAGGTTTGGAGCATCGCGTCCTATCGTGCTGGATGTGGTATTTCAACTTTTCGGAACAAGAGAGTTTTGATATCCAATGCGAGTTATCCCAACATTTTTAAAGATTCATATTTTAAATTTTTTTTTCCTAATTTTCGATATTAAAGACATTAATCAACCAATACGGTACCAATTTTTGGGCGTTGCGAGGGTGCTAATCCTTCCTCGTGCGTAACCGACTCCCGAGCCTGTTTTCTTAAAATTCGTAGACCAAAATGTTTTTAAAGTGACCCAATCGCACTTCAAAAAAGATTGGTGGCGACTCCGTTTTTCTTTTTAAAGTCGGCCCGTTTTCAAAAAAAAAATAGTTTCGACACTTAGAATGTACTTTTTAAAGTTTTGAATAATGCTGCTTCTGTATCTAGTCATTCTAGGACTTGAATCCAATTAGAATAAGTGTGTATTATACTGCTATTAATTAATATCTTGTCTAATTTTGTTAAACAAAATGAAAATATAAGTTAGAAATGAAAATGAATAACGAAGATGGTTTAATCAAAGAGGATTTTGTGTCATTTACCAATATGAAGTAGTGTTTTGAAGAAGAGTGAATTCTAAATTGCCTTGCAGATTCTTCATTATTATAAAACCATGGAATATATGAAATACATATATATAGTAACGCCATCAACATATATTACTATCATTCAAACCATATAATCAAAATTTTGAAAAAAAATATTTACATATCACATGCTATAATTAAACAATAAAACAACTCCACTAATGATTTATTGATTTTTTTCTTTTCAAAAACCTAATTCCATGACATGACTCGAGCAAGAGTGATATATACTGACATAGCAGAATTGTCACATACAATCATTTCTCATGTAATAATTCACATAAGCACAAATGCATCTTTATCATGCTAATGTAACTAGGTTGGCTGTGGGAAGAGATGGGTCTAATCTATGAGCAGGTTCAATTGTCCTGGAAAGTATTAAATGATTTCCATTATATTAATTTATAACCAAACCAACCAACAACAATAAAATCAAGGAAATCTAAATCAAAATCCAATAGCAACAATGTAATATAGTATAATTGTCAAGAAGGAAGAGAAATTAATGCATAAGAAGGTTACTCTTCAATTAATTGTTTCATGGTTCAAAAAAATTTCAGGAAAATCAGGTCGACTATAGTATCCATCGAAGCACATAAAAGAAGAAAACATCAATTCAGTCCCCTAGAAAACTCTAACGATGCTAAGATCAAATTGAATGACCTTACTTCTTGAAGCCTTTCTTTTTCGAACTCACAGTCACTTGTGGCTTGGGATGCTTCTCAGCTTCGCTGGGATCCAACCAATTGAGTGGATGGCGGTTGAAGAAAGGCCAATTTGGAATTGTAATCAATCCAGTGAGTGTCACACCACCGGCATATACGAGAACCATCATCTGAAACGATCCCAATACATAACCGGCAACGAATGCGGTCACTGCAAACACCAATAGCATTATCTGCATTATCTGCTCCGCTAACTTTTGCCCTTGCCAATCCATCTACAATACAATTCAACAACAATCCAAGCTCTAAGTGCCGACAAAAACAATCCCTAAAGCAATTAAAAGAACTATTACTAGAAGCCCTTCCATCCTTATCACTAGTCTCCCATTAAACCTTGTAATGATTTAGCATTTCAGAGCTTCGCCAATAGAGACATCAATATTTGCGTGCTTCATTTCCAATTCTGCAACTGGAATATGCAAAATTTACTATACACATGAATCCCGATCCCCAAATAGGTTCCTACAAGTACCTTTTTTTTATAAACCCAAGAGAACGTTGATTATGATTTGGGAGCGAAGACTGCTAAATCAAAACCCTATATGATGTTTGGTTAGCGAGAAATCGAATGGAAAAATAAATAAACTTAAAAGCCATGGAAGCTAACTGTTCATTATAATAATCTAAGATCACCAAAATCACTCGCGATCAGAAGGTAGGAAATCAAGAATAAAAAATTGACGGCTAAATATTTGGGCTACGCTTGGTTTCAGAGAAAATAGACTTTAATAATCCACGAATTCACAGCGGGAATGTGCAATTCCCTTTCATTTCCCTCGTAATTGATAAATTTCGATCAAGAAGCAAAAACAAAATCGAATCAGAAAAGCAGAGGAGGGGGGAGGGAAACGATGAACGGATTAGAAAGTATAAACCCTAGGATTTCAATTTTGAGCAAAAAAAGGTAAAATCTTACCGTAAAGTGAAGTGAGGGAGCGGAGAGAGGAAGAAATGTCTGAAGTGAAACGGGGTAACTAGGAAAGAAAGAAGGGAGTTTTGAGTGAAATATGACATTTACAGATTTTTAATATATGGGGAACACACGATAATTCATCGCCTCACGATTCAAAGCAAGGACGTATCTGATATCCGTTGGATCATATTATCCAAACTAGTTTGCAACCTAAATTAACAAAAGCTGTTTTGAGATAAATAAATAATAATATTAATAATCTCTAGTTAAGTTATATATTTGAAGTCTAACGTTTTTCAGGATTTCAATGTTTTTTTATCTAAAATTATATTGTTTGAAATTGGATTAAATTGATCGGTGAAACCAAGAATCGATGGATACACTAATTTAAAGTAAAGGAGAGAATTAATTGTTCCGCGTGAATTAGTATAAACCATTTGAATTGAGATGAAAAATCTATTGATTTAGCAATTTGATTGGATTTTACAATTTTTTTAATGATTTTTTTATTTAAAAAAAATTCACAAATCATTTCATTTTATCATCCTTTCATGTTCTGTCATTTGGGTTTAATTTTAGTAATTTAACAATTTAAAACATGTTGAATTATTTTAGATTTAAATTATACTCATTTTTCTACTTTGGCCAATAAAGTCGATTTAATTAATTTTTTTTTAATTTTAAGATAAAATTAGATTAAAGTTAAACATGTTATTTATTCATAAATGATTTTCAAAATAAAATACACAAAAATATTGTACGTTTAAATCAGTTAACCTTAATAAAAATTACAATAAATTGATCCCTAATTGAAAGTTAGTAATCACCCTCTTAAATATTGTTTTGTTTTTTTATCAAATCCCTTAACGGGTCATTAAGTGATAATGCTACAACTAACATGGTAATTAACGTGGAAAAAATTATGATATGGTAGCTAGCATGGCGTTGGATGTGAAAAATCTCTGCATGAAGGTTGAATTGGGGAGAACTTCAATTCAAAGGTGGTCTAAACTTGATCTTGAATAGATATGTCATTATGACTTGCTTTTGAAACGAGTTTTGACTGGAAGACTGATTTCTTTATAAACGGATTCTCACCTTTTTTCTTTGGTTGAACAAGATAGGAAAGTGATTTTTCTTTAGAACTAATATGATGTTTTTTAGGATTTCTTCAAAATTTTCAATTTCTTTAAAAATTTCTTGAGATTTTGGAGAGAACATCGGTCTGCAAAATCTTCCCTTTAGAAAACTTTTGGAATTCTAAACTTGTGAAAGTATAGAATGGCTTGGAACTGATTCCCTTTCATAGTGTTAATCACTTGAGTAAAAAAGAATTATTGTGGAATGTATACTCTTTATTTGAAGTGATTCGCAAATATTAAACTCTTTTATTTTATCTTTTATTCATTTAATTAATTAAAGATAAAATGATTTTTATTATTTTAAATAATTTAAATTAATTAGAGAAAAATAGTTTTGACAAAATATGTGATATCATTATTTTAATCCAAGGTAATTTTAACTTGACCCAGGATAATTTCAACTTGACATGTGATATTTTCTAATTGATCCAGTTTTTTTCGTCTATTGTGTGCATTATAGATTATGCATATCCCTTAAATTAAATAATTTATTAATTTATAAAAACAAATTTTTAGTCATTTTTTAACTAAGTTGATGTTCGTAAAACTAATGACATCAGTTCATCAACTCCTTAAAGGATTAAGTGGTTAAAATTTTGTGTTGGCACCATAAAGTCTAGGGTTTTAGTCCTAGTGCTAACACCCCCTCCTCTTGAAGATTAAAATATGCTCTAAATTCATATACTCTTCGTACATTTAGAATTTAATCCTTTTAATTTTATTTCTAATAATTTAGTCCCTTTACTTGCCATTTTTCAAAATTTAGGTTCAATTGTTAACATTATTAAATTTTTTTCTCTTAAACTAGCTAGTGTGATATTTTGAAATAAACAAATACTCACTTGGTAGCCATGAAACAAGGAAAATGATTATGTAATTAACATGATTTTAACAAAAGAATATTAATGAGATTAACAATTGGGAAGGGAGCTAAATTCCATGAAACAAAAGTTGAGGCTAAATTTCAAATATATGAAGTGTACAAAGGACTTAGAAATATTTTAACCTCGCCTAAATTGTAATGTAAATTTTGATTTTACTGAAGAAAATAATGACATCAGTTTGGTCATGAGTTTTAAGTATAGTATAAATATAAAAATTTTCAATTTAAAAAATAATTTTTTTCACCGAGAGAATGAGTTTCAATGCATCTAGTATCTATACTATTATTTAAAGAGTTGGTTGAGTTGGTGTCACCCATTAGTTGAGTTCCAACTTAGGGTGTGTTAGATAAACTAAAATTTTAAGCACCGGAAAATTAAGTAATGAATTTTTACTATTAAATTTTATAAGTGCTGAATTTATATTAGAAAATTATTTGGTAAATTAATAAAGATAAGTACTGAAAATAATTATGTTGTTTGATAAAAGTAAATATTGATTTTTAAAAAAGTTAATTATTTTTTAAATTTTAATCTTATTAATGTAATATATTATATTATTTTAGATAGTTTTGGATAAAAGATAAATATGGTAATTTATATATCTCATTTTTTTTATAAAAATATTTTATTTCAAATTTTCAATAAAATAACATTAACTATTAAAATAATTAATTTTATATTAAGAAAAAAATTAAAATTATTATCAAACACATTTAAAATATTAAATGTTGAAAATTTTAATTTTGATAAAATTAAAATTTTCAATGGTTTATCAAACACACCTTTAGGTGTTGTTTGGTAAAATGAAAATTAAGTGCTAAAAAAAATAAATATTAAAAAATTAAATCTGAATTTAAATTATAAAATCTATTTGATATGTTACTTAAAATTAAGCACTAAATATAAGTAAACTATTTGGTACATTTAAATTTTAGATTATGAAAGTTTTTATTTTATATTTGTATCCTTACATTTTAAACAAAGTTTAATTCTTAAATAACATTTTTTACATATTAAAAATTTGGAATAAAGTATATCCTTAATAAATATAAATATTATAAATCTAAAAAATAAATATTAAATCAAGAACAATGTGAAATTCAAGTTCAATATCTTAAACAAAGTAATTAATTGGAATGATCATATAATTGATATGATAGTCTTCAAAATGGTTAAAGGATAATATAGTCTTCAAAATAAATCAATTTAAACTTAACGTAATCTTCATTAAGTGATAAGTAGCTCTTATCTACTTATTATTTTTAATAATTTTTTATTAAAACATTTAGCAAATAATTTATATTTTTAATTATCAAACGCATTTAAAAAAATAATTTACTAAAAAAATTAAATGGAATTTTTTCAACAGGCCTTTAGGTAGGAAATTACCAAAAGAACCTATTTTTGTTATTTTATATTTTATGTAAACCCTAGAAAATTATACTTAATGAGATTTGAATCTAAAACACCATAATATTATCATTTCAATTTTCAACTAGGGCCTCATATTTTTTTTAAAAATATATAAATATAATTTTCTATTTTATTAGAATCTTTTTATAAGTTTTACAATATTTATGTGTATTAGTAAATTTTGGTATGTTATTTATTAGAAGAATGAAAGATTAAAAATGAAGAGTTGAAATGGTAAATGGGGCAATTTACCCACCTATACCAAAAAATAAAAAATTTTACGGAAAAGGGCCGGAATTGGGAAAAATTACGGAAAAGGGTCGAATCCCCAAAACGCCGCCACGTAAGCGGCGTTTTGGGGGCGGGGACAAGCGCGCTCTTTGGCCGACGTTTTTGTCCACGCCGACCAAAAACGCGCCCACGTGGACGCGCGCTTGTCGACGTGGACAAAAACGCGCGTCGGGCGCGGCGCTTTTTGGTCCTTACCACCTGTTGAATTTTTGGCCCAATAGTCTCCGGCAAAATAATTTTTTGAGAGACGTTTCAACAAACACCGCCAAAAACAAAGATGCGTGATCGGAAAACGCTTCACCGAGGACGCGCGTTTTGCTACGATGAGTCTCACGGAGAAATAATTTTGAGGGACGTTTCGAATAAACAAGTGGCAAAAACGCTTCAAAGCAGGCGCACCGTCAAGATGCGTAATGAAAAACGCCCCACGTGGACGCGCTTTGCTACACTGATAGCCTCCGCAAAATTAGGCTATAAATCGGTGAAAATTCATTCTCGGTTGGCGTAAAGGGAAATTGAGGCAAAGGAAAAAATTGAAAATGAGTGAACGTATTAATCTTTGTTATTTACTACGACGGTGAAGTTCGTGACACCGAAAATGGCGTTTTTTCTTATCGGAGAACACACAATACGATCGAGTTTTAATCGAACATCGATTTGGTTGAACTTCGCAAAAGAATTAGGCGTAAAATATTTGGAACAACGCCAATGAAAGTTCGATTGTATTAAGTATAGGTTTTTGCGCTTGGTTGATCCGGTGAGATATGAGTCGTTCGACATCAAAGGTGCTCGGGGCTTTGAGGCAATGGTGAGACTCATATTGCCGTGGATCACCCTATATGGAGGTATATGTAGAATTTTCATCTCTAAGTGATCTTGCTGCGACCTCGACATGTATCGTCGTCGTTAGGGGAATACACGACCCCAAGCCGACACTCTGTAAGTGGGAGGCCAAACACAGAAGTGCCCGTGTGCGGTGGTAGTATGGAAAACATAACCCCTGCACGACACTCGGTCGGTGGATGGGACATGCATATCCGTCAGTCGACGTCCGATGATAGAAATACGTACTGGGGGACGTCGTCAAGTTCTAGTGGTTGGCAATCCACATACGATTGGAATCTGTACGAAAGATGTTTAAGGAGGGATGATGAACTCCCGACGACATCCACCGGCGAGGGGCCCTCGTTTGTTGCAGGTTATGGAGGGTCGGACGATGAATCCGATGTGGATCCACCTCGAGAGGCAGGGCCCGACGGTGCAGAAGTTGGATTATTTTATTTTCAACCGAGCCCGTTCCAATTGTACCGAAGACGTTGGCGGCGGTTGACGGAAGAAGAAGAAGATCCGCTATTCAGTATGCACTCGCCTCCAAACCCCACATGCATAATGTCGATCTATCTCATGATGATGCATTGGAGTTTTCGAACTAACACACCGGACACGTGGACCGCATGCAGATACATCGTTTGATTCCGATTTAATTAGAAGTTGGTAAACGGTTTGCGAACAAGAATAATTTTCTTGTTGCATTGAAACAAGACAAAGATTAAGAACGGGTTAACTACACGGTGGTTAAATCGAAGCTCGATAAGTTCGAGGCGAAGTGTGCGATGCAAGATGGCACATGTCAATGGAAAATCATGGCGTCGTTGAAGAAAAAGACAGGGTTGTGGGAGATTAAAAGTACAAAGGTCGACATACATGTCTTGCTTGATGACAGCACCACTATGTGTTCAAGTGATTTGAATAACAAAGTAATAATATGTAATATTGCATTGTTTAACGACTTCGCTGTTGTGTGTGTGTAACACAAGATCATCCGAGGATGGATTCAAAGATGTTGGTCGACATGATAATCCCGATGTTGAAGGCCGATCCAAATACTACGGTGCCGACCTTAATTGGCGCGATTCGTAGCCAATTGGGGTACACGCCCTTCTTACGAAAGGCTTGGATAGCCAAGCGATAAGGCGTTAGAAAAGTTACACGGTGGGTGGGACACTTCATATAATGAAGTGTGGCGGTGGTGTCAGTCTTTGGATAGATATGTCCCGAGCAAAGCATGACGGATCTTGAAACGGAACTCGCGCATTACAACGATAAATGCGCTCCGTGGATGCGCGGTGTTCAAGCGTCATTCGGACATTTAAGCAATGCCGAGATGCCTTTAAATACATCGTAAGCCATTGGTACAAATTGACGGTACCTTTATGTATGGTAGATATACCCATCGGCTATTGCTAGTCGTGTGGCACAAGACGGATGTGGGAGAATCCTTCCGATTGCATTCGCAATAACACCAGGAGAGTCGGTGATGATTGGGACTTCTTCCCAAGTAGGTTAAGGAGGCATGTTTGCCCGAACGACATATCGCGTTATATCGGATCGGGGCCCTGGAATACTTGCGGCAATAGAACGCCAGGGAAGCGTATGGCATCACACACACCATCGATATTGCACGAGGCATGTCGCATCCAACTACTACGGGCAACATCGATCTAAAAGAGCAGAGGCGACAAGTGATCGATATGGGTATGAAATATCTATTAATACAATTTCTTTTGAAAAATTCAATTTATTTGCAATTGAAGAGTGGTATGTAATATTAGCTATCAACGTATATTGGCGGTGGTATGAGATCAATAAAGACCCGTTTCGAGGAGATCTTTGGCGATTTGCGCTCGAGATAACGCCGAAGCGCGCAAGATACTGTGCAACATTCCTTTGGAGCAGTGGACACAAGCATATGACGAGCGACCACGATATGGGCATATGACCACAAACCTTGCCGAATGCATAAACTCGTTCGAAAGGAACCGTCATCCGCCGATTACATCGACCGTGTGAGAGACATATTTTCGGTTAGCGGCACTATTTCCAGAAGAAGCGGCGATTTATAGAGAGGCGGATGGAAGGAGGCCATGTATGGAGCCGAAGGTCTTGCAAGAAATCAATCGTGGGAAGGCACGGGCGAACACCATGCACACAAGTGTGTCACGATCGCGACAACCTATGGTTTCGTGTCACGAGTTTGACAGACCGAACCAAGGTATTGTTGGCGGCCATTATCGTGTACACTTGACAAATAGGACTCGCGATCGTGGGAAATTTGATGCACCGTTACCCATGCGCCCATGTTCTTGCGGCTTGTCGAATCTCCGTCTTGATCCAATGAGATATGTCGACGAAGTGTATAAATTACAAAACATGTACAACGTGTGGAGACACGTATTCCCACCAGTCCCAGATGAACGTAAGTGGCCCTTGGTATCGCTTGCACCGTATAAGCTATTGCCGGATAGACAATTGAGGCGCAAACCAAAAGGTCGACCTTGCTCGTCTAGAATACGCAACAATATGGATATCCGAGAAACAAGCAACCAAAGTCGGTTGTGCGGATGGTGTAGGAACCCGGGGCATACATCTCGCTCGTGTCCAAGTCGGAATAGTTGACCGTGTTCTTAGGTGTTTTGTCTCATGGAAGCTATGTAATATCTATTTTTTCGGAGGAAAACGGTTAACTTTTGTACAATAACTTATATTTTATTAAATATATTAAACATTAATTACAAAAAAAAAAATCAATTATATTTTGTCAAATTTTATTAAAATAAGTAAAACAAATTAAAAAAATTAAATTACAAGGAAACATTAATTACAAAAAAATCAATCCTATTTTGTCAAATTTTATTAAATTTATTAAACATTAATTACAAAAAAAAATCAATTCTATTTTGTCAAATTTTATTAAAATAAGTGAAACAAATTAAAAAAATTAAATTACAAGGAAACATTAATTACAAAAAAATCAATTCTATTTTGTCAAATTTTATTAAATATATTAAACATTAATTACAAAAAAAATCAATTCTATTTTGTCAAATTTTATTAAAATAAGTAAAACAAATTAAAAAAATTAAATTACAAGGAAACATTAATTAAAAAAATCAATCCTATTTTGTCAAATTTTATTAAATATATTAAACATTAATTACAAAAAAATCAATTCTATTTTGTCAAATTTTATTAAAATAAGTAAAACAAATTAAAAAATTAAATTACAAGGAAACATTAATTACAAAAAATCAATTCTATTTTGTCAAATTTTATTAAATATATTAAACATTAATTACAAAAAAATCAATTCAAGTTAAACTCAAATTTTATTAAAATAAGTAAAACAAATATAAAAATTAAATGACAAGGCAACAAGTTAAACTCAAATTTTATTAAATATATTAAACATTAATTACAAAAAAACTTAATTAAAAATTCTCACTCATTGATGCCGCTGGTGGGAACCAGTGTACACACGAGGGCTCGGCGATTTCTACGCTTTGGATTCCTCCTTCTTCTGGCTTCCGGCGGGGGTTGTGGAACCTCGGGCGGGAATCGATTCTCGGCGAGTGGGTGCTGGTTCGGATGTTGCGATGGTGACCCACGATAAAATATTGACGGAGGAGGTTGCATAAACCACGGGCGGGGTGTGATCAGATCCCGAACGGCGGAGCCTGGCAGAAAGAAGTGCTTCCCGATGCCGCCTCCTCTGAACCCACATGCGACGTCGGCCTCACCATCGGATGGCCAGGGGAAGTAGTCGGTAACGGGCTCGAACCCGGCCATGCAGTCCAACCTGGGCTAGGAATAGGAAACTGAAACATATATGGGTTAGGATGATACATATAAGGGGAAGGGTACGCACCTGGCATGAACGGTAGATGCTGTGATGGGCCCGGTGTTGTCGGTTGAACTGATGGGCGGTATTGGTGGATCGTGTAGGCGCCGTTCTCGGGGGCGTGATCGTGTCGGCGGTGATGATTGCCCCGCCTCATCACCCCTTCTCCTTGGGTGTAAAGGGCCTCGACGCTTCTTCTCTCGGTTGTCGTCGCTCTCTTCTTCCGGACAATAGATATGGCTTGCCATGGATCCTAAACCATGGCATGTACCCAAGACGCATGCTAACTCCGAACGACTATCGGTTCTCGGTCGGTATATAGTCATATCGGTTCTCCCACGCCTCGATATGTTTCGACCAAAATCTTGCCCAATTCGTATGTGTTTGCCGTAAGTCTACTTTGTGCTCATCATCGAGCACCTCCGGTGTGGTACGGAATCGTTGTCGAAATCCAAATTGCCGCATAACCCGATCTCGCGCTGGTGCATCTCCACGGTCGAGTAGGTGATCAATGGGACCTTTACGTGCCAACCGCTCGGATTTTGGAGGAACTCCTCGGAATTATCGCACGCAATTTACGGGTCGTAAATGCGGTGTCCATTCAAACTTTACGAAAATTTTAGACATATACCTCATATTAGACACTACATACGAAATACTAAATTATAATAACAAATTTGAAACTTACTTGTGATTCCGACCTTTGGTCCAACAGAGCCGTAGTATATCCTCAAGCGATTTCGGTATTCCAACATGATTCACGGATGGTTCCACCTAATTAAATAATATTTTAGCATGCAATTATACTATAAATCTACGAAATAATTGTAAAATATAATATTAAATTTACCTCGTTATCGATTGGGAATGAATATGGGTGGTCGAAGTCGAGGCGTAAAAATGGAAATCGATACCATGCCCATGATCTGCAAAGCAATGATATGCAACCTCCGATTTTTGCTTTACTCAAGACCGCGCCCGCACATCTCCGGTACAACCTCGACAAAGACACGGCGGACCCCAACTCAATTCACCTGCTCTCAAGTCAACAAGTTTCAGGAGCCATCTCAGGTGGACGAGGTTTCTAGAGAGGTCCGGCATCAGATAACCTCCAATTATTTGAAGAATGTATGCTCGAGCATACCGTATTCTTTCTACTTCGGTCGAATCCTCTTGCAGCTCTGGGAATGTGTCTCGTAACCACGCCAAATCGATCCGAGCTCCTCGAATTCTATCAGGAATGGCACCTAGAAGCTCGTAGCATACGCCCTCCAATCGGTAGATGTTGTGGACCGGTGACTCACCGAACCGCCCACCGGTAATCCCAACTGCAACTGAACATCTTCTAGAGTGATTGTACACTCTCCGCACGGCAGATGGAAAGTGTGAGTCTCGGGTCTCCACCTCTCAATCAACGCGCTGATCAAAGCGCGCTCCAACTTGAACCTCCGCCTATCGTGGCCACATGCCAAAACCCGCTTCCCGCAGTAATTTCGATCATCAAATGATGGGGATCATGCATGTTGCGAATATAACATTCCAACACCCGATCTATGCATCATTTAAAAATCATAAAATTCAAAATTAATTAAAATTACATAATTGGATAAAAATTAAATAATATTGCAAAATTAAAATTAAAACTTACCATTTTATTTGCTCGACGGCAATGTGCTTCTCGCCTAGGCGAAGTAATTCCCGACCATTGTAATCGGCTTTAAAATTTTCCGATAAAAATATCTTAAAAAAATTAAGGGCTTTTTCGTAATTAGTAAAGGACTATTTTGAAATTTGAGCGTTAATTTCAAGGACCTTGAGAGAAAATTTAGAGAAAATTGAGAGAAAATTGAGAGAAAATTGAGAGAATATTGAGAAAGGATTGAAATGTGAAGAATAAAGGTGTGGGGTTTTATAGTTTTTTTTTTCGACCGTTGGGGAGCCAGCGGTCCGTGGCTTGATCGTTGGGATTAAAAGCGCCGCCGCCGACGCGTTTTTGTCCACGTCGCCAAGCGCGCCCACGTGGACGCGTTTTTTGTCGTGGACAAAAAACGCGCCCAGCAGGCGCCGCTTTGTCTGAAATCCCAAAACGCGCTTACGTGGGCCGCGTTTTTGGGGATTCGGCCCTTTTCCGTAATTTTTCCCAATTCCGGCCCTTTTCCGTAAAATTTTTTATTTTTTGGTATAGGTGGGTAAATTGCCCTGGTAAATGGGTTGATTTTAATGATAAAAACTGGGGAAGTTATTTGGTAATTGTTATCATATTCAGGAAAAAAGTGAAAGTGTGAGAAATGCGTTGTAATGATGGATGTGGTTGGATAGGAAAAGGGAGGAAATGAGGGTGTGGATCTTCCTTTTTTCTGCAAAGTCGATAAAACAACCTTTTAAATGGGTTGGGCTTCACTATTAAATAAAGATAGACCCAATGAGCATTAATGAAAAAGAATAAGAGCATCTCTGATTGCATCCCCACCACCTCTACTTTATTTTGGAGTTCAGACCAAAACTTAAAAATGTAAAAACTCAACGCTCGCAATAGGAGGAAGAAGCATCTCTCCCACCACTTTCACTTTCTGAATATAAAATTTTCTGGTCAGTGCTGTTTTTGACCACCAAAAAGTCAGGGAGGGGGGAAAAAGTGGGTTGAAAAATTATAAAGGAAACCCCATTGTCTGCCATACACTTTGCCTCCCTCCCTCTTTCTTCCTACTTTTTTCTTTGTTGGAATTGAATGAAATGCAAACTTCACACTTCCATCCACATACCTAATTTTGTTTTTATTTCTTATCCAACTTTCAAACTTATGCCATTCCCAAACCCACTTTGCAAGCAATGCCCAATTTCAATGGAATTATTCTCCTACAAATTACCCAAACATTCATTTTTAATTTTTACTCCATTTTTCCTCTATAAATTTATATAATACAAAAAGAGAAGAGTAAAACTCCAATTTTCAATCTCAAAATAACTCCCAACTTACACCCCCAATTAAGGGAATGAATGGAAACTCTGCCGTTTCAACCACCATAGTAAATTTCCCTTTTTTCAGCTTTTAGGGCCTCTGAAACAGTAAATTACCATGGCCCTTTAACTTCCAGCAATAACGTCATCATTCCCAGCAACAGCATGACCACCATCAGCTTCTTCATCCAGCCACTGCTCAACAGCCGCGCACTCTGCTTTGTGGCGAAGCTTCCAATCCAGAGCCTGGCAAGCGCGTGAGCAGTAATTTACAGCCCCACAAACCGAACATCTCCGGAATTCGTGCTTTCTTGTCTCCGGCCTCCCGCAACCTACGTGCGAGCACAGTCTTAAACCAGGCCCCGGTATCCCTCCCCGACCTTCATACCACTCCGCTAAGAACCTGCTCGCTGGATGCGCCTCCGGTGCTGGTACATTGCACCCAAAATCACTCAGCAATGGGCATCCGGGCATGGCCGGATGACGTTGGCTGGCGGGCGGGATTGGGTGTGGGCTCCACGTGAGCCAAGTGTGCGTCGTTTCGTTAGAAGCAGTCGCTGATGACAACACCGCCGCTAGCTCTCGGGCGTTGGCTTGGACGAGGAACCGACGTCCCTCGGCGATGTTTTGGCGGACGCCATACCCGTCCTGCAGGCAGTGGCCGAGTTCACGTAGGGCGTCGATGTGGCCAAGAAAAGCAGCCCGGGCGCACAAAGCCACACCGGCTCTAAGGTCCTTATCATTTTTAGAGCCGCCGCTGCCGTTGAACTGAATCACAGCCAAGGAGTAAAGCGCCGGCGCGTGGGAGTTAATCGCCGCCTTGGCCATAAGAGAGGCTCCACTGCCTCGATTTTGTAAACAGTAGAACCGAATCTGATAGCAAATCGTAAAACAGTAAGAGACTCGATAAAAATTAACAACAAATCATAATCAGTTGGTATTGATTCCGAGTCAACTCACCATGCCGAGAGTGTAACAAGCTTCAACATTTCCGGCATCAGAGCAAGTCTTCAAGAACCGGTGAGCTGACTCCGACCAATTTTTTGCTTTTATCGCAAACATTTTCGGAGATGCCTTGGATAACACCACCGAACTGAGTGCTAAACTCTTAAATCTCTTGCATCTGGTTTCACAAAATAAAAACAAAAATTCGTAAGAAAAAGAAACCCAAACTTATGGCTAAAAACACAATCGGAAATTCCAGTGGAGGTGGACGTACGTAATCAAGACGTTGATGAAATCAGAAGGGGAACGGGCAGTAGAGCTGAGCTTGGAGAATATAGAAATGACAATATCATCGGGTAAAAGATCGAAGAAATCAGGGTTTCCTGCAATCTCCGGGGAGAATCTTTGGCGTTTCCGGCAACCCATAAAATCTGGGGCGAAATCCTGAGTTTTAACAACTAGTTTGTCTACACAAACATCGGCGGGCCTAGGGTAACAAAGGCCTCTCCTTGTTCTCATTTTCTCTATCCCTATATCAGTTTTCTTAGTGGCTCAAAACACAAAAGATAAAGAGAGGAAATGAAAAGCCAAACTGAGACCTTATATATAACCAGAGGCTCAAAGGGATAAGAGAAACAACGACAGAACCGAGTTGAAATTCTCTTTAAAATTAATTAATGTTGATAATTTTATAAATAGTAAAAAACATATGCTGCCTACTGATAACCTAAACAAGATTGGAAAGTATAAGAAAATAACAAAAGAACATTTAATTACATTATTGACCCTGCTAAGTGGTTGTTTCTACGGTCAAATACCGTTGACCCAGATCCCTTATCTCGTCGTCGGTTTTATGATTCACTGGGAAACTCAACAACTCCGACCACTCCTTTGTAACTTAATTGTTTTTATTATCAAGACGAGAGAAATGTAAATAAAAGCCAAAGTAAGCAATAAAATACCTCGTATGTTTCCCTTTGTCTCGCCCGCAGCAGTACCTTGTCCAACTCCAGAAATAGTTGTGGGTTTGTTTTGAAAGCGGTTAAATTTGTTTCAAGTAAAAAAAAAAAAAAAAAAAAAAAAAAAAAAAAAAAAAAAAAAACTAACTACGGTTATTTTCTGTTATTCAGTTTTGCTCCAAGGTTATACGAGAGGCGCGTGAACACCGCCGGCCATTTTGGGCTCTTGTTTCGGGAGTGATTCACACGCTCTCTCTTCGCCGGTCGGACAATTTTAAACTTCTCGGCTCAGCTGCACCAACGAACAAAGGTTCACTTCAGTTACTGTTATTTTTATTTCCGTTTCTTCTCTTTTAGAATACATCCGTCCGTTAGTTCATTTTGTGGACATACAAGGATAACAGTTTTGTTCTAAGAATATAAGGAAATTAGGTTGTTTAATGCAATTGATTTATGTAAATATTTTTATAAACCTACATTTAGTTATTTCTTCTTTAACCTCAACAATTACAACGCACTCTCCCTTAAAAATACAGTTAGCCAAATGAATGACTCTCATTTAATAAATTAAATAAAATCAGATTTCCAAACAGAAAATAAAGTTGTTAAAAAACCTTCACTCAGGTGGATCTACACACCAACAATACCTCGGCGAAATTCGGCAGCTCCTCCACTCAATATTTGTTCTCGTTAAAATCGAAGCCCCACCAGGTTGTTGTTCCTACTGCAAAATTTGAACCCACAAGCACCAAAACCACTCGTACCTTGCTTCCCATCAATACATGTGCTGATAACTGCTTGGCACGTCTGGATATCTATGAGTCTCCTAATCATCCTATTCCTGCGTGCATCTCCTTCAATCTTCACCAATTGGAAACCCACGTCTTCAGCGAACTAAATGGCCGAGACGCAAGCGAGGGCTTCAACTGAAAAAGCTTCAGGTATGTTCTTGTTCATCATTGTTGTCGGTCCTAATATTAAATCATCACTATTCCAGATAACAATAGTTGATCTTGATTGTTTTAATTTGTCTTTAAACCCCGCACCAAAGTTAATTTTAACAAACGAGGTTGAGGGGAGAGACTGCCACCCATGCAACTGACAAGATTGGGAAGATATGGTACCATCTAGCATTTTTAATTCCCCTGCTAAAGATTTTATTCTGCTTAAAACATCAGTAACAACAATTCGTTAATTCTCATGAACCAATTTGTTACAAGAATACCATATGCTCCCGATCATCACAACTATACGACTGACTTCATAATGAGCATTATTAAAAACGTGAACCATCAAATCCTAAAATTATCTGACTTGTTCGATGTAGGCCAAGAAATTCCCAATAGTTGACATACCTACAACATGGGCAAATTGGTGAAACTACAATCCTCTTATTGTACAAGTTGTCAAAAAAATTTAATTTTACTAGCAACTTGTACTTGCCATAATTTTTTTGTAAAAGGACTTGTATGCAGTTGCATAATTAGGGGCCATAGAGCTGTGGAGTAAAAGCTTATAACCACTACCTACAATATATTCGTCATACCCTTTTAAACTCATCTTGCAAGTAAAACACCCATTATCCTTTCCTAAACAAATGATTGATGAGGTAAGCTTTCCAACTCTTATTTTCATGATCAATAAAATCAGATAGCATAGAAGCATTACCACTAACTTCAGTATCTCGAATTTTGCAAACAATCGATCCTAAAAGCCAATTGTCCAAATCCTACCTTCCAACAAATAAGTAATAGAAATAAACAATATATATAACTTACACGCATTACATATATATATACATCTTAAGTATAAATGCATAACGGTTGTAGTTGCTAAGGCTGCCGCGTGTAAATATGGCTTGTCATTGACATGAGTATAGATTGGTGGTGTGTATTTGGATAATTTTCAATGAGGTGTTCCAATCTAAAACTCTTGTAATTATTTTTATTTTATCTCTTCCCGCTTTTATTACTAATACAAATCTAAATTTAATTTTTATTTAATATAGACATATCTTTTTGTTATTTTAATGTTTTATTTAAGAACTTTTAATTTCATAATTATTTAATAAAAATGATTTAATGTATAGTTTCTATTTTTTATTTTTTTTGGGTTTTATTAATAAAAATTACTATTTTACATAAAAATAGTTCTAAAAATTCTTAATTATTTATTATAGTTATAATAAAAATAATTTTTGATGCATTATAATTTTTAAATATTTAATACTAAAATTATTATTAGATATAAATATAATTTTGACAAAATTTGATTGATTTATTAATATCATAAATATCAAATAAAATGAAATTTCCGCTGTATATATTTATACCATATATTCAATATGGTATGCCTTAAAAAACTTCTTTTATTTTTCTAAAATATAATTTCAAATATATATTGTATTTATTTTATTTTAACTTGGAATGCAGTTACATCGTCAACAATATTTTAATATAGCCAATATATTTTTTAAAAAAAATTAACTCGAACAAATTTATTTTACTTGATTAAAAAATGAGTTAAATTGATAAATTAGGATTCAACAATTCGATTAAGTCAAAATTTTTTCGTTTAGTTCAACTTGATTCAATCAAACACTCATTCTTATTGGGAATTTTGAGGTCTCAATTTGAGTTTCACTGTAATCATAGATGGCTTTTGATACTTTCCATATTTCAATAGAATGCGACTTTTGCAAATGTGATCACTAAGAATCTTATTACTAAGAATGTAACACGATAGTGTTTGATATACATGAGAAATTATTAATTAAAGTCTCAAGAAAGTTATGTTGATATGCTTGGTTCATCAAGCACTTTATTAAGGATGTGATACGCTTGGTTCATTAAGGATGTGATGGTAAATCTTGAAATTACCCGTAGTGGATAAAATGAGAAGTTTATTAATTTTAACATTTTTAATGATATATATTATTAACAAAAGTTAGTTCATTATAAATAAGCATGTTATACATTTATCACAAATTTAATATATGATTAAATTTAAAATAACTAATAAGTATTTAAAATAAAACTAAATTTAATTTGATAAATTTTTTTTATGAAAAAGCATTGTATAAAAATAAATGAAATAAAAAAACAAAAAGGGTAATTTTGTCTCAAAAATAAATAATAGCTGTGGTACTATATTAGAAAGTTAGGTTCCCAACATTATTCCAAGGATTTGCATTCCATAGTTGTAAGTACTAAGAGAAAGTAACATTCTCAAGAAAAGATAAATACTTTTTAACCGAAAATCTTTTGTGCCAGTGGTAAAAACATTATTTTATGAAGCTTGAGACCTTGGATTCAATCCAATGAAACCCAATCCTTCGACTCTGATTGTAATAAATAAATAAGTTTTTAATATACGAAACATAAGAATCATTCTCTCACCAATTAAATTCTGAAAGTGATGCTAAACCCCCCTCGTAATTATTAATTAGGATTAGAATGCAGTATTAAAGTGCAATACTATAAATTTCAAGAAATTAAAATCACACATGTAAATCCGTATTAAGCAAATCTTCACTAACTAAGATAGTTAAATCTGATACATATATATACATGGATTAAGCAAACCCATATTTAATTGAAATCTATAGTTTTCGACATGGTAATAGATATTGAAATTTTAATGTATTTGTACCAGGCAGGTATGTTTTGGTGTCATGTCATGTTTTCATACTGTGTGTGTTTTTTGTAGAGAGAAAATGATATCCAAGAGGTGTGGTTGAGAGATGTGGGGGCTTTATCCATTCAAGAAGGTGATAAGATGAGCTAACTAACAAACAAATTTTGTCATTTGTAACTAAATATTCATCACTGAACCTCCATTGGTATTGTTTGGTGGAAATTCATGGCAGTAATAATGCTGCCATGTGCACCATGAACAAGAAAAATGCAAACCACCCATTATTACTCAAACACAAGTAGATCGGTTAAAAATAAATAAATAAATGAAAGGTATAAGCTATTTTAGGAGTGAAGATTAAAGTCCTTGGGGAGTGGTTAACGTAGGAACGCATCAATGTGGTTCGTCCCTGAAGAATTGTAACGCTTGAGTGAGGGACCATTAAGCTATCTATCTTATAGCTTAAATCAAGCTTTAAGACAAAAAAAAAAAGAAAAAGAAGAAGAAGAAGAAGAAAAAACTGCACTTTTATCTTAATATTCGAACAATAAGGAAACACAGAATATGAAGGAGACAATGGAGAGGATGTTGCTTAACGCATTTGCCATTGATTTTGCCTTTCTCTTTCCCCCTCGTATCTGCTGTGAATACAAACAAAACCCTAAAAGAATGGTGAAGTTTTGCATGCATGCATGCGCAACCACGTGATCATGTGGACTGTGGTTGAGTATGGTTGAAGCCATTTTCGCTTGTTTGTTTTGTGCCCATTTACTAGGATATATCCTAATCAAAACTATACATCAAACACGCTTCTTTTGACCCAAATTCTAAATACAACCACCAATTGGTGACACTTGCTTTTGCAAATTTGCCAAACATGACTCCAATTTAATTCAGTTAAATACAAATTATTGTAATCCACTAAATGAAATAATTCAATATTTATGTCTTTCATTCAATTATTTTAAGCTTTATTTTATTTGGAAATTAAATTTATTCATATTCAAGTGTGTTTTTCTTCTGATTTTATAAACTAATATAAAGCAGAAATAGAATATAAATCTCCCCAAGTGCTCAAAAGATTTGGGGCTCCACATTTTGCCACTGCAAGGCCACATGGGTCATATTGACTTTTTTTAAGTATGATTTATTTCATATTCAGGTTAGCATGAATTCAAGTAGAAAATTAGAAATATTTTTTAAAGAATCGAATTTTCCATTTTGAAAAGCCAAGATCTATCCCTTCCTCGTCTAATACGTCCAAATATATATATATATGAAAAAAACGAGATTTTAATGAGGGCAGAGACGAGTGTTGCGAAGCGCTCTATATAACTCACATCTGCAAAATTCTGAGACGGTTGATGTAACCACACATGTTTTCTTCATTGAAACACGTGACTGAGTTCCGACCAGATGTTTGACCGGTCTTTATTATTACATCATCTCAACTAAATTTTGTTTCCAGAAAAAAAAAAGAAAAAACCTATACATTAGTTGGACACGCCACCTCACACTGCCAAAACTTTTCGACACTTCCCCTTCACTTTTTATATGCAAGTTTATCTGAATCAACTTTTCTCCTGTGGACAGTTCAATGTTGGTTCACTCTTTTCTAATAAAAAATGAATAGTTTATTTAAGGTATAAAATTGATCATAAGAAATGCAAAAAATCATTTAACAATATAGTCTATGAGAGATTGAAGGAGAAGGTGGAGAGGGGTAGTGGTAAAAACCATGAGTTTGAGATATCACGTTTATTTCTCCTGCTTTCTAATCTAATGTAACGTACAAGTACATTATTATTAAGAATGATTGCATGCACGGACCCTTGTAATCCCAACCATACTGACTTTAATTTCTTTTAACTTGAGGAGCATGAAAACAGAAACAAGGTTTCAGATTTTTTTTAGCCGAAATTAAAACTAATAATATACACCAATACTAGGGATTTCTTTCTTGCCATAAGATCCCAAAGCTTTGATAATAAAAAGGGTTCATGATCTGAAAAATGCAAAAGAAAAGAGTGGTCGGTGACAAACTTTGACCAGGTTGAGGGGTGATTAAATAAAATAGAAGGTGGACTGGCTGGGAACATTGTGCCGGCCTCGTAACAACTGTTGTCTCATTCTCATTTTTCACGTTTTCATGACCCTCTCTCTCCATTATTTAAATAAATTGGCGCCATATCTTCTTCGAATGCTTACCTAAAAGGAATGATAAAAAGAAATAATTAAAATAGGGAAATGTGAGAATTTAGCGTAACGAACCATAAATGGGATTAGGGGGAGGGAACTACGGATGTTGCACCTTAACGCATTCCCCGTTTTGATTTTTGTAAACAATCACTCCCCACTCATTTTGAACCCATCCTACCATCCTCTGTTTCAATCTCTTCCTTTTTCTTTTTTTATTATAAATAATCATAATCATGGTTAGATAGAATTATCTGAGGTGTTTATTTTTCAATCACAATTTTTTTAACCACCAAAATAACTCCTTATTTACCAATTTAATTAATTTATTTTAAAAATATAAATATAATTTTAACCACAAAAATAGCCCCCATTTCTTATTTATTATATATGACATTTGAACTATTATTGTCACCATGAATCTGTTTTTTTTTTTTTTTTTCATTTAAAGGGGCTGTTAAAAGACAACAAAAAAGAAGCGTCATGCCGGAAAGCAGGATTTAGTTTGTAATTAAATAAGAAATGGAGTCAAATTCTAACGTTTCGAATTGTTTGGTATTGATATGAACAATAATGTCATTATCAAATAGACTCCACAACTCCACCAAAAAGTTTTTCACTTTTATCTTAAATTTTCTAACTTCAAATCTTCATGAGGTAATGTGCAGCTTTTGGACTCAATTTTATGCATTTAAATAATCTTGTTAATTTAGATTATCATTTCTTTTCTTTTTAATATTACCCATAAATTTATTAGTTCAATTCTTTTTATTACTTATCTTATTTATAAAATAATGGATCACCTAATTTTGCATTTGTTATTTAAATTGAAGAGTTTGGAAAATCTCACTTTTTTCCCTAAATTCGTTTTTTAGTTAAAACTAAAAGTCATAGTTTAAGTTAGGTGAGATGATAATAGTTTTTTCTATCTTAATTAGTGGTTAAGGGTTCGATCATCGCCTTGGGTATAGAGTAACTTTAAAACTTGTGGCCAACATCTACCCTCTTAATGGGCCTACAGAATACGGATGATTAGTTCTTGAGCTCGCTCCAGTGGATACCTTAAGAAGAAAATTATGTCAGCATTATAATTGAAATAGTTAACAATATTAATTATTTAGACCAATTAATGATATTATAAAAGTATTAAGACCAAATTATGGATTCAATCAAGTTTCAACATAGTATAGGGGGCAAAATTGGACTTTGACCATTTTCTTATAATGCAAAAAACAATCAAAGCAAACCCAAAAGATATGTCAATCTCTGAGACCCTTAAGACATTCAAATTATATATAGTTTTCACACCCCAAAATATAGGGATTTAATTGAAATAATTGACCAAGTAATGACCTAAACTTGGTTGTTAAGTAGTTAGTGTCCCCTTAAGAAATCAAGGGTTTAAGCCACACTCTTCTCACTTTCTTTTCTTTTTTTTCAGCAACCAAGGAGCAAAACTATACTGGGATATATAATAGTTTGGATAAAATATAATAAGTATGGATGGTAGCCCAAATGGTTTAACATTTATTTTTCTCTTATTACCCAAGTTCAAATCACGACATTCTCTCTATCATTTCTTTTATTTTCGGCAGAATGAATTAATTTCTCAAACAACCCCTAAAGTTTGAAAACCCTAGATATTTAGTCTCTTTTTCAAGTCATAATAGAACTGTAGTTTCATTTTCCCAATTAAACTAAAAGTTTTGCTTTCTTTTCCCTATTTATTCTCCCCTTTCTTTTCCATCCTCTTCTTTGCAAATATTTTCCTCCCATTATTGAAATTATATTTCTTTTTGCAACTCGAATCAAAGTTCATCCCCGATATTAACTCGTTTTCTTGCCGAAATCGAAGTCATTGTTAGAAACGTTCCTAATCCTTGCCAAGAATCGGTAAGTTCAATTCAAACAAATAATTAATCTCAAATTCTTGTAGTATTTACATCTGGTGTTAGTCATTCATCCAGATTAATGAATCCTTTACGAATCTAGCCGAAAATCTTCCAAAATCTTGATTTTTCTTGAAATCCGTTATTAGTTCTCGCATAATTATTGGTTGAAAGACTCATTCTATGCATCTCAAGTCAGATTTGGACGTGAGGATCTTTGCTTGATCTCCCAATAACGAGTGTGTGCTCTTTTACAAGTGAATTGAGGTAAAATCGTGCCTAGGATAAAGCTACACTGTCTACCTCATGGGCGTGTGAACCACATGGCCTTCTCATACAGCCATGTCCACTATGAAACGCTAGGAGTTAGACTCGCACACGGCCTGAACCTTTCCACGCAGTTTACCATATGGCCGTCTCTCCCCTACACTTTGATTTTTACAAATTCCACATGACCTCAGTCTGTTATATGGCCTGACCACATGGTTGTGTACCCCATTCACACGTCCCAAGGCTTCCCACACGACCATGTGTCCCTTGATTCTTAAATTTTATATTTTTACCCAAATTTTTTATAAACTATTCAATTTAGTTCCTGCATGATCCGTGAATTGTTTTTAGAGTTTTTTCTATTACAATTATGCATCCGATATTTTGAATAATGTGGAATCTATGATTTGGTTGATTAGATTATTTCTGTTTGTGCATTATACGATTGAAACTTGTTTACTGTTATCGGGTTATTCATGTACTGTCACTATTACTCGTACTACAATATTACTGATTGCATGAACAACATACCTACTGTTATTGATAAACTGAAATTATGACATTCATGTCCATCAAGCATCGTTAAAAGCCGAGTACATTTTATGCATGTCTATTGTTTCTGTACTACACTTTTAATAGAATGTCATACTGCATTGCATGGGGCGGGACGCTTTGAAAGGAGGAAGTATTGGCAATTTTAACTACAAACATTAGTGGTTTATCCAAAAATTACTAGCAGCTTTAATCTGTAAACCCGTTGTGTATTCACAACTACTTGTAGCATATTAACTTGCAAGCACTCATGGTTTATCCACAACTTATCGATGTACTATTATTATCTACAAAGCGTTGTGTATTCAAAACTCATCGCAAAGTGTATTAACCTGTAACACTGGCGGTTTATCCACAAATTGGAGTTACTGTAGAGTGTAGTAGTGCGGTACGACCTATTTATACTGTTAAACTGGAATTGCTATGTATTACATTATTACGCATAAGCATGCTCGAATGTATTGTCACTTTCTGTTATGCTGTGAGGTTGCTAATGAAATGTAAACTGTTATTACATATGTTTGGATTTCTGTTTGCCACTGATTTACTTGTGAAGGAACTCATACTGCATTGCATGGGGCAGGACGCTTTGAAAAGAAGAAGTATTGGCAGTTTTAACTACAAACACTAGTGGTTTATCCACAAATTACTAGCAGCTTTAATCTGTAAACCCGTTGTGTATTCACAACTACTTGTAGCGTATTAACTTGCAAGCACTCATGGTTTATCCACAACTTATACTGACAGCTATTATCAACAAACCTGTTGTGTATTCAAAACTACTGGCAGTGTATTAACCTGTAACACTGGCGGTTTATCCACAAATTGGAGTTACTGTGGAGTGTAGTAGTGGGGTACGACCTATTTATACTGTTAAACTGGAATTGCTATGTATTACATCATTACGCATAAGCATGCTCGAATGTATTGTCACTTTCTGTTATGCTGTGAGATTGCTAATGAAATGTAAACTGTTATTACATATGCTTGGATTACTGTTTGCCACTAATTTACTTGTGATGGAACTCACGCTGATCGTCATAGCTCACTCCCCCTTAGTTTTTATCCTTACAGATAACCCACCAGTTAGGACACGGACGTGACATATGAAGGGTCTCGACTTGGTTTTTAATTACAAATTATTTTTAGGTTCATTACATGATTTATTATATTATTTGAGGACAATAATATTTTATTTTGAGTTGTGGCATGAAACTTTGAATTTGGGTATTTCCTTATATATATACAACTCGCATGACATTAAGTTGTTTTTAGGATATCGAAAATATGATTATTAATTTGCTATACATGAACCCTAATTTTTATTTAAAACGCATATATAAACTTTGCTTTTCCACTACTAAATTATAATTAA
This sequence comes from Gossypium bickii, assembly GCA_025503065.1. Lineage (NCBI taxonomy): Eukaryota > Viridiplantae > Streptophyta > Magnoliopsida > Malvales > Malvaceae > Gossypium > Gossypium bickii. Next base: position 96,460,482 of record CP106716.1, read on the forward strand.
AATTTTGAGAATAATAAATCGGTAAGTTTTCAACTAAAACTAGACAAATATTTTAAAATAACGATTTTCAAAACTCCGATAGCTTACTGGCCATTTCAGTAGCTAATGTGATCTTTCGAATGCGAGTCTAACGTCTAGGCCAGGTTGGGGAGGTTACAATAGTCATGTAACTTTTTAATCAAAAAGTTCACGATATTAATTATTTGGGCTAACTAATAATATTATAAAAATATTGAAACCAAATTATATTATGAATTAAAGTATAGAGATTAAATTTCAAATTTAAACATAATATATGAATTAGAATAGAAATTAAACATTTTATAAAAAAAAAAAGAATCTAACTTTTATATATAACTAGTATGGTTCCTACCACACTTCGCATTGAGTTTGTAAAGTGTGCCTCGTATTTATCAGATGTTTTGTAGGCACTTAGAAAGACATTCGACAATTTACTGAAGAAGAGGTAAAACAGAGGTGACATCGTGACGACGTGATGAAACCCCAAACGAATATAGCGGCTATGTCGTGATGAGCATGCATGGGACGTCATGACATTACGACAATTTCTCCCAAGTTATGCAGCCGTGTTTTAGACTCCAAGTAAGATTTCTTCTCTAAGTTGGACTTTGATTATTTCAGGGGTATTTTAATATGATTAGAACTCTAACCTAAGCCTATTTAAAGGGGTTATTGTATCCCTGTTCAGACATGCCAATCAACAAGGGCTTTTCTTTAAGAGTGATAAGATATAGTCGCATATGAGTTTTTGGTGTGAGTTTCGTGATAACTATAAAGAGAATTTTGTTCTTGAGTTAAGACTTTGTTTTTGGGGTTTGGGTAATGTACATTTAATACATTTAGGTTCATTTTCTCCACTTTGTACTCTCTTTTATTTACTCATTTAGTGAAAAGTCGATACCTTCTTTCCTCGTGGTTTTCCCTCTTTGAGGGTTTTCCATATAGAATATTTACGTTCGTTCTTCTCCACTTTTACTATCTCTTTGTTTATACGGGTTGATCCCCAACGGAGTTAATTGTCTTTTTGGCTAAATTATAGAGTAAATATTTAAAAAAATTTATACGGGTTGATCCCTAACGGAGTTAATTGTCTTTTTGGCTAAATTATAGAGTAAATATTTAAAAATTAAAATATACTCTAAGTCTCTATAGTCTTCATACATTTGAAATTTAGTTTCTGTATTTTTATTTTAAAAAAATTAGTCCATTTATTTTTCGAATTTAAAAATTCAAACCTAATTGTTAACACTATTAAAATTTTCTGTTAATTCCACTGGTGTGACATTTTGTAATTAAAAAAAAAAACTTTTTAGTAGCCATGAAAAAAAAATGCAATGGATTTGAATTTAACAAATAATTTTAATAGCATTATTCTTAAAAGTTATATCAACATTCTAATCAAATATAGTATTTGGGCTAATCAATGACATTGTAAAATTTGAGGTACCAAATTATATCAAAAAGTTGAAGGATAAGGATTTGACCATTGTAAAAGTTGAGTGTAGCATGTATGCCAAAATAAAAAATTGACCATTGTTATATGATCTTAAATTTGAGAGTAGCATAAAGACCAAATGTCACAACATCATTAGCATCACCATCCTCACGAGTCCGCACAACATAAGCTCGAGCTAGCGTTCTAGCATCTGACTGTTGAGTAACAACATCATTTCCCTTTCTAGCACCACCTCTCGAAAATGAACCAGTTCGACTCGACTCGCGACCCCTAGAAGCAGGCATAGATCTCTAGAAGTAACAAGTGTAGCATTTTCATTCTTTGGACACTCTCTAACAAAATGTTCCGTATATCCACAGCGAAAACAGCCTCGAGTTAACTTCCAGCATTCACCATGGTGCTTTTTTCCCACAATGCTCACAATTCGGAATATCAGTATCCCTGGATGGATCTCATTAGAAATTATCGACATAGGGACACGATGCAATCTTACTATTTATTGAATATAAACTTCAGCAAGCTTTTGAAGTGACCAATCTGTCCTGACTGTAATGAAATGAGCCGATTTTGTAAGTCGATCAACAATCACCCATACAGGATTTTTCTTACTTGTTGATAAAGGTAACCCTGTTACAAAATCCATTGTGATACAATTTTAATTGTTTTAATTCTATAGCCAACGTCGTACCGGAGTCCTCAACTAAAAAGGGGAAAGATAAAGTTGACGTGGAATAGCTCGGAACTCCATGTTTGTATTTCTATAATCTGAAACTAGTTATTAATTATTGTATTTTTTATTTAATGCATATGGTAAGTGTTGAGGTGAGTATTTGGTACTTTGACATTGAATTGAATTAAAAGTTGATTGAATGGATTGAATTGATGTATATATTATGAATATATTGATTATTTGAATTGAAATGAATATATATGTGCAAATATGATAATTGAATATTGGTTGTGTAATACCCAAATTTTGGCCCGGGCCCGTTACAAACCAAATGAGGCCCAATAACTAAAAATCCAGAAAGGAGAGCCCAATCTAATCGGCCCAATCTTTAAAATTTTAGCTAGGGTTTCTAAAACCCTAGCCCTTGGTGCCGCACGCCTCCACACGTCAGCATCCACCGCCGCCGCTCCACCTCTCCTTGTTTTCAGCCACTACCACCTACAAAAGAAAAAAAAAAGGAACAGCAAGATCACAAGCAAAACAAGTGGTAGTTGTTTATTCATTTTTACTTATCGATATTCGGCTATAAAGCCTAAGAAAAAAATGTATTCAGGACCCTTTTTTTTCGAAATCAATACAAGTGAAATAGTTTCAAAAAAACTCGAAATATACCAGTAGTTATCTAATCTCGAAAGAGGAGAGTCAGATCTGAGGAGAGGTGACCACATCTTTCGATTCAAATCTCTTTATTTTTATTTTATTTTTTTTTGTAAATACACACATACATATATATATGCACTATTTCTATTTTAAAAAAAAAAAACTTACCTTCTGCGATTTCGGTGGTCCCTCGCCGGAATCTGGGTTGCTCCCAGAGAGAATAGAGAGAAAGGAAAGAGAGAAAGATTTTTTTGAAAAAAAACAGCAACAAAAATAAAAAAAAAGGGGGGAAAGGAGGACTTTTATAGCAAGACAAAACGGTGCCGTTTTGGGGTTGGGAGCCTAGGCGCCAAAACGACGCCGTTTAGGCCCCAACAGTGTGCTGACCGACCCTGGCGTAAGCGTTTTAGGTTAAATGGGCTAATTGCCCTTTTAGTCCTCCCGCATTTTCTTCCCTTCTTTATCAAATTTCCGTCATTTTCAAATTTACCCCAATATGTTTGTTTTCGTTCCGATTTAATCCTTAACCAAACACAGCGCATGGGAATTGAGGGATAATTTCCCTTTCGGTCCCTCTCCTTTCGTGCGCATTTCGAGTAGGCCCTCCCCTCTTTATTTTATTTCGAATTGACCCCAAAATTATCCTGTTTGATTCAATTTGACCCCCTTTTTTAGTATTTTTGTAATTATTATTATTATTTGCTTATATGTTGTGCATTATTATTATATTTATATTATTACTTTGTACATATATCGTATATTATTATTGCTATACTTATATTATTTTTGTGCGTATTTTGTACCATCGCATATTATTATTATTATTATTATTATTATTATTATTATTATTATTATTATAATGTTATGTTATACATATTTCATACTATTATTATTATTACTATATTATTTACTATTACTACCATTATTATATTATTACATTATACATATCTCGCATTATTAACTATTATCAACTTTATTATTATTTTTATATACTTATTACTATATATCGTTATTATTACTATACTACTATTTCATTATTATCATATTCACTATTATTATATTATACACATCATTATCATTATTGCTATTATATTCACTATTATTGTTATTATATTATTATATTGTATATATATTTTACTATTCTTCTATTATTACTATGTTACCATCTTTATTATTATATTATTATTAGATTATTATTATTACTACTACATTTATATTGGTATATTGTATATATTTTCTATTCTTACTATTATTATTATTACACTATTATTTGTATATACCAATCTCATTACCGCTATTATTATATTCGTACCCGTATGTTGTATATATCGCGTATCACTACTAATATTATTATATTATTTTTACCACATCTATATTAATACATATTATTATTATTATTATTATCACTATATTTATATTATTTATAGTACATATTTTGGTATTATCATTACTTTTGTCGTATTATTATTATTATTTATTATTACATTATTATTATTGTGTGATTATTATTTTTATCAGCGTCTTATGACTTGTATACATGCTTATTATTGTTATTTGCTTTAGTTTTATTATTACTTCTGTTATATTCTTTTCCCATTCATTTTATTTTTCGCTCCCATTATTGTTATCCATATTAACGCACTTGTTACGTGTCACCATGTATATCAGTATTGCAACTTATTTTTACATTTTATTGTAAATGCGTGTCATATTAATATAAGATGGCTTCTTTTCGTGAATGTGATATTCCTTATTTAGAAATTTGAGAGATTGTGCCCTGAAGTATTGGTTTGCAATTTTCTCGTTTAATCTAAATATCCGAATATCCTTTCAAGCAAGTACATTTTTAACAAAAAGTTTATTTTTGGGAATTCAAAATGCTGTGTCCTAAAGCATTGGATGTGATGTTTTGATATTCCAAAGTAAGATTTTCTTACCCGAGGCAATGTTCTGTGTTTAGAAGCCCGAGGGATTATGCCCTAAAGTATTGGGTTGCAATTTTCTCGTTTAATCTAAATTCTGAATATCCTTTCGAACAAGTATATTTTTTACAGAAAAAAGGCTTATTTTTGGAACTCAAAATGTCATCTCCTAAAGCATTGGACATGGTGTTTTGTTATTCAAGTAAGGTTTTCAAAAAAAAAGGCAACGTTCTATATTTAGAGGTTGGGAAAACGTGCCTAAAGTATTGGGTTCGCGGTCCTCTCGTCCATCTTTAAATAATAGAACGTTCCTTAAAGTAAATTTATAAATAAAAAGAGGAAGTTTAGTCTCGATGGTCAAAGGGGTGTCCTAAAGTATTGGACACGACATTTTGCCTCAAGACGGAATAGCCCCTTTTTATATATCTTCGATTTCTTTAAGAGCTATCATTGACATCGGCATAAAAAGGATCTTTTAATTTTTCAAATTTTCGACATCAAGGCATTAGATAATCAATTAGGTACCAATTTTTGGGCGTATCGAGGGTGCTAACCCTTCCTCGCACGTAACCGACTCGAACCCGTTTACGACTTTTCAGTAGACCAAAATCGTTGTTTTAATAAATTAAATGGTTTATTTAAAACAACTACTTTTCAAGGTGACCCAATCACACCTCAACAAAAAGGATTGGTGGCAACTCCCATGTTTTATCATTTTTAAAACCCAAGTTCGATCCACGCCCTTTTCAAGAGCCGAGAGGGGTGGTTTCGACAGGTTGTATTTGGAAAGTGAAATTAAACCCTATTAACTATATCAGGCTAAGTCAGATATAGATGGCATGCCATAGGATTGGAAAAATTCAGAGATTTCTTCGACTTCGAGTCGATGAGGCACTGGGTGCCAATTTACTTTGGTTTAACCGATGAGACACTGGGTGTCAAATTTATATAGCGCTGGGCACAGTTATTACTTCGTATTTATCCGATGAGGCTCTGGGTGCCAAACTGGTGTGTTGGTTGGATCCGTGTATCCGTTCGAGTCCGAGTCGTGTTAATAGGGGTAATTAAATAAAATAGTACTATGATTGATATTGGATGATATTGTATGTGAATGAAAATGGGATAGTGAATTGAAACATGAAAATGAGACACATGAATTACGTATTCATGAATTGGATATGGATTGAATAATATTATTGTTTAAATGATATATATTAAATTGCGAAAAGCTATTAAATAGCAAGTGATGAGATTTAAGAATGGTATGAAATGATGTATTTATGAATTGAATATTGAATGGCTAATGCCATTGTATGAATAAATGTGGTCTTAAATATTCAAATGTGCTTATAATTAAAATATACATATTATATTATCTTGTCTTTAAGTATTCGGATTATAAAAATACCACTGAGTTTTACTCAGCGTACGGTTTTGTTTTCCGTGCACAGATTAGGTACTTCAATTTTGATCTCCGATTTAGCATCCAATAACGCTCCCTAACTCAAACGTGGTGATGATTACTCTTTTGTGTCGGCATGTACCTAGAGTATCTAAATAATAGTTATTTTGTGAATTGAATGTAAATGAGATTATAAGTTTAATATTGGTTGGTTTTATACATATAAATATGTGTTTGTTTTTGAAGCCATATTATGGCATGATAAATTGAACTAAATCTAGATAGGTGCATGTGAATTTAATTCTATGTTTAAGTGCTCATGAACTAGGCAAATTGATTTGGATTTGGTATGTTTATAATTTGGATTAAAATGATGCTTTGATAACTTGTTTTGATGATATGAAATGTTTGAGAATTCTGCTTGTTTGATCGATAAACTTCGGTAATACTTTGAAACCCTATTTCAGCGACGGATATGGGTTAGTGGTGTTACATTAAAATTGAAATTCGACTATTCATCTTAATAATACAAAAAAGGAGAAGATGACCCATTATATATAAGTGAGGAAAAAAAGGACTAAAATTGAAAATTTACCATTTTTATATGATGAAAAAAGTAACACATGTCAAGGTCCTTTGAGCTTTTGTATATAGTTATATAAATATTGAATAAGTATGCATAAATATACATTTATATGTACAGGCAATTGAATGTCAGCATTGAGAGCTCCATATTATCTAATTTCATCGCTTTGTGTATCTACTGACTTTGTTTTATATTTTCAATAACAATAATGGTATCTACTTGATAATGGAGTTTTAGTTTAGTTGATATTATTGTTATAATGATAAAAATATTGATTCGAATATGTATTTTTTATTATTTAAAAATGGGTGATTAAATAGTAATAATAGAAATTGTATAAAAAACAATAATGTAAAAAGACTAGTAAATAGTAATTATAAAAAGAGTTGAGGGAGGGCAGGGAAAATAATTGAAATACAAACAATACAAAAACGGATAAAAACATAAAACAAACGCATTTTAGGATAATGTAGTGAATTTATTTGGTATGTTTTTTTTAAAAAAAATTAAATATAAAATATTAGGAATTTTAAATTTTCAAGATAAACTATTGAAAGCAAAATGCTAAAATTCTACATTAAGTGATAAGTAGTTGATTATCTACTTATTATATTCACACTTTTTCATTAAATTTTTTTTATCATTTATTTCTTTACTATGAACTACTAAGTGTGCTTAAAAATTAAATCATTAAAAATATTAAATTTCAACTTATTTAATATTTTAATGGGTTATCAAACAAAATTAATTTTTTTAAAAAAATCAGCACATCAAAATTTATTTATGTATAATGTTTACACTATGATAATGAAACACAAATTACAAGTGTAGTAGGAATAAGACTAGGGGTGGGTGAATCCCTTGCGTTTCTATTTATCATCAATTACACCTATATATATGGATTGTGATTCGGTGATATGTCAACATTTAATTAAAATTTTAATTTTTAAAAATATTTTTTTATATTTTTAATAATTTTAAATATTTTAACTTTTAGAATATTTTAAAATATTTTTTTGAATTATTGAATTTGAAAAAATTATTTCAATGTTGATGTTTCATCCACATGATAGTCCACGTCTATGGCACGACAATAAAATTAAAAAAAAAGTTACTTTTTTTATCTATTTTAGAGTGATTTGATAAAGAAATATAAATTTAAAAATTAAAACTTAAAATTAAATAAGAACTAAAATAATCTTTTATAAAATTAGAAAATAAATAAATAATTATGCTAACTTAAAATATGAATTGTGTATATATTTAAAATAGAGTCCCTAAAATTGAGAGGCGGTGTGAGGTTAGGTGATCTTGCCAGCAAGCGTTGCATCATTGTACGTGTTAAAAACAAAACATGTGATGCTTGGTCGGCATCTAATTAGTGCAACTCAGTATTTGTAACCAAAAAGGAAAACCTAAATAAGAATATTTAAAGAATATCATTTTAATTGTCAGATTTTAGTTTTAAGTAAATTTCCTGTAATTCCTTTAAATTATTTTCTTGGAGAACCATCTATGAACACATGCTTGTCTATAAAAAGAATAGACATATCTACAATTAATAGTTTCTTCCACAAAACTTGAAACTGTTTACTATTATTTAATATTTAATATATTAATTTTAAAAGAAAATATTTTTAATATCGGTGTAGTGGGTGTGATAAAATCTATTAAACATATTATTATTTTTTTTAGTTTTGAATAAGAATTATAATCTAATTCATTAACAAATAAAAAAATTTTGAGTATCCAAAATTCCAATTTCAGTAAAAGATTATTAATTATTAGATTTTATTACACTCAAGATATCAGTAAAAAAAATTAATATTTAGATTATATTTATACAAAAAATCTAATAAAAAAATTGAGTTATAAGTAAAATGGTAAAATATTTATAAAGAAATTTTCTTCAAACCTTAGACATTGTATTTTTATTTGTTTTCTTTAAACATTCATATAAAAATAGTAATACACCAAAACACATTATATCAATATTCAATTCTTTATTAAAAAAAAGGCTTTTAGGTAATTTTTAAATATAAATATAAATATACCCAATGTTTTAAAAACCGGATCAATGGTTGAATCAATTTGATCTCAAGACTTGGTTCAATCTGTTTGACCATTAGATCAACAATAATTAAATAAAAAATTAAAAAATCATAAAAATTAAAAATTTTAAAATTTTATAAACTGATTTAATCGGTTCAATCGTCAATTTTTTTCTTTCAATTTTCATTTTTTACCAATTTCAAATACTTTATTCAAAGACCGATTTAATCATTTTATCTGAATTAATATATTAATTGATTTTCAACTCAACCCATCAATTCATTTTGAATTAACAACATTATAATGCTTACTTAGATATGAATGTCTCAACTTCTAAAAGCAAAATCAAAGGCATCTAAGAAAGTAGTAATTGATAGAATCTCTGAAACCAAATTGAATTCTTTTTATTTGCACTTTTCTCGTTAAAACTTGTCCTATGGCCATTGGTTCTGATTTTTGTTTAAAACAATCTTAATTAATAAAAATATATTTTAATTAAATTTAAATGTAAAAACATTTTTATTATTCTATGTTAATTTTAAGTTGTTTGTTAGTTGCATGTTAATATGTAATTAAAGAAATAATTGAAAGAGGAAAATAATTAAGATGCACACAAGAATTCGTTACACAGTTTGGATCCATTTCTTATAATTACGGAGTCTTGTCTAAAGAATAATTTATTATGAATCAACAATACAAGTTGTGATTTAGGTCCAACTCGTTCTCTTAGTTACAACCTCACTCCTATATTTCAACTAAGATCACTCTCCTCTAAAATTTTCCTTATAAAAGCTTAGTTACAAACAATTTATTTACAAGTATTTTGCACTAAAAGAAATTCTTCTCATGAATAAAATAAGTGCTCTATCTAATTTCTGCATAATCTTTAATTAATAGGCATTTTTGACTTGTAATCCTCTAAATAGTGTACTCGAAATATTCCTTAGTAGTTGCACTTCAATTGGTCTTCTATAAGACATGAAAAAAATAAAAGATATTTAACATTTGAACTTCTATACAAAATAATCTCTTAGAACATGGTAAGTTAAGTGACTTGTACTAGAACTCTTGAAATTTTGTCCCAACTTAATTGATATTCACCATAATTCAATTTAGCTAATTGTTGCTCAAAGTACTTGTAACGTTGTAAGAAAATATACTCACAATATTTGAGTTAAAATATGCCAGCATATATGGCAAGTTGCTGAACTATCCAATTGCAAAGTGCGTTGAATTGATGGTGCAACTGAAATCTGCAGGGGTTTACTTAGCAAGAGGGTATTGATTACCATGATAGATAAGACTCTAAAATGACATACTTTTATGTGTTAGTTGCATATATATTTTGAGTATGATTCTACTAATTTGTGCTTTTTTATGGTTTTTTTATCTTGTAGAGACTAAATTGAAGGTAAAAGGAAATTTGGGGCAAAAAGTGTAAATTTAAAGATAAAATAGGCCAGCATGCGAAATAGGAAAGAAGTGGCGCCGAAAATGCAAAGTGTGGAAGACTTGGGGGCAAAAATTCAAATAAGAGATTTATAAACATAAGACTCTATTTAAATTTGAATTTTATTAGGATTATTGTTAGGATTATTATTTTGATTTAATTTCAGCTTTTATCTTCATTTATCCTTTGGAGAGTTTAAATAGGAACAAACTTAGTTTTTCATGTACTATAGATAGGGGATGGAGTGACACAAATTAACACTCATCTTTTTTGTAAAAGCTCTTAGCTTTTGTTCCTTTTATTATTCAATAAAATTCCATTTTATTAAACTTATTTCTTTTTCCCAGAAGCATGAGCCACTAAGATTCCCCAAAAAAAGGGTTCATGAGGCTTAGAATCCGCATTTAACCTTCTCAACGAGTATTCATTGTTTCTCCGCATTACGGGACTGACGCTTCTATCCATGTCCTTCCAAAAGTGATCTTTTCATCTTGTGTAAAGGCGGCCGCTTTGTATGTTTTGGGAATGTTGCACAGTCGGTTCGTTAGCTTATTACGTCAGTGATTGTCGAGCCCAAGAGACAAAATGGTGTGGCATTTGCCATTGAGAAATGATGATCTAGTGTAAGATGGTCCCACAAAAGTGACGGTTGGCTAGAGTTTGGTTCCTTTAAATCGTAAGTCTAAAATCTAAGTAGAGCTGGTGGTCGTAGGCATCCTCTTCCACTATAACTGGCTTATTCTGTCATAACAAGGATCACCTAAAAGCCAAGGATTGAACCCAAGGAGGATCGAGACAACTGGAGGCTGGAATCTCTCAATCAAAGAACCTCTTTTCTCAATTCTGTTTCTCTTTACAATTTCGATTTCAATTTATACAATTTCAACTCGTCCATATTTTTAATTCTATTTTTTTTCAAGTACGCCGCTTTTTCTTGGGCACGACTATGCTCGGGATCTCGAGGAACAAGAAGTTGTGCAAATCCAGTCCCTGAGGATTTGACCCTATTTCCCTTATACTATTCTTTTTCATTATTTCATAGGGATAGGTTATTTTGGTGCTTTCAACGACACACCAATGACACATTTTCTCTGGTTGCCGAACAAGTTACGGTTCACACTGTCATTGCCCTTGTTGCTCACCATGGGTGGCCATTATTTCGAATGGATGTTTACAATGCTTTTTTATAAGGTGACTTATATGAGGAAGTGTACATGTTGCTTCCTCCAGATTTTTGCACTCAGGGGGAGACTCAGATTTGTCAACTACGAAAATCACTTTATGGATTGAATCAAGCATTAAGGCAGTGGAACATGAAGCTTACAGAGGCTCTTTTACTTTGTGGCTATTCACAAAGTAAGCATAACTATTCTCTTTTTACTAAGAGAGTCGATGATCGAATTGTTATCATGCTTATATATGTTGGTGGTTTATTGATAATCGGAAATGATGGAATGTTTATTGATGAGTTGAAACAAGTGTTACATCAGAGTTTTAAGATGAAAGATCTGGGAGAGCTTAAATATTTTCTTGGTATTGAAATTCTTCGGTCAGGAAATGGGGTTATATTGAATCAAAGAAAGTATGCTCTTGAATTGATTTTAGATATAGGGCTTACCGGAGGGAAATTAGTTGTTGCCCCTTTAGAACAAAATCAGAAGTTAAGTTTCATTGAATATGATGAAACAGTACAAGTCAATCACGGTGATGAAATATTAGCAAATGTGAGAATGTATCAACGACTTATCAAGAGATTGTTGTACTTGAATCAAACAAGGCTAGATATTGCTTTTGCAGTTCAACACTTAAGTCAGTTCATGCAACGACGAAAAAAGCCACACTATGAGGCAGCACTATGAATAGTAAGATAGGTGAAGAAAGATCCCGTGAGAGGGTTGTTTTTTTCGATAAATGGGTCCACATAGTTAATAGCATATTGTGACTCGGATTGGGAATCTTGTCCAATATTGAGAAAGTCAGTTACAGGATTTTGTTTGAAATTGTGAGGTTTATTGATCTCGTGGAAATAAAAAAAAAAAAAGAAAGAAAGAAAAAGAAAACACCATCTTAAAGTCATCAGTGAAGGTCGAATACAAAAGCATGGCCTTCACAATATTTGAAATTGTATGGTTGAGAGGGTTATTAGACAAGCTTGTTGTTAAAGACAGGGAACCAACAACGTTATTATGTAATAATAAAGTAGCAATTCAAATAGCAAATAATCCTGTCTTTCACGAGAGAACAAAAACATATAGAAATAGATTGTCTCATTGTGAGAGAAAAAATACAAAAAAGGTTGGTTTAGACTCGGTTTGTGTCAACAAAAGATCAATTTGCAGATATTCTAACAAAGGGACTTGGATTCAGTAGCATGAACACTTAGTTGGCAAGTTAGGCATGAAAGATTTATTTCACTCTCATCCACCAACTTGAGGGGGAGTGTAGAAGTTGTAAATATGGTTAGACAATTATTAAGTTTGTTTATTAAACTATTAGTAGAATGGTGTATAGAAGTCAACTATTGTAAGCTTATTGAATTGAACCGAGTAAGAAATTCTTTAACTCTTGAATTGATTGTTTTCCTATTTCAATTGACTGTTCTCTTTGTTTAATCGATTGTTCTCTCATTTCAATCGATTGTTTTCTTGTTTTAATCATTTGTTTCACTATCCTCAGCCACCTCATTAGGTTAATAAAATAAACTATAATTTTATTTTAAATATAATATATATTCTAAAATTAAAATAGTATTGTTACATATAGAATAACCATTTGGACTTAAATTATGTTTAGGTGTGTTTGAAAATCCATATACAAATTGGATTTCAGTATAATTGTTAGTAACTATTTACTTAATTACTCTCAATTTTCACACTTTCTTAAAAATTGGAATATATAATTAAAGTACTCTAATTAAACTTGATTAAATAAACTCCTTAATTATAATAATTACCAAAAGCATATTATATATATAATTACAAATAATTACACCAAAATATAATTGCTAAATAAATACGTATGTAAAAAAGTTAGTGTTGCTATAATTAAACAATATTGATCGTATTTTTGTAGGGCTTCAATTTATTACATGTGATATGCACATAATTATGGTCATGATGTATCTTATGCATGATTATCAATTAAGTTGTGAAAGCAAGGTATGAAATTTTCATAATGTGTGATGATAATTTCTTTTTATATCTCCGCATTCATATAATTATACGATCACACAAATTAAATCTACCAATTCATCTTATGTTTTTGGGATAAAATGAAACCAATAAATTTAATATTAAGTTGTGTTCTAATCTAACTGCATTACATCTTTCTATAATTATGGATTCAATTTAAAGTTCAACATTTCTATATGCAACTTTTGGAAATAGCTAACATGTAAAAGAAAAAGTAAAAACAAGAATATATATAATTCTCCTAATAATAATTTTTTTCCTTCCAATTTTATAAAAAAAAAAATTATTTTAGCTTTCCGTCTAAGTTTTCGTCTCTTTTAATTATTGGACTTACATTTTCTGTCAAATCACCTCAAAATAGACAAAAAAAAAATTAACGTTTGTTAACTTTGCTGATGTGTCATACACGTTGATTGCCATGTGGATGAGTACATGTCAACATTTAATTGAATTTTTAAAATTTAAAAGATATAAAAAATATTTTAAAATAATTTTAATTTTTAAAAATATCTTTTTTGAAGTTTTTAAAATTTAAAAATTAATTAAATGCTGATGTGTCATCCACGTGTATGCTATGTCAGTAAAGTTAAAAAAAGTTAACTTTGATAATAATAAAAACAAATTTAAAAGCTAACAAAGGAAAAAAAATAAAATGCTAAATAATTTTTTTTTTATAAAGTTAGGGGTCAAATAAATCATTAAGCCTAACAGTTAAGTTATAATGTTGAAGTGAATATACATAGTAAATGAAAGGATTATGGTGAAGAAAAAAAGAAAAAGGGAATAACAGTAGTATGATTGGAGCCCGGAAGGAAATCTAAACATTGCATCAATATGTTGAGAAAATTAGTAAAAAGATGTAACTTGAGCCTAACTAAAATAAGGTACCTAATTAACGTTAGAGAGGATAAGGATAAGATAATAAAATATGAGCATGATTGAATGATAGGAAGCTATAATGTATAATTTGAGGGCAAATTAAAAAAAGGATTTGGCCTTAAAACTTGACAAAATTGGCACACCCCAGTTGGAAAAATAACAACAACCATGTTTTATGAGTACATTATGTCTTAATATCCATTATTTGTTGGCTTTTTAAGTTTTTAATAAAACAGAGCAGTTGGCTGCTTAACCCACAAGTTAAAGCTTTGGATATATGTAAATTCCATTTTTCTTTGCTAACGTTGTCGAGTTTCAGCGGTAATCATTTCAAAATTGATGCAAGCAACAAGCTTTCATTACTTTATCTCACTAATTCTTTTCGGAGGTAGTCTCGAATGAAAAAAAAAATAACAGATTTGACTTTTAAAAATAGGATAAACATGTATATTTAATTATAGCACTCATATGATTATTTATTAATTTATTGAATGCAATATTAGTAGTGAACATAATTCTTTTTCCTATCTAAATATTTAGAGGTTTGAAATATATGTAATTATCATACTAAATCTCAAATAGTTCATACACAATTTATTTACTCGATGAACTAATTTTCCTAATGCAAAATAGTTACACTAGAATAGTGTAAATCTTATATGTATAAGTTAAATCTTTAATTTTAAGGTCGAAATTTAATTTTAACAAATTCTCGTTAGACAAGCTCCATCAACACAATAAAGGTTTTAGCCTCAACATCAATAGAGCATCATGACACGTTGACAATCGGCTTTGCCACAACTCAAGACGACATATCTGGAGTGTTTGCAAGCTCTTAATACAATAAGAAAATCAACCTCGGATGGTCTAACGCGGCGAGCAAAAATCGACAAAAGAATCAAGTATTCACCAAAGTAGAGAGGACGACAACAAAATCATCCCTAAAATCACTAGTAAAATTAAGGTTACATGCACAAGTAAGAATAAAAAATGTGCTACAAAATCAGACAAAAATTTCTAAAACTGAAAACTTATTAAACAATGGAAAAATAAACAAAAAAACATATAAACCTCACAACAACATGGTTCCAAATCGACTAGTGAAATCATTTATAATTCTGAAATACTCTCAAATTAAACAGAAACATATTAAGAACTTGAAGAAGAGCCATCCACTTTCCAAGAAAAATTAGTGGTGGACGGTGGAGTTTTAGCAAACGACAGGCATCGTCATTTGTCCATCAGAACTTCTGAAGACAGCAAAGTACTCACAAAATAGATCTGCAAACTGAAAAGAGAGAAAACATGTGGAGTGAATGAGAAGAAGAAAGAAATAAATGGTTGGTGAGAGGGAGAAAAAAGCACGCGATAGCCAGCCTGGAGGCTGGCACCACCGCTAGGCAAAACTAAAGATAAGAAACAAACGGCTTGGAGAAAAAAAATAGAAAAGTATCTTTAAAAAAGAGTTGAATTGTTTTTTTAATGAAAATACTGACTAAAATGTTATATTTTTAAACATGATAGCTCGCATAGCATACCACATGTATCTCATGCTATTTTTCTAAACTTTTATACATTTTTTAATTTTAAATTAGTTGTTGATATGGCATATAGAACAAATAGTGTCATGTCAACATGAATTACACTTGGACTACCATGCAAGTTGCTATGCTAACATCGTTTAAAAAATAATAATGTTTTAGTCAGAATTTTTATTTAAAAAAAATAACTCTTTTTGAAAGGCTAATCATTAAATTTATCTAAAAAAAATTAAATTAACAAAAAATATAAATATTAATGTCTAAATTTGACATTATGCCTTTTATTTTCTTGTTATCACATATTACTCTATCTTAATATAGTCATTCAAGTTTATTGGGTAATAAAATTTTCTACTTTCACTTAATTGTAATTATATCACATAGGTTAGATCATTGATTGTCTATGGTGATATATTTAAGTTGGATTTCTATAACAATTATCAACTAATTTTAAGTTGAATGTTAGAGAAATTTGAGGGTGATGTATAAAAGTTAGGGTTGAAATATAGTTAGTAGGTGGGCATCGTTGCATGTTGTTGTCTAAGTGTGGCAAAAGATCCCATGGTGGTTCTTGCAAACACTCATCAAGCTGCATAATTGGTCACTAATGGCTTCCGATTGAAAATAATAATAATCATTTCTACGTCTTTATCTGTAAAAATGGTCCGCTACCGCTAGCTAGCATGTGAAAATATGAATGCTACAAAACACAGGCTGATGAAGAAACATTATCAATTTTGGGGCCAAGGAATCCGACACAACAATAATCCCACTTTCTCGAGGGTTTGGCAAAGTTCATTCTAACAATCAAATGTGCCATCAGTAATTTATGGATAATAATGATTCAATTTTTTTTAACAAAAGAAGTCATAATTAATGTGTATTCTTGTAGTTTTTTAATAATCAAATTGAATATCACAACTTATCTGAATTAAAAAAATTAACTAAATATAATTAAATAATATAAATTCAAACTAAATTAAAATTGAAACGAAATCCAAATTGAATATTAGAGTATATCATATTTTAATTTTTGTGAGTCCTACGGAAATCTAAAGGACCCCTAATCTGATCATATATATAATTAGTAGTAGTAATAGACAGCACATGGCTGCCTTTAAGTAAAAAGAAGGGCATGAAAGCCGTGTTCCCTTAGTGAAGGGATTTCCTGTGCCAATCAAACATGCTTTGATTTTGTTGGTAGACCTCAAACAATTACTAATTACATTTTGGAGTTATTTGAATGCTGAATAATCACGTTTGCTTCCTTAAAAAGAGCTATAACACATTCACATACTCTTGGGGTCAGCCATCCCCATGTGAATAAAAGGATCCCCCCTAACTGTTCGTCATGCAGATGGGAAAAGTGTGGCCACTCAGATGCTGGTAAGTCTACCAAACTTCTAATTCCTGGTCGGTTAACCTTGTGGGGTTGCAAATTGTCGATGATTATGTTGATTACATGTAGATTTCGATATCATTTCATTATTTTAAGTGATTGTAGATGTTGAGATTCGAATTTTAAATTTAATAAATATATTTTAAAGATGATTGTCTAAATTAATTTGGATTCCCCATTAAAAATTTAGAATTTGATGACCCTTAAAGTTGAGATGGCATAAAATTGATGGGATTTGTACTTTTGGGAGATTGCACAAGATTTTCAAAGAGATTTTCCAAGGAAGAAAAAGGAATAGTGTTTTAGGGGGTACAGAAGGCAACAAGCAAGTTGATTGATGGAGACACATAGAATATGTGGCTGTGGGCCTTAACTTTATCTATATTTCAATCTACACCAATTGGGGGGTTATGATTTTGCCCAAAGACGTGCAGATAAGATCCAATCTGTGCCTTACTGGCATGCTGATTTTTTTTTTTTTAACTTTCTTTTCTTACCAAACAATTAAGGATCATTACATCTTTTTCTTTACCATAGAAATAGGTGATACGGATAATAATGAAACCTAAAGGATTTAGCTAACCAGATTTTTGGTTGTCAACTGGGTTGATTTTTCGTTTTTGATCAATGGTTGAGGGTAATTTTAAATGGAGATTGTGAGGCCTAAAAAAGGCTGAAAAGTAAGTCCATTGACTGTTTGGGCTACCTAGCCCAACTGCACTCTAGCTTGTGCTTTTAGGATTAGAGTATGGATTGTTTGGGTTCTAAAAGTTGGGTCACAACCTCTTATATAGACATTATAAGCAGGACAGGTTAATTTTAAAACCAAACCCTATCTATATATGGATTCTGACAGCATTTTGTCATTTAAATAAAAAAAAGAAGTCACAAATGAAGAGTGTACATGCCCTTTGTTTGACTTGCTTCATATTACCGTTCATATCGATCTAGAATGTAGAGTTCGATTAATTGAATTTCAATTAAATAAAACTAAAACACTTGTAAAGTTCTCCAGATTTAAACAATTGTAAAGTTTTCTGACATCCACCTTAGTTTAAGGAAAAGCCATTGCCCTGGATGACATATTATGTAACGACCTAAAATCCGTGGACACCGGAATTTAGTAAACCGAGTTAGTAAATAATTATTAAGAATAATTATGAGTCTAATAGTATGTCTAATTAGGTTCTTATTAAGTGAATTTAGCTTAATTAAGAGTAATTAGCAAAAAGGACTAAAGTGAAAAAAAGGGTAAAAATCTAATTAAAGATTGAAAGAAAATAAAAGGGACAAAAATGGCAATTAAGCCATTAGCAAAGAATGCGGCCGCAAATGCATAAAAATTAAAGATTTTTATGCATAAGTAATATATTAAATTATTATTATTATTTATTATTATGGTTTTATATTAGATATTTAATAATAATAATAATAATTATTATTATTATTATTATTATTATTATTATTAAATTGATATTATATTATGAAATAAATCAAAATAAAGACAAATGTATGGTGATTAAATTATACAAGTGTAATAATGCATATATTTATACATTTGTAATAAATTTATTTAATTACTTTTTACTTAAGTAAATAGATTTTTATTATATTAAAATATTAAATTACATAAAACAAATAAATTAAATTAAATTAAGACAAGTGTAGGGTGATGATAATGCACATTTGTAATACATATATTGTTTATTAAATAGATATTTGTTATAATATTATATAATATATTAAGTTAATAAAATAAATAAAACAAAGGAAATAATAAAAGAAACAAAAGAAAAAGAAACAGAGAAAGAACAGAGAAGCATTTCGAAACAAGCAGGAAAGAAAGAAGAAAAAGAAGGAAAAAGGAAAAAACTAAAAATTTAAGGTTTAAAGCTTTAAAAGCTAATATCGAGCCTGCAGCATCGGCCCAAAAAGGAAAAGAAAAGATCGTCAAGGATTAAATCCGAAGAGAATTCTGTTTTGTATCACTATAATTCAAATTTTATTATTATTATGTGTTTAATTTTCTAATTATATGTGGTAAGTATTTTAAGGTAAGTGTTTAGTAAAATGATAAATTTATGATTGGGTATTGAAATTGAGGCGATCATCGAATCGAATTGTGGAATCTCGAATATTGTTATGTGTCTTGCATTGAATCTTGTGAAATTATCAAGTAATGAATTACTGCAATCTTGTGGCCCAGATTGAAATAAGGAAATTATAATTGATACTGAACTAAGATGGAAATTGTACTAAAAAGTGAATTAAATACCCTATTAACTAGTCGGGCTAGTCGGATATAGTTGGCATGCTATAGGATATGGAAGATTACGGGTTTTTGCCGACTTACTGATCAGGCACTTATGTGTCGACTACTGTTACTGTTATCGATTCAACACTTTGTGTGTCATATCTTTATTACCATTCATTATTCTGATTGAAAGACTTTGTGTGTTGAATATCATTCATTCTTTATTAAGATTCTCGCTATCGTTACTGATTATTGTTTAGGTACTGTGTACCGTTAAGGCACAATGTGCCGTATTGGTGTGTTGGTTGGAATTCGTGTATCCGTCCAAGTCCAAGTCAAGTTAATATGGACAAATGAAATAAATTTACTGATAAAACTAAATTTGAATGACATAAGCATATGTGAAAGGTGAAAATTGAAATAAAGAAATAAGAATGGTATGTATATATAATTAAATGATAACATGAAAAGATTGAATTGTTCATTAAGTGATGATAATTATAATGTAAAAGTATGTGTGTGATTTAATGTATTTAATTATAAATTGAATTATAATGATACCACTAAGTATATGCATACTCAGCGTACGGTTGTTTCCATGCGCAGGTTGTAGAAGTCAAATATTGAACCAGCATCCAAAGCCAGACCCGACTTCAGTAAACTTTTGGTGATGTATATTTTCTTTTGGTAATGTGGCATATACATAGGATGTGTATAAAGGTTATTATGTTTTGAATATAAATAGTTAAAAATGTTAGTATTACAAGTCTAAGAGTTATAATGAAAGAAGTTTATCCATTTCAATTTAATTAGTACATTGATAAATTTAAATTGATAATATATTGATTGAGTTTGATTAGAAGGTATTTAGAATAGAAAATGAATATGTGAAATGAATTAGTTGAATTGGTTATGTTTTAATTGCAGGGGGTTTTATGTGAAAATAAGCAAAAATGCTATCGAAATTTATATAATAAAAAAATTCTGAAATACTTAAACGAGTCCCGTTTCACTTTTAATACATGCTTTAAGCTTCAAGAGTTCATTATAAGGACTTAATTATTAAATTATACTATAAATGTTATTTTATTTGTGAATTATTCGTAAGTTGTCTGATATGTCCGGTAATGCCTCGTAACCCTGTTCTGGCGACGGTTCAGGGTTAGGGGTGTTACATAATATTACTAGTACCCAACGATTCTAATATCAAACATGGGGGTTTGTTATTGTTTAGGACAATGAAACCAGCCTAAGGTACATTGGCATGGGTTTTTGTTAGATATAAGAGCCACACAAACATGTAATGTGAGCCACCAAGTTTGAGATTTTTGCTCCGAATAAGCAAAAGTGGAGGTAAAGGGGCTTTAATATCAGATTCTGGTTGCCACATGGCAAAGCACTAGCCAATTGGGCATCCACTCTCCTATCCATTATGATAAACCCCCTGGAATACATTAACAGATTTCAATACCCATATCTGCCACAAAAACCCCCTTAATTCCTCCACCTTATTATAGGCAAAATGGCGTCTGTTTGTGCTTCTTCTGCTATTGCAGTCGTTTCCATATCACCCCCCAGGGAAGCTCTCTTTCCCTTATTATTATCAATCTATTTTCGAACAATATAAACCTATGTTATTCAGAATTAAAGCGAGTGTGGGGATATCTAAATATGTGCCGACATGAATGTCAAAAGAAAAATAGTAACATAGTTAACCATGCTAAATGTCTGCACATGTAAGTATATTAGAAATGATGAACTAGTGGTTAACCATTTATAAGTGATCATGCTACACTGATCGAGTAGGAATTTTCCAACTATCTACATGTAATAGAATTCTTTGGTTAAAATGGTGTAAACAAAAACTAGAAATAATAGTTGAGGCGATCAGGTTATGATGTGTAAGAAATGTTTACAGCTCCCAAAGGAGTGGATTAGTAGTGAGGACAACAAAGGCTTCCTTTCTTACAGGGAAGAAACTTTGATCAGTCAAAAAGTACACAAAACCAGCAGCAGCCTAAACAATTCTGGTGTGTGCAGTGGCTGACCCCGACCGACTTCTTTGGTTCCCAGGCAGTACTCCTCCTCCATGGCTCGATGGCAGCCTCCCTGGAGACTTCGATTTTGATCCTCTAGGCCTTGGTATAATAATGTTTCATCCATTGAATTGAATCAAGTACCTCACAAAGTTAAAATCTTTTTTTTTCTGTATGTGTGTGTGTGTGTAATATAGGGTTGAATTTTATTTTTTATTTTTAATAGGATCAGACCCTGAGACCTTGAGATGGAACGTACAGGCAGAGCTCGTCCATTGCAGATTGGCAATGTTAAGAGCCGTTGGGATTTTCATCCCAAAGTTCCTAACCAAAATTGGCATTTTAAACACTCCATCATGGTACTCTGCTGGAACCGAGGAATACTTCACTGACACCACTACCCTCTTCATCGTTGAGCTTATTTTCATCGGGTGGGCAGAAGGGAAAAGATGGGCTGACATTCTTAAGCCTGGATGCGTAAACACCGACCCCGTCTTCTCTAACAACAAGCTCACGGGCACCGATGTTGAGTACCCTGGTGGGCTGTCGTTCGACCCTCTTGGTTGGGGAACTGGTTCCCCTAAGAAGATCAAGAAGTTGAGGACTAAATAGATCAAGAATGGTCTATTGGCTATGTTGGCGGTAATGGGTGCTTGGTTCCAACACATCTATACTGGCACTGGACCCATTGAAAACCTTTTTGACCACCTCGCCGATCTTGGTCATGCCACCATTTCTGCAGTAAGTTCATCCCCTCAAAAACCAAATCCATTTGTAGTGTTTAGTTTCAGTTTGGATAGATTATTCAATTTGAATCGATTTTGGTTGAATTATTATTCAAATATATTCTATTTGGTTATGTTTTTTATTCAGAGGTTAAAGCTTTAGGAGTTAAAATTTTAATGCCATATATAGATGCTGTCAATAAACACCTTTACTTTGAATCAAATTTGTTGTCTTCCTAAGGGTTGGACTAACTGGTATTGGTTGTCCATGTCAGGCTTTCACTCCCAAGTGAGACACAATTAAGAGACAACTTTTAAGAGCGATTAAAATGTTGGGATGACAATGATGATCATACCATTCCATACGTTGGAAGAAGAGCGAAAGACTTGTAATGTTGTGGGGGAATGTTTGTAGTAGTAGAAACTACAATGCCTCTGTTTGCATTGTAGATGTTATAGTGATATACAAATATT
The DNA here is from genome assembly GCA_025503065.1 of Gossypium bickii. NCBI lineage: Eukaryota > Viridiplantae > Streptophyta > Magnoliopsida > Malvales > Malvaceae > Gossypium > Gossypium bickii. The sequence goes on from CP106716.1 coordinate 96,483,200, forward strand.
TGTGGAATTAGATGCAATGATTTTTTTTTATTCAGGTTAATCAACATTTATGAACTCCAAAGCCCAACAAATGCTGGTAAATAAATAAGCTTTTCTTTCCTTCATTCATACCTATGTACATACATGCATACAGGGACGTGGCGTAGATGTATAAAAAGGTAGTGTTTCTTTTTATACAATGTGTAGAACTAGATTCTTTTCTCACCTTTAAATAAAATGTTAGATATGCTTCAATTCATGTCTTCCTACTTTGATAATAATATTGATGTCTACTAAACTAAAACTCAATTGACCAAAAAAAAAAAAAACTTAAAAACAACTAAATTTGACTCAATTCATAATATATTAGAAGAACCGTAGCCATTATTAAGAGCAGATTAGGGATGCAAATAAAAAGGAGATAGCGGGCTTAAGGTGACTGAGAATATTGAGAAATTAGGATGCATGTATTATAGTAGCAATCTGACTTAGTCGCAAAAACCTAGTCCACTATGAAACTTCCTTTATTAAATCATGTCAGTCATATTATATGCACTTGGACTCTGCCTTGACTTGGTCTCCTCTCTTTCTTTGCTTAAAATTAATAATAATAATAAACAACTGTTATTTCTTTAACAACTTATAACTTAAATGCTAATGTTTTTATAACTCAATCAGATGAAATGGAGTGAATGAGCATCCCTCCCTAATATTTGAGATCACTCAGCTAGTCTGCATTATGTGGATACTTGGTCAACAAACGCATCAACTTTTCAGCATTAAGATTTAAGCCTATTAAGCCATTTCAATGTCTGTGCCATCATGCATGCGCTGTGAAGTTGCCATGCAACAAATCCTATACTAAGGTTTTCTTCTATAAAAAGAACAAACAAATAGTTTGAATAGTAAATATCTATAAATCTTGATTACTAGAGCAACAGGTTTGGCATTCTTGTCCATTATTATATTCCCCACCAAATGAATTTTAGAAACAACTTCCAATATCCAAACATCCCACGATGTGGTGCATTATTTTTTCTTCTTAATCTTTCATTCTTCACTTGAATTTCTCAACTTCACTTCACAGTATATAAAGAAGAAAAGAAAAAGAACTTTTCAACTATATTTTTTTAATACTTCAAATGCTGATAGGAAGACCCATTTTATATAACTCATGGAATTCGAATTCCTGCTAAGGATGAATTTTTTTACAAATAATTCTCTAATTTCTGAAAAAAAAGGCACTATAATTTTGCATTAAAAAACTAGTTAGCTTAAGGGTAGTTAAAATCATCAAAAAATACCATAGAGGTAAGCAAGCTATAAATTCAGTTTGAACTTTGATAAGAATCTGAATAAAGTGATTGCAATACAAGATTTTAAGATGCTAACCTCCCCTATCTCTCTCTTCCACTATCATATATATATTACACAATAAAATTCCTAAATATATATATAGATCAATAGTAAGCTAAGAGTTTTTAGGACTGTCGTGATTCAAGGACAGCAAAATCTCAATAATTAGAAGCTTCGATTGGTTGGTTGACGCACAATAAGTTGGACCGGAATGGGGAGGCCAGTACCTGATCCGCCGCAACTGCTACAAGTCCTGCGACTCGACCCTGAGCAAGTCCAACCGACATCGCCATCCGACCAGCGGGAACAAATACACGAGATACGCCCTGTGCCGTTACAAGTGGGGCATCTCTGAAACGGTCTGGCCATGGGTTTCTGGTCCATGACCAATTCGGCAAACACGGCCCCTGCCAATACACCCAAACCGATAGCCATCTGGGTCAAAACGATGGGAACCATAACGTCTAAAGATGGGATTGTAGGGGAGGGAAGGAAGAGATAAAAGGAAAGTGGAAATTGTGAGATCTTTTTCTTGGTGGGAAGAGTATAAAGGAAAGAAGTGGTGTAGAAATTATACACGTATTTGATGCGTTGAGGGTTTGAGTTTTTGACGGTAGTGCTTAACCGAAATTGATTTTTATTTTGACCAGGTGGCCTAGGGCTTCGGTTTGCGAACTACCTGACGTTGCTTATTTCGCTTAGCTTCTTTGGAGATGATGGATCGCTACTAGACATTAAGGACGTCCCCAGATTTTCCTTTTTAAAAGTTTTTTTAAAAATATCCAAAAATGCCATTTTTTATAATAAAAAAATGAATTTAAGTCTATTTCTAAAAAAATTACAGAATTAGACCGAAATTTTTTCATAACCAACGACTCCCCACCCCAGCGGCTATTTCAATAGCCGTTTAACCCCCCTCCAACGATTATTCTTTATTTTCTATTTAAACCCCTAATTCTATTCATTTTCCAAATCAGTCTCAACTAATCTCTCTCTCGCATTCTTAAATCTCTCTCAAATTTCTCTCAATTTCTTCCTAATTTCTCAATCAATTTTTATTCCTCTCTCACCTCTCTTTTTTTTATTAAGATTATATTAAGGTTTTTTTAAATTAATTTTTGTATTACAATTTATTTTGTATTTATATTAGTAATGTCAAAATCTCTAATTCGTTTGGATGGCGAGCACATTTCGATCGATCAATTGTAAATGGTAAGAATTTTTTTATATTTAATCTAATTTAATTTAAATATTTTGTTGTCATATTGAAATTTAATATTTAATATTTTTATATATATAATCGGAAGATTAGATTTTGGAAACATATATTGGTAATTGACTCGCTCCTCAATGTCTTTAATTAAACCATATTTGAGAGATGCAAGATTTTTACACGTGGCCTGTATGAGTAGGAGTGTAAATTGGATGCCACACTTGTAAGCATGTTGGTGGAAAGATGGAGACTCAAGATGCACACATTTCATCTTCCATGCGATGAGTGTACTATCACACTCGAGGACGTGTAGTTACAACTCGAGTTACTGATGGATTGGCCGATAGTGACTGGCTCAGTTGTCGCAGCCGATTGAAGAGATGTATGCAAAAAACTTTTAGGAAGGGTTCTAGACACGATTTATGGAACTCGGATATATATGAATTGGTTGAAAAGAAATTTTGGTAGGCTCGATGCAGAATTGAGTAAAGTTGAAAGAGAACAAAACTCTTGAGCGTATATCCTTATGATCATCAGGGGTCTCTTAATGCCTGATAAATCACAAAATCTTGTCCATTTAAGGTGGCTACTAAAGTTCATGGACTTTAGGGAAGCGCGCAAACTCATGTACACCATTGTGGCACACTTTTTGCTCAACAATATGTTAAATAGATTTAAATATTATATTATATTAAAAAATCTAATAAAAAATATATGTCCTGTATTTTAAGCTTTACTCGGGAATTAATTGGATTTCCCATACCTCACATAATGAATATTGAACATAAAATCTTAAAGCTCATTGGACCTCTCCTTACTATTAACTCAAGCTTTCATCTACCACATTTCCATTATCCTTATATGGTAATTATTTATTAGATTTTCTAATCTTCATAAAAAACGTATATGGATGCATTAATAGATACTTATTTAATATTTAATTTAGTTTGTAATTAAATAAATTATAATGCAACAAAAAGAATCTAAAATGGTATTTTTATTTTTATTTATAATTTTAATAAATAAAATTATTAAGAGAGAATTCTGAATCTCAAATATAAGATGAAAAAATAAAAAAAAATTCTAAGTCAGGCGGAAGAAGTAGTTAAGATGAAGGCATTATTAGGTAAAGAAATAACAAGAAAATGAAGAGTTGTGGAAACCTTTTTCTATTTGGACACGTTGGGGTTTTGTGTAAAAAAATCTGGAAATGTGAAAGAAAGAAAGAAGAAGGCAGCTGGTGGCTCTACTTCGAAATCCATGGGTTTTTTACCCAAATAGTACAAAAGAAAAAAAGCGAAAATAGTACAAAATATAAATTATGTACCAAAATGGTACATGTAGGGTGGTCACGCCTCTGGCAGAGGCGGCACCACCCTACTATGACACATAATTCTATTAAAAAAACAAACATTGTTAAAAAAAAATCTGTAAAAAAAAATAAAAACCCGAGGTGATTTGACTGGACAAGGGTGGAGGGTGTGCGACAGGCGTGACAGGTAAAGGGCTCGGTAGAGGCGACACCGGTGGAGAGTTTGGCAGAGGCGGCACCGATGTAGTGATTTGACGTGTGCATGCATGTATGCGATATTTATTTGGGTTTTAGGGTTTTCAGATGCAGCAGTTGCGAAGAAAGAAAAGGAAAGAAGAAGAATAAGAAGAAGAAAGAGGACGGCGCGAAAAAAAAAGAAGGAGAGAAAGAAAATAGAGAAGAGAAAGGAGAAAGAAAGAGAAGAAAAAAAAAGGTATTTATTTTAAAAATAATGGATTATCATTTTTTTTTGTTGTTAATTTAGTTATTATTGTTAGTTATTAAGATTAGTAAAAACCCTAATTATTATTTTAGTTAGTATTATTATTGTTAGTTTTTAGGGTTTGGTTATTATTATTTATAGTTATTAGGATTAGTAAAAACCCTAATTATTATTTTAGTTAGTATGATTGTTAGTTTTTACACTATATTATTGTTAGTTATTATTTTTAGTAAACCCTAATTATTATTGTTAGCTAGTATTATTTTTAGTAAAAACTATTATTATTGTGTTCGTTATTAGGATTAGTAAAAACCCTAATTATTATTATTGTTAGTTATTAATATTATTAGTAAAAAAAACTATTATTATTACTGTTAACTATTATTGTTAGTAAAACCGTAATTATTATTTTAGTTAGTATTATTGTTAGTAAAAGAAACTATTATTATTGTTAACTATTATTGTTAGCAAAATCTAAATTATTATTTTAGTTAGTATTATTAGTATTGTTAGTAAAAACCCTAATTATTATTATTGTGTTAGTTATTAGGATTACTAAAAACTCTAATTATTATTATTATTATTATTGTTAGTTATTAATATTGTTAGTAAAAAAACTATTATTATTATTATTATTATTGTTATCTATTATTGTTAGTAAAACCGTAATTATTATTTTAGTTAGTATTATCGTTAGTAAAAGAAACTATTATTATTATTGTTAACTATTATTGTTAGTAAAACCCTAATTATTATTTTAGTTAGTATTATTAGTATTGTTAGTAAAAAACCCTAATTATTATTTTAGTTAGTATTATTAGTATTGTTAGTAAAAAACCCTAATTATTATTTTAGTTAGTATTATTAATATTGTTGGTAAAAACCCTAATTATTATTTTAGTTAGTATTATTAATATTGTTAGTAAATAACCCTAATTATTATTTTTGTTATTTTTATGTTTTGTTTTAAAGCTATTTTGTTTGTTTATTTTGATTTGTTAGTAAGTTTTGTGTTTATATTAATTATTTATTTATTGTGAATGTTAAGTTTTAAATTTTTTTAATATATTTGAAAGTTTTTATATTAGTAAAAATATTATAAAGTAATTGTTAATTAATGATAAATTAAAATATTTCTACTATAGATATTGTTAGAAATGGCAACATATTTGGTATTGCCTGATGAGATAAAAACTTCAGCACAAAGGGAGAAAGTTGATAAGATGATGAGAGAAGTGCAAGATTACAGAATAAAACCATAAAAAGACATTGTTCAACACCTTATTACCGTAAAAAAAAGATGTAATAAGTGTTGTGGAATGGTCATGAAATGATTAGGAAGAATAAAATGCAATACTTAACCCTTAGAGGGACATTAATAGAACGGGACCATCAAACCATTTTAGATGAACTTTGGAAGACATTGGTACCACGAACCTATTGGAATTTAGTTATATGCTTTGTGAAGTTTATAATATCTTATGGAGCTAGGAAAACAGTGAGGCAAAGTATAGGCTCACTAAAGTTGATTGTGAAGCAACGTGTGTTTGACATACAAATGATGGATAAATTAGATGTTAGGATAAATTAGATGTTAGGAAATTACCTAGAGAATTTCTAAATTCAATACCCGTTATAAGAATTGAAGACAAAGAAGATCCTGAGGAATTTTCAAATTGGATTGTAGAAGATGAATATGAAGAGAATCAGGAATTTCTAAATTAGATTGTACAGTATTTTCCAGAGGAAGATACAAGATCGGAGATGGAAGAAAATGTAAAACTGAATTTAAGTGGTTAAATGTAAAGATAAATGTTGTTCATGTACAAAATGATAACTGAAATAGTATGAGCTTATGAATAAAAAAATTGCATATTGAAACATTAATTTTATTATTTAAGTAATTTATTTACTGTTCGAAATTGTTTTGAGAAATTTTGTTTATTTTTTAACAGATTGAATATTGAAGATGGATGATCAATTTTTTCGTATGCGTTTATTTTGATGGAATCATCTTGACAGCAACCATTGGATGCATATTTGAATGTCGGAAACAAATAGCAATGAGATTTAATAGAAATGTCTCATTGGATGATATGAAGGGAAGGATTAACGCAAAAATTGTTAGACGTTGTGAGAGAAGGATTTCAAGAATTTTTTACAAGTTTCCAGTTTCGACATATCCAATCAAATTCACCGAAATGGAACTTGTAGACGACGAAGATGTGGAGACAATGATCGCTCTTTACAATGGGAATGGGAGTAACAAAAATGCACCGATTCACTTATTTGTTGAGTTAGCCGGTATGGAGCAAAATGAAGATATCAGTGCATATGGTGAAGAACATGGAGCTCAAGAGCCGTGCATGGTGGCTCTCGACTATACATGGGATCGATATCGATCTTAATATTACACCCGATATTGATGTGGTTGGTGATGATGGATACGATAGTAGTGATCATTGTGAGCAAGAGGTCGATAGTGACAGTGATCCTGATGTGGACGATGTACCTGATGATACTGACGATGAAGATGTTAATGACGATGGAAACATTAACGCGTCTTCTGTCGGGAACCAGATGCGATGTATTATGATACACAATAATCCTGGGCCACACATGTCGCTCATAGACCTCGACGTAGCGCATGTAGCTGAGTTCCCGGAGTACCCTAAAATACTTTTATAATACCCCGAAAATTTTTACAGTAAGATATTATCTTTGATATAGTAAAATAAGGAAATAAAGCGACAAAAAGGGAAATTTTGGAGTTATGACAATATTGAGAAGTATATTATGATATATTAATTTAAAAAAAGACTAAATGGTAAAAATGAGAAAAATTTTGTTGCCTAAGAGTAGATATTCAAAATTTGAGGGGTTAAAGTGTAAATATGAAAAAGTTAAAGGACTAATAGTGAAAATATTTTAAGGGTAGAATGATCTAGAAACTAAGAAAAATGGATGAATTAGGACCAAATTGAATAGGTAAAGAATTATAAGGGACTAAATCTTAATTTTACCAAATTATGAGATGATTCAAGGATGGAATTTTAAAAGATCACAAAGGGCAAAATGGTCAATTGGAAGAGAGAGAAATCTAGAAAGTAATGATGATGTTGATTGTATTTTATAATTATTTAATTAGATAAATATTATTTTATTAATATTTTAATGAGATATTTTATTATTATTTTATTATGATTTATTTAGTATATAAGGAAGGAAAGATGAAGAATTATCATCTTCTTTCCCATGCACCAATGTGAGAAGAAGAGGGAAAGAAAGAAAGTTTTGCTTTCTTTACAAATTGGTCATTTCACCAAAAATCCACCATTTTCACTTAGAATTCAAAAGAATTTCCATTGCCATTAAGAGAGAAAGATGACAAGGATACTATGGGGGGCAAGAATATCAAGTTTGATTCAAGAAATAGAAGTTGGAGGATAGAGAAATTCAAGTTAAAGATTGAAATCAATAAGACAAGGTAAGAACATCAAGATTTCAATACATTTTTAAGTTTGATATTGTGGAAAAAGCATGGAAATGATGTTAATGTAGAGTTTTCTTATATAAGGTTTTATGTTATTGATATGTTAGTAAAGGAAAATAAGAGAAAGCGATGGGAAATATTGTAGAGAAAGGAAATAAAGGTGTTATAAAACTTGGTATTTAACATTTTGCACTAAAACAGTTTTGGACAGCAGCAGTAGCCTAATTTTGAAAAATCACCAAAAATTGTAGAAATCTAACTAGAGGATGAATAAAATATGAAATTAAATCTTATTGAGTCTAGTTTCTTATAGAAGAAATGGTGTAAGAAATGGAATTGTAAACCATGAGATATAATAGGTTTTGTAAGACAATGTCAGAATGATTTTGGGTTTCCCTATTCTGAATTTGAAAAATCATAAAAAATTGGAGGAAAATAATTACAGATTATAATTTATATTATTAAAATATTTAATGAGTCTATTTTCAAAATAAACAAACGGTAACATTATCCAAATTCTGTATGATGAGATAATTAATTTTTAGTGAAGAGGGGTCGGAATTGTCGGACAGCAGAATAGGGGTGACTTTAAAGAATAAACTGTACTTATTGGCTAAACCAAAAATTCTGAAAATTTTATGGTAAGAAGATATGTGAGTCTAGTTTCTAAAACATCAAGCATAACTTAAGTTGGAATTCTGTAGCTCAAGATATAAATAATTTAGTTACTATGATGCAAATGGACAGCTTTGAATAAATTTATAAGTAAATAGTGAAATCGTAGATATTGTTACTTATAAGCATGTTATATAAATTAAGGATGTGGAATGGAGAGGAGGATGAGGAAAAATATATATGAATATTCAGCTAGCATGACTAATTTGCATGTTCTAGGCTTAGGGACTAAATTGAATAAAAGGAAAATTTTATGGGTAATTTTGTAAAAATATTAGAAATAACCAAATTGCATGAAATGGATTATTTTATTATTTAAATTATAAAATTGAATGAAATTATTAATTTAGATCAAGATCGGGTGAAAACATGTTTTAGGGATTAAATTGAAAAGTGTTGAAATTATGAAAAATTCTGATATTTCATAGAATTCATGGGCTGTTATCAATATATATATGAGAATAATTAGGCTTGAAACAAGGATTAAATTACAAGAATTTTTTTGAGTCTAAGGATGAAATCGTCATTAATTAAAAGCTTAGGGGCAAAATTGTAATTTTACCTAGAGCATTAATTGAATGTATCAGAATATGAAATGAATGAAAATGATGATTAAATTTATTTATAAAGATCCAGATAACTCAAATACGAGACTTGAACGTGGAAAAGAAAAGAAATCGGATTAGTGGAACTATAAAAATGAACAAGCAATGAGGTAAGTTCGTGCAACTTGAATTGAATTCTTAAATTTTTGAATTGTATATTTATGTGACATGAATGTGAATTGAATGTTTAATGTATGATAATAGATGAAATGTTGATAATACTTGATAAAAAGAGAAATAAATCTAAATTTGGATGGAATGGAATTCGATGGATCATCGAAAAGGATTTGTGGTAAAAGGATCTAGCCCGAGACGAGTGATCTGATATAAGCCCTCCCAGAAGAATATGTGGAAAATGGATTTAGCCTGGACGGGTAATCCGAATTAGGATCTGAATTTAGCCTGGACTAGTAATTCAAATCCAAGCTCATTAGAGTAATTGTCGTTGCAGGGGATTTAGCCTGAACTGGTAATCCCGACAATACTCTTTTAGCATATGTTACAGGGGATTTAGCCTAGACCGGTAATCCCGCTGTAAGAAATAAGGTTCGCGGGAGTGTGCTCTCTTACAGGGGATTTAGCCTGGACTGGTAATCCCACTGTAAGGATGAGGTTCGCAAGAGTGTGCTCTCTGGAAAAAAGGTATTCCCATATGTGAACGAACTGAAGGACCCGGGATTGTACACTACAAGTGTACTACTAGAAATCCATTGAAATTCCGAGAAATTCAACGGGATAAATATAGAATATGGCAAGTACTTGAAATCATGAAATTAAACTTGAAATACATAGAAATGATAATTATTTGATATATTGAAATATGACATGGAAAATACATGTATGTGAAACTTACCTAATAATTATGCATATTCAAGATTATGAACTGCTACTAGAATAAATATATACTAAACTCATGAAAATGATGGTACATGAAATATTGTCATAATGAATTGAATAATTTATATTTATGAAGAAACAGCAAGAGAATGATATGTATCATGACATGTAAATATGAGACTATCTTTGATACATTGATACAAGGAGAATTATGTATATTAGGACAAGTAATAAATTCAAGTGAGACATGTCGAGAAAATAAGTTTGTCAATATTAAAGTACGCTAACCAATGTTGTTGCTTGAAGTTTAGGCAAGTGCCAAATTACTGGTTGATGGTAATATGTTTAATTATAACGTGCATTGAAGTGGTAAGTGCTTAAATGAAAATATAATTGAGCTATGAAAGAGTGAAAAGGTTTCAGTTATGCAATTTCTTATGAAATGATTTGTTATGTGATACGGCCGTATGAATTCTGCACCTAATTTGAAAATAAAAAAATAACTTCACCACCTAAGGGTATGGGCGTGTGAAGTCACACGAGCTGGAGCGAGGTAAGTCACATGGGTGTGTTGGCCAGATAGCCTGACCACACAGACGTGTTCCTGAACCGCATAGGCGTGTAACCTCTGTAGTTGAGAAAAATTTTAACATTCTGTGAAAAATTCCCTATGATCCCGATTAAATCTCGGTTGGTTCCTAATGTATGTTTTGGGCTTCGAAGGCCCAATTGAGGGACGTTATAATTATTTTCAGAATATGAATAATAAATGACTCGGAATTATTCAAAAATGTTTAGTAAACTCCGGTAATGCCTCGTACCCTATTTCGGCAATGAATACGGGTAGGGGGTGTTACAACTTTCTGCTCACTGGCTGGCCATAAATTCTGATCATGAGAAGTTATTCGTAGGCCAGAGATTCGAAAGTAAAGAAGAGTGCGTATTTGCTATTAAATGATATAGCATGAATATATCAGTGGATTACAAAGTGACAATTTCTAAACCGACGGTATATATTGGGGAGTGTTGGAAGGTAGCAAAAGGCTGCAATTGGCGGGTACGAGCTGCATTCATTCAAAATTTGCAGAGGTGGGAGATACGAAAATTTGTTGGACCTCACACATGTACATCAACACGTATGACAAAAGTTCATCGAAAACTTAATTCCAAAACTATCTATACGTGTATCATGCCAATGGTGAAGGACATGTCGACCATTAAAGTTTCGGTACTAATTGGCGAAATACAAGCACGATTCTAGTACCGAGAACCATATTGAAATGCGTGGATAGCTAAACAGATGGCAATTGAGCAATTGTATGGGGATTATGATTTGTCGTATAATGAGCTATAAGGATGGATAGCTGCTATGCGAGAGTACGTATCGGGGACTGTGATTGAGTTACAGACACAACCTTATTACAGCCCGGATGACCAATTATAGCCGGGGAAAAGAATTTTTCATCGAATGTTCTGGACGTTTGATCCATGTGTGCGGGCATTTCCATACTGCAAGCCGTTTGTGCAGGTGGATAGGACCTGGCTATATGAAAAATATACACAGATCTTACTTCTTGCGGTTGCTCAAGACGGAAATAGGAACGTGCTCCCGATAGCATTTACCATCGTAGATAAGGAGAACTTGGAATCCTAGGAATTCTTCCTTGCTAACCTGCAGAGGTATGTTAGAGCCACATATTTTTTTGCCAAAGAATGACTCGACTTGAGAGTGATATGGAGGGTCAAACGAACACATCTTTTCGATAGTGGTTGGGTACAATGGAGCCATGGCAATGGGCTCAAAGTTTTGACAAGGGCTTTCGTTATGGTCAAATGGCCACAAACTTGATGGAAGGGGTCAACGCTGTGTTGTTAAAAATACGACATCTTCTGATTTTATCTGTCTTCTCGGCTACATTCTACAGGTTGGCAACCTTGACGCCAAGCATGGGTGAACAACAAGTCAACCAGATGAAGGCGGGACACTTGTTTGTCGAATATGTCAGGGATGCATTGATTGCAAACTGTCAGATTGCGAGGTCGATAACTGTAGAAATATATTAACAACGCCTAGAAACTTTTCGAGTTACGAAGTCTATCAGTCATCGACTCGATATACCATCTAGGTCCTATGGATTTGATCTCCGGAATAGACGGTGCGAATGCAGGAGGTTTCAAACATTTCATTTTCCCTGTGCACATCTTGTGGCAGCGTGTGCTAAAGTGAACCTTAATGTTGAACAAATTGTCGATGATGTGTACACACTCGAGTGCACGTTGCGTGTCTGTAAAAATGAGTTCCCCGTCCTTCCTGACCTATCTACATGGGAGGTGCCTCCGACGACTTTCGAGCTTGTCCCAGACAGAGCGCTACGTAGGAATCTGAGAGGTCATCCACAATCATCCAGAATCCATAATGAAATGGACATTAGGAGAAATCCGACGATAAGCGTTGTGGATTATGCAGGTTAGGTGGTCATAATCGAAGTAAATGCCTGCACCAAAACTATCATGTTAGATAATCGTCATGATCGAGTGGGAATTGAGCTTATGTTGTAATGTATTTAATTTATATAAAAAAACACATCATTTCCATGCTTTTTCAAAAATATTAAACTTAAAAACATATTGAAATTTTGATATACTTACCTTGTCCCATTGATTTCAATCTTTAACTTCATTTTCTCTCTCCTCCAACTTCTATTTCTTGAATCTAACTTGATATTCTAACTCTCCATAGTGTCCTTAACATTTCTCTCTGTAACAGCCCAATTTTAATAGTGTCGGAACAGTGATTCGAGATCACTAAATTTGGCGAAAAGTTAGAAAATTTTGTTAATCGATAATTATAAGTTAAGTGTGATTTTAGAAATATTTTAAAATTAGTGAATTTTGTGAACTGAAAGAATTAATTAGAAAAATTAGGCCAAAAACGAGGTATTGAGACCTCGAATTTATAAAGTGAGCCATAAATATTTCCAAAAATATTTATGGAATGTCATTAAGTTATTATAAAACTTTCGTTAGAAAATTTTAACGTTTGGGTAGGAAATTAAATGAAAAGGACTAAACTGAAATGAAAGTAAAAGTTAAATTATAGATTAAAAGAAATTATGAAGGATCAAAATGGAAATTATACCATTTTGTATAGTTGAATGCAGCATAACAAAGAAAAATCTGAGATTTTTAAGGTATATTATTATAATATATATTATTATATTATTATATTTATTATTATATATATACAAACAAAAAAAAAAAAAAGAAAGAAAGAGAATAGAGAACAGAAACCCAAACGAAGAAAGCAGAGAGCAGGAAAGAAAGAAGAAGAGAAGAGAAAGAAGAAAAAAGGGGAAAATTGGAAAATTTTCAAAATTAGCTAAATAAAAAGGGGATCAAATTGAAATATATGGAGAATTCTCTTCATTTCTCTTTATTTTCTTCAGCTGAAAAATAGCCATGGGAGAGAGTTCAAGCTAGTTTTTATACTCAAGCATCATGTAAGTTTAATTCTTGCTTTTTCCTTGAAATTTCTATGTTTTGGACTTTTACAATTGGGTCCAATTTATTAATTCATTAGTTTTTGATTCTATGGCTAAATTTTTAAAGTTTATGTGGATTAGTGTTGGAAGAATATGATGAATAAATATTGAATTGAAGCTTTAATTTTGTTATATGATGATTTAATCAAGTGAAATTGATGGAAATTGGTTTTAAGACCTAATTGTGAAATAGTGAAATTAAGGCCTAGTGTTAAAATTCTAATTTCAAAGGTTATGAAGGAGTTTTAAAATGATAGATAAAAGTATTAAATGAGAAAATTAACTCAATTGAGGGGTTAATTCAGCAAGGACTGAATTGTATGAATTGTGGAATTAGGGACAAAATAGAAATCAACATGTTACACTAAAGCAGTTTTAGACAGCAGCAGTTGTCTAACTTTGAAAAATCACCAAAAATTGTATAAATAGAATTAGAAGTCAAGTGAGATATGGAATTAAAGCTTATTGAGTCTATTTTCATATAAAAGAAACAGAGAAAGCAAAGGAATTCTGTAATTTGAGATATTTGTATTTTTGTAAGACTGGTTTAGAACAACTTCGTGATCCCCTGTTCTTACTTTAGAAATTCACTAAAATTTGTATAAAAATAATTTGGGAACGTAATTTATATGGTTAGATTCCTTAATGAGTCTAGTTTTATAAGAAATAAACCATAACATCATATGAATTCTATATAAAAAGATAATTAATTTTTAGTGAAGAAGGGTCGGAACTGCCAGACAGCAGAACAGGGGTGACTTTAAAGAATAAACTGTACTAATTGGCTAAACCAAAAATTCTGAAAATTTTATGGCAAGAATATATGTGAGTCTAGTTTTAGGAAAAATTCACGGTTCTTCATTTGGAGTTCTGTAGCTCTGGAAATAAATAATTTAGTGACTATGACTCAAATGGGCAGTTTTGAATATACTTATGAGTAAATAATGAACTTATTTACAATGTTACTTATAGCATGTTATATACATTAAGGATGTGGAATGGAGAGGAGGAGGAGGAAAAATATGTATGAATATTCAGCTAGCATGGCTAATTTGTAATGTTTTAGGCCCAGGACTAAATTGAATAAAAGTAAAAGTTTATGATTAGTTTTGTATAAATGTTGGAGATGACCAATTTACATGGAATGGATTATTTTATTATTTAAAATTGCAAAATTGAATGAAATTATTAATTAGATTAAGATCGGTTGAAAAATCGATGAAAATGGGAAATTACCAAAATGCCCTTGAAGCTTGGTATTTTCGCAAATTTAGCTGAGTAAGTTCGTGTAACTTTAAATATGTGATATAAGGAAATATAAGTTGATAGCACGTGAAATATTGATATAACGAATTAACTAATATATGTTTATGAATAAACGGCAAGAGAATGATATTTATCATGACATGTCAATATGTGATTATCGTAATATGTAAATAAAAGGTAATTAAATATGTTGAGACGAGAAATAAATTCAAGTAAGTCATGAAATAAGAAAAATAAATATGTTTTAAGGGATAATATGTTTGATTTTTGATTGGTTTCAAAAATAAATGTTAAATGATATAAAATTTTTGATAAATAAATTTGTAATTCAGTAATGCCTCGCACCTATTTGATTGTCGAATACGGGTAAGGGGTGTTACATTTAGTAGTATCGAGCTTAGGTTTAGTCGGTTCTCGGACCAAATGTAGTATATGTGAAGTCTAGAAATATATGCCATTATTAATATATAACTTAAGATAATGTGATATGTTCCGACTTTGATGATATTTGTATCACTATAATTTAAACTTTATCATTATTATGTGTAATTTATTAATTATGTGTGGTAAGTATTTTAAGGTAAGTATTTAGTAAAATGATAAATTTAAGATTGAGTAATGAAGTTGAGATTGATATCGAATGAATTATGGAATCTTGAATATTATTTTGTGTCTTGAATTGAATCATGAAGTTATTGAATATTGTTATGTGTATTGCATTAAACTATGAAGAATTACTGCAATATCTTGTGGCTAGTTGAAATAAGAAGTGAAAGTAGAATGAGGCTGGAAATTAGAAAGTTATTTAAATTACGTGAATCTGAATTATGAATTATTTGAATATTTGAAGGCAAATTAAATTAAATAAAGAAAATATGTGAGTAATTGAAATGTATATTGATTGAAAAGTAATTAGTGATTTTAAATTTGATTAGACAATAAATTAAAAATACGAATTGAATAAAAATATATTATACATGCTTATTTTGTTAAATAATATAGAAAGTTTATTTGATTACTTTTTACATATAAATGTTATATGTTTATATGAAATCAATTTGAGAAAGAAAGGAGAGGACCGAATTGAAGGAAAAGGAAAAGAGAAGGTTAAGGAGTGAAGGAAGAATAACATATATCATTTCAACCTTTTTGTTGTAAGTACTACAAGAATTTTAAATTATTGTTATTTATCCTTTTGAAATATTTATGTGAATTATTTAAATATATGAGATTCAAACTTTAATGCCCAAGTAGGCGAAATTTAGAACTCTTTGGGATATTAAGGAACATTAGCACGTCGTTGTGCTCTCTGATATTAGCACATTGGTGCTCTCCGATATTAGCACGTCAGTGCTCTCTGGATATTAGCACATTGGTGCTCTCCGATATTAGCACGTCGGTGCTCTCGATATTAGCACATTGGTGCTCTCCGATATTAGCACGTCGGTTTCTCTCGATTATTAGCACGTCGGTGTTTCTCTCGATTATTAGCACATTGGTGCTCTCTGTTCACTTGTGCATCATAATGCACCTCTCAGACTACATTCCGTATATCCGGTGTGTTCTATAAAGTCTACTTTGGGCTAAGAAAGTGAAATGAGAACAAAGTGAATCATTGAATTATATAACGATTAGGAAATGGAAAAGTGAATTTGAAAAAAAAAAAAAAAAAAAAAAAAAAAAAAATGAAATGATGATTTGAATACCCTATTAACTTATCGGGCTAGATTGGATATAAATGGCATGCCATAGGATTGGAAGTGTTCGAGGATTCTTCGACCTTGAGTCGATGAGGCACCGGGTGCCAATCTGGTGTGTTTGGTTGGATCGCGTATCCGCCAAAGTCCGAGTCTTGTTAATAGGGGTAGATATGAATATTAAGTGAAATTAAAATGAGAATTGATCTCCTATTAACTTGTCGGACTAGTCGGATATAATTGGCATGCTATAGGATATGGAAGAGTGCAGTTTTTTTGAAACATCGATCGAAGCACTTACATGCCGACTCATCTTATTCGTTATATTATCGATTCGACACTTTGTGTGTCGTATATTGTGTACCGTTAAGGCACAATGTGCCGTACTGGTGTGTTTGGGTTGGAATCCGTGTATCTATCAAAGTCCGGATTGTTAATAGGGTGAATAACTAAAATGAGAAAAACTAAATAAATTTGATCGATTGAACTATTGAAAATATGAGTAAGAAATTATGAGTTGAATTGTGAATCGAATTGAAATGTGAGAATTGAAGTATGAACTTAAGGTTCATAAATTTGTTAAAATATCAAATTATTATTATTGAAATCGTTGAATAAACGAAATGAGAAAAATCGATTGAATTTGATCGGTTAAACTATTGAAAGTATGGAAAAGTGGAATTAGGAATTGAAATGTAAATTGAAATTGAGATATGAGATTGAAAACTTGAACCAAAGGTTTATGAATTGATTAAAAATAATATAGATGATATATGATGCTATTTGATGAAATGCTATTGTTGAGGTATGAAATTAAAGTATAAATTAACACATATGACTTATATTGTTGCATGCTTGATGTTTACTATTTAATATTAAATGTTAAATTTAAATTATGCGTATAGTAAGTGAAGTATGAGGTAAGCGTTATTGATGAATTAAATGGAAACTGAATTAAGCGATGGATAAATATTAGTATTGAATTGTATATTGAAGAGGAAGTGAAATTAAATTTATTTGTGAATACATTTAAGTGAAATTGGAAAAAAAAAAAAATGATATGTAAAAGCATTATGTTAAAATTGTAAAAGTGACATGCGTGTATAATGTAATTTTCCCAAGTAAATGAGATTAAATCTACTAAGATATTAGTGGTATACCATTAAGGAACTTTTAGCGCATTCTCCGATAATAACACTTTGGTTCTCATCAAGTGCTATCTCGACTAATAGTAAATAATAATACACACTATATTTGTTTCATATATCTTAAGTATTCTATTGAATCTATTGGGCCTCTTATAAAAAGGTAAGTAATTTTATTTATAAGGTATATTCGCAATATTGAATTAAAAATAAATTGCAAACTGAAAGGATATGGAATGGATATAAATGATAAATCAGATAAATATGTGCACAAAGGAGCTATAGAATTATAGAAATAACGAAGTTCATGATCAAAATAATAAGGAAATTTCGAGGATGAAATTTTTTTAGGGGAAGAATTGTAATGTACCCAATTTTAATAGTGTCGGAACAGTGATTCGAGATCACTAAATTTGGCGAAAAGTTAGAAAATTTTGTTAATCGATAATTATAAGTTAAGTGTGATTTTAGAAATATTTTAAAATTAGTGAATTTTGTGAATGAAAGAATTAATTAGAAAAATTAGGCCAAAAACGAGGTATTGAGACCTCGAATTTATAAAGTGAGCCATAAATATTTCCAAAAATATTTATGGAATGTCATTAAGTTATTATTAAACTTTCGTTAGAAAATTTTAACGTTTGGGTAGGAAATTAAATGAAAAGGACTAAAATGAAATGAAAGTAAAAGTTAAATTATAGATTAAAAGAAATTATGAAGGATCAAAATGGAAATTATACCATTTTGTATAGTTGAAATGACATAACAAAGAAAAATCTGAGATTTTTAAGGTATATTATTATAATATTATATTATTATATTATTATATTATTATATATATACAAACAAAAAAAAAAAAAAAAGAAAGGAAGAGAATAGAGAACAGAAACCCAAACGAAGAAGCAGAGAGCAGGAAAGAAAGAAGAAAGAAGAGAAAAGAAAGAAAAAAGGGGAAAATTGGAAAATTTTCAAAATTAGCTAAATAAAAAGGGGATCAAATTGAAATATATGGAGAATTCTCTTCATTTCTCTTTATTTTCTTCAGCTGAAAAATAGCCATGGGAGAGAGTTCAAGCTAGTTTTTATACTCAAGCATCATGTAAGTTTAATTCTTGCTTTTTCCTTGAAATTTCTATGTTTTGGACTTTTACAATTGGGTCCAATTTATTAATTCATTAGTTTTTGATTCTATGGCTAAATTTTTAAAGTTTATGTGGATTAGTGTTGGAAGAATATGATGAATAAATATTGAATTGAAGCTTTAATTTTGTTATATGATGATTTAATCAAGTGAAATTGATGGAAATTGGTTTTAAGACCTAATTGTGAAATAGCTGAAATTAAGGCCTAGTGTTAAAATTCTAATTTCAAAGGTTATGAAGGAGTTTTAAAATGATAGATAAAAGTATTAAATGAGAAAATTAACTCAATTGAGGGGTTAATTCAGCAAGGACTGAATTGTATGAATTGTGGAATTAGGGACAAAATAGAAATCAACATGTTACACTAAAGCAGTTTTAGACAGCAGCAGTTGTTTAACTTTGAAAAATCACCAAAAATTGTATAAATAGAATTAGAAGTCAAGTGAGATATGGAATTAAAGCTTATTGAGTCTATTTTCATATAAAAGAAACAGAGAAAGCAAAGGAATTCTGTAATTTGAGATATTTGTATTTTTGTAAGACTGGTTTAGAACAACTTCGTGATCCCCTGTTCTTACTTTAGAAATTCACTAAAATTTGTATAAAAATAATTTGGGAACGTAATTTATATGGTTAGATTCCTTAATGAGTCTAGTTTTATAAGAAATAAACCATAACATCATATGAATTCTATATAAAAAGATAATTAATTTTTAGTGAAGAAGGGTCGGAACTGCCAGACAGCAGAACAGGGGTGACTTTAAAGAATAAACTGTACTAATTGGCTAAACCAAAAATTCTGAAAATTTTATGGCAAGAATATA
The DNA here is from genome assembly GCA_025503065.1 of Gossypium bickii. NCBI lineage: Eukaryota > Viridiplantae > Streptophyta > Magnoliopsida > Malvales > Malvaceae > Gossypium > Gossypium bickii. The sequence goes on from CP106716.1 coordinate 96,502,728, forward strand.
TGTGAGTCTAGTTTTAGGAAAAATTCACGGTTCTTCATTTGGAGTTCTGTAGCTCTGGAAATAAATAATTTAGTGACTATGACTCAAATGGGCAGTTTTGAATATACTTATGAGTAAATAATGAACTTATTTACAATGTTACTTATAGCATGTTATATACATTAAGGATGTGGAATGGAGAGGAGGAGGAGGAAAAATATGTATGAATATTCAGCTAGCATGGCTAATTTGTAATGTTTTAGGCCCAGGACTAAATTGAATAAAAGTAAAAGTTTATGATTAGTTTTGTATAAATGTTGGAGATGACCAATTTACATGGAATGGATTATTTTATTATTTAAAATTGCAAAATTGAATGAAATTATTAATTAGATTAAGATCGGTTGAAAAATCGATGAAAATGGGAAATTACCAAAATGCCCTTGAAGCTTGGTATTTCGCAAATTTAGCTGTAAGTTCGTGTAACTTTAAATATGTGATATAAGGAAATATAAGTTGATAGCACGTGAAATATTGATATAACGAATTAACTAATATATGTTTATGAATAAACGGCAAGAGAATGATATTTATCATGACATGTCAATATGTGATTATCTGTAATATGTAAATAAAAGGTAATTAAATATGTTGAGACGAGAAATAAATTCAAGTAAGTCATGAAATAAGAAAAATAAATATGTTTTAAGGGATAATATGTTTGATTTTTGATTGGTTTCAAAAATAAATGTTAAATGATATAAAATTTTTGATAAATAAATTTGTAATTCCGGTAATGCCTCGTACCCTATTTCGGTGTCGAATACGGGTAAGGGGTGTTACACTCTCTCTTGGTAGCTATGGAAATTCTTTTAATTTCTAGATGAAAATGGTGAATTTGTTGTGAAAGGACCAAATTGTAAAGGAAGCAAAACTTTCTTCTCCCCTTTTTTCTTCTAACGTGAATGCATGAAAATATTTGCACTATTAGTCCTTCAACTCTTTCATATTTACACTTTAACCCCTCAATTTTTTAGTATTTACTCCTGGGCAACAAAACTTTTCTCACTTTTACAATTTAATCTCTTTTCATTTAATTATCCACCCAAACGTCAAAATTTTCTAACGAAATTTTAATACTACATTATTGACACTCCGTAATTATTCATAAAATATTTATGGCTCGGTTTATATCACCGAGATTTCGATACTTCTTTTTCTCAATTTCTTGACCAAATAAATCTTTATAAAGCACAATTTATTATTTCAAAAATCTTTTAAAAGCTACATTTGGCTCATAAATACTAGTGTATTAGTGTTTTAATGTTATAATCTCCAAATTAATCTACTCTGCGTTATGGTCAAATTTTGTTACAAATTTTAAAGTTCCAATTAATCAAATTAAATTTATACAAAAAAGTACAAACATTGTAATATAAAAAAAATACAAACTAAAGTAATATGAAAACCATAAGAAACCCCTAAAATTGATGGTTCAATAGTGTGGTCCTAAGGGTATACCTCTGCAGAGGTCGACATTCACGTTGTGGGTGTTCGCGACGACCAACATCCTTTTCAGGTCCAGGTGGGGGTGTGCTAAACATGGCAGAAAAATCATGTGACTCGAATGACATCGATGAACTTGAGTCGGAAGGAGTGCCATGATGCAGTGGACATGACCTAGGAGGACTGATGTACTGTAGTGGATACGAGCCGAGAGTGCTGTACTGCGGTGGGTACGATCCAAAGATATCAAACCCGTAATGGTATCCACTCCCTGACGAGCCCAGGAAATAGTCATTACCCGACAAATCTAGATGATACGAATGTGCATCCGAATGTGAATGTGATTGCTCGGGCTCCGGCTCGGAATCAGGATCTTCCGCTAGCTCGGCCTCCATATCAGCGAGTGGCTCGTATGCCCTAGGTGGCTGCATGTGTGAGGGGACTTACAATCGACTGCCCTCCAAGTATATATGGCTTTCCCATACTAGAGTACCATTGTATGTACTCTAATGGAGGTTGCAAATTGGAAGACATATCCATCTAAGGTATTCGAGTTATTCGATCATTCCACACCACAACAAATATCCGGTGCTTAACCCCCTAATGCAATCCCTGTTTCCCTCTCTTGTTCATGCAATGAACCTCTCCCACATCGCATGGCGAATCTGGGATATATTGGATGCAACCAAACTGTCGCAGCACTCGATCCCCATGGTACCACTCGACTACATTGAAATTGATAATTGGTGCGTTAGTGCACCACATATGAGAGTGAATGTAGGCAGACGAGGGTATAATGGCTGCAATTTCTGGTCTACGATATGGCATCCATATAAAATGCACGATTAATAACATTGTTAAAATTTAACACGGTGTGAGTAAGATATACAAAGTAACATGTCACGAATATTGGAATCGCTTACCCCTTCCCCGGCATGTTGTTCAGTCATAAGTTGATATATTAGGACAGCGTACGACCTCCCGATACCCAGATAAATACTCCATCTGCAAAAACAAACTTCAAGTCAATATAGTATCGTTACAATAGTATCATTATAAAAAAATTGTCAATTAATAACAAGTTATATTTTATCACCTATTAATTAGTGGATATACATATGGTTGGTGACTAACTGATGCCAAGAATGACATTCGATAAAGAGCCCACGACTGCAATAATGTAAGGCATCCGCCTATGTCTACGGCAGTTGACTTTTTCGTCCGACAAAGCTCACGGTACAACATCGCCGGAACTGTGGAGCCCCACCTATAAGAGCGAGCATTACTCAAATCAACTAATAGAGGTAAGTACATGATATGAACCCTGTTATTGTTTGCATCAGGCATCAGTACACCCCCTATGATGTGCATAATGTATGCTTGAGTAGTACACATCAACTCGACTTCAGTGGCATTAGCTGATAAGTCTTCAAACCTTGCTTTCAGCCATGTAAATTTCAAGCCCGAAAAATTTTCCTCATTATCGCTGGACGAGACTCTTAGTAGGCTCTGACAAAGTGCAAATAGGTCAGCTATTGCACTGACGCCTGTTACGGGACTCCCGTCGATTGGGAGCCCAAGTTGCAATGCAACATCCTCTAGAGTGACTGTGCACTCTCCACAGGAGAAATGAAAAGTGTGGGTCTCCAGGCGCCAACGCTCGACTAGTGCGGATATTAAATCATACCGCAGATCAAACGTCTGAATCAGTGCTGCTGACCCGGATCCAGCTTGCTCTAAGTAGGGCATCAGTCGTACATCCGGGGAATATCCTAAGCCATTCACCTGGCCCCTTAATACACGATACGAGCCCTGACAGTGTTAAATCACAAAAAATAATTATAATAACATAATTTATTTCCCTAAATTATGTAGCTATTTTTTTAATATAACCCGTGATTAATAAATAACAATACATTACTATATTATTAGCTGCGTCAGATATGTGAGGATTTTTACTAATCAATGGAGTCATTGCCGTCTCAAATATTTAATTTTTTACCTACATAAAAAACAAGAAATTTATATTAAATTACTAAAAATAACATACCAATAAAAATAATATAACAAAAACATAACATAACAATATTAATAACTAACAACAACAACAACAACAACAACAATAATAATAATAATAATAATTAGGGTTTTTTACTAACAATATTAATGACTAACAATAATAATAATAATAGTTTTTTACCAACAATATTACTAGCTAAAATAATAATTAGGATTTTTTACTAACAATAATACTAACTAACAATAATAATTAGGGTTTTTAACAATAATAATATTAGTTTTTTACTAACAATAACACTAACTATACTAAAAATAATTACTTTTTTACTAAAAATTCAAAACTTAAATGATGCATGCCAAAAGACCTATATTATGGAAGTAAAATTTCTTAATTTAATTTCTATATAAGTACAATATTATTTTGAGATGGTATATAAACTAACAAAAAAAATAATAAAAATCAATATATAATAATAACAACAAAATAACAAAATAATAACAAAATAGCAATTTGTTTAATAATAACAAAATAACAAAAAACCCTAATGATAATTAACAATTTGTTTAATAACTAAGCTAACAAAAATAAAAACATTATTTTAAAAAAAATTATACCTTCTTTTTTTCTTCTTTTTCTTTCTCCTTTCTCTTCTCTATTTTCTTTCTCTTTTTTTTTTCTTCTCTTTCTTTCTCCTTTCTCTTCTCTATTTTCCTTCTCTCTTTCTTTTTTTTTTTCCAACGCCGTCCTCCTTCTCCTTCTTCTTCTTCTCCTTTCCTTTTTTTCTCTTGCAATGCTCATGAAAATGAAATTGGGGACCTTTTAAGGTCCCCAAAGCTGAGAAACAGACAAATGCATGCTGCATGCATGCATCCCATCAGATTGGTGCCACCTCTGGCGTACCCTCCACCGGTGCCGTCTCTGCCGAGCCCTCCATCTGTCACGCCTGTTGCACACCCTCCACCCCTGTCTAGTCAAATCACCTCGAGTTTTTTTTTTTTTTACAAATTCTATTTTTAACAATGTTTGTTTTTTTTTTAACAGAATTATGCGTCAGGGTAGGGTGGTGTCGCCTCTGCCAAAGGCGTGACCACCTTACATTTTGGTACATAATTTATATTTTGTACTATTTTCGTTACTCTTTTTTTCTTTTGTACTACTTGAGTAAAAAACCCGAAATCCATTCTTGCTATACAATGCCAAAGTCGTCACCTTTTTTTATGTTTATTATTGTCATAAGTCTTACACAACATTTTACTATTTTTATATCCTATTTTATTTTAATTATTAATTTGCTTAAAATGAAAATTATAATGTAAATATTAGATTGTAATGGCCATTACGATTTGATATTGTAAAAATTGTGCAAACCAAATAAAGAACATCAAAATCAACAACCAATCTTCAAATGTAAATATATCCTCTCCAAAATCAACAACACCACCTCGATCAAATCTTCACATTCCAAGCAGTTAATTAATTCACACGAATCAAAACCAATCTTCAAATGTTAAGGATTGATTTCTATAGATGGATCAAAGTAGTTTCAAATAAAACAACATATTAACATATCCAAAAAGTTTCCTCACTGAATTGTCAAGTCAAATAAAACAAGTTTTTTTAATCAGTCCAGTAGCAGTTTGTAGTTGGTACTACTGAGTGCTACTCAGTAATAAACACTTATGTTTGGTACTTATGTTTGGTTTTCATTATATAAAATGGTACCCGAAACTAACAATGTTAATTTTTTTCTATGTGGTCTAATGAACACTTGACACGTGGCAATGATGAAAAATTTATCAAAAATAAAATTGTAAAATTATAAAAAAATTATTTTATGTAAAAACTTATAATTTTTTTATCTTCATGTAAAAAAATATTTTTTTATTTTCTATAAAAGTATACTTTGTAAAAATAATATTTATATTTACATAAAATATAATATTACCTAAAAATATTAGAGTATATTTTGTTTAAAGAAAATGATTTTAAAAATTGATGAAAAATAGATTTCATTCAACAAAACATTCGAATGCCAATACGATTTCATGTTTATTAAAAAATATTTTAACTTTTAATATGTTCGGCAACTATTTTTTTTTAAATGTATATTCAGAAAAAGTTATAATTTTGGTGTATGAAAATGTTCTGTTTAAATCTTTAGTTGATAAATGCAACTGAGTAAAAACTCATTTAGTAACCATATAATTGGAGGTAATTATGTAACTTTAAACAAAAAAAAAAAACTTTTAAATTTAATAATTTAAATTCCAACCATTAGATTTTTGACGTGTGAAATATTTAAAAGATAACATGAAAAGTTTTTCTAATTTAATAATTTAAATTCAAACCACTAAATTCATCTTGTGTCCAATATTTACAAGAGAACATAAAAAAGTTAATGTCATTAGTTTTAGGTAAAAATTATGATGAAAATATTTAAAAAATTAAATCCACTACCATTCTTTATCTTTCTTTTTTTCTTTAGAAATCAAATCTAGATTTCCATTAAAACAAAATCAAACCCAAGTTGATAAAAGCGACAACTTAGGTTCAAAGAAATCTTTTTTGAATCATGTTTTTTTTATATAAAAAAAAAACTCTTTTTCAATACAATGGAGAAACATATTTTCATTTTAATAAAATTCTCAATTTGATAAGAATTATCTAATGTAACGAGACATTAGCCTTACTTATTTTTTATAAAAAAAAATGTCGAAGATATTGTTTAATGCAATCCTAGAATCACCCATTTTAATAAAATTATAATTTTACTATTATTAAAATACAATTAAATTAAAGAAACAATTTATTTCCAATAAACAATTTTTTTTGACTTTGCACTTCCCTTTAACAACAAAGATGAAGACTTGTTGATGATTTTGGGAGTTTATTTAAAGTAAAACTTCACTTTTTTATATTTTGTTTCTTCCGTAAATTTAAATTTTTTTTTTTAAATTTCAAAAACTCATTAAATTTTTATTCAGAATCTAAAAATTTATTTTAAAAATGCAAAACTCAAAAATTGTTAAACCCATCAACTCAAAGATTAAAACTTCTTAAGATATTAAGCAATAAAATATTTAAATGAGAAAGTTTGAAACCACCAAGATAGCTGAGTTGATCTAAAGGGTGGTCCGAATGGGCTGGGTTCAAAACCCACTCTCCACAAAAATTTTCTACCTACCACTTAAGTGAAGCCTTCCTTTCAAGCCCGAACTAGTTAAGGGCTATGTGGAGATGAGACGTACAAAAGAAGTGAAGCCTTGAGCCAAGGCCTTCCTTTCAAGCCCAAATTACTTACAAGGCTAAGTGGAGATGAGTCATACAAAGGGATGCTGCTTAAGTAACTCCACAAAGATGACAATTACATAAACCATCTAAAGACTATTTCAATTATTGTTGACCTTTTGCTTCTTTGTTTTACCCTCCATTTCTATTCATATGTTGAATTTCATAGTTGGTATTTTGATGATACCCTACAAGGAAATCTATTTATTCGGTTAATAAATTTTTTTATCCAATCCAGTCAACAAACATCAATTATTATTTCATTAAACATTGGTGATGTCAATTTTGAGGGTTGGGTGAAAGATAGGTCTAAGGTGAGCTGTTAGTGATTTGCAAGATGGAAAATTTGTCTAAGTCAACAACATATAACAAAAGAAAAGTTTAAGGGAAGCATAGTTTATGGAAGGAGTATTCAGCGTACCTGTTCAAAGTGGTGAAACTGTATTTATAGGCTATGTGATACCTCTCTAGAGCTGCTCGGGCTAGTGCCAATATTCAACCGTTTGTACCTGAGCTCTTTGTCGCATATCCTGGATTTTTAGATTCCTACCTTATTGTGTTTTAATAACTTGATTTGCTGGAAACTTATAAAAGCTTCTTGCTCCTACATGAAGGCACAAGGAGGATGTTTTGCGTGAGACATTTTGAGCTGTGTAGGTAAGACACCTTTGTGGGTTTTTATTGATTGGCAAACCTGCTTATTAGTTGAGCTGTTATGCTTGTGTGGGCATGAGCACGTATGTATTGTCTTTCGGTCTAAGCTTGTGTATTTTGGGTATTAACAATAGTCCCCTTAACCAGTTAGTCTGTAGCTGGTTTCAAAGTGGCTTGTGAAAGACAAACAATAACTATATATTCTGGAATGTCGAGGAAAGGCGACATCTTTTTTAAGGCATTTAGTGCATTAGTTTTAGAGGGAATATGCCATGATGAAAGCAAAGTTAGGCGTTAATTTCCATTGATGCTGTGAGTTGCAAGATTATAGAAAGACAGCAAGGGAGTGCCATCTGCCCAAATCATGTAGTTGCATTACAATTATATGCTTCATTCGTGAGGCCCTCTGCATTCCTTTTGTAAACAATCGTCGTTTCAAGAAAGGCATACATTTATAGGACACTCCTTTGCCAACGTTGTGGCTCACTTGCCACAAAGTCCACAAAGTTGTGAATCAACGAACACATCCCAGCGCTGAGCTTTTAGGGCATGAGCTAACTCCAATCTAGCTAAAAGTGTTCCATATTCTGCAACGCTATTTGTTGCTGGGAAGGAAAGGATTAGATAATAATGCCATTCGTCACCTATTGGGTTGATCAACACTATTCCAACCCTTACTCTTTTTAACGGATGATCCATCTGTGTAGAGTATGCAAGTGTCTGTAGAGGGATTTACGGGTTCACTTAAAGTAGGCACGAAAATGGCAGTTGCTGTGAATTGTTCCTGTTGTGGTGGCGTTTTTCCGAGAAAGTACATTCAATGACAAAATCTACTAGTTCCTGAACCTTGATGGCTCGTTGCCGTTGGTAAGTGAGTCTAAACTAGTCTAAACTCGCTAAGTGTTCTGCAATGCTCGACTAACATATTAAATAGGCTACTGTGCACCATTAGATACTTTGATTAATACTATCTGATGTGGATAAATACAAAAAGAGTGGTATGGATCTTAAATATGCCTTAAGCTCATCAAACGTTTTCATTTGAACTTTTTTGCATGTAGCAGATATGGAAAGAACAGTTAAGCATTTATTGGCAGAAGAAAAGAAATTGCTCAAAGTTGTCGCTCTTCTTGTGCAGTGCTGTTAATCTTTGATAGTTTGATTGCAGTGGGAGGTCCATGTCAACTATGGCCAGGGGCGTAACTAGCCCCCTAAAATGGAAAATTTTTCATTTAAGCCCTTTAAATTTTTAAAATTTTAAATTAACAAAGTTAAAATTGTACTTTATCCCCCTAAAAATGATAACAATTTGATTTAATCTTTTAAAAATTATAAAGATGTAGATTATTAAAATGATAAAATTACATTTTTACTATCGTAAAAATTACAATTTAATTTTAACCCCTAAAATAATTTTTTGGTTTCGCCCCTGAGTATGGCTTGTACTTTTGCAAAGTTTAAATGTAATCAGTATCTCCCCTACACACCAAAGGTTGTGGCTATATTTACTAGAGCGAACCCAATAATTAATCATTCGTATTCTGTAAGCCCAATAAAAAGTATTAAATTTCTTTTAATTAGCATATCATCCACATAAATTTGGAAAATGGATCCAAATTATTCATTAATCTCTGGTATTGAGCGTCACCCATTTTTAATCTAAATGGCTCTACAACGTAGCAATATATTCCATATTTTGTCACAAAGGATGTTTTTTTCTTGGTCTATGATCCATACAGATTTGGTAATTGTGTCCAAAGAATGCATCCATGAAGCTAAAAAATGGTATCCTGCAACTATGACAAATGATGCAAAACATGTAAAAAGTTGACATAAGAATTAAGATTAAAACATAATTTTCTTTGTTTAAAAATATGCCAAACATCTATGTTTTCTTTTGAAATTTGTACTTTAATTTTACATTGAGTACCTATATTTTTTTACTTAACAATCTTGATCCTTTAGTTTAGTTTTACCATTACAATTGGTCATGAGCAGGAGCAGAGTTAGAAAATTTTTTGAGGGGGGAATAAAGTTGTATATTTTTATGATAGTAGTGCAATTTTACCATTTTAATAGTCTATATCTTTATAATTTTTAAAAGATTAAATCAAAATTTTCTCATTCTTGAGGGGCAAAGTGTAATTTTATCATATACTAATTTAAAATTATAAAATGACTAAAGGTGAAATTTTTCATTTTAGGGGGCCGAGGCCCTTGCCAACCCCCTTGGCTCCACCTCTGGTCATGAGACAATTATAAAAAAGCGAAAGTAATTTTTTTTAACCGACAACATTTATAGCTTTTGTTAAATTCGTTTTTACTCTTTAAAAGTACATATTTTTTTTAAAAAAAAATTGTATTTTCAATAAAAATCATATAAAATTTTTAAAAAATATATTTTTTTTAAAAAGTAAAAAATTTATATGAAAAATAAAACTCAAAAATTGAAAATTTTGAAAACATTTAAAAATTTTGAAAAATATAAAAGTTTAAAAATTCAAAATTATGTTATTTACTCCTTAAATAGCAATTAGAGGTGTCATGGTCTGAATAACCATCCCGACTTAAATAATTTGACTCACTTTAGTTAGGCTTAGACTTATATTAAAGAGATAAAAAAAATTATATTAATATTAACTTATTTTTATAATTAAATTTAAATATTTTTATTATTTTTAAGCAACAAAATTGATGATTTAGGCAGGTCAAAACTAGGCTTTTTTTTTTTTAAAAAAAACTGGGCTTTTCATAATCACCTCTACTTGTAATAAGATCTATCGCAAGTTATTCATTTAGTCTATATTAAATTAGATTTGAGTAAGCATTTTTAATTTAATTCAAATAATTTATATAAAAAATAGTTTAATTATAAAGTATTAAAATATTGGTGTAAAATAATTTTTAAATAAGGATACCAACTCTAAATCAATTTATTAAATTTATTTTTATATAGTGTATTTTGAAGAACAAGTTTATACAATATATTAAATTTAATTAAAACCAATTCAAAGTTTGTATCATTAATTAAAAATGCTTTTACATTAATATTTTATAATAAAATTTAAATAAAAATATCTTTTAAAATTGAATTAATTAAGTTAAAAAATATTTGTCCAAAATTAATTTAATATGAATTGAACGGCTCAAATTTTCGAAAAAATTTATTACAATTCAATGATTAAATAACACTTTTTTTTTTTAATTTTAGGAACTATTTATAATTTTCATAATTTTTTAAAAAATTTAAAATTAATTTGTTTAAAAAATATGCCCTTTAATAAATTAAATTAAATTTTTATTTTTATAAAAATATTTAAAAACCTAAAACATTAAATGTTGAAATGACAATTTTATCCTTAGATTAAAAAATATATTGTTCTTTAAAGGAAAATTAAACCATCATTTTTTAAATTTAAAGGAAAATTACAAATATATAATATTTAATGTTAAAATAATTTGTTTTTAGCCTGAGTATTGATATATTTTTTTTTCTTTTTACCTTTCTTTTATATAGTTGGGAGTTCTTGATGATTTTCTACGTAGATAATTTCGGTAAAAGAAAATTTATTTCATGCAATTATCAAATAACCCATTTCAAAAGTAGGCGTGTTGAATGTCGATTATGGGACTTTACCGCTTAGTTTTAGATTAAATCATTTGATTAAATTATTATTCAATCAACTAAATACACCTAAAATAACTTAACCAAACAAGAATATTTTAAGTATTGTTTAGCTTTTGCTTGTTTGTCGGAGAGAAGCGAAAAGGATGTGTGAGTAACTCCATTTCTATTCATACACAATAATTGCTGAATTTGATACCATTTATTCCACAACCCAACAAACTTAAATTATTATTTCATTAAACATTAATAAACTCACTCCTTATTCATCAAATCTAATTTTAAAACATATTCCAATCCAAACTTCAACATATCACTGCATATCATTCCTCCTTCATTTATCCTTTTGGTTTATTGAATTAATTTATGTGAGTGACACAATATGCAACTTACTCATAATAATACTAATAACAATAACATTAATCCACAAAATGGTATCTAAATTATACTATTTTTCATCTTCGTATCTAAAATTTTCTTTTTATCACAAGTATCTAAATAACTCTTTTTTCTCGAGTTAATAACTCTCGTTTGTTAAACCATTAAGTCTATTTGAAAAGAAGTTTAAATTACAAATTAGTACCTAAACTATGACTTTTTTCCCTTTCCACACTTAAATATGTTTTTGTCACAAGTGGTACCAAAACTACTTTTTTTTTTCTCAAGTTGGTACCCCTATTAGTTCAATCCTTAGTCAATCAAGGTTTTTAAAACCGAACCAATGGTTGAACTGGTCAAGTTGCCAATTCTCGATTTAATCGATTTGTTCGATTTGATCAAATAAATTATTAAAAATTCATAAAATTAAAAAAATTAAAAAAAACCGATTCAATCTTTATCTTCGAAGCAGTACCCTAGTTGATTTTCAGTCGAACCAATTCAACCAACTAATCCGTTCTAATTTTGAAAAGATTGATTTTGATTAATAAAACAACTTTTTTAATCTCGTCAAGTTAAGCAAGCAAGTGATGAAATTCGAAAATAGAATTAATCGCTAGCATCTTGATTTTGGAGGACGAGTTTCGAACATTGTTGGCATTGCTTGATATATTATAAAGAAAGAATTAAAAATAGATGAGAGAGAAAAAGAAGGTTAAAGAAAAACATAAAATTAAAAGAATAAAAAAATTAAAAGTTTATATGACGTGGCAACCTATGATTGGCTTGAATCTTTTTAATGAATATAATATTTTGTTATAAAATAGGTAGGAATAATAGTTTATCTACTAGTTGTGACAAAAAAATATTTAGGTATCAATTTGGGAAAAATAGCATAATTTAAGTATTAATTTGCAAGCTAATTTTTCTTTAAATAGATTTAATGATGTAACTAATGGAGGTGTCAATTTAAAAAAAATAAAATTGGCCAAAAAATTTAAATACCAAAATAATATATATATATATATATATATATATATATAAAATTTAAGTACCAGCTTAAAAAAAAAAAAAAACTGTTGCGTGGGCATATGCACATCAGCTGAGCATTAATTAAACTGCTATGCTAATGACTTTTTCCTTTTGGATAATCTCTTATAATGACTTATAATGGAATTATTGGTTTTTCCAGAAAAATATAAATTGAGTAATTTTCAACGTTTACCGTAAACGCCAGAATAGTTGCCAGAATTGAGTATTTAAATTAAAGAAGTCCCATCATTATAAACTCAATCATTGAGTTTTAGACAAGTTCAAATTAGGAAGTTGGATTAGCCTAATCAAAGTTTTTAACGTTTCTTAATAAAATAAATTCTGTATTCTATTATTTAACTTACTCTCTTTATTTTAATAAAAACCATTTAAAAAATATATAATGAGATTTAAATTCACAACCAATTGAATTAGTAAAATCTTAGATTTTTTACTCAATCAAAACTTCATTTTTCATGTGTTTCATATATTTTTATTTTAATATGTACAATTTTGTAATCTCCCCAACCCGGCCTAAACATTAAACCCGAATTCGAGAGATTATATTTGCCACCGAAATAATACACTAAGCTGGCGGAATTTATAAAATAGTCGTTTTAAAATATTTGTTTGACTTTAGAGGAAATTTAATGTATTTTTGAAAAACTTAGTGTTTTACCACCCTTCTTACGAAATAATATAATTAATTCAAAACCGATTGATTTGTATCTACTCGTTTAAAAACTCATTTCTCATCAATTTAGCGGAAAAAAGTGATATTAGCTTAGATTTAATGAAAACCATGTTTCATGCATTATATAATAAAATAAAACTCAAGCATTAATAGCCTAAATATACTATGTATGCCCTAAATAATCCTAAAACTAAGTCTTACGCCACAATTTAAAATAAGACACTATAGTTTATAAATAATAGGAACCATAAATAATAATGGGTAAATATGAAAAATATTAATATAACTTCAATCTGAGCTGATCCCTCTGATTTGCCGATTTTGCATCCTAATCCGGTGGGTTATCTGTAAAGATGTAAAGTAAAGGGGACTGAACTATGAAACTCAATGTGAGTTGTGAACTATGAAACTCAATGTGAGTTCGTTCACAAGAAAATTGAAACAATACCGCAGGCAAAGCATGTGGGTTAGCAATTCTAAGAATAAACACAATCATAAAGCACTTCAGATTAACGGTTTATTATATTGTCGCTTCACTACACTATTTTAGAAAAACACAGTTTCAAATGCAATGCTAATGTATAACAATACAGGTTCAATTTATCATAAAAGTCCAACTCAACTCTGTTACACACCTCGCTTATAAGTTCCCCAAAACGTATCTACCATATCACTCCAGGTTGTGGATGAACCACCGCTGATTTGTAGATAACTACCACTTGTTGTGGATACACAATGTAATTGTAGATAAAAGCTACCACTGAATTTATAAAAAGTGTGGGTGAACCACAAGTATTTTTGGATAAAAAACATTTGCAGCTGAGCTGCCACTTGGTTCGAGAACGAACCACAATTTGCAGTTACTGCCACTTGTTGTAAGTGCATAACATATTTGCATATTAAACGAATTGCCACTAGATTTGTGGACGAACCACCACTTGCTTGCAGATTATTAAATTGCCACTCTTCCTTCGTACAAATCATCCCGCCCCATGCAATGCAATATGACATACTTTATAACATAATAATGCAAAAATTCACAGGCATGCTTAACACTTATTTCGTTCAACACTAGTAATAGATATGTTCATCATGTACTCAGTGGAGCAATAGTAATAATAAGACTTCACAATTTGTCAATAACACTTTTAACATTAAGCAAGGTTAATAGCACATGTTCAATCATGGCATCATAATGATTTACCCAATCAATATCGCTAAACGCATTATAGTAGTGATCATTCAAGCATATAAAATATAAATTTTCGTATAAACATTAATTCAATGATCAATTAAGTGCACAAAAACACTTAGGAACACTTCAAGGATCAAGTAGGGACTAAACTGAACAAAACATAATTTTTTAGGAAAAATTGTAAAACAAAGGGCATATGGTCCTATGGCTAAACCGTGTGGAAGGGTTACACGATTGTGTAACAGGCTAAGGTCATATGGAACACACAAAATTAGGCTACAAAAGAGACATGGTCATGTGGTTCATGAACTACACTAGATTTTCAAGGCACATGGCCATGTTAAGGGTTGTGTGGTCCACACGTATGGCCCACACGCCTGTGTAGCCCTATTTTTAAACATGGTTTTGCCTTGATCCCTTGTAAAAGAACACGCACTTGTCATCGGGATCTCGAACGACGTTCTTCACATTCAAATCTGATCTGAAGTGCCTAAATCGGATCCTTCAAGCAATAATTATACAAGAGTTAAAGCTTGTTTTCTAAGATTTATCAAGATTCAACGATATTAACGAAATATTCGTCAAGAACCGTGAAAGATTGACTAATTTATTTGAAAGACCAATACGGGATATGTAACACCCCTTACCCGTATTCGACGCCGGAACAGGGTACGAGGCATTACTGAGGAACACGAAACACTTACAGATGATTTAAACCATTTATAGCTCAAATATCAAAATTGATTATAAAAGTTCCTTGAACGGACCCTTGAAGTCCAAATCATGCATTGGGATTGGGTCGGGACTAAATCAGAATCGTATGAAATTTTTTCGCAAAATCCCTAAGTTTATCTCATTTACAAGGGTCCCACACCGTGTGTGGCTCACATGGCCCGTGCCTGCAGGGTGTATAACTCTCGACTTGCATCTATGAAGGAAATTGGGTCACACGGCCTTAGTACACGCCCGTGTTGCTAGGCCGTGTCAGTAAAGTTAATTTTCACAAATTAGGCTATTTTCCAAGCCATAATTCTCACTCATTTGATCCTTATTCTTCACCCATATTTAATACATACAAAAACCAATTTAGGATATTTAACTGAGCCTTATACTTAATACCATTTGTTAGTCGTACACTTCATATAAATAACAAGAAACATATATGAGCTCAATTCTCATTAAATTTCTCTTGTACTTATACTTTTTCACACTATGTATTCATATAACATATAACAATCACACCTCTGTATTTCATATACATTTTTATAACAAATTGTCTTGGTTTCAAACTATTTCATATTTGAGTTTTACATATCAAATCATTTGAAACATCATCTTTACATATATAGTGCACTTGAGATGCACAATTCTATAATTATGAATGAACACATTTATCAAACATATTCCATGTTTTTATATATTATAGTCTCATATTTCCATGTATCAATTACCACCATTTCCTTGTATTTTGACAAATACATATAACAATTCATAAACATGCAATTCATTAACTCTTTCTGCCAATCACAATTTAAATTAACAAACCACTTATTGAGCCCAATTTAAATCTTCACTAAAATCTGTTAGGATGTACGTATCCACCAATAACTTCCATGTACAGGTATCATCACCTCATATTTTCACATACTTACTTTCCATATTATGAACTCAAATAACATATACAAGATATACCAATGTATTCCAAGTACGTTTTCATAATATTTCATTTCGAATTTAGATTATGTCATATTAGAACTCTTCTCATTAACTCATTTGGAATACCAGTTCATATGGATAATACACTCAAGGGTGTACAAATAAATAATCACAAATGAACTCATTCATCAACCAAGTTCTATGTTCATGTCTCATCAACTCATACTTCATTATATCACATAATTCTATGTAACACTTACCAACTTCGTCAAATTAGTGAACGTCTTATGGAATTGTTCTGCACCAGTATGCATTGAATTTCACTGATAATCACTGATGCCATAACATTGCTATGGTCTTTTCACTAGAATGCCATAGCTCAGCCATGGTCTTACATCTTCACTATCATTATGCCATGGTGAAACCATGGACTTATCCGTCAATTCATCACTTTTCACTAGAATGCCATAGCCCAGCTATGGTCTTACATCTTAAACACGTATCACACCGATGTCATATCTCAGATATAGTCTTACACGGAAATCACTTGTCACTTGTAGCCGAAGCTACCACTATTCACTGATCAGGTAACCGGAGCTACCACTTTTCACTGATCAGGTAGCCGGAGCTACCACTTTTCACTTTTCACTGATCAGGTAGCCGGAGCTACCACTTTTCACTTTTCACTGATTAGGTAGTCGGAGCTACCACTTTTCACTGATCAGGTAGCCGAAGCTACCACTTTCCACTTTTCACTAATCAGGTAGCCGGAGCTACCACTTTTCACTTTCACTTGTCCTTGATCAGATAAGTGTAGCCGAAGCTATCACTTATCACTTTCACTTGTCCTTGATCAGATAAGTATAGCCGAAGCTATCACTTATCACTTGTTGCCATGGTTCAACCATGGTCTTTTAAAATCAATTCATCTTGTAATCGAATCGAAGTGCTCAATTTGATCATTTATTCAATTTTCATGCTTTTACATTATTCACGATTTTATCATCAGTACATATGAAATAAACACATCATGAAGTTCATAAGATTAACAAATGATCACTAAAATTTAGCCATATAAACTCACAAGTTTAATTTTTGTATTATAACGATAACATAATTTCATAATAACTATTCCAAATAAAACATTATATCATTTCTAATTCAACATTTATCAATTATAATCGAGCATATAATCAATTTATACACAAGTCGTTCATATATTATTTTTCCTCCCCCTCCTCTCCATCCACATCCTTAGTATAAACAACACACTTGTAAGTAACATTACCTATAATTTTCATTATTTGCTTATGTGAATATTCAAGCTGTCCATCCGTGTCAGAGTCACTAAATTATTTTTATCTTGAGCTACAGAATTCCAAATTAAGATCCGTTAATTTTATTTGAAACTAGACTCACATATCTTCTTAATATAATTTTTCCAGAATTTTTGGTGTGGCCAATTAGTACAGTTTATTAGTTAAGTTCTCCCCTGTTATACAGTACGACAGCTCTGACCTCTCTTCACTAAAAGTCAATTATCTCATAGTACGATTTTCATATAGTGTTTCCGATTATTTCTAATGAAAATAGGCTCACTAATGAATACAAATATAAATTATAACTCATAATTATTTTTGTACAATTTTTAGTGATTTTATAAAGTAAGAACAGGGGATCACGAAGTTATTCTAAACCAGTCTTACAAAAATTTAAATATCTCAAAATGTACACTTCCTTTTCTTGCTTTGTTTCTTTTATATAAAAATAGACTCAACTTCTAATTCAATTTATACCATTTTTGGTGATTTTTCAAAGTTGATAACTGCTGCTGTTCAAAATTGCTTTAGTATAACATGTTGATTTCTATTTTGTCCCAAATTCCACATTTCATACAATTCAATCATTTCTCAATTAACCCCTCAATTGAGCTAATTTTCCCATTTAATACTATTATCTATCATTTTAAACTACTTCATAACCTTTGAAAACCATAATTTTAACTCTAGACCTTAATTTCAACTCTTTCACAATTAGGTCCTAAAACCAATTTCCATCAATTTTACTTGATAAAATCATCATATAACAAAATTAAAGCTTCAATTCAATATTTATTCATCATATTCTTCTAGCACTAATCCACATAAACTTTTAAAAATTAGCCATAGAATCAAAAACTAATGAATTAATAAGTTGGACCCAATTGTAAAAGTCCAAAAACATAGAAATTTCAAGGAGAAAATGAAGCTTGAGTATGAAAACCAGCTTGAACTCTCTCCTATGGCTGTTTTTCAGCTGAAGAAAATGAAGAGAAATGAAGAGAATTCTAGATATTCCAATTTGGTCCCATATTTATTTAACTAATTTTGGTAATTTTCTAATTTTACCCTTATTTCACCCATTTCCTGATTTTTCTCAGCTATTGCTGCCCAAAATATCTCCTTTGGGCTTATTTACACTTTAGGTCCTTCCTCATTTGACAATTAAACTATTTAATCCTTCTAGCAACTTTTATACCTTTTTCAGTTTAGTCCTTTTTATTTAATTAACCGCCCAAACGTCAAAATTTTCTAACGAAATTTTTATACTACCTTATTGACATTCCGCAAATATTCATAAAAATATTTATGACTCGGTTTATAACACCAAGATCTCAATACCTCTTTTTCTCGATTTCTTGACCAAATAAATCTTTATAAAGCACAATTTACTATTTCGAAAATCTTTTAAAAGCTACATTTGGCTCGTAAATATTAAATAATACAATCCATGAGTTCATTTGTCAGATTTGATGGCCTCGAACCACTATTTCTAATATCACTGAAATTTGGGTTATTACAGGATAGAAATCCTACGAAATTTTGGGTCCTAAACTTTAGATTGAGATGCACTTATAGCACTTGATGGAATTACGAAGGCTATTACTTAGAATTTCAACAATTGGTAGAGAATCGATTTATCAAAGATTGATTTGATATTGAAGGCAAAAATCATTTCAGCAATGGAGAGAAAACTTGATGTAAAGAAGATGATGGAAAAGAAATATAAGAAGATATGGGGAAAAGAGGGAGAATTCAATTTGAAATAGAAAAGAAATTAAAATCCTAGGGTAATTAGGAAAAGAATGACTAAATACTTAGGGTTTTCAAATCTTAAAGGGCTATATGGTAAATTACCCGATCTTAGCCGAAATTTAAAATGAAATGGACGAGGATGGCATAACTTGAACACAAAAAAGTAAGGGAAAAAGGTAGACATTTAACCATTAGGCTACTGCCAACTCTTAATAGATTTTTACTTCAAATAATATTTGTTTTAAAGTGATTTTTCATCTTAGTTTGCTAAAAATAAAAATAGAAAAAATGTGGTTTAAACTTAAGACCTCTAAGGAATATACAAGGTACTTATTCATCAAGCCTAAAGCTCATTTCTTACTTATTCATTACAACTAACTTCTTATATTTTGCGGTGTGACAAATTTATTATCTCCATTAATTATATATATACTTACTATTATTTAAGCGTCTGATTGAGTTAATGTCAAGAGTCAACGAGGCACCAACTCGATTAGAAAATTAACAGAAATATTCTTTCGTAATTATATTAAGTTATATTATTCGATGGTACTTTATATATTTACTTACTATTATTTAAGCCCTTGACTGAGTTGGCGTCATAAGTCAATCTCATATCAACACGGTTAAGAAACTTAAAAAAAATATCCTTTCATAGTTATATTATTTAATGATACTTTAGTCTTTTTATCTTAAAAAAGCCAACAAAAAAATTATATATGGTGGGATTTGAACCCGTATTATTTAAATTAATAAAACATTAACACTACCACTAAATCAAAGCTTTAATTTAATATAATATTTATATTTTAATTATATTATGCATACTTTACTGCATTCACCAATTGTATATTTATGACACCAACTCAATTAAGAGATTATGAAACTTTTGTAATTAAATTAAGTTATATTATTTGATGGTATCGTAGTATTTTTATCTTAAAAAAGATCCAATAAAAAATTACATATGTTGGGATTTGAACCCGTGTTATTGAAATAAAAAACATTAATATTACCACTAAACCAAATCTATATTTTAACATGATATTTACATTTTAATTGTATTGCTCATACTTTACTATTTCCATCCATTGTATGTATATTAACTATGTTGTTAAAATTAACTAACACCAACTTAAGATTGATATCAACGCCATGATAAATAATTGCATTAATTTAGTAATTTTAATATAATGAATTCACATGTTTTAATATCGCATATATTTCGTATGTTATTATTAATTAATTTCAAATCATATATTTTATTATTTAATATATATTATTTTTAAATATAAATATATATTCTAATTACGTAATTTTCATTTGTATATGCAAATGATAAAATTTCTAATACTTATATGGTAGTGATGGGTCAAGGAAATGAACTAAAAAGTTTAATGATTGGTTTTAGGGGTTTATAATCCTTTCTCAAACAAATTTAATTACACAATTTACTAAAACATTATACATTTGAATGAGATCGTAAAAATAAATAATGAAAAAAATTTAAAAGTTAACTAAAGCAATCACATAAACACAGATATAATAAAAATAAATAATTTTCATATTGAATAATTATAAATTAATTATTGATTAAGTATTAATTCGAATAATATAAATAGTATTGTTAGTGTATAAAGACGTGGATTTGAGCAAGTTAAAGTGTTTTTATCTTCTTATTTAAGGGTTAGGAAGGGGTTATAGATAATTCTAACTTTTAAGTATTGTATTAAAAAAATAGCATTGAAAAGCTACAAAACCTATGAAATCAATAAAAAAATGTTAGGCTTGATAAAAGCATTATTTTTTACACATATTTTAATATATGGGTTAATAATAAATTAATTTAATTAATAATATTTAGCCACTCTCATGTTGGGTAAGCAAAACTCGATTAGATTTGAAAAATTAAAAAAAAAAATAAATTTTGAGTCAAACAAATAAATAATTCGAGTTTCGAGTTTAAATCGAGTTAAATTTTATAATTTGAATAACAAATTGGCGTACATACCATTTTAATCCTTGTCAAGTTTAAAAATAAGCAAATTGATCTATCTCTCAACAAAAATTTCAAAATAATTTTTAAAATCCAAACTATTTATAAAAAATATAAAAATTTCAAAAAAAATTTAAAAATATAAAGAAAGTTAAAAAATTTAGAATAGTAATTTTAAGATCTAAATAAGTTAATTAATTATTCAAGTTTATCTTACTAAAATATTTTTATTATTATTTTGCTTTGAAAAAGTTTTCAAATATATATGGTTTTAAATTTATGTGCTTTAACATGAAATTAATTATACTATGACAATATTTTAATTTGACATGAACAATTCCACTCGATTTGGTTTGACTCGAATTTCATGTCACTCATTTTTCTAATTTTAAATTTAAATTTATACTAATTAATTTTTATTTTATATCTAACTATTATAATATGTATGCAATTTAAATAATTTTTCCCTTATCTTGTTATACTAATAACTAAATAAGACATTTTGAAATCCTAGCAATATAAGAAGTGTTTGAAAATTTTAAAATTAAACGTAACTTGAATTAAATAAATATTGTGATATTAAAGTTGTAATTTATTTTTACAAATTATTAATGTAATACGTTAAAAATATAACATCATTTTATATATACTTGTTATATATACAAATAATAATATTTATTCAATAAAAAACAATCAAACTTATTTTTTTTTTATAAGTATATAATTAAACTAAAACATGTACAATTGAATAAAAATAAAATTACAATTCACACTTATAATTATACTAAATTGAAATTTATATACCTTGCATATTAAATCAAATTTTATGTATAAATTAAAAATATTTACATTCGATACACTACAATATATAATTATATGTCCTAAACTAAATAATAACACATCATCAAAAGTTCCTCAAAAACTAAATTTAAATAACTTTATTTTAATGATGTATATATTAATGCATAAAATATTAATTCAAATTAAAGTTGATCTCACTTTCTAACTAATGATTTATTAATATTTACAGACTGTATATTTAAGATCATTAAACTATTAATAAATTAATATTTTAGCTATTTTAACTTTAAAAAGTATATATAAAATTTACTAACTAAATTATATTTAAGATCATTAAACTATTAGTAAATTAATATTTTAGCCATTTTAACTTTAAAGAGTATATATAAAATTTACAAATCTTTCATTCAAGTCACCATATTATAATTGTATGGCCTCCTCTGTTTGCGCCACTTTCATTAATTGAAAGTTTTCATTTTTCTTCTCTTCTACAATTTAATTTTTTTTTTTTTATAAAACTATTTTGAATGTTACAAATTTACAAATCAAAACTCTAACCGTTAGATCGATTTGATTCTAAAATATGTTCTTCTACTCATCGAAAGATACTAATCTACTGTGTTGAATCATCACTTGAAGCTCGCTAATCTAACTTTTTTTTTTTTTAAGAATATTAATAGCCCTATTGGTTTAAATAAAAGCTTTGAATTAAAATAATAGATGTCTTTTTAATATCTAATCTAGAGAAAAGGGAAGGAGGAGAAATGAGGAGGGGCACATCAATTGACACAATTTAACCACATAGATGCGAAATAAATAAAATAATTCATCTTACCACCGCCTCTGCAACCAAAGCCACTTTCTTCCATCAAAGCGCCACCACCTGTCTTAATTAATAATCATCAACAACAATAATAATAAAACCCATCCATGATTTTTATTTATAATATAAAAGAAAACCCTTAATTCAGTAAAACGAAAAATTATCACTATTTCAAAATATATAATTTATGAGTGAGTTCTGACACACACGAGCATGACTGAACGGAGCGCATTTTAGCAAAACTGAGCGCCCCCGTGGCTGCTCATGTTAGCAGCGGAAGGAATCTCAAAATGCCAGAGTCTACCGACACTTTTAACCAAGTATTTTCTACATAAAAACTCCTCGGCGAAGACCTTCTCCACCCTCCGATCCACGTCGTGCAAGAACACGTGCGTTACGCCGGATCCTTTCCTCTTCCTCGCCATGACCGCCGCCGAGAATATTGCAGCCATCCTTCCCGGTGCCTCCGGGAAATATCCGCGCGGCGCGTCGATCATTATTAAATCCCACTCCGTATCGTAGAACTCATCGGGAAAGCCCGTCAGGGCAAGCTTGCACTTGTCGTTGCCTCGTAAGTAAGCTTTGGAGGGAAAACAGCTGGGTTCGGAGCGGTAATGGGAAAGCAGAGCGTCGGCTTCCTTGAGCTGCGTACGGTACTTGACAGGGTGGGCGTGGAGGACTGGCGCGTCTTTGAGCACGGTCTGGACCCATTTGGGATCCTCTTCCAGGAATATAGTGTTGCCATTGGGATTAAGCGAAGTCCACATCATGGAATCGTAGCCGAGACCAAAGACGAGGAAATTACAAGGAGAACGTTTCTTGAGGACATCAAAGGTAACGGAGATCTCCCTGAAGTTTTGTTGCGGTGTGATGCGTGATGTGGCGTAGTGGATGATAGCTTGGAGTTGGATCGGCATGGCCGACCCTTTACCAACGCCCTGGGGTGATCTGGTGTTGGCAACGGAGCATAGCAGCGAGTAATCGGCGGATTTTATGAAGCTGGAAGTAACAATCGCTCCGGCTATAAGGCCGGCGATAACGATGGGGAAAAACCATCTCCTATCGGCGAGGAAATGCCCATTCCTAACTGTATCTTCCCTTTTCATTCTCTCGTTTTCTCACCTGATAATCTGATTAAATGAAACAAGAAATACCACCATCAAAAGGAAATAGCCGGTTTAAAATCGGCCTTACTTTGGTTATATAAAAGAAGAAGGAGAAGGAGAAGAAGAAGAAGAAGAAGTGAAAGGGCGGACCAGGTTTTTGGCAAATAAAGTGACAAGGAGTGAATTTCTTTATGTATTAGACCGTAAAAGAAAATTTCCCAATATTTTTAATTTCTATACCAAAACAAAAAAAAAAAAAAAAAAAAAACTTGTAATTAATTAAGTAAACCCTTGATATTATTTGTGATTAATCATCCAGAAAAAGATTGTGAATAGTTGTAGTTATTAGAAAAACAAGAAAAGGTTATTACGGGGCCCATACCTCCTAGGGAGTGGCAATCATGTTCTCAAGGAATATCTGTTTTAAGTCTTATCGTGTCTCACAACGTAGCATTTCCTCATTGGATGATGTACTTCTGTGGGGTCCACACTTTTGTTTTTTCATTCCTTGTTTTCTTTTTCCAATTTTCACTTAAATAAACGCGAATAATGTTTTTATATTTTGTCAAAATAGCTCTAATGGTATTTTTGAGCCCCTTTTTGCTATTAACTTTTGTTTTTTTTCTTAATCTACTTTTTCTAACCTATTTAATAAAAATATTGTTAAAAAAGTTAATAGAAATCATGTAAAATTTATATGTGGGATATTTTTAACAAAATATAATTTATTAATTAGATAATTCAATAAGATAATTATATGTGAAAAATGATAAAATAAATAAATAATACATTAAATTAATAAAATAACTCTTAATTTAAAGAAAATAAATGTAATTATCTAAAAAAAATGAATTCAGTAGAAAAACTTCTCATGAACAAACGTACGAAAGATTGAAACCTTTTAAAATAAAAGAAAATTTGAAACCTTCAATTTATTTAGTAAATCTGTTAGAAAAAGCGGATTAAAAAAAATAACAAAGATTGATATCTAAAAAGGACTAAAAATTACAATTAAGGTCATTTTAACAAAACATGCAAACGTTACAAGATTGAAGATTCACATTTGAAGTTACAAGAATCAATAATCTAAAAATCTGCTTAAATTATAAAAATACAATTATATAAAGGGTAAATTACATTAATGTTCATATAACTGTTAGTGAAATTATTTTTTAGTCATTCAACATAATTATTAGTGAAATTATTTTTTAGTCATTCAACTATAAAAAGTTACAAGATGGTCACCCAATTATTTAATTTTATCTTCTTTTTTTATCAACATTTGGCTAACGACGATAGCTTTTAAAATTGACATGATATCAAATTTAATTCTCAACATTTACACTTTGCGTAAGTTAATCTCTTTTCCTTTTTTACAGTTTTGTTTCTCTTTGTGAGATTGATGGTTAATTTTAAAAGAATAAGAAAATATTTGAGTATTTTAGGCTTAAATTATAAAATGATATTTTAAGTTATACCCATTTCCTAAGTTGATATTTAATTTTTTTTTTTCATAAATGTTACTTAAACTATATTCTGTTATCCGAGGTGGTACTGAATCTATACTCCATTACCCAAATTACTACATACGTTTAAAAAATTTCTTAACCAATTATTTTGTGACAGTTGACAATTTTTAACTAAAAATCCAAAAAAATTAAATATTATTTCCTTAAGTTTGTAAAAAAACTTATAATGATATTTTTATCTATTTTGTTCTTCACCAAAAAACCCCAATGACAGGAAATTCAAGAACTCGTTGAAAAAACTCATCTGAACCTAGTTTTTAGCTACAAAGCCCGAATTTTGACAAGTTGTTCTTTCCTTTTTAATTTTTTAATAGGGTTAATGTTTGGTATACTAACAATGTACTTTTTTTATTCTACAAGCAGCCTTAAAAAATTGTCATCTGTCTTTTTTTAAACATTATTTTTTTAAATATTTTAATATATCCTTATAGGACACTTTTCAATCTCTTAACTCTGCTTGTGGAGTCTAAAAAAAGAAAATATTTAGTACATTGCTAGTGGGGTTTTTAGACTCCACAAGTAAGGTCAAGGATTAACAAGTTTCCTATAGGGATATAATAAAATATTTAAAAAATAAATATTTTTAAAAAAAGATACATATGTTAATTTTTTAAGGCTTCTTGTGGAATAAAAAAATACACTGCTAATGTACCAAATACTCACAGTTTGGGTGATAATAGATCGGCTTATTAAGTCAGTCCATTTTCTGCCAGTGAACTAGACCTGTTCATGGGTCGGGTCACCCGGCCAGGCTCGAAAACCCGCCTGAAATGTGAGAGGGTTTGGACAAAAATATAGGCTTGAAAAATGGGCTTGGACAAAAAAATAAGGTCTGTTTAAAAAACGGGTCTGGCCTCAGGTAAGGCATTTTGGCTCGGGCCCGACCCGAATTCACTAAAGGACCAAAAAAATCTATTTTTTTAATATTGTTTTCTTATTGCTTTCTCCCTATTTTGCTACCATTTTACTATTATGTTACTACTATTTTGTTGTTATTGTTTGGATATTGTATAAAACTTATTTTATTGTTAATTTTGTTATTATTTTAAAGACATTTGTTAATTTTATTATTATTTTAGAGGCATTTGCTTGTTAAGTTGCATCTATCTTAGTGTTATTTAAGTATACATACATATTTTTTAAAATTTATTTTTAATTTTTTGAGAAATATTTATTTTGATATTTTCAGTATTTTTGATGTATTATATATATATTTAAAATTATATAAAAATAATATAAAAATTAATATGGGCGGACCGAGTTAAACCCGGGTTTAGTTGAGCCTGACCCGAACCCAGCCCGACCCGATCCATGCACACCTCTACAGTGAACACTACTTATTCTCTAGAAAACTTAGTTGAGCTTTATATTTCTAAGATAGTACGCCTGCATAGAATCCCATCTTCCATAGTTTTACATAGGGATCTAAAGTTTACTTCAAGATTTTGGAAGCAATTACAGGGATCATTGGTAACTAAATTACAATTTAGTATTGCGTTTCATCCTCAGACAAATGGTTAGTCTGAAAGAGTTATTCAAGTTTTGGAATATATGTTAAGATGCTGTATAATTAATTTTGGGCTGAATTGGGAAATGTATGTTTTTTTGGTTGAATTTGTTGAAAATGTCTCCATTTGAAGCCCTGTATGGTAGAATATGTAAAAAGCCTGGATGTTGGATGGAACTTGGTAAAAGAAAATTAGTAGGTCTTGAATTAGTGCGTGAAACAGAAGAAAAAGTCTTTGTTATTTGTAGTCATTTGAAAGTTGCATAGGATCGTCGAAAAGTTTATGTTGATCTGAAAATGAAGGAGATTTCTTTTGAAGTTGGTGATAAAATATTTTTAAAGGTTTCTCCTTGGAAGAGGATTATCAAGTTTAGTCGGAAGGGAAAATTGAATCCACGATTTTTAGGTCTATATAAAGTCTTAAAACAAGTTTGGTATACAGCCTGCCCAGAGAAGTCTTTATATCTAGTTACTGTCTGATATGTTTTTGGTAAAATAAGGATAGATGTGAGTAAGTAACGTGCTTGTTTTGACTAAGTATAGGATTCTCTACGTATTCGTCGTTTGAAAAACTCTTTGTTTTTGCATATTCTGTAGTTTGGTGGACTCTTCTGTTTAGTATTCGCCTAACTCAGATGCTTTTGGTGAACTTAGTAAGTTCGTAGCTGTTTAGATTTGTTTATTATTTAAGTACGATAATTTGGTTAGTTGAATTGAGATTTAGTTAGAACGAAATTGAACTACTATAGATGATAAGACCTAAATTAATTTAAGAGCACTTAATCATGAGAATCAAGAGAGTTAGTGAAATTATCTAATTTTTCCACTAATCCTTGTCTCCGAGCACCTTTACGTTTTCTTCTTTTTTCTCGATTTTTCTCTACAACTCTTTGAAAACGTAAGTTAATAAAACCTCTTTGAAGTAAGGTTCGCAGTATTCAGCTAACTTATATGTTAGTACCAGCCTACTGGTAATTACTGATAAATCCTATATTATTCTTTATGTCATTTAAGTGTTCTTTGTTTTGCACGCATAAATGTTAGAATGGTGTAAGGAATGAAACTTCTTGGTCTAGTATAAGTGTTGTAATTTTTTCATGCATGATCAAATTGGATAGATTGATGATCTGATATGTTTAATTATCTATATTTTAGCTCAAGAAGATAACGAAGGTCCAATTGATAAGTGAAAGGGACCTACTTTATAGATTTGTGTTAGAGTTTTTGATGGGTTCCTTCTTACTTTCATGTGTTGTAGTTTCTTTATTTTATATTTCGTGTAAGGTAACTATTCCTTTTTTTATTTTAAAGGATGAAATGTGTGAGAATGAGTAATGGATGAAAAATATTTGTATGAGTAATGATTGTCTAAAGTCATCAGTCTGAGTGCACAGTCTGTCTGAGATGTGAAATAAGCGTCATTTTTCATGCTTAAGTCACTACCATCTGCTTCTGATATGTATGAAATGATACGATACGATATGTGATGAAGGATAAGTGGAGATTTGTTTGTGAAACCTTTGGTATGGCAGATTTATTGCAAATCGGATTGGCAGATCACGATAAAACACGTTGTTTTGAATAAAATTAATATGAGGAGTTGAGGGGAGAATGAATGTGAACAAGTATGAAAGATATGCTTTTGATTCAGTATTATGGGTACGTGTGTAACATCCCAAAAATGGGGCTAGTTGGAAGTTAATTATTTTTTTTATGTATGAACTGCTGTAAGGTTATTTATGAATAATAGAGCTTAATTTAAGACTTTGAGTTGGCACGGTTTGGTAGAAAATTTCAGTTTTTAATTTAAAAGGTAGGGAGCCTTAGCAGAAGGGTGTTATAAGATTAAATGTGGATAATTTGACACAAAAGAGCCCTTGGTAAAGTGGCAAGAGGAGGGCCTCTTGGGAGCTTCAGTGACGCCACAAAGGGGATAAGGGAGAGCCTTGGTTGAATCATGGAATCCCTTTTGTTCCTTATTTTTGACTGGCAAGAGAGAGAAAGAATTACTCAATTTTAATTCTTAAAATAATAAGGATAATATGAGTATTTTAAATTGGATTTTTATTGGTTTAATTCTGAGGATAATTGGGATAATATTAGTTTTATTTTGATAATAAGATAATATAAGATAATTAAGGGAATTATTTGATTAAAAGGATTAATGGTTATTAATAGGGATATTATCTAGATTATTAAGATTATTAAGGGATTATTGGGGATTAATTCAAATTAATTTGAATTAATTCAAAGGGGTGGACGGCAAGGGTACTAAGTGCCTATAAAAGCAGTAGTTGACCCCCTTGTTTTTCTTTTCCTCATTTTGCTAAGTGCCGAATTCCCTAACCCTCTTCTGTTCTTGTATTTTCTCCACCCTCTCAAATCCCTTCAAGCCGAAACTCTTAGCACCTCTCCTCTCCATTATTTTCCTTTCTTTTATAATAGCCGAATACCCCTCTTGAAGTGCCGAAATTCTTTTCTTTTGGGGCAGCCTTTGGCCGAATATCACAGAGGCATTGAGGCTTCAGGATTTTCTCGATTGTGAAGGTAAGTAAGGCTGGCCGAATACCTATGGGCCTTCTCTTTTATATTCTGTCGATTTCTACAAGGGAAAGTGCCGATTTCGGCAATGATTTTAACGCTTCTAAACGAGTAGTAACCGATTTCTGCTAGGTACTTAGGAGAGTAAAGCAGTCGACTCACAACCCGATCTCTAGTATTCGATTTTTGGGTAAGTAACGGTAAGATCTACCTTAGTTAGTCAGTTGATATTCGTTTTTAGCCGAAGGCTATTAACTTATTGAGTGCCGATTCATGGATTCAGAAGCAGATTCGGGAGTTTGGTGTTGCGATTAGCATCCAACCGGAGGAAGGTAAGATTTCAAGGTCATAAGGAACCCCTTCTAATAATTTGGTTTGGCCGAATAGGCCATAGTACTAATCCCACGGGTTGGCGAATATAGGTGCAAGTAGATCTAGGGTGGCCGACTCTTCTTTCGGGATTTAGACTCCTGTTTGGTGAAAGGTGTGTACATACACACTTATAGCAGTTTAATATGTGTGATAAATGTATGTTGTATGTAAACCGCTTGATATAGATACGGATTTAGTACCTTAAATGGTACAAGCGAGGACCTCGGTAAGTCTCTATTTATATGAAATTATTATGATGCTTTTGGGAAGCATGTCGTGTTAATACATATAATAAATCGCTTATGATTGTTGATTATGTGGGTTGATTGAGTGGAGGGGCGATATATTCGTGTTGCATCGGGCACCGATGTTTTGGTAACACACCGTGACTACGGTCACCAGAGGTTTGGTACCTCCAGAGGTTTGGTACCTCAAAGCGCGACTTGTCCTCGTGGTTAACACCACCGTGGGTTGGCCTCACTTGAGATATGGGATCAAATGCGCGGTGATTTGGTATCACACGATGGGTTGGCCCCATCACCCGATTTGTGTCTACACGGACACCGGTGTTTTAGTAACACATTGTGACTATATGTCACCAAAGTGGTTTGGCACCACCAAAGTGGTTTGGTACCACAATGGGGTAGACACGATGGCGTATGGTGGCTAGGTTGGGACACATAACGATTTGCATATTATTTGCTATATGGTTGTGTATGAAAGTGTTTAACACAGGGAAGGGTTACATATCGAGTCTTGGTGACTCACCTTCTCCTTTACATTTTTCAGTGACACATAGATCGCGGATGTGGAGGTAGGGTGGACTCGAGGTGGCCATGCGATTGGATTAAATTTAGAAGAACTTTGATTTTAAGTTATGATATTTCTATTATTATTTTCGGTTTATATTTTGTTCGGATGTAATAAGGCCTCACGATATTTTCTTTTATTATTCCTCATATGTTGAATACTTAGTTTTAAACTTGATTATTAATATCAAATCAAAGTCACATGTTTTCCCAATGAACACGAAAAATTGTTTTAATATACCATTGGGCACACTTGAAATTTTATAATAATTTTACTTAATTAAATTTCTAAATTAAAATCTAAGTATGGTTTTAACAAGCCCACTTAAATGAAGAGTTTTCAAAACTTAAGTTGGTTTTCCAAACGGGTTTTCAAAAAAATATTTTTCCTGTAACAACTAGATTCGGCCATAGTGTTTGGGCCGGGTTTGGGTTGTTACAAATTGTAATATCGAGCCCAGGTTCAAAAGCTCTATGTGTGGGCCCAAGGCCCAAAAATGTTTTAGAAGGCCTTATGAAATGGTTTTTGGTTTTTGAACCGCATGGCCCGAGTCTCCGGCACCGATCCGCCCAGGTAAGTACTTCTGAATCTTCTTGGTGAATTATATTCTGTAGAAGGGTAGGAAGCATAGAACGTAGATAGACTTATAGGAACTTGAACCCTAGGATTAGATTACTCAAACACACAAACAGAACATAAGACTTAAGGAGCTAAACCAACCTATGACTTAGTCAGTGAGCTAGGGTGTGGTAACCCCTGTACGCATGTCTAGGAGTGGATCCGGAAGAGCCTGGTATTTAAGCAGTCCGTGTGACTCACCTCCTCTTCGCAGTATCCCACCAGTGCGTAGCTTCTGGCTCACCCTAACTCGCAGAGGCTCGGTGGTGTGGCAACCCTGCGCGCGCATGTCTAGAAAGGTTCGGTGAGAGCTTGGTATTTAAGCGATCCGCGTGACTCACCTCCTCTTCACTCGAATCTCGCTGCAGTGCGTAGCTTTGGTTCACCCCGACCATGAGGGCTCTGGCCATAAGCTAAACACTATGATTAAAACCCGAAAGGGAATTAGCCATGTTTTCGAAAAGAAATGAAATAACAACAACCCTAATGTTTTCAAAACTTTTGCAATAACTCTTTCAAATTAAGAACGTCATTTTTACAACATTTTCCTCGAAAACCTTGATTTGTGGAAAATTACAAAAATGCCCTTAGGGGTAAAATTACTAAAGTGCCCCTGACTCATAAAATATCAGTTCAATGGTTTTGCTCAAAAATTTCAACTATTTTACAAATATTCAACAACTCAGCTTTGAAAATCGTCAACAAAATATTTTGGTTTTGGAAAATTACGAAAACGCCCTCAAGTTGCAAAATTACAGAAATGACCACAGTGTTGGAAATCTTTACAAACATCACTATTTGAAAAGGAACACTTTCAGAAAAGAAATCCCTGAGTTTTACAACTGTTAAAAATATCCTTGGTTTGTCAAAATTACAAAATTTCCCCTGATTGACAAAATTACCAAAATACCCCTGGTTTCAAAATGATGCGGTATCTTCAAATTTTACAACTTTTTCAAAAAAAATCCTCCAGTTTTGGGGAATTTCAAAGTGATTTGTTTTATTGAAATTTTACAACTTCTTCTATTACGAAAATACCCTTTAGGAAAAATGACGAAAATACCCCTGGGTTAGAAATGGGCAGAAATGTCCGAAGAGCGAATAGGTATGGAAAGTATTAGGGAATGGATGTATGTACTCCTTTGTGTGAACTAGGATAGAAGACCGAAAACGTGTTTGCTCGAAAGAATCCCTAACTAAACTTTCCGCATAAAACTTCTTCGCGAATAATAAAGTGGAACAAATGCTAACGCATAAAAATTTTCTTAATCAGATTAAAAGAGCGGTAGATAGAATGAGTTCTAGAGGACGTGGACGCCGTGGACGCGGTAGGGGTAGGATGACGGTGTCTGAACCCGCCAGGTCGGGTCAAGGTCCGGAAAACGAGGTACCACCACCACCACCTACTACTTTTAATCGGCGAGGCGAGGATCGGGCCGGGTGGTGGTGAGGCTGTGTCACAAGCTGTTTTGCGAGTCTTGGAGATAGTGGCTGGGGCTGGTGGAAACTTGGGAGCTCGGAAATCTGTTCCGGAGCGACTCCGATCTAACGGAGCTGAGGTATTTCGGGGTGTCTCAGGAGTGGTACCCAGTGCAGCGGAGTATTGGCTGGAATCTACGGAAAGGATCATGGATGATCTTGACCTGAATGAGGAGGAGAAGCTGAAAGGGCGGTGTCGCTTCTAAAGGATGAAGCGTACCAATGTGGTCGATGATCAGGGATGGAGCCATGGTGATGATCTCATGTGGGACTACTTTAAAACCGCTTTTGGAAGAAGTATGTGGGCACTAGCTACACTGAGGCTCAAAGGAAAGCCTTTCTAGGCCTAGTGCAAGGAACCAAGTCCGTGGCCGAATATGAGGCGGAGTTCTTAAGGTGAGTAGGTATGCTAGAGGCATCGTGGCTACCGAACATGAACGTTGCGCCCGCTTTTGAGGACGGACTTGAGATGATTTGAGGTTACCGATTGCCCCGCAGCGAAAGTTCGTGAGTTCTCGCCCCTAGTGGAGAAGGCCAAGGTGGCGGGAAGGGATCAAGGAGAGGCCGTGAGGCAAAGTTATAGTAGGAATAATCGAGAAGAGAGGATTTGGGTCATTTGGATCCGGTGGGAGTGTCCAGAAAAGGCTAGGCCAAGTGGGCCAAATCAAAGTAGCAAGGCCCACGACTACTACTAAGGAGAGCCGACTGGTGTAACCGTGTGTGGAAAGACCCATTGGGGAGGTTGTTGGACCGGTGATAGAGGATGTTTTGAATGTGGGTCTTTGGAGCATCCCGCCGAGAGATTGTCCCCGAAAACTAGCTAAGAATCACCGAGAAGGCGCGTAACTGCACTCAGGATAGAAATATGGGACCACAAAGGTGTCGTGGTAATGGCAGAGGAAATAACGGTCCTAACCGAGGTCGTGGAACTCAGGGCAGAGGTTCGGGTAACTCGAGGCTAGGCGGCACTGGCTTAGTCTATCATGCAGGCGTCGCGAGAGGAGAGCACGCACCGGACGTCATAGCAGAGTGCGTTTCTAATATTTGGTTTTCCTTATGTTGCATTAATTGATGTGGGGTCGACGCACTCGTACATTGCTAGTAGTGTAGTAGGAACTATGGATCTAGACTCGAGACTACTAGGAAGATGATCGCACTAAGCCCCCAGGTCACTCAGTAGTCGTGAGAGATAAACTCTATAGAGACGCACCCTAGAACTCCAAGGGGTAGTGTTTGTGGTCGATCCGATGGAACTACCGTTTGGGAGTTCGATTTGATCCTTGGAATGGACCGGTGATTAAGTATCGTGCGAAGTTGGATTGTGCGCTAAAGCGCATGGTCCTTAAGATAGTGAAAGGTGAAGAAGTGGTCATGATAGGTGATAGAAGGAATTACCTATCCAATGTAGTGTCGCCTTAAAGGTGAAAGGATGGTCAAGAAGGGTTGCGAGGCGTATTTGGTTCGAATCGTGGCTTTGGGAGCTAAGGAGTCAGTAGTGGGAAAGGTCCGAACGGTTGGGGAATTCGTAGATGTGTTTCCAGAAGAGCTTCCGGGTCTACCTCCAGATCGGGAAGTTGAATTCGGTATAGACTTGCTACCCGGAACGGCACCTGTGTCTATAGCACCATACCGAATGGCACCAAAGGAATTGGTGGAGCTTAAGGCTCAAATTCAGGAGCTTTTGGATAGAGGGTTCATTCGACCAAGCATATCTCTCGTGGGAGCACTGTGTTGTTTGTCAAGAAGAAGGGCGGTTCAATGCGGATGTGTATCGACTCACCGCCAATTGAACAAGTTAACGATCAAGAACAAGTATCCGTTGCCTCGGATTGACGACTTGTTCGATCAACTGAAGGTGCCTCGGTGTTCTCGAAGATAGACCTTAGGTCGGGTTACCATCAGCTTAAGGTGAAAGAAGATGATGTTCACAAGACAGCATTCAGAACTCGGTATGGACATTACGAGTTTCTGGTAATGCCGTTTGGGTTGACCAATGCGCCGGCAGCGTTTATGGACTTGATGAATAGGGTGTTTCAGCAGTACTTAGACCAATTTGTCGTGGTGTTCATAGACGATATATTAGTTTATTCAAAGTCGGAGGAGGAGCATGACCGGTATTTACGTATAGTTCTACAAGTGTTGAGGAGAAGCAATTATATGCCAAATTCGGTAAGTGCGAATTTTGGTGAGGAAGTGGCCTTCTTAGGACACGTGGTGTCATTGAGGAATCGAGTAGACCTCGCAAGATTGAAGCGGTGTAGGATTGGAAACCCCAGGTCGGTGGGTGAAATACGAAGTTTTTCGGGTTTAGCGGGGTACTATCGGAGATTCGTGGAAGGATTCTCTTTAATCGCAAAGACAGATTAACTAAAGCCTGCGAGAAAGGCGTTCCATTTGTATGGACGGAGAAGCGCAAGGAAGCTTTGATAAGCTAAGGAAAATTTTTGTGGAAGCTCGGTTTGGTGCAACTCGAGGCGCGGGAAGTTGTTCACCGTGTATTGTGATGCGCCCCATAATCGGCTTGGGATGTGTCTTTGATGCAGAGGGGAAGGTAGTAGCCTATGCATCACGCCGATTAAGATCACATGAATTGAACTATCCAACGCACGCGACTTGAGAGCTATGGTGGTCGTCTTCGCTCTAAAAATATGGAGACACTATCTTTATGGGGAGAAGTCGATAGTTTATACAGATCACAGGAGTTTGAGGTATCTCTTGACTCAGAAGGATCTAAACTTGAGACAGCGTCGATGGATCGAACTTTTGAAGGATTACGATTGTTCAATCGAGTATCATCCGGGCAAGGCCAACGTGGTAGCTGACGCGTTGAGCCGGAAGGTTGTGACGGACTTAAGAGCGATGTTTGCTCGGTTGAGTCTATATGATGATGGAAGTCTCTTGGCGGAACTTCAAGTCAAGCCAACATGGATCGAGGAGGTTAAGGACAAACAGTTAGTGGATGAAGGCTTGAACGCTAAGAGGATACAAGTTCAGGATGGTGGTTTGGAAGAGTACAATTTGTCTAAGGATGGAGTGTTATGCTTTCAAGGGCGAGCTTGTATGCCAAAGGATGTGGAGTTGAGGCAGAAAATTCTCCAAGATGCACATAGCAGTCCTTACGCTATGCATCCGGGAGGAAGCAAGATGTATGGAGATCTACGGAAACAGTTCTGGTGGCCGGGGTTGAAGCGTGAGGTAACTGAATTTGTGGGAAGGTGTCTGACGTGTCAGCAGGTTAAGGCTGAACACCAATTGCCATCAGGGCTACTTCAACCGGTAAAAATCCCTCAATGGAAATGGGAGAGGATCACTATGGATTTCGTCAGTGGGCTACCCCTTACGCCCAGCAAGAAAGACGCCGTTTGGGTGATAGTAGACCGTCTGACTAAGTCAGCTCACTTCATACCGGTGAGGGTGGATTTCTCTCTTCAGAAGCTAGCTAAGCTGTATGTGTCAGAAATAGTAAGACTGCATGGTGTGCCGGTGTCGATCATCTCGGATAGGGATCCCAGATTCATGTCAAGGTTTTAGAAAGCGTTGCATCAAGCTTTGGGTACACGGTTGGATTTCAGTACCGCTTTCCACCCACAATCTGACGGACAATCGGAAAGGGTAATACAGATCTTGGAGGACATGTTAAGAGGTTGTGTCTTGGATTTTCGTGGTAGTTGGGAGGAATTTCTACCATTAGCAGAGTTCGCCAACAACAACAGTTATCAGGTGAGTATCCAGATGGCACCATACGAAGCATTGTATGGGCGAAAATGTCGTACTCCGACGTGTTGGACGGAATTAGGCGAACGACAGGTTTTGGGTCCGAGTTGGTGATGCAGAGACGGAGGATATAAAGTCAAGGTGATTCGGTCTCGTCTTAAGGAAGCATCGGATAGGCAAAAATCCTATGCTGATCTAAAACACAAGGAAATGGAGTATGCTGTGGGAGACAAGGTCTTTCTGAAGGTGTCGCCTTGGAAGAAGGTGTTGAGATTTGGCCGGAAAGGGAAGCTAAGCCCAAGGTTCATCGGGCCATATACGGTGATTAAGCGAGTAGGACCGGTAGCTTATCAGCTTGAGTTACCGGCAGAACTGAATCAGATCCATGACGTCTTTCACGTATCAATGCTGAGACGGTATCGGTCAGACCCTTCGCACGTTGTGCTAGTAGCAAAGATTGAGGTGAACTCGGATT
The DNA here is from genome assembly GCA_025503065.1 of Gossypium bickii. NCBI lineage: Eukaryota > Viridiplantae > Streptophyta > Magnoliopsida > Malvales > Malvaceae > Gossypium > Gossypium bickii. The sequence continues at coordinate 96,539,600 of CP106716.1, forward strand.
TGTCTTTTGAAGAAGAACCGGTTCAGATCTTAGATCGAGATGTGAAGGTTCTACGAAGAAAGTCAGTGCTCTTAGTGAAAGTGCTATGGCGGAACCATGGTGTGGAAGAAGCTACGTGGGAGCCCGAGGACGTGATGGCAAACAATACCCCACCTCTTTTGATCGAGGAATTTCGAGGACGAAATTTATTTTAAGGGGTAGAATCGTAACATCCCAAAAATGGGGCTAGTTGGAAGTTAATTATCTTTTTTTATGTATGAGCTCTTTGTAAGGTTATTTATGAATAATAGAGCTTAATTTAAGACTTTGAGTTGGTACGGTTTGGTAGAAAATTTCAGTTTTTAATTTAAAAGGTAGGAGCCTTAAAGAGAAGGGTGTTATAAGATTAAATGTGGATAATTTGACACAAAAGAGCCCTTGGTAAAGTGGCAAGAGGAGGACCTCTTGGGAGCTTCATGTGACGCCACAAAGGGGATAAGGGAGAGCCTTGGTTCGAATCATGGAATCCCCTTTTGTTCCTTATTTTTGGACGGCAAGAGAGAGAAAGAATTACTCAATTTTAATTCTTAAAATAATAAGGATAATATGAGTATTTTAAATTGGATTTTTATTGGTTTAATTCTGAGGATAATTGGGATAATATTAGTTTTATTTTGATAATAAGATAATATAAGATAATCAAGGGAATTATTTGATTAAAAGGATTAATGGTTATTAATAGGGATATTATCTAGATTATTAAGATTATTAAGGGATTATTGGGGATTAATTCAAATTAATTTGAATTAATTCAAAGGGGTGGACGGCAAGGGTACTAAGTGCCTATAAAAGCGATGAGTTGACCCCTTGTTTTTCTTTTCTTCATTTTGCTAAGTGCCGAATTCCCTAACCCTCTTACATTCTTGTATTTTCTCCACCCTCTCAAATCCCTTCAAGCCGAAACTCTTAGCACCTCTCCTCTCCATTATTTTCCTTTCTTTTATAATAGCCGAATACCCTCTTGAAGTGTAGAAATTCTTTTCTTTTGGGGCGACCTTTGGCCGAATATCATGAGGCATTGAGGCTTCAGGATTTTCTCGATTGTGAAGGTAAGTAAGGTTGGCCGAATACCTATGGGCCTTTCTCTTTATATTCGTCGATTTCTACAAGGAAAGTGCCGATTTTGGCAATGATTTTAACGCTTCTAAACGAGTAGTAACCGATTTCACGCTAGGTACTTAGGAGAGTAAAGCAATCGACTCACAACCCGATCTCTAGTATTCGATTTTTGGGTAAGTAACGGTAAGATCTACCTTAGTTAGTCAGTTGATATTCGTTTTTAGCCGAAGGCTATTAACTTATTGAGTGCCGATTCATGGATTCAGAAGTAGATTCGGGAGTTTGGTGTTGCGATTAGCATCCAACCGGAGGAAGGTAAGATTCCGGGGTCATAAGGAACCCCTTCTAGTAATTTGGTTTGGCCGAATAGGCCATAGTACTAATCCCACAGTTGGCCGAATATAGGTGCAAGTAGATCTAGGGTGGCCGACTCTTCTTTCGGGATTTAGACTCCTCGTTGGTGACAGGTGTGTACATACACACTTATAGCAGTTAATATGTGTGATAAATGTATGTTGTATGTAAACCTGCTTGATGTAGATACGGATTTAGTACCTTAAATGGTACAAGCGAGGACCTCGGTAAGTCTCTATTTATATGAAATTATTATGATGCTTTTGGGAAGCATGTCGTGTTAATACATATAATAAATCTGCTTATGATTGTTGATTATGTGGGTTGATTGAGTGGAGGGGGCAGTATATTCGTGCCGACGGGCACCAGTGTTTTGGTAACACACTGTGACTACGGTCACCAGAGGTTTGGTACCTCCAGAGGTTTGGTACCTCAAAGCGACTTGTCCCTGTGGTTAACACCACCGTGGGTTGGCCTCACTTGAGATATGGGATAAATCGCGGTGATTTGGTATCACACGATGGGTTGGCCCCATCACCCGATTTGTGTCTACGGACACCAGTGTTTTGGTAACACATTGTGACTATATGTCACCAGTGGTTTGGCACCACCAGTGGTTTGGTACCACAATGGGGTAGACAGTGGCGTATGGCTGGCTAGGTTGGGACACATAACGATTTGCATATTATTTGCTATATGGTTGTGTATGAAAGTGTTTAACACCGGGGGAAGGGTTACATACTGAGTCTTGGTGACTCACCTTCTCCTTTACATTTTTCAGGTGACACATAGATCGCGGATGTGGAGCCGGGTGGACTCGAGGTGGCCATGCAGTGGATTAAATTTAGAAGAACTTTGATTTTAAGTTATGATATTTCTATTATTATTTTCGGTTTATATTTTGTTCGGATGTAATAAGGCCTCCTGATATTTTCTTTTATTATTCCTCATATGTTGAATACTTAGTTTTAAACTTGATTATTAATATCAAATCAAAGTCACATGTTTTCCCAATGAACACGAAAAATTGTTTTAATATACCATTGGGCACACTTGAAATTTTATAATAATTTTACTTAATTAAATTTCTAAATTAAAATCTAAGTATGGTTTTAACAAGCCCACTTAAATGAAGAGTTTTCAAAACTTAAGTTGGTTTTCCAAACGGGTTTTCAAAAAAATATTTTTCCTGTAACAACTAGATTCGGCCATAGTGTTTGGGCCGGGTTTGGGTTGTTACAACGTGGCTGGCATGAAGATGGCTTTGTATAAGTTATATTAAATTGGCGTATAGTATATGACAAAGTGAGATGAGCTAGCGTATTGAGTCTGTCTGTGTTCTGTATACACTAGTGGCACTACAGGAAAATAGGGTTATAGCGACGTTTTGTCAAAAAAACCCCGCAAATATTATACATATGTGGCATTTTCCACAAAACACCTCTAAAAACTAAGCAATAGCGGCGCCTTCTAAAAAACGCCGCAAAAAATTAACCACAACGGCGTCGTTTTATATTGAGCTTTAAGGGCATTAGCGGCGCTTATTGAAAAACGCCGCTATAGATTGAGCATCAGCGGCGTTTACTAATAAACGCCATTATAGGATGACCATTAGCGGCAATGCCACAAAATAATTGGCACAACGGCGTCGTTTTATATTGAGCTTTAAGGGCATTAGCTGCGATTTTTGATAAACGCCGCTATAGAATGAGAATTAGCGGCGCTTTTTAATAAACGCCGCTACAGATTGAGCATTAGTGGCGTTTATTATAAAAACGCCACAAAAAACATTTTATTTGCCATTTTGCTCCCTATCTAATTATTATTTAACTTGTTAATTTATATTAATTAAAATACAATTTATTTATAATTGAATATTTTTAATTTATATATTAAATAGTTTCTTATATATATATTAAAATTATAATTATAGTTTAAATTATTTAAGAGATAATAGATAAACTTTATATATATTAAAATTGAAAAAACTGGTAACCCATGCATCTCTAGAGAAACAAAATTAGTTAGTAAATTGAAAATGTTATTTAAATTTCCTAAAATATTGAAAGAATATATAATATTCAAAATTTATCTAATTAATTTAGGGTTTAAGGTTTATAGTTAAGGGTTTAGGGGTTTGTATGGGCCGACTAGGGTTTCGAGTTCAGCATTTCAAGATTTAGTGTTTAGAGTTTATGGTTTATGGTTACTGTTAGGATTAGGGTTATGGCTTGGGTTTATGGGTTTAGGGTTTAGGGTTTAGGGAAGATCGAATGAAGACAGAATATCAAATTTGATTTAATCATTAAAAAATTATAAAAATATATGCTATCAAAATGGTGAGATTGCATTTTTTTACTTACAATTTAATTTCAACCCCTAACAAATTCTGATTGTGCATCTTTTTATCTCTAAACCCTAAATCTTAAATCCATAACTCTAAATTCTAAACCCTAAATTATAACTCTAAACACTCAACCATAAAACCCTAAACTACAAACACTAAACCATTAATCCATTAAACCCCAAAATATTAAACCCAAAAACTCTAAACCTTGAAAATATATTTCATATGGATATATATTGATGTGTGTATATATAGATATTAATGTAAAATCTTATGTTTATAATAATTAGTGGAAGTACTTAATATTGATTAAAAAGTTGATTATAATTAGAAATTATAATAAATCATAAAATTTGATTTTACTGTAATAAATAAATTATAAAAAATAAAAAATTATAAAAATAACTACCTAACTATTCTCTATTTTACGCACAAACTTGATCGAAATTTAATTAAAGTTAATGTTTGCAGATTCTATCAATTTAATCTTAATTTTAAAAACTCAACAAATTTAACCCTTAACTTTACACATTCTGTTAGTTTAATCTTTATTCTTAAAAACAAAAAAAAATAAAAAACCTAAAAAACTTTGAAATATATATATTTGAATGTTTAATTTTTATAAAAATATATACAAAACTATAAAATATTTATAAATAAATGAATACCCATTTTTCAATTTTCTAACATGAAATTTATTTATTAAATAATAAATCTAATAAATAAAAACAATAATAATAAGTTAGCAATAGTGGCGTTTTTCATAAAAACGTTGGTAATATATATGAAAAATTATTGAACGACGCCGTTTTAAGCTGAATGTTTAGTGGCGTTTCCTCTAAAACGCCGCAAAAGATTATACAATACCGGCGTTTTTATATAAATGCCGCAAAAATGTATTTAAGAGTGCAAAACACTGCTTTTTTTACGTGTTTATAGTGGCATTTTATAGAAAAAACGCCGCAAAATGTTGTGTTCTACCGGCATTTTAGCGAAAAACAGCGCTAATATATATTAAGTGTTTACAAAACGGCGCCGTTTTTTTGATTTGTTTTTAGTGGCGTTTTGAAAAGCGCCACAAATTTTATTTATCTCAGCTCAAATGACGTCGTTTTTTAGGCCCGAATTACTTTTACTTTCCCCAAATCAGATTCCCCCAATTCCAAAATTCCAAAATTCCCTCAAGTTCTTCCCCAAAAATTGCAATACCTATTTTCCCAAATCTCTTCTGATCGAAATCCATTCCAAAATCCCTTCTAATCGAAATCCCCATTTTCCCTTCTGACCGAAATCCCCAATTTCCCAAATCTCCACCGTCGCATCTTCTGTTACACGCCGCCACTGGAAATTTAGGCTATAATTTTTATTCTTGAATATATTCTGTTACACATGTCATATACTTTTGTTTTTTATTTCGTTGGTTTTCAATCATGTTTTATGTTCACTCTTAACTTTAGGGTCTAGGCTACTGCTATTCAGGCTTTCAATTTTTTGTGCATGCAGAAAATGATTTCTAATTTTCTTGCAAAATATATTTTCATGGCTATGAGCCGAGTTGGTATGTGTCATTGTGTTAGTTTTACTTTATGGTGAATAGAATAATTTTTCGTACGTACACTATATATAATGTTTCTAAATGCAAAAGATTTATTGTATTTCAGTTCCCTTCTAGGAAATTGGTTAACTGGTTCAATTCCAAAAGAGCTAGCAAATCTCAGAAATCTTACTAGCTTGTGAGTTAGATTATAGCAACTTTGAATGTATATATATGAATGATTTTTTTTTTTCAATTTTTAATAAATGTCTAATGGATAATTAATTTTATTTATTGAAAAAACGTTGTGTAGAGTCCTTGAAAACAATGGTTTTTCAGGAACTTTGCCTACAGCACTGAGGGATCTACCCAAAATTGAGCGATTGTAAGAGAGACCTTCCTTTAAAAAAAATAAAATTCTAGATGAATTTCATTTGATTATATATATGTAGCATTTTTATTATATAAATGATTTAAGATATATTTGCTGGTTTATTCAGGCATCTTAGTTCCAACAATTTTACTAGTGAAACACCTCCATAATTTGCTGGGTTGACTTCATTGAAGGAGTTGTAAGCAATTTTTAATGTGTTTTTGATACGAAAGTTTCAGTATATTTTATATGATATAGTTATGATAATTTTGTATTCTCAACAGTCGGATTAGTGACAACAACTTTACAGGACAAATTCCTGACTTCATATTCCGAAATTGGACAAATCTTGAAGAGATGTGAGAATTTAATTTAACATTTTCTTATAATTCTTTGAGTTGGCTGCATTTTTTTAACTCCTTTAGATCTTCTATATTATTTTTATTCTTGTATATATTCTGACATGTGGAATTGTCGGTAGCCCTCTGCTGCATTTAATCAGTTACTGCTTCCTGCTCCTCCTACAACTATTGGTTCAACTGAAGCTGCCATTTAATCTTCGAATTAATATTTGGTAGTGATGTTGATAAAGTTTTTATATTTGGTTCACATGAATTAATAATATTTGGTGCTAATCTTATAATCTTACATCTGTTCTAGATACTATCGAGCACCTGAATTAATATTTGGTGCAACTAAATACACCACAACCATTGACATCTGGTCTACTGGCTATGTTTTGGCTGAGTTATTGCTTGGGCAGGTACGTGTTTCGTTGCAATATTTTTTTGCTTATTTATATGCATTTCCTTTTAAATTACTTAACAAAGCTAATTATACTTCAAATTTGTATATATTTTTTTAAATTCTGGAAATGAAATGGTCATATTTATTCTTCAGATTGTTCTACCCTAGTTTCATCTGCAGATTGTTCTACCTTAGTTTCTTCTGCAGATTGTTCTCTGTTAGTTTGTTGGTAAGTTTTCACTGTTTAGATTGTTCTACCTTTTTTTTATATCATAAATATGAGTATAGTTGTAAATCAAATACGCATGTTATTTATGTTAAAACAAATACTTGTTAAATACTTGTAACCGAATTTTTAATTTTATATTGTAACTCAATTACAACAAATACACATGTTAGGTTCCGGTGTCTACTCTCCACTCCCTAAATTGAAGGGAAAACAAAGAGAAACGAACCCCACCAAATAACACAGATCGTCAAAGCTTGTCTAAAAATTAACAAGGTTATTTGCTCTTAAATTTTCCTTTCCAATTTATTTGTTTTCATGTTTCTTAATTTTTCTACCTTCTGTTTTCATGTTTCTTTTTTCTTAATTTATTTGCTCTATCATTTCAAGGTATAGTTTCATTTTATATTGTTTCAACTGGTTGTGGCATTTAGTTATGGCTTTTTAGTATATTAATTGTTGGTAGTGATTTATGTAGAATGCATGATATTGGGTTAATTTTTAACCCAATATGTTAGTTTTTAAAATATGCATGATATAAAATATTGTTGTTAGTGATAATATGCGATAAAAACGTCATGATAAAATGTTTGGGAGGGTGGACCGGAAACTCTTTGACAATGCTGTTAGAGTTTTTCAGAGAAATGTTCCCGTTTGCAAAAATCCCTCAATCATGCAAAGACATGAAGAAATTGATAAAAGATTTGGGCCTTGGGTACAACAAAATTCATAGTTGCCCAAATGACTGCATGTTGTATTGGGGCGACCGAAAAAACCAACAGTGCTGTCATGTATGCGGTTAATCCCGTTGGAAGAATAGAAATACAGAAGATGGTAACGAGGATGAAAATGATGCACTGTCAAGGAAGAAGCCAATTAAGATTTTGCGGTATTTCCCGCTAATACCAAGGCTTCAAAGCTTTTCATGTCGTCGAAGACAGCTGAGTCTATGATGTGGCACCATGATGGGCGAACCAATGATGGATTCTTAAGGCATCCTGCGGATTCTTTAGCTTGGAAATCATTTGACAGTAAATTTCCAAGCTTTGCAAGCGATCCTCGGAGTGTGAGGCTTGGGCTAGCATCTGATGAATTTAATCCTTATAAAATCATGAGCACTACGTATAGTACTTGGCCTATGGTGCTTGTTCCTTACAATTTGCCTCTATGGATTTGCATGAAACAATCATCCTTTATCCTATCTATGATTATCCCTAGAGAGAGGTCCCGAAAATGATATTGACATTTATTTGAAGCCACTTATTGAAGAGTTAAAACGATTATGGGCTGGTGTTGAGACATATGATGTACTGAGAAAGGAGAACTTTAATTTACGTGCAGCTTTGATGTGGACTATTAATAAATTCCCGGCTTATGCCAATTTATCTGGTTGGAGTACCAAGGGACGTTATACTTGTCCATGTTGTGCTGCGCAAACATGTTTGCAATAGTTATATAATGGAAAGAATTTTTCTTACATGGGGCATCGTCGGTGGTTACCGGGAAATCATTGATTTAGATTTCAGAGTACTCTGTTTGACAGTACTAAAGAGTTCAAAGAAGCTCCTTCGCAGACCCGTGGATCTGAAATCTTGTTCATGTTGAAAGATATGAATTTCATTTATGGGAAGATGAACCAACCGCCTAACACACAAAGAAATAGAACATCAAGGGATGAATTTGATGAAGAGGATGATTCTAATGAGGCGGACTTGTGGAAGAAAAGAAGTATTTTTTTTAGTTACCTTATTGGGAGCATCACATAATCTTGATGTCATGCATATTGAGAAAAATGTCTGTGAGAACATCATTGGGACTATTTTAAATGTCGATGGAAAATCGAAAGACAATCTTCAGAGACGACTTGATTTAGTCCACATGGGAATTCGGCGTGAGCTTCATCCCTAAGCACTTCCGAATAGGTAATATCGGTTGCCGCCTTCTATTTTTTCAATGTCAAAGACGGAGAAAGAAGTGTTTTGCATGGTGTTGAAGGATATAAAGGTCCCGGATGCGTATGTATCAAATATATCTCGATATGTGAGTCTTAAAGATCGAAGATTATATGCCTTAAAATCACATGACTATCACATCTTGATGCAAGATTTATTGCCAGTTGCTATGCAGTGTTATATGTCGAAAAAGGTGACGTCTTGTATAATTGAACTATCCAATATAATGAAAGGCATTTGTGGCAAAGTTTTAGATGTTTAAGAACTTGAGACACTACAAGATCGAACCGCATTGACTTTATGCAATCTGGAGAAGATCTTCTCGTCTTCCTTCTTCACTATTATGGTGTACGTGATAATTCATCTCCCTCATGAAGCAATACTTGGTGGACCCGTTTTCTATCGATGGATGTATCCTATAGAAAGGTGTTAATTTATTTGTAAATTATTCCTTCATTCACCTCAATGCCTTTAGTTGCAACTTTTGATAATGTTGTATGTCGTGTTTAGGTTCCTATCCAAATTGAAGTCTTACTGCCGCAATAACCGTTATCCAGAAGGATCAATTGCTGAAGGCTACTTGGCAGAAAAATGTATGACTTTCTGTTCAAGATATTTGGAAGATGTTGAAACAAGAATGAACAGACCATGTAGAAATGCTGGGCTCATATATCATAACTTGGCCGAAACTTATTTATTTCAAAGTTACGAAGAACCAATCGACAAAGTTGAAATTGCAGAATTAGATGATAGATCGTGGGTCCAAGCACATCGATATGTTCTTTTTCATCACGATTCAATGGAACCATTACGTAAGTAAGTTCTAGAATTTGATAAATATTCATCAATTATAATTTGTTTATCTTCTAACAAAGTAAACATTTTTTTAACATAATGAGTACAAACAAATATTGAGAGCTCGTTCACGGTCCCGAAGATTACAACAATGAGAGATTAATAAGTTGTTCATAGAATCATTTCATGAATGGTTAAGCAAACGGTATGTAATTGAAGCTTTCATTGACAAATAATAATGTTTTCTCATAACATTTATAATTACTCAATTTACTTTCCATTCAATACGTTTGGAGTCAGAAGGAAGTAAATGATAAAGTTAAATGGCTTTCCCAAGGTCCAAATAGAATAGTGAAAAGATATAGTGCCTTCCTCATTAATGGATTCAGATTTCATACAAAATATCGCGAGGGATTGAGAACTCAAAATTGTGGAATTGTTGTTAATTCTTCAATTACAAGTTATGCTAGTGCTAGGGATAGTAATCCAGTTGAGGGAAATGTGGAGTATTACGGACTTCTTACTGACATAATTGAGTTGGATTATTATGGCAAATGGAAAGTTGTCTTATTTCGAAGTGATTGGGTTGACGTTAATACGGCTCGCGAAATTAAATAAGATCAATTTGGTTTTACAATGGTGAACTTCTCTCGATTGATTCACATTAGACAACAATTGATAGATGAGCCGTATCTATTTTCTTCTCAAGTGAAGCAAGTTTTTTACTCGAAAGATCCAATTGATGAGGGTTGTACGTTGTACTCCGAAACACCCCTAAAGACTTATTTGACATGGGCAATGGAAGTAGAGATGACATCATTGAAAGATTAGAAACTTTGCCTTTTCCAGAACAAAACTTAAATGAAAATAACCCTAGTACTTGTACACAATTTCAATGGGTTTGTCAGGATGTGAACGAAGATATTTACGAATTATGATGTATTAAGATTTTACGATTTTTTAAATATATGTAATATTATAATTTTAATATTGATCATGTTATATAATTTAACTATTTTATATGTACTATTATTGTTGTTATTTGTTACTAAAATTTCAACTATTTTATGTGTATTGCAGGAAAAATGCGTAGAAGAAAATTACGAAATTTAAGTATTGTCCAGAATACTCCAAATTCAGAAGAAGGAAATAGTGAACAACAGACATCTATTGGATCTCCGAATGTGCTGGAGACAGTTGACGAGCCTGCAGAATTTCAAAGTAATGTTAAGTTTATTTTTCATGCGTATAGACTTTTATTATTGCTCATATTTCTCAATTTCAATATAATAATATATTATTTTATAGCTGAAAGTGGTGGGACACGCAGAGGTCGAGGACGTACGCTACTTAAATACTTGTACGACTTAAATCCTGTCGAGCGTGTCAAAGTAAGTAGAAACAGTCATGGTCAGCCTATTGGATCAGAAGCTCGATTTTTAGCGAGCTATTTGGGTATTATAGCATAAAATGTCAATATGTTCCCCATCAACTACGAATCATGGCATCACATGCCTGATAGCAACAAAACGTGAATGTAATTTATAATACTTTGATTTAAGTTTCATTTATATTTACTTTCTAAACTTGTGTTTTTTAGGAGAGATTTGCTTTACAGGTCTCGGATGCCTATATCAAGAAGGCATTGGGTAAAAAATGGAGAGACCATAAAAGTACTTTGAAAAAAGATTACTTTAAGAAAGACATAAGCCTTGAAGAAAAATTGTGAAATGTCCCGCCGGGAATGCTGAGGTACCAATGAGAAGATGGAGTTAGATTATAGAATTCAAAGAAAGGAGAGGTATCACGTACTTCCAAACTCTTATAAATTTTTTGATTTATATACGTAATAATAATTTCATTATGTAGGACCTTGAGCGAGTTGGAACAAGCAGCAGGTAAAAACAAATATTTACGCACACGGCAGGGTCGAGAAGTTTTGTTTGTGTAGATGAGGCCCAGGTATTATAAATTTATTAATTCTGTCAAATATTAATGACTTTCTACTATTAAATAATATTTTTACTACTATATTGTAGGAAGCATCGTCTGGTTAAAAAGTTGGACGCCTTCAGCTTTTTGATATTACGCATAGGAAGAAATATGGATCTCCGATGACAATCGAAGCTGCAAAAATTATGGTATATTTACTTAATAAAATTTGATTTATTATAAATATTTATAATGTTTAATTATAATGGTTTAATTCGTCTTTAGTAGTTTTAAATAATGTTAAGTTATGTTGCATTCCTTTTTTTATTATATATTTCGTTTTTAACTCTTTAATTGATTTATTAGGAGAAACTAAAAGATAAGAAGGCGGAGTAAGAAGTGATTACTTCGACTGATAGTTCTGTTAATTTTGAGGACATTGATAACATAATTATTAATGAAGTTTTGGGTCCTGAAAGGTATGGTCAGGTTCGATTTTGAGGATCTGGTGTTAACCTGACCCAATATTTTGGATCCAGCTCGCAAGAATACATGCCTTCCGGGAGTCAAGCTCAAGCTGAAGTTCAGAGGTTAAGAGACCAGATAGCTTAGATGCAAGCGAGCACAGTTGAACAAATTTCTCAACTTAAAGCGGAGGCAACATCGAGAGAAGCTGAGGTTCAAAGAAAATATGAAGAACTCCAGGTACAACTTAAAGCAGAGGCAGCATCGAGAGAAGCTGAGGTTCAAAGAAAATATAAAGAACTCCAGCTACAATTTAAAGCAGAGGCAGCAGCGAGGGAAGCAGAGGCAATAGCGAGGGAAGCAGAGGCAATAGCGAGGGCAATAGAGCAGAGCAGAAAGTATGATGAACTCCAGCTACAGCTTTAGACTATGATGAAGATGTTCCAGCAATCGCAAATGCCCCCATCTTAGACATTTATTTTCTTGTAACTTTTAACATTATTGTAAGAAAATTTTGAATAATACTTCATTTATAATTTATATCATATATCTTTTGTATAATTTTGTATCATTTAGATTTACTGTTTTTGGTTGGATTTTATGTAGGAAGGGTGGGATATTGGTGAAAAATGTATGTTGCAAATCTGCCCAAATTATCGGCATTTTATAAAAAAGTGCCACTAAAGACCAGGACATTTAGCAGCGTTTTCTATAGAAGTGCCACTAAAGACCAAGACTTTTAGCAGTGTTTTCTATAGAAGTGCCACTAACGACTAAGACTTTTAGTGGCGCTTTGTAACAAAAGCCGCTAAAGATTGATAAACCGTAATTATAACATATTTTAGGCCCACATTTAGTATGCTTTTGGATGAATTAAGCCTCGGTTTATGTAAAAAGGTGCTCTTAATCCTTTCTTTTCATGTTTTATACTCAGGAAAGCACCCAAGGATGAAAAGAACGAGAGACGGGCTTAAAACAGACCAAATTTAGCCAAGAGAGAAATCGACACGGCCTGGCCCAAAGACCACACGGTCGTGTCTCATTAAAAGTCCGAACACGGCCTGGCCACATTCACACGGGTGTGTGCCATGGCGTGTCCCTGTCGCTGGAAAGAGTAATTACATTCGGGAAAGGATACTTAGAGGCAAAGAAACACATTCCAAAGCCTATTCAAACACCTTATTAGGAATTCTACTTAAATTAGGATACTTAGGGGCCAAGTAAGACATCTCAAAGTCTATATAAACACCCAAGGGGGCAACTTGAAAGGAAGTTCGGCAGAAGCCGAAACCGGCGTCAAAGCTAGGCCAAGGAGCCAAGCCGAGAAAGTCAGAGTTAGGGAAAAACCATGAAGATAGCCAGTTGATCCATCCCAAGAAGCCGGAATTATACTCAAGACGGCGGAATTCTCCTTCAATTCCTTCAGGGGGTTTTTAAGATTTTCTTATGTTTTGTTTTATCTTTTCTCTTGCGATGTTTTGTTTATTCATTATGAACTAAACCCCTCAGATACCTGAAGGGGATGAAACCTAGATGAATCTTTTTATTTGATTTTTAACTTATATGATAATTACTTAGTTTGTTATTAATTATGTTGCTTAATCCAAATCTAATGTGCTTAGGTGGAGGAGGAATAGACCCTGCCTAAGAGTAAATCTAACATAATTAAGCGGAGTTGATCGAACGCCTAGAGATAGGGTTACGAGATTTTGCCAGATTAGGGTGAAACCTAATATGGGAGTCCAATGATGGATTTACTGCTATCCTAGGGGGTTATTATAAGCGAACAAGAGTTCCACTAATTAACCTAGGGTTAGACGTTATTTGCCTCGAGAGAGGGTTTAATATAGGTTAGGGAGTCTTACGGATCAAGCTAAGTAAAAGAAATCATATAATTTAGAGTTAATTAATAAGTGAAGTCTAGGTGGATTCTTCCTGAGGCTATCGTCATAATCAACTGAGTTTTCCTTCAAAGTTATTTTCCTATTCGTCCTTTTTGTCTTTGTGTCCTTAGTTTAGTCTTCGTCTAAAGCAACTTCACTCTATTTTTAAGGCTAAATAATAAAAAGAAAGTTAGTATTAGTACTTTTAGTTCCTTTGGGTTCAATATCTGGTCTTGCCTAAGCTATACTATTGTTCGATAGGTTTGATCATTCTTTTATAAATTTTAAAACTTTGATTTCAGCGATCAAAGATCAAGACTTTTAGCGGCGTTTTCAATAGAAGCGCCGCTAAAAACCAAGAATTTTAGCAGCGTTTTCTATAAAAGCGCAACTAAAAGTCCTGGTCTTTAGCGGCATTTTTTTTCATATAAACGCTATAAATTTTAACGGCGTTGTCTATATCGGCATTTTTTGCTGCGCTTAGTGCTGCTAAAGACAAAAAAAACGCCGTAAAAAGTCTGTTTTCCTGTAGTGTTGGCATACTCTATGTAATACGTGTGTGATCTTAAGAAAGATTCAATTAATATTCTAAGTAATGTATTGTATGATTTGTCTTTGGAACTCACTAAGTTCAAATGAACTTACTCTGTTATTCCTTTTTCCTTCTCAGGGTTTGCTGATAGAAGGATAACTTTGTTCAGGACTACGCCAAAGAGCTGTTAAGATTGTGAGCTGACTGTTTTGTGTCTGTATCATGCATGTCTAATGAGGGTGATGCTTAAGTGTATTTTGAAAATGGTGTATATAATGAACTTCTATTTATTAAGACTCTGATAAATGAAAACTTTATGAAGTACTAAAATTTGGGTTTAATCCAATACAATCTGTTTATAAATTTACCATATTTGAGTTATAACACCATTTGACTAGTATATTAATTTCGAAGTGATGATATTTCTTTCACCTTAGAAAATTAACGGTAAAAATATGTTTTACATCTATAAATTGTAAGAATTATTCAAAGCTTTCGCTGAAATGTTTGTAAGTCAATTTGTTGACAAGTAGTGATACACCACTCTCGGATCCTAATATATGGTCAGGTTTAGCATGTTACACCAAAAACTACCATCATCACTAGGTACATGCCAACTCAAACTTAATATTCAAAATATAGTACAAAAATTATTGTGGTGAGAAGTGAGTCTTGGATGTCATAGATCAACTCAAGTCCATGGGACCTAATCGCCACCTATGCATGGAAACAAAAAAATCAACATGTTGAGTAAAAAAGCTCAATGGTGCTAACATAATTCGATAACAATACATATATAAATTAAGTAAACTTGTTATAATTTCATTTATAAACAAGTTTTTAAAAATGAGCATTGTCTCATAATTCATTACTTTAGTTCTTTCATATGATCTTCTAATTAGGTTGGTGTACCTTATATTAACATTTTATTACGTCTCCTAAGCTTTGCATCACAATCTGAAGTATCCATATAAAAATCCAAAAACATCATTGTTATCTCAATCTCATTTTCAAGCATATGACATTTTCATATCCACATTTATATATCAATTGCATGAGTTAACGTTTTCAAGCACAACTCATTAGCATAGTTCATTTACAAGTCACTTTTTGTAGTTAAAATTTTATGGTACTTATAATATTTCAATTGCATGAATTGAATATTTCAATTCGTTTCATCATATCTTTAGCCTTTGGGGCTCTTAATATGTAATATTTATGATCTTTCATATGCTATCAATCATCTTGTATTCACTTGTTTTCAGTTAACGTTTTCAAGCACAACTCATTAGCATAGTTCATTTACAAGTCACTTTTTGTAGTTAAAATTTTATGGTACTTATAATATAACCCTTATTAAACGAATGCAAATTTAATGACAGATACATGGATTATCCACTATCACACCAATATAGGCTCATAGACAGGAGCTAGTGATATGTTCCCACAGTCATCCGGTGCTCAAGGGAAAACAATCAAATATAAATGCACCTAGTGCTAACGATACATTCTCACGAACACCTAGTGCTCTAGAGAACTATCGAAATGATATGCAGCTAGTGCTAATAATGACTCTGATATAACAAATCCTATGCCATGCCAACTATACCCGTAACTCTATCTGAGACTATTTTATAAGGCATTCTTAAAACTAATATTCATGCTTTCACATATCATTTATCTATTGAATCACATTTTCTTATAACATTCATTTCATTTATCAATTTCTCATAATTTTTCATCTTATCACAACATGAAATCATACAACTACATATTCACAACATTTCACAAGTCATCAACTCATAAAATGTACTTACCATTCATGACACAAAGCAACATTATTATCTTATTCAATTTACTACTTAATAGGTTATGCATTGAAATCAATTTATGAAAGCACAAACTAGAAAGAATCAAAATTTATGTCTCTTGCCTAACATATTGAGTTTGAATGTGTGGTTGAATTACTTGATTTTGACTACCATGAGATTTTTCAAATTTTACTCCTGAAATATTTGAGTTCATCTTAAACGAAGAAGATGAAGGTTTTAAAAGAAAATTTGTAGAAAGTCAAGATCAAATTTTTGTAGTTAAGGTTTCTTGTGGAGTAAACTTGATTTCAAATGGGATGTTTTTTTGGAGAAGATAACTTTAGTATTTGCTTTTATGTAGAATATGACCTTTTACTCATGTAAATTTAGTATTTACTTCTTTTTTATTAACTATATGTGGTTTAGGTTTAGTTATTTGTTTTTTTTTAAATTTAATTTAGTGTGACCTTTTTGTTTTATTTAGTTTTTCACATAATATATATTATCCATGTGAAATTGATGATTTGGAACAAGAAAAGTTTCCACTTGTTGAAATTTGGTTGGTTTAGCATTTACTAACCGTGTTAGCTTTAGGTAACATAATAATACACAAATTGATAGTTCATGTATCATATTGGACATTTCAAAGTACAAGTACCACATTAGACATCTTATAAAAGTAGAGGTGCCAAACAATACACAAATTGATAGTTTAGAAACTACATTGGACATTTTCAAAGTACAAATACCTCATTGAACATTTTATAAAAGTACAAGTACTAAATGTAACATTATCCCTAAAATTTTTAAATCAATTTTAACCAAATTTCTATATTATTTTTACTCAATTAACTTATGTTCCAACTTAATTAAATAAATAATATGAATTAGATTCAAGTTGTTGGAACCTAAAATTGGTAATTGAAAAGAAGAGAAGTTGCTTAATGGAAGTGTTGGCTGCAGTGCTTCAATTTGCCTTGGTGACAAAAACAAAGAAAAGTACAATAAAGGTATTTACACGATTTACAGAGTCTAAGTTAAGTATGTTGTTATGACAAGGAGAAATTGTTCAAAATTTTAAGATTTTATGTTTAAATTTTATTATAAGTGGAGTTGATTTAAAATTAATTATTATATGTGTTGATTGTAATCCAAATATCTTGACTACTTGTCCATACCACAAAGTGATAAAACAATTAATCATTCCGTTTGCACATGCGTGAAATCATGCAATTTTTTAGCTAAAAAATTTTGCACGGCAATTGCGTGGCCACTACGTAACCTCTCTTCAAGTAATTTATTTGAAACTCATGAGAGTTCCAATTTTCATTTACATAAATTGCGTGATAAATATATTTTAAAAAAGTAAATAAAATTTTAGTTAAAATAATAAATGGAGGTATTGAAAATATAGTGCTTTAATGTTCAAATTCTATTATTTTCTATATATATATATAAAAGAAGTAAAAAACATAAACACCATTAACAATATAATTTATTTGGTAAAGTAATGATATTTTAGTCATTACTCAATTGAGTTGATGTCTAGTTGACTTATAATACCATCTCGATCAGGAATTTAATTATAACTAAATTATGACACACCCACAATATAAGTGAAGAAAATCTATGTAAAAACATATATTTATAAAAATTTTATGTTAAAACCAAATAAGGCATCGATTGAAATGGTTAAGTTTAAAATTTATGTGTTACAAATTCAAATATCGTTATATTATTATTTTATTAAAAAAATAAAAAGATAAAAATACCCTCGTATCAATATTTGTTACTTTGTATATGAGAATGTATTTTGTAATTCCCCAATTAAGTTGGTGCTCAACTGACTTGAGACATCAACTCAATAAGGAACTTAATATACCTATGGATAGATGTATATGAAAGGGTATTTAGTAATTTCTCAACTAAGTTGGTATAAAGTTGACTCGTGATACCAATTCAATTAGGAACTTAATATAAGTATAGATAAATATATAATAAACCCTTGTTTAAGTAGGTGTCATAAGTCAATTAGGCACCAACTTAATTGGGAAATAATTAAAAAGTTCTACATTTTACAAAGTAAATTATATTGTTATGATGGTGCTTTTGTCTTTTTATATTTTTATAAATCAATAAAAAAATTACACATAGTGAGATTTAAACTAAAAACACAACAAATTTTAACTACTCAACTTTACCATTTTTACTTAAGCATCAGTTGAATTTTACATAAACTTTAATAAATATATTTGTAACATAAATTTTGTTCACACACCTATCGGGTGTGCCATAATTTAGTACACATAAAATCCTTGATAGAGTTGGTGTCACGAGTTAACTGAGTATCAAATCAATTGAAAAATGATAAAATCTCATTTTGTTAAAATCTCTAATTGAGTTGATGTCACAAGTCAATCGGATATTAACTCAATTGAAAAATGCCTAAAATGCCATTCTAATTTACAAAGTAAATTATATTATTATGAATATATTTTTTGTGTGTATAAAATCAATAAAAATTCAAATATATTAGGACACAATAAAATTTATAATTCAATATTATCATTTAAATTAAAATTTTAGTTATTTTTTTATATAAATTTTTAAATATATTCTATACATAATATTTTTTTCAAATGATATAGTCTCCAGATTATAATCTAATATTATTGGAACGAATTTTGAGGGGAGAAGGGGGCTAATGCCAACAAGAAAAAGAAATGAAATGAAAAAAAATGAACATCAATTCAAGCTATATTTCTTTCGAATGTTATTAAATTCAGTTCAATTAAAATTTAGATAATAATTAAATATATTTCAATTATCCAAAATAAACCCAATTTTATTCTTATAATTTAATTTCTAAATTATTAGAAAATATAAAAAAAATTTAAAATTATGAATTAAATTAATTCAAATCTATAAAATTTGATTTAAGAGAATTCAATTATATATGATAAATAATTCAGGTCTAGGAAGAAAAGGCAATCGAAGTGTTATAATGCTGAAATTCAACAATTGGAGTCCTTCGGATCCTGGGGGATTACTGACCAAAAAATTGCTGCAACTTGTGTCTGCATTTTATATGAATTTTAAGGTGCACTCTTTCACTGTTACGGTTTGAAGAGTACTTAATCTTTGAGTTAATCACTTCAACTTATTGAAAAATAATAAAACGATATTTTAAAATTTTAAAATTAATAATATAAATATAGTCAAAAAAGTATTACAAGTCTATGTATTTTTTATATATATTTAAAATTTAATTCTTCTTTTTATTTTAAGAAATTTTTTATAAAGCTCAAGTAATATCATGGTTGGAAGTAAGAACCTTGTAAGCCTTTGCTTGATGGTTTGAGTTCTCACACCTAAGTGAGCTCCATAATTATTCACACACTATACCAGTACTTCTCTCAAGTCTTTGTAGAAACCACCAATCAAGGCACTCCCAACTTTATAAAGCAGGTCCATCAAGTACATGCTTTAGTGACATAATTCATTGAATTACACATCAACATTGATCAATTTAAGTTCAAAAATATATTTTAAATAAATAATTTTTTAATGAAACGGTATGGAAAATAAGTAGATAAGAAACTACTTACCACTTAATAAAAATTTTATTTTATTTTATTTCTTTTAACATTATCATTTAAATACTTTACCTTCAAAACTTTAAAATTAAATTAATCAAATAATCTAATCATACCCATACTTAATTTTAAACTCATTACTTAACTTTTCAATTTATCAAATAAGAACTTATTTGAATGAAATAAGATCTGTATGATGAAATGTTTATGCCCGCGGGTACTAGCTTGGCATGTACAGCCTTGTCTTAAAAGGAGCTTCTTAGGCTTAGAGATGCACAGTTGCAAGTTGGGAATATTTAAGGACCATATAAGGCAAGGAAAATATGGGAGAATGCAAGGTATAAGCAAACAAGGTTGCCTTGGCATAGAGTTAACAGGGGAGGCCTCTCAATACCCAGGCATTCATTCATAATAAATTGATTTCTGCGGTTGTCAAGTGGATCCCATATGTATCTTGTGCGGATAACATTTTTATGGACTGATACAGGCATGTAGTTTGGATGTGGTGCGCAACCCATTGCAGGAAATGACCATTTGGATCTTCAGCCATAGTAAAAGAAACTCACTTCTCTCAACTATCATCAATATCTACTTTGTCTGCCAGGAACCCAATAGAAGGCCAGTTTGGGTGCTTTTTAACCAGTTAAATGGAGCAACGACCGTCAAATTGTAAGTCTTTAACAAATGCATCTGCTCATTTGTTAAAGGAACGTGGGCTATGTGATATCTGAGAAATTTGAATATGCAACTGGTTGGGTCTATATAACAAACGTTTGCATTTTCTTTAGATGAATAAAAATGCTTACTAATCCAGAAAAAAAATTTTAAACAGAAATAGCAAAGTTGAATAGCATTTCTTTTCCCATGAAAATCTATTTAAACATCTAATGCAATGAGAAAAAAAGGATTTTAAAGACTGCTTAGCTTCTTATCCCATTCAGTCATAAATGAGACATATATATATAAATAACATATAAAATATAACGAAGAGACAAGAAAGTGAGGTCTTATTCAATTTCTGAATACTTCACAACGTATCACATGTGGTAGACATATCATCTGTTTCCTACAAAACTAAACGAAAAAAAAAAAAAACAGGGCCACGAAACACAAGTTCCCTCTGCAATTTCTTAACACGGGTTTTGCAGGTTTATGCAAAACCTCCGCTGGCTGCTGTCCGGATAATCTGGAAGAGAGCTGTTATAAAGAATTTAAAAAAAAAAAATTGTAAATATCTAGTTGTTTCGACTTTCTTTTTTTTTTTTTTTTTTTTTTTTTTTTTTTTTTTTAAATATGCGTTTTACACTCGTGTCCTAGACATGGAGTATGAGGATATGGCCTTCAAGTATCCTTTAAATAGATGAAAAAAACTTAAAAAATCTAACCATATCCCTGTCAAATACCCACAACCTAGTCCTAGTATAGGCAAAAAGTCTCAATTGCCAAATATACATGGTGAGACACTACTGCTAGATTCTAAACTGTAGTTATAGGTGTTTTAAGCAATTCCCTTGAAGATTACAACCAAGAACTTAACTAATAACTATACACAATTAACCACCAAGTTTTAATCTCAATATTAGTTGGGGTCAACTAAAAGGAGTAGAAATGTTTACATCAGTTACATGAATCCTCCTTGTTGATCATTTTATTTTATACGCCACATTCTCTATTCAAGTACTAATAGTTTTAAACCGTTTTTATCATCTCCAACTGTCTGTTTTGTCTCCTCTTAAACCTTCTAATTCTATGCAGCTTGAATTTGTTCGATCTTTCTAATAGGTAAATCCCTATTTGCATTCCACGTGGTCAAACCATTGTACACGTTTCTCTCACCTTATTTACTATTGAAACTATCCCAACTTGGAGATGAATATCATCATTTCTGACTCAACCCTTCCCAGTCTCAGAAAGTATGATCCATAAGTTTTATTCTTTTCTAATTTGAACAACGTTAAATCACATTTGTTTTTATATAAAAACACCAAAATCTTCTTTCTTCAATCATAAGGCATCTAAACCCAGGAACTTAACCCAAACATAGAATTGATGAACACAAAAGAAAACTCAGCGATACAAGAGCAGCAGATATCATGCTAAGATCAATAAGGTCCATATTATGAAACAAAACCAACGATATTTTTGAATAGACAATAAAAGTAAGAGAAAAGAAAGGAAAGGAAAAGAGAGGAAGGTTGTAGAAAAGAAGGCATGCTCTTGTGGTACATCACCTTGATACCTTTGGTTTGTATTAATGACTCTAGTTTGGACATGCAAAACACGATGAGGATAAGAAAAGATAATTTACATCTTGAAATATACTTTAAAACTCCGTTTTGAAATTTTCATGTATTTCACTAAATTGGGTATATAAAAATTGAGTAATATAAGGAAAAACAAGAATACACAACTCTCCTTAAATTAAATAAGAATAATATTATCCAAACAAAATAAAGAGTATATTTTCCTTTCCTTTCCTTTTCCGTAGCATAAATAAATTAGTCTTTTACTAAAGAAACCAGACACATAATCCATGCACAGGCACAAAGCGCAGTACACCATGTACTTGTATCTGAATTATCAGGGGCAAGCATACCATATTAATGCAAAATTCATGTATTGTGTTAGCTATATTAAGAAGCCAACGTGAAATATCTAAGGGAAATATGATGGTGAAAGGATTAGCTACCGAGAGTCTTACATGATCCAATGACAACGAATACGAAGAACCCGAGCAGCACAGGGCCCACAGGATAGTCCTTCCCTTTCTTTGTGCTTGTTTCAGACACAACTCCTCTCTTTGTTATGTTCTTCTGGAACTTCTCCACCTTCCTTTCTGCAAGGCGCCTTGATGTTGTCTGCACATACAAGAAAAAGGGGGACACCATGTGAAAAGGATAATCTTTTTTCTTTAGAAAAAGAAACCAATTTTTTTTAACGAAGAATAGCGTTTTGGTGATATATTTTGAACATTGATACGAGATAACACGAGAAAAACAGTGATTTAAAAATTTGGGGATAAATTACAAAGCTGAATATGATTTTGATTCAGATGACATTTTGATTTATTGTAATTTTATACAAAAAAATTTCATCTTAATATACCTTTAATATATCACTAGCAATTCTATTTACCAACATTAGAATTGTATAATAGTTAAATTTATTTGTATTTTGTCAAAATATGTGTACAATTAATACAAAACCAAAGTTAATACCTACATTTGGACCAAATCAAAGTTTATCACCATCCATATAGAATAAAAAAATCATTCCTAACTTAAAGAAAATCCAAACCATCTGCGTTTCGGTCATTTTAAGAGTTCTAAATAGATAATAAAACGATGAAAGGCACTACTACTTCAAGAAATAGTGCGATTAGCTTTTGCATAAAAAAAACAGCTAATTAAATTAAGGTTCGTTGAGCTAAATCATTAGCATATTTTGAACACATACATCATCAAGTATTAAGCATATAAATGCGCTAGACTGAGATCTACAATCGGAACAAAGAAAAAAAAGTCTAGATTAGATCGTTTCAGATACAAGCAGATTAAATGGAAGAAAAAAAAAAACGAACTGATAAAATTGAATAGTGAAAATCGAAAACCGATGGTCACATAAACAACTTAACAGCTTTTAGAGGGGGAGATAAGAGGAAAACAAAAAAAATACCATGATGAGGGGAAGATCAGGTAACCGGAGACGAGTGCAGCGAGAAACGGTAGGAAAATTTTAGGCGAATTTTTATTTTCCCGGCGAAAGAGTTTTTCTTCTATCGTTTTCATACACAATATGCCAAACTAATTCATCCGCCTTTTATATTACAGATAAAAGATAAATTTGAGGGGTCCCTTCCCTTCTCCGGGCGTAACGTCAACTACTTCACTTTCATTGCTCCTTACCCTAATAGAAACACGTGGTGAATTGTGATTGGTTCTTTAAAATTAACGTAGATGTGTGGGCTTGAATGAGTTTGATCAAACCGCCTTTTAATAATGGAAGTAACTTTCCTTTTATATGCATAATGAAGTTTATAAAAAAAATTATTTTTACTTTATCAGCTCACTTTAAAATAAATAAAAATATTAATATTTTTCTCATTTTTGTAATATTGTATATACATATACGTTAATATTTAATTAATTTTAAAAAAATATAAAAATATTTTTAAAATTTAAAATATAAAAATATTTTTATATTCTAAAAACTAATTAAATTCTTACATGTCATCTACGTAACAACATATGTGTATGCCACTTGAGTAAAGTTATGTTAACTTTTCCATCCATTCTCAAGTGATTTGATAAAAAATATATAAGTTCAAGAATTAAAAGATATGATGATTTAAATGAAATAAAACGACTTTTTTATAAAGTTGGAGGGCAAAAAAATCATTATGCCTTTATTTATTTATTGGAAAGATAAATTTATTTTTATTTTTTATACATTATTTATTTATTCCATTTAAAAATAAGTAAACTACAAAATTAGTGACTAAACTTTGGTGATTTTTTTTTTATCACTAAATTATTAAAAGTTACATTTTGATCATTAACATCGTCAACTTATAGCGTTTTGATTACTTGTCAGTTAATGGCTATTACAACCTTAACGGGTAAGTGAGATGACACATTAAATGAAGGGTTAGTATCTAATTTGTTTCTTGAACTATAATTAAAACATTCAATTTGGTATTTTTACAATATTTTCAACAATAGTTCAGGAAAAAATTTATTAAAAATATAAAAAATCTTAAAATTCATTATTTATTTTTTGAAATTATAAAAATATTTTTTAAAATTATAATTATGTAAAAAATATAAAAATTATATAATAAACAAAACACATATTTATAAATTAAAAATCATAATTATGTAAACAATTTAAAAAAAAAAAAAAACAAACAAACATAAAAGTTGGTAATAAACAAAACGCGTACTTGATACTGTGTGAACTGATAACTGATACAGAAGGATATAAATGCTTAACCACATCTATAAAAGTGATATTTTCTGTGTTTATTAACAGGCTTGGTGCTTCCGAAAGAAGGAGATTGAAATGCTTAATAGCATACAGCTATTGCTCTATATTATGTGAAGCCTACAAAATTGTTGTAAAAGGCCAGAGAAGAAATGCAGATAAAATTAAGGAGCCCCTTAACCTTATACAAAACTGAAAATCTGATCCATTCCTTCCACTTTAAAATGGTGGTATCATTGGCTTTTATGAAAAGTAGATTGTCGTTGCAAAACCTCGACTGAGCTGAATCGATCTCGTCTCCTCACCATTTATCAGAACAGAATCTGACACCGTTGAGAAGAATTGAAATGATGATCCATGGTTTCGAGTCTGAAGAATACCCTATCGTATTCATACAGACATGATTTAGGAAGAACATGATCTGGTCCCTCAAGATTGAAAACAAACTTTGTTTCTACTTTATTGATTGATTGAAACCTGTGTGGCTTTGATGTGATGGAGTGAGCTCTCAGGATGTCTAGTCAAGGAAAAGCCCATACAAAATTCAGGTTCCTAAGGCCAACTAAACCCAAAAGTTTTGGGCCTCAAGAA
The DNA here is from genome assembly GCA_025503065.1 of Gossypium bickii. NCBI lineage: Eukaryota > Viridiplantae > Streptophyta > Magnoliopsida > Malvales > Malvaceae > Gossypium > Gossypium bickii. Next base: position 96,564,819 of record CP106716.1, read on the forward strand.
CCTAGTTAGAACAACCCAATGACAAACGAAATCGTCTTTGATCTTCAGATGAACTGCGCGAATGGCGGATCGTATTCCTCCATCAATATGGATCCATGGATCGTTCCTCAGTTAAATTATCGTCTCCACTCTTTGCTCATTTCTGGACTCTTTTTATTATTATTTTTAAACTAACTCTATAATATTAAAAAATACTTAAATATCAGATTGTGTAGGAGAATGACCTAAAATCTACAGTGAAATTGGGTGCAGCAAAATATGGAAAGCAAAATTAATTTCAGCAGCAAAATATGTCAAATTTGATGTAAAAGAGAGGAAAGAAAGAAAATTCTATTTGGGTTTGAAGAGGAAACAAAATTCTATTTCAATTGGGGAAAGTTGGATTAAATATCTAGGGTTTGGGAATCCTAGGGCAGCAGGAGTAATTTTCCTAAAGTTTTGGGCCAAAATTTAAAGAAAAATTTGAAAGAAACGGTTTTGAGGATGGGGTGGCTCGAACTCACGTATGCAATGGGGCAAAAAGCAAGCTTAATTATTAACTTGTTGCTCATACTTATTAAGTGTTCACTCCCAATAATATTTGTTTTAGTGTGATCTTTCATTCTAGTTTGCTGAAAAAGAGAGAGGAGTAATAGAATCTAGAAGTAGGAAGTGTACCAACTACTTAACCATAAAGCCGAGATCAATTGCTTGGTTATTTATTTTAGTTAATTGCTTATTTTTTGGGGCATGACATCGAAAATTATTTTTTTAAAAAAACTAATGGTGTGTTTGGAAGAAAAATTTGTAAAAAACAAACTAAGGCATTAATATTTTTCAAAATCATAAAAATGAATTACTTTTTTGGATAAAAATATTAAACAATTTCAAAATTAGTGAGTAATTTCAAGAAAGAGTTTCAATAGCTCAATTTCTTTTTTCAAATTCCACCTCGTTTTCAAAATTCCTTCTAAATTTATTTTATGTAATAAACATGGTCCCACTATAAAATAAAAAAATCAATTTCAAAATTCATTTTTATTTAATTCTAATATTTATTTTTAATATTTATTTTATTAAAAATATTTATAATTTTTTACAAAAACAATGATATCCATATTGATTTTTTTTACATTTTTTATTTTTAATATAATTATTCTTTTTATAATTTGTGAAATTTGAGTAACCTAAATTTTTTTAAATCAAATTATCCAAACAAACCAATTATTAGTGCTAGCATTTTGAATTGATGAATTCTAAAATACTAATATTTTAAAATTCTTAAAAAAATTAAAATTCTTCATCCAAACACACTCTAAAAGAATCTTAATTTATTTTTGAATATCATAAAAAGATTGTAAACTTATAAGTATGCAAATTTAAGAAATAAAATAAAATTCATAATTTTTTTTAAAAAAATTGTTTCTTTGGAATTTTAGGGTTTTTAGAAAATTTAAGAATTTCATGAAAATTTTCAAGAATTTTATGGTATTTTACTTAAAAAACTTGTTTTTTAAAAAAATATAAAAATATATAATTAAAAATGCAAAAAAAATCCCTAAATTTTCTAAAAACCTAAAATTCCAAAAAAAAAAATGCATTTTTAAAATTTTATGAAAAATTGAAGTTTTGCTTACTTATAGCTTTTTTTAAATAATATAATTTTTAAAAATAAATTATGATTTTTATATAATTTTCTAAGTTTTCATATTTTTGGGGATATTTTTAATGATTTTTAGATTTTTTTAATGATTTTTAATTTTTTTATACGTGGCAGTAGTTTAATTTTTTGTAATGAAAATTGTTAAAAGGAATAACTTGAGTACAAAATGGAAGTAGAGGGAACAAAATAACTGAAAAAATAGTAAAAGGATGAAAGTGAGAATGTCAGTATATTACAAGGGCCAAAAAGGGTATTAAGCCTTTCAATTAATATGTTGCTTAAGTTTTTATTCTTTTGTATTTTAGATTTTTGTTGATGTATTTGAAGTAATCCACTGGTAGCGTGAATTCCATGGATTTGGCATATAATTTATCTTTTCTTTTTCCTCCTTTCGTGAATGGAGTAACATAAAATTAGTGAAATACATTATTTGATGACAATATGAGTGCCTTTTTCATAGTAGATGTCATTTCAATCATCACTACTTTTCTTTGTGATAAAAAATAAAGTCGGTAAAGGCTTGATGGGGTTTTTGATTAGAAGGGTTGCCAATTGATGTTGATTGTTAGAGTGAAATGAAATGGGCCACGACTCCATCATTGCATCTTATGTATTGCTGCTTGGATTGGGGTAAAGAACTTTTCATTTAATACCCCAGTGTTGGATATATTCACTTTTTTCAAGTTATTCTTGCATTTAGTGAATCCCTTGAAAATTATACTTAGCTCAGACTATATGTTGAACGTTTCCGAGCATATTTTGGGGTGCATCTCGCTAGAATTTGATAGCGGTGAATAGACAATGTCTTGATAGCTTTCTTTAGAGCCTCATGATTTCATATGTACGTAAAAGAAAGCTATGGGATCACTTGATTATATGACATCCATCTAGAATAAAGCAATTGTCTTTTACTATGCATCCCACCATCGGTTTTCCTTTAAAGCCAACCCTTGTAAACAAGGTTTAACTTAACAATGGATTCATTCCAAGCTTGTCTACCTCAATTACAAGTTGCTATAAATGATCTCAAACACCTAAAGAAATCAATGGATTGCATTATTTGTAATAGAGACATTTGTTTTTCCAACAGGATTAGTACTTGTCAAACTACAAAATCTTCTTCAAACCAAAACCCTCGAGCCAGTTTTTGTAAGATATAGCTATATATTGTTTTTGGACCCCCATTGATGCTCCGATCCATGGTGCTTTGTAATTTAGCTTCTTCAGTCTTCAAATAGTTTCCGAAAGTCCATTTTTCAAAAATACTCATGTTTGATCAAGTCCAGCTTAGTCTTAAGCAGCCTGTTCTACTTTTTTTTTCTCCTTGTAATTCTCTCAGCCCATGGATGTCTTTTTCATTTATTTGACAAGAAATGGAAACGTTTAAGATAAAGTTCATGACCCTATTTCTTTTTTCAAACATGGAGCCGGTATGTATCATATTTAGCCCTTCAATAATTTTAATTTGTCAAATGTTGTTGGTCTCATCATTTGAAGTGAGCTGGTCCATTTGAGTTAACTTTCTGGTGTTATACTACTGTGGTCGATGATGCGAAATGTTAGATTAGGAAATGGGAGCTGCATCCCCTGTTTTGCTATTATAAATCATGTCCCATCAGACAAGTAAACTTTGCACCATGTTTAAATTTACTCTTTTACCTCTTAACTTATGCATGTTCTATATATACACAAACATTATATATACTGTATGTATTAGACATGCCCCTATATACTAGAAATTGTAAAGAGAATGGAATGGAGCAATATAAAGGGATTATGAATGTGATCAACATGCACGATGGCAGATGTTTATCATTCATTGAAGAATAGGTTGGCCTGCAGATTGCGACTGGATTGAGGGACCACGGTGCAAATGCTGTAAAGGGAGGGGAAAAAAAAGTGTTTTTATTTGCTAGAATTACCAAATGCTGCAAGTGTTTTTTTTTTTTTCCTACACCAACCACGGTGCGTGGTTATCGTCAACCGTGACATGTGTAAAAGGAGGGAAAAAAAAAATGTTGGATGAGTGGCAGGTGTTGCGGCCGTCATTATCTGCAAATTCCAAGTTCATGTCCTTCCATGATGAGTTCCATTATAGAAATGGCGTGCTGTTTTTATATACCTTTCCAACTATATAGGGGCGCAGTTCTTATGAATTCACTTTTTACTCCTCAAATTGATGTCTCATTTTCGATTCAGTTGCATACCATGATGAAAAGCTGAAAATTATACAGTTTTACTGTTGCATCCGGTTGTTGAAGTTTCCAAGGATGTTGGTCCTCAGGAAACTTCTTCCCAAGCTGATATGTTGATGCAATCTAAAAAAAAAAAAATACTCGTATTTATCACATAACTAAATATATGTAGAGGAAAGTGGAAACCTTCAAAATAAGTGATTTTTTATTATTAAAGATATAACATACTCATATATGATACTGATTGTTATTCGACGTATACCCGAGTGAGCTGAGAGAGACTGGTTGATGTTCAATCAGCGGAGCAGAGGCCGCACTACTTGTGTTGAAAAGAGGTTAAACAGAGGGAGTTACACAATTAATATTAATTGTTCTGATGGTATATTAACTTGATGATATCTCTTAAAAGTTTTAGAGAACAAAATAGCACCATTAAATCATTATCATATATATTACTAATTAATAAAATTTTAAATATAATTGACCTTAGAAAAATATTATTTATTACTACTAATAATTATTTGATAATAAACAAAATAATATTAATTAACTATTAATTAGCAAGATAGCTTAGATTCAAATCCTATTATGTGTGTATATTTTTCTATATAAAATATATAAATCAACCAAAAAAAAAATAAAAACTTTCAAAATAAAGGTTATTGCACTTTTAGGGTTATGAACTTGACAATTGTTCTTGCATTGAGGCCTAAACCTTTATTTTTATCCAAGTTAATCTTAAACTTGGCAATTATTCTTACATTAGGGTTTAGACGTTTTTTTTTTTGTCCAAATTAACCTTTGAATTTGATAATTGTTTCCAAATTGGGACTTGAATTTTTTTCCCAAGTTCAAGCCTTGATGTCGGATTAATTGTCAAGTTCAAGATTAACTTGGACAAAAAAAAATCCAAACACTAATATAAGAATAATTGTCAAGTTCAATGACAAACTTGGACCACAAAAAAAATCAAACTCAAATTTGAATACAATTTCTAAGTACAAATTTTAAAAAATGCATTAATCCTCCAAATAATATAATTTACTTTGTAATGATATTTCACTACTATTTAAATAAATTAATATCAAATTAATTTTTACATGAATTCAATTAAATACTTAATATATAATATAGGTACATCACTTTCAAGTTTCAACCATGTCAAAACATAGCCTTAATCTTTTGACTTGGTGATACAAGTTTTTTATGTTAAAAGTTGGATAAGGTTTGTTTAGTGATGTTAGGCTAAAAGGAGAATTAAGGTTTACCAAATTCGCACCAATGTGTCCCCGTAGGCATCTCTACAATAGACAACTTAATGCGAGCGTGGGACCACTGTAAAAATGTTGTGCACACAAATTTTTTTAATAAATAAATGGGTTTTAGCTGATTATAATTTTAATGCATATAAATTTGATAAAGTAATTTTTTTTTAAAAAAAAGAAGAAAAACATATATATCTTTGAAATGATAAAATTGTTAAAGCAAATCAAAAGTCACGAAAAAGTCTGTGGATCGTACGATTGGCATTGCAGCACTGCAGTGAGCTTACACAAATGTTTTAAAGTTGAAATTAAAGAGAAGGTGGATGTTAGATGCTATGTTTACGGAGCATTAAAAGGCCGCCTAATGTATATATTATTGAAAAAGCAAAATGATTCCTCCACTGGTGAGGATAGCAAGTCGTTGTCAGCACTTTGTTTGGAGGAGGGGGATTGGTGGCAACGCCGTAAACTTTGACGCTTGCTTTGTTCCTTAATACTTCATATTAAGAAATTTGATTTTTCTCATTTAAGATGTATTATATCAAATGGTCTTCTTTTCAGTCAAACAGTGGGGGAATGAACATCACAAAGCATTGTTTGTCGCTGCAAAGGCATTAGCTTACATTCACTTCACTTCACTTTCTTCTTTTATGCCTTTCCTTCCCAAACTTCACCCTTTCTTATATATAAAAGAATGGTGGACACCCACATGCTCCTCTTCTGCATTTTACAAAAATGATTTAATTTCAGTCTATAACTACAATCAACATATTCCCTAAATAGGGGTGGCATGTATGACAATGCAATCTACAAATTTCAAACTCCACGTGATAAGTGATCCAAATGTTTCTTTGGGCTTAGGTTTTAGTATAGTATTAAGTTGAAAAAAATTAATGTATACAAAATTAAAACATACTCCCCAATAGTTTGTTTGCAAAAGAGGTGGCCTATCCCCCTTTTCACACAATTTCCTGCTCTCCACTTGTACACCAATTTTGAACCCTTTTTTGCACTTTATTTATTTTAAAATTTATTATTATATTATGATTAAAGATGTTTGTCTCTAGCAGATGAATATTTTTATTTTTACTTACGTGTAAAAACATGACCCAGAAGCATCAAACAAACAACATGCTTTCTATCACATTATTCTTATCTCAAAAGTTTTGACAATGCAGTTTCATCACGCATCCTTATATAATTAAATGTCTAAAACCCCTAAATCTATACATAAAACAAGTGTTAAGTTTTTTTATGTCTTAATTGTTATTGTTTTTATTTAATGTTGGTAACTGGAATTAAATTATATGGATTATATTTATCATTTTATAAAAAATATTATATTTTTGGTAATTTCATAATCGAATTACATTTATAATTATTTTCTAAAAAAATTTAGAAATATTTTTAAGAATCGTTATTATTTTTAAATTTTATTGCTGTCGGTTTAGATCACGTACGTCAACGAAAGGAGGAAAAAGAAATAAAAAAATTTAGGGAGAAAAACGGGGTGGAGTCTTGTTTCTTACTTGAAGGGCCCCGGGCACAATGCTATAATCATCTATTTCACCATTCAACTTTAAAAAAAAAAATTATTTTATTTGTATTTTTAGCATTTAAATTTTTATTTTCCATCAAACCGCTATGAATGAAAAAAAATTAATATTTATTAATTTTGATGATGTGATATATATATAACACGTAAATATTTAATTAATTTTTAAGACTTAAAAATTTAAAAATTATTAAAAAATATATTTTAATATTTTAAAAAATTTTAAAAATAAATTAAATGTTGATATATTATTCACATGACAATCCACACATATGCTATGTTAATAAAATTAACAAATATTAACTTTTCTATTTATTTTGAAGTGATTTAAAAAAAATTATATGTTTAAAAAATAAAAGAGAGAAAAATTAAATAAAAGACTAAAATAATTTTTTTATAAAATTCGCAAGCAAAAAAACCATTATGCCAATAGAAAAAGATAAAACTGACAAAGGAAACCTCCTTCCTGCATACGTGGCAGATACATGCTGGTAAGTAAATAGATGAAAAACAGCAACCACAGGAGTGTCACGTAACAAACCAAGACCCATTCCCCATTTTACACGTGGAAGAGTCGTATTGGTTGAAGCAACTAAGAACTGTAATAACAATTGAAGGTCGCTCTCGTAAATGAAATCCTCAGGTAAATCTCATTATTAATGTATTTACGTGATGTTTATATATTTCTATTACTAAAATAATATTTGCAATAGGTTTCTTTATTTTTGCTTATTATAACAACTTTGATTGAGTTAATATCATGCCCTAATTGGATATCAATTCAAATAGTGTTTAGTATAATAAAAAGTAATCTCTTTCTTGACAATTAAAAAGTAATTCTAATGATTAATCTGTTAATTTTTATCTACTTTTCTTAAAATTTAATTTTACTTTGAGAATTATTTTACAATGAACATGACAATATAATTCTTAAGATAAAAAGTAGGAAAATTTATTTTCTCATGTAGATTAAAAAGTTAAAAAAATATTACGATAAAATTAACCATATTTTATATTAGTTTAGAGTATTAGTCTAGTCATTACAGTAAAAAAAGACTATTGCCTCTTTCCTAACTTAAAAAATAATTTAAATTTTATCAATTAAATTTTATTATTGAATATTTAATTCAAATATTTGTTAATGATAATTTTTCTTATAAAAATTAGGTACATTATTATTATTTTATTTAATAAGGGTAAGTTTATAAATTATCATTACATTTTTAGGAAAGTATTTAGTGAACCAAATGTAATAATGTAACTTTCCTGTGATTTTAATTAATACCTTCAAATGTATACTAAACTTTGTAAATTAACTTTTTTAGCAATCACATTCCAAAGAATCATATTCCATTAGGGTTGACACCATACGTTACCTAGGCTGAGAAAATATGAAAATACATTTCACTTTTCAAAGTAACATTATATTATTTTGAGAGTATTTTTGTCATTTAATATTTTTATATCAAAAAATATAAAATATACACATTATAATATTTCAACTGTTACATCTATACATTACCATTCAACCAAAACCACATTTGTTGTTTATATATATATATATAAACTTTTTACAATATATTTGTTACATAAGAAAAAGTATATATAAATTTTGATTAAAATATGTCATAGGTCCCTGTGCTCTTTACAAATTTAGAATTTAATTTTTATACTTTTATTTTCAGAAATTTAGTCTCTCTACTTTCCAGATTTCAAAATTAAATTCTAATTGTTAATATTGTTAAATTGTTTTTATTAATTTTATTGGTGTGACATTCTGAAATTTAAAAAGAAAATACTCAGTTAATAGCAATATAATTAAAATAATGATGATGTAATGAACTTAAATTTAACAAAATAATCTTAACAATGTTAACAATTATATTTGAAATTTGAAACCTGAAGAGTAAAGGGACTAAATACTTAAAAATAAAAAAGTATAAAAACTATTACAAAGAGTATTGTATTTTAACCTATAAATTTTATATATAATCAAAATCAAAATTTGAATCCACACCACCAAAACTATGTTAATTTAATGGCTCATTTATTCTAAAAAATTCTTTTAAAATTATAGTTTAAACTAGTTAATTTAAAAAATTATAAAATATTAAAAAGCATAAGTATCTTTATAATAAAATTTAATTTTTTAATATTTTCTAAATAAGTTGATATTCAACCATTGGTGAAATTAATTTTATCAAATAATTGACATCAATAAATATAAGTTGAAGTAAATAATCATAAATGAGATACAATTAAATAGTTATAATTAAAATAAAAACATAACCAAAATATACTAACATAAATTTATATAAATAAAATCAATATTTAAATTTTATTTTGGACGAAGTTTAAACCTTAACCATTTCAAAATGCGAAACGGCTAAATTAGGAGTAAAGGCCATTTTAGGCTTTTAGGCTGAAATTTTAAAAATTTAGGGAAATAGGTTGTTTTCTTTTTCTTACTTTTTAATATAATTAATTATGTTGGTCAGATGATTAAAGGTTAGTTAGTTTATCCTTTTAAGTCTTTAGGTTGAATTCCTCTCTTACTCTGTATTTATATTTTTTTATTTCATTTTGTTTTAAACTTTTTATATTTTTAATTAATATTTTTAACATATTAGTTTATTTTTCATCCTTTAAACCCAAGTTCTATTCCCCTCTTTTAAACACATTTGTAATTTTTATTTGAAGTTGTTTTAAGCTAATTTTTTATTTTTAATTAATCAACATATCAGCTTCGTTTTTGTATGTTTGAATGCCATGGTTTCTCTTTTTTGTGGACTGATGGAGAGTAGTTCTATTACACCGTAATAATAGCTGGTATTCTTAAGTACTTAGATAAATATATACTCTTAAATTTCTTTGATACGGTATTTTCTCCTCACATTCAATTCATATTTGCCTGTGTTTTAATGTTTTATTACAGGATATAAAAGATATGGGACCAGAGGTTTCTTCTCGCTTTACTCATCCTAGTAATTTGATTTGGTCACTGTAACACCCCCAAACCCGGCCCACGAGCCTTGACCGGATCTGGTTATGTCACTGCGGAAAGATGGTTGAAAATCTTTTTGACTTAGAATAATCATGAAAGTTTGTTAACTTTTGAAAACCATGTCCATTTAAAGTAATATGAAAAACCTTAGTGTTATAAAATTGTCTGAATTTAAACTTTATTAAATACTATTTTGAATAAGCAGGTTGCTAAGATAAAATCCTCTTCACATAGTGGTTCAGTTTAATCAAGCCATAATTAGAATAATACCAAAATAATAGTAAGGCCCTTATTACAACCCATACTTAAAACAAAATACTCAATATTAAAAATGCTTAAAATAATCCAAATATCTTCTTCTCGCATTGGCCACCTTGTGTCCTCTCCAACCCTAGGTCCATCTTTACGCATCACTGAAAATGTTAAAGGAAAAAGGTGAGTCACCAAGACTCAGTGTGTAGCCCTTTTCCCGGTTTAGTAAAACATCATACACCAATCATAAAACAGTTTAACATGCACAAGTTACGATATGCACCCAAACCTAGCCTTCCAAACACCTTTCTCTACCAGTGTGGTACCAAACCTTTGGTGGTGCCAAACCACTGGTGACTTAAAGTCACAATATCGAAATCAATACTTGTGGTGCCAAACCACTGGTGTCCCAAAGACACAAATGTGATACCAAATCACCGGTGACCGAAGTCATTTAAACAAGTGATGGGGCCAACCCATCGTGTGATACCAAATCATGGCGTCAATCCCATAATGTAAATCGTGGGGCCAACCCATCGTGGTGCTAAGCCACTGGGACGAGACGCCATGAGGTGCCAAACCTCAGAGGTGCCAAACCCTCGGTGACCGTAGTCACAATGTGGTACCAAACCACGGTGTCCGTCGACACGAATATCACTTCCCCCTCCTCTCATATCACCCATCATCATACCAACTCATGTATAGTATTCAAATCATGCAAACATGTTTAACGTTGCATCTCATATAGCACATACATCATAAATCATGACATCATGTATCAATAACGAAGACTCATAATGAAACGGACTTACTCGAATCCGCGCACATACCCCATAGGGTATCATATCACTCAACCATACTGCTTTGGTTTTACCAATCAATCAGTTTATCAAACATATACAAAGCAAGAAGTGTGTTAGTTTACACACACGGTTACTAATGCGACTATCAAATCCCGTAGATCAAGATCTAACGCACTAGATCCCCATTCCTTAACACTTTTTGAGCACTAGCCACAACCCGAGATATGCGAGATCAAGCCTTCCCTACAATCGGCCAAAACTAAACAACATAATCATGCTAATCAACCTCTGGCGGTATAATCGTAATTTTACCTACTAAGGGTATTTTCAGTAAATTCACACCTACAATGGCCTTTCAGAAGGCCTAATGCCGCCACTAGCGACTCGGCTACCATTTAGGTTACTAGGACGATTGGGCCTAAAACTCGATTTTCGGCCCATTCGCCCACACACGCGTGTGGCCCACCTAGCACAAATCTAGCCATGTATATAACTTCCACCTAGTCTAGTTCAACATATACTAACCAATCATGCAATTTACTCATATGGGCCCACGGGCCTATTGGGCCCACTTCTACCCATCGAGGCCCAAGCACCCAACCCACGAGAATACTACATCGATGGCCTCAACTATCGCCGAAGCCCAACACGTGCGCCGCGCGCTCGTGTGGCTACTAATGCCGTGTGACCTGGCATTTCGGCATTTGCCGCTTCTACAACTAGAGTAGAGAGAGTTATACACCGATAGGACTCAGGCTAATCCGCGCCCGACCACTCTTGTGCCCAAACGCCTCCAAGATGTGTTTACTCTCCTCCTAGGATGCTCCTTATATAGCTAGCTCTTCACCTTCATTCTTTGTGTCTTTCAGATGTGGGATCCCTTCACAAGAGAGTTTAAATTCAACTGAAACTCTTGCTGTCCAATCCGCAAAATAAATACTCCCTTGGTTCTCATGAGATTCGAACCCAGGCTCCCTTGCAACATAATCCACGCCGCTAGCCACTTGGCCACAAGCTCCTCTTGTGTCTTAAACCATGCGCAACTAAATATAAACCATGGGCCAAATTCTAAGGTCCAAGCAAAAAGAAACCAAAATGCAAAAGCCAAGACTTGAACCTTGGACCTCTTTCCTTCCCTATGGCGTCATCCCCTTATCTCTTAAGTGGCATCACTTTGCCACTACACCACACACTCCACTTGTGTTATTTTTCTCCATATTTTATTCTTAAGGCCTATCTGCCAACTTCCAGGGTTTTTTTCACCTAAAACCAAAATTTCCCCAAAGCCAATATTTGATCTCGGGACTTCATAGAAGCCCTCTAACCTTCCAAAATCACTTATCCAATAGGTCTAACTAGCATTTAAGCCGATCTCTTGTTCTCCAAAAATTTAAACGCTACTACGCCTAAGGCCCATTGGGCTCAATTCTCCTAGGCCCAATTTTGGGATGTTACAGTCACACTTTTATCAACTCATGTATTTGCTTAAATCATTTTCAAATGATAAATTTAAAATAAAAAAATTTGAGAATAATATATTTATTAATTAAAAATAAAAAAAAGTTTTAAAAAAACATGAAATAAAAATTATAAATGTGTTTAAAAGAAGGGAATAAAGCCTGAGTTGAAAAGATGAAATCATTTTTATTTAACTATTTAATCAAATAAGCTGATATGTTAAAAATATTAATTAAAATATAAAAAATTAAAATAAAATGAAATAAAAAATATAAATGTGGGTAGAATTGAAATCGAAACTTGAAACTTAAAAAATAAAATTATTAATATTTAATTATCTGATCAAATTAATCCATTATAATAAAAAAATCAGAAAATATAACTTAAAAAAAAGTACACCCAGCTTTTCCTCGAAAACTAATCTATTTCTTTAAATTTTTAAAAATTCACCTAAACGCCTAATTAATTAAAAGAAACTGCTTTTACTCCTAATTTAACCTTGCGATACATTACATTTTGATTATAATAGTATTTAAACAAAATCGTATATTTGTTTTGTTTTTGTCAAAGACAAGAAAGAAGTGGGTAGTGATGGCCTAATCAATCATCTCGTTTGGTGATATTGCCTTGATTAATGTGCTTTCCTTTTCGCCACCTCTTTTCTACTCTAATTACTGTTTTGTCACCCTTAAGCTTTCTTACAACATTGCCCCTCCTCTTTTCTTTCATTTATTACAATGTTATCATCAATTTTGAATACTAATTTAATTTACGGTTTTATCTATACATAGAAAGTGGGTGAGGAGAAACATTTTATTAACATTTTTTTTTCTAATTTATTGGTGTAATGGTAAAGATTTTATTTATAAATTCATGAGATAAGTATCAAATTTATACATAAATTTTAATCTAATGTGTAATTTGATACATGAAACTTGAATTGTGGTTCGTATATATACATAAAACTTAAATTTTGATTCAATTATACACATTTAAAGAAATAAATATAAATATTTATTTTCATGTTGGATTAATATAATTATTTGTGTATGTAATATATCAACTTAAAACGGTGATAATTTAATAATATTGTTAACATTTGTGAAGATTAAATCAAATTAAAATTTTGTGCATAAAATCAAAGTTTGTGCATAATATTACACATTGAATCGAAGTTGATATATGTTTTGATAATTACCTTAAATCCATTCAACATGGTGATATTTTGCTAACATTTATCAAATTTACAAACAATCAGTTGGTTTTTTCAAAGAACTGGTTGTGTGTAAGGTAGGTTTCTAGAAATGTTATGAAGGGGTTGGAGGAAGTTGGTTACAACTACATTTTCTTCTTTTTGGTGGGGTTTAAACTTGATAATAAAAAAAGTTGTTGCGGTGTCACTCCTACTAATAATTATTACGTTTTTGGCGTCTAAATTTGCATTCTATTTTTATCAAAATTTATTTTCATCTTCACTCGATTTCATTGTGGCAATAACAACGATATTAATTGAATTAAGATTCAATTAATAAATGAATAATTTTATTTAATGATAATTATTTTTTAAAATTTTAAAATATATACCCTTATTTTATTCATTAATTATTATACTTTGAATTTGCTTATTATGTAATTTTTTTACTGAATTAATCTTTTACAGCAAACTCAATTTTAGTTGTATAGTTTTTATATATTTAAATTTTTTTTATCTATTTATTATTAGAATCTAAATCATAGTAGAATCTTTGATAATATATATTTTTTTTCCAGGTTTGAATCTCTATCCAATATATATTATGTTTTTAGAAATATATAAGTTGACATCATTTTTGGATATTTAAAAATACTCATACAATTACGATAAAATAGTTCTAATTTAAAAATAAACATTCATTTAAACAAACCCTATTTGTATCAGTTTGGTTTATCAAATTTCTTTTAAAAATCTGGAAAAATGTCAAATAGTATTTTAATGTTTTCTTAACCTAATTCAACGAAATTTTATATTATTATTTTATTTTATTCAAACAAATATATTTTTAATAAAAATTCAAATGAATATATTTAATTATTATGTGAAATAAAAAATAAATATGAACTTTAGCCTTGTTCTCTTCTTTTAAAATGGATTGTATGAAACTGTGATTCTAAATTATCTCTATTCTTTTCCAATAGAAAAATGATAAATCAAATTTTTCCTTTTCAAAAAATTCAAATTTAACAAAAAAATGCTAGACATCAGGAGAAAAAAATTTAATTTGTCATTCTCCTATTAAAAATAGATAAAAATAACGTGGAATCACAGTTTTATACAATCTTTTCTCTTCTTCTTTACCTACTCTTTTTAACTCAAAAGTACTATTATGGGCATCTAATGCCAAAATGGGTAAAAAAGGAGGATGTGAATTGCTTGTAATTTGGTTTAATGCAAAGGGTACTTTTGTCAATATAAAATACAGCCATAGTAAGACAGAGAGATGACCACTTGGCGTGCAGAAGTTGTCTACTCGAGGCGTTGGTCATTGATGAGTCCATACATAGCGATGTGAAAACAAAGTATATTTAAAATAAACCATTAAAAAAATAATAGGTTAAAATCTGCCAAAAAATTTTATTTTGAAATTTTGTGATTATATTTTTAATTATAGTAATTCTATTAATTTATTTTAAAAAATTTTAAATTTTAAATTTAACTATTTAATATTATTAAGATTATTTTGTTAAATTTAAGTTTATTATAATGTTATTTTTTAATTATAGTGTTTATTAAATGAATATTTTTTATTTTAAAATTATCATATTAATACATTTAATAGTATTAACAATTACACATGAATTTTAAAATCTAAAAAATAAAAAAAATTAAATTTTTAAAAAAAAAAATATATGAACTAAATTTCAATTTTATGAATAATACAAAGATGTATAGCAAATACAGTGGGGGAGTTTGGTAAACAAAGTTTTAAGTTTTCTTTTAGTTGATTTTGGCATGAATAGAAAATTAGATAGTCAAATCTTCTAATTATAATGTTTGGTGAATCAAGGTTTGGAAGAGCTTGTTGAGCTAAAACTTTTAAAACGAAAAAAAAAAAAATAGGGATGAACAACTTTTTTCACAGCTGATTGGGAATGAAATATGTTGAATGACATATATAATCATGCTTACTCAAAAATTACTCCCTTTGTCACATGCTCTCAAACATAATAAGGATGCCAAGACATCAAGAATCTCCATTTTCTCATTTTTATTTTCACCTAAAAAAATATTAAGTAAATCTAAAAAAATACTCCATCGTAAATATACAAAAATCAAGTATGAAATTTTATTTGCAAAATAATTTCATCCATTAGGATTAGTTCTTTTTATGCATTTAAATTCCTGTACTATTTTTGGTCTTTTATCTGTCAAAAAATTTTCCTCCTTGTTAGTCAATTTTTTGCCATGTATTTTATCTTTTTTTGCCCTTATAATTTGAATTTTTGGTCCTTATACTTCTAACTTTTTTGTCCCCGTAGTTTGTTTTTTTGTCCCTGTACGTCAAAATTGTTTATTTAAAAATTTTAAAATATTTACTAATTAATTTTAATAATGGATATTATAATTTCTTGATAATAGTATTTTATTTCAATGGTTTCACCCAATAAATACTAAAGTATTATAAACAAATAAATACTTAACAATAAAATGTGTCATGCTCTTATTTTCTGTTTTACAAATATTAATTTTCAGCTAAGTTTTATCAAATATTTTTAAATAAATAGTTAACAGAATCAATTTATCAAACCACTGCAATCAATTGTGAAATTAATTTTGTTATAGTGATAGCAAACAGAGTGATTTTTCTTATTTTATGCTAAGTAAACCTTTTCAAGTTGGGACAAACATTATTTAGACAAGTTGTGTGTAACAGTTAAAAGTGTAATTTCCTAATTAACTTTACACAATTTAATTTATATATATTTGATGTTATAAAAGGTGTAATTTTCTTATTTTGTGCTTTTAATTACACCTTTTCTAAATAAGGAAATCACATATTTAATATATAGACTACTACTTTACATGTTATAATTAATGAAAAAGGGTTAAAATATTAGTATAAATTTCTAAAATCTAACAATATCAACATGCAAACGCCAAATAGAATTAAGGCATCCAAAGAATTTTTATAAGCAACATAAATTTCGCCTTATATACTCTATCAGGTTTGCAACATTAATATTACATACAATTAAGAGTTAATATTTGGTATATTGTTAGTAAAATATTTTAATTCAAAAAAATAATTTTAAATCTTTTTTAATACGATAAAATTTTATTTTTATCACCTTTTAAATAGAATTTATATTAACCTTTAAATTTTATTTGTGAAATTTAAAATTCTAATGTTACGATATAATAACATGAGAAATTTTTTATTAAATATACAATAAAATAGTTAGATATAAAATAAAGAAATAATTAATACAAATTTAAATATTAAAATATTAAAATAGAAGGATGAGGAAAAATTCTTGTAAAAGGTAAGAATTTTTTAAAATAAGTAAAAGAAATTTCGACTAAAAATTATTAATAGTTTATAGTTAATTTGGGATGAAAAATAATTATTGAGTGCTATAATGCATAGAATTAAATTACGGCCGACTTAATACATTAATGTTACTAATTCGTAGCCTTTAATATGTGAAGAAAGAAAAGGAAAGTATAAAATATTTAATTAATCATTCAAAAAACATTGAATTAAAAGCATTTTTTTAAAAAGAAAAATGAAAAGCATCTTACGTAAGAAATGAAGGTGAAATTTTAGTAGTCTATATATGAAAAATGTGAAGGTGGGAGGTCAATGGAGATAGTGGGGGTGTGCTAGCAGACATTTCTAACATCATATTCTTCTCATCTTTCTTTCACAGATTCCTCCAATCTTAAACGTCCATGAATCCACTCTTTTTAGGTTCTTTTTCCGTCAACTACAGCAGCAGCAACTTGCAAGGGCAGTGTCAGCTTCGATAGTACTCATAAAATTAATCTTATTTTAGCAGTAAGTTCTGGGGTCAAACCATAATATACCCACATGTTTGGTGATTGTCTTCCTGCTTGAATTTTTTTGTGGAATTTTAGGACTTTCTTTCATATAAAGACTAGATTTCCTGTCAGGTTGTTTTGCATGGGGGTGAAGTTAAGCTTGTTTTTATTGATTTGATGTGTGAATTTGGAATCTTTGTTTTCTGGAAACTGGTTGGTATTTAAGAGAGGGAAAATAAACTCTGTTTTGAAGTAGAAACTGAGAATCTTTGAGGAATTTTGTTTGCTTCTTTCTCCTTGTGGTTATTGAGAAAATTTTTCCTTATCTTCTTTAGTCTGGGTCTTCTGTTTTGCCATTCTCAATTGCTGGATAAGATAGCATCTTTTCTTTCTCTTTTTCTTTTTCCCTTTTCCTTTGCTTTCTCTCACTATCTAAAGCTCCTTAAAATTCATCTGTCCTGTTGTCAATTTGGAGCTTACTGGGTTTTTTTTCTTCTTATCCCCAAGCCTCTTCATTTTCTGGTGATGTTTCAATAGATTTGACAGTGGGTCTATCGGTTTTGGATGTTATGTTGCTGGCTAGCTTCTATGATGTCCATGAACTGTTTGATCAATTGTCAATTTAAGTGCACCGAGGCTAGTCTCCTTGGTGATAGTGGTACCAAGATGTGGTTCAAATGCTCGGATAAAATCTCAACTTATAGTTTCAAGATCCACCATCACTACTACCAGTTTATTGGTTCCAAGAGAGTTAGCAAAACTTGGTGGAGAAAGCTCTTGCTTTCATGGGTCATTGGTTGGACTGTAGTCTCTATTTGGATCTTCTGTTATATGAATTCTCAAGCTACCGAAAAGAGGAGGGAGACGCTCGCTAGCATGTGCGACGAGAGAGCTCGGATGTTGCAAGATCAGTTTAATGTAAGCATGAACCATATCCAGGCTGTGTCAATTTTGATCTCAACTTTCCACCATGGCAAAAACCCTTCTGCTATTGATCAAGTAAGCTATATCCGCTTCTCCTAATTTTTAGTTAGGATAATAGAACTAGTTGGGATAGATAATTATGCATTTTTTGCTCGATTCAAAGTGATTATGCATTTGTTGCGCTTGATTCCATGTTTACGCTCCTGCTTGCTCGATTCAAAGTGATTATGCATTTGTTGTGCTTGATTGCTGTCGTTTACTCTTCTTTGTGGCGTGCTTGATTCAAAGTGATTATGCATTTATTGTATTTGATTGCCTTTGTTTACTGAAACACCCCTATACCCGACCCGATCGCCAGGTTAAGATATCGGGATTCTACATTTGTTGCCGAAGCAACAACAGTCAAATTCATTTTTATTCTGAATCATATTTAATCAATTCTTTTAAATATTTTTACATGTATTAATCATTCTATCCCTTATAACAATTTCATAACATTTCAAATTCATTTACTATTATTATTATTATTTTTTCCTTCTCTTCCTCCTCTCAATTCCACATCCTTTATGAATATATATATTAGAATCTTTAACTTTTAGTATAACATGCTTATATGTAACATTAATCATGTTTTCACTGTTTACTTATGTGTTCATATTAAAGCTGTGTCCTTGTGTCATGGTCACTAAATTATTTATATCTTGAGCTACATAATTCAAAATTAAGATCCGTTTGATGTTTTTGAAACTAGACTCTAATATAATTTTACCATAAAATTTTCAGAATTTCTACTTTAGTCAATCAGTACAGTAAATTCTTCAAAATTTCTACTATTCTGCTACTTGACAGTTTTGACTTTTCTTTACTAAAAATTAATTATCTCTTAATACGGGGTTTGGATGACGTTTCCTTTGATTCTCTTGAAAATAGACTCGTTAAGAATTTAAACATATAAATTTCAGACCCTAATCATTTTTGTACAATTTTGGATAATTTTCTAAAGTCAGAACAGAGGAACACATCCATTACGACCTTGTCCCACAAGAATTAATATATCTCAAAATCTACAATCCGTTGCTTTCGTTGTTTCTTTTATACAAAACTAGACTCAATAAGATTTAATTTCATCTTTGATTCAGTCTCTAAATAGATTTTTAGAATTTTTGATAAATTTTCAAAGTCAGACTACTGTTAATATCCAAAATTATTTTAGTGCAAAATGTTGATAATCAAGTTTGTAACACTCTCCTTTCCTTTCTCTACAACATTTTCCATCACTTCCTCTTATTTCCCTTCCCTAACATATTAAAAATATAAAATTTGATATAAGAAAACTCTACTTTAACCCCATTTTCTAGCTTTTCAACAATATCAAACTTAAAAACATATTTAAATCTTGATGTTCTTGTCCTATTAATTTCAAACTTTAACTTAATTTTCACTTTTATTTTCTTGAATATAAGGTAATATTCTTATTATTCATTAGTCTTTTTATCACTTTTCGTTATGTAAATTCCTTGAAATTCTAGGGAAAAGTGATAGATTTATGGTGGAAGGACTAAATGTAAAAAATGAAAACTTCTTTCTTCACCAGGAAATGGCGTGAAAAGGTGGAAGGAAAGATGAAAGACCAATTTTTTTTTCCATCTTTTCTCAACTATTAATTAATAATAAAATATCTTAAAATAAAATAAAAATAAAATATTCAAACAAATCAAATTTCAACACTAGTCCTTTGATTATCATGATATTTATGTTGATTGAGAAATGACTATTTTACCCTTCAATATTCTCCACAATTTTTTTGAATCACCACTTAATTTTTTTAAAATTACAATTGAGTCCCTCATACTTTTTTTGCTTATTCAATTTGGTTCTTATTCATCAATTTTTCTTATTTTCCAGATTCTTCCACCATTAAGATATTTGTACCTATTCGCCTTTCAAATTTTTCATATTTATACTTTAACCTCTCAGGTTCTAAGTATTTATACTTGGGCCCCAAAACTTTCCACATATTTATGATTTAGTCCCTACTTTAAATTAATGCATCAGATCATGCTTCTCAATTAAATATTCTCTAACATCACTGAGCTTCCTCTTTTATCACCTTCATTTCCTTATTTCACTTTATCAAAAACACAACTTGATTTATCACTGCTTTTATAATGTAACAAATTTTGGAGTGTTTCATTTACTCTTTTCTTTATTGTGCTCAAGTCAAATTGATTATGTTTGTGTTGTGCTTGATAGCTATGGTTACTTTCTTCTTTGTCATTTGCTTGATTCAGTGTGTTAATCTTGCTGCACTTTTCTTAATTTAGGATGAACTCATATTTGGCAATTTAACTATTTGATCTGGATTAATCCAGGGTACTCACCTGATGTTTTTGGTTGGCTATATAGTTATAGTTTCAACCAAAATTGATACTTTCGAATTTTAGTTGAATAATAATCTTGTCAACTGGGTAGCCATACTTGCTTCAAAACATTGAATACGTTTTTTAAAGCTTCTTAGACTAGAAAAGATCTGAGTGGTTTTAGTTGTGGATTATATGATCATTTGTCTTTTAGTCAACAAAGTGAACTCACTTTATGAATCGCAGATGACTTTTGCAAGGTACACGGAGCGAACTGCTTTTGAAAGGCCCCTCACAAGTGGTGTGGCATATGCTGTAAGGGTGCTCCACTCTGAAAGGGAACAATTTGAAAAGCATCAAGGATGGACTATTAAGAGGATGGATACACTCGAAAAAAATCCTGTTCATAAGGATGACTATAATCCTGACCTCTTTGAACCATCGCCGATTCAGGAAGAATACGCACCTGTTATCTTTGCGCAGGATATCATATCACATGTGATTTCTATTGATCTGCTGTCGGGAAAGGTGAGATCGTTTAATATTCCAAAAGGTTTGGTTTTCAGTAGCTGTAGCCAATACTGATAAATTGCACTTTTTCTAAAGAAAAATGGTATAAAAGAGAACCGAATTAAAGTATTTTCTATCTCTAAAGAATTTTGGCACTAGTTGAATAACGAATTTTGAATTCATTCGTTTATAATATTCAGTTGTTAATCTTTAATTTTTTGGGTATCAACAGGAAGATAGCGAGAATGTATTGCGTGCAAGAAAATCAGGAAAGGGGGTGCTGACAGCTCCTTTTCCATTACTCAAAACAAATCGTCTCGGAGTTATTTTGACATTTGCTGTCTACAAGAGGGATCTTCCCTCGAATGCAACTCCTAATGAGAGGATTCAAGCAACTAATGGGTATGTTTTCACTATGAACAAAAAGTAGGAATATTTAATCAATGTTTCCATATATTTTGCAAAATTAGTAGGAAGCTGAATGCCTTAGGCTTCCCATCTCTGGAAATGCACAAAACAGATAAAAGTTTTAAGAAGAAATCTGATGGCTTAAGGACTCTAAAATGATCATATGCATCAATCATTACATTTGCCATACCGAAAAGATGAAACAAGCTCTTTCTTTTCTTAAGAAAAAGTCCCCGATGTGATGCTCTAGTTAATGGCTTGGATAAGATGATCACATTAGTTATCGAGATGTTACTCAATACCATCATTGCTCGATCAGGTATCTTGGTGGAGTGTTCGATGTCGAGTCACTTGTGGAGAAGTTGCTACAACAGCTTGCAAGCAAACAAACAATACTTGTCAATGTGTTGGACACAACTAATCAGTCTTACCCTATTAGTATGTATGGCTCAAACGCATCGGATGATGGGTTGGAGCTTGTCAGCCATCTTAATTTTGGAGATCCTTTCAGAAAGCACGAGATGCGCTGCAGGTAGTCCATCAATCTTGGATCACCTTTTGATCTTGGTTTCACCTTCTCTTTGATATGAGCTTCTATTGTTAGCTTTCAACCCATTTCATTTCAACATAAATTCAGCTATTTCTTTGAAAACAAATGATTTCTGTGCCTTTGCAAGTGGATGCCAACCTTTACATAATTTTCACTGTTATCCATGTCCATAAAACCAGGGTAACTCGGACATTACCATGATCTAATTTTGTTCTTCCTATAGGTTCAAACAAAAGCCACCATGGCCGTGGCTAGCAATAACCACTTCAATTGGCATCCTTGTGATTGCATTACTTCTTGGGCATATATTTCATGCAACTGTTAATCGAATTGCGAAGGTAGAAGATGATTGCCACAAGATGATGGAGCTCAAAAAACAGGCTGAGGCAGCTGATGTGGCCAAATCTCAGGTATATGACACATCTGATCTATATCCTATGTGTTCAGGCCTGTTACAGATATTTGGTCCTAATTACTTGTAACTGTTTTTTCAGTTCCTTGCTACTGTTTCACACGAGATTAGAACCCCAATGAATGGTGTGCTGGGTGAGTCTAAACATCCATTTATTTCTCTGAATTTATTTGCATGCAGTGTATAATAATGCTCAGAAAATTAAATCAAATAACTAGTAAAGAATAGAGTTTACTTAGCCATGACAGTGTGCCACTTTTTCTTACAGGAATGTTGCATATGCTTATGGACACGGATTTAGATGTTACACAACTTGATTATGTCCGAACTGCACAAGCTAGTGGAAAGGCTCTGGTTGCGCTTATAAATGCGGTTTTGGATCAGGCTAAGATCGAATCTGGTAAGCTAGAGCTCGAGGAAGTGCAGTTTGATCTACGAGCAGTCTTGGACGATGTCTTATCACTCTTTTCAGGGAAGGCTCAAGACAAAGGAGTAGAGGTGAGATACCTGTATCTCTATGACTCACCACCTTCCTTCCACTCTCCTCTTTTTCTCTCTCTTTCACCCTTTGTGCGGTGTTCATCCAAGAGTCTTAACATATATTTATTTTGTATAATTGATTTGCGGATGAGTGCAGTTGGCAGTTTTCATTTCAGATCGAGTGCCTGAGATGCTAATTGGCGATCCCGGGAGATTCAGACAAATCATCACCAATCTCATCGGAAACTCGATTAAGGTATGTGGTTGGTTCTCCATTTAATATATAAATGAAACTTGTTGGAACTTAAGAAAGTTTTGTCAAATCAATTAATTCTAACTTGTGGATGCTTCGATTTAAGTTGGGTTTGATCTTAATTATGCTTTAGTGGCATAAACTTATCATTTACTTACTGGTGCAGTTCACAGAGAAAGGGCACATCCATGTTACGGTTCATCTTGTGGAGGAGGTGATTGATTCAATAGAAGTTGAGACTGAATCTTCATCAAACAATACCTTGAGTGGTTTTCCAGTTGCGGATAGACGCCAGAGCTGGAAAGGATTTAGAACTTTCAGTCAAGAAGGATCCATTCATCCTTTCTCTGACAGCATTAATATTATTGTATCAGTTGAAGATACAGGAGAAGGAATCCCTATAGAAGCACAGTCTCGTGTTTTCACACCTTTTATGCAAGTGGGCCCTTCTATTTCCCGAACACATGGAGGCACGGGCATTGGACTAAGCATAAGCAAGTGTTTGGTTAATCTAATGAAGGGAGAAATTGGTTTTGTTAGCATTCCTAAGATTGGTTCTACCTTTACATTTACTGCTGTTTTCACCAGTGGCTCTTCTACTTCGAAGGAGTACAAGAGCCAGCAAATCAACAACCAGACTAACTCAGTTTCCTCAGAGTTCCGTGGGAAGAGAGCATTAGTTGTGGATCCTAGATCTGTCCGGGCCAAAGTGTCGAGATATCATATCCAGCGGTTGGGAATTCATGTTGAAGTAGTTTCCGATTGGAAACAAGGTTTATCTAGCATAAGCCGAGGTAGTAGTGCTTTCAACATGGTTCTCATCGAACAGGAAGTTTGGGATCAAGATCTAAATGGTTCAGCTCACTTCATTGATAACTTGGAGAAAATAGCTATTACTACTCCGAAGGTATTCCTTTTGTCCAATTCTATTGGTTCTTCCCGAGCAAATACTACCACGTCTGGTGTTTGTAACTTGACCGTCATCCCGAAGCCCTTGAGGGCTAGCATGTTAGCGGCATCTCTACAACGAGCCATGGGTGATGGGAACAAAGGGAATCCTCGTAATGGGGAGTTACCTAGCCTATCTCTTCGGAATCTTCTTCTTGGGAGAAAAATTCTAATTGTAGATGACAACAACGTGAACCTAAAAGTAGCTGCTGGTGCTTTGAAAAAATATGGAGCTGATGTGGTTAGTGCTTCAAGAGGAATGGAAGCTATTGAACTGCTTACACCGCCTCACCAGTTTGATGCCTGTTTCATGGATATCCAAATGCCTGAGATGGATGGGTATGTATCCCGTGTTGCTTTTAGAACTTCCCTATACAATTCTGATTCAGAAATTGAGTTTCAAAATCTTACAAAATAAGACAAAAATAATATTTTCTAGTTGGTTTAATTGGCGTTGAAGTTGCCTTTTACAATGTCTTATGTTTGCATTTTACAGGTTTGAAGCTACAAAGAGAATTCGGGATTCGGAACAAAATATTAATGACCGTATTCACTTTGGAGAATTATCAGTCGAAACTTATAACAACATTTCAAACTGGCATGTACCAATTTTGGCTATGACGGCAGATGTTATCCAGGCCACACATGAGGCGTGCCTACGGTGTGGAATGGATGGATATGTATCTAAACCATTTGAAGCCGAGCAATTATACAGGGAAGTTTCACGATTTTTCCATTAGGCATCAGATCAGAATCATTGGAAAGGGCTTCTGCGCATGACTTGCTGACGGCATCAATACAACCGCCCCTTCTATGGCATGCTTTGAGATACCTTAATAAGTCGCAATTCTTCCCAAGAGTGAGTTGCCTCTACCCTTGGTTTTTAGTTTCTTTCAGAACCTCATAAAACCATGCAATTATTTCTCAAACCTTAACAAAATCAAGCATCATGTTTTTCTTTTTCACCAATCTCTTGACATCTTGCCATGAATGATGTTTTTGCAGGAAAAAACGTGTTTTGTAGCAGGGTGTAAGCAAAATCATGCTTGGGTATGGGATTTTATTGTATTTTACAAAGCAATTAACAAAGGTTGTAGATCCTTTTTCATTTTTGCCTGTAAAGTTGGTCACAGCCACAAGCCTTCCAGCAGGGTTGGTGAATTCAGATTTCTGTGCAGTAAAAAAAACACTGATTTTAACTTAGGGTAAAAACAAAATTACCATGTTGAAATGAATGGAAGAAAATCATATTCCTTTGAGTGTATCAGTATCTCAGCATCCTGCCCCGGGGGGGGGGGATTGAGTCTTATACATTAATTAATGCTCCAATAAAATGATTGGTCAGTATCTTATTTAGATTTAACAAATTGTATCATGTTCATCTATGTTATCTTATCATAATTGTTGTTAATGTATATTTTGAGCAATGGTGTATATTTTTATAGTGTTGGTCGTTGTTTCATTTTGGTGTTGTATTTGTATGGTGCAATTACGTCATGTTTAATATGGTTGGGTCTAATGTTGTTAGTTCTTCAAGTGTTAGTATTGTCATTTATGTAGGCATTATCTTACGCAACAATTTATGAAGAAAATGAAGTAAGATTCTTTGAAAATTTTGTGTGACTGAATTAAACACAAATTCCTTCTTATAAGGTCTCTGCTTATTTGTTTCCTTGTCAAGGTTTACTTAGGCATAATTCAAGGGAAATGGAAGTTCACACGGATTCACATTCCTTCATTCAAGAAAGGCATGTACTTATCTTGTTAGAAATTTATTTTAGTGTAAATTTGTTGCAAATTCTTTTTACTCGTGTGATGTACATATGTATTAATTAATTTTTTAGAATTGATGATTTGAAAAAAAAAAAAAAATTATGAATTGAATTACACGCCAATTTATTAACTTACTCACCATCATATTATCCACGTGGACAATATCAAGCAATGAAATGATGTTTAACTTTTTAAGTTAAACTTATGGTGTTTTATATTTAACTTAATTTAATTTTATACCATTATATCATCCACGTGAAATTAATGATTTGAAAAAAAATCATGTATCGAATTTTCATTAGTTGGTTTTGTATTTACAAAGCGTGTTAACTCCAAGTACCATAGTAATACACAGATAGATAGTCTATGTACCATATTAATATTTTTTAAAGTATAAGTACCAAAACTGAACACCTTATAAAAGTACAACTACCAAATAATATACAAATTGATAGTTTAAGTACCATATTGGGCATTTTCAAAGTATAAGCGCACCATATTGAACATTTTATAAGAGTACATATGCCAAATGTGATATTATACCTAACAATAATAATAAGGGTTAATATATCTTTTGCCCTTGATCTTGGCCACTTGTACATAATTGGTACTTTTTTTTTTTTTTTACCTAACTAGTACCTAAACTTCAATTTTGTTACATATTTTGGTAACACAGTTAAAATACGTGAACATGGCACTGATGATAAATAGCATGGTGACACATGGCAATTTTTTGCTGCAAAAAAATATTATTAAATTAAAAATACATCAAATTTGATATTTTATAAAATCTATTATTTCGCATCATATTTTATAAAATATCATAATTTGTAAATATATAAAATATGTTTCATATAAAAACTATAAAATATATAAATATATAATTTTATTTTTAATTTCATAATAATATAAAATTTTAATATTTTATTAAAAATAAAATTATATAAAATTACTTTAAAAATGTCTGGAATGAACCTCAACAAATGGTTGTCCAAGTTCAAAGGTATCTGGACAAAAAAAATGTCCAGGTTCATTCTTTATGAGGAAAAAAATATAATTTTGTTATAAATTTTAAATATTACTTCTTATTTTTTAAAATTTTTTTGCGACATGTTAAAATATGGACTGTCATACCATTGGTTAATTATGTTGAAGTATCAAAGTATGACGAAATTAAAAATTAGGTACTAATTAAATACAAGTGACAAACTCAGAGCCAACATATATTAACATATATTAGCTCTTATTTTTATTAGACGGAGACCTCCAATTTTTTAATGTACATAGACCTCCATTTTCAATTGGCCGATAACATGATTTTCAATTAACAAGTGCAACTTCCTTCACCCCATTTGTCACGCCCTAGGATAAATCCTTGTGGGTTTGCGCTGTCAAAATTTTGAGTGCATTGATTATGTTGGTAAGTAGGCGTTTCCCTGGTAAAGGTGAGAATGGGATTGTTTTCTTTTAAATTTAATTTGCTTGAACAGCACATATTCTCTGCAGATTCTGGTTGTGCATTTGTCCATCGATATAACGCTTTGGGTAAAGCATGGGAAGCAAGTTATTCCAGGCAGTACAAATGGGGCGGCTGTTGTGAATCCAAATGACTTCATCCCCTAAACTCCGCCCCACACTACCCACCACTTTCTTTGCATATATATATATATATACCCTCTCACTCTCTCCCTCAAACTCACAAACCTTCACCAAGTTTTCTGGGGCTTTGTCGTTATTTAAAAGAAGAAAAAACAATGTCGGATTGGGGACCTGTTTTTGTGGCAATGGTGTTGTTCGTGCTGCTAACCCCGGGGCTGTTGTTTCAGGTTCCAGGGCACCATAGGTGCGTGGAGTTTGGGAATTTTAAGACAAGTGGTGCTTCGGTTCTGATCCATTCTATGCTGTATTTTGGGCTCATTTGTGTCTTCTTGCTTGCTGTTAAGGTTCACTTGTATCTAGGTTGATCATGCATTATCTGATTCAGGATGTTATGAAGTATTTATAAACTTGTTATGTCACTCTGCTTGCTTCGTGTTCTAATGTTGAGTCTTGAGCTTAATCCCCACGAAAATTTAAGCTCTCTAGTGTTATGTTAATCCTGTGTTTTTTCAATTAAGAAAAGAAGTTCCAATGCGTCTTTGGAGTATTATTAAGCTACACAATAGATACTTGAGAATTAAAAAGAAATAAAAAACCTCACTTGTCATTTTATGTTTTGTATGTTACAGTGTTTTAAGATATATCTATGATTTTTGACATATTACAACCATCTTCCTCTTCTACAATGAGTGGTCTTCGTAATAACAGAGTTGAATTGTGGCCAATGCTAATCACTGTAACTGATGCTTTGATATCAAACAAAGGAGGAGGCAGTTGGGTTATGAATGATGTAATCCACATTTCTCATTTCTGGATAAGCATTTTCCATGCTTAAACTATTTAAACACACTTGCATTTCAAATCAATTTACTTCTCTTTATAAAGGTCTTCTCCTTTCAACTAAAGACAAAAAGAAAAGGAAACCATTTCATCACTTGCTTGGAACAGAGTAAGAGGGAAGAGCCAAGATGAAGCTCTTTTTTTAGATTTTATAATATTTTTTAAAAAAAATAAGAAAATAAAATTTGATGAATTGAATAGATCAACGCAAAAATTCCCGCCGCCTTCATCTTCCTTTGTATTCTTCACAGACAAATTTACTTCTTTATATAATTATTTCTCTAACAGTTTTTCTTTTTATTTATTTATTTATTTATGGTAAATAAGAAGAATACAAAATACACATTTAAATACTTTACAAAGTCACTCGCTATTTGTCTATTTCAGCTACACAAGGAAGCCATATTCACATATTTCAGTTAACATCTGAAGCAAAGACTTATCCACCTTTCCTGCATTAATACTCGAAGAAACCTGCTAAACTCTTTTTCCCTGTGTGTGGCACCTTCACAACAACTCCAATGCATCTCCATTCTTTTAAGGCATCCTGACTCTTTGCCCCATCCACCTTTCCTCTTCACAAAACCTTCCATGCTGCAATCCACAATCAGAGTCCATCAGCAGTCTACTAAATCTTACATACATTCAATATTCAATTCATTGGAAACAGAAATCATAAGCATTTGAAAACTTCTTATACAACGCAAAACATAACTGAACAAAGCAATACCGAAGATCATAGAAGTGAGATACAACATAGTAAAATTAAGCTAATTCAAGTGCAAAAGATTGCCAATAATTTGATATCATGATAAACCACCTATCCAACTTATAAGCAACGTCACAATGTTCAACATCAAGCTTAATTTATCTTAAGAGTTAGATCCAAAGCTCAACAAACTGAACCAGTCTGCTTCAAAATTTGATAAACCAAAAACCTTACTATTGTTTCTATTCCATTACTTGTCAAAGAAACACACCAACCAGCAGTATATCATATTTCAAACTAGGTATTCCTATACCATCAAAGTTACTGCAAAAATAATAAAGATAACTACTTCATTATGGTTCAAACCATCAAAGTGAAGGGAACATGGAAATGCAATACACCAAACTCGTTATGAACCTAATTAATTCATCTTAAACATAGTTTCACTGTTAACAGAGTTTTCCTGTATCATTAGCATTTGATTGATTGCATAAAAGGTTCTCAAGAAGCACGCAGTGAAGATCAATGAATAAAGTAAAATCAAAACTGGAGAAATTGGCAAGTATATTTTGCTCCACAGTAGTAAACAACTTAGTGGAAAACAATCTAATCTAAATATTCCAACTATAAAATGCAGGAGGGGTCCTGCCAATCATGTTATTTCAACTAATAAAATGTTCATCTACCTCTTGTTTTAAGGACAATAAAAAAACCAACTGAAAGAAAGTCGTCATAGAATCTGTATCTTCAGTTTTCGACCACTGATCTGCAAATTCTCTTCGATAAGGGTTTGGTGATCACCTCTCAAAATAAAATTCATCACTTCATCTAGTCTAAAACATGGTATCACCGTTCATTGTAGAACATCCAATGCTAAAATTTAGCAGAAGAGCTGAATGACCATTCTAACAAATCATATTCATTGATAAAAAATTAAAGAGACAAATTGGCAGTAAGGGATTTAATTTTAATGACTAGAAAAGGTAACTTGGGGAATGTGAGGTCTTAATTCACAATGATCTATTTAGTATCTTTTATTCATTCAACTATAGTATCTCAAATCATAATAAAAGAACTTAGAACACAACATGTTTTTTCTTTATTCACCCTAGTTAATTCACTAAAATCATACACAAGAAACAAATAGATTAAAACAGAGACAAAAAAGCCAACACCCAGAAAACAGACAATCAATAAAAGAAAACAAATTTATCTCAAACATGAAAATTCCCATAGCCCAATCATCGATTTTTTAATAAGAAAAAGAGTAATTAAATTAAGTAAAAGAAACAATTTACCAGGAATATCCTTTCGAGGCGAAGGAGGGGGGGCCATGGCGTAACAAAGAATAGAACGACCTAACATGGAAATCACGGAAACAATCCCAGCAACGTAAAATACCATGAACAAGCCAATAACCCAAGGCATCAACAAGAAACCTATAAAGAAAGTAACCGATCCACACAACATCAACGAAACCGATATCCCTAGCATCAGCCAAGCGTATCCCGCCGGAGATATCGTCGTCGTCGATAAGTATTGGGGGTGAGACCTCCACCCCGGCACCGGAGATTGGTCGGCGAAAGGCATCGGCGGCGATCGTATAAGATTCAGAACCAGCGCCGACAGCTCGTGGAAAACCCTTGATTGCTGATCCTGATGTCGATGATTTTCCTCTTGTCTTCTCATCATTCTTTTTCTCAGGCAAAATCCAATTGAAAATTGGAAGATGAAAAATTTCCTAAACCCTATTATCCGAAGAAAAAATTGAAAAGATTTTAAGATATTTTTTCTAAAAACGAGGCGAATGGATAAACCCAGGGACAGTTATCAAAACCACAGTTTGATTGGAGAATAATTAACAACTAGAGAGTTCTGATAGCCAAACAATTGTTTGTTTCTCTGGAAATTCTAGAGGGAAAGTGAAAAAGGAAGTGACGCGGCGGTGCTTTTATTCCGATTAATTGGAATTTTCGTAAACCAAAAACAAAATAAATAGAACAGTAAAGAACTCTTTTTTGGACGACAAGTAGGGTTCACCCGTAATCATGAGCGCGTGCATTGAAATTGCTTTTATGGATGAGAGAAGACGTGGAAATCTTATGTGGGGACAGCTGACGTAAGCCTTATCCTTTTATTTTGAACCTTGAGTTTAGCTATTCCTGCTTTCATATCGATTAAGCGCGTGGGCGTTGCTAATTTGATTTTCATTATTTTCTTCAAGGGTATATCATTTTTTTCCTACATTATATATATATATTCTCGAACTAAACTTTTAAATCAAAAATAATATCTTCTTTTATTCGATGATTACATTTAATCTGATAAAAAATACCCCTAAATTCTGTCTTCTTTTTTTCTTCAATCTTATATATATTTTTGGTAGATAAAACAAAGCTTAGAAAATTAAATTATATTGATTTGTTTGAATCCGCCTTTAGACTTATCATTAATAAAGTTTTCGATTAAATTGAGAGGAGTTTCTGCTATCACATTGATACTCTCCAAATCACTTTATACTATCTTGGCAATCCGATCTGCAACCTAGTTAGCTTCCTTGGGAACATATGATACCACTTAATGCTCATTACTTTTTAGCAATTAATGAATACGTCTTACTAGTACTGATGTCAAAAAATCTAGATTTCTTATATGTATACTATAAATTATTTTTAAGCTATCAATTTGAATCAAAATTATGTCTAAGCCTCGATCTTGTAACAACATCAACCTATTTAAAATATCTTATAATTCAACGTAAAAAAAACTGAATAACCACCCAAACAACTATTAAAACCCACAACTCATTCCCCCAAGTGATTTCGCACCACACCCCGTGCGGATTTGCTAATTTGCTAATAGCCCATGGTTCAATCTTATATTTTGTTTAGCTGTTTGCTAATTTTGTGTACTCTTTTCTTAGAGAAAATACTGTAGAAATTAGTTATTTTATGGCAACTTTTTATTTTTACTTTTTATCACACAATTGTATTTTTAAAACAAATTAAATTATCAATAATTTATTAAAATATAAATAATTTATCTTTTTCCTACATTTCAAGATCTTTCCTACAATAATCCTTTTAAAAATAATGAAATAGAAATTAAAAACGTAAAATTATCGGGTTAAAAGAAAAAAAAATATTTTTTTGACAAAAAATTATTTTTACATAAAGAGTTATTTTAGACATGCATTTAATTTTTTTTAACTCTTAAACTTGTGTTTTCTTTTAAATCATTTCAACATGATTAAAAAAGTTAACGTTTTTAACTTTAATTACGGGCATAAACGTGGATAACATGCCAACATTTAATTAATTTTTTAAATTTTAAAAAATTAAAAATTATTATAAAATTAATTTTAAATAATTAAAATTATAAAAATATTTTTTAATATTTTAAATTTAAAATAAATTAATTAAATGTTGACATGTTATCCACCTGTTAATTAATTTTTAAATTTATTTTGAAATAATTTAACGAAAAATATAAATTTTAAAATTAAGTAAATAAAAAATTTTAAAAAAATTATAAAATTGGAGGTGAAAACTATCATTATACTTCATTCTTATTTTATTTTGCCCTGCAAAGGAAGGAAATGGAAATCACAATTTCCCAGGGAAATAATGGCCTTGAATTGTTAGAGATCACGTGTTACATTTAGATGCCAATCCTTCAAATCCTGCCTTGTACATTCATATAATGAAATCATAAAATAATAAAAATGAAAAACCATTAATTATATTTTACAATAATAATATATAATAGAGAAATTATTCTGCAGAGGGTGAGGTCGATCGGCGGAGTTGGAAAACATATACTTTACAGTAATGTAAAAGTAACCCCTTCATTGATGACAAAAGACGATTTTAAAATAAAATAAGATAGTGATTATGGTGGAGAACGAATGTTGTTATTATTTGTTATATGATATCCAATCCGTATTAGGGCACGAGGTAGGTCAAGAGGATACTCGAATAGTAAGCCCCTTGTTAATAAGTTGGAAGGTCCCTTCCAAACCTCCCTTCTAGGATCATCATCAAGATTACCACATGCCATTCATCATTCGGATTCTTGAGCTTTTATCGAGAATATAAAGTTGTTGGTCATCAAATTCCACATGAGTTTAACTGTTCCATACTATCACAAACATCCTCATACCATCGAAGACATCCATTTCACACATTCCATAATGATAGCTTAATGGCAAGTCCAACACGTTAATATCACCTATAAATAACTCCAGGAACGAAGAAGAAGAGACCGACTTCCTAAGATACCAAGCCTACACCATGCTAACTCACCTTTAGTCTTAAACCTTCACACTCTCCTCACCTTCACTCTTTATAACCTCTGGCTCTCTGCTTTGATTGGGTGAATCAGCCTCCATTGTTACCACTACTCTCTTCTCTGCATCTCTTCCTTATTGTATCATTGTATCAACAATTGGTGAGTGTGGACAACATTTTAGATAATTTCATGGCAGAGGAAGACCAAGAAAAAACAACCTTCATCCTTAAAGACGTGTTATTTTGCTACAAGATGATGCCTTTTGATCTTAAGAACACAGGGACTACATACCAACAATTGATGAACAAATTATTTTAGAATCAGATAGAAAGGTATATGGAGATGTACATTGACGATATGCTGATCAAAAGTGCTTCTATGAAACAACATATGAACGACTTTCCAAAGGTGTTCACAATATTGCACAGATACAACATGAAAATCAATTCGAGTAAGTGTCACTTTCTGAGCTAGCATTGAAAATTTTTTCGAGGAATCAACATTAACTCGAAGAAAATCAAAGAAATTCAATGACTAACTAGGTAGATAGTGGTGTAACAGCCTAATTTTGCCCGACCCAAACAACAAACAAACAAACAAATAAATAAATAATAAAAGTCCACTAATTACAAGCCAAAATAGCCCCAATACAAAAAACCTAAAAGCCCGAAACCTTAAAAAATCAGAAACTCTAGCTCTTTCTCGTGCCGCAGCCTCACTACATCGGTAGGCGTGCCGTTGATTTCACCTCTCTGCCACCACCACTTGTAAAACAACAGAGAAACAAAAGCAAAGGACAAAAACAGAAACAGAAGAAAGAAGAAGACAAAACAAATAATATAACGTATTATATTTCGACTAAAAAAGTTGAAAACAATTTGCAATAAATGAGATCGAGGAGAAAAAAAAAAGAGAAAAAAAAAAGTTTAACAAGAGATAGTTCATCTGTTTATTTGTTTTTTTTTTTTTGAAGTTTCAAAATATAAAAAGGGAAAAACAGAAAAGCTACATTTTTTACCTGTTTCACCACACCTCTGTCGTAAGGGCCCTCTTTTCCAACTTGAGAGGGCTTCGAATCCCTTAAGATTCGTCAAAGGCCCAATCGGAAAAGGGCCTTTGGTCAAATTTTAGGGGTTCCAACCCTATATTCGCGTTTTACGCGAAAAAAAGTCTCAAAATGGGCATTTTGGGTATTTTCGATCACCGGAGGCATCGGTCGCAGTCGTCGTCGCCGATGATTGGTGGTCGCGACGACCCTTAGGATCAAAGAGGGAAGGCCTCTTGAGAGAAAAAAAAGAAAAGAAAAAGAAGATATTTTTTTTAGAAACAGAGAGGAAATGAAATTTTTTTATTTTTTTAACTTATATAGAGGGACAATACAACGTCGTTTGGGCGTAGCCTAAAATGTCCAAAACAGCATCATTTTGAAAGGTGAATTGACAACCCGGCCGGGATTCTCTAGGATTCGCGCGTTTTATAAAGGGGGTCTAATTGATTCGCTGGTCCTTCCGCTTTTATGGCTCTTTTCAATTTCGTCTTGTTCCTCTTTTATTTTTTAAATTTTTACCCCATTATTTTAATTTCCTTGTGATTCGATCCTTTGACCCACTGTCGACCTAAAGGGTTTGGCAAATAACCATCTGGGTCTCTGTTTTATTTTATTTTATTTTATTTTGATTCTTTATGTTTTTTTATTTTTAATTTTACACATTAAATTTTATTACATTTTCAATTTGGTCCCCCTAACTGATTGGAAACTTCTTTAAATATGGCACGTGTGCAGTAGTTGGGATAATTGCATTTTGAGTCCCTGTGTTTTTCTATTTTATTTTACTTTAATGTTTTATTTTTTAATTCTTCGTAATTTATCCTTTAAATTTTACCACAGTTTTGTTTAGGTCCTTCATTTAATTTAACTCATTTATTTTTAATGTATTTTTGTTTTCTTAGTATTTTTAATTTTGTTATTTGCATTTTTTTAACTTTAAATTAAACAACTTTTACTTTTATCTTTGATTTATTATTATTATTTATTATTATTGAATATGACATTAACCACGTCATTATTGTTATTATTGTTGTTATTGTTATTATCATCTATTTGTGTTATTATTATTATAGTTGTTTTATTGCTATTTGATTATAGTAATCACCGTTATTTCTGTTCTTATATTATTATAGTTGTTTTAATAAATTTAACCTTTTATTAAAGTGATTAAATTTCAATGTGATCTGATCACACCTAAATAAAAAGGATTAGTGGCAACTCCATCTTCGTTTTTAAAATAAAAAGTCGAGCCAAAAAAAGGGTTTCGACAACTGGCGACTCTACTAGGGATAAAATAAGATAGTCAAGCTGCGAGTTGATTATTTTTTGGTCTTTTGTCGAAAATTGATAATTCAGTTTAAATTTACGATTCCTTCCTTGCATTTCACCCTTCATGCTTTATTTTGGTAGTGAATAATGTTTTTGTTATCTTAGGTTACATAACGATCTAATACGTTTGCTTTATTGGTTCGAGTTTCTCTTATTATATTTTTACATATATTGCATGACATAACCGTTCTATTTTACCCTTCTTAAGTGGGAGTGGGAAGCTATTCCTTTGTGAGGTTTTCATGTAATGGCCTAAATTCAAGGTTATTGGAACAATGGTTTCGCAACCATAAATCCGATTTAAAGAGAAATTTATTTCAATATATTTGCATGAATATTTATATGATAGGAAAAATCGTATTAAAATATCGATAGAAAAATTTTACCGATTTAGTGGTTAGTTAGAAAAAGGAATTATTGAAGGAATTGGGTAAAAACAAGGTATCGAGGCCTTGATCTCATAAAATTGAGTAGGAAATATTTTTATAAATATTTATAAAATGTTAGTAATGTGGTATTAAAATTTCATTAGAAAATTTTAACGTTTGAATATGTAATTAAATGAAAAGGACTAAATTGTAACAAATATAAAATTATGAAAAATGATTAAATAGTTTAAATGATAAAAGAAAGAGGGCTTAAAAGGAAAATAGACCCAAGGTCTATTTGGGCTGGACGGCAAGGGCATGAAATCAACAAGAAAATAAGGAGAATTAAGGGCAAAATTGGAATATTGCAAAATTTACTTAATAAAGCTAGGACTAAAGTGGAATTATCTAGATTTCTCTTTATTTTTCTGCATTCTCATCAGCAAAAACACCATAGAAGGGTTTCCTTAAGCTGGTTTTTCATATTTTTACTGCAAGTAAGTTAATCCTTACCTATTTCTTGTAATTTTTGTGTTTTTAAGACTTTTACAACTAGGTCCTACTATTAAATTCATTAGTTTTTGATTTCATGGATGAAATTGAAAGTTACCATGGTTGAGTGCTGTAAGTTTATGATGAAGTAGTATGAAATTTAAGCTTTAAATTGTTTATGAGATGATTTTATTAGGTAATTCCAATAGAAATTGATTTTTAGGATCTAAATTGTGAAAATATTTGGAATTAAAGTCTATTACTGAAATTCTGATTTCCAAAGGTTATAAAGTAGTTTAAAGTGATAGAATAGAGTTTTAATTGAGAAAAATCAGCTCAATTGAGAAGTTAATTGAGCAGGGATGAAATTATCATTTATTGAAAGCTTAGGGGGAAAATTGGTAATAAACAGTTTGCACTAAAACGGTTTTGGACAGCAGCAGTAGACTAACTTTGAAAATTCCCATAAATTGTAGAAATCGAATTAGAAGATGAAAAAAATATGAAATTAAAGCTTATTGAGTCTAGTTTCTCATAGAAGAAACGGTGTAAGCAATAGATATGTAAATCATGAGATATAATAAATTTTGTGAGACAAGGTCAGAATGAATTTGGGTTCCCCTGTTTTAAATTTAGAAAATCATCAAAAATTGGAGAAAAATAATTAGGGGCTTAAATTTATATGTTTAGAATTCTTAATGAGTCTATTTTCAATATAAATAAATGGGAACATCATCTGAATCCTGTATGAAGAGATAATTAATTTTTAGTAAAGAAGGGTCAGAACTGTCAAACAACAGAACAAGGGTGACTTTAAAGAATAAACTGTACTTATTGGCTAAACCAAAAAATTCTGAAAATTTTATGGGAAGAAGATATGTGAGTCTAGTTTCAGGGAAAATTAACGGATCTAAATTTTAAGTTCTGTATCTCAAGATAAAAATAATTTAGTGACTATGACTCAAGTAGACAGCTTTGAATGAACTAAAAAAAATAATAAAATTATAGAGAATGCTATATGTGAACATAAAGTGTATTGAATTGATGATTGAATTTATTTATTTAGATCCGGAAAACTCAAATACGAAGCTAGATCGAGGAAAGGAAAAAGTCCCAGATTAGTAGATTTTATATACGAACTAGTATCGAGGTAAGTTCATGTAACTTCAATTATATTCTTAAATGCTTGAAATGTATGTTATTGATGTGAATATAATTTGAATGTTCATTGTATGAAAATTGATGAAACATTGATATATTGGTAAAAAGGAAGAAATCGGTTGAATGAAAGGAAAATTCGATGGATCTCTCGAAAATGAATTGACGGTAAAAAGGATCTAGCCCGGACGGGTGATCCTATCCTCGATATAGCCATCCCGAAGAATATGTGGAAAATGGATTTAGCTTGGAGCCTGACGGGTAATCCGAATTAGGAGTCTAAATTTAGCCTGGACTGGTAATTCAGATCCAAGCTCATTAGAGTAATTGTCGTTGCAGTGATTTAGCTTTGGATCGTAATCCCGACAATACCCTATGAGTTTATATTCTGAGGATTTAGCTCGATCGTAATCCATTTGTGAAGATGAGGTTCGCGGGAGTGTCTTTATCTGAAATAGAAATGTGCGCACATGAATATGAATTGACGGACCCGAATTTGTACACTAAAAGTGTACCTATGAAAATCCATCGAAAATTCCAAGAAATTCAACGGGATAAATATGGAAAAAGAATAAGGGAATGGGAAATCATGGTATTGATGAGTTCATCAATCATGGTATATATTACTAATACATGGAAATTATTGGACTAACTTGAAAGTTGAGTTTGTGCATGTTAGGGTAATAGTGCATTGAATGGATATATGAATGTTTATTGCATTGTATTGAAAATATTAGGTAAGTATAATTCTTGTTATATGGGCTTACTAAGCACAAAGTGCTTACCCTGTTTCTTTTCCCCTGTTTTGTAGTGTTAAGAGCTTAGAGGTCGGATTCGGTAGGAGATACATCACACTATCAGCCTCAAGATTTCGGTATATAAAGAAACTTTATTTTGGAAATCAATGGCATGTATAAGCTAATAAAGTAATGTTAATATAAAATGAATGTAAGGTCAGCCATTGGTATGGCTAGCAAACCTTGGCTTGGTATGTGTTGATGTTATCTTATAAATATGCATGAATCTATCTTGAAAATATGTTGAATTGGATTGGTTGATGTGGATTGGTCTCGATTTAAAATTTGCAGGGAAGATTAGATATTTATAAAGGGGCTATATTAAAAAAAAATCGTAAACTCCGGTAATGCCTTGTACCCTATTTTGACAACGAATACGGGTAGGGGGTGTTACATTTGTTGGTATTAGAGCTACAGTTCAGCCGATTCTAGGACCGACATAACAAATACGGATTAGCTATACATGCCATTTAAATTATTATTGATAGTGTGATATCTCCTGACCATTTAAATTGTGTTTTTCTTATAGTAATGTCATCCGACCGAGCTCAATTTGAGGAAGCTGGGAGTCATGCTCCTGCTTCAGTACAAAGAGAAGAAAGTAGTAGTAGAAGGCCCGGTACAGAGGGTCAAGGGGAGGAGGCAAAAATAGCCTTCTTTCAAATGATAAATGAATGGTTTACTCAAGACATAAGAACTAACCCTACAAAGGCAAACAAACTCAAGCCCCCTCCTGTTCCTCCACCGGTTCCCAAGATTCCACAGGTACAATCATCGAATCTGTCGAGAAAAGGAAAGCTCCAGATTGATAAAATCGAAAATATGGGGTAGAAGAATTTGAGCAAATAGATTGATGATGATCCCGAACGGGCTGAATTTTGGTTAGAGAATACTATTCGGGTTTTGGAGGATTTATCTTGCATACCAGAAGAATGTTTGAAATGTGCCGTCTCACTGCTAAAAGACACAGCTTACCATTGGTGGAATACTAAAGCTCCAGTTGTTCCGAAAAGAAGAAATTACATGGGAATTTTTTCGCATCGAGTTCAAAAGAAATATATCGATCAGAGATTCCT
Organism: Gossypium bickii; assembly: GCA_025503065.1. Classification (NCBI taxonomy): domain Eukaryota; kingdom Viridiplantae; phylum Streptophyta; class Magnoliopsida; order Malvales; family Malvaceae; genus Gossypium; species Gossypium bickii. The sequence continues at coordinate 96,604,337 of CP106716.1, forward strand.
TGATCGAAAAAAGAAAAGAATTTCTTGAAAGTGAAACAGGCAATAGATCTCAGATTCGAGTATGAAAGAGAATTTGTTCGGTTGAGTAAATATGCTCGAGAATGGGTATAGTCAGAAGCTGAAATGTGCAAACGATTCGAAGAAGGGTTCAATAAAGAAATTAAGCTATTTATCGGAATTCTTGAAATTCGAGCATTTGCTACATTGGCAGAGCGAGCTTATAAAGCAGAAGAATTGAGCAAAGAAAAGAAACAAGCTGAGAAGGAAGCTCGAATTTTTAGTAAAAGACCAATGGGAAAATCCCAATTTTCTGCTCCAAAGAAATTGAAGAAGTACCAGGATCATTCTACCTCAACCACTGGGTATTCGAGCAGAGAGCGAGGTTCTCAACGCAATAATCCAAGACCTTCCACTCCATCAGTGACCAGTGTTGGCAGTGTGGGTACCCCTAAGCCGAGATGCCAGTATTGTAATAAAGCTCATTTTAGTGAATGTCGATTTAAGAGCGGGGCTTGTTACCGATGTGGTTCTTTTGACCATTTCCTCAGAGATTGTCTAGAAAGGGGAGAAAAAGAAGCTGAACAGATATCGAAGCAGAGTAATCTAGTTTCGAGGGGTAGACCATCTCGACCATCCGGTAATGTCAGTGGTAACCGAGGAGCTACAAAAGATACTGCAGGCAGGGCTGAGACACGAGCACATGCCAGGACATATGCCGTTCGTGCCAGAGAATATGCATCAGCACCCGATGTTATTACTGGTACATTTTCTTTACTTAACACTGATATTATTGCATTAATTGATCCCGGTTCTACGCATTCATATATATATGTATAAAGCTTGTATGTGTTAAAGATTTATCTATTGAACCTATTGAATTTATGGTTAAAGTCTCGAACCCCCTGGGCCAATCTGTTTTGGTGGATAAAATTTGTAAAAATTGTCCACTGATGGTAAGAGGTTATTGTTTCTTGGCTGATTTGATGTTACTGCCATTTGATGAGTTTGATGTGATATTGGGCATGGATTGGTTAACTCAAAGATGATGCGAAGAGTAAATCGTGAAATGTAAATATATTGTGTTGAAGTGTCAGAATGGCGAATTACTCCGGGTTAAATCTGATCAGACAGAGGGATTACCGGATGTGATTTCAGTTATTACTGCTTAGAGGTATGTTAAAAAGGGGTATGATGCTTTTCTTGCTTATGTACTCGACACCAAGGTATCTGAGTCAAAGATACAGGTAGTGCCAGTGGTATGCAAATTTTCTGATGTGTTTCCAGAGGAATTACCAGGGTTGCCACCAGAAAGGGAAGTGGAATTCTCTATAGATTTGATTCCAGGAACTACTCCGATTTCCATAGCTCAGTACCGGATGGCTCCTACAGAATCGAAGGAATTAAAGACACAGTTACAGGAACTTGTTGATAGAGGTTTTGTCCGACCGAGTCATTCACCTTGGGGTGCTCCGGTTCTGTTTGTGAAAAAGAAAGACGGGTCTTTGAGATTGTGTATTGACTATCGACAGCTCAATAAGGTAACTATAAAGAATAAGTACCCGTTGCCCCAGATTGATGATTTATTTGACCCGGTTGAAAGGTGCCACAATATTCTCGAAGATTGATCTTGATCAAAGTTATTACCAATTACGGTAAAAGAGTCGATGTGCCAAAGACGACTTCTCGAGAACGGTATGGGGTGACTAATGCATCCGCAGATTTATGAGTTTCGGTTATGCCGTTTGGGTGACTGACTAATGCACTGCGAGATTTATGGATCCGATGAATCGAATATTCGCACCGCATTTAGACAAATTTGTGGTAGTATTCATTGATGATATTTTGGTTTATTCTCGAGATGAAGAAGAACATACAGAACATTTGAGAATTGTGTTACAAATTCTGCGAGAAAAGCAGTTATATGCTAAATTCAGTAAATGTGAATTTTGGCTTCGAGAAGTGGGTTTTCTTGGACATATTGTATCCGCGGAAGGCATCGAGTAGATCCAAGTAAAATCTCAACTATTGTCAATTGGAGTCCACCGAAGAATGTATCGAAGTTAGAAGTTTCTTGGGTTTTATTTGGTTATTATCGGAGATTTGTACAGGGATTCTTTATGATAGCTTCTCTGATGACTCGATTATTGCAGAAAGATGTAAAGTTCGAGTGGACTAATGAATGTCAGCAGAGTTTCAACCGATTGAAAGATCTACTAACGAAAGCACCAGTATTAGTACAACCTGAACCGGGTAAGGAATTTGTTATTTACAAATGATGCTCATTAAATGGTTTAGGTTGTGTCTTGATGCAAGAAAGGTAAATAATAGCCTATGCTTCAAGACAACTTAAACCACATGAAAGAAATTACCGGTACATGATCATGAATTAGTCGCTATTGTATTTATTTGTAATGAAGATATGGCGGCATTATCTCGCATAAAGGAGAAATGTCATATTTATACCGATCATAAAAGCTTGAAATATTTGATGACACAGAAAGATTTGAATTTGAGACAGTAGCAGTGGCTTGAAGGCGATAAAGGACTATGATTTGATTATTGATTATCATCCGGGTAAGGCTAATGTTGTGGCTGATGCTTTGAGTCGAAAATCTCTGTTTGCTTTACGAGTTATGAATACCCGGTTGTCACTGACTGATGCTAGTTTAATCATAGCTGAATTGAGAGCTAAATTGACATTTCTACAGCAAATATGTGAAGCTCAGAAGAATGATGAGAAGTTACAGGTTAAACGGGCACAATGTGAGTCAGGTACTGATTCTGAATTTCAAGTTGGGGTAGATAATTGTTTATTATTCAGAGGTAGGGTATGTGTACCCAAGAATTCAGAGCTCATACAGAAGATTTTACACGAGACTCACAGTGGTACTATGTCTGTACATTCGGGAAGTAATAAAATGTATAATGATTTGAAGAAGATGTACTGGTGGCCAGGTATGAAACGTGATATTTCTGAGTTTGTATCAAGATGTTTGATATGTCAACAGGTCAAAGCAGAACATCAGGTACCTTCGGGGTTACTTTAGCCAATTACTATACCGGAATGGAAATGAGAAAGAATCACTATGGATTTTGTATCGGGGTTACCGTTGTCTCCAAAGAAAAAATATGCTATTTGCGTGATTGTTGACCGATTGACAAAGTCAGCGCACTTTATTCCGGTACGCATGGATTATTCTTTAGATAAACTGGCTGAATTGTACATATCTGAGCTTGTTAGGCTACATGGAGTGCCTGCCTCCATTATATCAGATAGAGATCCCTGATTTACGTCTCGTTTCTGGGACAAATTGCAAGAAGCCTTGGGTACTCAGTTGTATTTCAGCACTGCATTTTATCCTCAGGCAGATGGCCAATCTGAGCGTGTAATTCAAGTATTGGAAGATATGCTCCGATGTTGTATACTAGAGTTTGAAGGTAATTGGGAGAGGTATCTACCTTTGATTGAATTTGCTTACAATAATGATTATCGAGACAATATTAAAATGGCTCGTATGAAGCTTTGTATGGTAGAAAATGTAGAACACCGTTATATTGGACAGAGCTCGGTGAAAAGAGGATACATGGGGTTGATTTAATCCGAAATGTAAGAAAGAGTGAAGGTTATTCGGGATAGTTTAAAAGCGACTTCCGATCGCCAAAAATCATATGCCGATCTTAAACGAAAAGAGATTGAATTTCGTGGTCGGTGACAAGGTATTCTGAAAGTGTCTCTTGGAAGAAAGTTCTTGGTTCGGTCAAAAGGGTAAATTGAGTCCAAGATTTATCGGGCCATATGAGATTATAAAAATAATTGGACCGGTCGCTTATCGATTGGCATTACCACCGGAACTTGATAGAATCCATAATGTTTTTCATGTATCTATGCTACGATGATATCGGTCAGATCTTTCAGATGTTATTTCTCCGACAGAAGTGGAGATTCAACTGGATATGACTTACAGTGAAGAACCGGTCAAGATATTGGCACGGGAAACAAAGGAGCTTAGAAATAAAAAGATAAATTTAGTAAAAGTATTATGGCAAAAGCATGGGATTGAGGAAGCAACATGGGAATCGGAGGAGACAATGAGGAAACAATATCCAAACCTCTTTACTGGTAAGATTTTCGAGGACGAAAATCCTTAAAAGGGGGGGAGAGTTGTAATGGCCTAAATTCAAGGTTATCGGAACAATAGTTTCGCAACCATAAATCCGATTTAAAGAGAAATTTATTTCAATATATTTGCATGAATATTTATATGATAGGAAAAATCGTATTAAAATATCGATAGAAAAATTTTACCGATTTAGTGGTTAGTTAGAAAAAGGAATTATTGAAGGAATTGGGTAAAAACAAGGTATCGAGGCCTTGATCTCATAAAATTGAGTAGGAAATATTTTTATAAATATTCATAAAATTTTAGTAATGTGGTATTAAAATTTCATTAGAAAATTTTAACGTTTGAGTATGTAATTAAATGAAAAAGACTAAATTGTAACAAATACAAAATTATGAAAAATGATTAAATAGTTTAAATGATAAAAGAAAGAGGGCTTAAAAGGAAAATAGACCCAAGGTCTATTTGGGCTGGACGGCAAGGGCATGAAATCAGCAAGAAAATAAGGAGAATTAAGGGCAAAATTGGAATATTGCAAAATTTACTTAATAAAACTAGGACTAAAGTGGAATTATCTAGATTTCTCTTTATTTTTCTGCAATCTCATCAGAAAAAACACCATAGAAGGGTTTCCTTAAGCTGGTTTTTCATATTTTTACTGCAAGTAAGTTAATCCTTGCCTATTTCTTGTAATTTTTGTGTTTTTAAGACTTTTACAACTAGGTCCTACTATTAAATTCATTAGTTTTTGATTTCATGGATGAAATTGAAAATTACCATGGTTGAGTGCTGTAAGTTTATGATGAAGTAGTATGAAATTTAAGCTTTAAATTGTTTATGAGATGATTTTATTAGGTAATTCCAATAGAAATTGATTTTTAGGATCTAAATTGTGAAAATATTTGGAATTAAAGTCTATTACTGAAATTCTGATTTCCAAAGGTTATAAAGTAGTTTAAAGTGATAGAATAGAGTTTTAATTGAGAAAAATCAGTTGAGCAGGGATGAAATTATCATTTATTGAAAGCTTAGGGGGAAAATTGGTAATAAACAGTTTGCACTAAAACGGTTTTGGACAGCAGCAGTAGACTAACTTTGAAAATTCCCCATAAATTGTAGAAATAGAAGATGAAAAAAATATGAAATTAAAGCTTATTGAGTCTAGTTTCTCATAGAAGAAACGGTGTAAGCAATAGATATGTAAATCATGAGATATAATAAATTTTGTGAGACAAGGTCAGAATGAATTCGAGTTCCCCTATTTTAACTTTAGAAAATCATAAAAAATTGGAGAAAAATAATTAGGGGCTTAAATTTATATGTTTAGAATTCTTAATGAGTCTATTTTCAATATAAATAAACAGGAACATCATCCGAATCCTGTATGAAGAGATAATTAATTTTTAGTAAAGAAGGGTCAGAACTGTCAAACAGCAGAACAGGGGTGATTTTAAAGAATAAACTGTACTTATTGGCTAAACCAAAAAATTCTGAAAATTTTATGGGAAGAAGATATGTGAGTCTAGTTTCAGGGAAAATTAACGGATCTAAATTTTAAGTTCTGTATCTCAAGATAAAAATAATTTAGTGACTATGACTCAAGTAGACAGCTTTGAATGAACTAAAAAAAATAATAGAATTATAGAGAATGCTACATGTGAACATGAAGTGTATTGAATTGATGATTGAATTTATTTATTTAGATCCGGAAAACTCAAATACGAAGCTAGATCGAGGAAAGGAAAAAGTCGCAGATTAGTAGATTTTATATACGAACTAGTATCGAGGTAAGTTCATGTAACTTCAATTATATTCTTAAATGCTTGAAATGTATGTTATTGATGTGAATATAATTTGAATGTTCATTGTATGAAAATTGATGAAACGTTGATATATTTGGTAAAAAGGGGAAGAAATCCCGGTTGAATGAAAGGAAAATTCGATGGATCTCTCGAAAATGAATTGACGGTAAAAAGGATCTAGCCGGACGGGTGATCCTATCCCGATATAGCCCTCCAGAAGAATATGTGGAAAATGGATTTAGCCGGACGGGTAATCCGAATTAGGGTCCGAATTTAGCCTGGATTGGTAATTCAGATCCAAGCTCATTAGAGTAATTGTCGTCGCGAGGGATTTAGCTCGGATCGTAATCCCGACAATACTCTATGAGTTTATATTACAGGGGATTTAGCCTGGACTGGTAATCCCGCTGTGAAGATGAGGTTCGTGGGAGTGTGGTGTCTGAAATAGAAATGTGCGCACATGAATATGAATTGACGGACCCGAATTTGTAACTAAAAGTGTACCTATGAAAATCCATCGAAAATTCCAAGAAATTCAACGGGATAATTATGGAAAAAGAATAAGGGAATGGGAAATCATGGTATTGATGAGTTCATCAATCATGGTATATATTACTAATACATGGAAATTATTAGACTAACTTGAAAGTTGAGTTTGTGAATGTTAGGGTAATAGTGCATTGAATGGATATATGAATGTTTATTGCATTGTATTGAAAATATTAGGTAAGTATAATTCTTGTTATATGGGCTTACTAAGCACAAAGTGCTTACCCTGTTTCTTTTCCCCTGTTTTGTAGTGTTAAGAGCTCAGAGGTCAGATTCGGTAGGAGATACATCACACTATCAGCCTCAAGATTTCGGTATATAAAGAAACTTTATTTTGGAAATCAATGGCATGTATAAGTTAATAAAGTAATGTTAATATAAAATGAATGTAAGGTCAGCCATTGGTATGGCTAGCTTTACCTTGGCTTGGTATGTGTTGATGTTATCTTATAAATATGCATGAATCTATTTTGAAAATATGTTGAATTGGATTGGTTGATTGGATTGGTCTCGGTTTAAAATTTGCAGGGAAGATTAGATATTGATAAAGGGGCTATATTAAAAAAAAAATAAAAAATCGTAAACTCCAGTAATGCCTTGTACCCTATTTTGACAACGAATACGGGTGGGGGTGTTACACTTCACCTCCGCATAGGATAGTGGATCGCTTTTGGGATACATCTGTACCTATGTCTTCGTAAGGTTTTCACCTCTGTATGGACATAGGGAAATGTATTCCCTTAAACTAAACTTTGTTCGTTGAGTCTATAATGGGTGAAGATCGAGGAATTTGTCAGTTCATGTACTTTTACTTTATAACGAAACTGCATGTAATGAACCCTAAGAGCCAGCCCTAGGAATGACCATGTCAAACCTTTAGCGGTCACCCGAATAAATGTTTTATTTATTATTTTTTGCTTTATATTCCAGCTTTATATAAAATATATTAACTTGTTTCATTTTGTTGTGGTTGTGATTACATTGCATTTTCATATTACAAAAAGGGTGTTGATTCATGTTCAGTTGCTAAATAGAGAGTTTGTCATGGAAAAGGGTTTCTTGATAAAGTGGAAGACAATGCGACCGTGCGAATATGGTCCGAGAAAAGACAACAAGAGAAAGGTGATAGCTTGCGAAAGGGGCAGGTCAAAGATATGGACCACATTATGAGCGAAGCTTTGGCCCGAGTACGAGAAGTGGTTGACCACTTGCAGACCCCAGTCATTCAAAGCTTGAAATATGAATCAAAGTCAGATCAAGGTCGAGAATTAGCTTGGCTTATTGGGAAAGTTAAGGTTTTGAGTGTTAAAGCGAGGTCGTATATTATTCACTTTATGTAAAAAAAACTTGTTTTCTAGTAAAGTTGTTCTAATGGAATTGAACTAGAATCAACGCCTTTTTGCATGCATCTTTTCCATTCATTAACACTACATTTCATTACATCCAATAAATTTCATGAAATCCAAAAGTACGTTGAGTTCAGAACTCTAGTACAGAGTTTGATGGACAACAAAGAATTAGAATTCTTTGAAGACATTTAGGATTCAGATAGGGAAGATGCTTGTGGCTCCGAATAGGGAACTAAAAAAGGGAAAAATGTTCTGAACGACTAGACTACAGAGGAGATCCCTATAGTTTTTAGGACCATTTCAGATTAATATTCAGAACATACCTACTGCTCTAAGCCTGGGAACAAAAGGGATCCTTTTGTGAAAAAAAAAGTGGATGTCCATTATCTTTATTTCAATGAAAACAATGCATTTTTATGTCCCATTTGGTAAACACTTCACTATCTCCTTCATTCATACTCATATGACACAACTAATCATCCTTAAATTCATTTTTTCCTTAGGTCTCCTTTTATTCCAATAATAGGTCGCCGAATATCAATGGCATGAGTGACGTTGTTGTTAACTCGGAGTCTCCTTTTGAGTAGGATATGTGCCTAGAAGAACCTTAGGACTTTGAAGATGGTCGAGATTGTAACTTGTCTCCTGATTTGTTAAAGATGGTAAAGTAAGACGAGAAACAGATCTAACCTCATAAAGAGTCAGTGGAAATTGTGAGTTTAGGGGATGAACAAGAAAATAAAGAGGTGAAAATTGGAACTTGCATCACTGCAGAAACAAGGCGAGACCTCGTTGAGTTACTCCGAGAATTCAAAAATGTCTTCGCATGGTCTTAACAGGACATGCCTGGTCTAAGTAGTGATTTCGTGGTACATTGGCTTCCCATAAAGGAAGAATGGAAGCCGTGTAACACCCCTAACCTGAAACCGTCGCCAGAATAGGGTTAAGGGGCATTACCGAATCATTAGAACACTTCACAATTACTCTACGACACAAAGTCTATCATCAATCATACATACTCAAATACAAATATATAGTCCATTATCTAGGTCTACGAAACCTTAAACAAATGATAGAAAGAGGTCGGGACTAAACCGAGCACTTAGAAAATTTTCTAAAATTTAAAATATTCTTCAATCCTGTTAAGGTCACACGCCCATGCAATTAGGTCGTGCGCCTCACACGGCTAACAGACACACCCAAGTGTTCAGGCCGTGTCAAAACAGAGCAAGCATACTGACTTATCTCCACGGTCACTAGACAAGCCCGTGTGCCATGGCCGTGTGTTACTAGGCTAGCTACTGACTTCATCTCACGACCACCATACACGCCCATGGGCTTCGATCGTGTACCCTGTCCAGACACACCTAGAAGTGATCCTTAAACCACACGACAGAGACACACGCCCTTGTCTCTTAGCCATGTATGCAACATAGGCCATTTGCAAGGCCAATTTTCCACCCACACAAAGGTCAACCAACAAGCTTCAATACAATACCAATTCATGCTTTCAAATGCATTCAAACATACCATTTCATGTACCAAATAATCATCAATATTACCATCTAGTTCCATGCCTAATATCATCACAATAAGTTCATTCAAAATAACAATTGTATATCTCAATATATATATCAAGCATTAGGTGATTCATGTTATCATTCATCTTCAAACCACATCTTTCATCAATCACAAAGTCATGAAATATACCACATTCATAGCTCACTCATAAATTCTACATCATTCAACTTCCAAGCCAAATCACATGGCAAGGATTAAACATTTCAAGACATATCTTAATTTCTAGCCTATACATGCCATATTTCAACTATATCCATCTTTCCAAAAGTACAAAAATAGATTGCCGATAGTGTAATAGAGATGCTGAAGATCCCCAGATCTGAGCTAGCTTTACTGACACTATAAAACAATTCACACAGTAAGCTTTCAAAGTTTAGTAAGTTCGTACAATAACACATTAAACCAAAACAAACCATCACATAGATTATTTCACATCTATATATATATATATCATACCATTCAAAGCTAATATGCTCATTTAACATTTCATGATCTCATTCATAGATTCATCAACCACATAGGTTCCGAACGTACCTTAACCAACACTTAGTTGTCAATTACAATTGCTATTCAACACTCACTATTTCATTTCGATAAACTTTCGTCTCTTCTTCGTTTCAATCGCACACTTAGTGCCCAATAGTTAGCCAAAGCTTAATTGACATCGGACACATAGTGTATCCATATCAAACCGATCTTAAATCAGTATCACACACACAATGCCAACCACTAAGCTAAAGCTTATATTATTTCGCACACACAGTGCTAATCATCTAGGTCATATTTCCGAATACGTACAATTAGTGCCACATAACTTGAACCCTCACATAGCATTTACATAATTTTCGAAGTGTATTAAGGGTTTTTAGAATTTTAGGATGGAAGAAGAAAGCTTTGGAAAATTATTGGTTTTTAAGTAAAAAGGGGAGCTAGGTAAATGAGGCTTTAAAAGAAACTCCGTGTGAAGCATGACACAAGGAACCATGTGGTAAAATGGCATGTTTTATGAATTATAAATGTGTTATGTGAATTCTAGAAATAAGGAAATGTATGGAAATATATGGAAATATATGGAAGTGTATGGAAATGTGTGGAAATGTGTGGAAATGTATGGAAATGTAAGGCAATGTAGGAAATGTAAGAAAATGTAAGAAATGTATGGAAATGTATGGAAATGTAAGGAAATGTAAGGAAATGTGAGGAAATGTATGGAAATGTAAGGAAATGCAAGGAAATGTAAGGAAATGTCTTGTCTTGGAAATGTAGGAAATATCTGAAAATGTAAAGGAATAAAGAGGAAAGTGAACATTTATGGAAACTAGGAAATGTAAGGAAATGATTCAAAAATGGAAAGTGAACATTTCTGGAAACTTGGAAATGTAAGAAAATGGCAAGTTTACAGAGCCGATCGAAAATTTTAGGAAACTTAGAAATGACTTAGAAATGTCAAGTTTTAAAGTTTAAAATAGGAAATTAAGGCAAGGTGGCCTTAAAAGAAAAAGTTGGTGAAATTTGACACACAAACAGGCTTGGAAAAGTGGCCTGAAGATGTCACTTAGGGCCTATGGAAATGGCGCCATATGCAAGAGGAATGGGCCTAGGTTCGAGTCACTTGGGAAGCAAATAAGGGAGGTTTTATTTTTGCTTCCAGAAGACTGAGGTGGACGGCACATGCTTCTAGAAAAGAGGTGTTTTATTTTCATAAATATTCGATTAAAAAGGTGATAAATAAAGGATTTTTAAATTGGATTATTTTAAAGAGATAAATGTTGGATTAAACTCTTTTATTTATGATAATTAAAGGATAAAGTTATCAAAATAGAAGAGTGGTGGCCAAGTAAGGGACTCTAGCCTAGTAAATTTGGCTATAAAAGGAAAAGAGAGGCCATTCAGCATTATTTACTCTTCCTTGATAACCTCTACCAAATTTTCTCTACAACCCCTGTTCTTTTCTTCTTCATTCTTCTCCTCTCAATATTCCAAAAGCCGAAAGCTTGCTAAGATCAAGGCCATAGCCGAAGGTTGAAGTGAAGGTGCAATCGATTTCTTCAAATAAGGGTAAGATACAAGTTTGGTTTCCATTCTTTTATACTTTAGACTTATCGAAATCTAGGGCTAATTCCATTAATGTTCATGGTTGCCGAAACCTTGAAGAGATCTTTCGGGATTTACTAAGTGTCGACTACAAAGAAGGAGAAGTTCTTTTCCCGAAGGTACACCATAGGCCGCGTGTTCCCTAGTTATTCGGTGAATTTTGGGATTTAAGAATCTAAGGTAAGTCATATTTAACATTCGACTAAGGGTTATTTGTTGTGAATAAATGTTAGAAATTGATCTAACATGTAGTTATAGGGATTTCGACAGAGGGATACAAGGATTTCGGGATTTGAGAGTTTCAAGGTAAGTTTTAAGTATACTAATCCTACTAGGATTTGGATTTATAGCCGAATGGCTCTTTACTAAGTATTAAATGATTGAATGTAGAGAATTAAGATCTAAGGCATTAGATCAAGCTTTTCGGGATTTGGATTGGAAACCTTAAGCGAATCAGGTGTGTGTACCCCACACTATCTTTTAATACGATGTATGGCTTAAACTTGTTATATGTTCTAATATGAATTTATAAGAATGTGGCTAATGTACTATGGTGCAAAGTACTCAGGTACATTTCCTACTCCTACTAGGATTACGAAATATGTTATATTTAACATGTGAAAAGTGACATGAATGTGAATTTAAGTATGATATGCATAATATGAATAATATGGGGCATTCAGGTTATATGAGAAAGGGGAAGTGAATGTGGTGACTTCGGTCTCACTATCCGAATGTGGTGACTTCGGTCACATTATCTCGAATGTGGTGACTTCGGTCACATTATCCGAATGTGGTAACCGGTTACATTATTCGAATGTGGTGTCTCATGACACAATTATCCTGGTGGCTATGCCACAAATTTTATATGGGCGATGAGCACGCCGATCGCAAATGATCGCTTCGATGGTGTGTAGTGGATGGAGGGTTGACTTAGTAGTCCCCACGGTGTGACTGGCAGGTACGGGGGTGTGTAGCGGATGGATAATTAGGCTTGGGTTTGGGTTGCATCATTTTGATATGTATATGTTCTGATACGAATATGTATGCTTGAAATATTGTTTGTTAGTTGGTGTACACATTGAGTCTGTTGACTCACCCCTTTGAGGGACTATTTTTCAGGTGATGAGTAGTAATGGACCGGGTCGGCAGGAGCTAAGGTGGCCATGCGTAGCAAAGAAAATATTTATGAATTGGACCTTCATTTTTTATAAAGTTCTTTAAGTTTTAAGTTTGGGAATTATTGATGTAATAAGGCCTAAAAAGCCATAGTTTTATTTTCGTTACCATTATTTACTTGCAATTATTATGCTTCGAAATACTTTACATTTATGATATTAAAATTTGATGTCTTTACATTTAAACCCTAAATTATTTTGTCACCCTAATTAAATGATTTCTAAATTAAATAAACGGGTCTTTAACCTAAGCCCAGTCCAAAATGAACAGTTTTCTAAAAATACACCAATATTCTCTAAGTAATAAAGGACTTCGAAAACCGATTTTCTTAAGGAACATACCAGATCCGGTTCAGGCTCGTGGGCCGGGTGTGGGTGTTTCAGTTTGGTATCAGAGCCCAATTTTAAACTCTCGGCATGTGGGCTCAGGCCCAAAACGTTTCAAATTGAGCCAAATGAATTTTATGAAGTATTTCTGAAAATAAGGAGTTTACGGCATGGCACCTCAGTCTCCGACCCATGATCCACTGTAAGTACCCTAACCATTTGGGTGATTATGTGATTTATATTATGTTATGGAAGGGTAGAAAAAGGAATGGAACGTAGAATAGCATGATAGGAACTTGAACCCTAGGATTAGTCTACTCAAACACAAATACATAAGACTTAATACTTACTCAAACAAACCCATGACTAAGTCACTAAGTTAGGGTGTGGTAACCCCTGTGCGCATGTCTAGGATTGGATCCGGAAGATCCTGGTATTTAAGCAGTCCTAGTGACTCACCTCCTCTTCGCAGGAATCCTGCCTGGTGCGTAGCTTTGGTTCACCCTGACCGAAGAGGGCTCGGACATAGGCTAAACACAATAACTAAAACCCGAAAGGGAACTAGCTGTGTTTTTATAAAAACCCTAGATTTAAAACTCTTAAAATTACCTTTTCAATTTGTGAGAACTATTTTTACAAAATTTTTCGAAAAAATTTTGATTTATGAAATTACAAAAATACCCCTAGTGGTAAATTACAAAAATACCCTTGGTTTATGAAATTCCCAAAATACCCACAGTTCTTATCAAGATTTCATTACTTTATAAAATGTTTGGAAAATTACAAAATTGCCCCTAACTTACAAAATTACCAAAATGATGACGATTTTTAAAATTTTTCATGACATCACCGACTTGAAAACAAATGCCCAAAAAGAACCCTCAAAGTTTTGCAAATTTTGAAATACCCCTGAATTATTAAACTTTACAAATTTACCCTGGTTTGTAAAAAAAAATTACCGAAATACCCCTGGAATTTCAAAATTACCGAAAGGCCCTGGGATTTCAAAATTACCAAAATATCGTTATTGACAAAATCACCAAGGAACCTTATTTTGACAAATTACGAAAATACCCCTGTAGGATAAAATTACGAAAATACCCCTAGGTAGTGGAAAAACAACAACAATGAAAATTACAACATTTCTCTGAATGAACGAAAGTTCATAATTGATTGATGGATGTATGAATGTAAAGACTGTGTGCATGTATGAATACGAAAGAACCACTCCTAAAATTCTTTCCATAAAACTTCTTCGCGGGTAGTCAGTGGAATAAAGACTAATTCATAAAATTCTCTTAAATCAGATTAAATCGCGGCGTTAGAAATAAGTTCTAGGGGACGTGAACTTAGAGATTGTGCCTAGAAAGTATGATGGTTCTATTAAGATCAGAGTGCGCAGCGTAAGCATAGTGCGGTGAGAAGGATAGTACGACTGTTAGTAAGTAATTTCGAGGACGAAATTATTTTTAAGGAGGGTAGAACTATAACATCCTAGATTAGGGGTTATGCGTTTGTGCATAATTTCATGAGTTAGTAGGTTTGGCAAGTGTTGGAAGTGTATTAAGGGTTTTTAGAATTTTAGGATGGAAGAAGAAAGCTTTGGAAAATTATTGGTTTTTAAGTAAAAAGGGGAGTTAGGTAAATGAGGCTTTAAAAGAAACTCCGTGTGAAGCATGACACAAGGAACCATATGGTAAAATGGCATGTTTTATGAATTATGAATGTGTTATGTGAATTCTAAAAATAAGGAAATGTATGGAAATATATGGAAATGTATGGAAGTGTATGGAAATGTGTGGAAATGTGTGGAAATGTATAGAAATGTAAAGCAATGTAGGGAAATGTAAGAAAATGTAAGGAAATGTAAGGAAATGTATGAAAATGTATGGAAATGTAAGGAAATGTAAGGAAATGTATGGAAATGTAAGGAAATGCAAGGAAATGTAAGGAAACGTCTTGTCTTGGAAATGTAGGGAAATGTCCTGAAAATGTAAAGGAATAAAGAGGAAAGTGAACATTTATGGAAACTAGGAAATGTAAGGAAATGATTCAAAAATGGAAAGTGAACATTTCTGGAAACTTGGAAATGTAAGAAAATGGCAAGTTTACAGAGCCGATCGAAAATTTTAGGAAACTTAGAAATGACTTAGAAATGTCAAGTTTTAAAGTTATAGGAAATTAAGGCAAGGTGGCCTTAAAAGAAAAAGTTGGTGAAATTTGACACACAAACAAAGCTTGGAAAAGTGGCTCAAGATGTCACTTAGGGCCTATGGAAATGGCGCCATATGCAAGAGGAATGGGCCTGGGTTCGAGTCACTTGGGAAGCAAAATAAGGAGGTTTTATTTTTGCTTCCGTAAGACCGAGGTGGACGGCACATGCTTCTAGAAAGGAGGTGTTTTATTTTCATAAATATTCGATTAAAAAGGTGATAAATAAAGGATTTTTAAATTGGATTATTTTGAGGAGATAAATGTTGGATTAAACTCTTTTATTTATGATAATTAAAGGATAAAGTTATCAAAATAGAAGAGTGGTGGCCAAGTAAGGGACTCTAGCCTAGTAAATTTGGCTATAAAAGGAAAAGAGAGGCCATTCAGCATTATTTACTCTTCCTTGATAACCTCTGCCGAATTTTCTCTGCAATCCCTATTCTTTTCTTCTTCATTCTTCTCCTTTCAATATTCCAAAAGCCGAAAGCTTGCTAAGATCAAGGCCATAGCCGAAGGTTGAAGTGAAGGTGCAATCGATTTCTTCAAATAAGGGTAAGATCCAAGTTTGGTTTCCATTTTTTTATACTTTAGACTTATCGAAATCTAGGGCTAATTCCATTAATGTTCATGGTTGCCGAAACCTTGAAGAGATCTTTCGGGATTTACTAAGTGTCGACTACAAGGAAGGAGAAGTTCTTTTCAGAAGGTACACCATAGGCCGCGTGTTCCCTAGTTATTCGGTGAATTTCAGGATTTAAGAATCTAAGGTAAGTCATATTTAACATTGGCTAAGGGTTATTTGTTGTGAATAAATGTTAGAAATTGATCTAACATGTAGTTATAGGGATTTCGACTGAGGAGGATACAAGGATTTCGGGATTTGAGAGTTTCAAGGTAAGTTTTAAGTATACTAATCCTACTAGGATTTGGATTTATAGCCGAATGGCTCTTTACTAAGTATTAAATGATTGAATGTAGAGAATTAAGATCTAAGGCATTAGATCAAGCTTTTCGGGATTTGGATTGGAAACCTTAAGCGAATCAGGTGTGTACCCACACTAACTCCCAATATATTACGGCAATTATTTTATATGTATATATATGAATGTGCATGCGAATAAGAATGTGGCTAAGTGTCACAAATGAGGTAAAAGTACCCAGGTACGTTTCCTACTTCCGATAGGATTACAAATACGATATATATATATTTTTGAATATGTAACATGAATGATAAATAAGATATGCATGATATAAATATTTGGGGCATATGGGATATATGTGAAAGGGGAAGAATAGGTGTTGACTACGGTCTTACCAACGAAATATGGTGGCTACGGTCCCATTAAGTGAACATGGTAACTTCGGTTACATTATCTGAACATAGTGTCTAATGACACAACGTATATGGGCGATGAGCACGTCGACTGCAGCGACTGCCTTCGATGGTGTGTAGCGGAAGGAGGGTTGACTTAGTAGTCCCCACGGTGTGATTGGCAGGTACGGGTGGTGTGTAGCGGATGGATAATTAGGCTTGGGTTTGGGTTGCATCATTTTGATATGTATATGTTCTGATACGAATATGTATGCCTGAAATATTGTTTGTTAGTTGGTGTACACATTGAGTCTGTTGACTCACCCCTTTGAGGGACTATTTTTCAGGTGATGAGCAGTAATAGACCGGGTCGGCAGGAGCTAAGGTGGCCATGCGTAGCAAAGAAAATATTTATGAATTGGACCTTCATTTTTATAAAGTTCTTTAAGTTTTAAGTTTGGGAATTATTGATGTAATAAGGCCTAAAAAGCCATAGTTTTATTTTCGTTACCATTATTTACTTGCAATTATTATGCTTCGAAATACTTTACATTTATGATATTAAAATTTTATGTCTTTACATTTAAACCCTAAATTATTTTGTCACCCTAATTAAATGATTTCTAAATTAAATAAACGGGTCTTTAACCTAAGCCCAGTCCAAAATGAACAGTTTTCTAAAAATACACCAATATTCTCTAAGTAATAAAGGACTTCGAAAACCGATTTTCTTAAGGAACATACCAGATTCGGTTCAGGCTCGTGGGCTGGGTGTGGGGTGTTTCATCTCATAACATTAAACATAGTTAAATACACGTATTATGCTCGAACTTACCTTGGACGTCGAACTATCGAAACGGTCGATTAATCGAGCACTTTATCTTTGCCTCTATCTCGATCCGAACCTCTCCTTTCTTAGTCTATACACATTCAAATTTAATTCATTCAATCACCAATTCATTCAATTTAGTCCACACACACTTATTTAGGACATTTTGCAAAATAGCCCTTACATTTTCACATTTCGACACTTTAGTCCCTATTTCACAAAATCATCAAATTTCACATAATTTCTTTTCACACAAGCCTAGCCGAATTTTCCTTGTGTTCATACAAGCCCACACATTTCATTTATTTTACATTTTAGTCCTTCAATTTATCGTTTTCACAATTTAGCCTTAATTAGCTAAATTCACAAAAAATCCAAGAACAAAACATGTTCATTAAACACATATCTTCTATTTAACACCAATATTCATCACAAAGCTCATCATTTCATCAATGGCACATCTCATAAACATCATCAATTCCTCAAATTACAACATGGGCTTGATAGTAAACTAAGCAACAATCTCAAAAACATAAAAATCATCAAAAACCGAAGTGAAAACATACCTTAATTGATTCCAAAGCTAGCCGAATACCCTAGCTCAATTTTTCTTTCCTTTCTTTCTTCAATTTCAGCTACTATGGATGATAATGGCTTATTATTAGCCTTTTGTTTTACTAATACTATGATATAAATCCATTTATAAAAATAACCTTTCATTTAATATATAACACATATATATAAAGGGCATATTTGACCCTTTTCACCCACTAACATAAAACATGGTTTAATTGCCTCATAAGGCCACCACATTCAAAAGCCACAACACATAGGTGCTTCAACAATCAACACACAACTTTTACACTTTACACGATTAAGTCCTTTCTTTAATTCAGCACACAATTAGGGGAGAGCATTCGATCGAATCGAATCGAAAATTTTTGAGATAATCGAGTTTCCGAATCTCATTTTATCATCCTAACTTTATTTGAAGTTTTATCGAATTGAATCAAGTGAGATGGAATTCGAATCGAATCGAGTCAAATCGAATATATTTGTTCGAGTTAAATTTTAAAAAAAATAAAATTAGTGTTGTTTATTTTTATGTAATTTTTCAAAAAATAATTTTCTTTAAAGTTTTTAAACATGATCATACAACAAAAAATTGAAGTAAATAAGTGAATAAATAAAAGCAACACAACATCAACCCAAATAAATAACATGATTCCAAATAAACAACAAAAATAATACAACAAGATTATAATAAAAAACATAAGTAAAAGTCCAAGTAAATAGCATGATTCGAAATAAACAACAACATTATAATAAAAAAAAACATAAGCAAAAGTCCAAAATACAATAGAAACCTACACCAAAAGAACACAACAAAAGGCCAATTAACCAACAACAACAACAAACCAAACCAAACTAATAACAATAACACATCAGTTCAAAAACCATTATAGAAATGTTTAAGTTTTTTCTTGTGCTTCAAACACCGTTGATGATCTTGAAACATCTAGTAAAAGTATTGAAAAAGTTAGTTAAATAATAAAATAATTTTGCAAAAATAAATTAAATAAACATTTAACTTTATAAACTAATGCTAAGTATGTTAACTTCTTGATCTTCGGGTATTTTGGATAAGTCTAGCAAATTTAAAAACAAAAGTGTTAGTTAAATTATGGGAATGCTTACTAACATAAAGAATACAAAAGCTTATTTTATAAATTAAAATTTATATATTACCATATTCCATGGTTTGAAGTTCATCAACATAATCTTCAAGATTGATGGCATCATTAGATTTTCGAAGCCAATCTTGTGTGCAAACCAAAGCTTTGACCATGAGAGGAGTTAGAGAACTTATAAAACTATCGAGAACACGTCCACCCGTGCTAAATGCACTTTTCGAGGCAACTGTTGAGATAGGAATAACAAGAATATCTCGAGCCATTTGTGCAAGAATAGGGAATCTAGGACTGTTCATTTTCCACCACAATAGTAAATCAAATGAACTTGAATTGTTTACTTCTTCATCCTCACCCAAATATCTATCCAACTCAGATTTGCTTTCTAATCCAACTTGTTTCTTCTTCTTAAGGTATTTTTGTTTGGCCAAGCCCATTTTCATTTCTGACTGATCTATTTCTATTGAACTGCAAAGATTTGTCGAAGAACTAGATCTACCTTCAAACAATTCAATTCTCCCAGCATTAGAAGAATACTCATTGAACAAGCAATGCAAATCTTTATCAATCATTTTCATAATGTCATTAGAAACATTAGGAAAAAGCAAGTTGACCCCAAAATCCAAAAAACTCATTTTACATCGCGGATCAAAGATGACCGCCAAGTAAACTAGCATGTTGGTCTTGTTTCCTTCACCCCAATACTTATTATATTTCTCTCTCATTTTGGAAGTCATAGAAATTATGTCTAGATCTCCACAATCTTGCCACCCATCAAAAAGACAATGCACATCCGTCAATATTTCAAAAGGTGAATGAGAGGTAACATGTAAAGATCCGAACACCTTTAATGTAAGATGATAAAAAGGCTCTAATACTTTTATAATTCTTCGAACAATTTCCCAATCATCAAATGTAGGAACTCCATCTCCAGCAGTAAGGTCAAGAAAAAAATTATGGTCATCACGTACATATGATTCAAATGCACGCTCATATTTTTCAGCCACCTTTAACATCATATATGTTGAGTTCCATCTAGTAGGCACATCTAAACACAATTGAGCCTTACTATCTATCATTTCTTCTTTTACCCGTTGGTTGAATTTTGTCCACCTCGATGGTGATGCTCCTATATATCTCACAGCACCTCTAACTCGATCCACAGGCACAGAATCATCCTTAATACCGTATTGCACAATGAGATTAAGAATGTGTGCAACATATCTCATATGAATAAATTTTCATTTTCAACAGAAGCATTTCGATGATTCAATGTCTTTCTCAAATATTCAATGGCAGCACTATTGGCGGATACATTATCAACTGTAATAGTGAAGACCCTCTCATTCCCCTAATATCGAAGACATTTTTCAATGGCTTGACCTATGCTTTCACCTTTATGAGCGGATATTGGGCAAAAATTTATAATCTTTTTTTGCAACCTCCACTCATCATCCACCCAATGTGCTGTTAAAACTATATAAGATATCCTCTGCAATGAAGTCCAAGTGTCTGTCGTCAAACAAACTCTACTTATATCTTTTTCAAAACAATTCTTCATCACACTCTTCATGGAGTTAAATACAATCCCTTCTAATTGTCCAACGAGATGGAAGACTAAACTGTGGGCATGCTATAGAAAGAAAGTATTTGAAACCCTCTCCCTCTACAATTTTAAAAGGTAGTTCATCCACAATTATCATACGAATCAATGCTTTTCTAACAGCATCTTTATCAAACACCCAAGTTGATAAATCCGTTGTTTCTTGGCTAACCTTCACAAATGTTAATTCTGATTGCTTCGGATTAGAAGTATTACCTTGAGGTCTTTCTAGGCATGCTTTCAAATGGTTATTCAAATTCGTTGTAGAACCCGAAGTTGATTCCATTGTGTAAGTAACATCACATGCATTGCACCTTGCTCTCTTCTCCCCCTCTTCAATCACAAATTTGGTGAAATGGTTCCAACAAGCTGCCCTTGGAGTAATCTTTTTTCGAACATTTTCCTTGGTTGTTGTTTGATCATCTCTACTTGGAGAAGAATTTTGTGAACTTTGAGTTGAACCATCTCGCTTTGGATCACTCATCTACAAGTAAACATTTGTTGCAATCACTAACCATGACTAAAAATTGGTTTAAAATCAAACTTAATAAATCAATTAAATTAAAAATTAATTAATATAATAGTACATCAGCATAAATTAAACAAAAAAAAAGTATGTTAAACTACATTTTAAACTTTAAAGTTAGTTAATTGAAGCCTAAATTAATATAATAGTACAATAGCATAAATTAAACAAAAAAAAAATTCTGTTAAGCTATCGTTTAAACTTTAAAGTTAGTTAATTGAAGCCTAAATTAATATAATAGTACAAGTACAACAGCATAAATTAAACAAAAAAAAAGTATGTTAAACTACAGTTTAAACTTTAAAGTTAGTTAATTGAAGCCTAAATTAATAAAATAGTACAATAGCATAAATTAAACAAAAAAAAAAAGTCTGTTAAACCACAGTTTAAACTTTAAAGTTAGTTAATTGAAGCCTAAATTAATATAATAGTACAACAGCATAAATTAATTAATTGAAGCCTAGTTTTCTTTATATCTAACTTGCCAAAAAGATTTATTATTAAAAGATTTATGTGTCTATTAAACTACAGTTTAAACTTTAAAATTAGTTAACATGGTATTTAAAAAAGTCTGGTGGAGTATTATTTTATTTATAAGGTTTGGTATTTAATATTTAATATTTTAATTTTTATTTATAATTTAAATATGATAATCCAATATTTTATTCATCATTTAATGTTATTTTATCGAATTGTATTAGCAAGCTGCAAAATCCTTTAAAAAGAAGTACATTTTATGCATTTTTTCTCTATTAATATTACGTTATTACTAGTATTATATTATTACTAATATTATATTATTACTAATATTACATTATTACTTTGGGAAATTAATTGGCTAACATTTTTTCTGTATTAATATTACATTATTACTAATATTATATATTTATATTAGGTTGTACTTCATGCTTAGTTAATAATAATAATAATAATAATTTACATCTTCCAAAATAAAAAAAGCCAAACAGCAATTAAAAGTTTCATTTTTAATTATTTTAACAGTGAAATTAAAGGTTTCATTTGAGTGGGGGTTATCTTAATTATTTTAACAGTGTAATTAAAGGTTTCATTTGAGTGGGGGTTATCATTTTTAGTTATTTTAAAGCCAAAAATGGCTTTACCAAGAGATTCCAGCAGCTGCACTCAAAGTCTCAAATAAAATAAAATAAATTCTTTCATTTTAAAAAATTAGCCCGATGATGATTGTGCTATGCCAGTATGCCCCGTTCTACAACAGCAAACAGCTAAGTGGAGAAGGAAAATAGAGCGAAAATCATTCAATAGAGTGAAACAGATGCAAATAGAGCTAAAATCATTCAATAATTCAAAAATATTTCAAGACAAACTTTAAAGATGCAAAAGATTCAAGCTTACAATGGAAGAGAACAGACTGCCTCGATCAGAAGGAATAGCAACTCGATTTGGAGGTAACGATTTTGATTTGAAAGTTTATTTTAAGAAGAAGAAGAAGGAAAAAGGGTTTATTTTAGGGTTTTTTGAGAAAAATAAATTTTAGTGTTTGAACTTTGAATGGAATGGAAGCAGAGAGAAGAAGAAAAATAAATGGGGGTTTGGACGATGGAATTTGTTAGGGGTGATTTGGGGGGAGGAATTGGGATTTGAGAAAATAAATCTTTGGGGCATGGGTAGACGGGCTTGGGGAAGTAGGAAAAAATAAAAATAAATAAAATGTTTAGGCTTGGGGGAAATTAGCAATTGGGTTAAAGACTTAAAAGTAAATAAGTAAAAGCTTATTAAAAAATTTAAAAAATATAGTTTATATTCAGTTTATTCGAATTATTCGAATTCGAAAATTCTACTCGACTCAAACTCGAAATTCGAAAAAAATTCGAGTTGATTCAATTAACTTGATTCGAATAATTCGAAATTTGAAATTTGAAATTCGAAATTTTGTTCAAGTTTTTCGAATCGAATCAAATTTTGCTCACCCCTACACACAGTCGATAAAATTATCACATAGAATTTTTACACAGGCTATATCACATATAATCAACACCAAAAATAACATTAAAATATTCTTCTGACCTCGGATTTGTGATCTCGAAACTACTATTCCGACTAGGGTCTAAATCGAGCTGTTACAACTCTCCCCCCATTATGGATTTTCGTCCCCGAAAATCTTACCAGTGAATAAATGTGGATATTGCTCTCTCATAACATTCTCAGGCTCCCACGTTTCCTCTTCAATTCCGTGCTTGTGCCACAACACTTTCACTAAGGAAATTCCTTTATTTCTCAACTCTTTGGTCTCTCGTGCCAAAATTCGAATCGGTTTCTCACTATACACAAGTCTGACTGAGTCTCAACCTCAGTAGGAGCAATCATATGAGACGGATTAGATCTGTACCATCGAAGCATCGATACATGAAACACATTATGAATCTTTTCTAACTCAGGTGGCAACATCAATCTATAAGCAACTGGCCATATTCGTTCAATGATCTCAATTTGCCTTTCCGGCCAAATCAAAGTATTTTCTTCCATGGAGATACTTTCAAAAACACTTTATCACCAACTTCAAATTCGATATCTTTCCGTTTTAAATCTGCATAAGACTTCTGACGATCTGAGACCGCTTTATCACGAATCACTTTCACTTTCTGCTCAGTTTCTTTAATAAGATCAACCCCTTGAATCTTATTCTCATTTAGTTCAGTCCAATACAATAGAGTTCGACATTTTCGTCCATAAAGAGCCTCATATGGTGCCATTTTGATACTAGATTGAAAGCTGTTATTATATGCGGATTCAATCAACGGTAGATGTCTTTCCCACGTACTTTCAAACTCAACTATACAGCATCTCAACATATCTTCAAGAACCTAAATGATCCGCTCGGACTGACCATCCGTTTGCAGATGAAATGCCGTACTGAAATGCAATTTTGTGCCTAAAACTTCTTGCAACTTCTTCCAAAATTGCGAGGTAAATCTCGAATCTCTATCGGACACTATAGATAGTGGTACACCATGCAATCTCACAATCTCAGCAATATACAATTCAGCTAATTTATCGAGTGAATAATCTATTCTCACCGAAACGAAATAAGCTGATTTCGTCAATCTATCAACTATCACCCAGATTGCATCTTTCTTTCCCTGAGATAAAGGCAATCCCGACACAAAGTCCATCGTAATTCTCTCCTATTTCCACTCAGGAATCATGATCGACTGTAACAAACTAGATGGAACTTGATGTTCAGCCTTAACTTGCTGACAAATTAAACATTTCGACACAAAGTCAGAGATGTCCCGTTTCATACCATGCCACCAATAAAACTGTTTCAGACCATTATGCATTTTTGTACTCCCTAGGTGAACAGTTAAACGACTATTGTGAGCTTCATTCAAAATCATCTAAATTAACTTTAAATTTCTCGGAACATAAATCCGATCTCTAAATCTCAAACAATCATCACTATTAACTTGAAATTCTGAATCAACATTCAATTCACACTTAGTTCGTTTAACCATCATTTCAACAACACTTTTCTGGGCATCACAAATCTGACGTACAAACATCGGCTTTACTTTCAACTCGGCCAAAACCACACTATTATCACACAGATCTTTCTGAACATTCATTGCTTGCAAAGCACTTATAAATTTTCGGCTCAAGGCATCAGCGACAACATTAGCTTTACCCGGATGATAATGAATCACAAATTCATAGTCTTTCAACAATTTTAACCATCTTCTATGTCGCAAATTCAATTCTTTCTGAGTCATTAAATACTTCAAACTCTTGTGATCAGTATAGATGTGACATTTCTCACCAAATAGGTAGTGACGCCAAATCTTCAATGCAAACACAATCGCGACTAATTCAAGGTCGTGCGTCAGATAGTTCTTTTCATGCGGCTTTAACTGCCTCAAAGCATAAGCAATGACTTTACCTTCTTGCATCAGCACATAGCCCAAACCATCCATTGATGCATCACTATAAGCTCTGAATTCTTTGCCCGATTCAGGCTGAACTAACACTGGTGCTTTCATCAACAATACTTTCAACTGCTCAAAACTCTGCTGGCACTTTTTTAACCACTCGAATTTAACATCTTTCTATAGCAACTTTGTCAATGGAGTGGCAATCATCGAGAAACCTTTCACAAATCATCTATAATATCCTGCTAGTCCTAGAAAACTACGGAATTTAGATACATTTCTCTGAGGCTTCCATTCTAAAATAGCAGAAATTTTACTCGGATCAACTCGTATTCCCGCAGCTGATACTATATGCCCTAGAAAACCGACCTCACGCAACCAAAATTCATATTTGCTAATCTTAGCATACAATTGTTTCTCACATAGAGTCTGTAGCACAATTTTAAAATGTTCGGCATGTTGTGTCTCATCACAGGAGTAAATCAGAATATCATCAATGAACATCACAACAAAGCAATCCAAATACGGTCTGAATATCCAATTCATCAGATCCATAAACACTGCAAGAGCATTTGTTAATCCGAAAGGCATCACTAAGAATTCATAATGTCCGTACCTCGTTCTGAAAATAGTTTTTACCATATCAGATTCTTTAACTCTCAACTGATAGTAGCCCGATCTCAAATCTATCTTAGAAAACACTATAACTTCTTTTAGTTGATCAAACAAATCATCAATACATGGTAAAGGATACTTATTCTTTATTGTCACTTTATTCAATTGTCGATAGTCGATGCACATCCTCATAGTGTCATCTTTCTTTTTCACAAACAGCACAGGAGCACCCTAGGGCGAGAAACTTGGTGGCGCAAATTCTCTATCAGTCAACTCTTACAACTGAGACTTTAACTCTTTCAATTCTGTCGGTGCCATTCTATACGAAGCTATTGAGATATGAGTATTCCCCGGTATTAATTCAATTCCAAATTCAACTTCTCATATTAGAAGTAATCCCAGTAACTTTTCAGGAAACACATATGAAAACTCACAAACCACAGGCACAAATTCAACTTTCTTTTCTGACACCTTTGTATCAATCACATATGCCAGATAGGCTTCGCAACCCTTTCTCACATAGTTCAGAGCTTTCATTGCAGATACAACAGCTGGTAATCCTTTCATATCACTGGATTCAATTTGAACTATCTGACCATTCTGACTTCTCAATTTGATACTCTTTCTTTTTCAATTCATAATAGCATTATGCAAAGTGAGCCAATCCATACCCAGAATTATATTGAACTCATCAAATGGTAGCAACATCAAATTAGCCAAAAAAAACAAACATCTTGATACATCAATAGACAATTCTTGCACACTTTATCCAACAAGACACACTTGCCTAAGGGGTTCGATACTCTAATCACAAATTCAATAGACTCAACAGGTAGGGTTTTACTTGATACTAAATTCACACACACATAAGAATGAGTAGAACCCAGATCTATTAATGTAATCACACCAGTATCAAATAGAGTAAAAGTACAAGTAATGACATCTGGAGATGATGCTTCTTCTCGTGCACGTATAGTATAAGCTCGAGCAGGTGCTCTCGCCTCTGATCTCACAGCTGTATCGGTAGTTCCTCTTTAATTCCCACTCACATTTCCGGCGTTTATGGGTGGTCTACCCCTAGCAGTCACATTACTTGATCTCACATTCTGAACATTTTCTTCCTCAACCATCTTTGGACAGTCTCAAATGAAGTGATCTCGTGATCCACATTTATAACAAACTCTATTGTTGTACTTGCCCCAACATTCTCCCACATGTCATTTTCCACACTGTCTACACTCAGGTTTGTTACTTTTGGTACTATCAACACTTGATTCAATTGGAGCTTGAGTTCTCGGACCATCACTTAGTCTTGCGCGGTCTCTATTCAGATGTCCAAATGAAGTAAATAATCGGTTGCTTGTATCTCTAAATCTCTTCATCGAAGGTTGATAAAACTTACTCATCAATCTTTTTCTTTCATCACGAGCTTCAGAATCAGCTTTTTTCTTTTCTTTACTGAGCTTCTCAACTTTGCATGCCCTTTCAACTAACACAACAAATTTGTTTATATCAAGTATCCCAACCAACAACTTAATGTCCTCATTCAATCCTTCTATGAAGCGTTTACACATAGTAGCTTCAGCCGAAACACATTCCCGTGCATACTAGATCAATCTTACAAACTCCCGCTTGTATTCAGTAACTGACAAACGGCCTTGTTTCAGCTCAAGGAACTCTTTACGTTTCTGATCAATGAATCGATGACTAATATACTTCTTTCTAAACTCAACTTGAAAGAAATCCCAAGTGATTCTCTCTCTCGGAACCACGAATATCAACGTCTTCCACCAGTTATAGGCCGTATCCCTCAACAAAGAAAATACACACTTGATACATTCATCAGGGGTCAATGACATCTCATCGAATAGCCGAATTGTATTCTCGAGCCAAAACTCAGCTTGCTCAGCATTATCGTCAACTGTGGCCCTAAACACTTCGACCTCATACTTAATGATCTTATCCACAGGAGGATTATTCAATCGGATCGGGTCTATCACTTGTGGCACAACAGGTACTTGTGGGGGTGGAGGTTGTGGAGTAGTCAGATTCGTCCGAACGAACTCCGAAAACCACTCACTCATTATTCGGAAGAAAGCCTGCTTAGCCTCTCCTCCCTCACTACATTATTCGGCCTAGATGTGGCCAGCGCTATCCTTTGAGTGGGAGTAGACGCATTACTCTCAACATCATCAGCAACTGCTCGATCGGGATCCATTACTATACGAAAACACATTTATAACTGTAAGGATTCATCACACTATCGCAATTTCATATATAGCATGTATAGCTAGACTCACACGCGCTACGTTAGTCTGAGAATCGACTAAACCGTAGCTCTCATACCAATAAAATATAACACCCCTAACCCGAAACCATTGCCGGAATAGGGTTAAGGGGCATTACCGAATCATCGGAACATTTCACAATTACTTCACGACACAAAGTCTATCATCAATCATACATACTCAAATACAAACATATAGTCCATTATCTAGGTCTACAAAACCTTAAACAAATGATAGAAAGAGGTTGGGACTAAACCAAACACTTAGAAAATTTTCCAAAATTTCAAATATTCTTCATACTGTTGAGGTCACACGTCTATGCAATCAGGCCGTGTACCTCACATGGCTAACAGACACACCCATGTGCCCAGGCCGTATCAACATAAAGCAAGCATACTGACTTATCTCCACGGTCACTAGACACGCCCGTGTGCCATGGTCGTGTGTTACTAGGCTAGCTACTGACTTGATTACACGGCCACCATGCACGCCCGTGGGCTTCGACCGTGTACCCTATCCAGACACACCTAGAAGTGATCCTTAAACCACACGGCAGAGACACATGCCCGTGTCTCTTAGCCATGTATGCAAAATAGGCCATTTGCAAGGCCAATTTGCCACCCATACAAAGGTTAACCAACAAGCTTCAATACAATACCATTTCATGCTTTCAAATGCATTCAAACATACCATTTCATGTACCAAATAATTATCAATATTACCATCTACTTCCATGCCTAATATCATCACAATAAGTTCATTCAAAATAACAATTGTATATCTCAAAATATATATATCAAGCATTAGGTAATTCATGCCATCATTCATCTTCAAACCATATCTTTCATCAATCACAATGTCATGAAATATACCACATTCATTGCTCACTCATAAATTCTACATCATTCAACTTCCAAGCCAAATCATATGGCAAGGATTAAACATTTCAAGACATATCTTAATTTCCAGCCCATACATGCCATATTTCAACTATATACATCTTTCCAAAAGTACCAAAATAGGTTGCTGATAGTGTGATAGAGATGCTGACGATCCCCAGATCCGAGCTAGCTTTACTGACACTGTAAAACAGAGAAACATTCGCACAGTAAGCTTTCAAAGCTTAGTAAGTTCATAACATAACACATTAAACCAAAACAAACTATCACATAGATTATTTCACATCTATCTAAATATATTATACCATTCAAAGCTAATATGCTCATTTAACATTTCATGATCTCATTCATAGATTCATCAACCACATAGGTTCTGAACATACCTTAACCAACACTTAGTTGTCAATTACAATTGCTACTCAACACTCACTATTTCATTTCGATCAACTTTCGTCTATTCTTCGTTTCAATCGCACACTTAGTGCCCAATAGTTAGCCGAAGCTTAATTATCATCGCACATATAGTGCATCCATATCAAATCGATCTTAAATCAGTATCGCACACACAGTGCCAACCACTAAGCCGAAGCTTGTATTATTCAGCACCCAGTGCTAATCATCTCGATCATATTTCCGAATACACACAATTAGTGCCACATAACTTGAATCCCCACATAACTTTTACAATTCAATAATATCATATCATTCATCTCATAACATTAAACATAGTTAAATACACATATTATGTCCGAACTTACCTCGGACGTCGAACTATCGAAACGGTCGATTAATTGAGCACTTTATCTTTGCCTCGATCTCGATCCGAACCTCACTTTTCTTGGTCTATACACATTCAAATTTAATCCATTCAATCAGCAATTCATTCAATTTAGTCCACACAGACACTTATTTAGGGCATTTTACAAAATAGCCCTCACATTTTCACATTTCGACACTTTAGTCCCTATTTCACAAAATCATCTAATTCACATAATTTCTTTTCACTCAAGTCTAGCCGAATTTTCCTTGTGTTCATACAAGCCCACACATTTCATTTATTTCACATTTTAGTCTTTCAATTTATCATTTTCACAATTTAGCCCTAATTAGCTAAATTCACCAAAAATCCAAGAACAAAACATGTTTATTAAACACATATCTTCTATTTAACACCAATATTAATCACAAAGCTCATTATTTCATCAATGGCACATCTCATAAACATCATCAATTCCTCAAATTACAACATGGGCTTGATAGTAAACTAAGCAACAATCTCAAAAACATAAAAATCATCAAAAACTGAAGTGAAAACATACCTTAATTGATTCCAAATCTAGTCGAATACCCTAGTTTCAATTTCGGCTACTATGGATGATAATGGCTTATTATTAGCCTTTTGTTTTACTAATATTATGATATAAATCTATTTACAAAAATAACCTTTCATTTAATATATAACACACATATATATAAAGGGCATATTTGACCTTTTTCACCCACTAACATAAAACATGGTTTAATTGCTTCATAAGGCCACCACATTCAAAAGCCACAACACATAGGTGCTTCAACAATTAACACACAACTTTTACACTTTACACAATTAAGTCCTTTCTCTAATTCGGCACACAGTCAATAAAATTATCACACAGAATTTTCACACAGGCTATATCACATAGAATCAACACCAAAAATAACATTAAGATATTATTCTGACCTCAAATTTGTGATCTCGAAACCACTATTCCAACTAGGGTCTAAATCGGGCTGTTACAAGCCGTTTCAGTAGAAACTTCGAAGGATGATGCCTAACGTCCTGTTGAAAATAAAAGAAGAGGCCTAGAAACAATTTGACACTGGTTTCCTATAAGTGGTCAAATATTTGGAGTGGGTAGCCAATATAGTCTCTGTCCCTAAGAAAGATGGGAAAGTGCGAATATATATTGATTATCAGGATTTAAACAAAGCCAACCGAAAGGACAATTTCCCGTTGCCCCACATCAATACCTTAGTAGACAACATGGCAAGTCATTCACTATTTTCCTTCATAGACGGTTTCTCCGGATATAACCAGATAAAGATGCATCATGAAAATATGGAGAAAACCACATTCATAACAATATGGGAAACTTTTTATTATAAAGTAATGCCATTTAGATTGAAAAATAGCAGATTTCCTAACTAGTAGAGCTCTAGAGGATTATGAGCCTTTGAATTTTGATTTTCCAAATAAAGATTTAATGTATGTTGTAGCCATTGAAGAAAGTGCTCCAAGAAAATATTCTTAGAAGCTGAATTTTGATGGAGCCTTAAACGCTATGGGTAACAGAGTTGGGGCTGTCCTAGTATCCTCAGACGGAGATTATTATCCTTTCACCAGTAAACTTGATTTTGATTGTATGAATAATATGACGAAATATGAAGCGTGTATAATAGGTATTCGTGCGGCTATAGAATACGAGACTAAAGTGCTGGAAGTATATGGGGATTCTACATTAGTAATCTATCAACTCAGAGGTGAATGGGAGACGAGAGATCCCAAGTTGATTGGTTATCGAAAGCTGGTTCTTGAGCTAATTAAAGAGTTGAAAATCAAATGGCTGATGCCTTAGCTATTTTAGCCTCCATGGTAAAAGTGAACAAACAAGAAGATCTAGATGAGCATTTATGAAGCCCCGACCCATTGTCACAACATCGAGGAAGAAGAAAGGGATGACTACCCTTAGTACCATGACATATTGCAATATGTAAGGAACCGTGAATACCTTGAGTAGGCAACCGAGAATGATAAAAGGATGCTAAGGAGGCTAGCTAATGAGTATGTCCTAAATGGGGAAATCCTATACAAAAGAAGAAAGGACCAAGTATTGCTAAGGTGAGTAGATGCTGTTGAGGCCAAAAAAATCTTAAAAGAAGTCCATGAAGGTGATTACAGAACACATGCTAATAGATTTACAATGGCCAGGCAAATCATGAGATTCAGATATTATTGGTCTATCATGGAAGGCGATTGTATTAATTATTCCAAGAGATGTTGTAAATGACAAATTTATTGAGACAAAATTCATGTGCCTTCTTTACCTTTTTATGTTATGACTTCTCCATAACATTTCTCAATGTGAGGCATTGATTTCATTGGACCAATCTCGCCAAAAGCTTCCAATAGGCATCGATTCATTTTTGTGGTTATCGATTACTTCACCAAATGGGTAGAAGTCACTTCTATGTCAATGTCACAAAGTCGGCAGTTAGTAAATTCTTGAAGAAAGAGATCATATGTCGATATGGAATGCCAGAAAGGATCATATCTGACAATGTATTAAATTTGAACAATAGCACGATAGTAGAGGTCTATGGTCGATTCAAGATCAAATATCACAACTTGTCACCATATCGCCCAAAAATGAATGGTGGTATAGAGGTAGCCAATAAGAATATTAAGAAGATTATGGGGAAAATAATAAAGACGTATAAATATTGGCATGAGAAGTTACCATTTGCCCTCTATGCTTATCAAACGTCTGTCAGAACTTCCACCAGGGCAACACCTTTCTCATTGGTTTATGGAATGGAGGAAGTCTTGCCTATTGAAGTCAAGATACCTTCTCTCCTAGTTTTAACAGAGTTGAAGTTAGATGAAATAGAATGGATCCAATCTCGATATGATCAGTTGAACTTGATCAAAGAGAAGAGGCTAAAAGTTATCCATCATGGTCAGATGTACCAAAAAACGAAAAATGCGAGCTTATAAAAGAAAGGTTCACCCTAGAGAATTCTATTAGGGGGACCTAGTGTTGAAAAAAAGATTATTCTCATACAAAAGGACTTCAGAGGAAAATAGATACCGAATTGAGAAGGAACTTATATGGTAAAAAATGTCTTATCTGTAGGAGCATTGATTTTGTCTCAGACGGATGACAGAGATTTGCCCAACCCTGTGAATTTAGATTCAGTCAAAAGTTATTTCACCTAAAAAATAAAGGAGATGCCAAGGTGAAAACCTACAAAGGGCGTCTTGAGACTAAAAGAGTTTTGCGTTGAAAACCCAAAAGGGCTGCTTAAAATTTGACCAAAGAATGGGCATGTAATAGTCACTTCCCCTCAAAGGTAACAAGGAAGAGAAACCTTACATCTTGGGGCATCGATAGAGTACTCTAGGTCTCCCAAACACATGTTAGGCTCAGATTGGTCCTCAACAAGTTTGCTCGGAGAAGCTCATACTTTGAAACGTGGGGCACTTGGCTTCATTTTTACCCATTTTATGTTTTAACAATGTTTGCAGCTTTGATTAATCTTTTCATTAAGAGCTTTGCCCCCAATAAATTTCAGTCTTGTCCATTGTTACGTCTTTGTTAAAGTATTTTTGCATTGAAATAATGATTGATGGACTAACAATATTAAAGTAAAAGGATTTCTGCATATTGCTCTGAAAGATTTCTAAATAGTACAAGGACTTGAAACAAGACCACTAATTAAAACTAATCAAATTTAAACGTTGGAAAGATCTTGGAATGAATAGTCTAAATTGTGATTACCTCTTCGAGTTTCCTGTTAAAGATACTAGACCTGAACAAGAAGACATGGTAACACATCAGTGATAGAACCTTTACGAACAACAAGCAATGTCAACCTAAACACTAAAAATGGGACTATTCTCAAAAATGATATTCTGCATTCATACAAATATCATTCGTATACATCGAGTTAGGAGCATTTGATTCATTCTGATCATAACATCCTAATCGCTTAGCATAAAATATAGGCCTATGAAACAGATCCTACAGGTCCTTTTCCCCTAAAGAGTGGTGAAATCTCAAATCCTATACCCATGAAGTTGTAGTAGGTCAGATTGAAACTACAATGGCGAATCTTATCTCTCTGAAGTTGTAGTAGAGGAAGATGAAGCTACAAATCCTATATCCATAAAATTGCAATGGATTGGATTGCAACTACAAATCCTATACCAATAAGTTGTAGTGAGTCGGATAAAATCTACCATAATGAATCTTATCTCCATGAAGTTGCAGTGGAGTAGATTGAAGCTATAAATCCTATACCCCTGAGTTGTAGTGGGTCAGATTGAATCTACCATAACGAATATTATCTCTCTAAAGTTGTAGTAGAGCAAATTGAAGCTACAAATCCTATACCTTTGAAGTTGCAGTGGGCCGGATTGAATCTACCATAGTGAATCTTATCTCCCTGAAATTGCAGTGGAGCAGATTGAAGCTATAAATCCTATACCCCTGAAGTTGCAGTGGGTCAGATTGAAACAAATGGCGAATCTTATCTCCCTGAAATTGCAGTGGAGCAAGAAGAGGCTACAAACCCTATACCCCTAAAGTTGCAGTGGGTCAGATTGAAACAAATGGCGAATCTTATCTCCCTGAAGTTGCAGTGGAGGAAGATGAAGCTACAAATCCTATACCCTTAAAGTTGCAGTGGGTCAGATTGAAGCTACAAATGACGAATCTTATCTCCCTGAAGTTGCAATGGAGTAAGATCAAGCTACAAATCCTATACCCCTGAAGTTGCAGTGGGTCGAAATGAAACTACAAATGACGAATCTTATCTCCCTGAAGTTGCAGTGGAGTAAGATGAAGCTACAAATCTTATACCTCTGAAGTTGCAGTGGGTAGGATAGAAATTACAATGGCAAATCTTATCCCCCTAAAGTTACAGTGGTGCAAAATGAAGCTACAAATCATATACCCCTAAAGTTGCAGTGGGTTAGATTGAAGCTACCACAGCAAATCTTATCTCTCTGAAATTGCAAAGAAGCAAGATGAAACTACAAATTCTATAACCCTGAAGTTATAGTGGGTCGAATTGAAAATAACATAGCAAATCTTATACCCCTGAAGTTGTAGTGGAGCAAGATGAAGCTACAAATCTTATACCTCTGAAGTTGCAGTGGTTTGGAATGAAACTATAACAACAGATCTTATCTCCTTCAAGTTGCAATGGAGCAAGATGAAGTTGCGACACTAAATCCTGCATTCCTAAAGTTTTAATGAAATAGATACTGTGCAATAAAGTAACCAATGAATTGAAAAGGTGGGTTACTTGAAAAAGAGAAGCACTAGAAAAGTCGAGATTGTAACACCCCTTAACCCTTATCTGTCGCCGAAACAGAGTTACAGAGTATTACTAAACTATTCAAATCAAATACGAACATAATACAAATTAATTAGCATACACTTCATAAACTAATCATATCATCCCTTTTATGTGCCATCAAGACTTTAAATATGTATTAGAAACATTTCAGGACTAATTCGGGTTCTCTGAGAATTTTTTGCGAAATTTTAAATTTTTTCCTAGGTGCAGGGCATACACGCCTTTGTGGCCAAGGGACATGCCCGTGTGACCCTAGGACATGCCCATGTTTCAGGCTGTGTCCTACCCCATATAACCCTCTAACTTACTTCACACGGTCAAGTCACATGCTCGTGTGATAGGCCGTGTGGCCATTTTATTTTTCAAAAATTAGGTGCAGTTTTAGAACGACCAGAGCACATGCCCGTGTGCTAGCCGTGTGTCTAACACAGTCCAGTTACATGCCCGTGTGTCTGGCCGTGTGGGCTTAAAATGAACTTTAAACATCATGTTTACCAACCCTGCAAACTTAAACAAAAAGCAACTCAATAACCAATCGTTCAACCACTTCAAAACACGATTAAACACATCTAAAACTTGTTAAAATAGACATCATAAGTGTCTAACCAATGAACCCTCATAAATACTTTTCTCATATTATCAAAACAATCCATTAAAACATTAATCAAACCAATTTATTATTCATACCAATTTAACTTAATTTTTGGCCTATTGCTTACTCATATATACATTAACTTAAACATACTATTTTATACCTTAATATGTCAAACATATATTCATGTATTTAAAGTAACTAATATCATCTTATAACATATTTACAATCATTACCCAAAATGACATACATATAACATCCTAGGTACATGCCATCACTAAAAAGAAACATACATCACCACATTTTGATTTCAGGATCAACTTTGGATGCTGATTCGACAATTCAACTTTAACCTAACCTGTGCACGAAAAATAAATCGTACGCTGAGTATAAACTCAGTGGTATTTCTATAATTCGAATACTTTTAAGCAAGAATTTATAATATTTATATATGTAATCACACATAACAAAAATCATTCAAACAAATAATCACTTTCATAACAATCATTCATAACACTTTCAATTCTCATTTCTTGCTATTTCAACCTCATAATTGCTAGTCAAATAGCTTTTTTCAATAGGATACACAATTCATTTTCAATATCAATATCCATTCCATGAATCCATGATTCATGCTTTTCATTTGAATAATTCAATTCCATATCCCATTCCAATTTCATATTCAAAATCATTTATATTGTCAATTTATTTATTTACCCCTATTAGCACGACTTAGACTCGGATGGATACACGGATCCAACCAAAACACACCAGTTTGGCACCTAATGCCTCATCGGATAATTCGAAGTAATAGATTGACACTCAGTGTCTCATCGTCCATGCCGAAGTAAGTTGGTACCCAGTACCTCATCGAATTTATCCGAAGTAATAATTTGACACCCAGTGTCTCACCAACTCAAAGTCGAAGTATCCCTGAACACTTCTAATCCTATGGCATGCCAACTATATCCAACTTAGCCCGATACAGTTAATATGGTTTTAATTCACCTTTCAATTTCAAACAGTATTCATTCTAATCCAATTTAATCCTTAAACCAAGACTAACTTTATTTTTCCAAAACTAATTTCATATCTTATTCAATTTCCACTTTAGACTAATTTCAACTCTCTAATTTCACCATAAAACCCTAATTCCACAATTTAGTCCTTATTGCTCAAAACTTATGATTTATTCTACAATTCAATCATTTTTTCACTTCTAACTTGAAATTCTTTCAATTTAACCCCTAACACTTCAATTTATTCAACATGAACAACTTCTAAAAACCCACTAACTTCTAAATTTTCAACATAAATCAAGTAGTATTTTGTTCTAAGATTCTAAAAACATCAAAATTACAAGAAAAGAGATTAAATTGACTTACCAATTTTAGTTTAAACCTTAAAACCCTAATTTCTCCTACTTTCTTTTCTCCTTTCTTTTTCTTTCTATTCTTTCTCTGTTTCGTCCCCTTCTGTTTCTTTCTTTTTCATTATTTCTTTCATTTATTCTTTATGCTTTATATAACATAATAATATAATAACATAATAACATTTACTTAAATAATAAGTAAATATAATTTATTATTAAATATATGTTTATTATTTACACACATGGAATTTATTTTTACCACACACTTGTAAAAATATAAATTTTAGGTTTAATTCCTTAATTAGTCCCTTAACTTTTCTCTATTCTATAATTTAACTTTTACCCTATATGCAATCTAGTCCTTTCACCTAATTACTCTTAATTCAAGTTAATTTAACTAACCAAAACCTAATTAATAAAAATATTTACGAATCCGTTTTACGAAAACAGAGACTCGAAAATATACTTTTCGATAACCGTAAATTTTGGGTCGTTATAGAGATGCAGCGGGATCGAACAAAATTGGTCCTCCTTGGAAGTCTTTGCTCCATTATCATTACACAACAATGAGTAAGGAGGGGCAACTGTAACAACTCAATTTTGCCCAGACCAAACAACAAACAAACAAATAAATAATAAAACCCCATTAATTACAAGCCTAAATACAAAAACCCTAAAAGCCCGAACCTTAAAAGAATCAGAAACCCTAGCTTTTTCTCGCGCCGCAACCTCACCACGTCGGCAGGTGTGCCATTTACTTCGCCCTTTTACCACTACCATCTGCAAAACAACAGAGAAGCAAAAACAATGGATAGAAGCAAAAACAAAAGAAAGAACAAGACAAAACAAATAATATAATGTATTATATTTCGGCTATAAATGTCGAAAATTGTTTGTAACAAAGGATATCGAGGAGAATAAAAAAAAAGAGAAAAAAATAGTTTAACAAGAGATAGTTCATCTGCTTATTCATTTTTTTTTTAAGTTTTAAAATATAAAAAAAGGGAAAAATAGAAAAGCTACGTTTTTTACCTGTTTCGCCGCGCCTCTTGTAACAGTCCGGTTTATACCCTAGTCGAAACAGTGGTTTCAGGACCACAAATCCGAGTCTGAATAATATTTTAATATTATTTTCTGTGTCGTTGGAATGTGATTGAGCATGTGGTAAATTTCCGTAAGCTAATTTGTTCGTCTGTATGTTTAATTTGACCAAAAGATTAATTTGCATTGAATGTGAAAGTTGCTTGCTAATTGTGAAAGTGCTTAAGTGTTGTGGCTTTGTAAAAGTGATGGCCTTATATGGCAAATAAGCCATTATGACGCTAGTGGGTGATTATGGTCAAAAATAACCTTGAATTATATGTTTTGTTATATTTGTTTCAAAGGTTAAAAATGTCTTTTTGTAATAAATGATTATATGCTTAAGAAAAACATGAAAATGGCCATATTATCATCTTTGTTAGCCGAAAATAAAAGAAAAGAAAACAAGGTTTTAAGCTAGCTATATTCAGCCGTTGTTCAAGCTTGAATTCAAGGTTCGTTTTTGATCGGTTTTTGATAATTTCTACGTTTTTGCAATCGTTGCTTCGTCTACTATCAAACCCATGTTTCAATTTTGTGTATTGGTGATGTTTGTAAGTTGTGTCATTGATGCTAGGTTGAGCTTTGTGATGCTTTAAGGTGTTAAATGATAGATTGGTAGTAGATGAACATGTTTTGTTCTTGAAGTTTTGATGAATTTAGCTAAATAGGGCTAAATTGAGAAAATGATAATTTGAGGGACTAAATTGTGAATTTGATGGAAAGTATGGACTTGTATGAAATGTATATATATTCGGCTAAGCATGTGTATGTTTGAAATTTGGGGAATTGATGTTTTGAGAAAAATGGACTAAATTGATTAAGTGTGCAAATGTGAAGGCTAATTTACAAATTGCCCTAAATGTGTGTCTTTGGATTTAATTGAATGAACTAGTGAATAAAAGGGTTAATTCTGAATATGTTTAGATCAAGAATCGAGGAAAACAGATTTAGATCGCGGGAAAGTGAAAGTTATCGAGTAGCCGTTTTCTATTCCGATAAATCGAATCCGAGGTAAGTCACTATACAAATAAATGAATATGTATGCATTTGTAATTGTTCATATGTTTAATGATGATAATGAATGCTTATGAGAAATTCTGTAATTGAGTTTCGAGATAAGTTCGGTATATTGACTAAGTCTGAGAAGCCTTGTACGAACCTTGACATAGGTATCCGTTCTGTTTTATCATGTAAGACCACATCTGGGACGTTGGCATTGATTTGAGATTTGTGTAAGAACCTGTCTGGGACAGCGGCATCGATATCTGATTATGTGTAAGACCACATCTGGGACGTTGGCATCAATATAAACTTTACGTATAAGACCATGTCTGGGACTTTGGCATCATTATGACACTTACGTGTAAGACCATGTCTGGGACATCGGCATCGTTTTGATTCGTATAAGACCCTGTCTGGGACAGTGGCATCGATATTCGAGCGCATGTAAGACCTCGTCTAGGACGTTGGCATTGTACGATTATTCTGAGCTTTCTAAGTATCCTATTAGATTTATTACGGTTCAATGGGCAAGTCTATGATACTAATAACAAATCTGAGCTATGAACAAATATGTGATTGTAAATCTAATTCAGGTATGTTGATTATACACTAATAGTGTATACAAGGTAAGCATCAATATGATCTTACTATGATGCTATGAATATGGAATTGATGTTATGTTGTATAAAGTT
Organism: Gossypium bickii; assembly: GCA_025503065.1. Lineage (NCBI taxonomy): Eukaryota > Viridiplantae > Streptophyta > Magnoliopsida > Malvales > Malvaceae > Gossypium > Gossypium bickii. Next base: position 96,644,084 of record CP106716.1, read on the forward strand.
CTGATGAAATGAGATACGTGTTTATATGATCTTTGAATTGTGAATATGGCTAATGTAGTCAAAAATGTATGAACCAAAGCAAATATATGCATTTTATGCTAAGTTTGTTTGTATATTGACTTACTAAGCTTTTGGAAAGCTTACTCTATGTGTGTGTTTAATCTGTTTTATAGGTCGTCAAAGCTACTGAAGGCTCGGGACCGTCTTGGATCGTCATCACACTATAGAACTTATTTTGGTACATTTTGATATTGTATAAAGCTAGATATGGCATGTATAGGCTAGTATTTTGGTATAAATGGTTATGTAATCTTAGCCATGTGATTTGGCTATTTAAGAGTTGCAACCTTGCTTAAATGAATGTGTTATAGAATGTATCTTTTGGTATGTTGAAAGAATGTGGAATGGCCAAGTTTGAATGAGCAAAATGATATAAGTTTTAATCCTTGAGGTTGCCATAGTTGGGATTGGTTTTGAATGTAAGGTTTGAATGGTTATTTTGGTATGCTTTTGATGGTTTTATGGGCATGTAATATCTTGTTGAATATGGCTTGTAGGTATGACCCTTTGTGGGTGGCATTTTGGCCTTGTAAATGGCCTATAATGTCACACGGTTGTGGCACACGGGGATGCCTAACGACCGTGGGTGAATTGTAGGATGCAATTTATCATCACACGGCCTCGACACGGTCGTGTCATCTGGCCTTGGTGTGCAAGTCAGTAGCTAACATAAAAGTACACGGCCTCGACATAGGCGTGCTAGGTGGCCGTGTTGGGGAAGTCAGTATATGGCCTAAAAGTACACGGCCATGGCACATGGGCGTGCCTAATGACCGTGTTGGTATAGTTAGTATTTAGACACGGAAGGACACATGGGGGTGTCTAGAAGCCGTGGAGGGAACACGGTCCGGTCTCCTCCCACGGGCGTGTCTCCCCTGTATTTTCAAAAAGTTTCAAATTTCATAAAATTTTGTATGTGTTTCGATTTAGTCCCGACTCAGTTTATAAGCATGCTTAGGGTCTCGAGGACTCGTTTAAGGGACATTATGTCTGAGAATGATGATTGAATGTATGATATTGTCTATGAATGTTTCCGATCTGTCCGGTAACGCTCCTAACCTTAATCCGGCGACGGACTAGGGACAGGGGTGTTACACCTCTGTCGTGAGGGTCCTCTTTTCTGACTTGAGAGGGCTCCGAATCCCTTGGGATTCGTCGAAGCTCGTCGGAAAAGGGATAAATCGAAAGGTTTCTTCGCCTTTGGTCAAATTTTGGTCGAGATTTTGGGGGTTCCAACCCTAGATTCGCGTTCTACACGAAAAAAGGCTCAAAATGGGCATTTTGGGTATTTTCCGGCCACTGGAGGCGGCGGTCGCCGTTGCCGATGACCGATGGTCGCAGTGGCCCTTGAGATCAGAGGGGGAAGGCTTCTTGAGAGAAAAAAAGAATAAAAAGAAGAAAAATTTTAAAATCAGAAGGGAAATGATTTTTTTTTATTTTTTAAACTTATATAGAGGGACCATACTACGTCGTTTTGGGGCGTAGCCAAAAATGTCCAAAATGCCATCGTTTTGAAGGGTGAACCGATGAACCGACCCAGATTCCCTAGGATCCGCGCGTTTTAAAAATGGGGGGTCTAATTGCTTCGCTGGTCCTTCTGCTTTTGTGGCTCTTTTCAATTTCGTCTTATTCCTATTTTATTTTTTTAAATTTTTACCCTATTATTTTAATTTCCTTGTGATTCAGTCTTTTGACCCACTGTCGACTTAAGGGGTTTGGAAAATAACCCTCTGGGTCCCTGTTTTATTTTATTTTATTTTCATTCTTTATGTTTTGTTTTTGTTTTTAATTTTACACTTTAAATTTTATTAAATTTTCAATTTGGTCCCCTAACTAATTGGCAACTTCTTTAAATATGGCATGTGCAGTGGTTGGGATAATTGCATTTTGAGTCCCTGTATTTTTTTGTTTTATTTTACTTTAATATTTTATTTTCGAATTCTTCGTAATTTATCCTTTAAATTTTACCATAGTTTTGTTTAGGTCATTTATTTAATTTAACTCATTTATTTTTAATGTATTTTTGTTTTCTTAGTATTTTTAATTTTATTATTTGCATTTTTTACCTTTAATTTAAACAATTTTTACTTTTATCTTTGATTTATTATTATTTATTATTATTAAATATGACATTAACCACGTCATTATCGTTATTATTGTTGTTATTATCATCTATTTGTGTTATTATTATTACAGTTGCTTTATTGCTATTTGATTATAGTAATCACCATTATTTCAGTTCTTATATTATTAATTTACTACGGTCATTTCAAATTTTTTATTTATGTTTTATTTCTTTTTTTATTCTTTTTCTCGTGTAATTATTTTATTTTATTTTAGTCATTACCATGTTATCCATTATGTTTAGATACATTTATTTATTTCCGCACTACGCTCAATTGCATATCTTATTACGTGATGCATTTGTTTTTACACAATGCATAAGAAGAAATTAAAACCAATGTGATATTCTTTATTTTGAGGATTCGAGAGATTGTGTCCCTAATTTACGGGATACGATTTTCTCCTTTAACCGAAATAATTGAACGTCCCTTCTCTTTTTTTAAAAAAAAAATAATAATAAAATATATAAGATTTGAGCAATAATTAAAAGGTCAGCGTTTTTTATTTTTGAAAAATCAAGATTTTGTGTCTCAACTTACGAAACATAATTTTTCGTCTTGATCGACCCAAAATGAGAAGATCTCGTTAAAGAAAAAAATTTCAATTTAGATAGGACTTTTTCAATACCATCAAATAATATCGCGCAAAAGGGATTGCATTTTATATTTTATTCGGATTCTCAATTTCTTTTACACTAAGACATCAAGTAATCAACTAGGTACAATTTTTGGACATTATGAGGATACTAATCATTTCTCATACGTAACCGACTTCCGAACTCATTTCTTAAATTTTATAGACTGAAAATTATCGTTTTTATAAATTTAAACTTTTATTTTTATTTTTAAAATATAAAGTCGAGAATACAAAAAAGGGTTTGGACAAGTGATGCTGAATAGATTTGTCTCGAAGATGACTAACAAGTGCTCTCATTTTTCAAAGCTTTAAAGGCTCCATTCCAATGACCAAAAACTGTCGATAATCTTTTGAACAGGTAAAGCAGTAATTGAGTAACCCTCCGCTGGAGATTTATTGTACGTCTACCTTGATACTTACTCAAGCAAAGAACCCAATAGCACATGTCACAATTACTGCATTCAAAATAAATAATCATTTAATTCGATATGACATCAAAACTCTCCAATTTGAATCACGACTATTGTTTTCTCTTCTAATATTATTTCACCCAATGTCTTATTGTTAGTTTAGCTATGAACTTGCTTTGGTTTACATAATTCTTTTTTCCACACTTGGATCCTCATGGGAAGCCAATAATAATTCATCTACTTGCACGTCATGATACATGTTGAAATTTGAATATAACAATGGGTAATTATGAATTTTAATTTAATGTGGGACGTATATATTAATTTTGATTTTGTATATTTTTTATATTAAATTTTGATTGATTCAAAATTTACAAATCATTAACAATATTATTAAATTAATACTATTTTACGTTGATATATTACATAGACAAATAATTATATTAATCTATATGAAAATAAATATATGCACAATTGAATCAAAACTAAAGTTTCATATTTATCCCTGTGAAAATCAAACGTCGATAATGACAATGAATTGCAAAGAAATAGACAAAAATAGAACACACATAATTTTATTTAGAAACCCTTTTGTGAAAAATACCATGAGCAGAGGCGAATTCGAATAATACAATAGGAGAGACGATTATGTTTATTTATAGGTTTAAAAACCTTATTTTAATCAAAGTCAAATAAAAGTAATGTAGTAATATTAAAACATCTTATTCTAATCAAAATTAAAGAGAGGAAGTAAACTTCTATATGGATTTTACTTGTGCAGCCCTCGGCTTTCGCCCTAGTAGATCCTCCTATCTTGCCACTTATATTTATTTTAACAAGAATTTGAGTCGCACAACTTTTAACAATCTCTATAATAGTCGACCATATTTAATGATAGTTTGTATTAGATGATTTTTTTTTTTTTGCTATAATCACAAAAGTTCCCATTTATTTTATGGTCTAAGTATAATCTTATTTGAGTTGGGAGTAATTTTCAAATAATGTTAACTCTAATATCCAAACTTGGGTCAAATACTTGGTGAAGAAACCTATTCCTACTTTTCTAATCATTTATTAGTGAAGTTTATATATATGATGATATTCGAAATTTATTTAATTTTATTTATACAATATTCGTAAAAGAAATTATATACATGTAATATTTTTAAAAATTCATTTAAAAAAGTAAAATGATAGATTGAAACATATTTACATCCATTCGTACCGTAATGATAGCTTTGGTTATGGACAAGTGATATTCCAATATAACACTTTTTACTTGTTCGCGAAATCTTGTACATTCTTTTTATTAATCGAATAAAAGGTTACTTAAATCCAGCTAAAGGCATAGAAGGAATTTTTCCAAAATATAATTTTAATATTTATCTGTAATAATTTATATAAAAAAAAGTTAAATGTTAATCAGATTAATTGTTTTACATAATATATTTTAAAGAATAATTGCATGACTTAATTGAATTAAGAAGCATCAAACCTCTCAACTGTTGAAATTTAAAGGCTGTAATGAAATTAAAGAGATATTAATCCAGAGATTCCATATAGAGTTTTGGAGCATAAACTTTTAGCCCACTTTGATATGCGAAGAGGAATAATAAAATAATAGTAGGTAGGCTGGGCTTTCTTCATACATACAACCTAAGCTAATGTGGGAATATGAGATAAAAATAATAAAAGAAGGAAGATAGAACAGGTTCTAAAACAGGAATAGTACATTGTACTACTTTTGTTTTTCATCTTTTTTTTTATAAATATGGTGTTCCTTTATGTTAATAATTCTAATATATTGGATTCTCAACTCCTGCCTACCACTACTCACACTGCCCACTGCCACTGCCACTGCCACTTCTGATTTCCCCCACTTTTATCTACCCTCTACCCTTTTCCACTACTACCTTTCGTTTTCTGTTTTTAATCATTTTATTGCTACCAATCATTCCGTTTTTCTCACTTCTTTCCCCACCTCCATTCTTTTCATCATAATTTCCTCCTACTTTCATCACAAACTCAAATCAATTCCTCGAATTCAATGCTATTTTTATTTAATTTATAATTAATTTTAATTTGCTATGATATAAAAAATAATTTATATTTAAAATAGTGAAAATAACTTAAACATTATGTTCACAACCCACGTGATGGGTTCACATAATCATGCAAGCAATCTATGTTTAAGGAACACATGTTAATCATAGAATAGGGTACGTGTTGGCTTGTATGATGGGCTACCTAGGACGTCACATCCAAGGGACTGCATCATATAAATAGGAAAATTAGTTTCTTTGAATGACAAACACACAAAAAATACTCAACAATTTGGTGCGGTAAACGTACATAAACTTCTGCTCTTCAGAAAATTAAAAAACCAAGATGACTCACCCTAATGAGAATTTCCCCAACAGCTTCTCATTGAACCAAGCAAGAGGTTTTGGCATTGGCAACCAACCTCGAGAGATGGATCTCTTCGCTAGCTGGTTTGCTGATCTGCCAAAAAACTTAGGCAACTCAGGCTAAGGAGGTGCTTTTAATTCCTTTTATCTTAATGCCCCTTCCGGTTAGGGGCTATCCTTCCCCTCTGATCATGGAGCATTGCCACAACACTTGTTTGCTTTACAAGAACAACTAAGGTTAATGAAAAAACAAATGACTCAACAAAGTACCAGGTTTGAACAGCAGCAATTGTTTCATCACGAGCTACTAAGATAAAACAAAGAACTAAGAAGAAAGATGCAGTTCAATCATTCTGATCTTCAAGATCATGTCGCGCCTTTCTAGGAAGAGGCTATGGAAGCACATGCAAAACCATGGAAGAATGAGATGGATGTTTTGCATAAAGATGTTCGAGCATTACATCATGATGTGCAAGACATGGACTGATTGATTTGTTCCAACAATCTTTTGTCTCCAGAAGTGGCATCCATGAACCTATTATCTGAGTTCAAAGTGCCAAAAAAGATATTTGAAGGTAGAAGGGATCCCAGAGCACATCTCATGCAATATAATGATTACATGAATGTATTAAGGGCTTTTGATATGGCGAAGTGTAAAGCTTTCTCGACGACTCTCAGAAGAAGCGCAAAGGATTGGTATTTATCTTTGCCACAAGGTTCCATTCAAAGTTTCTCGCAGTTGGGTCAGATTTTTTGGGGAGGTTTCGTGCCTATAAGACAATAATGAGCACTTCTATAGGTTTGATGTCAGTGAAGAAGAAAGATGGAGAATCTCTGCAAGGTTATGTTAAATGGTTTCATGTAGCCACGCAAAACACAAAGAACTTGGAGAACTAGTGGGCTATTGATGCTATCATTATGAGAGTTCAAAATGAGCGTGTGCAATACTCATTTACTGCTAATAAATCGTAGAGTTTGACACACCTATGCGAAAGGACCCACAAGCTTCCTGAGGTGGAGGAAATTAAAAGAGTAGCTTGCAACACCTTTTAGAGGGATGATAGGCAGTTTAGGGGTTGCCAGAGTTTGTGTGGTGAGCAAGGTCCTCCTTCTTAGAGTCTACGGGTCTAAGGTGGGAAGACAATAAAAGAATCACTCCCAGAATGAATCACCAAGGGCATTTCAGAGGTAATAGGCAAGCATATAATGAGGTATGTTCCTCATGGAAAATTTGAAGCTTACACTCATTTAAATGCTTCGCATACCTACATTCTTGATTAAATTAAAAGTTTGAGCATTTTGCCGAGCCCATCACCTATATGATGCAGTCAGTTAAGATCCAACTCAAGGGATAGGTGTAATTTCCACAATGATAGGGTTGTTTCTCTTTGAAGGATGTTATAAAGGAGGTTGTTAAAAACAACGAGTTGAAAGATTTTGTAGCCTAGAAGGCTTCACTCTTAGGTTTTAGGGTTTAGGGTTTAGAGTTGTGTCGATAAAGGTAAATAGAAAGTTAGAGGCACGATACATGTCATAATTGATACAGACGAGGAGTGGACAACCTCCAACATGAAAAGAAAACTTCATCTCAAGAGCATGACGTTAGTTAGTTTGCCGAAAAGATTACGTCAACAAGAGAAATGAATGGTGAAATTTAATGAAGATGATGATGATACAGTGTGTGATGAAGAAGGAAATGACCCTATGGTTGTGACAGCAACCATTGCGGGATTCGAGATTAAAAGGATTTTGGTTGATAATGGAAGTGTTGTAGAGGTTTTAACATGGGATGTGTATCAAAAGATGAAGCTGAAAGAGTAAGCTCTGAATAAGGCGAGCCCTTTATATGGCTTTGTTAATCATTCAATTGAAGTAAAAAATAATGTATTACTCTGACTGTTACCCTTGGGGATGGCAAGCACACTACTAGAGAATATGTTCAATTTTTTGTGGTAGACCATCCTATGACTTACAATGCCATCTTTGGGCATCCTATTACGAGAATGGCTAGAATAGTGATTGTCACATTTTGTTTGAAGATCAAATTCCTTACCAGGACAGGGATAAGTTTCATGTAGTCTGACCAACAATTATCTAAATAGTGCTATATGTTGTTAGTTAAACAAACTCGTGAACAAGTGCCACAGGGACAGAGTTCGTAACAAGTAGAGATGACTAGTCAAGTTTTAGATTTATATAGCTTAAATGTTAGAAGTGAGGAAAGAGTTCGCAAGCCAGAACTAGCAGAGGTCACAAAAATTGTGCAATTGTTTTATGATGGCACAAAAAGGTTAGTAAGGATTTCAACGACATTAGTAGAAGAAATGAATGACTTAGTGTAGTGTTTGAAGGAGCACTCAAACGTCTTTGCATGGTTAATAGCGGACATGTCTGGTGTGGATCCTCAAGTGATTGCCCATCAACTAAATGTGTCTCCCAAGGTCAAACCAATCACCAAATAATGTAGCGTAATCCCTTCCCTACTTTTGACGAAGTTTCCTTATAGGGCTACCCTCATCTTCACTACTTAATATAACATTGATAGCTTCAACAATAGTATTTTTTTCTTTCGACTACTTGCACTTCCTTCCCCAACAAAAGCACCAGAAGGACCCCTTTCGCATATTTTGCATAAATGATCGAACATCTATGTATTCGCCGATCTCCCTGGATAAACTTGTTGATTCTCCTGAAGTCTCTTCAACAAGACAAGTTGTGTTTGTATCACCAACAAGTTTATTATCAGCACCAACATAAATCATAGGAGTGTTTGAGCTACCTTATTAATTTCCTACAGGTTTAAAAGACCACGGACGAGGCTTTAATTGAAAAATATATAAAAATAATTTTTAGGCTCCTCCCTTTTCCCTAAAAGAATAAGTCCTAACTCATCAGTAGCTCTATGTAGCCACGTGAACTGCGCGACAAAAACTGACACAGCGTCTGCACCATTGTTATCATCAATTGGCCTCCATCCATTAGGGCTCAGGTTTATGAGGCAATGGTGAAACACATTTCTAATAGTTAACACTTTCTCTAGATTCAATACACAACCTTGATAAAGCTTATAAAATTGAGCCCACGTAACTTTTGATGGAATTTCTTATCTTCGCAGGCACACACTCTTACTTGGTATAGACCACTCAATTGGAAAATCAAAACTAGCTCCAAATTTATTCTTTACACGTATTTATTTACAACGATTCAATTGAAGGTTCGAAGACCAGCTGAAAATAATTGATTTCAATCCATCGGGAGGAGTAAAATAAAACAGGCTTAGAGAACCTTTTCGATTACATGCCTTGAGTTGGTATAGATTTTGGAAAACAGAAATCAATGTACCTCTTCTCATCGACCACATTCAATAAAATAGGCCACTACGACCCACCATGAGAAGCAAGATAGTTGCCTTGGAGCTATTCCATACTCGTCAAGAAGATGGCAGAAGAAGGGGTGGAGTAGAAGATGAAAACTTGCTTCTAGTACATGTAAGGAAAGTAGGAAACTTCCATCGATGGTGCCATTCAATCGTCTCGACCCTTCAACAATAGAGAAGTCATAGGTAAATTTGGGTAGTTGAATCCCTCGAACGGTCAAATGACGACTCATTTCTTTATGCTTTATGGTGTAAGCATATGCTTTCGCCTCCATTGGAGTATTTACTTCACGACGTTGTGAAGGCTCACTTACTGAACCACTACGGTTACCCTAATCGCTATGACCATCTCTTCTCGACCCAACCATCGTACCCAACTAAACCCGGAATAACTGCAAAGACAATTTGGAAGTTTAAAGAAATTTACCTCTGAAACATGATTATCCTTTTCAATAACAACCCCTAAAAAATTTCAAATCCAAATAGTTTAGTATTTTAGGTTAAGGTTATGTCCTTTTAAAGAATTTCAAAACCTAACGATTCGTGTGTCCGAGAGTGAAGGCACAATCAACTTAATACAATTGTACCTCTCCTTAACACGTGATGAAGCATGTATAATAATTTTAAGCGAAAAGCATATACGATAAGTTTTATCCTTAGAACCCCTCCAACTTTGTGTAGCCAAGTTCTTAATAGAGTCATAAAGTGACTCTTTTTTGAACTAGATGGGGGACAAGTTGTTATGGTGTTCGCCATTACCGACCTGTGACCCGGGCACCCAACTAGGACCGACCTGACCCAATTGTGATAGCTTGCATAGTTCGTGTGTGGGGTATTCACATATCGGGTGATGGGTTCACATAATCATGCAAACGAACTATGTTCTTGTTAATCCTAGAGTAAGGTACGTGTTGGCTTGCATGATGGCCTACCTAAGACGTCACATTCAATGGACCGTATCATATAAATAGGAAAATTAACCTTTTTGAAGGACAAACACACAAAAATATTCAACATGTTATATCTAATTTTTTTAGAAAAATTTGAAATTTTCCTAGATATATCTAAAGTTTATTTTGTCTAAATAAAAATAAAAAATTAATATGACAAATGATTTAAGTTTTTTCCAAAACAACACAGTTAAACTGACGTGACCTTAATTTCAACTCAATTAATCTAAATCGATTTAATAACTCATTTTACTATTCAAAAATAATAAAATATATTTTTATAATATTTAATTTAATTGAAGTCGGACCAAATTATAAAAGATCTTGCTAATATAGTAAGATTAAACCCATATTGCAGTTGCAAGCTAATTTACACGAATCATGAGAAAAGTTTTTTTCTTTTAATAATTTGATCGAAATGATGTTAAAATTATTACTTAATTAGGACGTAATTTCTTTTGGTGATAAATTTATTATGTTGTGAGGAAATTATTTTTACCCTTAATTATAAAAGAAATTATTTAAATAAAAATATATAAAAGAGATTCATATTTTGGCAACCAAACCATTGGTTTAGTTGTAAAACACGTATGAATTTTTCAAATTGATTGCCCTTACACCACGCTAACCCAATCCTTCTTCTCTCATTATATACCAGGATTATAGTGTAACTGCAACAAATATATATACATATCGATGTATATATCTATATTATGTATAAGTCTTTTAAGATTAAAAAAAATTATTTTAGTCCTATATTTAAATTTTCATCTTTTTAATTTTTAAATTTGTATTATTTGTTAAATCACTTTAAAATAAATAAAAAAATTAATGTTTATTAACTTCACTGGCGTGATATCCACGTGTATGTCATGTTAGTAATTAACTATTTTTTTTAAAAAAATTTAAAATATTAAAAAAAATATTTTTATAATTTCTTTTGAATTTTTAAAATTTAAAAAATTAATTAAGAGCTGATGTGACATCCACAAGGTAATCCATGTGTATACGTCATCAATAAAGTTAATGCCTATTAACTTTTTGTTCATTTTGAGATAATTTGACAAACATCATAAATTAAACTAAAAAAGCGAAAATTAAATGGGGTCTAATTTTTTTTTTTTATAAAAGTTAGATGATTAAAAAAGTTATTATGTCTAAAAAGGGCCAATCAATCAATATATTAAACATCCATACTTGTATTCTCACCAAAATTATTTTCAACAAATTGATTTATACCACCATCAATTTACTTCCCAAAAAAAATGATTTCTATCAATAAATATGGAGGTTAAATCTTAGCATTTTTTATTATTTTTATCTTAGACTGCGATCTTGTATATATTAATTATGATATTAGATTAATATGAGAAAGTGCATTCTGTTCAGAATTAATTTAAACCCAGTTTCAAATCAGAAAACCAAAAAAAGGTACAGCATCGTCATAACAATTTCTTCATGTTCTTGCCCTTAATCATTTGCTTAAATCGAAGCTCGACTTCGGGGACTAAAATGATTTGTAAGATCGAGTTTTATACATATAGAGAGAGAGAAAGAGAGAGCAAGAAGTAATTAATTAAGATCCAAGTGTTTCCATGTAAAAGAACCGATACAAATCGATAATGGATGGGTCAAAAACTCAAAATGATTTCTTTATAATAATTAGCCAAAGTAGACCATAAATACCATAGTTCTGCTTAATTAAGCAGAGAATATATATATATATATCTTGTAGATATATCAAGTGGAATTAAACTCTATCAAGCTGAAAACGTTTTCGGACGTCTGAAATATAGCTTGAAGCCTTAAGATCCACGTTTTCATCGGCATGACCCCAAGTCTCAATGGCATACCCGTTGTGGTCGTGGGGCTTAAAGCTAGCATATGACACCTTTTGCATAGATGACGGAAGATCTGCCACATTCTTTTGTTCATGAAAACTAGTTGGCTGCTTGGAGCTTGCGTAAGAATAGGTGCACACCCTTGGAATAGACGAATACATGGTTGATGTTGATGATGGCGTGGAGCAGGGAACCACCTTGCTGCTGCTGTTGCTTCCGCTACTTGTCGTCCTTGCCTTGGTGATTCGAGAGAAAGACTTGGCTAATTTGCCTTTGAAGAACCCCTTCTTATGATGAGTTGCCTCCATTTGAGTTGAATCTAAACAATAAAAACAAAGGATGATAAACTCTTTTAGTTGGCGATGAAGCTTGGAAAGTGATGGTTTGGTTGATAACAATGGCCAAACTCTCCTGTATATATAGACTGCCTTCCTATGACCCCACCACAAATATCAACTGAAATGGCAAATCTACCCCTGACAAACACCTAATTGATGCCACAAATTCCCTGCAGAATCTAGTTACAGTGGCTGAATGAACCAATAATAGATTAAAGAAACTAATATGAATAAAGAGGGTTTTATTTTGTCTGAGTGTGAGAATTAGCAAAAGTGGGGTTTGGTTTTTAGATAAACATGGCTGTCCATCAGCTTAAAACTTTAAGAAGAAAAAAAAAACCGATTACATCCGGACCCATATAGATTAGGAACTGGATAATGCATATATTCGGAGGGTCTCTTTCGCTTTTCCACGACTGTGATTTATATATTTATATATTTGGTTCATTGGACTGTGATATGTTTTACATATAATTATTAAAACAGATTCAGTGATCTGTATTAACTTTATTTTTCATTTATATTCTGCCTAAAGCAAAGCTTTTGAGGTTAAAGTATTTAATTAGGCAATCTTGCATTTTAATTAAAAATGCAATTTATTTTGTGAATTAGAAGCAAATTTGAAAATCCTCCCAATGTAATTTGACAATACACGCTTCTGTATAACACTGAAGCAGCAAAAACATATAATCCGTCACACTTCAAAAATGAACGTCAGAATTTACATTATTTTTCATATGCAGTTAGCGAGTTTTAGATGATATGTTTGGTGTTTAGGCACTGTTCTAACGTTTTGTTTTTGTTGGTTTTAGGAATAACCAGTGTCCTATGCATGTTTGGCATCTTCTTCAGACATAGGATTAGATTATCACAAGACACAGACACGGTCAATAATATTCCTAAAGAATATGTCAATTTCTCAATCCCATCTGGTCTATAAATCCTTTCTTTCTTTGTTTGTTTTGTCTTGTTATGTTCTGTTGTCTAGTAATAGGATTTGATTCTTGCTCAGTTCTTATCTGCCTTCAACAGAAATACGTGGAAGGAAAAAAAGATTTTAGAGGAATGGATGAAGTCACATAATCTTAGGTAGTGGTGTTATTTTTAAAACGAATTTAATTTTTTTTATTTATTTTCAACATAAATACAAAATAAATAAAGTTTATAATTGAAAACCGTTTACCTATTGAATCTTAATTCAGTTGGTATCATTGTTATTACAATAATCATTGGTATCATTCTTAAACTTATTTTTTCTCCAAATTAAAGATTAGGGAGAGATTATAATTATGAGTAGAAGTAAATATGGTATCAAGACATGGATGACATCCTTTTTCAGCTATCATCTCTGAACCAAGGCTTCAACCACTAGAACTGGGCTTGCTCTTTCTAGCGCATAGGCTCCTCAAACAACTCTTTCGGAATGGTCACGTGCTATGGCAATGATTACAGACTTAAGGAGAGTTCGATTAGAAAAAGCATCAGTATTGATTTTAATGACACTTGAAGGTGGTTTCCGTCAGCAGTCCGTTGGCTCATTGACTTGCCTTATATGAAAGCATGTATGCTAGCTTCTGTGAATTCATGAAAGTCCTTAAGAGCTCTTTTCCAAACCAAGACATGATGTTCATCCTTTCCTTCAAATAGAAATAAGTTTCGAGATTTCCACAATTACTATCGTATCCATCCAATCAGACTCTGAAACTAAAGAGAACCAAACATTCACATAGATAAAATAATTTATAGTGTTTCGGAGATATCAAGAGCATGTCTTGATATTTCAAGAATAAAAATATCATTTGGTGCATTTTTGAGTATAAGTTTTATGATTTATCATGCAAGTCTCGAGACATCATTGCCAAACCCTGAAACATAAGGGTCTATGTCTCAAGGCAACAAACATTGAAGCAAAGAAATCAAAAAAGGAGAGACAAGTCTCAAAATGTATATCCTATTAACTCAAAACATCGTAATATTTACCAATAATCATACCATTTCATTATATAATAAATAATTGAGACATAACAACATTCATGTTCCTCATTACAATAACTCAATCAAAAACTTACCATTTCAAGATAAAATATTAATCATTATCAACTCATCAAATCATAATAGCTTATTCCACAACATAAAATCATTCGTTTAATAGGGTAATTTCAAAGTCAGATAAGGTTATAGTTTATTCCATTTATTATCCTCATCATAATAACACAACAAACATTAAGCTATCATATAATATTATGTAAGTCATTCTCGAATTATCAAATCATTTATATATATACCCCATCAAATTTATCATCACAGTTTCCTAAGCTTAGATATATGTAAAGAAAACAAATCATATTTGCACAAACTGATGGCATCAATCGTCTTTGTCTTTCCTTTTGTCTTTTGAGTTCTTAACTACGTACGATATCAAATATAGAAATAATGTTACCCACATCTATTCAAATATAGAAAACATTTTTGTGGGGGTGTGCCTTCTATTTTTGGATAAATCAGAAAAGAAAAAAAATCAACGTCACAATGAGGAAGAGCACAACGTTGTGACGACGTGAAGAACAATGTCTCGATGAGACGATATACCACGTCATGACTAGAGTTGTCCATGGGCCGGATCAGGTCAGGTCAAGTAAAAAAATTAGGCATGTTTTCTAGGCCCAGGCTGAAAATGGGCCTAAAATGTTGCCCAAGGCCTAGCCTGCCTGTATTAAAATTTTTTATATTATTTTTTTATACAAAAGTAAATTTTAAAAATATAATTCATCAAATACACTAAAAATATTAAAATAAATGTTTCCCACCAAATGGGAAAAATTAAAAAAATATATACTAGATAAATGCAACTTAGTAAGCAAATATCTCTAAAATAATAGCAAAATTAATAATAATACAAGAATTATACAATATCCAAACAATAACAACAAAATAGTAACAATATAATAGCAAAATGATAATAAAAAAATGAAAAAATAGTAATAAAAAAAAGAGAGTAAAAAAAACAGCTGTATTTTTATTTTTATTTTTTTGCAAATTCGACCCAGGCCAAAAAAAGATTATTTGAGGCCCGACCAGTTTAGAAAACGGGCCTTATTTTTTGTCTAAACCTATTTTTCGAGTCTATATTTTTGCCCAACCCCTCACTTTTCGGACGGGCCTTCAAGCCAAGCTGAGTGGCCCGACCCATGGACAAGTCTGGTAATGATGTGACGACGTGTATTCAACTTAAACTGGGTTTTTTCTCCTAGTTAAATTCTATAATCTTTTCCCAATTAAACTCTGATTAGTCTAACAATATTTTAGTCATGATAGGACTTAAAACATTAACCTATTTAAAGGGTATTTATAACATTGTTTAAAGAGTTAACAAGTGAGATTTGATGAAGAGCTTTGTATTCGAGTTTTGGGTTTTGCTTTTTGAGATTATTTTTTTTGATCTTATACTCTTCGTTAATTTGTCAAAATAGTGAATTTTCTTTACTCGTAGTTTTTCTCTCTTTGAAGGTTTTTCACGTAAAATATTTATATTTATTATTCTCTATTTTTCTTACTCGTTATTTATACGAGTCGATTCCCAACCCATTTTGACATGATTATCTCAACCTTGATTATCTCGATTCCTATGACTTTCAGATCTCCTTTTCGAACTTAATTCCAACTTTAGAACTAGAAGTTGTCGGGTATCGAAAAACATGTACATTACTTAAAATATTAACCATTCTCTCTCTAATTTCATAAAATAATATCCAGCTAAAATAAAATGGAAAGCCCTCTAACCTTGAATTTGAGGTCACGGCAATGGAAGAAATCTTGAGGAAATTTCCTTTCTTTTTTCTCTCTTTTTATGCCGTTTGGGAAAAAGATGAAATGGCCACTTCTTTCATCTTTTCTATTATTGTTAAGTTTAATTATAAGTAAATAAATAGATCTAATGGCTATAATCATACTTGGGTAAAGTTAGTGGAAATCAATTGTATAAATTATGGTTATCCACTAACACAAACTAATCATGGTTAATTTACATTAAAGTCCTTGGTTTAATAACTTTTAGGGGCTTAGATTAATGATGCATCTAATCTTCCTAATGTTTGTTATTCCTTCAATTTAATCCTTATGTTTCAATTACCAAATTCTCTAACTTCTCTTAACCTCTCAACCAAGCCCAAAGCCAACTTAGCTCCTAAGCTCAAATTTTAACTTTTCTTTATTTTTTCATAATATTTGAATAAAACTTATATATTTTTCTAAAAAAATTATAACTTCTAAAATTTTTCTGTACTTTTTTTATAATTTTTAATAATTCTTTCTATATTTTTCTAAAAAATTATAATGTGTTTTCTATATTTTTCTAAAACTTTTTATTACATTTAAAAATTTTCTTTAATTTCTTTATAGTTTTATTTATAAATTTCTAATAATTTTTTTTATGAAATTTATCATTTAATATAAAAAATTAAAAAAATTAGAAATTTAAAAAATTATTACTTAAATAATCAATTAAGCTATGGTAAAATAATAAAAAATTAAATAAAAGGAAAAAAGAATTTAAGGAATTTTAATTGAATACAATCATGATTCAAAAGGCTCAACTAAGTGCTTAATTGATTTTTTAATTACCTCTTTAAATGGTTAGCAAAGATATTAGCGTTGAGAACAAAAAGTAGAAATGACGAGGAAGAAACTGCTATAGCAGAAGAACATATAGTTTCATCTAAAGGATTCATACATATCATTGGGGACCCCTTTAAACAAAAGTTCATTAAATATTCTGAAAGCAAAAGACACAAACAAGTTCATAAATTTGCAACCGCATAATATGGGCTTTAAACATTCTAATTTAAAGGGATAACCATTTTTCTTTTATTACTCAAAACCATCTGATTTGAAGGAAGAATGGAAAGGGCAGATATTCACTCCCATGAGAAGGAGAGTGTATGGTGAGCACCAGTTGCAGAGGAACCAAGATGTTCATTTTGGAACATTTCATGCCCTTGGAGGTGGCTGTTGTTACCTCCACTATCGGAGTCCAAAATGGCGCTCCCGACTGGCTCACCTCCCATTCCTCCTACATCATTAAATTGCAAGTTTGGGATGAAGAAGGAAGCAGAGGCAGGCTGCACCATGGGGCTCAAACCTATCTCCCGAGTCTCAGCCGGTTGCGATGACAGAAGAGAGAGAGCACGATCAGAGTCAATAGATTGATTCAACTCATCGGAGAACATTTTCCGGCTGTTGTCACCACTGCTTGACGCCTCCAGAAACGGTTGACAAAGGGAACCACTTCCAGGGTGTGATGAAGCGGTGGTTTGTAAGAATGAGAAATGCTTTTCTCCTTTGTTGTGGTTATCAGATGAGAATCCAGGGAACAAGCTATTTCCGCCGCTGAAGTTTATCAATTTCATATCACTTTCCACTTTCACACCTCCCATCCAAGAATGCATTTGAGAGCTACCGATTGGGAAATATTGAGTACCTGCACCACACTCTTCCTCCACATCAAAACACTTGGCCAAAATGA
The DNA here is from genome assembly GCA_025503065.1 of Gossypium bickii. Lineage (NCBI taxonomy): Eukaryota > Viridiplantae > Streptophyta > Magnoliopsida > Malvales > Malvaceae > Gossypium > Gossypium bickii. The sequence goes on from CP106716.1 coordinate 96,661,748, forward strand.
TGGTGAAAAAAGCTTCCATTCTAATATCAACATTACAAAAGCAAACCTTGGTGATTGTATGGAAACCTTCCTGAATTTACAGACATGAAATCGGGTTGAGGCTTTCTCCGTCGTCGGTTATGTCCATCAAGACGTTTCCTGCAGCTTCGTTTCACTTCATCGAACTCCACCAACGAATGAAACCTAATCAAATGCATTCACCCGTAACTCAGCTCTTATCTTTAGTAGCAAACCACACTAGAATATTTAGTAATTCAATTAGTAAGCTGATATGATGATGAATTGAAATGAATTTTGCAAATACATAAAGTACAAAGAAACAATGGTATCATGTAGCGTTAAGAGGATGTCTTTCAGACTTTCAAGTGTTATTGTCGAATATCGAGTACACGTCGAACATGCTTCAGATTTTTTATTTATTTAAAAATGCTTTACAATATTTAGGTGCTCTACAACAAAACATAATAGAATTCAGACAACAAATAAAGCTCATGCTTAACAAAACATGCTAGGCGGCTACTATTTGATAAACAAAACCGTGAGTCAGAAATTTCACCGTAGAACTGCAATTTGGGGGCAAGAGAAAGCAAACAATCAAATCCCAATCAAAAGTGCTGCAGTGCAAAATAATTTGAGTAAAAATAAACAAAAACTATGACGGTAACAGTAAGTTGATACAAGGGGTTCCAAATAAATTTACCTGCTACACTGCTGGCAAAAGCGCTGTTCTTGACCCCTAATAGTAACTTTGGGCGTCTTAGAGTGGACTTCGCATACTTTATGGCGTCGATGGTAGTCCCTGCATTTGCTGAGGTCCGCAGTGCAACCATCAACCAAGCATGAAGGTACTTGGTTTCCGGTGGCAGGCGCCCGAGCTCTTTTAAACGAAGCAGATGACGATGATTCCATCCCTTAACTCCAAAATGCCAACCCCAAACCTGATTAACCTAAACAACTACTGGATTTCAACAGCCTAATATTGCTGCAACACTCGGCTAGGCTAGCGCTAGCTTTCAACTCCTTTTCTGTTTTTCTGCGTTTCTATTCTTCATTCCTATCAGTTAATCAAATCTTTGTCCCTACTGACATAAAAAATACCTGATCCAATTACCAAAGGGTTCTTCAAAATATACGTATGCAGAAAACTAGAAGCAGACCAACAATTTTTGACTACAAACACTGGCTTGCATAGGAAAATACCTCGCAGATACCAAGCACAAAGGCTTACCTTACACCTTTTGGTTTCCTAATTACGGTATAAAAATTACATTTCAGGATTAATGTGTAAACAGATACTGGGGCAAACCTTTTACCTTTGAAGAAGAATTAGAGGAAGAGGATTGGGTTGGATTGGATGGAGGTCTCAATGATGGCCAAATCCAAGGTGTAGACAATTAAGGAGTTAATTTTTCATAACTTAATAATATAAATAAATAAATAAAAACACTTAGTAAAAAAATAAAAAAACACAAAACACAAATATAAACTATAAATGAACTACGAGAAATACAAAAAGGAAATCATTATTTTATAGATTAATAATTGGAATTTTGTAATATACAAAGAGATTAAAAACAGTCATATTGTAATATACAAAGAGATTAAAAACAGTCATAGTGTTCAATTAATATTTAATAAATTGTTAAAAATAAACAAGTAAGATAAAAAGATGTGTTTTTTTTTTAAAGATAAATGATAATTTATAACTCTAGTAAATTTTTTGTAAAAAATAAGACTTTAGCACCACCAATGTGTTAAATAAAAATATTGAGATAAATTTTAAAAACACCAAAACGTTTAATTTGACTTGAATTTTCCATAGGTTTGAAATTCGAGAACATAATTTTAAAATTCTAACTATTAATTGTGTTTGTGATGAGAGAGAGAGAGAAAGAGAGAAAGAGGGAGAGGGTAACTTGTAGCATAGACAGTACGGATATTTAATCAAGACTTTTTCATTTAATAAATAAAAAAAAAGGGATCGGATTGCCCAGTTTTAAACTGTATAGTTAGACTTAGAGTTAAATATTGAAAATTTATTAATTTATAAAAAAAAGGAACTTGTAAAAGTGAGCAAAGCAACCATTTCCAATGGAAGAAAGAGTGCGCAAGTAGTAGTATGGAGGAGTAGCAAAAAATGGAAAAGGAAAGAAAAAAAGGCTAAACTCTAAAAGGGAAAGGGTGGGGGAGGCTGCCTTAATGGTCATTGCCTCCAATAATAAAGTCCCAACTTTTATTGTAGCTATAAACTTGTCAACATCATTGGAGTCAACACTCTTATCCCTACCACAAATTGCATGGAAGATATTTTTGGAAACAAAGAAAGGCCTTTCACCCCAAGTTTTTCAAATAAAATTCAATTGTTGAACTGTTAAAAGAGAAAATTAGTAGTAGACATGTATTATGTTTGAAGTGGAAGGACGACAAGCTCATAGACTGAAAAAGAAAAGACCCCATATGGGTCCTTTCATTAGCAACCACTAGAAGCTAAACAACCCCATAGTTTATAACCATAATAATAATTCGTATACTTACTGATACATCCAATTTGTATAGTTAGCATGAACTAATGATGAGAAAGGGGTAAGTGAGAAGAATAAAAGGGTACCTGAGAGGAATAATCTGATGTGGGTAAGGGGGCGCAGTGGCAGTTCTCAGATAAACCGTGAAAAGGAGAGGGAAAGTTGAAGTGAGGAATTTAGCAGGAAATGGAAAAACTTGGAAACTGTGGACTCCAAAAGTACTAAGAGAGAAGTGAAGTTACAAGAAAAGAAGAAGAAGACGTAGGCACGGATATGCTGACAACAGTTCCATCCCATCAAAAAAGAGAAGTGTATGAAAGACAGAGCAGAGAGGAAGAGGAAGAAAGCGAGAGGTGGGTTATGAGGGAATTTATTGCTTGTAAAGAAGAGGGCAAGAAATGGATAATGTGTAATGGAGAGAGAGATGTAGGAATGAAATTAGTAAAAAAAAAAAAAAAAAAAGATGACGATGAAAAGAAAGCGGGGTTCAATGTTGAGCTTTCCAATTCTCTTTCCTTCCTTTTTAGGCTTTAATGCCTCGAAACCAGTTTGGATTTTAAAATATAAAATAAACTCTCTTTTTAAATAAAATAAATAAATTTGGGGCTTCAAAATTTAGGGTTTAGGAAAAAAGGAGTGGCCAGGAAGGGTATAGCGTAGCTGCTTTCAACTTTTAAATACAGAAATCCAAAGAACAGTAGAAACTGGAAGTCGGGAGCCAAGGCTGTTAGTAGTTAGTATTCGGTACTAGTTTGCTATTGGTTTTAAGGTGTGTTTTGATCTATTATTTTTATTTTTATCAACATTTTTTTATTCTTTTAGTTTAGCAATTAACTAACAAATTTATAAAATATGTTTTTAAGATTTTACATAAAAATATGAAAAAATAGAAATACATTCAAAATAATATTTACTTCTTTATACAAAAATAATGTAAAAGTTCGAATCCAGTTAAGAATAACACTAATTCAATCAAAATTTTAACATATATATAAAAATATTTATGCAAAACCATATCTTTTGAAATTACTAATTAGGTTAAATATAGGAATAATTTTTAAAATTATACATAAACTATGGTTTAGTATGTAATTTTATACATGAAATTTTAATTTGATCCAATTTTTGTAAATTATTAATACAATTATTGATATAACATCATTTTATATTTATATATTGCATGCATAAATAATTATATTTATCTAATATAAAAATAAATTGATGTATTTATTTCTTTAAATGTGTATGATTAAATCAAAATTAAAGTTTTAAGTATATATTTAAACCACAATTAGAATTTCACGCGTATAATTATACATTTAAAATTTTTGTATAATTTTAAAATTTATCCCATTAAATATTTGAAATCTTTGATTTTTTAATGGTTTTGAATATGTAAATGCATGTAATACTTCGACTTGTATATTCTAATTATTATCTATATAGATTTTATAGTGGATTTTGATATCATTTCACCAACATTTAATATTTGATTTTATTTTATTTTTGTGAGTAACAGATTTCAATATCTGAATCTAGTGGTAAACTTTGATATTAAGTTTTGAGGGGGTTTTGGGCGGTATGTTTACCTGCTTTTAATGTAAAAACAATTGTAGCAATGAGATTAAATACTGTAGAATGAGATAAAAGAAAATTAGACGCATCGTACTGAAAATAAATGTCCATCTAAAGGTTAGTAAAATTTTCAAAAAATTTAAGAGTTGAAGGAGAAATTTTTTTAAAAAAATTTTGAATGCTTAATTAAAAATTTTAAATTTTTGTATAAAATTTTTTTAATATTTTAAGTGAGTATAATTAAAATTTTCAAAAAAAAATAGAAGGTATAATATTTTAAATTGGGATACTTTTGCTTCTATTTTCTGATATTTTAAAATTATTTAATTAAACTGATACATTTAATTAATCAAATCAATTGCTCTTAACTTTGGAAAAATGAGAAACGATGTTACAATTACAGGAAGAATTATAGTTTAAGTTATCACATTAAAATAGAAATATAATATTTAATCTTTTTTAGGTGAAAAAATTGTAGAAACTCCACTCCGTTTTCAGATTTAATTACAGAAAATGGAAATCAAGATATTAGGATTATGCAATTTATTAGTTATTCTTTTTCTTGCTTGAAAAAATTGCAAGAAATTTGAGCATTTCATTGAACAGCGTTCAATAAATTGCAAATATTGAATTTCGTTCGTAATCTATATTCTGAAATAGAGCATAAGTAATATTGAAAGTCGAGTGTTAACTTATTATCTTAGTGAGAAAAGATAAATAATAAATCTAAAGTTTAAAAATAATTATTGTGGTGTTCGTCATTATCGACCCGCTACCTGTTTATTCGATTGGGACCGACTTGATCCTCTTTATTTCAACAGTGATAACATGCATAGCTTGCTTACATGAGTTCGCATGTGGTGGGATTACATCATTATGCAAGCAAACCCACACTTAATAAACATGTGTCAATCTTAGAATAGGGTACGTGTTACCAAAAAACATGAATTTGTAATGCCCATGGCTTGGTTAGTAAAAAACTCGATCTTAATTTGCAACAAGATAATTATCGATAGTTTTTTACAGGAAATCTTTTGATTCAAATATTATAAGAATAATATTGATTGTGTATTAGCTCAATTGGTATGAATATTGATACCGGCGCATGAAGATGTGGGTTTTAGTATATTAAAGTGCATTATTTTCCTATTTATGAGTTGGGGAGAGGCGATAGGTAATTTTAAATATTGTGTCAAAAAGAACAAATATGATTAAAACTTATAATAAAATTAATAAAAGAATATATAATATTAATTTATAATGAAGTTATTTCGAATATTAATTTTAAAAAATTCATTATTTGAACTCATTTTGCATCATAATTTTATTTACTTTTGTGCGTAGTTAATCCAAAATTTCAAATGTAAATGTATCATTGGCTTCACTTTTAAATTTTTATTTCAAAAAAAAAAATTAAATTATCATTTATATATACATTTAACATATTCGGATATCTTACCAATAATATTATTTATTTTGAATTTAGAAATTTAAAATAATTATATGGATTCATATTCAAATATTAATAAAAAAAATTAGATATTTGATGGGCTATGATCCTAATACTTTGTGTGAGTTTGGGAGTTGGAATGGATGAGCGTAAGTGAAATGTTAATTCATTATACACATACAAGTCCAAATTCTGACCCTACACAGAATCCAATAAGCCACATAGATTCTGTTAATGAAACACCCAAAGTACTAACAAAAGGAAAACATACATCAACCTCTCACCGGCAGAAATTATTGGAATTTCCACATATTTTTTTCAATTTTCCACGTGGGAAAGTCATGTTTTTAGTTATAATTTTGACTTTTTTTCTTTACCATCTCTTTCTTTCTTTTCCTTCTCTTCTCTTCTCCTCTTTCTTTTTGGGCCGCCACCTGGTGCCGTTGTCCCCTTATGGGGTGGTGTCGCATCCTTCTCCAACCGTCATTGCCGTCCATCGCCAGCTTTGTTATTGCCTGCCTCCAACCAATTTGTTATTTTCAATAATTTATTTAATAAATTTTGAATGTCAATTTAAAAAAAATTAGAATTTTCGATAATATGATATATAAGTATAATTTGATATTTTTTTAATACATTATTTTTGTAGTAGCCAATTTTGGCCCAACAAAAAACAAGTTAAAATCCAAAAATATCCAAAAATAAGTGTCTAGTTACAACAGACTCGAAGCCAAAAAAAAAAATTAACCCTAAGCCCAACATTACAGCCCATTACAGAAAAGAAAGCAACAGGCAAACCCTAGCCTCAGTGCCGCCGACCGTTCAGCTCCCTCCACGCCCCACCGTCGTCACCACACGTCAGCAAATCCCATCGCCACTGACGTCGCCTGGTTTTTGTTTTTTTGAAGAGAGGGGGTTTGAATAATGAAAGGAAAAATGAAATTTGGGCTTAAATATGCCCTTTGAAACAGCGACGTTTCATGGGGTTCCCCCAGGCGCCAAAACGGCGTCGTTTTGGGAGAACCCGTGCGACCCGACCCGTATAGCAGGGGGATCCGCGCGTTTTTACCTCAAAGGGGTAAATTATGCGTTTGGTCCTCCTATGTTGCATCCCCATTTAATTGTAGCTGATTTCATTTTTTAAAAATTTAAATTTTGCCCCGAATTTTATGCGCTGTTTCAATTTGGTCCGAATTTAAACGCTGCGCACCAGGGGTTGGGTTATTCACCCATTTGGACTCCGTAAGTTCACGCGCATGACGTTATGGTCCCTGTCCCTTTCCTACTTTATTGCAATTTTGGTCATTTTCATTTCTAATTTCAATTTAAGTCTTCAACCTGTTTAAAGAGTTTATTTATTTGTTTTTCTTCAAAATTGTATTATTATTATTATTTATTTTGAGTTTTTCTATATTATTTTTGTTAAACTTTATATATATTGTTTTTTTTTAAATTTTTGACATTATTTTAAATTGTTTCATATATTATTTACTTTATTTTTTTACTATGTATTTTTTACTTAAAATCGTTTTGTTAATTATTTTAAATTGTTTTATGTATTATTTCTTTTAAAATTGTTTAATTCATTTGTCTTTGACTATTAATATTAATATTTAAATAGTGCAAGTTATGTGATTATTATTCTTGTATGTATTATAATTTGCTTATTCGTATTTCCATATCATTGTTATTATTGTTTATATTATTATTCCATTTATCATTATTATTATTCATGTGTGTTAATATTTTAGATCAACGGTACCAATGTTATGTATTATGTGTATTACGTTATCATTACGCCAAATTTGTGTCACATTACCATTATTCATCGAGTACAACTCCATTCACGCTTTAAATAATGTTTCTTTAAAACATAAACTACCAAACGTATATCATTTTTAAATATTTTATTAATTTCATCCAAAATAAAAGCTTTCAAAATAAGGCAATATTCTATGTTTGGAAATTTGAGAGATCGTGTCCTAACGTGCTGAGTTTCGGTTTTTCACTTGGCCAAATAATCGAATATCTTTTTGATATATTTTAATGCATGAGTCTCGGGAATTATGAGATGATCTTGGATTCGAGGATTTAAAATTGTCGTGTCCTAACGTGCTAGATGTGATGTTTTATTCCTTCGGAGCGAAAGAATCTTAATATCCAATTCGAGAAAATTCAAATATTTTTTAAAAGAGATCGTATTTTTAAAATCTTTTTCAAATTTTTTATTTTCAACATTAAGACACTAATTAATTGATTCAGTATCAATTTTGGGCGTGACGAGGGTGCTAATCCTTCCTCGCACGTAACCGACTCCCGAACCCGTTTTCTCGAATTTTGTAGACCAAAAACACTGTTTTAGTAAACGAAACATTTTATTAAAACAAATGTGATCCGATCACACCTAATAAAGATCGGTGGCGACTCCCATTTTTATTTTTGTTTTCAAAACCCTAGTCGATTCCCGTTTTCAAAAATATGTTTCGACAATTTTAATTTCTATCATTTTTTCACTATAATCCTTAACTTTTTTTTACCCTAATCAATGCTTTAAAAAAGAGTTTTTTTTTTTTTACCAAAATAAAAGTGCAAACATGGTGTGACATGGACAATCAACTATCGTTAGAGATTTAATGATTGGGTGACTGAAATTAAAACACCCTAAAGTTGGGTAACAAAATTACAAAGATTTCATTTTGAACAACCAAAACAAAAATCCCTAAAAGTTGGATGATGAATTGGGTAATTTACCCTAATAACTTTGATTTTCTGTAATATTCAAGGCACCACATTAAAAAAATTATAACACTTGTCAAACAAAAAAGTAGTTTAGAAGTAAAGTTTATATAAAGAATGTTTTATTGCATCGATAACATAGTTTAAAAGGAAACTGAGATTCCAATAATATGAGATGCAAAAATGGAAACTAGGTAACGGTCCATTACAAGGATAAATCTTTGTCGGAGCCACCTAGATCCGTGTGTCTTAGTGTCTCTCTCCCTCCAATAAAATACACCCTTTCTTTTTCTACTTTTGCTTTCCAAACTTTTTCCCATTTCTATTTCATATGCCTCCCCCTACCTTTTGTTTATATAATATATGTTTGTTTCATTACCTTAACTGTTATATATCTGAATAACATGGTAAAAGTATTGTCTTTATATTAAAAATGTATATTGTAGTTTTTTTCATTTAAAAAATAGATAAATTATTTATTGTATATTAAATCAAAGAGTAAATTTATACTTTCGTTAAAAATTCTCTTCTTTTATGTTGTTAAAAGGTGGTTTTGTACAACAATATGAGGTACACGTGATACATCCTAGTTATTCTATTAACCACGCCAGTTTTTAATATTACAAGTAGATGAAAATTTTAACAGAAATGATCAATTTGTTCTTTAATCTAATGTACAGAGACAAATTTACTTATTTTTTGAATAGAGGAACAAAATACAATCTGACTCCTAATATAGAGGCCTCCATAATACTTTTACCGAATACGCTTATATATTTTATTAAATTGTTTTTTTTATAAATTAGTTTTTGAATTTATGTTTTTTCTTTTTATAAATTTTGTATCAAAATTAAATATTTCCACCTGTTTTGTTGGTTTGGATATTTAATATAAATTTGTTTTGTCGGACATTTATTTAGAAAAAATGTCAAAAATCTCATAATATGTTTTTTTAGTCTATTAGATTCTTCCCACATTACATAAGATAAAATTTAAATTTATGTTTTATAATTAATACAAAACGTTATAAAATGTGGTTGCCTATCTAACACGTAGGCTCGTCAATCAATTTGGTGAGTTTCCTAAGAGCTCGCTTGTTATGAGTGTCCGCCACTTGCATGATTTCATCTTGTTCGCCCATATATAATACTCTGAGGAGTATCTAATACATGTGTAACTCGTAAGGGGGGTAACGTGTCACCATGCATGGCAATTAGTTATCCTTCGCACATCACATCTGTAGGTCGTGCCTTATATATAGGTGTGAATGAACCATACAGGGAGACACAATAGAATAAACATTCAATAATACCACTTTTATTATATTTGTAATATGATACAAAAACTTTAATTTAATATAATTGTACATATTAAATTTTAATTTTAATTAAATTATATATGTTTAAACAAAATGAATTCAATTATTTTATTTTATGTTAGATAAATACAATAATTTATAAATGCAACAAATATAAAACAAAGAGTAAATTAAGTAACAATGTTAGTGATGTATGCAACTAAAAAATAACCAATATTTCATTTATCTAATTTTACTCGATAGAAATTCTTATATCATATAACATATGACACATTGATCGAAATTAATAAATAATTTTATATATTTATATATTTAACTAAAGAGAAAGAGTTGAATAAAATTATGATTCTATATCATTTTATCACTTTTTAATAGTAGAATCACAGTTTTATAAAAAAAAATTAACTAAAAGTATTGAGTGGAACAACAGAAAAGAAAGATGGCATTAGGTGTCCACCTTTCCGCACAAAAGATTTATAAAGGCCAAGAAAAGCTTATGACCGAAAAGAGAACAAATTCCTATAATATACTCTCGAAGTTACTACTTTTTTTTTTCCATCCTTTTGGTTACATATGATACACAGCACTAGGTTTCACTGTTCATTCATAAGTACTTGATGGAATATTCCAAATTAAATTGCCCCATTCTTCTAATTAAATATTAATATATCCTTAATGATTACAATTAGGAGAGTTAATTATGTGTAATAACATCCCAAGATGTTGTCACATGCACCAAACAGTCCAAGGAGAAGTGTGTTGTTGAATACACTGTTGTTCTTCCTTTTTGCCATACAAAATACCTTTAGGAGGAGTCAACTTTATTCTCTTATTAGTAACGAAAACCCATTAAACTATGTTTTGGAGCGTTATTATATCTGTTCCTTTTTTAATACTTTAGTAATGCAATTTTATCAACTTCAAGCTTTTTTTATTTTTTTTAAATTATATCTTAGGAGATCTACCAATAAATAAGTTTGAATAAAATAACATCTTAAAAGGGACATTGTCGAAACTATTTTTTTGAAATTGACATTTTGTTTAAAAACGAAGATGGGAGTTGCCACCAATCCTTTTTATGAGGTGTAATCAGATCACCTTGTAATTTGATCGTTTTAATAAAAGGTTTGATTTTACTAAAACAATTATTTTTGGTCTACAAAATTTAGAAAATGGGTTCAGGAGTCGGTTACGCACGAGGAAGGATTAGCACCCTCGCGACGCCCAAAATTAGTACCTAGTTGATTACTTGATATCTTAGTATCGAAAGTTGAAAACTCGAAAAGAATTTAAAATACGATCCCTTTTTATTAATGTTATTTTTACTTAAAAATAAGCTTGAATAAATTGAAACGTATGTTAAAGACCCTCTCATCTCGAGGTAACAAAATGTCACATCTCGTAAGTTAGGACACGACACTTTGAATCCTTGAGAATAAGCTTGCCTTTTATTTTTTATTTAAATCTTATGCATTTTAATTTTAAAAGGATATTCGGTCATTTAGGTTCAACGAGGAAATCGAAATCCCGTAAGTTAAGGTATGGTTTCTCGAATCTCCAAATACGAAACATTGCCTTTTTAAAAAAAAATATTTTTATGCATTGAATAAAAAATTAACATAACACTTAAAAATGTATATATTTAGTTTATTCGGGTATCGTATAAAAAATGAACAAATATATATATTTTTTTAACGTAATATATAGTATGATGGTAATGAAATAATGTAAAATAGCTATATGGGTAGAATATTAAAATGATAAATAACAAGTAAATAAGGAATACTATAGTAATACTAATGTAATTAATAATAATAATAATAATATCATAGTAATGATAAATAAATAAAGTAACTTAAAATAAATAAAAAATGGAAGGTGCATATTTAAAAACAAATGGACATGATATGACAATGCCGAAAATAATAAAAGAAATAGTAGAATAACAAGAACATACAAACAAAATAAAATAAAATGACAATGACAATAATAATAATAATAATAATAATAATAATAATAATAATAATAATAATAATAATAAATGCATAAAAAAGGAAAAAGGAAGGAAAAAAAAGAATGAATGCACGTTAAAAGAAAATAAAAAAAGTAAATATTAAAAAGTAAATAATAAATAAATAAATAAATAAAGGACTTAATTGCAACTTAAAATAAATTAAAAGGATAAATCACGATAAATAAACAATAAGGGGTAAAATACGACACGTGGAAAAAAGCAGGGACCAAGTGGAAAATTATCCCAGCTTCTCTATGCACATCGTTCAAGGGGACCCAAATAAAAAAGAATAAAATAAAACAGGGTAAATTTTTAAAAGGAAAAAAAAAAGAAATAGGACCATATTGTAAATCCTCAAAAAAACGGAAGGGTTACAAGTGCAAATAGCCATGTTTTAAAAACACGCGGATCCTACCTCTCGGGTCGGGTCAGATGCGGGTCAAAGGCCAAAACAACGTCGTTTTGGCATCTGGGAGTCAATGTAACAACCCAAACCCGGCCCAAACGCTATGGCCGAATCCGGTTTGCTACTTGGAAAAATATTTAGAAAACTCGAAAGAAATTTGATTTTTAAAAAAAAAATAGCTATTTTTGGTTGAAACCTTTGAGGTGTGTAAAACAAAATTTTGGAAATATTAATTAACTCAAACTATTATAAAATTACAAGTGTGCCCGATGGCTCGTCAAAAACAATTCCGTTCTAACTTGGAAAACATACGATTTTAATTAATAGTAATAACAAATTTAAAACAAGTATTCGAGCATATAACAATAATAAAATATTCTAGGAGGCCTTATTACAATCCAAATAAAATATAAACCGGAAATAATATATTATAACTTAAAATCAAAGTTCATTTAAACTAGACCCACTGCATGGCCACCTCGAGTCCACCGGCTACCCACATCCGCGATCTACGTGTCACTGAAAAATGTAAAGGAGAAGGTGAGTCACCAAGATTCAGTATGTAACCCTTCCCCCGGTTTAAACATTTTCATACACATCATATAACAAATTAACATGCATATTGTCATGTGTCCCAACCTAGCCAGCCATACACCACTGTCTACCCCGTTGTGGTACCAAACCACTGGTGGTGCCAAACCACTGGTGACATATAGTCACAATGTGTTACCAAAACACTGGTGTCCGTAGACACGAATCGGGTGATGGGGCCAACCCATCGTGTGATACCAAATCACTGGCAGACAATCCCATATCTCAAGTGGGGCCAACCCACGGTGGTATTAACCACAGGGACAAGTCGCTATGAGGTGCCAAACCTCTGGAGGTACCAAACCTCTGGTGACCGTAGTCACAGTGTGTTACCAAAACACTGGTGCCCGTCGGCACAATATCGCTGCCCCCTCCACTCAGTCAATCCCACATCAGTCACATAAATATATATTACATGCCATTATATGTATAAATCAGTACATCATGCTTCCCAAAAGCATTAATAATAATTCACATTAACAGGTACTTACCTGAATTGCCATCTATACCGATATGGTATATCATCCAATGCTACATAAATCAATTAAGCATTTCCAATAATCAAGCATATTAAATAAGTTATAGTGTGTATGTACACACTGTCTCCCTTGGATGCTCTAAATCCAAAAAAAAGAAGAGTCGGCCACCCTAGATCTACTTGTCCCTATATTCGGCCATAATAGAGTTAGTGATATGGGTCATTTGACCAAACCAAATAATTTGAGAGGGTTCCTTGTGAACCGAATCCTTACCTTCACACCTTTGGATACTAATCGCAACACCAAACTCCCGACCGCTTCGATTCCATGAATCTAAGCACTCAATAAGTTAGTAGCCTTGGCTAAAACGAATATCAACTAACTAACTAAAGTAGATCTTACCGTTACTTACCAAAAATCGAATACTAGAGATGCGGTTGTGAGTCGATCGCTTTACTTCCCGAGTACCTAGCAGAAATCGGTTACTACTCGTTTAGAAGACTTAACCGTTGTTGCGAAATCGGCATCTTTCCTTGTAAAAAGTCGATGAGAAAAAGAAAGAAAATGGGAGATAGAAATTCGACCATCACTTACCTTATCACCCGATTGATAACAAAGAATCAAGAGATCTATGTTCCTTCCAACATTCGGCCAAAGGAAAGAAAATAGTAGTAAAGAAGGTAGAGTTTCGGCTCAGATTTTTAGAAGAAGAGAGGTTCTTGTTGGTTTTGGCGAATAACAAAGAAGAGCAAGAGAAGTGGAGGCTAGCGAAATTGTGAAGAGAAAATGCTAAGGAAATTTGGCTACTTGTAAAATGTCTAAAAGAAAAATAACAAGATGGTAGGTGGGGTTTATATAGGATTTGGCACCCTTGAATTGCTCTTGACCACTTGTTTTAATTTAATTCAAATAATTTCGAATTAATCCCCAAATAATCACTCAAAATCCCCTATTAATCCAATTAATATCCTTATTTATCTTCCATAAAATCTAATTAAAAGAAAAGCCCATATTATCCTTGATTATCCCTAATTATCCTTAGATAAAATCTATTAATTCCCAAATTATCAAATAGTCTCTTAATAATCCAAATAATTTCCTTATTATCACCTATTATCTTGTTTATCTAAATAAACTAATATCATCCTAATTATCCTTAGAATTAAACAATTAAAAATCCAATTTAAAAATGCTCATATTATCCTTTAATATTGAAATAAAATTTGAGCATTTTCTCTCTTTGTTGCCGTCCAAACAAAGTGCCAAAAAGGAGAATTGCTGTGACTCGAACCAAGGTTCCCCCTTGCTCCTTGGTGGCGTCACATGTAGCTCTTAAGTGGGCTTACTTTGCCACTTATTCTAGGCTCATCTTTGTGTTAAAATACCCATATTTATTCTTATAACACCCTCCCGCTAATGCTCCTTGCCTTTAAAGTTAAAAACTGAAATTTTCTACCAAACCGAGAGCCAACACAAGGCCTTAAATAAATCATTATTATTTCATAAATATTATCACAGCAGTTCATACATAAGAAAAATAATTTATTTCCAAATAGCCCCATTTTTAGGATGTTACAATTCTACCCCCCTTAAAATAATTTCGTCCTCGAAATTACTTACTATCGTCCAATCGTGTATCCTTAACTCGTCACCACGTTATGCTTTGCAAGCACTCGACGATCTTAATGGGCTATCATACCTTCTAGACACATTACCCACGTTCATAATCCAAGTTCCATACACTTTACTAGCAACCTAAGAGTGAATTAACGTAACCATAACCAAGACAAATAAGGTATTCAGAAAATAAGAAACTTACCCGTTGTCAAGTCTGGCACATCTTCCTCCTCGCGACGGCCAATTGCATAAACCAACCTTGGTTGCCTCGCCTCTGCACCTTGATTACCTCGCCACGCCCGCTACCATTATCATTACCTCTAGCTGCACCTCGACCCCTCTGTGGTGGTCCTTCATTTCTAACCTGGGCACGGTTCTGACCCTCTGGTTGATTCTTAGCTAACTTTCGAGGACAATCCCTTATACGGTGATCGAACGATCCACATTCAAAGCACCCTTTACTCCCAGCCAAACATTCTCACGAATGGGATTTCCCGCATCTAACACACTCGAGGTGGCCACCGAGCGAGCTTTGTGGCTCTTTTCGATTCCCCAAATCTAGCCCTCTTCTCCATACTACTGCCCGATCCAGGCGATCCAAAACCTCTCTTCTGATTATTCCTACTATAGTTTTGCCTCACAGCCTCCTTGATCCCTTCGGCCACCTTGGCCTTCTCCACTAGGGACGAGAACTCACGAACCTGCTGCGGGGCAATTAGTAACCTCAAATCATCTCTGAGTCCGTCCTCAAAGCGGACGCGCGTGGCTCATGTTCGATGGCTATGATTCCTCCGGCATACCTACTCAGCCTTAAAAACTCTGCCTCATACTCGGCCACCGACTTAGTTCCTTGCACCAGGCTTAGGAAGGCTTTCCTTTGAGCATCCGTGTAGCTAGTTCCCATATACTTCTTCTGAAAGGTATTTTTAAAGTACTCCCACGTGAGATCATCTGCTGTGGCTCCATCTCGTACCGTCAGCCACCACTGATACGCTTCATCCTTTAGAAGCGATACGGCCCCTTTCAGTTTTTCTTCCTCAATCAGGTCAAGATCATCCATGATCCTTTCAGTTGACTCTAGCCAGTATTCTGCTGCACTAGGTGCCACTCCTGACACACCCCGGAATACCTCAGCTCCATTAGACCGAATTCGCTCGGGAACCGATTTCCGAGCTCCTAGATTTCCACCAGCCCCAGCCACCATTTCCAAGACTCATGAGCGACTTGCGATCTGACTCACCACCTGGCCCGATCCTCGCTCCCGGCTCACAAAAGTAGGAGGTGGTGGTGGCGGTGGTACCTCATTTTCGAACACGGTCCCGACTGACGGTTTGGACACCGTCATCCTACCCCTACCACGTCCACGGCGTCCACGTCCTCTAGAACTCATTCTATCTACCGCGCTTTTAATCTGATTAAGAAAATTTTTATGCGTTAGCATTTGTTCCACTTTATTACTCGCGAAGAAGTTTTATGCAGAAAGTTTAGTTAGGGATTCTTTCGAGCAAACAAGTTTTCAGTCTTCTATCCTAGTTCACACAAAGGAGTACGTGCATCCATTCCCTAACACTTTCCATACCTATTCGCTCGTCGGACATTTCTGCCCATTTCTAACCCAGGGGTATTTTCGTCATTTTCCCTACAGGGGTATTTTCGTAATAAAAGAAATTTTAAAACTTTAGTAAAGTAGGTCATTTTGAAATTCCCAAAACTGGAGGGTATTTATGAAAATTTGTAAAATTTAGAGATATGGCATCATTTGAAACGTGGTATTTTGGTAATTTTGTCATTCGAGGACAATTTTGTAATTTTGATAAATCGAGGGTATTTCTAACAGTTGTAAAACTTTGGGGATTCTTTTGAAAGTTTTCTTTTTCAAATAGTGATGTTTGTAAAGATTTTCAAAGATCAGGGTTATTTCGGTAATTTTGCAATTTGAGGGCATTTTCGTAATTTTCCAAAACCAAAATATTTTGTTGATGATTTCACAGCTAAGTTGTTGAATATTGGTAAAATAGTTAAAATTTTTTTGGCAAAACCGTTGAACTGATATTTTATGAGTCAGGGGCGTTTTAGTAATTTTACCCCTAAGGGCATTTTTGTAATTTTCCACAAATCAAGTTTTTCGAGGAAAACGTTGTAAAAATGATGTTTTCAGATTTGAAAGAGTCATTGTAAAAATTTTGAAAACGTTAGGGTTGTTGTTGTTTCATTTTTTTTTTTTGAAAATCATGGCTAGTTCCTTTCTGGGTTTTAATCATTGTGTTTAGCATATGACCGAGCCCTCTTGGTCAGGGTGAACCAAAGCTACGCACTGTGCAGTGATTCGAGTGAAGAGGAGGTGGGTCACGCGGACCGCTTAAATACCAAGCTCTCACCGAACCTTTCTAGACATGCGCACTTGAGGTTGCCACACCACGAGAGCCTGCGAGTTAGGGTGAGCCGGAGCTACGCACTGTAGGATACTGCGAAGAGGAGGTGAGTCACGAGGATCGCTTAAATACCTGGGCTCTTAGGATCCACTCCTAGACATGCGCATGGGGTTACCACACCCTAGCTCACCGACTAAGTCATAGGTGGGTTAAGTTCCTTAAGTCTTATGCGTTGTTGTGTGTTTGAGTAATCTAGTCCTAGGGTCAAATCCTATAAGTCTATTCTACGTTCCATGCTTCCTACCCTTCCACAGAATATAATTCACAAAGAATGTTCAGAAGTACTTACCTGGGCGGATCGGTGCCGGAGACTCGGGCCATGCTGTTCAAAATCCAAAAATCATTTCATAAGGCCTACTAAAGCATTTTTGGGCCTTGGGCCCCCACAGCCGAGCTTTGAACTGGGCTCTGATAGCAATTTGTAGTAACCCAAACCCGGCCCAAACGCTATGGCCGAATCCGGTTTGCTACTTGGAAAAATATTTAGAAAACTCGAAAGAAATTTGATTTTTAAAAAAAAAATAGCTATTTTTGGTTGAAACCTTTGAGGTGTGTAAAACAAAATTTTGGAAATATTAATTAACTCAAACTATTATAAAATTACAAGTGTGCCCGATGGCTCGTCAAAAACAATTCCGTTCTAACTTGGAAAACATACGATTTTAATTAATAGTAATAACAAATTTAAAACAAGTATTCGAGCATATAACAATAATAAAATATTCTAGGAGGCCTTATTACAATCCAAATAAAATATAAACCGGAAATAATATATTATAACTTAAAATCAAAGTTCATTTAAACTAGACCCACTGCATGGCCACCTCGAGTCCACCCGGCTCCACATCCGCGATCTACGTGTCACCTGAAAAATGTAAAGGAGAAGGTGAGTCACCAAGATTCAGTATGTAACCCTTCCCCCGGTTTAAACATTTTCATACACATCATATAACAAATTAACATGCATATTGTCATGTGTCCCAACCTAGCTTGACCATACACCACTGTCTACCCGTTGTGGTACCAAACCACTTTGGTGGTGCCAAACCACTGTGACATATAGTCACAATGTGTTACCAAAACACCGGTGTCCGTGAGACACGAATCGGGTGATGGGGCCAACCCATCGTGTGATACCAAATCACCGCGAGACAATCCCATATCTCAAGTGGGGCCAACCCCACGGTGGTATTAACCACAGGGACAAGTCGCTATGAGGTGCCAAACCTCTGGAGGTACCAAACCTCTGGTGACCGTAGTCACAGTGTGTTACCAAAACACTGGTGCCCGTCGGCACAATATCGCTGCCCCCTCCACTCAGTCAATCCCACATCAGTCACATAAATATATATTACATGCCATTATATGTATAAATCAGTACATCATGCTTCCCAAAAGCATTAATAATAATTCACATTAACAGGTACTTACCTGAATTGCCATCTATACCGATATGGTATATCATCCAATGCTACATAAATCAATTAAGCATTTCCAATAATCAGCATATTAAATAAGTTATAGTGTGTATGTACACACCTGTCTCCCTTGGATGCTCTAAATCCCAAAAAGAAGAGTCGGCCACCCTAGATCTACTTGTCCCTATATTCGGCCATAATAGAGTTAGTGATATGGGTCATTTGACCAAACCAAATAATTTGAGAGGGGTTCCTTGTGAACCCGAATCCTTACCTTCACACCTTTGGATACTAATCGCAACACCAAACTCCCGACCGCTTCGATTCCATGAATCAAGACTCAATAAGTTAGTAGCCTTGGCTAAAGCGAATATCAACTAACTAACTAAAGTAGATCTTACCGTTACTTACCAAAAATCGAATACTAGAGATCTGGTTGTGAGTCGACTGCTTTACTTCCCTGAGTACCTAGCAGAAATCGGTTACTACTCGTTTAGAAGACTTAACCGTTGCCGAAATCGGCATCTTTCCTTGTAAAAAGTCGACAGAAAAAGAAAGAAAAGGGGAGATAGAAATTCGACCATCACTTACCTTATCACCCGATTGATAACAAAGAATCTGAAGAGATCTATGTTCCTTCCAACATTCGGCCAAAGGGAAAGAAAATAGTAGTAAAGAAGGTAGAGTTTCGGCTCAGATTTTTAGAAGAAGAGAGGGTTCTTGTTGGTTTTGGCGAATAACAAAGAAGAGCAAGAGAAGTGGAGGCTAGCCGAAATTGTGAAGAGAAAATGCTAAGGAAATTTGGCTACTTGTAAAATGTCTAAAAGAAAAATAACAAGATGGTAGGTGGGGTTTATATAGGATTTCGGCACCCCTTGAATTGCTCTTGACCACTTGTTTTAATTTAATTCAAATAATTTCGAATTAATCCCCAAATAATCACTCAAAAATCCCCTATTAATCCAATTAATATCCTTATTTATCTTCCATAAAATCTAATTAAAAGAAAAGCCCATATTATCCTTGATTATCCCTAATTATCCTTAGATAAAATCTATTAATTCCCAAATTATCAAATAGTCTCTTAATAATCCAAATAATTTCCTTATTATCACCTATTATCTTGTTTATCTAAATAAACTAATATCATCCTAATTATCCTTAGAATTAAACAATTAAAAATCCAATTTAAAAATGCTCATATTATCCTTTAATATTGAAATAAAATTTGAGCATTTTCTCTCTCTTGTTGCCGTCCAAACAAAGTGCCAAAAAGGAGAATTGCTGTGACTCGAACCAAGGTTCCCCCTTGCTCCTTGGTGGCGTCACATGTAGCTCTTAAGTGGGCTTACTTTGCCACTTATTCTAGGCTCATCTTTGTGTTAAAATACCCATATTTATTCTTATAACACCCTCCTGCTAATGCTCCTTGCCTTTAAAGTTAAAAACTGAAATTTTCTACCAAACCGAGCCAACACAAGGCCTTAAATAAATCATTATTATTTCATAAATATTATCACAGCAGTTCATACATAAGAAAAATAATTTATTTCCAAATAGCCCCATTTTTAGGATGTTACAGTCAAGCCCAAAACGGCGTCGTTTTATATCCCTATAAATTCCAAAAAATCTCCAAAAAAAAAAATCATTTTAACCCTCTTTCAAAAAAAACTTAGTCTTTTTTATTTTTTTCTCTCTAGGCCCCTTCGTCCGGCCATGGCTCCGGCCGTCGACCAGTGGCGGTCACCGGCTACCGTCAAAGGAGCCACCGTACACGGTGGCTGGAGAACCCAAAAAAAAGTTTTCGACCCCTTTTCGACCCCTCCATTTCAAAAATGAAAATAAAAATAAAAAAATTCTAATATCCCTTAAAACCGTTGCGCCGAACCTTAATAGGTCCTAGGTTCTCAATGCCGGAAAGGGCCTCCGATGACGAAGGGATATGAAGTGTCCCAGGTAACCTTCTATTTTTATTTATTATTATTTTTTGAAATAAAACGAAAAAAAAAAAGGAATCACCTTTGTTAATATTTTTCTTTCTTTTTGATTGCTTTTATTTCTCCGTCTCTGTTATTTATATTCCAAAAGACCTCCCTTTTACAATCTGTTTTTAGGCTTTTTATAGCCATTTTACAATATTTTTTTTATTTTTCTACTGTTTCAACTACTCATTCTTGCGTGTTCTTGTTGTCCTTGCAGGTGGTGGTTGGCGGTGGTAGGCACTTGGTGGTGGTAGGCTAGGGTGCGGCGACGGTTAGGGTTTTCTACCTCTGTTTTTTTTTTTTTTTGCTGAAAATAGTTAAGGTCGTTGGCTTGAGTATTGGGTTTTAGGATTAGGTTAATTTTGGTTCATTGATTTTTGGGCCTGTTATTTTGTTTTATAATTTGGATTGTTTTATATAGACTTTTAATGTTATTATTTTGGTTTTGTATTTTTGGTTTTCTAGTGGACCGGGCGAATATGGGCCATTACAGTCATGTTTATGGATGACTTGTAGCTTTAATCTGCTCCACTGCAACTTCAGGGAGATGAGACTCGTATTTTTAATCTTCTTCACTGCAATTTTTCAAGAAGATAAGATTTGTGATTTGTAGCTTTAATCTGTTCCACTGTAACTTCAGGGAAATAAAATTCGCTATCTTCAATCTGTTCCACTACAACTTCTGGGAGATGAGATTTGGAAGTTCAACCTGCTCCACTGCAACTTCAGGGAGATAAGATTCGTAACTTCAATCTGCTCCACTGCAACTTTAAGGAGGTCAGATTTGTAATTTGTAGCCTTAATTTGTTCCACTGCAACTTTAGGGAAATAAGATTCGCTAATTCAGTCTACCCTACTGCAACTTCAGAGAGACAAAATTTGTAACTTCAACCTGCCCCACTGCAACTTCAAGGAGATAGGGTTTATAGCTTTAATCTACTCTACTGCAACTTCAGAGAGATAAGATTTACTATATTCAGTCTGCTACATTGCAACTTACTGCAACTTCAGAGAGATAAGATTTACTATATTCAGTCTGCTACATTGCAACTTCAGAGAAATAAGACTTATAGCTTTAATCTACTCTACTGCAACTTCAGATAAACAAAATTTGCTATATTCAATCTGTTCCACTGCAACTTCAAGGAGATAAGGTCTGTAACTTTAATCTACTCCACTGCAACTTCAGGGAGATAAGACTTGTAACTTCAACCTATCCCACTACAACTTCAGGAAGATAAGGTTTATAGCTTTAATCTGCTACTTCAGAGAGATAAGATTTGCTATCTTCAGTCTACTCCACTACAATTTCAGGGAGATAAGACTTGTAATTTGTAACCTTAATCTGTTCCACTGCAACTTCAGAGAAATAAGATTCACTATCTTCAGTCTGCTCTATTGCAACTTCAGGGAGATAAGATTTGTGGCTTTAATCTGCTCCACTGCAACTTCAGGGATATAAGGTTTACCACGATGACTTCAATCCGTCCACTGAAACTTCAGGGGTATAGGATTTGTGGTTTAACTGATCTGTTACACCGTTTTCTAGGGAACATGACCTGTAGAATCCATTTCATAGGCCTATTTATGCCTAGTGCTTAGGATGTCATGATCGGGTTGAATCAAATGCTCCTAACTAGATTGATATTTGCATGAATGCAGGATGTCATTTTTTAGAATGATCCATTTTTAATGCTTAGGTTGTCATTACTCACTATTTATCAAGGTTCTATCATTGATATGTTACCATGCCTTCTTGTTCAGCTGGTATCTTTGACAGGAAATCCGAAGAAATAGTCAAAATTTAGGCTATTCTTTCTCAAATGTTTCAACCCTTAAGTTTGGTCAGTTCTGAATAGTGGTCCTATTTTCAGATCCTTGTACTATTTAGAAAACCTTTCAAAGCAATGTGCCAAAATCCTTTTATTTGAATATTATTTGTACATTAATCGTTATTTCAATGAAAAATGCTTGAAAAATATCGTAACAATGGACAAGGTTGAAATTTATTGGGAGAGAAGCTTGAAATGGAATCTCAATATTCAATCAAGCTATTTAAAATTTAAAAAAAAAAAGAATAAAATTTCAAAATCATTTCAAACTTTTCAACATTAGGACATCAATTAATCAATTTGGTACCAATTTTGGGCATTGCGAGGGTTTTAATCCTTCCTTCCACGTAACCGACTCCCGAACCTATTTTTTTCTCGAAATTCGTAGGCCAAAATTTATTTTATAGGTGACCCGATCACACCTAAACAAAGAGGATTGGTGGCGACTCCATATTTTTAAAAGTCGATTCCATTTTTCAAAACTCGATAAAAAAAATAGTTTCGACACTCATCAATAATATAAAACTTGTTAGGACATCAAGCTTCCTCAATTTCCTTTCTGCCAAACAATATCTATTCTTGGTGAGTTCTTGACCATCTTAGATTCAGGTAAGAACTTTTGATAATATTTTTCATCAATGACACATTATAACTTTGGATTGTAGCATTTGCTTACAAATAGATTTTTGTTAATTTGATTTAGAGTGGTGACCATGGAAATCTTTCAGAAAGCTAGCGTTGTTCGTTTATGTAGCCACCATGACAAATACTTAATCGCTAAAAATGATCAGGAAACCGTTGGACAAGACCGAGATGGGTCGTCGAGAAACTCACGGTGGGCAGTGGAGTTCGTCGATTCAAGCCCAATCCATATTCGTCTCAAAAACTATTTCGGGAAATACTTGACGACTTCGAACATGCCGCTTCTTATCAGAATGAGAGTGAAAAAAGTGTTGCAAGCGTTGCCGAGAAGATTGGATTCTTCGGTGGAATAGGAACCCATTAAGGAAGGCGTTCAAGTTAGGTTCATGACACGTTATGGCCGGTATTTGTGAGCCAACGCGAAGCTCCCACCGTGGAGGGGTCACATTACACATGATATTCCGCATCGATCAGTGACCCAAGATTGGATTCTTTGGACTGTTGATGTTATAGTACATCAGTCACGTGCTTTGCTTCCTCCTCCTCCTCCTTTGGAAACAACAACTTCAGAGCAGTGCTCGGATAATGAAGAGGATAATAACTCAAATTCAGATAATCCTGGATCACCTTCAGAAATCTCACTTAGGGGCCCTAGACTTGAGGTTTCATAAACATGCATGATTTTCATTTAATCCATGCATTTATTTTAATATAAGTGAACAATTATATTACAATAGAGAAAGGAGAAAAGATTTACAAACATAGGGATCGAATACAAACATAGGGATTAAAACCTGAATTTTATGTCAATCAACTTGAAATCCCCACAAGTTTATCGCTGAGCCAATGGGGTGATTGGCAATCCATGCATTTTTCTTACAACATAATATTTTTTTTATTGAATTGTTTTTATTTTTTCATATGTAGAGTGGTGACTCAACTAAGGGTTCGCCCACGGCATTTGATGGAAGGAAAATTAGGTATGAAGTAGTTGATGAAAATAGTGATGTTGATAAGAAAATCGGGGAACGAACCTTCACATTTAGATGCAGTGGGGTTGAGGAATTGAAGAAAATTTTGAAGGTGAAAATGGGGGTGAATGAGGACATTTGGATTTGTTCACGTAACCCTTTGAATGGCAAGCTTTCTCCACTTCGACTGCATCTTCCTCCCAACAATGCAGCTATGCATGTTGTTGTTGTTCCTCAATCATCTAAAGGTAATTTTATTCTATAAATTATAATCCCCTTCCATGTTTTCACTTTGATTTTACAATTTTTTATCCGGTTTGGTTCAAAAAATATTGGTAAAAAATATTTTCAATCCTTCTCAATTTCGAAATTGAACAAATTAATCACTTTCAAAAAATCAAAAATAATTTCAAAAGGAGTTGGCGTAATGTTGAGATAAGCTTAAAACTTTTATAACTTATCCTTCGCTCATTTACTCTTATTTCCACTACACTTTTGTTACTAAAAGAATTAAAATCTTACAATTGTGATCATGGATTTTTCTTATTGCTTTGGTTGGCTAAATGAACTACCAAGAATAGGATGATGGTGAGAGAAATTGTAGAATTTCTTTACTCATGTTTCTTGTAGCCATTTTTTAGTTTTGGTATAATGTTAGTGGAAAATACATTAGGTTTGGATTGAGAATGGATAGGTATGTGTCAGAAATGAATATAATTTTCTTTTCTTTTCCAAGTTCTTTAATTATTAGATTTATATGTCTAAATAGGTTTTAGATAAAAGTATTTCAATATAAAAATAAAAAGTTCTGATAACATAGTAACAAAATCAAGACGGTGAGATATCATAGATTTTAAAAACTCGAACATGGAACCAACTTTATACAGTAATATGTGTTCATTATGATATGTTCATTTCTTTCAAGTTTTTGTTATATGTTTAGAGGATTATGATTTTGTTAAGGGTCAGTTAACTCTTTCGAGAGGTGTCTTTTAAGTGTTATCCACCAAGTAATCAACTGGATCCAATCAACCGAAAGTATTGTCCCTTGATTGAGAAGTTTGTCCCCTGTGCTCTACCAAGAGCTAACGTGGCGTCAACAACCATATATAGATGTATGACTGCCCACCGAGAGGAGGAGCTCAAACCCTACCGACGAGACACTCATGTCACCTCTTGGTGGATGGTCGTACGTCCACGTACATTCAAGGCGCTCTCAACTTTTTAAACTAGGCCCTCAGGGCAACTGCTCATGGCACATTGGCTTTTGGCAAAGCATAGGGGACAAAACCCTCCACTGTGGGATAATACCTCCAGATGTTGAAGGCTTGGCCAGCTACCCGACGGATGACACTTTGAAGATTTCTCATGAATGAGTCGATCCATGCTCAACAAATTCTAAACCCATGTTACCTCAATTTGTGATTTTTCCATACACTGATTATCATTGTTTTATGGAATGTTTTCCAGTGGCAAATGAACTTGAGAGTCGTTAAACCTTTATGGCAATTTCACCTGACTGTGCCGCAAATGAAGCACCTGTGACATGCTACCAATGAGCAATAGAAGCCTTCATGCCTAGAAAGAAGAAGTTAAAGAAGTGTTGTGAATTTACTTCTGCCATTTTAATCATCTATTTGAAGATATTTCAATGAAGGACATTTCTTCAAACAGTTGGCAGATATATAGTGATTGAAATGCTTTCAAAGTTTAATTGTTTTTTTTTTGTTTTCTTTTGTTAGATTTTATATGAAATTTAATTTCCCTGTAATTCTTTCGTCTAGAATAATATTCTCTCCTCTTCCTTTAAAGAAAGAAAAATATACTACTAAGGCTAATTTAATATTGCAATAGAATAATTTAAAGGTTTTTATAAGTCAGGTTGAGGTCGAATTAAAAAAAAAATCAAGTTTATCTCGCTCAAAAAAATTCATATTATTATTTAAAAATAACAAAATATATTTTATATTGATATACAGTATCAATGAAAGTGAGGAAGGATAGAAAGTTTCAAGAAGCAGAGAAGAAGAAGATCCAAAAATAGTGGTTTGGAGTGCCTCCCCCCTCCCAAAGAGTCTCTAGAGTTACATTTAAGAGGGGTTTTCCATGTCGGATTTTGAGTCGAACTTCGGGTCGGAGTTTAGGTCAGGTTATAATATACTTTATTTTATTTTAATTGTCTAATAGTATGTCCCTTACCTTTTCGAAGAAGAGTCGTAAAGTGACTCTTCTGAAACAAACTTACATGCGTGGAACGTTTCATTGGGGGCTTACTACATAGGTTTTAACTTGAAACTTTGCTGAGCAAATTTTGTTGTCTAATAGTGTGGTACAAGAGTCAAAAATTGTATTGTAGAATATCACGAACCGTATTTCTTGTGAGCAGAATTTTGTCCCTCACCTTGTCGAAGAAATTAGCGAGTTTTAAAAATGACAGTCACGATATTAAATTAAGCGCACTGTTAGAATATTGAAGGCTGCGATCTTAAATCAATGAACCGTAAAAATTACAAACGTGATATTAAATCGACCGAACTGTTAAAATATTGAAGGTCGTGATCTTAAGTTGAATGAACCTTAAAAATGACAGCCCCGATATTAAATTAATTAAACGGTTAAAATATCGAAAGTCGCAATTTTAAATCAAGCGAACCGTAAAAACAACAATCGCGATATTAAATTAAGCGAACGTACAGAATATCGAAGATCAGGATAGTAAATCAGCGAACCTACCGTGCTGCCATTAAATCCTATCCATAATTGTAATTATGTTTTGAGTATGACATTATAACCTTGAAGAGTTCGCTTGGTTGTCATTGCACATTTTGAGTCCAAGTAAGCAACAGGACATCTTTCAAAGCTATGGAAAATGATTTAATCAACTTCAACTTCCAAATGAGAGTCTCTGTTGGTAAAATATCTACCAAACCGAAAACGGAAGTGTCGAAACCATCCTTTTTAAAAAACGACAGGAATCGAACCTGGGTTTTGAAAATAAAAATGGGAGTCGCCATCGATCTTTTAGTAGGTGTGATCGGGTCACCTTTGTTTTAATAAAACATTTTGGTTTACTAAAACAGTGTTTTTGGTCTGCGAAAGTTCGAGAAAATAAGTTTGGGAGTCGGTTACGCGTGAGGAAGGGTTAGCACCCTCGTCATGCCCAAAATTGGTACCGAATTGATTAATCAATGTAATTATGCCAAAAGTTTGAAAAGATTTTAAAGTACGACTCTTTTGAGAAAATGTTCGAATAATTTGAATTGGGTCCTAAAATTCTCTTACCCCGAAGGGATGAAGTACCACGTCCTGTACGATGAGAAACGGTGTTTCAAACCTTCGATGTCAAGATCATTTCGTGGATTACAAAATTCATGCATGGCACTTTGAAAAGGTGTTCCATTACTTTGCCAAAATAAGAAACCACTCCCAGTACGGTTGAGCACGACTTCTTCGAATTTCCAAACAAAAAAAAAACAATTACCTCATTTAAAAGTATGTGCAAAATTTGAAAGGATATTCGTTCATTTGGTCAAACAAGAGTCTCAAAGCGCCTTTTGCGGGTTTTCACTTTGGCCTCTCCAATTCGCGTTTTTTTTTTGTAGGCGAAGTGTTTCTTGACTGAATCTGTGTTCACAGGATTCGATAAACTTTTGCCATCCATCTCTGTCAAAATCAGAGCTCCACCAGAGAAGGCCTTTTTTACTACATAAGGTTCTTCCCAATTTGGCATCCATTTTCCTCTAAAGTCCTTTTGCATGGGAAGGATCTTTTTCAGGACAAGGTCTCCTTCGTAGAATTCTCTAGGGCAAACTTTTTTGTTATAAGCCCGTATTATTCGCTTTTGATACATTTGTCCATGACGAAGGGCTCTTAACCTCTTTTCCTCGATTAGGTTCAGCTGATCATACCGGGCTTGAGTCCATTCTGTTTCATCCAACTTTAGTTCAGACAAGACCCGAAGGGAAGGGATCTCTACTTCGATTGGAAGTACTGCTTCCATTCCATAAACTAAAGAGAATGGAGTTGCCCCGATAGAGGTTCTGACCGATGTTCGATAAGCGTAAAGAGCGAATGGTAGCTTCTTGTGCCAATCTCTGTAAGTCTCAGCCATCTTTCCCACTATATTTTTGATATTCTTGTTAGCTGCCTCGACTGCTCCATTCATTTTTGGACGATACAGTGACGAGTTGTGGTGTTTGATCTTGAATTGGCTGCAGACCACCGCTATAGTACTGTTGTTCAAGTTCAGTGCATTGTCAGATATGATCCTTTCAGGCATTCCATATCGGCATATGATTTCTTTTTTTAAGAACTTGCAGACTGCTAATTTCGTGACATTCGCATACGAAGTGGCTTCTACCCACTTGGTGAAGTAGTCTATTACCACAAAGATAAATCGATGCCCGTTCGAAGCTTTTGGTGAGATCGGCCCAATGACGTCCACCCCCCATATAGAGAAAGGTCATGGGGAGGTCATGACATGGAGAGGTGAAGGAGGTACGTGTACTTTTTCCCCATAAATTTGACATTTGTGGCATTTCTTTCCATAGCTGATGCAATCTCCTTCCATAGTAGACCAATAATACCCGAATCTCATGATCTGTCTTGCCATTGTAAAACCATTAGCATGTGTCCCACATACACCCTCATGAACTTCTTCGAGGATCCTCTTAGATTCGACAGCATCTACGCATCTTAGAAGTACCTGATCCTTCCTTCTCCTGTATAAGATTTCTCCGTCCAAGACATAATCGCTAGCCAGTCTTTTCAACGTCCTCTTATCATTCTCAGTTGCTTGATCGGGGTATTCACGATTCTTCACGTATTGTAATATATCGTGATACCAACGATGATCATCTTTTTCTTCTTCTTCGCTGATGTTGTAGCAATGTGCCGGAACCTCGTAAATACTCATTTGGATAGGCTTCACTTCCTCTTGCTTGTTCACTTTGATCATAGAAGCCAAGGTAGCTAGGGCATCGGCCATCTGGTTCTCTTCTCGCGGGAGGTAACAGAAAGTGATGTCATCAAATTCCTTAATTAACTCTAAAATTAGCCTTCGATAACTGATTAACTTGGAATCTCTCGTTTCCCGTTCACCTTTGAGTTGATAGATTACTAGCGCAGAATCGCCGTATACCTCTAATATTTTAATTTTACGTTCAATGGCTGTACAGATACCCAGGATGCATGTTTCGTATTCGGCTATGTTATTTGTGCAATCAAAATCTAATTTGCTAGTGAGAGGATAGTGATCTCCATCTGGGGATACTAGGATTGCCGCTATTCCGTTCCCCACTGCGTTTGAAGCTCCGTCAAAGTTTAGTTTCCAAGGATGGCCCTCCTTTTGGACATCTTCTTCAGTGATTGCCACATACATTAAGTCTTCATTTGGGAAATCGAAGTCCAATGGTTCGTAATCTTCTAAAGCTCTGCTGGCTAGAAAATTTACTATTACACTCCCCTTTATAGCCTTCTGGTTTATGTAGACTATATCGAACTCAGAAAGTAGGATCTGCCACCGGGCCATTCGTCCATTCAGCGCAGTCGATTCCATCATTTACTTGAAAGGATCTAGCTTTGAGATATGCCAAGTGGTGTGATATAGCATGTATTGTCTTAGTCTCCGGGTCGTCCAAATCAAAGCGTAACACAACTTCTCTATTGGCGAATATCTTATCCTGCATTCTGTAAACTTCTTACTAAGATAGTATATCGCTCTTTCTTTTCTTCCCGACTCATCATGTTGGCCTAGCACACATCCCATAGAATTTTCAAATACTGACAAATACAATATCAAAGGTCTATCTGGGCAAGGTGGTATCAGTACTGGGGCTTTAGACAAGTAATGCTTGACTTTATCAAAAGCTTTCTGGCACTTCTCATTCCATACTCCTTAGTTGTGTTTCCTAAGAAGACGGAATATAGGGTCACATTTCTCCGTTAGTTGTGCGATGAACCAGGCGATGTAGTTCAATCTTCCTAGGAAACCTCGAACTTCCTTTTGGATACGCGGTGGGGACAACTCTTGTATAGCTTTTACTTTATCTGGATCAACCTCAATTCCCTTTTCAGTGACTACAAATCCCAACAATTTTCCCGACCTAGCCCCAAAGGTACATTTTGCTAGATTGAGCTTCAGTTGGAATTTCCTCAACCTTAGGAACAGTTTTCTCAAGACTTGCACATGTTCTTCCTCAGTCCTGGACTTTACAATCATGTCGTCTACGTAAGCTTCGATCTCCTTGTGCATCATGTAGTGGAAGAGGGTCATCATGGCTCTTTGATACGTTGCCCCCGCGTTTTTTAGTCCAAACGGCATTACCTTATAACAAAATGTCCCCCACATGGTTATGAATGTGGTCTTGTCCATATCCTCAGGGTGCATCTTAATCTGGTCATACCCTGAGAAGCCGTCCATGAAAGAGAAAAGTGAATAACCAGCTGTGTTATCCACTAAGGTATCGATGTAGGGCAACGGAAAGTTATCTTTTGGGCTGGCCTTGTTTAAATCTCTATAGTCCATGCACATTCGTACATTTCCATCTTTCTTAGGGACAGGTACTATGTTTGCTACCCATTCTGAGTATTTAACCACTTGCAAGAAACCGGCATCAAACTGCTTCCCGACTTCTTCTTTTATCTTTATCAAAACATCGGGCCTTATTTTTCGAAGTTTCTGTTGAACGGGTCTATATTCCTCCTTTATAGGGAGTCGGTGTACCACCATATCCGTGTTTAGCCTTGGCATGTCATGGTATGACCAAGCGAAGACGTCCCGGAATTCTTGGAGTAACTCGATAAGGTCTTTCTTCGTTTTTGTGGTGATGCTAGCCTTAATTTTCAACTCTTTTCCTTCTCCTAAACTCACAATTTCCACTGGTTCTTCGTGGGGTAAGGT
Organism: Gossypium bickii; assembly: GCA_025503065.1. Lineage (NCBI taxonomy): Eukaryota > Viridiplantae > Streptophyta > Magnoliopsida > Malvales > Malvaceae > Gossypium > Gossypium bickii. The sequence continues at coordinate 96,692,634 of CP106716.1, forward strand.
TTGTTTCTCATCTTACTCTACCATCCTTAACAAATCAAGAGATACGTTACGGTCTTGGTTATCTTCAAAATCTTGAGAATCCTCTATACCCGTATCTTGTGCAAAATAAAAGTGTCACTCATATCATTGATATCTGGGGACCTGTTAGAAAGGGCAAATAAAAGTGCAAAAACGAAATAATCTAAGAATCACTATTTATGTGAATGATTGTGAATGAAATGTAAAGAGTAAAAAGAAGATTTGCTCGAAAGATGCATTTTATTGAAATAAAGATGCTTGGACATATGCCTATTCAACAAAGGGTTTCTCATTGCTCCCAGGCTTAGAGCAATAAGTGTGTTTTGAGCATTACTCTGAATTGATTCTAAAAGCTACAGGAATCTCTTCTATGGTCTAATTGTTCAGAACACTTCTAGGAGCATAAGGGCGAATCCCAAATAAATCTCCTTCTTCAGCCCTTTTCTCGGATACGGCGCTGATGCTCAAGTTTCCCAACATTTCTTCTGTTTCTTCTCTTATTGCCATATCTTATCCAGGGTATATGATTCCCCCCGAAATAAATGTTTTGGATAAATGAGGAAAGGTCATTGGCTCCCATTTGATCTCTTCTTCGCCTAGGCGCGCCCTTCTTCTTTCCTTTCTTTTCTCTTCCTCTCTCCTTATTTGTTCTGCATCTGGCTTGAATCCTAAGCCAAAGCGGTCTCATTTTTCTCTTTGCATTGATACTTCGGCCCTTCCTTGAAGGTATTTTTTGAGTCCTTTCCCTGGTAAGGCTCCCTTCCCAACTGTCATCTGGAGGCCCATCTTCATAGACTTGGATACTTTGGGTATGGGGATCTTGCTGCCCTCGGCAATGAAGGTTGTGTTGATAAATTCCAGTGATCAGAAAGAACATTCCATCGCTTCTTCGTCTACCCCAATGTACGGAGTGTCACTAGTAACGGATTCTATGATATTCTCTTCCGTATTGATTGTGACCAATCTTCCTTCCGTTACCAATTTTAACTTCTGGTGCAGTGATGATGGCACTGCCCCTGCTGAATGGATCCAGGGTCTTCCTAACAGGCAATTGTAGGAAGGTTTGATGTCCATTACCAAGAAGTCTACCTCGTACGTATTTGGGCCAATCTAAAGAGGTATATCGATTCTCCCCATGACTCTTCTCTCGGTACCATCGAATGCTCTCACAACATTATGACATGTTTTCATGTGGGAGCTATCCACGGGTAACCTATTAAATGTGGATAAAGGTAATACATTCAGGGCTGATCCATTATCGACCAACACCCAGGGCAATATATATCCCTTGCAGCGTGTGGTTATGTGTAGGGCCTTTGTGGATCCCATACCCCCCGAGGTATCTCATCATCATTGAAGAAAATGAAATTGTCAGCACTTATGTTTCCAACTAGACGGTCCAGCTTGTTGACAGATATATCACCCGCGACACATGTTTCATTTAATACCTTCATTAACGCGTTTCGATGGGTTTCTGAACTCATGAGCAAGGCCAGTACCAATATACGAGCTGGCTGTTTGTGTAATTGCTCCACAATGTTGTACTTACTGTGCTTAAGGAATTTTAAGAACTCTTTAGCCTCGTTTTCTATCATGGGCTCATTGACAAGTGCTTCGGGTCTCATCGTCCCTTCTTCGTTTTGCTCAGTTATCACAGATTTCCCTTTAACCAGTTCGGCCCTCGTGTTCGGGGTATAACTCCTTCCACTACGTGTGAAGAAGCCCTCATCTTGGTCTTTCTCCATAGCATTAACTGGATTCTCTTTTCCCGGGATCACTACCTTACAATCGTAACTCCACGAGACCCTTTTATTGTCCCTATAAGGGGAAGATACAGGCTTTTAAATTATGACCTTCGGCGTGATTGATACTCCAGTTTCAACCGCTCTTGGTCGTGATATAATTACCGCAGGGCGGTTGCCCCCATAGATTCTCCTAGATGATCCTTTCTCCGACGCGTGGGCCTCTCATTTTTCTGGTTCTCCAATCTCTTCATAGAATTCTACCTCTTTGTTATCCATGAAAATTTGAACTATGGCCCTGAACTTGAGGCATTCTTGAATATCATGACCCATTTTGGCATGAAACTCACAGTACCTTCCCGCTCCTTTAAGCTCTTCTCTCGATTTTTGCGTGATTAAGCCTCTGTTCATCATTTGCTTCCAAACCCATCTTAGTGGAGTTTTTATCTTCGTAACATTCGTTTTCACTCTTTTTCCTACATTCTCACCTATCATGTTTACCCCATTATTAACGTGATTGGGTAACGGGTGTTCCTATCGTTAACTTTCACAACGCCAATTTGAATGAGTTTTTCTACCAACTTCTTAAAGGCGAGACAATTTTCTATTGAATGTCCCACAATCCCCGCATGGTACTCGCATTGTGCATTTGCATCATACCATTTAGGGTATTGGGGCTGTAGGGGCTATAGGTAATGGGGGGCAACGACATGTGTGTCGTATAATTTTTGGTACAGTTGCCCATATGTCATGTAGATCGGAGTGAACTGGAGTTTCTCCACATTCGGTTTTGTATTGGATTCCTGTCTGTGTGAGCTTGGACGGTCAGTAATTACAGTACTGGGTTGACTCAGAGTGACTGACTTGTCACGGGCACTTATGTTATTCACGTCACCCTCTCTTTTCTTTGGGACTGTCTTTCTAGTACCTTCTCCCACTTCTATCTTACTGCACCTAATTGCGTGTTCTATCATTTCTCCATACCTCACGATTTCTGAAAAATCTTTCGTAGAACTTCATAGCATGTGATTGATGAAAGGAGCTTTCAAAGTATGGATGAAGAGTGTGGCTGTTTCCTTCTCTAAAAGAGGCGGCTGAACCTGTGTGGCTAGCTCTCTCCATCGTTGAGCATATTGCCTGAAGCTCTCGCTTGGCCTTTTCTCCATATTTTGGAGCGTGATTCTGTCGGGAGCTATATCTGCTACGTGGCCATAATATTTCATGAAGGCCTGGGCCAGGTCCTTCCATGTCTTGATTTGGGTACTACTGAGCTGATCGTACCATTTGGCCGCAGATCCAACAGACTATTTTAAAAGCAAAGAATCAGTAATTTTTCATTATTGGCGTGTCCCGCCATTCGTCGACAGAACATCTTTAGGTGTGCTTCAGGGCAGCTAGTCCCATTGTATTTTTCAAAATCTGAAGTCCTGAACTTTGGTGGAAGTACTAAGTCTGGGACTAGGCTTAGCTCTTTGACATCAATTCCATAACAAATTTCAGCACTTTCTATCGCCTTAACTTTCTCTTCCAGCAGTTTATATTTTTCTTCTAGTTGTTTTGGAATTTCCCCTTCGGCCATTTCATCAAAATCAGGAACATTGATCGGATTATCTCCTGAGCCCGATCCAGTTTAGAGATTTAATGGAGCACCCGTTTGGAACTGCTGAGGCCCAATCGTGACAGTTGGTCTTGGCAAATGCACTTGGGGTTGTATTTGCACATGTGGTAGAATAGAACTAGAAAGGTGTCGAGGATACTCAGCATTCTCCTCTGTGCTGACCGTAGGGTTTTTTCCCTTATCCATAAGTCCATTCAATAGCTAGGTTATTTGAGTCATTTGAGACATCATGTTCCTTTGGGACTCCATCATTTTGTCCATTACATCTTGCTGGATTTTGGCCAGCTGCTCTTACACTTGTGCTTGCACCTGGTCTTGCATCTCTTTTTGGAATTGCTCTAATCTCTGGTCCATTTCCTTTATTTTAGCGCGGGTGCCATACGGATGTTTAGCTTCCAGATTCTACTTCCCCCTTTTCTCTTCTTCTGTTATGATTTCGGCTTATTAGATTCTCTTTATGCATATGATGCGATGTGATGCGAGTGTATGAAATGCAATGCAAATGAAATGAATGCAAAAATAAAGAAAGGTGTTGACTTTGATTCAGTTCCATTAGATCAACTTCACTGGAAAACAAAGTTCTTTAACACCTAAATCTTTAACTACTTTAAGAAGCCATGCTAGACTTTGGCCTCGGTCTGATCCTGGCTCGTACATTAGACTTAATACATCAGCCTGAACTGCCAAGGTTTGCAAATGGTCGGCCACTTCTCGGACTTGAGCCACAGCTTCGCCCATTACGTAATCTCTATTCCTGACCTGTTCTCGAGAATGGTGGAGCTGTTCTTTCTAATGTTCATTAAGAAGTTCAACTTGAAGTTCACTGTTTTGTAATGCAATTTTGAGCTCTTCTATCTTTCTTTTCAGCTCATCGACCTTGCTTTGGCTGGCTCTTAATTCACTTACCGAGTTGCAATTTCGATACAGATGCAATGACCTTTCTAATTCTGCCGCTCGGACCCGTAACTTTTCTTTCTTACTTTGACTTTCCAACATGCTCTTCTTTAAAATGTCCTCACGTACTCGAGCGTCTTGACACTTCTTTTTCCCACTGGTCAGCTCTAGTCTTCTCTTCCTTAATTTCTTGTCGCCATTGTTCTGATGTCTTGCCCATGCCAGCGATTCTGATTGACGTGCGCAGTTTCTTGTAATCCGTCTTCAAGCTATCCAAATATTCTTCGGCCTTATTTTTTCCTTTTCTCAATGTTTCGGCCTCAAACTTGTGGATGTCGACGTCTAACTCTAACTATATCTTTTCCTCTTCCAACTGTTCTATTTTCTTTCCCAATTCCCGAGTCTTTTTCTCAAAATCCTGCTTAATTATTTTTTAATTCAGACAGAATTACTTGTAGTTGTTCTTTTATTGACTGAGTGTTTCCTTGGCTTGGTATTGGGATGTTATCGTTAATTCTTTTACCCCACCACCAATCGTACTCGGAGGATGTCATTGGTCCTATGGCGAGACTCTTCATTTTTTGAGTTTGGGTCCACGCATTCGATATCCCGTGAATCCTCTTCTTATAATTATCATCTTTGTATGAAAGTTCGCACTGAGCTAACCCATGTGTCGCAGGTATGAACTGCCTTGATTGGTACTGCCTCATCACAAGTAATGGAGCGTACCCGACAGCTCCCCATATCCCTAGTAGAGGGACCCAGTCAAACTCTCTACATCGATACAAGATCTTGTCAGGGATCATCCATGGAGCTCTCTATTCGACATCTTTAACTTGTAAATTTTGGAGAATCGTTATCCATTTCTCTCTAGAAAGGTCGTCCCGCCTCGGTGTAACTGCTAATTCTTTTAAAGGAGAATAGTCCTCGGAAAAGACTTTATATGAGGCTTTTTCTACCTTCCAAAAATGGCTATAGAACCATGATAGCAAAAGCTATGCACATCCCACAAACCTCCCTTCGCCCGCTTTTTGCCAAGCATTCAATGATCTGAAGGTTTCGGCTAAGATCTCGGAGACGGGTGTGACTCCTTTATCAAATCTATCGAACAAGCCTGTTACTGCTTCCTCTACATGCCCCAACACCTTGGAAAAAACGACTAAATTGTAGAGGCTTAAAACGAACACATCAACCCTCTTTTTCATATCGAGACGCGTAAGGATCAGATCTTTCAAATGTCCCCAGGGGATGCACTTACAATCTCCTTTTTGCTTGATGCGGGCTGTAATCCACTGTTCACTCATCCCCGTAATGCCCGTCAGCTTTTTTAGGAATATTGATGTATTAACAATTTTTGAATAAGCCTTGTCAGTTTGAATCATCGGGCAACGGAGCAAGGTTGTGTACTCTTCTATAGTAGGCACCAAATCCACTTTTTCGAAAGTAAAGCAACTGTAAGCAGGGTTCCAAAACTAGGTGATAGCTCGGAATAAGTACTCGTCTACCTTGATGTCAAGCAGATAGGACAAATCACCATAATTACAGTAAAATATCTTTTTAGTCTCGTCACCCCACGAATCCCATATTTCCTTCAATTCTTGCAGGTTATTTTGAGTCACACTGATGCGGGTGAAATCCCACAACTTTGATTCATATCCCACAGTCAGACTATCTCCTTTCTCTTGCTACATCCTTTCAGACCATATTTGAACGGCTGCGTTATCCTCCACTCTATCAAGAAACCCCTTTTCCATGTTAAGCTTTTCTAGTAATCGAATGTGAATCAACACCTTTTATGATGAAATGCCATGCAATAATATCAAAACGCAACAAGTTAGTATCATCTAGAATAAGAAATAGTCAAATATCTATTTAGGTAACCACTATGGTTTGCGAGGCTCTACTTAAGGTGGGCTCTTAGAGTTCATTACATGTGGTTTAGTTCTAAAGAGAGGTACCCGAACCAGCAGATTCCTTGATCCTCACCCATTATAGGCTCATATGGACCAAGTTCGGTTCAGGGGAATACATTTCCCTATGGCTGCATGGAGATAAAAATCTCACGAAGACATAGGTACGGATGTATCCCGGAAGCGATTCACTATCCTACATGGAGGTAAAAACCTCACGAAGGAGTAGCTTCTCACTCCCACTTAAAAGGGTGTGACTACAACGGTCATGCAGTGTAATGCCAAAGTATTTTATGAGACTCATCATTATTGCAATCATAGCACCAACAAACGCATCAAAAGAGACATGATTGTTTCAAAACAGTTTTCATATTTTGACAAAAGGACAAAGAATAATCAATTTTGTGGCCTGACTCTCTTATCGGTCCCCAGTGGAGTCGCCAAGCTGTCGAAACCATCCTTTTTGAAAAACGGCAGGAATCGAACCTTGGTTTTGAAAATAAAAACGGGAGTCGCCACAGATCTTTTAGTAGGTGTGATCGGGTTACCTTTGTTTTAATAAAACATTTTGGTTTACTAAAACAGTGTTTTTGGTCTGCGAATGTTTGAGAAAATAAGTTCGGGAGTCGGTTACGCGCGAAGAAGGGTTAGCACCCTCGTCACACCCAAAATTAGTACTGAATTGATTAATCAATGTCCTTATGCCAAAAGTTTGAAAAGATTTTAAAGTACGACTCTTTTGAGAAAATGTTCGAATAATTTGAATTGGGTCCCAAAATTCTCTTACCCTGAAGGGATGAAGTACCACGTCCCGTACGATGGGAAACGGTGTTTCAAACCTTCGATGTCAAGATCATTTTGTGGATTACAAAATTCATGCATGGCATTTTGAAAAGGTGTTCCATTACTTTGCCAAAATAAGAAACCACACCTAGTACGGTTGAGCACGACTTCTTCGAATTTCCAAAAAAAAAAAAAAACAATTACCTCATTTAAAAGTATCTGCAAAATTTGAAAGGATATTCGTTCATTTGGTCAAACAAGAGTCACACCCAGTACAGTTGGGCACAATTTCTTCAAATTTTCAAACGCACAAATATTACCTTATTTAAAGATATGTTCAAAATTTGAGAGGATATTCGTTCATTTGGTCAAACAAGAGTCATACCCAGTACAGTTGGGCACAATTTCTTCGAGATTTCCAGACATACGAATACTACCTTTGCGAAACAAACACAAAATGTTGAGATGCGATTCGAAACCGATGATTTACATGAAATGATGAGGAAGAGAATAAACATAATAAAGAATGCAATGACGAGAACAACATTAAAAGATAATATTAAAATAACAATAACGAAGAAATTTAAAATAAAACGATGTTAGTAATAATAGGAATAATAAGGGGTAATAATCATGAGGATATATAATAATAGTAGTAATAATAATAATAATAATAATAATAATATATTACATAGTACTAATAATAATAATAATAATAATAATAGTATTAACAATAACAATGATAATAATAATAATAGCAATAATAAAGGCTAAATATCCAAAATATACCAAAAATTTTAATTTTTTACGGAAATGGGCCAGTTTGTAGAATATTTACGGAAAAGGGTCATTTCCCCCAAAAAACGCGTCCACATTAGCGCTTTTTTGGGGGAAACGGACCAAAAGAACGCCCCTGAGGATGCGCTTTCGTCCACTTCAGTAATAGCGCTCCCACGTAAGCGCGCTTTTGCTGAGGTGGACAAAAGCGCGTCCTCAGGGGCGCGCTTTAGCCCTGCAACGGTCAAATCCCAACGGCCAATTTTTTTTGAAAAAAAAGTATAAAAACCCCTCAACCCTTTATTTTTTTCACACTTCAATCCTTTCTCAATATTCTCTCAATTTTCTCTCAAAGTCCTTGAAATTTACGCTCAAATTTCAAAATAGTCCTTTACTATTTACGAAAAAGCCCTTTATAATTTTTTTAATATATTTATTTTTGGAAAATTTTAAAATTTTTTATTGGATTACAATGGCCGGGGAATTACTTCGCCTAGACAACAAGCACATCTCCATCGAGCAAATGAAAATGGTAATTTTTAATTTTAATTTTTCAATATTATTTTATTTTTTTCAATTATGCAATTTTAATTAATTTTTAATTTTATAATTTTTTAAACAGTCTGTAGATCGGGTGTTGGAATGTTATATTCGCAACATGCATGGTCCCCCATCGCCGTTGATCAAGAATTACCTGTGGGAAGCGGGTTTTTGGCACTTGGCCATGATAGGCCGGGGGTTCAAGTTGGAGCCGCCTTTGATCAGCGCGTTGATAGAGAGGTAGAGACCCAAGACGCACACTTTCCATCAGCCATGCGGAGAGTGTACCATCACTCTAGAAGATGTGTAGTTGCAGTTGGGATTACTGGTGGACAGGTCAGTAGTCACCGGGTCCGCAACATCTACCGATTGGATGGCCGTATGACACGAGCTTCTGGGTGCCATTCCGAATAGAATTCAAGGAGCTCAGATCGATATGGCGTGGTTACGAGACACATTCTCGGAGCTGAACGAGGGTTCGACCGATGTTAAAAGAATACAGTATGCTCAGGCATACATTCTTCAGATAATTGGAGGCTATCTGATGCCGGGCCTCTCTAGAAACCTCGTCCACCTGAGATGGCTCCTAAAACTTGTTGATTTCAGAGCAGCTGGTGAATTGAGTTGGGGGTTTGCCGTGCTATCGAGGTTGTACCAGGAGATGTGCGGGGCGACGCGGTCGAGTAAAGCAAAAATCGGAGGTTGCCTATCACTACTGCAGTCATGGGCATGGTTTCGATTTCCATTTTTACGTCCTCGACTCGACCAGCCATATTCATTTCCACTGATAACGAGGTAAATTTAATATTATATTTTATAATTATTTCATAGATTTATAGTATAATTGCATGCTAAAAGATTATTTAATTAGGTGGAACCATTCGGCGAGTCATGTTGGAATACCTAACTCGCTTGAGGATATACGGCTCCTATTGGACCAACGGTCGGAATCACAAGTAAGTTTCAAATTTCGTTATTATAATTTAGTATTTTGTATGTAGTGTCTAGTATTATGTATATAACTAATATTTTGGTAATGTTAATATAGTTTCAATGGACACCGTTCGAAAATCCGAACAGTTGGCACGTTAAGGTCCCATTGACCACCTACGCGACCGTAGAGATGCACCATCCAGATCGGGTTTTGCGGCAATTTGGATTCCGGCAACCGATTTCTGTGCCACCGGAGGTGCTCGATGATGAGCACAAAGTGGACTTACGGCAGCCGCACACGGATTGGCCAATATTTTGGTCAGGTCATATCGAGACGTGGGAGAACCGGTATGACTTTTAACCTATCCGGAAACCGATCATCGTTCCTGAGTTAGCATGCGTGTCGGAGTACATGCCATGGTTTAGGATCCATTGCAAGCCGTATATGTTGTCGAAAGAAGAGAGGCGACGGCAACTTTGCGAGCGAAGGAAACGTCGGGCCCCTTTAAATCCGAGGAGAAGGGGTGATGAGACGGGGCCATCAATGGTGACACGAAACACGATCCCGAGCCCAAGCAACAGCGCCTACCACCACCCGACCCATCGGTTCAGCATAACAGACAACACCGACATCACAGCGTCTACCGTTTATGCCAGGTGCGTACCCTACCCCTTATATGTATCCTCTTAACCCATATATATTTCAGTTTCCCAGTCTCACCCAAGGTTGGAATGCATGGCCGAGTTCGAGTCCGTTTCTGACTATTTCTGCTGGCTAGCCGATCGCGAGACTGACGTCGCATGTGGGATCAGATGAGGCGCCGTTGGGGAGCACTTCTTTCTACCAGGTTTCTTCGCCGTACGGGATGCAGTCACCCCCACCGTGGTTTATGCAAACACTTTCGGGGTCATTATTTTATCAAGGTGGGTCATCATCGCAACACCCAGAACCAGACCCATTGCCGGAGGAACCCGATTCCCTGCCCGAGGTTCCACGACCCCCGCCGGAAGCTAGAAGAAGGAGGAATCCAATGCGTAACCGCCGACCGCCCCCGTGTGGCACTGGTTCCCACCGGCATTAGCCCTAAACCCTAAACCCTCAAATTTTATTTTGTTATTGTAATTTAATTTTTATTTGTTATTGTAATTTAATTTTAATCTCTTTGATAAAATAGAAATGGTTTAATTTTTTTTTGTAATTAAGTTTTAATATATTTAATAAAATTTGAGTTTAATTTTTATTTTTTTGTAATTTATTTTTTAATTAAGTTTTAATATATTTAATAAAATTTGAGTTTAATTTTTATTTTTTTGTAATTTAATTTTTTTTGTAATTTAATTTTAATATCTTTGATAAAATAGAAATGGTTTAATTTTTTTGTAATTTTAACTAAAAATAAAATAATTAAATTGTAAAATAATTTAATTAAAAGAGGCCTGAAACCATTACCATGCCATCCAAAGCCTGGCCTGCTGCGCATTATGAAGCCTGCCATGGCCTGTGAGATTAGACGGGCACGGTTCCCTAGCTTTGAAGTCCCATCAGCTAAGTTTTTTTTTTAATCTAAATCATATTCTATTACTTTAATTTAACTTACTTTAAATCCTTTTTTTTTTTAAATTCCTATTCATTACTTTAAATTACTTTAAATCTTTTTTTTTATTTAAGTCATATTCATTCATTAATTTAAATAACCCAAATAGGGTAAATATCCCATATATACCAAAAACTTAATTTATTTACCAAAAAATAAAAGTTCTTGTACAAAAGTTCACCGTTTTCTTCCAAAAAAAAATAGAAATTACATAGCCACTAGGAGACAAAAAAGCTAAGAACACGGTCAACTATTTCGATTTGGACACGAGCGAGATGTATGGCCCGGGTTCCTACACCATCCGTACAGCCGACTTTGGTTGCTCGTTTCTCGGATATCCATATTGTTGCGTATTCTAGTCAAGTAAGGTCGACCTTTTGGTTTGCGTCTCAATTGTCTATCCGGCAACAACTTATACGATGCAAGCGATACCGACAGCCCTGAATAGCGGATCTTCTTCTTCTTCATCTGAACTGCCCTTAACGTCTTCAGGTACAATTGGAACGGGCTCCGATTCAGAAAATAATCCAACTTATGCACCATCGGGCCCTGGCTCCCGAGGTGGATCCACATCGGATTCATTGTTCGACCCTCCATAACCTGCAACAAACGAGGGCCCCTCGCCGGTGGATGTCGTCGGGATTACATCATCCCTCCTTAAACATCTTTCGTAAAGATCCCAATCATATGTGGATTGCCAACCACTAGAAGTTGATGACGTCCCCCAATACGTATTTCTATCATCGGACGTCGAATGACGGATATGCATGTCCCATCCACCAACTGAGTGTCATGCAGGGGTTATGTTTTCCATACTACCACCGCAAATGGGCACTTCTGTGTTTTGTCTCCCACTTACAGAGTGTCAGCTTGGGGTCGTGTATTCCCCTCGAATGGCAATAGATGTTGAGGTCGCAGAAAGATCACTTGGAGATGAAAATTCTACATATACCTCGATATAGGGTGATCCACTGGCAAGATGAGTCTCCACCATTGCCTCAAAGCTCCAAGGACCTTTGATGTCGAATGAGTCATATCTCACCGGATCAACTGAAGCGCAAAATCTATACTTAATAGACTGAACTTTCATTGGCGTTGTTTCGAATATTTTACGCTTAATTCTTTTGCGAAGTTCTACCAAATCGACGTTCCGATTAAAACTCAGTCGCGCTGTGTTCTCTGATAAGAAAACAACACCATTTTCGGTATCACGAACTTCACCATCGTAGTAAATAACAGCATTAATACGTTCACTCATTTTCAGTTTTTTTTTTCTTTTGCCTCAATTTTCCTTATGCAACCTGAGAATGAAATTTGGCTGATTTATAGCCTAATTTTACCGGAGACTACTGTAGCAAAAGAGCATCCACGTGGGAGCTCTTTTCAGTACTCATGCTGACAGTGCACCCTGCTGGAAGCATTTTTGGCCACTGTTTGTTCAGAAACGTTTCCTCAAATTAATTTTGCCAGAAACTACTGTAGCAAAAGAGCGTCCACGTGGGAGTTCTTTTCAGAACTCATGCTGACAGTGCACCCTGCTGGAAGCGTTTTTGGCCACTATTTGTTCAGAAACGTCTCCTCAAATTAATTTTACCAGAGACTACTGGCCTAAAAAATCAATTAATTTTTCATACTGCAAGTGGACAGGAAGGGAGGGCAAAAACGCGTCCACATCAGCGCATTTTCCTAGTTTTTCAGCAGCAAAGCGCGCCCCTGAGGACGCGCTTTCATCCACCTCAGCAAAAGCGCGCTTACGTGGGAGCGCTTTTGCTGAGGTGGACAAAAGTGCGTCCTCAGGGGCTCGCTTTTGGTCCGTTTCCCCCCAAAACGCGCTGACGTGGATGCGTTTTTAGGGGAAACGACACTTTTCAGTAAATATTCTACAAACTGGCCCATTTTTGTAAAAAAATTAAAAATTTCGGTATATTTTGGATATTTAGCCAATAATAAAAGTAGTGAGTTTAATAACAAAATAACCAAGTTAATTAGAAATGACTAAAATTGAACAAAACAGAATACTTGGGGTAAATTTGAAATAAAATAAAGAGGGGAGGACCTATTTGAAATGCGTGAAAAAGATAGAGGGACTAAATCGGGAAATAATCCCCTCCTTCAAGACGTGCTAAATGGGTGAGGACCAGGTTAAAAATTAGATAAACTTCCAAGGTAAATTTTAAAGAAACTAAGAACCTAATTGCAAGAATATAAAAGAGCGGAAGGACTAAAAGTGCAATTATCCCCTTCGATGAAAAACACGCGGATCCTAGACTGGAGCCGGTCGGGTCGAATCGGGTCACGCCAAACGGCGTCGTTTTGGGGCCACTGAAACAGGCCCTAAACGGCGTCGTTTTAGTACCCTTATAAAAGCATATTTTTTCTTTCTCTTTTCATTTCTGTTGCTTGTTTTAAAAAAAAACTCCTTTTGTTTTTTTTCTCTGCAGGTTTGGAGGTCTGGAGGGTCATCCATCGCGCTCGCATGATCTACCATCGCAGCGCGAGGCCGTAAATCATAAAAATGGAGGTTTTCTCTCTTCCTTTTTATACTTTTAATATTATATATTTAAACTATAAAGGAAATAAATGATACGATTTTATATATATGTTACTTCGAAAAGTAAAAGGAATAAAATAGGATAAAAAACCTTCTAGCTTCGTTTCTTATTCTCTTTGATTCTGTTGCTCTCTTCCTAAATATTTGTGACTGCTTTTGCTTTGAAAGTTTTTTATTTTCTTGATCAAAACCAAAAAAAAAAGAAAAAAAGGCCCTCTTTACAGAGTCTGACTTCGGTTTTTATAACCGATCAGTGAAGAAAAACAAAAGGAAATAAAATACAATCATCTCCCCGTTTATGCTATCTGTTTCTATTCTTTATTGCAAGATAATAGAGGAGCGGCGCAAAAGGGGCTAGTGGGCGTGGTGCTGTGGTAGTGGAGGCCAGTGGAGTTGCGGCGCTAGGGTTAGGGGAAAAAAAACTAGGGTTTCTTCTTTTTGCTGAAAATAGGTTTAAGTTTTGGGCTAGAACTTTGGGCTAAGGTTTGGTTGTATGTGGGTTTGGTAATTGGGCTTTATGTTGGGTAATTTGGGTTAAAAATGGGCCTGGCAAATTATGGGTATTACAGGAAACAAAGCAGTGAGGTTGCTAGAAATTCGCCCATGTTGGTGATACATTCAAATTTGGTGGAACGGTGGAACCTTCAAGCTTTGGGTATCATTCAAGGTACCTTCAACTTGGATAAAACTTATTTTATAAGTCAAGAATGATGATGATGGACAAAAACCTTCAAATGGTGTTCAATCATGGACTGAAATATTAAGGCATTGAACTTCAAAAACCCCTGGAGGACAAGTAGATTCAATATTTGAATTGCATAAGCAAGAAGCATTGGTGAAAATTGGTCAAAGAACCAATTGTTAGGAATCTTGAAGGGATAGATAAATGCATATGCATTATTACTTTAGTAGCAGCAGAGAAATCCCAAAAATCAAATACCTGCAGAAAAAGAAATTCTTATACCCAAAAGTTGCAGATTACAATTACAACTCAGTTAGTATCTGCCATGTTGTCTCTTTATTTTTCTTGAAAATGCAGTTAGTATCTGCCATGTTGTCTCTTTATTTTTCTTGAAAATGTCCTTGTCCGATACTCGACATATAAGTATAAAGTATGGGATATGATCTTCCAAGAACCCTAAAATTTAATAGAAAAGAACTTTAAAACATTGAACATACTTGTTTTCGACACTCCACCCAAATTCAAGTAACATAGCTGCATGGATCAGAACACTTTTGGCCCTCAAATTGAGCAATAACAGCATCAAGTAACCAAGCAAAACTATCATACGTACTGAACATAAATACCATATTAGCATTAAGTTCAACTTTACTACAGCTTGATTCTAAAGTTTCCGACCACTTGGCTTTAGTTGATTCCTCATTTTTCAAACACCAAATGTACAAAATTGTAAACAATCAAGATCCACAAACATCTCGTTTTCCATTTCTTACCTTGAGATTCCACTTTAACCGACACAGATCATGCTCTAGCTTATATTTCTCCCTGCAGTGGATATTTATCATCCTATGCATACAAGCCAGAAAATACCAATACCAGGTGATAAACATTTCAAAAACATATTTAGTAAGTAATTTGAATATAACATTAAAGCAGTGCAAGCTTTGTCCTAAAAATTTTCATTTCATTGAACTGCATCCATCAAGATGCATTTGTTAACTTGATAGTATCCTACAAATAAATGGGAAGGATCTGCCTAATCTGTCCCTTGATAAACTAAAATCTGCGGTACCATCCATAAATAAGAATTATACAACAACCATGTTTTGCCCATAAAAAATAATGTTATAAGAAAATATGCAGCAATGAGTAAATCTTGGGATCAAATGGGCTCCAAAACACACATCACAGCACTCAACATAAAGGTGAACGTCTCTGAAAGTTTTTTATGTTTCCTATTAACAGTTAAGGCATATATATATATATCTTCAGCGAATAACATGTTATTAGTAAATAGAGTAAAATCCTAATAATGCAAAAATTGAGTACTTTGCTTGACTGCATCTAACTGCTAAAATGAACTATGGATCTTAACTAAAACAAAATCAACTAATTGTATATCAAGGTAAACCCAGAAACTTGAGCATAAGAATGTAATAATATATATATATATATATATATATATATATATATATATAATGTTGTTGATTGAATTGGTCTCACAAGTCAACTTAATACCATCTCAAAAAAAAAAAAAAAAAAAAGAAGATAATATCATGATAAACAATGAGACTACTTTTAATATTCATATACTATATACCTATTTCAATTTCCTTTTACTCCTAATTTAAATTTTTATTTTTATTTTACCTTCATACATGTTACATATGAGTTGTTGTTATTATTAGTTTAATCTTAAATTCATTATTTACTGTAGGTTAAAATGTCAAATAAACTTCAAAAAATAATTAAAATATCAATTAAGCCCCTTGTTGCAAAGTGCATCCAATTGAGCCCCTTGAATCATGATTGATATCCAATTAAGCATCTTAAATTCATTATTTTCGTTGAAGCCACTGACGACCGTTAACTGCTGACATGGAAGCTGACGTGACAAGCTAACGTGGAAAATAATGACGTTGAGGGCTCAATTGATTAATGAAGTAAAAAATATTAAGATTCTAAAAAATATTTTTTAAATAGATATTATAAAATTCATAAAAACTTATTATAAATTTATAAAAAAATTAAATGTTATAAAAGTGTTTAGAAAAATATTATAAAATTTTTAGAAAAATTATTGAAACATCGTTAAATATTATAAATAATATAAAAATAGTATAATTTTTAAAATTATTAAAAATTTAAAATAAGTCAGATAAAGTTATTAAAAGTTAATAGAAGTTTATAAAATAAAAATTATTGAAAAGTTACAAAAAATTATAGGAGAATTTTGTTACTTTGCTAGTTTGGAGTGTTTGCTATTGGGAATAAGGAAATGGGGGAAATTGAACTGTGATGATCATGTTGAGTGAGGGGTTTGAATGACTACGAGTTCAGTGCTTGATGGTTTAAGGTGAGTGATGGATACAGGTATTTATAAACTAATCCAATAAGCTATTAAGCAATTAAAAAATATTTAGAAAATAAGTTTATATTAACATTTTATATATTTTATAATTAAATTTAAATAAAAATATTTTTATTATCTTTAAAATAATGAAACGAAATTATTTTGAGAAGTTAGGTCTAGTTGGGCTTAAGCCTAGATATTTTTTTGAAATTTGATCTAAGCTCAATTTGACCCATTAACACTTCTAATGATAGGCAATTTAGTTGAGGAAGAATGATAAGGATCGGTTGATGTATGATGTACGATATTGTGTGAGAGAAAACAAAAATGTGTAGTATTTGAATAAATTTAATAAATTTTATATATTATTCTAATTTTTTTATAACATTATTTTTTTATAATTATTAATAGATTTTCTATATTTTTCTAAAAAGTTGTGTAATATTTTTCTAAAATTTCTTATAACATTTAAAAATTTTCTATAATTTTTATATTTTCAATCGTTTTTATAATTATTTATAAATCTCTAATATTTTTATGAATTTTATAATTTATATTTTAAAAAATAGTTTTTTACAACTTTAATAATTTTTACTTAAATAATTAAATAAAATAATAAAAATAATCAATTAAGCCCTCGTAAAATAATTAAAAAATCACTTAAATTTAGAGTTCGGAGTAAGGGTTATTGGTGATGGTAATTATGAGCAAAGGCGGTGCCCAACACTCAACAAATTTGACGAGGACTAAAGAGCAAAATCAGACTTATTATTTATAAATAAACCAAAGAAAAATGAAAAGTTTGAATATTATTTTAGTTTGTTTGTAGATTTTTAAATTTTTTTATAAAAGTATTATTTTAAGAAATAAATTTCATGTTAGAAAATAGGTATTCATTTATTCATAATTTAGTATGGATTTGTATAAAATTTTATGTGTTTTTTATCAAAAAATAAAACTTTTTAATAATTTTTAGAGTTAAAGTGTAAATTTAAATTTTACTAAATTATATCTACTATTTTTTTACACAATGCCTATAATTTATCCATCTCTCTCCCAACCCATAAATAGGAAGATAATGCGACTTGTGTGACTCAACTGAGATCCTCTTATATTGACGACAATAATCATGCCAACCGAATCAAGACTAAATCGACAAATAATTGTAATTGTTATATTATATTACTTATTTTTTATTTTTAACTATTAAAATAAAATATTTTTTCTTCAAATTAAAACTTCATCCGCTACAATTATTTCAGGGTTCATTCTTTGATATATACATTTTGACCGATTGAAATGATGAGAATATGTTATTAAAAATATCATATTTTTCTTTAATTACCATAAAATAATAAATTTAAAATCAATTTAATAAGAAAAATAAATAAAAAACATCAACCAAATTTTGATACATTATAAAATTAATATATACTAATACTAGTACTGATAACTCCGGAAAAAAAAAGTAATTTCCAAATTTCCTTAATTGCAGACCCACCCTCAGTTCTTATTTCTCCTCAAACATCCCGCCGCTAAACTGCAGCATCTTGACTATTGGATTCTAAACTATCGGCAAATCAAATCAAAATCAGGTAATTTTTGAAACTTTTGTACTTGAGTCATGAGATTTTGGGTATTGGCTAAGTTTTTGTTATCTGTTCTCTGCAAAAAAATTTTCTGTTTCCGGTCTTATTTGTTGAATGATTATTGAACTTTTTGGGTTTTCCTTGTTATTTTACACTTATTTTAATCTGGGTTTTTCTTGTTTTAACTTAAGATTTGCTTTTGAGTTAACCCTTTTGTTGGAACAACGTAAACATTAATAGTTCATTCGTAGCCTTTTCTGCACATTGTAATATTATGCACTTATTTATCTTTCTTCATGAATTGGTAGCTATGGCTGCAAATATGTTTGTGGTTTGAGGTAGTAGGGGGAAAATACATTTGGGTGTTGGGTAATAAAAGTACTACCCTTTTGTGCCTTGTTGGATACGAACCGACCCATTTCAAACCAGATTTATTTACGGGTCCTTTTCCTTTTCTAAATGTCGAATCTCTTTACAGTTGCAAAGAAAGAACCAGCTCTCTCAATCTGCAGCGCCCATATCTTCACTTCTTTTGCATGTAACCTTTAATTCTTTATTTATTTTCTCAATGTTCCCTTTAATCTCTTTCATTCTGATGCTTTGTATTGTTCAATGTTTAAACATGGTCTTTTTATTTAAAAATCATGATCTGCCTTTTGTTTCCCTTCAAATTCCATAGATTTTAAGTTGTTTATTATGTTTTTCTTTTCTATATATAGATAAGGACCCATGGATCTAGTCCCTCTAAATCCAACAAAGTATTGAATTTTCGAATGGGTTTTAATTTTTAGACAACATCGGAATCCCTTTGATCTGCTTTTCTGAGTTTACCCTCTTTTCCATAGCTTGATTATGGAATATGGGGTTTCACTAAATCACCTTATTGTTGTTCTAGAAATCAAAATGATCTCGATTATCGTTGATGTTATGTTTGCATTTAGAAGTTTATTCCAGCTGAAACTGAAGATGCTGTAATGGGTTTTTTAGTTACTTATGCCTGCTGCGTGTTTAAGAATCTTTATGTTATTTCTGTTTTGTTTTCCGGATTCATAATTGATGGATTTTTCTTTATCTTCATAGCTACGCTTGTGTGTGAAATGTTTTAGAAGTTGGTTGAAGATTAATAGAAACCCTTTAATATGCAGAAAATGGGCTTGTGGACGATATTAGAAGGATTTTTGCTTCTTGCAAATGCTTTGGCAATATTAAATGAGGATCGTTTTCTTGCTCCCAGAGGATGGAGTTTCTCGGAATTCTCTGCGGGGCGTACAAAGTCATTTAAAGGGCAACTTATTGGTCTCATTTACGCCACTCATTACATGAGAGTTCCTCTCATACTACTCAATGCAATCTGCATTTTTGTTAAGCTAGTTTCTGGTTGATGCTGCTCTAGGTAAGATATTTATGTCTACGGCTGATGATTGGTTGAATTTGTATTAGGTTCTCAAACAGATGCCCCTTGTTTTTTTTCTTTTGCATTCAAGAACTTGTTTATTAGTTGTGATGACCATTTTAGTCGGTTTTGTTTTCTGATTTCTACAAATTACATGGATTTAAAATGATGTGATCAATGGGTGTCTGTGAAACTTAAGCTGAATGATTAATTATTTCAAAACCTATTTATTGGTTGACTATATTGTGAAAAAGGAAACTCTTAGTCTTAGATTAATTTTTCTGATTACCATTGTTGAATTACACACCCGAAACTTATGAAGTCTGAATAAGATCTTTTTAACACTACGAGTTCTATAATGTATTACTTGACCAAAACGTTGAGTAGGCCAGAGCAGGAATGGCAGAAGCTGCCTTTCAAACCTTGTTCCAGGTCTGATAAATTTCTGTTAATTTTACTGGAACATGTAAATTAAGTAAATAAATTGATTGTTTGAATTGGCGATCCATCACAGAGTAAAGAGGATAACTACATTTGTATCTTCATGCTTTTCTGTTTCTTCCTATTTGGTTATTTGAGAATTATTGTTCTTTTCCCTTTTGGATCTTAAGCATGCCACAGATTTCACCCTTGTGGTTCCTGATATTCTTAAGCATGTGCGTCTCCTGATATTCTTAGAATGCGATTCCTTATCTGTTAATTATTAGCAGAATGTATGAAGTCGAATATGGAGCATAGGAATTTGCCAAAGGTTGTGTAAGACAGAAGCAGTCAGTTCAAAAATTAGGCGATGTATCTATTTTACACTTAAGTTTGTATCCCCCCTCCTTTTAAAATTGAATTTGAGGTTTCATGATGGGATTCTATCGAACCTGGAAATGTGATAACCTGATAGCTCTAACATTTGTATAATTTGGAGACTTTATGCTGTCATTTTGAAATATACAGTTTACTGTGTCTGGAATTTCTATTAATTGCTGCTGTATGAACATGATATTTGAAAATGGAGTTCAAGTTTGGGGTGGGGTGGTTTGATTTCCGGTGGATTTTTCTCATTTTGGGATTGGATTCTGATGCTAGAACCAAAGTTAAGTTTGAGTTTAAGGCAAGTATGGGTGGAAATATTTAAAGGTATCATTGACGTTTCTAATCGTGCTTCTATAACCCAAATCAGATCCAAAAACCTATAATGATGCAGTATTCTTAGATGATAGAACTAAACATGCATGAATAGTCCTAAAACAGAAGTTACAACTTCCAACAAGCAGAACCCCAAAAAATAGGAAGCATGTGCTGCTCAATATGAATTATGTATTAGTTCAGTATCACATGATTCAGTGATTCTAAATTCATTATTTTAAAAAAAAAAAACACTATCTTATTATTCACCTTTTTTTCCAGTTTTTGAGTCGCGTAGGACCTGCTACTTATCTTGAGCTAAAGACTTTTTTTAAAAAATGAGAGGGTTTGGATAAAATATGAGGTCTGAAAAATGGGCTTGGATAAAATTTAAGACCTGTTATCTATATGGGTCAAGTCTTAGGTAAGATTTTTTTTACTTGAACACTGTCCGGTCTAGTACGAATATATTATGTTATAAAACAAATATATTAATTATATATATTAAATAATAATTATATATATTTATATCAAATTACTAACTCAAACAATTGAACCCATTACCCAAAACTTAAAAAAAAAAAAAAAAAAAAAAAAAGACTTACCCAATTAAATAGTTCAGCTCAAAATATAAAATTTTAAAAATTGTATGTAATATAATAAAATATTTATTATATTTATTTGTGTTTTTAATATAATAAAACATTTATTATATTTATGGTAATGTTTTTAATATAAATATTTTTAATGTGTTAGAAAATTTTTATTTTAGTATTTTTTAAGTGCATTTATTGAATTATATTTTCTAAAAAATATTTTTAAATAAAAATTAATCTAAAAAAATCAAATATGGGTGAATTGGGTACTTTTCTTAAGCTGGGCTGAACTTGGATAAAAAAGTAAGTTCATTTTTTGAGTTGAGTTGAGCCTGCATTTGAAAATTTAATCTAAATATTTTACATGAATTTAATCTGACCCATGAGCACATTGTGGTCTAATATAGTTTAAAAGATAATTATGTAATTTTCAGTTTGTATTAGTTCAGTAGCACATGATTCAGTGATTTTGTAGTGGTCCATTTGAACTTGGAATCAGTAGCAAGATTTTAGATTGAAAGATGGAACAATGTGATTGAAAAATGCATACTAACAATTTTCAAATATAGAGACAACTTCAAGTAACTATTAATCAAAATGAAGATCCCAGAAGAACCATGTTGCCCTGCATTTCTTAATGGAGTTGAGACCAACGCAATCTGGATGTGACATCTATTAAGTTTAATTTTTTCATTTCTTACGCTATGCCGTGAGGACCATGACCCCATTAATTTTTTTATTATAAAAAAAGGGTGTAAACCCAGCTTCCTTGGACTGATTCTCTTCCACTATGGCAATAATAGCCATATAATAACCTGCAGTTTGCGGGCTTTTTCAAAATACTACAGTTTGATGGGTGTCTTTTTCACACACACTAGGTCCTTATACTCTGAAACCCTCATACATATGTTGTTTTGTTAGTATTGCAAATGCCAAGCTTATGTTCTATTTTGTGTCCTTCTGCTGCCTTGCTATCTCCAAACACTCCCACCAACATTACTCTAAACCTTCTTTCCATCAAAAGGAAAATAAATACAGGGTAAAACTTTTCCTTTTTCCCATCAAAAAAATGAGGCTTCGGGATAGGAAAGGAGTCAGATGTTAGGATTCAAATTTCAGATGGTTGAATAACATGTCAACTGAGTTAAACTCTGAGTTTATATATATATTTGTGAATCTATCTCAAAATGTGAAGATTGAAGATGGCTGTTAGTGGGGGAAGATGTTAGACAAATAGGATGATCCCATTTCTTGAATTTCATTGATTAAGAAAGCTCATTGGAGAGAAATAAGAAAGAAATGTGGTTGAAAATGACTATCAAATACACCATTGGATAAACCATTTGTTCCTTTAGGATGCAAACTCACTTTAAAGCCGTACTGATTTCCAATTTTTGCCTATTATGTCATGTGGTGGTAACGTGTTTGCCTGCTTGACTAACATCTTTTCATAATGTCTAACACATAAACACTAGGTTATTTTACTTTATCTATTTTAAAAAAATTCTAAATATAATTTTTTAAGATAAGAGATAGAGAATCTCTCATTATTATTTGGATTTTCATTTTAAGAAATATATGTGAGAAGATGACTTCCAAATACAAATATACCAATAACTGAATTTAAGATGGAATAAAAAGTGGAATGGAGGGAGGGCAGTCAATTTTGATATGTTATTGATTGCAATGTGAGATGGGTCAGGATTTTTGCATGTGTCTCCATGCTTGCATATATTTTGTCCTCTCAGTCCTTTTGATCTTAAAGCGAATACTACCTCATTCTCAGTTGCATGTTCCCTTCTATACAGGTGTTTTGTTTTCTTTTAGATCATATATATATAACCATTGATCGTGTTTTTGTGATCGATGGAGCCTTAGACATCTATTTTCCAAGCTATTAAGCATTCCAACATTTACTTCCCCCAATTGAGATGGAAATTCGTATTTTTTTGAAGTAAACATTTTTTACTAATTAGACAAAACTATTAGTCACCACAATTTCATTCATGAATACCTTCAAACTAGAGGGACTATATGTCAAAAAATGCGCTTAAGAAAAAAAATCAATTAAGTCCCTATATTAAATTCGCACCCAATTAAAATCTTGTTGTTAACTAAAATTGTCGTAACCATTTTTTTTTGAAAAAAACGGGTCAACTTTGGTTTTGAAAACAAAAATAAAAAACGAGAGTTGCCACCAATCTTTTTTGATAAGGTCTGATCGGGTCACTTTTGTTTTAATAAAACAATTTGGTTTACTAAAACGGTATTTTTGGTCTACAAAATTCGAGAAAATGGGTTCTGGAGTCGATTACGTGCGAGGAAGGATTAACACCCTCGTCACGCCCAAAATTGGTACCAAATTGATTAATTAATGTCTTAATGTCGAAAGTTAAAAATTTGAAAAAAAAAATTTAAAAATACAATCTCTTTTAAAAATATTTGAATTTTCTCGAATTGAATATTAAGATTCTCTCGCTCCGAAGGAATAAAATATCACATCCAGCACGTTAGTACACAACAATTTAAATCTTCGAATCCAAAATTATCTCATGATTCCCGAGACTTATGCATTGAAAATATCAAAAGGATATTCGATTATTTGGCCAAGCGAAAAACCAAAACCCAGCACGTTAGGGCACGATTTATCAAATTTCCAAACACAGAATATTGCCTTTGCTTTAGAAAGTCGGATCAAAATACATTAATTTGACTTGAAATAAAATGGAATAATTAATTTTGGATCAATAAGTTGAAAATTACAATGCGACAATTGTGAATGAAAGGCGAAATTATAGACATGGGACAATATACATGGATAACGAACTCTATTAACAAATGAAAATAAAAAAAACAAATTAACATGTACAAAGTAACAATAAGCTCACATCCAAACATTAGCAATCAAAATAATGAAAACTAAAAATGTAACTAAAGAAACAAACCAAAAAAAAAAAAATTATAACAAGCTTTCAAACACAGATAAGTAAAATTAAGATAGCGACAGCAAATACTAATTGACAATATGAGATAATAATATATGAAAAAATATGAAAATAAAAAACACACATAATATTCAAAACAATATAGAAACAAAATAATATATAAAAAGATAATAATGTATGAAAGGGTTTTAAATAATGAAATTAGGCATTGAAATACATACATAATAGATTTGAAAAGTAATATATATACATCTAAATAGATTTTTTTTTAAAAAAATATACATAAAAACCACATGGAATTGATAATGTACATAGAATAAAATTAATTTTGACATAAACTATATATATATATAATTTAAAGTAAATATTATGCAAAATTTTAAAACAGTATAATATAAAAGAGAATTTTAAAACAATAATTTTAGAATTTAAACAAATAAAAAAAATGAACAAAGTAAAATCATTAAAGTAATTCCAAGTGTATATTTAAATAAAAATTTTTAAAGACGAATACTAAATAAAATTTTAAAAAATGAATTATACATATTGAAATAAAAAGAAAACTTAATTGAAAATAAAAGTGAAAATGTTCCCAACCCCCCCAAAAAAGGCACTCAGGCGTGGACTGAATTGGAATAGCGTGCAAACTTTAGGAAAAAAATGAAAGAAATAGAACAGGATTAATTTAAAGGTAGCGCAAATGGGAGGGACTGGCCGCGTAAATTTCCCATTTAAGGTGAAAAGGCCAAATCGTCAATGCGCAGGATTTTACCCTCTTTAATTACACCACTAAAATGATAAAATAATTAAAAGTTGAGTGCTAAATTTACGTTTATGAAAAAAAAAAAAACAAAAATTTTGCTGATCTAAGTGAAACTGTGAAAGCCCACTCCATTCGGATTCAATCTGGACTAATCCCTGCAATCAAGTCCAAATTCGACCCCAAAATCAAAATTCACTTCATCACTCCAAAGTCGAAACATGACCATCGAGTTAAAAGGACGATGGCTTCGCTGTCCTCTGGTTCTGTCTCTCTTGTCAGAACCCCAACTCACCTCCCCTGCTTCAGGTTCTCACATCTTTGTCTTTATATTCTCCCTTACAAACCCTTCTGAGTGTCATTTCTTTATCTTAATTGAGCCAATCAGATAAAAGTTTTGAAACTTTGCAGATCAAAACATAGAAAGGTCCAGTCTTTGAACAGATATAGCAAAACCAAGACAACCCATTTGAGTATTAAATCAAGTCTTCGATTGTGTTCCATTGCTGCTTCTGATTCGCCACTCTCTCGTCAATGTATGAATTATCATCCAAGAAGGTATGGATTTGGACCGAGTCAATGCTGTAAGTTTTGCCTTCACGCTTGGTTACAACTGTAAAAGAGATCTCTTTAGCTTACGCTAGAAATTCCAAAAATGTCATGCCAGAAAGCAACCAATCATTTATCAGAGCAATTCGCTTAGTTTTCATCTTTTCTTCCGAGTTCGGATATATCCAGAGGCATTTTCATGCCTTGCTTATCATGAAGTGTTACTTCTATAATGCAAATTCTTTGAACAAGATCTCATGGAAATATGCAGGGGCCTGTCCATGCCTATGTAGCTACCCCTGGAGGTAAAATAAGCTATCTTTCCGAGTTAAAAGCGGGCAAAGAGGTGATTGTGGTCGATCAAACAGGCTAAATGCGAACAACAATTGTCGGCCTTGTTAAGATTGAGACCCGACGACTTATCCTCGTTGAAACAAAGGTTTGTTTATCTCATACTCTTTCAACTTTTGGGTTTGCAACGATTAGAATGTTTATATCGAACTCGATATTCAGTATCCGAGATGCCACTCTATGTATTCTTTTGCTGCAGATAGATGCAAATGATCAAACCTTATACAGCATTCTTCTGCAGACTGCCGAAACAGTTGCGTTGGTTTGTCCGCATGAAGGTTTGCTTCGAAAGTCCATTTAGTTTCTGTTGGATGTTACGGATAGTGCTTATCATACCAGTTTAAACTTTTCCGATCTATGATTCAGAGGTAATAGAACGCAAAAGACTGTGATTCCTGTGACCTCCTTGAAAGCTGGGGACGAAGTTTTGCTAAGGCTACAAGGTGGGGCTCGACATACCGGAATAGAGATCAAAATGAACTCAATTATCGTTGATGTTATGTTTGCACTTAGAAGTTTATTCTAGCTGAAACCGAAGATGCTGTAATGGGTTTTTTAGTTACTTATGCCTGCTACGTGTTTAAGAATCTTTATGTTATTTCTGTTTTGTTTTCCGGATTCATAATTGATGGATTTTTGTTTATCTTCATAGCTACGTTTGTGTGTGAAATGTTTTAGAAGTTGGTTGAAGATTAATAGAAACCCTTTAATATGTAGAAAATGGGCTTGTGGATGATATTAGAAGGATTTTTGCTTCATGCAAATGCTTTGGCAATATTAAATGAGGATCGTTTTCTTGCTCCCAGAGGATGGAGCTTCTCGGAATTCTCTGCGGGGCGTACAAAGTCATTTAAAGGGCAACTTATTGGTCTCATTTACGCCACTCATTACATGAGAGTTCCTCTCATACTACTCAATACAATCTGCATTTTTGTTAAGCTAGTTTCTGGTTGATGCTGCTTTAGGTAAGATGTTTATGTCTACGGATGATGATTGGTTGAATTTGTATTAGGTTCTCAAACAGATACCCCTTGTTTTTTTTTTCTTTTGCATTCAAGAACTTGTTTATTAGTTGTGATGACCATTTTAGTCGGTTTTGTTTTTTGATTTCTACAAATTACATGGATTTAAAATGGTGTGATCAATAGGTGTCTGTGAAACTTAAGCTGAATGATTAATTATTTCAAAATCTATTTATTGGTTGACTATATTGTGAAAAAGGAAATTCTTAGTCTTAGATTAATTTTTCGATTACCATTGTTGAATTACACACGAAACTTATGAAGTGCGAATAAGATCTTTTTAACACTGCGAGTTCTATAATGTATTACTTGACCAAAGCGTTGAGTAGGCGGGCGGGAATGGCGAAAGTAGCGCCTTTCAAACCTTTTTCAGTGCGATAAATTTACATTAATTTTTCTAGAACATGTAAATTAAGTAAATAAATTGATTGTTTGAATTGGCGATCCATCACAGAGTAAAGAGGATAATTACATTTGTATCTTCATGCTTTTCTGTTTCTTCCTATTTGGTTATTTGAGAATTATTGTTCTTTTCCCTTTTGGATCTTAAGCATGCCACAGATTTCACCCTTGTGATTCCTGATATTCTTAAGCATGTGTCTCACGATATTTTAGAATGTGATTCATTATCTGTTAATTTTTAGCGAGAATGCATAAAGTCGAATATGGAGCATAGGAATTTCTTTGAAGGTTGTGTAACACGATGAGCGATCAGCGATTCAAAAATTAGGTGATGTATTTGTTTTATACTTAAGTTTGTATCCCCCTCCTTTTAAAATTGAATTTGAGGTTTCATGATGGGATTTTATCGAACCTAGAACTGTGATAACTTGATAGCTCTAGCATTTGTATAATTTGGAGACTTTATTTGTCATTTTGAAATATCTGATTTATTGTGCTGGAATTTCTATTAATTCTTTCTTTGTATGAACATGATATTTGAAAATGGAGTTCAAGTTTGGGGTGGGGTGGTTTGATTTCCGATGGATTTTCTCATTTTGGGATTGGATTTCGATGTTAGAACTAAAGTTAAGTTTGAGTTTAAGGCAAGTATGTGTGGAAATATTTAAAGGTACCATTGGCGTTTCTAATCGTGCTTCTATAACCCAAATCAGATCCAAAAACGTATAATGATGCAGTATTCTTAGATGATAGAACTAAACATGCATGAATAGTCTTAGAATAGAAGTTACAACCTCCAACAAGCATCAACATTATATGTGTACCATCAACTAATCCATAATTCACAATGTTGGAGGTTGTAACTTCTGTTCTAGGACTATTCATGCATGTTTAGTTCTATCATCTAAGAATACTTCATCATTATAGGTTTTTGGATTTGATTTGGGTTATAGAAGCACATTAGAAACGTCAATGGTACCTTAAAATATTTCCACACATACTTGCCTTAAACTCAAACTTAACTTTGGTTCTAGCATCAAAATCCAATCCCAAAATCAGAAAAATCCACCGGAAATCAAACCACCCCACCCCAGACTTGAACTCCATTTTCAAATATCATGTTCATACAGGAGCAATTAATAGAAATTCCAGGCATAATAAACTGTATATTTCAAGATGACAGCGTAAAGTCTCCAAATTATACAAATGCTAGAGTTATCAAGTTATCACATTTCCAGGTTCGATAAAATCCCATCATGAAACCTCAAATTCAATTTTAAAAGGAGGAGGATACAAACTTAAGTGTAAAAAGAGATACATCACCTAATTTTTGAGCAGATACAACCTTGGCAAATTCCTATGCTCCATATTCGACTTCATGCATTCTCGCTAATATTTAATGAGATAAGGAATCACATTCTAAGAATATCGGAGACGCACATGCTTAAGAATATCGGGAATCACATGGGTGAAATCGTGGCATGCTTAAGATCGAAGCGGAAAAGAACAATAATTCTCAAATAACCAAATAGGAAGAAAGCAGAGAAAAGCATGAAGATGCAAATGTAGTTATCCTCTTTACTTTGTGATGGATCGCCAATTCAAACAATCAATTTATTTACTTAATTTACATGTTCCAGTAAAATTAATGTAAATTTATCAGACTGAAAAAGGTTTGAAAGCGCGCTACGCCATTCTCGCTGCCGGCCTACTCAACGTTTTGGTCAAGTAATACATTATAGAACTCGCGCGATGTTAGAAAGATCTTATTCGGACTTCATAAGTTTGGGTGTGTAATTCAACAATGGTAATCGAAAAATTAATCTAAGACTCGAGTTTCCTTTTTCACAATATAGTCAACCAATAAATAGGTTTTGAAGTAATTAATCATTCAACTTAAGTTTCATGAGACACCCATTGATCACACCATTTTAAATCCATGTAATTTATAGAAATTAAAAAAATAAAAACCGACTAAAATGGTCATCACAACTAATAAACAAGTTCTTGAATGCAAAAAAAAAAAAAAAAGGGGCATCTGTTTGAAAACCTAATACAAATTCAACCAATCATCGGTACCGTGAGACATAAACATCTTACCAGAGCAAAGATCAACCGTAAACTAGCTTAACAAAAATGCGATTGCATTGAGTAGTATGAGAGGAACTCTCATGTATTGAGTGGCGTAAATGAGACCAATAAGTTGCCCTTTAAATGACTTTAGACGCCATGTGAGAGAATTCCGAGAAACTCCATCCTCCGGGAGCAAGAAAACGATCCTCATTTAATATTGCCAAAGCATTTGCAAGAAGCAAAAATCCTTCTAATATCGTCCACAAGCCCATTTTCTGCATATTAAAAGGTTTCTATTAATCTTCAACCAACTTCTAAAACATTTCACACACAAGCGTAGCTATGAAGATAAAGAAAAATCCATCAATTATGAATCCGGAAAACAAAACAGAAATAACATAAAGATTCTTAAACACGCAGTAGTCATAAGTAACTAAAAAACCCATTACAGCATCTTCAGTTTCAGCTAGAATAAACTTCTAAATGCAAACATAACATCAACGATAATCGAGTTCATTTTGATTTCTAAAACAACAATAAGGTGGTTTAGTGAAAACCTATATTCCATAAGCAAGTTATGGAAAAGAGGGTAAACTCAAAAAAGCAGATCAAAGGGACTCCGATGTTGTCTAAAAATTAAAACCCATTCGAAAATTCAATACTTTGTTGGATTTAGAAGGACTAGATCCATGGGTCCTTATCTATATATAGAAAACAAAAACATAATAAACAACTTAAAAACTATGGAATTTGAAGGGAAACAAAAGGCAGACCATGATTTTTAAATAAAAAGACCATGTTTGAACATTGAACAATACAAAGCATCAGAATGAAAGAGATTAAAGGGAACATTGAGAAAATAAATAAAGAATTAAAGGTTACATGCAAAAAAAGTGAAGATATTAGTAGCTGCAGATTGAGAGAGAGTGATTCTTTTTTTGCAAGCTGTAAAGAGATTCGACATTTAGAAAAGGAAAAGGACTCGTAAATAAATCCAGTTTGAAATGGGTCGGTTCGAATCCAACAAGGCACAAAAGGGTAGTACTTTTATGACCCAACTCCCAAATGTATTTTCCCCTACTACCTGAAGCCCAAATGTATGGGTCGGGAGATCGATTCGTTAAGAACTCAAAGGCGAAGAAGGTACCGATTCACTCGAACATTATATCTGCGTTGCGGTAGATCCGTCATTTAATATTCGGACCAACTTTGGATTATCCATTGATCCACGAGGCCCAATGTGTTGCATTCTTGGGTTCGATACATAAAAAAGAAACTATACATTTGGGCTTGGGGTAGTAGGGGAAATATATTTGGGTGTTGGATCATAAAAGTACTATCCTTTTGTGCCTTGTTGGATCCAAATCGACCCATTTCAAACCGGATTTATTTACGGGTCCTTTTCCTTTTCTAAATGTCGAATTTCTTTGATTGCAAAGAAAGAAAGAACCACTCTCTCAATCTGCACGCCATATATATTCACTTTTTTGCATGTAACCTTTAATTCTTTATTTATTTTCTCAATGTTCCTTTAATCTCTTTCATTCGATGCTTTATATTGTTCAATGTTTAAACATGGTCTTTTTATTTAAAAATCATAATCGCCTTTTGTTTCCTTCAAATTCCATAGATTTTAAGTTGTTTATATGTTTTTGTTTTCTATATATAGATAAGGACCCATGGATCTAGTCCTTCTAAATCCAATAAAGTATTGAATTTTCGAATGGGTTTTAATTTTTAGACATCGGAATCCCTTTGATCTGCTTTTCTGAGTTTATCCTTGTAACACCCCTAACCCGTGTCCGTCTCCGGATTAGGGTTATGGGTATTACCGTAAGTCAAAACTTCAGTTCAATCGATTGAATTTTAGTTGATCATTTTTATCAAACAATTTAAATCGTAAACAGACAAATCACACATGTGTAACACATACTTGATACATTAATCCAAGTCATATACGATATAATCATAGTTAAACACAAATCGACCATGCAATGTATATTACGACAATATCGCATAACAATACAGATTTCATGCACCACATATATCAAAACGATCTTTATCTATGAAATTTATAAACAAATAAACTACTCGTAACTAATTAATTAAATAAGCGTATTTCGAATGTCAATACATAGTAACTTCCTATTAAGACCAATTTCATATGGCACGAAACCTATTTCCACATAACCGAATATATGCAAATTACTACACATTACATACATACTTATGTATTTGGCCGAATATACAAGGTCTCATTTGTAAAATTTCATGTTCGTTACCTAGCACAAATCGAGTTTAGTAGTTTCATGCACTCAATTAAATTAAGCAACCTCGCAAGCTAAATACATGTATATATGAACATATATAAGTGTATACATCATAGTTATGCACATTACCCATATTCGATTATGAGCCTAAACAACTAATTCTTAAAACATGTTATCTACATTTGAAAATATCACATTGGTTTGGCCGAATATACATACACGCATTACTCAATATAATTCATACTTCATAGATCAACTATAGTTGTCACGCACACATAAATTTCGAATGATGCTCAATTATCACATACCTACCTTGACTTAAACATGCAAAGATTAACTTAAATGCCAAAACACCTGACTAATTTAACACAAACATTGGCATTACAAACAATGATTCATATAGTACGCATAATACATAAGCTTGAAATAAAAGAACAACCCTAGCCGAATTGTTGAATCCAAACATATTAATCACATAGTCAAGGATAAATAGAACTGAACTTAAAATGAATATTTAAGCCATTTTTGCATGGCTATTATATATATAAACATAACATCATTCCAACATTTAGCTAGCCTATACATGCCTTTGATTCAAAAATAACTAGCTTAAAAATACCAAATAGGGATGATAGTGTGGTTGACTTCACCAACGATCCTCCGAGCCCGTAGCTTGACCAAAATCTATAAAATGAAATAACGAACACACACAAAGTAAGCTCACTAGCTTAGTAAGTCTCAAGCAAATATTAATGTAATGATCATACATTTAAACATTTTAATTTTTAAGCTTATAGTATTGAACATAACTATTTCAATATGTAAAATGTACATGTCCGAATACTTGCAATACCCTTGATTTAAATATTATCATTATATCACCATGAACATATACATTATCAAATCACATGAATATTATATTTAATCGTATATTCCAAGTCATATGAACACATCTTAGGTATCGATCTCTTATATCTACTTATTCACATACGCAAACACTTTCAAACTCTTTCACTATTGATCTTTCCATTTATAACCGAATCTTCAATGTAATATACATGTATATATCTCAATTTCACATATATATAAAGTTCATACACATAAATGATAAGCTCCACATTATAAAATAAAATACTTATTGAATCATCCACTTCATCACATCGTACTTAACTAAAACGATAATAAAATAACTTACTTCATTCCTTACTAATATAGTAGGCTAACTCTCACCCGAGCTTTTAGCACATAGCACTATATATGTCTCACCTTGTTTGAATTTCGAATTCTCCGTTTATAGCATATCATCGGTATTAAGCCTGCTAGACCTGAGGTCTGAAGTTCGAACACCGGCATTAAGCCTGCTAGGCAATAAGCCCGAAATAATTCACTGGCACAAGGCCTGCTAGGCAATAAGCCCGAAATAATTCACCGGCGCAAGGCCTGCTAGGCAATAAGCCCGAAATAATTCACCGGCACAAGGCCTGCTAGGCTCGAAGCCTAAATATCAACACTATTAACAATTCAATTCACATTACTAGTGCTAAATTCACAAACATTTCGTATACTTCATATTTCTTTCACATATCAAACCGAACTTACTTATTCATATTACATTAAACAAAAATAAAGTCAATCCAATAATATACCACCACATTTGGCCATCACATAGATTTATACTCAAAATTTCTAATTATCATCATTTACCATGTTCATAATTAATTCTTTAACATATATTTGCTTACGGACTTACCTCGACTATTGACGGACAACGTAGACCAGCTATTCGATAACCTTCGCCTTTCCCCGATCCAAATCCGTTTTTCTTTGTTCTTGATCTAAACACATTAAAATTTAGCTCATTCAAGCACATTTCATCTCAATTTAGTCCCAAAACTCATAAACGGGAAAATTGCCATTTTACCCCTAATGTTTCACATTTTTACAATTTAGTCCTGCTTGCATAAAACACAAAATACACAAAATTTCACTATACCACTCAAGGGCCGAATATTCATAGGGACTATACAAGTCCATTTCTTTCATTTATTTTACATTTTAGTCCCTCAAAAATTTATTCTTTACAATTTAGCCCAAAATACTCAAATTCACTAAAATTTCCAACACAAAACATGCTAATCTTTAACATAACTTTAAAATAAAATCACCAAACATCAAAAATCATAAGAACATGTCAAGAGTCAAACATCAAATACACACTGATCTCAAAAATTCTAGCATGGGTCGGTTAATATTCAAAGCAACGATCACAAAAACGTAAAAATTATCAAAAATCGACTAAAAATACATACCCAATTTAGTTTGAGTTATGACCGAATGCACAGGCTCACTCCCTTATTCTTTCTTTTCTTATTCGGTGTTGAAGAGATGAAGAACAAAGCTTTAATTTGTGTTTTATTTTAGTTATAATTAACATTTTAACCAAAGTACAATAATACCCTTTTTATAATAATATAATTAACATATACTAATAAGGCTATTTTTGACATATGCCGCCCACTACCCTTAAAAATGGGTTAATTACCCTTCTAATACCTCATATTAAAAAGCCATTCTCATTCTAGCAATTTTCACTTTAGTTTGCAACTTTTACACTTTACGCGATTAAGTCCTTTTTGTCAAATTAAGCACACAAACGATTAAATTTTTATACGAAACTTTCACACATCATAAATCACATATAATTAGCACCAAAAATAATATTTAAAAATTTTTCGGACTCGGATGCGTGGTCCCAAAACAACCGATCCGATTATGGTCAGATTCGGACTGTTACAATCCTCTTTTCCATAGCTTGCTTATGGACTATGGGGTTTCACTAAATCACCTTATTGTTGTTCTAGAAATCAAAATGAACTCGATTATCGTTGATGTTATGTTTGCATTTAGAAGTTTATTCTAGCTAAAGCGAAGATCTTTGTAATGGGTTTTTAGTTACTTATGCTGCTGCTGCGTGTTTAAGAATCTTTATGTTATTTCTGTTTTGTTTTCTGGATTCATAATTGATGGATTTTTCTTTATCTTCATAGCTACGCTTGTGTGTGAAATATTTTAGAAGTTGGTTGAATATTAATAAAAACCCTTTAATATGCAGAAAATGGGCTTGTGGATGATATTAGAAGGATTTTTGCTTATTGAAAATGCTTTGGCAATATTAAATAAGGATCGTTTTCTTGCTCCCAGAGGATGGAGCTTCTCAGAATTCTCTGTGGGGCATACAAAGTCATTTAAAGGGCAACTTATTGGTCTCATTTATGCCACTCAACACATGAGAGTTCCTCTCATACTACTCAATGCAATCTGCATTTTTGTTAAGCTAGTTTTTGGTTGATGCTGCTCTAGGTAAGATGTTTATGTCTACGGCTGATGATTAGTTGAATTTGTATTAGGTTCTTAAATAGATGCCCCTTGTTTTTTTTTCTTTTGCATTCAAGAACTTGTTTATTAGTTATGATGACCATTTTAGTCAGTTTTGTTTTCTGATTTCTATAAATTACATGGATTTAAAATGGTGTGAAATGATTAATTATTTCAAACCCTATTTATTGGTTGACTATATTGTGAAAAAGGAAACTCTTAGTCTTAGATTAATTTTTCTGATTACCATTGTTGAATTACACACCCGAAACTTATGAAGTCTGAATAAGATCTTTCTAACACTGCGAGTTCTATAATGTATTACTTGACCAAAACATTGAGTAGGCGGGCGAGAATGGCGTAAGCGCTTTCAAACCTTTTTCAGTCCGATAAATTTACATTAATTTTAATTGGAACATGTAAATTAAGTAAATAAATTGATTGTTTGAATTGGCGATCCATCACAAAGTAAAGAGGATAACTACATTTGCATCTTCATGCTTTTCTGTTTCTTCCTATTTGGTTATTTGAGAATTATTGTTCTTTTCCCGTTTCGATCTTAAGCATGCCACAGATTTCACCCATGTGATTCCTGATATTCTTAAGCATGTGCGTCTCCTGATATTCTTAGAATGTGATTCCTTATCTGTTAAATATTAGCAGAATGCATGAAGTCGAATATGGAGCATAGGAATTTGCCGAAGGTTGTATCTGTTCAAAAATTAGGTGATGTATCTGTTTTACACTTAAGTTTGTATCCCCCCTCCTTTTAAAATTGAATTTGAGGTTTCATGATGGGATTTTATCGAACCTGGAAATGTGATAACTTGATAACTCTAGCATTTGTATAATTTGGAGACTTTCTGTTTGTCATCTTGAAATATCTGATTTATTATGCTGGAATTTCTATTAATTGCTCTGTATGAACATGATATTTGAAAATGGAGTTCAAGTCTGGGGTGGGGTGGTTTGATTTCCGGTGGATTTTTCTGATTTTGGGATTGGATTTTGATGCTAGAACCAAAGTTAAGTTTAAGTTTAAGGCAAGTATGTGTGGAAATATTTTAAGGTACCATTGACGTTTCTAATCGTGCTTCTATAACCCAAATCAAATCCAAAAACCTATAATGATGCAGTATTCTTAGATGATAGAACTAAACATGCATGAATAGTCCTAGAACAGAAGTTACAACCTCCAACATTGTGAATTATGGATTAGTTGATGGTACACATATAATGTTAATGCTTGTTGGAGGTTGTAACTTCTATTCTAAGACTATTCATGCATGTTTAGTTCTATCATCTAAGAAAATCTTTGCATCATTATACGTTTTGGATCCGATTTGGGTTATAAACTACGATTTGAAATGTCAATGGTACCTTTAAATATTTCCACACATACTTGCCTTAAACTCAAACTTAACTTTAGTTCTAGCATCAGAATCTAATCCCAAAATGAGAAAAATCCATCGGAAATCAAACCACCCCACCCCAAACTTGAACTCCATTTTCAAATATCATGTTCATACAAAGCAAAGAATTAATAGAAATTCAGCACAATAAATTGTATATTTCAAAATGACAGCGTAAAGTCTCCAAATTATACAAATGCTAGAGCTATCAAGTTATCACAGTTCTAGGTTCAATAAAATCCCATCATGAAACCTCTAATTCAATTTTAAAAGGAGGGTGATACAAACTTAAGTATAAAACAGATACATCACCTAATTTTTGAACTAATTGACTGCTTCTGTCTTACACAACCTTCAGCAAATTCCTATGCTCCATAAATAGTCTTACACAACCTTCAGCAAATTCTTAGATGATAGAACTAAACTTGCATAAATAGTCTTAGAACATAAGTTACAACCTCCAACAAGCATCAACATTATATGTGTACCACCAACTAATCCATAATTCACAATGAGCAGCACATGCTTCTCATTTTTTGGGGTTCTACTTATTGGAGGTTGTAACTTCTGTTCTAGGACTAATCATGCATGTTTAGTTCTATCATCTAAGAATACTGAATCATTATAGGTTTTTGTATCTGATTTGGGTTATAGAAGCACGATTAGAAACATTAATGGTACCTTTAAATATTTCCACCCATACTTGCCTTAAACTCAAACTTAACTTTGGTTCTAGCATCAAAATCCAATCCCAAAATCAGAAAAATCCACCGGAAATCAAACTACCCCACCCCAAACTTGAACTCCATTTTCAAATATCATGTTCATATAGCAGCAATTAATAGAAATTCCAGGCACAATAGACTGTATATTTCAAAATGACAGCGTAAAGTCTCCAAATTATACAAATGCTAGAGCTATCAAGTTATCACATTTCCAGGTTCGATAAAATCCCATCATGAAACCTCAAATTCAATTTTAAAAGGAGGGGGGATACAAACTTAAGTGTAAAACAGATACATCTCCTAAT
Source organism: Gossypium bickii (assembly GCA_025503065.1). Classification (NCBI taxonomy): domain Eukaryota; kingdom Viridiplantae; phylum Streptophyta; class Magnoliopsida; order Malvales; family Malvaceae; genus Gossypium; species Gossypium bickii. The sequence continues at coordinate 96,729,916 of CP106716.1, forward strand.
TTTTAAACAGATACAACCTTCGGCAAATTCCTATGCTCCATATTCGACTTCATGCATTTTGCTAATAATTAACAGATAAGGAATCACATTCTAAGAATATTAGGAGACGCACATGCTTAAGAATATCACGAATCACATGGGTGAAATCTGTGGCATGCTTAAGATCGAAAAGAGAAAAGAACAATAATTCTCAAATACCCAAATAGGAAGAAACAGAAAAGCATGAAGATACAAATATAGTTATCCTCTTTACTCTGCGATGGATCGCCAATTCAAACAATCAATTTATTTACTTAATTTACATGTTTCGGTAAAATTAATAGAAATTTATCAGACCTGGAAAAAGGTTTGAAAGGCGACTTCGCCATTCTGCCCGCCCGCCTACTCAACGTTTTGGTCAAGTAATACATTATAGAACTTGCGGTGTTAAAAGATCTTATTCAGACTTCATAAGTTCCGGGTGTGTAATTCAACAATGGTAATCAGAAAAATTAATCTAAGACTAAGAGTTTCCTTTTTCACAATATAGTCAACCAATAAATAGGTTTTGAAATAATTAATCATTTCACACCATTTTAAATCCATGTAATTTGTAGAAATCAAAAAACAAAACCGACTAAAATGGCCATCACAACTAATAAACAAGTTCTTAAATGCAAAAGAAAAGAAAAACAAGGGGCATCTATTTGAGAACCTAATACAAATTCAACCAATCATCACCAGTAGACATAAACATCTTACCTAGAGCAAAGATCAACCGTAAACTAGCTTAACAAAAATGCAGATTGCATTGAGTAGTATGAGAGGAACTCTCATGTAATGAGTGGCGTAAATGAGACCAATAAGTTGCCCTTTAAATGACTTTGTACGCCCCGCAGAGAATTCCGAGAAACTCCATCCTCTGGGAGCAAGAAAACGATCCTCATTTAATATTGCCAAAGCATTTGCAAGAAGCAAAAATCCTTCTAATATCGTCCACAAGCCCATTTTCTGCATATTAAAGGGTTTCTATTAATCTTCAACCAACTTCTAAAACATTTCACACACAAGCGTAGCTATGAAGATAAAGAAACATCCATCCATTATGAATCCGGAAAACAAAACAGAAATAACATAAAGATTCTTAAACACGCAGCAAGCATAAGTAACTAAAAAACCCATTACATCATCTTCAGTTTCAGCTAGAATAAACTTTTAAATGCATACATAACATCAACGATAATCGAGATCATTTTGATTTCTAGAACAACAATAAGGTGATTTAGTGAAACCCCATTTTCCATAAGTAAGCTATGAAAAAGAGGGTAAACTCAAAAAAGCAGATCAAAGGGATTCCGATGTTGTCTAAAAATTAAAACCCATTCGAAAATTCAATACTTTGTTGGATTTTGAAGGACTAGATCCATGGGTCCTTATCTATATATAGAAAACAAAAACATAATAAACAACTTAAAATCTATGGAATTTGAAGGGAAACAAAAGGCAGACCATGATTTTTAAATAAAAAGACCATGTTTAAACATTGAACAATTCAAAGCATCAGAATGAAAGAGATTAAAGGGAACATTGAGAAAATAAATAAAGAATTAAAGGTTACATGCAAAAGAAGTGAAGATATGGCCGCTGCAGATTGAGAGAGCTGATTCTTTTTTGCAACTGTAAAGAGATTCGACATTTAGAAAAGGAAAAGAACCCGTAAATAAATCCGGTTTGAAATGGGTCGGTTTGAATCCAACAAGGTACAAAAGGGTAGTACTTTTATGACCGAACTCCCAAATGTATTTTCCTCTACTACCCCAAGCCCAAATGTATGGTTTCTTTTTTATGTACCGAAACATTAAGTCTGCAAAGAGATCGACCACCTCAGATCTGTACATCAACATGTATATAAATTCAAATACCGATAACACAATTGTAGTGTTTGATAGAATAAAATGCGAATGCTAGAGGAATCACCGAGAGAAACAACAGAAGGACTGAATACAACATTTCCGATTTAAAATTATTTAAAACATAAAAAGGCAATGAAATCAAAGGGAAAAAAATTAGATCTGACAAATTTACCCTTTAAATGCCCAACTGAGTTTTCGGAATTTAGAGATCTGAGACAGAGCTTACCTCGATTCAGTTTGTACTCTGTATCTTCTTCACTCTCGGGAGATCGATTCGTTGAGAACTCAAAGGCGAAGAAGGTACCGATTCACTCGAACATTATATCTGCGTTGCAGTAGATCCGTCGTTTAATATTCGGACCAACTTTGGATTGTCCGGCCCGATCCCTGAGGCCCAACGTGTTGCATTCTCAGGTTTTTTATAGCCTAAACTCAAAAATATTCATTTATGTTTGTTTAATTTTACATTTTGGTTTTGGATGTTTAATATTTCGATACATAAAAAAGAAACCATACATTTGGGCTTGGGGTAGTAGGGGAAAATACATTTGGGTGTTGGATCATAAAAGTACTATCCTTTTGTGCCTTGTTGGATCCGAACCGACCCATTTCAAACTGGATTTATTTACGGGTCCTTTTCCTTTTCTAAATGTCGAATTTCTTTATAGTTGCAAAGAAAGAACCAGCTCTCTCAATCTGCAACGCCCATAAATTCACTTCTTTTGCATGTAACCTTTAATTCTTTATTTATTTTCTCAATGTTCCCTTTAATCTCTTTCATTCTGATGCTTTGTATTGTTTAATTGTAACATCCCGAAATTGGGCCTAGTAGGATTGGGCCCATTGGGCCTTGGGCGTAGGAGTGTTTAAAACTTTTGAGAACAAGAGAATGGCATTATTTCAAGTTGGACTTAAAGAAGATGATTTGAGAAAGTTACGGGGTTCTATGAAGTTTCGAGTTCAAGTTGGGCCTTAGTAAAATTTTGTGTTTAAGCCTATTAAGGAGAGATAGTAAGTGGCATTAAGGCTTATGGAAATAAAAGAGTAAATTGCTAGCATAAATGAGCATATGGCAAGGAGGTTATGGCATCAAGTGAAGTACCTTGAGGGAAGGGGTTCAAATCCCATCTTTTGCAAATTTTGGATTTATTTTTGTATGCTCTTCCAAGTGTCAACCATGGCATTATTAAAGGAAAGAAATAAAAGAAAAATGAAATGATGACTAAAAAGATAAGGTAAGGAGGAAAATAAGGAAAAAAAAAGGAAAGAAATAAAAGAATTTGAGGAGTGGAGTAGGTGGGTGAAAAAGAAATAAAAGAATTTGGAGAGTGGAGTAGGTGGATAAAAAAAAAGAGAAGAAAATTTATGGGAATTGAGGTGAGAAGTTTGGATAGAAATTTATGGATAGAAATTTGGTCAACACTCTAGCACATTTGCTCATCTTTCTCCCTTGTTTTGCCTAAACTCTCAATCCACAATCACTCATTCATAAATTCTTTCTCATTTGGGTAGACACTCTTTTCTTCGATTAAATTGTGTTCTAAGTGGGTGGCCGTGTATCATTCTAGCCATAAGTCAAGTGGTGGAAATTGAATCCAATGTCAACAAGGTAAGGAGTTCCTTATGGATTATTTGATATTGTTCTTTATTCGATTGGTTCCTAAATGGATTAATAGTTTGGACTAATCGGTCACGATAGGAATCAAATCGCCTGATCATCTATCCCTCGTAATAAGTGACTCGTATTTTTGGTGTCGCGGAGAGCATCGCGTTACGGATTCTGAATAAGGTGTGTAATCTCATACCCTTCCATATACATATCTGAAATGGTGTGTAATCTCACATTTCTCTGAAAGCTTGTATGAAATATGCTGTTAATCGGTCGAAATACCGAAGAAAACTAAAAACCGGCATCCGTGATCACTCGGGCGTGCGTATGATCGTAGTGGTAATCGTATTTCGTAATAAAACAGTTTCGGTTAGAAGCAGTGACGTGTTTTTGAAAAATCACTAAAAATAGGAGAAAAGGAATTAGAGAGTGAATAAGATATCAAATTAATAGAAGAAACGAAAAAGGAAAATGAATTTTATATTCTGAGATATCTTGATTTTAGTGAGACTGGTTCTGATTAACTTCGGGGTTCACTGATCTGTTTTAGAAAAATCATATAAAATTGTACAAAATGAATTATGGGTTATAATTTATATGTATGGATTCCTTAGTGAGCCTATTTTCAAAAGAAACAAGTTGGAACAGTATATGAAAACCGTACAGTGAGATATTTGAAATTAAGGTAAGAGAGGTCAGAATCATTAGACAGTGAAAGAAGGGAAACTTTAAGGAATAAACTGTACTAAATGGATAGGCCAAAAATTCTGGAAAAATTACAGTAAGGAGATATATGAGTCTAGTTTCAAAGAAATTTTATGGATCTAAATTTCGAGTTTCCTAACTCGAGTTATAATCAATTTAGTCAGTATGACGCAGATGGACAGTTTTAAATTTTTATGCCCAAATTAGTAGTTAAGTCGCAGTGCGAAATTACTGCCGTTTGGGCCTAAAATGGATTTTTGACCCAATAGTTAGAAGAGACCCAAATAGAATTCTGTGCCATTCGAGGTGATAGTAGGCCTTCGGAAGCACCGTTGAATATGAAATTACTGAAATTACCCTTGGAGGGTAAATTACTGAATTACCCTTGGTGGGTAAAACTACCGAATTTACCCTTGGAAGGTAAATTACCGAATTACCCTTGGTGGGTAAAACTACCGAAATTACCCTTGGAGGGTAAATCACCGAATTACCCTTGGTGGGTAAAACTACAGAATTTACCCTTGAAAGGTAAATTATCGAATTACCCTTGGTGGGTAAAACACTTGAATTACCTCAGAGGCAAATTACCAAAATATACAGGTTGTGCAAATTAGAAATACCCACAGGTTGTGCAATTCTTGAAATACCACAGGTTGCAAAATTACCGAAATACCCTTAGAGGGTAAATTACCGAAATTCCCTGGGTTACGAAATTACTGAAATACCTTTGGAGGGTAAATTACCGAAATACCCCTAGGTCGCAAAATTACCGAAATACCCTTAGAGGGTAAATTACTGAAATACCCCTGGGTTGTGCAAATTATCTTGTACAAATTACCGAAATACCCCTAGGTTGTGCAATTATTGAAATACCCATGGGTTGTGCAAATTACCGAAATACCCCTGGGTTGTGCAATTACTGAAATACCCCTGGGTTGCAAAATTACCGAAATACCCTTCGAGGGTAAATTATCAAAATTCCTTGGGTTGCGAAATTACTGAAATACCCTTAGAGGGTAAATTACCGAAATATCCTGGGTTGCAAAATTACCGAAATACCCTTAGAGGATAAATTACTGAAATACCCTTAGGTTGCAAAATTATCGAAATACCCTTGGTGGGTAAAATTTCTGAATTACCCTTAGTGAGTAAATTATCGAATTACCCTTGGAGGGTAAATTATCGAATTTACTTTTGGAAGGGAAATTACCGAATTACCCTTGGTGGGTAAAATTTTCGAATTACCCTTGGAAAGTACATTACCGAATTTACCCTTGGAAGGTAAATTACCGAATTATCCTTGGTGGGTAAAATTTTTGAACTTCCCTTAGAGAGTAAATTACCGAATTACCCTTGGAGGGTAAATTACCCTTGGAAGGTAATTTACTGAATTATCCTTGGTGGGTAAAATTTCTGAATTTCCCTTAGAGAGTAAATTACCGAATTACCCTTGCTGGGTAAAATTTCTGAATTACCCTTAGAGAGTAAATTACCGAATTACCCTTGGAGGGTAAATTACTGAATTTACCTTTGGAAGGTAAATTGCCAAATTACCCTTGGTGGGTAAAATTTCTGAATTACCCTTAGAGAGTAAATTACCGAATTACCCTTAGTGGGTACGATTACCGAATTATGAAAATGCCCTTATGGGCTGAATTACGAAAATGCCCTTAATGGACCGAATTACGAAAATACCCTTTATGGGCCAAATATGATATTTGATATATGGGCAGTTTGATATTTGTGATATGAGTCAGAGTGTGTAATTTCACACTTATCTCATGGGTTAGATATTATACCGTAAGCATTAGAATAAATTGTAAAATTTGTAAAATCAAAAAATACGGTATAATAACACTTTTTGTGTAAATGCATGAAACCGGTATTAAGGTTGTGGGAATTACGGATTTTCCTTTAATGGGTTATTTTGTTAAAACGTGATATTTTGGGCCATATGAATTATTTTGATAAATTGGCCAAGTGTGAAATTGAAAAAAAAAAGGCCTCATGTGATTAATGGGCCAAAATTTGCTAGATCGATTAATGGGCCAAAATTTGCTAGATCGCTTAATGGGCCAAATTGTTAAGATTGATTAATGGGCCAAATTGCTAGATTGCTTAATGGGCCAACTTGTATTATGGGCCTTATGGTGAAATTATTCTATGAACATTGTTATGCTTTGTATATGCATACATGATTGCATGGGTTGGGATAAAATTGAAGAGAAGTGCTAGTGGCTCTGCCACAATCTAGTTCGGTGACTCTGTCACAATCCAGTTCGGTGGCTCTGCCACAATCTAGTTTGGTGACTCTGTCACAATCCAGTTCAGTGGCTCTGCCACAATCTAGTTCGGTGACTCTATCACAATCCAGTTCGGTGGCTCTACCACAAACATTTTAAATGGCTTTGTGCCTACGATTGGTGTGTTGACGGGGTGGGTTGACTTGATCCCCACAAGTGTGCTGATTGGTACGGGTGGTGTGTAGCGGATGGAAATTAGGTTTGGTTTGGGATTTGCATATCATATGCATATTATATACATGTTATTATGTTATAATTGTAAATGGGCTTAGGCCCAAAATATTGCTATGTGTGTTCTGACCTAGTGGATGATGGTAAGGGGATTACACACTGAGTTCTTGTAACTCACCCCCTTTCTCTTAACCTTTTCAGGTAATGCTCAGTGACGTGGACTTGGGCCTTGGATGACTCGATGGAGACCATACTTCAGAAATGGTTTATTTGGACTTTAGACTTCTTTCTCGTTTATTTTATTACTTTACTATTTTGGGTTAAATGTTGTAATCAAGCCTCGGATTTTCTTTCAAAATGCTTCTGCAACTCTATTCCCAAACGTCCCATTTTCATAAATTGTTTATTTCAAATATGTTTTCACAACCAAAAAGGTTTTTAAAGATAATTACGTTTTCAAGTAGATAACAATTGCTTAAGTGTTTTGGGTTTTAACAAAGAGGCTGTAATTCTCAAACAAGTTTTTAACAATCTCAAAGATGGTTTGAAAAAAAAAAGAACTTCCATGTGACACGCCAGATTCGGGCTTAACTTCTAGGCCGGGTTTGAGGTGTTACATCAATGTTTAAACATGGTCTTTTTATTTAAAAATCATGATCTGCCTTTTGTTTCCCTTCAAATTCCATAGATTTTAAGTTGTTTATTATGTTTTTGTTTTCTATATATAGATAAGGACCCATGGATCTAGTCCCTTTAAATCCAACAAAGTATTGAATTTTCAAATGGGTTTTAATTTTTAGACAACATCGGAATCCCTTTGATCTGCTTTTCTGAGTTTACCCTCTTTTCCATAGCTTGCTTATGGAATATGGGGTTTCACAAAATCACCTTATTGTTGTTCTAGAAATCAAAATGAACTCGATTATTGTTGATGTTATGTTTGCATTTAGAAGTTTATTCTAGCTGAAACTGAAGATGTTGTAATGGGTTTTTTAGACAATTTTTTCAGGAAAGCCATTTCCGATTCGTCAAAAGACAGAATAATGGAGCAGCCCACGATGTAGCAACAGAATCATTAAAAAGAGGAGAGGAAATTTACCTGGTAGGAGAAGCCTTCGCGAATCGCCAGCGTCGAAGAGAGGAAAACAGGCAGAGGAATCCGGACTGAAGGAAGTTAGCAGAGGCGTGGAAGGGATAGCAAATTTCAAAATGCCCTTGGAAATGCTATCAGATTAATTGGCTGGTATAGGAAATAGGAAAGTTAGAAGATTAATGGAGGCCAGCTAATCTACGTCGGCTTCATTTGAAATTGAAAGGACATTTTCACTTTTTCTTTATTATTCTGGATGTTTCCACTTTTCTTTATTATTCTGGACATTTCTTTTACTTGGTTTTGGGCCATAATCTTTGGACCTTTGTTTTACTTTCTTTTTCCTGCATTGGGTCCGCTTTTAGCAACCCATCATTTGGTTGTATCTTCATTTAATAATAAAGCTAGCCGGAATTACTCAAAAAATAAAAAAGAAATGAATGTAGGTTTTCAAAAATAGAAATGAAAATGATCCATTTGCAATTTTAAATGAATTACTTAAAAATAATCAAAAGAATCAAAAGAATAAATTTATGTTTTTGATTTATTTTGAAGCCCAAAAATAAAAATAAATCATTCGGTCACAGTGAAATTATTGAGTTTTGAAATATTGAACATATTTCTCTAGGAATAAAATTATCAAAAATTTTATCAAGGGTAAAATCGTCTAAATTTTATTAGGGATAAAATAGAGATAAGAAAATTGTTTAATGTAGAATATTAAAGTTTATTTTGGAAAATAGAAAAATCAAATCATATTGGATCACATTATAGAATACTGGGTCAAAAGGCCTAAAAAGTACTCATAATTTGATTCTATGTGAGACTAAAACCGCTTATATAACCTTAAGGGGGCGACAAACCTAATAAGAATACTAGGGTGTACCGTCCACCCCACTCCAACTCTAAATAGGAAGTTTTTCTATTTAAAATAAACCACTACTAACTCAACAAGAGTTGATGAATATTTTATGTAACATCCTGAAAAGGGCCTATGCATTTTCGGTTTAATTGTACGAAATGACATATATTATGTGTTATGAATATATTTTGAACATTTTTGGAAACCTGGAAATGTATGGAAATGTTAGGGTTAAAAGAGGAAAGTGAAAATTTTTGGAAACTTGGAAATGTATGGAAATGTTAGGGTTAAAAGAGGAAAGTGAACATTTTTGGAACTAAGGAAATGTAAGGAAATGATTTGGAAATGAATCAAAAGAGAAAAGTGAACATTTCTGGAAACTTGGAAATGTCAAGTTTAAAGAGGCAAACGAAAATTTTTGGAAACTTAGAAATGACTTAGAAATGTCGAGTTTTAAAGTTTAAAAGAGGAAATTGAGGCAAGGTGGCCTTAAAAGAAAAAAGTATGTGAAATTTGACACTCAAACAAGCTTGGAAAAGTGGCCTGGAGATGCCACTTAGGGCCTTTGGAAATGGCGTCACATGCAAGGGAGTTGGGCCTGAGTTCGAGTCACCTGGGAAGCAAATAAAAGAAGTTTTATTTTTGCTTCTAGAAGCACTGCAGGTGGGACGGCACAAGGCTTGCAAAAGAGGAGTTTTATTCTCTTTAAAATTCGGCTAATTAGGGGATAAATAAATGATTTAATTTGGATTATTTTCAAGAGATAATAAGGATTATTCTTTTATTATTTTAAATTAAGGAGATAAAGTTATCAAATAAGGAAGAGTGGTGGCCAAGCAAAGGACTCTTGGCCTAGTAATTTCGGCACAAGGAGGAGAATTAGGCCATTCATTCATTCATTCTCTCTGCCGAAATTCTCCTAGCAAAAATCCTCTCTTCTCTTTTCTTTCTCCAAGCCGAAAATACACCTTATGTTCTAGCCGAAACTCCTTTCAAATTCCATCGGTCTGCGATTCTTTCTAAAGCCTAATATTTCTCTCTTCCTTCATCTTTGAAACCGAATACCTAGAGGGCTCACGGTAGATTGTTCATCAAGTTTCTAAACCGAATCTCTGAAGTGGTGTCAGGAGAGATCTGTCGAATTCAATACTAAAGGTAAGAATCTTGTGGTTATCGATTTATTCTCTTCTTTAAGCCGAAACATAGGATCTAATATTATTATTATTATTTTGGTGGCCGAAATTATAAGGAATGTTTCGGGGTTCAGCAACTGTCGACTAAAAGGAGGAATATTTCGGGATTCATAAAGATCTAAGGTAAGAAACTATAAGATTCGGCCAAAGGCCATGTTTTAAGTTTTAATGTTAGATTAAATCTAACACATGATTATAGGAATTTCGACATCCCTAGGGAGGCAAAGATACTTTTCGGGATTCAAGATTTAGAAGGTAAGTACCAAAGTAAATTCGGCCAAGGCCTATTTTGATATATATATAGATCTATTTACTATCTTCTCAAAAGCCGAAGACTAACCCGTGGAGTAATTTAGTGTTTAGCCGATTTCAAAGGGGAGGAATACGAAGTTTCCGGCACTTGATTCTTAATTCAAATCGGCAACAAGGAACTTGAGATCTAAGGCAGTAGATCAGATTTCGGGATTTTCAGTGAAGTTGTTAAGCAAATCAGGTGTGTACCCTACACCAATCTTGATTGATTCATGACTTTAACTTAATATATGTTTTAATCTGAAAATATAAGAATATGGCTAAGGTACCGTATTACGGTACAAAGTACTCAGGTACGTTTCCTACTCCTACTAGGATTACGAAATATGTTATATTTAACATGTGAAAAGTGACATGAATGTGAATTTAAGTATGATATGCACGATATGAATAATATGGGGCATTCGGGTTATATGAAAAAGGGAAGTGAATGTGGTGACTTGGTCTCGATGATTCGAATGTGGTGACTTTGGTCACATTATCCGAATGTGGTAACCGGTTACATTATTCGAATGTGGTGTCTCATGACACAATTATTTAATCTGGTGGCTATGCCACGAAATTTATATGGGCGATGAGTACGTCGACTACAAATGATCGCCGATGGTGTGTAGCGGATGGAGGGTTGACTTAGTAGTCCCCACGGTGTGCGGTGAGTGCGGGGATGTGTAGCAGATGGCAACTAGGTTTGGGTTCGGGTTGCATCATTATTTTATCTGTATATGAATATGCATGTGATATGATACGGTATGCCTGATCTATTAAATTTTTGTGTTGGTTACACATTGAGTCTGTTGACTCACCCCGTTGTGGGAACATGTTTCAGGTGATGAGCAGTGATGGACCGGGACGGCAGAACTTGTGGTGGCCATGCTCAGCTTGAAGTTTTATCTAATTTGGACAATTTATTTCATTTAAGTATTTCATTATTTTATTTTGGGTTTTTAATTGATGTAATAAGGCCTCCACTGAACTATGTTATTTTCTGTTCTATTTGCTTTGTTACGACATTTTTACTTATTAAAAATTTAGTAAATTTACGTTAAAATAAACTTTAAATATTTTGTCACCTTAAATAAATGGATTTCAACACAAGATAAATTGGTTTTCAAAACAAGCCCAACCCAAACAACATTTTCTTGAGAATCGCACAAGTTTTTCCTAAAGATCAAAAGAATTTTGAACCGGTTTAATCAAGGAACATACCAAATCTGGTCAAAGCTCGTGGGCCGGGTTTGGGGTGTTTCAATTTGGTATCAGAGCCCAGTTTTAAACTCTCGGCCTATGGGCTAAGGCCCAAAACATTTTCCAATCGAGCCAAATGAGTTTTATGAAAGTATTTTTGAAAATAGGCGAGTTTTTACGGCATGGCACCTAAGTCTCGACCCCATGATCCACTGTGGTAAGTACCCTAACCATCCGTGTGATTACGTGAATTATGGAAGGGTAGAAAAGGAATGGAACGTAGAATAGCATGATAGGAACTTGAACCCTAGGACTAGTCTACTCAAACACAAACGCATAAGACTTAATTCCATTAAACAAACCTATGGCTAAGTCAACCGAGTTAGGGTGTGGTAACCCCTGTGCGCATGTCTAGGATTGGATCCGGAAGAGCCTGGTATTTAAGCAGTCCTAGTGACTCACCTCCTCTTCGCAGGAATCCTACCTGGTGCGTAGCTTTGGTTCACCCTAACCCAGAGGGCTCAGTGGGTGTGGCAACCTCTGTGCGCATGTCTAGGAATGGTTTCGGTGGGAGCTTAGTATTTAAGCAGACCGCGTGACTCACCTCCTCTCCACTCGAATCCTCGCTCAGTGCGTAGCTTTGGTTCACCACGACCAAGAGGACTCGGTCATAAAGCTAAACACAATAACTAAAACCCGAAAGGGAACTAGCCGTGTTTTTATAAAAACAACAAAACCCTAGTTTTAAAAAAAAAAAAACTCTTAAAACTTTCTTCTAAATTTGTGAAAACCATCCTTACAAAGTCTTCCGAAAAATTCTCGATTTATGAAATTACAAAAATACCCCTAGTGGTAAATTACAAAAATGCCCTTGATTTATGATATTTCCAAAATACCCATAGTTTTAATCAAAACTTCATTATTTTATAAATTTTCAAAAACCCTAATTTGCAAAATATCAAAATACCTTGATTTTGGAAAATTACAAAATTGCCCCTAACTTACAAAATTACCAAAATAACTCTGATTTCCAAAATTTTTGCAACATCACTGTTTTGGAAAGTACAATTCTCAAAAAGAACCTTCAAAGTTTTGCAACTTTTAAAATATCCCTGATTTATTAGATTTTACGAATTTATCCGGTTTGTAAAAAATTACCGAAATATCCCCGGATTTCGAAATTTTCCAAAATACCCCAGAAATTTAAAATTTCCAAAATACTTTTTGACAAAATCACCAAGGAACTCTTTCTTTTGAAAAATTACGAAAATACCCCTATAGGACAAAATTACAAAAATACCCCTAGGTAGTGGAGAAACAACAACAATGAAAACTACAACGTTTCTCTGAATGAACGAAAGTTCATAATTGATTGATGGATGAATGAATGAAAAGACTGTGTGCATGTATGAATACGAAAGAACCACTCCTAAAACTCTTTTCATAAAATTTCTTCGCGGGTAATCAAGTGAAACAAAGACTAATTCATAAAACTTCTTAATCAGATCTCAACGTTAGAAATGAGCTCTAGAGGACGTGGTCGTCGTGGACGAGGTAGAAGAAGGATGACTGTGTCAGAACCTGTTAGATCGGGTCAAGGGTCTGACAATGAGATACCACCGCCACCACCACCCCCAGCTGTGGGTGTTGAGCAGCAAGCTCAAACGGGAGATGATACTATATCGCAGGCTGTGTTGCGAGTTTTGGAGTTGGTGGCTGGTGCAGGAGGAAATTCGGGAACTCGGAAGTCGGTACTTGAGCAACTTCGTGCCAACGGAGCTTAAATGTTTCGTGGAGTATCTGGAGTGGCACCCAGTACAGCTGAGTACTGGTTGGAGGCAACTGAGCGCATTATGGATGAGCTCGACCTGACCTCTAAGGAGAAGTTAAAAGGAATGGTGGCACTGTTACGCGATGAAGCGTATCAATGGTGGTTAACTGTTCGGGATGGTGCCACAACGGAGAATCTGAACTGGGAGTACGTTAAGGAAGCGTATCAAAAGAAGTATGTTGGAACCGGTATATCTTGATGAGCAAAGGAAAGCATTTACAGGGTGGTTCAAGGAAACAAGTCCGTTGCGCGAATATGAGGTGAATTTACGAGGTTGGCGGTATGCTCGAGGAGTAGTGGCAACTGAGCATGAGCGCTGTGTTTGTTTTGAGGATGGACTAAGGGATGATTTGAGATTGTTGATAGCACCGCATCAGGAGCGGGAGTTTTCTGCTTTAGTAGAAAAGGCCAAGGTGGCCGAGAGAATTAAGGATGCTACAAAACAGACTATGGACCGGAATAGGCCCAAAAGAGGTTTTGGATCATCTGGGAAGGTTCAAAAGAGGCCTAGAGTTGATGGGCGCGAGGTCGCAGGCTGGTGCTGAGGATGGCGATGATCGCCCTTGTGATCATTGTGGAAAGAAGCACTTAGGGGAGTGCTGAAAAAAGACGGGAGGATGTTTTAGGTGTGGGTCCAAGGACCATATGCTCAAGGATTGTCCTAAGAAACCAGATCAAAGTCGACCAGCAGCTCAGAATGTTAGTCAGGCTGGTAAAGGAGGACAACAGCCTCAACGAGGTCGTGGTTCGAATAACAGAGGTAATGGTGCTGGCAGAAGACGTGGAACACAGGGCAGAGGTGCTGCTAATGCTGAGGCAAGGCAACCGGGTTTGGTTTATATGGTTCACCAGAGGGAAGATGGAGACGCGCCGGATGTTATAACCGGTACGTTCTTTATTTATGGCAAGCTCTATTATGCCTTGATTGATGTGGGCTCGACCCATTCTTATGTTGCATGTAGTGTAGTGGAAACAATAAGCCTAGACTCGAACTTTCGATGAGGCGGATGATGATGTAGTAAGCCCATTAGGCCAAAGCGTAGTGGTGGATAAGATCTTTCGGAGTGTACCCCTAGAAATTCAAGGAGTGAACTTTCGGGCTGATTTAATGGAACTACCCTTTGGGGAGTTTGAACTTATACTTGGAATGGACTGGCTAGTAGAGCACCGGGTCGTGTTGGATTGTGCGACTAAACGAATGGAACTAAGGACCCCGGAGGATGAAGTAGTAGTAATGATCGGAGAAAGAAGAAACTACATGTCTAATGTAGTTTCAGCGTTAAAGGCTGAGAAAATGGTTAGGAAAGGGTGCAAGGCACTCTTAGCCTTCGTAAGTGCGTTGGGTGGAAAGGAAGAAGGTGTCAGTGGAGTTAGAGCGGTAAGGGACTTTGAAGATGTATTTTCGGAGGAATTACCCGGAATACCCCAGATAGGAAGGTGGAATTTGGAATAGACTTGCTACCGGGAACAGCCCCTGTGTCAATCGCTCCATATCGAATGGCGCCAAAAGAGTTGGTTGAGCTCAAGGCTCAAATTCAAGAGTTGTGGATCGTGGGTTCATTCGACCCAGTGTGCCTCCATAGGGAGCACCGGTCCTGTTTGTAAAGAAAAAGGATGGAACTATGCGGATGTGCATAGATTACCGTCAGTTGAATAAGTTGACCATTAAGAACAAGTATCCTTTGCCAAGGATCGATGATTTGTTTGATCAGCTGAAGGGGGCCGTAGTATTCTCGAAGATAGACTTAAGTTCGGGATATCATCAGTTGAAGGTGAAGGAGGCAGATATCCATAAGACCGCTTTTAGGACAAGATACGGCTATTATGAGTTTGTAGTAATACCGTTTAGGTTGACGAACGCTCCAGCCGCGTTCATGGATATGATGAACCGGGTCTTCCAACCCTATTTGGATAGGTTTGTCGTCGTGTTTATCGATGACATTCTTGTGTATTCGAAGTCAGAGAAAGAGCATGATGAGCACCTACAGATAGTGTTGCAAGTATTAAGGGAGAAGAAGCTATATGCCAAATTCAACAAGTGTGAATTTTAGCTTAAGGAGGTGGCATTCTTAGGACATGTAGTATCCACAGAAGGAATAAGAGTGGATCCTAGGAAGATCGAAGCAGTGTTGGATTGGAAACCACCTAGGTCCGTGGCGGAGATCCGAAGTTTCTTAGGATTGGCAGGCTATTACAGAAGGTTCGTGAAAGGGTTCTCGTCAATAGCCGCGCCTTTGACAAAGTTATTAAGGAAGGAAGTACCCTTTGAATGGATGGATACGCAACAGAAGAGCTTTGAAAATCTTAAGAAGGTGTTGACGGAGGCTCCAGTGTTAATTCAACCGGAGGCAGGAAAGGATTTTGTGGTGTACTGTGACGCTTCGCATACGGGATAAGGCCTCCACTGAACTATGTTATTTTCTGTTCTATTTGCTTTGTTACGACATTTTTACTTATTAAAAATTTAGTAAATTTACGTTAAAATAAACTTTAAATACTTTGTCACCTTAAATAAATGGATTTCAACACAAGATAAATTGGTTTTCAAAACAAGCCCAACCCAAACAACATTTTCTTGAGAATCGCACAAGTTTTTCCTAAGGATTAAAAGAATTTTGAACCGGTTTAATCAAGAAACATACCAAATCTGGTCAAAGCTCGTGGGCCGGGTTTGGGGTGTTTCATTTCAACTCAAAAAAGAATTTATCAATAAACAAGTCATAAATAAGTGCAATACAACAGGAAGAGACAAGTCAGTTCTAGGAGCAGTTATCAGAGATATTCAAAACCATAGACGATCTTTTCGAGAAAGTCATTTTCGATTTATCAATAGACGAAATAACAATGAAGCCCACACAGTAGCGACGGAAGCTTTAAGAATCGATGAGGAAATTTACCTGGAAGAAGGGTCTTTCTCGAGTCACCAACAAAGAAGAGAGGAAAATGGTATACGCAACTCGGATTGAAGGAAGAATGCAGAAGCTTAGAGAAGAAGAGATTGCCGATTTCAAAAATTTCTTGGTAAATGCTATCAATTGGATAGCTGGCATAGGAAATAGGAAAGTCGAAAATTAAGTGGGAGCCAACTAAGAAGCATCAATTGCATTTAATGTCTGATGAGACGTTTCGCTTATCCTTTATTTTCTAGACTTTTCTTTTTTCTTTTTTCTTTTTTGGACTTTTCGTCTTATTTTGTTTGGGTTATTTCTTTGGACCTTGGCATTTTGGTTTGTGCCTTGGGCCTTTTTTTTAAGACCCATTTTACTGTTCAGCTGATTTCATTGCTTTATCTAATAAAGTCCAATAGGTTTTATTTAAAAAAAAAAGAATTTATCAAACGTACCATATACCATTGAAGAACTTGTTGACAAAAATGAAAACAGTATTAATAATAACATAATAGTAAAGTTTGAAGTCTGCCATTTTGGCACGTTTTCCCTTTGCCACTTTTAGCACAACATTTTGGGTTTTTTTAGTTTTTTCACTTTGATGTATCATGTGTTTCTCTGTAGTGAATTTGTACTCCTGATTGTGTCATGGGGAGGAACAAAGTTCTGACGGGTGATGGAAAGGGGATTAGCGGATCTGCATCTAGAAGACGAGGAGGAGGCTTTTTCCTTACTGGAAGATATTGAAGAACCAAATTTTGCTTATAATTTATGTTTAGTGGGTTTTTTTCCTACAGCAAGTGTGGTACATTTTCCAGCCATGAGGAACACTTTGGCAAACATTTGGCAACCATTAGGAGGGGTGCAAATCACAGATCTGGGCGAAAGAAGATTTTTTTTCAAATTTTTCAATGAGATTGATATTTCCAGGGTCATTATAGGTGCTCCTTGGACTTTTAATAATCATCTATTAATTTTCCATCGTATCCAGGAAAATGAAGACCCAATGGTTATCCCACTGGTGTATGCAGATTGGTGGGTTCAAATCCATAACCTGCCTCCAGGATTCTTTAGAGATTCAATGGCAATCTAGTTTATAAATTTTATTGGCAAGTTCTTAGAATATGATACAAAGCAGATTATTAATAGCTATAAGAATTTCATGCGTATTCGGGTGCAGATGGATGTACGAAAACCCCTTGAAACGAAGGATAAAAGTCATGATTTCTGAGTTAAAGTTCTCGTATGCGAATTTTAAGTATGAGAAATTAACGTTGTTTTGTTTTTTATGAGATTAAGTGTTGGAGCTCAGGAAATAGAGTTTGGATAGGATTTATCTCTAAGGGCTCAAATGAGGAGAGCATCAACAGTTAACAGTATCTGGTTGAGGGATGAAGGAAATAATAGTCATTTTGAAAAGGATAGTGCTGGGCAGCAACATAAACACAGTTCAAGTCAAACTCATGATCGTGAATTGTGAAAGAATTTTAATAATATCCTTGGAATCAACCTGGAAGGATCCAAACATGCAGATGATATGAATGTTGAACAGGAAGGAATGGGATGTCGTCATATTGTGGGGGAGAGTGTGGGACATGGAACGAAGGGATCTAATTTAAACGGCAAGGATTCAAGACAGGTTATGGAGAGAAAGGAGATGTTGACTGGAGGGGAGATGTCAAACATGGAATGTGATCAAGAAGAAGACCCCCTAAGTAATGAGGAAGGAAAAAAAAGACAACGATCTGATTCTTCACAACAAAGGTTCGATTCTTTCACCTCTAGGGTTTCTAATGTTTAGGATTTATTGGAGGTATACAGTGGGTCAATGGCTCACAACCAACAAATATCGGCGGCTACAGAAGGCAAGCAGATCGGAAGCAATGAAAATACTTTGTTGGAATGTTCACGAATTATGGAGTCTGCGAGCAGTTAGAAGACTTCAGCACATGCTGAAATTTTATCATCCCCAAATTGTCTTCTTTATGGAGACTAAATTGAATGCTATCAGGATGGAATGAGTTAGACGACGGTGTGGCTTTTTTAATAGTATTGATGTTCCAGCAAAAGGTTCTCGAGGAGGATTGAGTTTATGGTGAAATGGGGGACATTTGGTTAATTTAAGGAGCCTATCAAAAAATCATATTGATGTGGAAAATCAAGAAGATACAGAACAATCTTGATGGAGGTTTACGGGTTTCTATGGGGCACCAGAGGTTAGAAATAAAGCAGAAACATGGGAATTACTTCGACAGTTAGGAGAAAAAATTCGTTAGCTTGGTTGGTTGGTGGTGATTTTAATGACATTTTATATGCACATGAAAAAAAAGGAGGTCTTCCAAGGGAAGAGGCTAGAATGGAGGCTTTTCAAATAACGTTGTAGGATTGTCTTTTGGAAGATATTGGTTTTTCAGGCCCCTGGTTTACTTGGGAAAGACGATGAACTTCCGAGCGAAACATAAGGGAAAGAATTGACAGATGTGTTGCTACGGGTTCTTGGCTTCAACCCTTCCCAAATTATTCACTGAGGCATCTCCCGCATTCTTTCTCTAACCATTGTCCTTTGCTCACTGAAACGGAGGACGGAAGGAAGAGAAGTAATCAGTATCACTTTCGATTCGAATCCTGGTGGGTCCTTAAGGAATCGTGTGAATCAGAAATCAAGAAGCTTTGGGAGGAACTCTGGACCGTATCTTAAGCGCATGACAGATCTTGCTCAAGGGTTGAAAGCATAGGCTGGCAAAATATAGTTCAAACATAAATGCGAGATTCAATGACTGAACAGAAGAATTGAACAACTAAATGATGAAGAGAGATCAGAGGAGAATTTGGTGGAGCTCATGGAGGTAAAACTTCATCTGAATATGGAAATGGATAAAGAAGAGCGATATTGGGAACGAGTAAGAGTTAACTGGCTACAAATGGGGGATAAGAACACTTCATTTTTTCACAAGTATGCTTCGTAGAGAAGACGTATTAATCGAATCAGGGGGTTACAGAGGCTTGATGAGTCGCTTGCAACATATGAAAGAGAGATCGATGAGATTACTAGGGCATATTTTTCTAATTTATTTGAGTCGAAAGGAGTAGGTGATATGGAGCACATACTGTCAGGAATCAACGTATGTATATCTGACAATATGAACCAAACTTTCATGACTCCTTATACAGAGGCAGAAATTATTGAAGCTTTGGAGGGAATAAGGCCTACAAAAGCATCCGGCTCTGATGGTTTTCCGGCAATTTTTTATCAAAAATTTTGGCATATCTTTGGCAAGGATACTAGGGATTTTTGTTTGACTGTGCTGAATCATGGTCATTCAGTGGAAGATATAAACAAAACCCTACTGGTATTGATTCCAAAAATTGTGGCTCCTACAAATCTAAAGAATTTTCGTCCTATCAGCCTATGTACAGTGATCTATAAGATTATTGCAAAGGCCGTTGCTAACCGTCTACAAAAGGTACTAAAAGATTGTATTGACGATTCTCAAAGCTCATTTGTTCCTGGTAGGCTCATTACAGATAATGTGTTGCTGGCATATGAGGTACTTCACACTCTAAAGAATAAAAGAACAGGGCGAAAGGGTTTTATGGCCTTAAAACTAGATATGAGCAAGGCTTATGATAGAGTGGAGTGACTTTTTATCAAAGGTGTAATGCCTAAGCTGGGTTTTGCAGATGGATTCCTTAAACTCATATTTCGATGCCTCAATTCTGTTCAATACTCTATTCTAAGTAATGGTGAAGAAGGCTTGAGTTCAGATCTACAAGGGGTTTACGTCAAGGAGATCCACTAAGCCCCTATCTATTCCTATTTTGTGGAGAAGGTTTGTTCGCGTTAATGAGACTGGCTTGTCATGATAGAAAGATTAGGGGCGCTAAAGTGTGTCGCGATGCTCCATCAATCACCCACCTTATGTTTGTAGATGATTGTATTCTTTTCGGAGATGTTTTGAATAGAGGAATAAGTGTGCTCAAGGAGATTTTTAAGGAATACGAAGTTTGCTCTGGACGGTGTGTTAATTTTGAAAAATAAACGGTGTTTTTCAGCTCGAATGTTAACGATCAAGAGAGGAATTTGGTGTGTCAAGCCCTTAACGTTCACTGTTCGAATGATCCGAATAAGTATCTTGGGCTACCAAGCATGGTTGGACGTAAAAGAAAGTTGGCTTTTCAAGGTCTAAAAGATTGATTGAAGCAGAGAATTAATAGCTGGAGTATTCGTCATATTTCACAAGGAGGCAGAGAAGTTTTTATAAAGCTGTTTTGCAAGCAATTCCTACGCATTCGATGACGTGTTTTCTTTTGCCAAAATCATTGTGTTTGGAAATGGAAAACATAATGAATTCCTTTTGGTGGAATAAAACCAACGAAAAGAGAGGCGTGCACTGGTGTGATTGGAAGTCTTTAGGCGCAAGTAAGGAAGACGGGGGGTTGGGGTTTCGTGATTTGAATTTTTTTTAATACCGCATTATTGGCCAAACAGGGTTGGCGTTTATTACGTAATCCAAACAATGTGCTTTCCATGGGGAAGTGGTTTTGAAAATTTTGGTTTGGTATCTCTGAGATGATATTGGAAATGATGAAGAAATAAATATTATCTGATGAAAATCCTATCAACAGAACGGTTTCCAAGATGGGGATTTAGGATGGAATACAGCTGTGAGGCATTTCCTAAAAGCACCCTGTCGATCCTGCTACTGGGTTAGTTGCTTGGGCCAGTTTCTATGTTGTTGCTGCTTTTAATTTATGCGTTTTTGTTCTTTATTTGCTGGACTTTTGTTTGGTTTTTGTTTTATGTTTTTTTTTTTGGATATTGTTTTGGGCCTAAGTTCAATGAAAATCCATTATTTATTTCAAAAAAAAAAAGAATTTATTAAACGTATGGAGCCCCATTACCTGTGAAAATGGACTTCAAATGGATGGAAACAATCCTAGAAAATGGACAAGTTACACCATCAACATCATCTTGTTCATTTATTCAATTTTCGACAATGAATTCTTTTATCTCTATTCCGGTATGTCGAGCCCCACCTTGTAGCCTTAGCAAAACTTCGTCCCTAGCTTTCAATGAGGTCACAGGAATCACGATCTTTTGCATTCTATTACCCGTGAATCATAGATCGGAAAAGTTTAAACCGGTATGATAAGCACTATCCGTAACATCCAAACGAAACTAAATGGACTTTCAAAGCAAACCTTCACGCGGACAAACCAACGCAACTATTTTGATCTGCGTAAGAATGTTGTATACGGTTTGATCATTTGCATCTATCTGCAGCAAAAGAATAAATAGAGTAGCATCTCGGATACTGAATATCGAGTTCGATATAAACATTCTAATCGTTGCAAACCCAAAAGTTGAAAGAGTATGAGATAAACAAACCTTTGTTTCAACGAGGATAAGTGGTCGGGTCTCAATCTTAACACGGCCGACAATTGCTGTTCGCATTTTGCCTGTTTGATCGACCACAATCACCTCTTTGCCCGCTTTTAACTCGGAAAGATAGCTTGTTTTACCTCTAAGGGTAGCTACATAGGCATGGACAGGCCCCTGCATATTTCCATGAGATCTTGTTCAAAGAATTTACATTCTAGAAGTAACACTTCATGATAAGCAAGGCATGAAAATGCCTCTGGATATATCTAAACTCGGAAAAAAAGATGAAAACTAAGTGCATTGCTCTGATAAATGATTGGTTGCTTTCTGCCATGACATTTTTGGAATTTCTAGCGTAAGCTAAAGAGATCTCTTTTATAATTGTAACCAAGGTGAAGGCAAAATGAATTTTAAAAATTTTTTAAATTTTTAAATCTTAAAAATAAGCAAAAATGATTTTTAAAAAAAAAGAACAAGGGCCAAAATGAATAGATGTTAGAGGTTAAATTTTTTTTTTTGTTACTATACATGATATTAAAAAAATTTTAAGTTTAATCGCTATTAGGGAGTTTAACTTGATAACTATGTCTGAGGATTGAATTTCTTTTTCTTTAACCTAGGCCTTAAACTTGACCATTGTTTTCACATTGGGTCTTGAATTAGGCAACTATCCCTACATTGAGGCTTGAATTTTTTTTATCCAAGTTTGTCCCTGAACTTGACAATTGTTCCCAATTTAAGGCTCAAACTTTTAAATTTTTAAAGACATGTCAAAGACTATCTTGGTAAAAAAAACAGTTAAAAACCCAAATGCAGGAACAATTACCAAGTTCGAGGCTTTAACTTAGACAAAAAAGTTTAGGCCCCAATGCAGTAACAATGATCAAGTTCAAGGTTTAATTCGGACCAAAAAAATTCAGGCCCCGATGTGAGAATAGTTGTCAAGTTTAAATCTCAAAAAGTTATTTAACTCTTTTTTGTCGCAAATAATACCTAAATATACTTTATTACCGCCAAATTATCCTACTAGTGAAAAAAATCTCTTACGCATGATATTTTTAAATTAAAATTAAATAAAAAATTTAATCAAAATAGAACTTTTCAATTTCGTTTACACTCTTTTTTAGATAAATGAATTTGTATTATCCAAAGAAAGCAGTAATCTGCTACATCAAAGAGTAGAAGAATCAGTCAAGAAATCTCCAACGCCTGCACAGTCTAACATTAAGCATCATCCCTAATAATATTTTTGCCTATCAATCTCATCTGTACAATACTCTTTATACTATTTACAATATCCTGGTCACTAACCTGCTGACTTGTGAACTGCCTCCTATTTCTTTCTGCCCAAATAAGATGGAGAAAAGCATTCCATGCAAGTTGGGACTTTCCTTTTAACCTTGTCAATGCACATCGGAGCCAATGATCCCAATTACTAGCTTATCCCATTTCACTTTCTCTCTTCTCCTCCTTATTTGCTACCAGATTTTGGAAATTGATTCAACTCCAAAGACACTCATAGAGATATCCCTAAGCTTCAAAATTTTCCTACACAGCCAGCTCCCATTAGTCGAAAATGAAGCCTGCCAGAATGATGCCCCCTTTAAAACATATCATGCAACCATGTATTCCTTAAAGACACACCTCTAGCAAGAATCACTCGAATAATT
Source organism: Gossypium bickii (assembly GCA_025503065.1). NCBI lineage: Eukaryota > Viridiplantae > Streptophyta > Magnoliopsida > Malvales > Malvaceae > Gossypium > Gossypium bickii. The sequence continues at coordinate 96,753,010 of CP106716.1, forward strand.
TTCACCATACAAGCCTAATTCCATCTGATTAAATCCTTTATCCCCAGACCACCCTCGGACTTAGGAAGACAGACGAAACTCCATCCTACCCTTGCTCCTTTTGCAGGACGATCCTTGCCCTTCCAAAAGAATCTTAAACACGTTTGCTTGATACTATGAATGACGGATTTAGGTAAGAAGAAATGCCTACACCAGTATTTTTGCACATTAAAAATCAGTGATTGAATAAGTTGCAAACGCCCTGCATAAGAAAGCTTCTTGACAACCCAACAATTAACCCTCTCTGACATTTTTTCAATTAAAGGAACACATTCCTTAACTGTCAGCCTCCTGGTCACTAAAGGAACACCAAGGTACCTAACAGGCAGCCTTTCCATTTTAATCCCAGTGATTCTAAGAATATCCTCCATTTCCTCTCCAAGAATCCAGAAGCAAAAATTTCAGTCTCTGCAGGGTTAAGCTTTAAACTAGAAAAATCATAAAACTTTTGAAGCACACACCAAATGCCCACAACAGAATTCAAAGTACACTTTGAAAAGATTAAAAGATCATCAGCAAAACAAAGATGTGTGAGATGAATCCTATGGCATTTAGGGTGAAATTGGAAAATCCCCTCGTGAACTGCTAAATCCAGCAAACTTGAAAGATCATTCATCGAAATAACAAAAAGATAGGGAGACAGTGGGTCTCCCTGTCTTATACCCCTAGCTCCCTTAAAATAACCAATCAATCCTCCATTTATAGAAATTGAAAACCTTGGTGTGGTAAGACAAACTCTAATCCACCTAATCACCAACTCAGGAACCTCCAATGCTTTTAGTACAACAAGAATAAAATCCAAATTAATAGAATCGAAGGCCTTCTGTAAATGAATTTTGAGGGCACATCGAGGAGATAAAGATTTCCTTCCATAGCCTTTTTCAAGTTCTTGGGCCATAGGAATATTATCCGTTATACTTCTACCTTTAACAAAAGCACTTTGACTTCTTGAGATCACATCAGGTAAGTACTTTGTAAGTCTTTTAACCAAAATCTTAGTGACACTTACAAAAAAGCAGAGCAGCATGAAATTGGCCGAAACTCCCTCATATGACCAGGATTTTCAACCTTGGGAACCAATACAATTGTGGTTGTATTAAAAGCGTAGCAACTACGATGAATTAAAAAATAGCCTTCGCTCTAATTACATCAGCGCCACGATATGCCATGCAACTTTGAAAAAATGAAGCAGTGCACCCATCAGGACAGAGCCTTATCACCATTTTGCTCAAAAATAGCTACCTTAATCTCTTCTATAGGAATAGGCTTTACGGATCAATTTGAGCATCGAGAAAAACGTTTTAAGCAGAGTTCTTTTAGAAGATCAAGCGAACAATCAAAAACATTCTTGTCGGGAGAGCCAATAAGCTTTTATAAAAATCAAAGCCTCTTTAGAAATCGCTCAATGTATCAAGTCTGTTCCCATTGTCATCAATAAGCGACTTGACAAAGATGCCTACTATGCCTAACTACCACCATACTATGAAAAAACCTTGTATTTTGATCACCCTCCCGGATCCACCTTATCCATGATTTTTGCCAATAAAAACATTCCTCAAAGATCAAGTAGACTTTTATACTCCTTGAATAAACACTTCTCCACTTCCAGCAATTTATCATTCACCCTACTGCACAGAGTGCATTAGTTATATCTCCTCCAACTCCTTTCTTTTTTTCTCGATCCTTTCCAAGAATATCTCCGTAACACTTGAGTTAAATTTCCTAAGCTCCTTTTTTCACCTCTTGAGCTCGAGAAACAAAGATACCATAGGATCTCCTAAACATGCTCACGCCATGAATTCTCAACAATGCTTAGGAAATCGGGATGCTTACCAAAAGTTGAAGAATCAAAGAGGCTTAGGAGGTGAGTGACTAAGCTTGTCCAATTCAATAATGGAACAACAAAGTGGTCAGATGCACCAGGCGCAAGAAATTCAATAAAATAATTTGGTAACCCTTGCAACCAAGCAGAATTAACAAGCACTCTGTCAAGTTTCCTTGCCAAGAAGCTCTGCTGCTGATTGTTAGTCCAAGTGAAAAGTGGCCCACTAAACATATGATCATCTAACTCAAGCTCTTCCAAGCAACTTCTAACTCTTTAATGTCAGTACTCCAATTATAAACTCCAGAAAAATCTGAGCTCTCCTGAGGATTGGCAATCACGTTGAAATGCCCAGCTACTAACCAAGGAGAATCACCAACATTGTGCTTAGTCTCCAAAAGAGTCCATAACCTCCTCCTTTCACAACCATCAGTACTTCCATAAACCTCAGAAACATACCAGAATTGATTAGAGCTTTTAATCATGCATGTGATAGTCTGATCTGTGTTAGCAACCTCTGTAACCTCCAAAAAAGTCCATCCATAAAAACCATAATCTTCTATTCTCAGCATCATTATAGTTGTTAATGCCCCTCCAACCCTGAAACCACTTTTCCAAATAGCAGTCACATTATTTTCCTTCACTCTAGTTTCAATCAAATAAACTACATCAACTCTCAACTCCTTCATTCTATTCATAACACTAATCTGTTTGAGGGAATTGTTAAAACCCCTTACATTCCAAAAAAGAAACTTCATAAGTTTCTTATTCAGTGTTAAAAAGAACTCGTAGTTTTGGTCAAGTAATACATTATAGAACTCGCAGTGTTAAAAAGATCTTATTCAGACTTCATAAGTATCGGTGTGTAATTCAACAATGATAATCAGAAAAATTAATCTAAGACTAAGAGTTTCCTTTTTCACAATATAGTCAACCAATAAATAGATTTTGAAATAATTAATCATTCAGCTTAAGTTTCACAGACACCTATTGATCACACCATTTTAAATCCATGTAATTTGTAGAAATCAGAAAACAAAACCGACTAAAATGGTCCTCACAACTAATAAACAAGTTCTTGAATGCAAAAGAAAAAAAAACAAGGGGCATCTGTTTGAGAACCTAATACAAATTCAACCAATCATCAGCCGTAGACATAAACATCTTACCTAGAGCAGCATCAACCAGAAACTAGCTTAACAAAAATGCAGATTGCATTGAGTAGTATGAAAGGAACTTTCATGTATTGAGTGGCGTAAATGAGACCAATAAGTTGCCCCTTAAATGACTTTGTACGCCCTGCAGAGAATTCCGAGAAGCTCCATCCTCTGGGAGAAAGAAAACGATCCTCATTTAATATTGCCAAAGCATTTGCAAGAAGCAAAAATCCTTCTAATATCGTCCACAAGCCCATTTTCTGCATATTAAAGGGTTTCTATTAATCTTCAACCAACTTCTAAAACATTTCACACACAAGTGTAGCTATGAAGATAAAGAAAAATCCATCAATTATGAATTCAGAAAACAAAACAGAAATAACATAAAGATTCTTAAACATGCAGCAGTCATAAGTAACTAAAAAACCCATTACAAAGATCTTCGCCAGCTAGAATAAACTTCTAAATGCAAACATAACATCAACGATAATCGAGTTCATTTTGATTTCTAGAACAACAATAAGGTGATTTAGTGAAACTCCATATTCCATAAGCAAGCTGGAAAAGAGGGTAAACTCAGAAAAGCAGATCAAAGGGATTCCGATATTGTCTAAAAATTAAAACCCATTGGAAAATTCAATACTTTGTTAGATTTAGAGGGACTAGATCCATGGGTCCTTATCTATATATAGAAAACAAAAACATAATAAACAACTTAAAATCTATGGAATTTGAAGGGAAACAAAAGGCAGATCATGATTTTTAAATAAAAAAACCATGTTTAAACATTAAACAATACAAAGTATCAGAATGAAAGAGATTAAAGGGAACATTGAGAAAATAAATAAAGAAGTAAAGGTTACATGCAAAAGAAGTGAAGATATGGGCGCTGCAGATTGAGAGAGCTGGTTCTTTTTTTGCAACTGTAAAGAGATTCGACATTTAGAAAAGGAAAAGGACCCATAAATAAATTCGGTTTGAAATGGGTCGGTTCGGATCCAACAAGGCACAAAAGGGTAGTAATTTTTCACATTATCCTACTCAAATTTCCACATCAACCATTAATGATTCGGAAAATTTTGAATTAAACCCAAAAAACCACAAGAAGATTGTTCAAAGAATCAAATTCATACAAAATAATACGATATAAGCTGAAGTCATTAACCAATGGCTGCTTAAATAGAACTCTGTTACTTGAATCACTTACCACAAAAAGAAAGCAACATCTTCCAAAAGCTGCTTAAAATATGAATTACACAAAATCCGAAGCACTTTTTTTTCAGATAAGATGCTATCCTGGAAGACATGAGATTCTTCAAACAGCTTCGAACCGACATTAAGAAAAACGAGAACACTTACAGATGTAAAGAACACACCCTTTTAACCATAAAGCTAATTTATTAGTCCAAGTAATGTTCTAGAATTTACGAAGGACAACATGAAAACTCAAACATCTGTCCTGGATGATTGACTGTAAAGAGATCATCCATCCTATGAAAAATTTTAAGTCACAGCTTAGATACTAATGAAGAGGTCTCACTGAAAACCTGTGACAAGCAGAGTGTACAATTTGATACCTGGCAACACAATATCCCTATGCTACTCCAAAATAGTCAAACATTTTAAACCAACCAAAAGCATAAATTACAAACAAATCACTTTTTGAAATAATAAAGACAAAGAAATCCAGAATCCATTTATGGGTTTATAATCCCAATTCACTCAATTGGTAACAATACAAAACAAAAACCCAATTTGGAAACCGATTCAGCCAACCATCCTATGATCGACCCGTAATTCCAACCCAAAAGCTGTGTAAAAACGACAATGGCAAAGATTCAAATGAGAAGAATCTTTAGGAGAAGAGGAATAACGAGTCGAACTGTGAAACAAAGGCATGAATTCTTACCCGGGAATTTATCTGACCCAAAACCCAACAAACGAAGATGGAATGAAATGCTGGTGTTTTATTGCCGGTTTGAAATCGAGGTTATTCATAAACCCTATAACAAAGGAGAGAGAAGCTTTATTTCTTAGTGGCTGGCTTCCTTATTTTCTTCCCCTCATGTAGACAGTCCACTTGGTTTGTTGGATTAAAGTCGTCAATGGCCTAGAATTGGCTTGTTGGATTTATTTAAAAAAAGCCCATTTCAATTAAAAAGAAACCTCATCCTCAATTCGTTTTTAATAATTTATAAGGTTAATTAAAATTTTGGTATATATTCAGGTCACCTGATGGCACACGGCCTTTCTAATTGATAACACTAGCCCAACCCTAAACCCAAGCCCCAAGCCTCAAATCCCTAGAATGGGATATACCAGAGTCGGAGTATCCCTGGAGTGGGATATCCCTGAGCCGAGATATAAGTGCGACAGGCAGCCTAGTCTAAACATGCAAAAAACCTAAACCGGATACAAAAACAACTGAACCAGGCACTAAATATACTGAATCGGGATGGCAAAAGATGGGGATATCCTTGGAATAGCTTATCCCAAAACGGAATAAAAGAGGGATATCCCTGAAGCAGAATAAGAATGAAAATTAACCATGTACTTATTAAAACGCTGTGAAACTATTTAATGTCAAATTCTCTGAAAATATTTAAAAACCCAGTATTATTATTTTCTTATTCCCTCAACCAATATAATGCAGCTTTAACATATTATTTTTCTTTTGTACAATTTGTTATGGTAATAAAATTGTGTGTTATGCCTAATAAAATTGATGAATGGATATCCCTCTCCAATTATGTTATCTCTATATTTTGCCTGAAATTTTATGAATTTATGATTTTATTTACACTACCAGAGGCTCCAATGCATATGACCTTTGTGTTTGTGTGTATTTTGTTGTTGCAAGTACCATCCGTTTTCTTTTAATTATTTTACTTTTATGCTTCTCACTTTTGCACTTTAATTTTGACTGAGGCTCATTTTTCTATAGGGGCACGGTTTAGTTTCATTTGTTATAAGAGAGGGATTTAAGCTCATTATTAGTGAGTGCTCTTGTAGGATAAAGCATTTCGCATCTCTATATTTTGGGGATCTTTGCTTATTTAGCAATTAAAATCTAATTTGCCTAAGCCCTGATCTGATTTCTAAATTGGACTGTTTTTGAGGGTTCATAAAACTTAATTGAGTTACTGCTTTTGCATTTTAGTATTGCGAGAACTTTGCTGAAAGATTGATGTAGCAGGAAGGTAGTTTGGTCACATTTGAAAAGTTCATGTTGTCCTAATTTTTCTTTATTATTCTGGACGTTTCCACTTTTCTTTATTATTCTGGACATTTCTTTTACTTGGTTTTGGGCCATAATCTTTGGACCTTTGTTTTACTTTCTTTTTCCTGCATTAGGTCCGCTTTTAGCAACTCATCATTTGGTTGTATCTTTATTTAATAATAAAGCTAGCCGGAATTACTCAAAAAATAAAAAATAAATGAATGTAGGTTTTCAAAAATAGAAATGAAAATGATCCATTTGCAATTTTATATGAATTACTTAAAAATAATCAAAAGAATCAAAAGAATAAATTTATGTTTTTTATTTATTTTGAAGCCCAAAAATAAAAATAAATCATTCGGCCGCAGTGAAATTATTGAGTTTTGAAATATTGAACATATTTCTCTAGGGATAAAATTATCAAAAAATTTATCAAGGGTAAAATCGTTAAATTTTTATTAGGGATAAAATAGAGATAAGAAAATTGTTTAATGTAGAATATTAAAGTTTATTTTGAAAAATAGAAAAATCAAATCAGATTGGATCACATTATAAAATACTGGGTCAAAAGGCCTAAAAAGTACTCATAATTTGACTCTATGTGAGACCTAAAACCCCTCGTATAACATTAAGGGGGCGAAAAACCTAATAAGAATAGTAGGCTGTACCGTCCACCCCACTCCAACTCTAAAACCCCTTACATTCCAAAAAAGAAACTTCATGAAGATGAAGTGGAAGCCACAACTCCATTTGTGGTAATCCCCACAATAAACTTCTGTTTCCCCCACAAAAAACCAACTTGAAAAAACATCAAAAGAGAGGAATCAAACACGGGATTTAAAGGACAAAACCGCAAACATTTTTATGTTTGGCATATTTATCAAATTTAGCCAAGAAACAATATCTAACCTTTTTTTTTTTTTTTTTTTTTTTGACCTCAGTATACTTTCATATATTTAAATTCACAAGAAGGGAGATTACAGAGCTAGAATTAAAGTATTGTGTTACTAAGCATTTGGAAATGTACTTCATCAGGATAAACACAACCTTCTTCCTGCATCTCTTTATATACAGCATCTGCTTTATCGAATTCTCGTAGCTTTCCATACGCGTTTAGCACTAATGCAATCACATTAGAGTCGGGGAAATACCCGGCACTCCTCAGCTTCTCGGACACCTCAATGACGTTTGCATGCTTCTTGTTCCTTGAGTAAAGATCAATCATCAATCCAAACACAGATATATCCTTTACTTCACCAGCTTCACATGCCTGCCTGAAAACCCATGTAGCTTCTTCAATTCGACCAGCACGAGCAAGGATGGTGATTGCTATATCCCTACGAAGATTGTCTGGTTGCTTAAGCTCGTGAAGCAAGCGTTTCGCATGAGCAACCAATCCAGCTCATTTGTAAGCCACAATCATTGTTTGATAAAGCACTTGATCGATCTCAACCCCGGAGCTCCTCAACTTCTGAAACAACATTGTAGCCCTATCTAACTTCTCTGCCTTACCCCATATCGATATTATAGTCGAATAAGTAATGGCATTCGGCTCAATTCCTCTATTTTGCATCTCTTGCACGAGATTATTCGCCTTTTCATGCTCCAACGACTTCCCATAAATCTTAATCATCGTGTTATAGGTAACAACATTCTGTTCAATATCCTCTCTGCATCAACCTGAAAAGATGAATCGCTTCCCCGAAAAGCTCGGCCTCGCCGTAAACCTTCAAAAGGGTATTATAACTAACAACATTAGGCTCAGTCCCCATCTTCCTCATACTCCAAAACAGCCTATCTGCCTCCCTAGCCATATCAAGCTGACCATAAACATCAATCATGATATTACAAGTAGTAAGATCTAAGGGACATTTCACTTCATTCATCTCAGCAAACACTGATAATGCCTCAACAAACTTAGAATTCTCTACGAACATATTCAACATAGTTGAATAGCTAACAGTATCTGGCATTACCCCGATTTCCCTCATTTCTTTCACTAGCAACCTTGCTTCTCTGAACAATTTAGCCTTCCCAAAGACATTAATCATGGAATTATAACAAACAAGATCAGGCATAATCGCTGATCTCTTCAACTTATTAAAAGTCGAAATGGCTTTGGAATAATCACGTAACTTCCTTGATAATTCAATCAAATTACTAAACAAAACAAGATCACCAGAAACCCCATCGTTTTCCATCTTTTGAAGCCAAGATAAAGCCAAATCAAACATACCCTCTTTCCCAAAATAGGTTTTCAATGTGGAATAATTAAACCTATCGGGTGTTAACCCTTTCTCACGCAGTTCTTCAAACAGGCCATGCGCAACAGCCCATTCTTTAGCTTTCACAACGTTTCGAATGACAACGTTGTAGGCGAAGAGTGAAGGTGAGTAACAGGCTTCTTCGTTGATCCAATCGAGTAAAGCTAATGATCTTTGCCAGTCCTTTTCGCGGGAAAGGAGTGAAACCATGAAACGGATGGAGAGTTGACGGGTTTTGTATCGGGATAGAAGGATAAAAAGATCATTTCCGTTTTGGGTCTTGGAGATTGAAGCCAAAAGCTCGTCCATGTCAACGCTGTTGTCCAAAAATGTCGAGTTTTGAGGCGCTTTGGGTCAGTGAAACTGGGTCGTTCCGGGTCTTCTCCATACGTCTTTGGCTGGTGAAGAAGAAGAGAGTGCCTGGAGGATGAAATGATTTCGGGTTTTCACCATTAAGGGTATGGTTATGTGAATTTGAGGTTTGAGGAGGGATAGAAATGGAATAGAAAAGAAAAAACATGCAGCTATGGCTTCAGATTGCATGGAAGAGAAAGATGAAGTCGTCATATCACATGCAGCGGTAAAGTGGATGTTATGGGCCACGGTTTTATCATGGTTTTGAATAGAAATATTCATCCTCCTAACCGGGTCTGAATTATCGGACCGAATCGATTCATTTATCGGGTTCAAATAAGAGTATTCAACTACTTTTCAGTGAACCGTTTAGAAAAGGGTTCTTAATTGCAAATGGAATACTACATCAAACTGTCAATGAATCATTGAGTTGTGTCGAGGAAATGAATAAACATTTCTTTTTAGTCTTCTTTGATGTTTGAATTAAGAATAAGACAACTTCCATTTGGGTTTTACAACATTTGTTTCATAAAATTTTCAATTTTATAACATATTAAAATAATTAAATATTAAATAAAAATTCAGAAAAGATAATTTGAGAAGACTTAAAATAGGCTTAAATTTACGTTTAGATAAATCTGAGTAAATTTTGAAATACATATTAGGTAAATATGTATGATTTTAATACTATACATGGGTCCAACTTAAACTTAGCTTAATTTGCCCATTAACACGCCTAAATCATATTATAAAATCTGCTGAAAAGACATTTTTGTTCCTTCTTAATTTTGATATTGTACAAATCGATCAATCTATCAATTTTAAAAATGAACAATTAAAGACAATAATTTCAATGTTTTGCATCCATTTATCTTATGTAACAAAAAAAATATATTAATAATAAAGAAACCATGTATGAACTCCTACTACCAACAATGGACTCCATTGCTAGATATAAAAGCGGTTATTCAGAAAGCAATTGAGGGCTGCTTAAGGAACTTTTAGGAACATTGCGATAGTTGTTAACCAAGGTCACTATGCAAACACAGCTATATGCAACTTAATGAAGAGTAATTTAGACTCTTCTCAACTCCACAATTACTACTATAATGCTACGTTAATGATATATGAGTTCGCAATAAACTAATTCAGTTGATAATATTTAGTCGTTCTCATAACTTATTTTTAGTAAAGAGAAAAATATTTTTTTCTTATTTTAAATAGGTATTTCCTAACTAAATTAGCTTTCACAAAAAGGAGGCTTATTTTAAGTTAATCGAGAAGAAATGATTATGTCACGTAAGTTAAGACACAACGCCTTAAATCCTCGAAAACAAGAACAAATGCTAAAATCTCTTTTTTTAAAAGTAGATATTCAACTATCTCTGTTTTAGAAAGAAGTCATATTCCGCAAGTTAGGAACACAACTCTTTTTAATTCCGAAAATAATGAATATTGCTTCAATTAAAAAAAATTTCCTATTTTATGCATTGTGCAAAAATGAACGTTCATGTTAATCGAGAAGAAATGATCATGTCCCGTAAGTTAGGACACAACGCCTTAAATCCTTGAAAACGAGAATAAACGCTAAATTCTTTTTTATTTTAAAATAGATATTCGATTATCTCAGTTTTAGAAGGAAGTCTTATTCCGTAAGTTAGGGACACGACTTTTCTAATTCCAAAATAATGAACATTTTCCTTAGTTTAAAAATTTTCTTTTATATGCAGTGTGCAAAAAAAGAATATAGCGCTTAAAACGATATGCATTTTACTTATTCGGGCATAGTATACACATGGATAAATGCTATAATAATAATGTAAATATGACAATAATAGGATTATTAGTTCGTGGCATTAACAAAATAAATAAATAAATAAATAAAATTAATTTAAAATAAAAATAAAACGGAAGGGAAATATAAGTAATATCAAATTTAAATATATATATATATATATAAAAGAATAATAAATAAATGAATAGGCAAAACAAATAATATTAAATTTGAGTATTTAAAGAAGGTAAAAGAATAAATAAAGAAAGAAATAAAAATAACTAATATTACATTTAAATACATTAGAAATATGCTAAAAAATTAATGATAACAATATACACAAATAAAAGGAATATAAACAATAATTTTTAAATATATGAAAAAGAATAAAGAAAGAATAAATAAGTAAATAAATATAAAGAAAACAGTTTGATAAAGATTAAAAATGAAGGACTAAATCGAAATTTAAATGGAATTTTGGGCTTAAATCGTAAAAGACTAATAAAACATGATAAGGGACCAAAATAAAATGCTCGTAAAGGAGGAGGGACTAACTAGGAAATTATTCCCTATCCCAAAACACGTCATTCCGTAAGGGACCGAAACGAAATAAAATTAAAAGAAAAAAAGGAAACGGGACCGGGACCGGGACCGGATTGAAAACCGCCTAAAAAGCGGAATGACTAGGATTGCAATTATACCCTAGTCACAAAAACACGCGGATCTACCAAGAAATTGGGTCGGGTTTGGGTCAGCCCCAAAACGAAGCCGTTTTGGCGTCTATGACTTAAGCCCAAAACGATGTCGTTTTGAAGGGCTATATAAGTCAAAAATTAATGAAAAAAATCATTCTGGCCACTTTATAAAAGAAAAATTCTTTGCTCTTTTTTTTCTCTCAATTGTTCTTAGGGCCGGCCAAGGTGCCGGCGAACTTCTGCCGCGACGGCGCCGCCGTACATGGTAGCCAGAATCACAAAAAAATCCCATTTTCGACCTTTCAACTCCCATAATCTAGATCTAAAGGCCAAAAGCCTTAAAAGGTAAGGGGAAAAAAAAGCTTCAATTTTTTTCTTCTTCTGTTCGTCTCTTTATATATATAAATATATATATATATAAATTATTTCAAAAAAATAAATAAACACAAAAAATCACCTTTGATTGCTTTTTTTTTATTTCTAAATAAATCCCCCAAATACAATTTTTTCTTTGGCTTTTATAGCCAATTTACAATATATATTTTTATCTATTTTTCTACTGTTTCAATTGCTCGTGTTTGGTTTCTGTCTTTTCTTCTTTTTTTCCTTGCAAAGTGTGACAAGTATGGTGTGTGCAAGCTAGGGCTAGGTGCAGCGCTAGCTAGGGTTTCTTTCTCTTTTTTTTTTTTTTTGTTTAGATTTTGAGCCATTAGGGTTTTCTGATTTAGGCTTATAATTGTAATGGACTTGGACTGTTATTTATTTTATTTTTGGTTTTTTCATTTGGGCCGGAACGAAATTGAGCTTTCACAATTAATATATCATTATTAATATATCAATGTCTCACCTATTAACCTGTTTATTTATTTCATTTTATGCATCTTCTAACCCAACTATATATAAATACCAATTCACATCCCAAACATAATAACCTCATCTAAAAACTCGCATAGCAACATCAACACCGAACATATACATAGTACAAACCATTATCAACTATCATACATGCCAATTTATAAAACATCTCGAATTATGAAATAATATTTCCAACTAAGCTTAATATAACATAAAAATCCTATAGGTATATGCCAACGAGACTAACAAAAGATTCACCCGCTCAATGAGTGCGAGATATTTTTTCGAATGTTGATAACCACGAGTGCACATGATTGAACCTAACCTGCATACGAAAAACAAATCGAACACTGAGTAATCAACTCGATAGCATTCCTATAACTAATATTATATCATGACATAAATTTTGTAATGACATAAATAAAATAAAATAAAAACAAAGGTTCGTAAGTAGTTTAATATGTTAAATTATATTATAAGGACATAATCCTTCCATATCGCATTTAAAGTCATACTGATTGATTGTCACATATTCAGCTTCAAATTTCTTATCGGTTCGAAAAAGGTAATTAAGATATAATTAAGGTATTTTAATTTCTAAGGTCAATTTGACAAATCCATTTTTAACTTGTTATATTAATCCGTAATTCACAATGGCAAAAATCATGAAATTCAACTTACAGTTTATCTTTAATTTGTTTAAATTAATTGGACAGCAAAATACAACATTAACACAAAGTATTTAACCAACAATACAAGCACTTAACCGGTAAGAAACATAATCAGTATGTCCTGATTTGTACAGCATAAACACATTAACAATGCAGCATAGATAAGGCACTTAAACAACATAAACGACAGCACATTAGATCAAGTTCAGACACAATTACTCAGCTTAGATTAATAAACTCCAACCGCCATACACCATTACTTGTACCATTTAATCCTCTTAAACTCTTTAAATTTTCATACGTAAACATTTTAAATGGCACTTTCGAACAACATTTTCATTCATTTAGACAACATTATTTACATTCAATTAACTTATTAATGCAGCACATATTAATTACCAAGTACATTCTTCAGCAGCTTAATTTGGCATCAGTTCAGACATCACTAATTAACATTATTGCAACCATTTCTCCTGTTGTAATTAATTGTCCAACAACAGCCCAAACAACATAAATATACAGCTATTGAACACCATTTAACCATCACATTAACTAACACTTAGACATAAATTCTGCAGCATTTACTTTGCTTTTATTCTCATCCAACAGCTTCCTAAATGGCTGCTTTAACCCCTTCACAATCAGGTTTAGACACCATAAATTGCAACTAAATAAACATCGTTAATTTGGCATACATCAGCAGCATTAAATTACTCTTCTATTACCTTCCCAGCTGCATTAATGGCAGCATTAAAGACTCCCATTCATAGGTTTCAGACATAATTAATACATCATTATTTATTCATTTCCATCCATACCAGTCGAACCACACAAGAAAGAAAGAAAGAAAAAAAAAAAAAAAAACACATTATCAGCAGGCATACCATCTGCATGCAACACAGTTCATCATTCATCTTATACTAGCCTTACCAGTTTCGACATTTTAATAGAGCCGTTAAGAAAAAGAAAAGGAAAAGGATGTGAGAAACTCACAGAAACTTTTCCGCAGTTAATCCTAGCTTCTAATATGCTCCTACATCTTCTTGCTACAGCCCTCTTCCTCTCCTTTAGCTAACAAAATTGTTGGAACTAAGAACAGAGATGAATGAAGGTTTGGCAGAACCTTGAGCTTGAAGGCTCGTTGCTTGGTGAACAAGCGAAACAGAATTTGCTTGAATGATAAAAATGAAAGCAAAGAAAAGAGAGTTTTTGTAATGTATTCTGATAAATTCCATTAACAACTGAATGAAGGCACTAAGCCATTACATATACCAGTCCATACGCTGGTCAAATGAGACAAACATCACCTAATCATCACTTACTACCACTAATTACATTGAAACTTGTAAAACATTGCTTGCACGCATAGCCATGCTGATTTATCAATCCATCAGCACCTAATTACTTCAAAATTATACCAACTAAGTTCATTTTGAACTAAGTAATTAAACTAATGCTTGAAGTAACAAAACAAAACAGCAGCTTCATCTTCAACCGCACCTTCATGGCTCGGGCTGCATGGTCTGCTCCTTAGCTGCTTCATGTGCTGCATGCAGGCCAACTTCAACACTCCTCCTTGGCTTGCATGCTGCAAACTCCCATTTTGGCTCTTTAATCCATAAACCTTGACACACTAATAGGCATTGTCAAGATATCAGCAAGTTGTTCTTCAGAACTGCAATGAATCACTTCATGAGCTTGCTTCATCTCCCTACCAAAATGAAACTTAATCTTGAAGTGCTTTGTTCTTCCATGGAACACTGGATTCTTTGCTTTGTGTTACAAAATCAGCTTTGTGTTACAAAAGAGAAACATTTACAACAAAATAATATCAAGGCTCTTGCTACCACATTTAAGAAATTCATGCACTAATAATCCATACATTTAAGCAATTTAACGAGAAAATTCTCTAAAGAAATTGAAAATCCAACTTGACTATATACAAGGAACACAAATACTGATATACTTGTATTTTCTTAGATAACTCGTGAATACCTCGAGAAATAGTTGTGCTTCAGCAGGTGATTTCGAGACAGCAAACACAGTCGTTTTACTGCCTTGGATCTCTGCCACAATATTTTCTGCAGGAATCACCTAGAAAAATAAACAAGATCACGACATTTTGCAAGTGTGATATATAGATGAGATAAAAATTTAGTTACGTTTCCGAAGAACGAAATAGATCTAAACTTTAGCCAAGCATAAAGAGCAATACATATCATAATGGATGCAAATTCAAACACGTAGTTCAAATAAATTATTTCAAGACAAGTTTAGAATGATGCATACTCATATCGAACACTAACACTCATACCTGCCAATCTAGTAAATCAATAACAGCATTCCCTACATGATGAGCCTCTGGGTGGAGCGTCTTTAACTCTGAGGGAGTTGAAACCTGAAAAGTCGTAGCAACTCTTTCGCCGGCATTATCGAAAATCTCTCCTCCTTTAATGAAAAGAGGATCAATCAATGCAATTTCTGTAAATTCAACAACAAAACTCCCAGAAATCAATCAATAAAAGTATTTAACTAAAACCCCACACCATTTACTTCATTATCACTATATGAAATCCATGTCGCTTCAATTGTATGAATATAGGGATATCAACTCCAAGCTGCACCAAAATGGGTAAAAGTACAATGGAAACCATGTACTAAGACTCAGATTGCGTTTTACTCTCCTACTTAAAAAATAAACAAAGTATATCAATGAGCAGATTAGTCCTTCCTTTTAAAAATACTGACAAAGCTGACATAATAATTTGACAATGACACATGATATGTCATGAGGCCAATTTTTAACAATAAAGATGAATAAAATTTATAGTAGGGATCCGACTTCTAGCAAAGGGCCTTTTACCACCAAAATGGTTGAGAACTTACAAAATTTGACCATTTCTATCCGTAGTCCAAGTAACATAGTATGAAACAAACCATATCTTTAAGTCTTTAACCTAAAAAGAACATCAATCAAATTCAATTTTAATGCAAAAATTACAAAAAGGGAACAAAGATGATTAAGTCTGGAATTACTTTACTTGACCATTCATTGGCAAGCCCTTGACTCTGTGAAGAAAAGATGAAGGTATTCCATCCTCTTTCCACTGCAGCAGTCATTACTTGACTGTTTTCGGTCCAAATCTATACCTTCTGGGATGATAATTCACACATTGACGTAGAGAGTGGCGAATCAGAAGCAGCAATGGAACACAATCGAAGACTTGATTTAATACTCAAATGGGTTGTCTTGGTTTTGCTATATCTGTTCAAAGACTGGACCTTTCCATGATTTGATCTGCAAAGTTTCCAACTTTTATCTCATTGGCTCAATTAAGATAAAGAAATGACACTCAGAAGGGTTTGTAAGAGAGAATATAAAGACAACTGAAGTGAAGATATGAGAACCTGAAGCAGGGGAAGTGAGTTGGGGTTCTGACATGAGAGACAGAAGCAGAGGACAGCGAAGCCATCGTCCTTTTAACTCGATGGTCATGTTTCGACTTTGGAGTGATGAAGCAATTTTGATTTTGGGGTCGAATTTGGACTTGATTGCAGGGATTGGTCCAGATTGAATCCGAATGGAGTGGGCTTTCACAGTTTCACTTAGATCAGCAAAATTTTTGGTTTTTTGTTTTTCATAAACGTAAATTTAGCACTCAACTTTTAATTATTTTATCATTTTAGTCCTTATTTTCTTTTTGGTGATTTTGACCTTCAACCTTTAAATTTTTAAATATTAAAAATTAGCAAAAATGAATTTAAAAAAAAAAGAACAAGGGCCAAAACGAATAAATGTTAGAGGTTAAAATTTTTTTTTGTTACTATACATGATATTAAAAAAAATTTTAAGTTTAATCGTTATTAGGGAGTTTAACTTGATAACTATTTCTGAGGATTAAATTTCTTTTTCTTCAAACTAGGCCTTAAACTTGACAATTGTTTTCACATTGGGTCTTGAATTAGGCAACTATCCCCACATTGAGGCTTGAATTTTTTTTATCCAAGTTAGTCCCTTAACTTAACAATTGTTCCCAATTTAAGGCTCAAACTTTAAAATTTTTAAGGACATGTCAAAGACTATCTTGGTAAAAAAAAAGTTAAAAACCCAAATGTAGGAACAATTACCAAGTTCGAGGCTTAACTTAGACAAAAAAGTTTAGGCCCCAATATAGTAACAATGATCAAGTTCAAGGTTTAATTCGGACCAAAAAAAATTCAGGCCCCGATGTGAGAATAGTTGTCAAGTTTAAATCTCAAAAAGTTATTTAACTCTTTTTTGTCGCAAATAATACCTAAACTATACTTTGTTACTCTAAGTAGTAGCTAAAGTATACCCGTTACCCAAATTATCCTACTAGTGAAAAAAATCTCTTACGCCTGATATTTTTAAATTAAATTAAATAAAAAATTTAATCAAAATAGAACTTTTCAATTTCGTTTACACTCTTTTTTAGATAAATGAATTTGTATTATCCAAAGAAAGCAGTAATCTGCTACATCAAAGAGTAGAAGAATCAGTCAAGAAATCTCCAACGCCTACACAGTCTAACATTAAGCATCATCCCTAATAATATTTTTGCATATCAATCTCATCTGTACAATACTCTTTATACTATTTACAATATTCTGGTCACTAACCTGCTGACTTGTGAACTGCCTTTTATTTCTTTCTGCCCAAATAAGATGGAGAAAAGCATTCCATGCAAGTTGGGACTTTCCTTTTAACCTTGTCAATGCACATCGGAGCCAATGATCCCAATTACCAGCTTATCCCATTTCACTTTCTCTCTTCTTCTCCTTATTTGCTCCCAGATTTTGGAAATTGATTCAACTCCAAAGACACTCATAGAGATATCCCTAAGCTTCAAAATTTTCCTACACAGCCAGCTCCCATTAGTCGAAAATGAAGCCTGCCAGAATGATGCCCCATTTAAAACATATCATGCAACCATGTATTCCTTAAAGACACACCTCTAGCAAGAATCTCTCGAATAAGTTTCACCATACAAGCCTAATTCCATCTGATTAAATCCTTTATCCCCAGACCACCCTCGGACTTAGGAAGACAGATGAAACTCCATCCTACCCTTGCTCCCTTTGCAGGACGATCCTTGCCCTTCCAAAAGAGTCTTAAACACATTTGCTTGATACTATGAATGACGGATTTAGGTAAGAAATGCCTACACAAGTATTTTTGCACATTAAAAATCAGTGATTGAATAAGTTGCAAACGCTCTGCATAAGAAAGCTTCTTGACAACCCAACAATTAACCCTCTCCGACATTTTGTCAATTAAAGGAGCACATTCCTTAACTGCCAGCCTCCTGGTCACTAAAGGAACACCAAGGTACCTAACAGGCAGCCTTCCCATTTTAATCCCAGTGATTCTAAGAATATCCTCCATTTCCTCTCCAAGAATCCAGAAGCAAAAATTTCAGTCTTTGCAGGGTTAAGCTTTAAACCAGAAAAATCATAAAACTTTTGAAGCACACACCAAATGCCCATAACAGAATTCAAAGTACACTTTGAAAAGATTAAAGGATCATCAGCAAAACAAAGATGTGTGAGATGAATCCTATGGCATTTAGGGTGAAATTGGAAAATCCCCTTGTGAACTGCTAAATCCAGCAAACTTGAAAGATCATTCATCGAAATAACAAAAAGATAAGGAGACAGTGGGTTTCCCTGTCTTATACCCTTAGCTCCCTTAAAATAACCAATCATCCTCCATTTATAGAAATTGAAAACCTTGGTGTGGTAAGACACACTCTAATCCACCTAATCACCAACTCAGGAACCTCCAATGCTTCTAGTACAACAAGAATAAAATCCAAATTAATAGAATCTAAGGCATTCTGTAAATGAATTTTGAGGGCACATCGAGGAGATAAAGGTTTCCTTCCATAGCCTTTTTCAAGTTCTTGGGCCATAAGAATATTATCTGTTATACTTCTACCTTTAACAAAAGCACTTTGACTTCTTGAGATCACATCAGATAAGTGCTTTGTAAGTCTTTTAACCAAAATCCTAGTGACACACTTACAAAAAAGCAAAGCAGCATGAAGTTGGCCGAAACTCCCTCATATGAACAGGATTTTTAACCTTGGGAACCAATACAATTGTGGTTGTATTAAAAGTAGTCTGCAGCTTACAGTAATTAAAAAAACAAAGACCGCCTAATCACATCAGCGCACTACGATATGCCATGCAACTTTGAAAAAATGGGCGGTGCACCCATCAGGACCAGAGCCTTATCACCATTTTGCTCAAAAATAGCTACCTTAATCTCTTCTATAGGAATAGGCTTTGCGAGATCAATTTGAGCATCGTGAGAAAAAGTTTTAGGCGGTAGTTCTTTTAGAAGATCAAGCGAACAATCAAAAATATTCTTGTCGGGAGAGCCAATAAGCTTTTTATAAAAATCATGACCTCTTTAAAATCTGCTCAATGTATCAAGTCTGTTCCCATTGTCATCAATAAGCGACTTGATAGTATGCCTACTATGCCTAACTACCACCATACTATGAAAAAACCTTGTATTTTGATCACCCTCCTAGATCCACCTTATCCATGATTTTTGCCAATAAAAACATTCCTCAGCATCAAGTAGACTTTTATACTCCTTGAATAAACACTTCTCCATTTCCAACAATTTATCATTCACCCTACCAGATAGGGTTGCATGACTCAGTTGGTTGTACCATTTAGCTGCTGACCCGATCAGACTGTCTTGGGAGCAGTGGATTAACAGTTGATCATTATTGACGTACCCTGTCATCCTTCGACAGAACATAGTAATGTGAGCTTCAGGACAACTAGTCTCATTATATTTTTTAAACTCTGGAGTTTTGAACTTCGATGGGAGCACTAAATCGGGGACCAAACTTAGATCCTTAGCATCAATTCTGCAGTGGTACTCAACATTTTCTATTACTCTGAATTTTTCTTCTAACCATCTGCATCGATCCTCAAGTTACTTTGGCAGTTCCACTCTTACTTTTTCCATTTCTGCCTGGGATAACCAATTTTGGCCCGGGCCCGTCAAAAACAACCAAGGCCCAAAACCATTAAAACCCGATAGTAAGTAGCCCATTTACAACCCACCAAGCCCAGATTAACCCAAAATACCAAACCCAAATTATAGCCCAATCCCAAATAGCCCGTTTAAGCACAAAAAAAA
Source organism: Gossypium bickii (assembly GCA_025503065.1). Lineage (NCBI taxonomy): Eukaryota > Viridiplantae > Streptophyta > Magnoliopsida > Malvales > Malvaceae > Gossypium > Gossypium bickii. The sequence continues at coordinate 96,773,044 of CP106716.1, forward strand.
TAATAACCAAATAAACAAAACAAGCGATCCAATAATTAATAAAGTCCACCAAAAGTCTATTTACAAAACAAAACATTAGCCCAATTACAAAAGCCCAATACAGCCCAACAACCCGAATGGCCCAGTGGCCCAAAATAAAAAACAAGCAGAAAACCCTAGAGTCCCCTCACCAGCGCCGCCGCGCGTCCCCACACGCGCGCCGCTCCAGCTCCCCCGCGCGTCTGCCACACGCGCACCGCTCCAGTTTCTCACGCGTGTCGCTCCAACTCCCCACGCGCGTCGTTCCCCGTGCCCACGCCCTTGACGCTCGGAGTTTTCCCAGGTGCCTCGGCCTCTGACTCCCACGCCCACGCCTCTTGACGATTGGAGTTCCCCTAGGCGCCTCGGCCTCCATCGTCCTCTGCTTCATCCAAACCCTGCAGACAGAAAATAAAAGCAACAGAGTATGGAGCAAAATAGTTTAATAGTGAAAAGCATGGTGTACTTGGCTATCAAGCCTTTTAAAATTAATGTAAGGGGGCTGCTTTTTTTTCTCTTTTATGAACATTTCAAGAGCCAGCAGAAGATAAAAAGAAAATAAACATTCAAAACAGATCCTTTTTATGCATTCAGAAGTCAAAAATCAGGAAAAGAATCTAAAGAACTCTGGCAATCTTATTCTTTCTACGACCATCAGGAATCAAAGAAATCGAAAGGCAGAAGGTTGACCCCAATTTCGTTTTGCTATCATCGTCTCTCTTTTCGCCTTTATTTCCTCTATTATTCGAAATCTTTCGAAAAAACACTAAAAAAAACAAAAAAAAAACAAGAAGACTTACCTAAGGCCCGTCCTTCGGTTTCGTCGACCACCAAAAGCGATGGTGGTGCAACGGTCTGCTTGGAAGTCCCACCGCCGGATAAGTGGGGGAAATGGGGGCTTTTGGGGTCTCTGTTGAAAGGGAAAAGGGAAATGGCCACTGCGAAAAGTTATTAGGGTTTAAAAATCTGATTTTTTTTAAGAAACTTGGGTTTTATATGTTCTTAACAAAACGGCGCCGTTTGGGGGAGATGAGGATACGCGCGTCAACCCGATTTGTGATCCAGATCCGCGCCTTCCCCCTTAAAAGGACTATTTATGAAATTATCTCTCACTCCCTGATGCCTCCGCAACTTAGTTCTTTAAAACGCAGCATTTTACGATAAGGGGCTATTTACTGGTTTAGTCCCCAATCATTTGCGCGCATCACTTTTTAATCCTTTTTGCGTTCGTTTAATTTATTACTTTCAGCTTCCCAATTTCGTTATAATTTCAATGTTATCCTTTAATTATTTTATATGATTATTTGATTACTTTTTTTAATTATCCTATTTTAAAAAAATTAGTATTACATGTTTTTCGTTCTAGGTATTGTATCTCCATTTGGTCTTCACTTAAATTTTATATATTATATATAATTCATATTGGACGATTTTTGTGTACACGTGGTTAATCTCATATTAGTTTATTATATATGCGTATTCTCTTCCAAATCTATGCACATACGTATTCTATTCTAAATATGTATATAAATACATGGTTATCATTTTAAAAGTCTTATTTTAGATTTTTTTTTATTTATTTCGAAAACCCTCATATATTATTATCTTCATATATAGATTATTAATGCTACGTTTCATTTCACTTATTATAGATTAGCATGTTATTTACACATTATTTGTCTTGATTTTTCTTGGTATATAATACTTATTTGTAATCTATTGGCATTCAAATTTTTATGTTTACGCATCTCGTCCTTGTGTTGTATTTCAAATTGCAACATATTCAAACCTTTTCCAAATAATTTATTACGTTCAAAAAATGAACATTGAGCAAATTTTTAATATTTCATAAAATAAGACAATGTTTGTGTGTTCAGAAGTACGGAAAATTACATCCCAACGTGTTGGGTGTTGATCTTTCGTTCTACTAAACAACCAAATACCATTTTCATATGTTTTGAAACTCAAAGATGATCTCGACGTCAGAATATAAAGGTGTTATATCCTAACATACTGGGTATGGTGCTTTTATTCCTTTGAAACGAGTTAATTTTGAGATTCAACTCGGATTTAGTTTATTCTAAAAGTTTTACAAAATTAAGGCAATATTTGTGAGTTTAGAGGTACGAAAAATTACATCCTAACGTGCTGGGTGTCGATTTTTCGTTCAACTAAATAATCAAATACCCTCTTCACATGATTTGAAGATCAAAGATGATCTCGATGTCAGAGTATAAAGGCGTCATATCCTAACGTGCTGGGCATGATACCCTTATTCCTTCGAAACGAGTTAATCTTGAGATTCAATCCTGATTTAGTCAACCCATTCTTTTAATTCTTTTTACCCTAGATATTTTTAAGATTTCAACATTAGGACAACATCAATCAATTTGGTACCGATTTTGGGCATTGCAAAGGTGCTAATCCTTCCTTGCACGTAACCGACTCCCGAACCCGTTTTCTTAAATTTTGTAAACCAAAATTATTTTAATAAATAAAAATGCTTTATTAAGATAACCCATCTCAAGGTGACCCGATCGCACCTCGAATAAAAGATCGGTGGCGACTCCCTATTTTTAAAGTCGATTCCCGTTTTGTCAAAAAATGGTTACGACACTGCCATATCATCTAAATCAGAAACAACGAGATTGGTTGGGTTATCCCTCGGATTGGAACCTGAACCTGTTTGGTAGTTCATCGCCGCCGAGGTACCGGTTTGATACTGTTGGGGTCTGATCGTAACGGGTACCCTTTATAGGTATGCATCTGGTTGTGCCTGGACGTTTATCGGGGTAAAACCCGGGGGGTTAGTGGGGTTCTCATTATCATCCTCTGAGTTGACCACGATGCTCTTCCCTTTTTTGAGTCCTCTATTCAGCAATTAAATTAATTGGCTTATCATACTTCTTTGGGATTTTAGTATCTGATCCCTCATCTCCTTTGTACTTTTACTAACTGTTCTTGCAGCTGCGCTTGCAGTTGATCTTGCATGTCTTTTTGAATCTGTTCTAACGTTTCCAATCTTTGGTCCATTACTTTGGTTTTAGCGCGAGTATTGTAACGATATTCGGTTGGTTGGCTCTTGTTGGTTTCCAGATTAACTGAAATAATTTTAATTAATTAGGGCCTTTTCATGAATTTTAATGCACATGATGCAATGTAATGGAATGAATGCAAAAATAGACATTAACTCTAATTCAATTTCACTAGAACAACTTTACTAAAAAACAAACTTCTTTACATAAAACGGATTACATATACGACTTTACCCTAATACTCAAAGCATTAATCTCCCTAAGAAGCCAAGCTAACTTCTAACCCCGATCCGATTCTGTTTCACTTCAAATTTTGCATGTCAGCCTGAACTGCTAGGGTTTGCAAATAATTGGCAATCTCTTGTATTTGAGCCACTGATTCTTTCAATGGAGAGTAGTTCTCAGAGAATACTTGATAAGAAACCTTCTATACCCTCCAAAACTGGCTATAGAACCATGCTAACAGAAGTTGTGCACACTCGATGAACCTCTTCTCCGGTATGCATTCAAAGATCTTTGTCGGGACAGGTGTGACCCTTTTATCAAGCCAGTCAAACAAGTCTGAAATTGCCTCATCTACGTGCCTTAGTGCTTTAGGGAAGATTGCTAACCCGTAGATACTTAAGGCGAAGATATCGACATTTTCTTCATGTCCGGATGCGCCAAAATCAGATCTCGCAAACTTTCCCAATGGATATATTTGCTTTCTCCGCGACCCATTACTCACTCATCCCCGTGATGCTCATTAGTTTCTTTAGGAAAGCCGGGATTGGCAGCTCTAGAGTAGGCCTTGTTAGCTTGAATCCTCGGGCATCGAAGCAAAATGGTATACTCCTCTACAGTAGGTACCAAATCCACTTTTCCAAAAGTAAAGCAGTTGTAGGCAGGATTCCAAAAGTGAGCCAGAGCTCCAAACAAATGCTTGTCCACTTTGATATCGAGTAGATAGGGCAAATCACCATAATTACAGTAAAATAGCTAATTGATTTCATGATCCTATTGGATCCATATCTCTTTCAATTCTTGGAGATTATTCTGGGTCACGTTGATACGAGTGAAGTCCCACAATTCTGATACGTATCCCTCCGTCAGACTATCACCTTTCTCTAGTTGCGTTTTCTCAGACCATATTCGGACAACCACATTATCTTTCACTTTATCAAGAAATTCGTTTTCCATGGCAAACTCTCTATTTAGTAATCGAACTTGAATCAACATCTTTTTTTTATGAAAATGTCATGCAATCACGGTCAAAGCAAAACAAAACAAGTGAGTATGTTTTATACAAAGCTAAAATTTAAAGCAAGCAAGAAATAATAAATAAAATACCTATTTGGGTGACCACTAGAGGTTCAGCACAGTTCTACCTAGGGTAGTCTCTTAGGGCTCATTATATGCTATTTGGTTATAAAGTAAAGGTACCTGAACCGGAAGATTCCTCGATCCTCACCCATTATAGGCTCATACGGACCGAGTTCAGTTCAGAGGGAATACATTTCCCTATGGCTATACGGAGATGAAAATCTCACGAAGACATAGGTACGAATGGATCTCGAAAGTGATCCACTATCCTATATGGTGAAGACCTCACGAAGGAATAGTTTTTCACTCCCACTTAAAAGGGTATAACCGACCAGTTATGAAATGCAATATGCAAAAATATATACAAGGACTCAGACCAGTAAAGCAAATATATCAAAATGATGCAGACCATAAAAATGAAATGCAACGAAAGTATCGTAAATTTAAACCAAATTATCAATTTTCGACAAAAAAACAAGAAATAATCAACTCGTGGCTTGACTCTCTTATTTTGTCCCTAGTGGAGTCTCCAAGCTATCGAAACCATTTTTTTGAAATCGACTTTTTGTTTAAAAATGAAGATGGGAGTCGCCACCAATCCTTTTTATGAGGTGTGATCGGATCACTTCGTAATTTGATCGTTTTAATAAAATGTTTGATTTTACTAAAATAATGATTTTTGGTCTGCAAAATTTAGAAAATGAGTTCGGGAGTCGGTTATGCACGAGGAAGGATTAGCACCCTCGCGACGCCCAGAATTGGTACCTAGTTGATTACTTGATATCTTAGTGTCGAAAGTTGAAAACTCGAAAAGAATTTAAAATATTATCTCTTTTTATTAATGTAATAAGCTTGAATAAATTTAAACGTATGTTAAAAACCTTCTCATCTCGAGGTAACAAAATATCACATCCCGTAAGTTAGGACATGATACCTCGAATCCTTGAGAATAAGCTTGCATTTTATTTTTTATTTAAATCTTATGCATTTTAATTTTAAAAGGATATTCGGTCATTTAGATTCAACGAGGAAGTCGAAACCCCGTAAGTTAGGGTATGATTTCTCGAATCTCCAAATACGAAACATTGCCTATTTTTTTTTTAAAAAAATCTTTTTATACATTGAATAAAAATTAACGTAACACTTAAAAAGGTATATATTTAGTTTATTCGGGTATCGTATAAAAAACGAACAAAGATATATATTTAACGTAATATCTAGTACGATGGTAATGAAATAATGTAAAATAACTAGGGGTGAGCAAAACTTGATTCGACTCGAAAAAATCGAAAAAAATTTGAATTTCGAGTTAAACGAATCGAGTTATTCGAGTTAGTCGAGTTATTCGAGTCAACTCGATTTCTTTTTTCGAATTTTGAGTTCGAATCGAGTTGTGTTTTCGAATTCGAATAATTCGAATATCAAACTATAATATTTTACATTTTACCCCAAACTCCAAGCCTTTTTCCTTTTCCCTCAAAATTTTTACTCCTTCCCACTTTCCCCCCAAAACTTTTACTCCCATCCCATCCCAACCCCCCAATCTACCCAAAATCCATTTCCCACCAAAATTTTACTCTCCCATTTACTTTTTCTCAAAATTTTACTCCCAAAAATCCTCAAAACTTTTTATTTTCCCCCAAAATTTTTACTCCATCCCACTTTTCCCTTAAAACTTTTACTCCCTTCCCATCTCACCTCCCATCTACCCCAAACCCATCCCCCCTCCAATTTTTTTTAATATTTTCCCTTCAAAATTTTACTCCCCCTATTTATTTTCCCTCAAACTTTTATTCTCCAAAACTTTTAATTTTCCCCCTAAACTTTTACTTCTCACCCTTTACTCTCAAATAAAAAATCAAAATTATCCAAAAAAATACTAAACATAAATAGTAATAACTTTATTTATATCTACTATTTATATTATTAAATTAAATTTCACATTTTATATTATTTATATTATTGAATTGTTTAGTCAATATTTATATTAAAATTGAATTATTATGCCATAAAATATTCGTGTTAAAATTTTATATTGGTATCAATTTCACATTTTATCTTTAAAACAACTTTTATTTAAAAATCATATTTTTACATTTAATATATTTTTTAATTTCAAAATACATAGTGACAAGAATCTGAAGATAATTGAAAGAACTAAACAAGCAAAGAAGCTAATCCGTATATAAAGGATTAATAAATAAATTATTTGGTGTGAAATTTGGTTAAGGTGGACAAATTTTATTACGATAGGTGACAATGGTTACAAGGACCCAAAATTATTTTTTAAAATTTAACTCGAACAAATATATTTGATTCGATTCGAATTCCATCTCCCTCGACTCGATTCGAGAAAATTTCAAATTAAATTAGGATGATAAAATATGATTCGTCAACTCGACTAACTCGAAATTTTTTCATTCGATTCGATCGAACGTTCACCCCTAAAAATAACTATATGGGTAGAATATTAAAAAGATAAATAACAAATAAATAAGGAATACTATAGTAACACTAATTTAATTAATAATAATAATAATAATACTAATAATATCATAGTAATGATAAATAAATAAAATAACTTAAAATAAGTAAAAAACGGAAGGTGCATATTTAAAAATAAATGGACATGACATGACAATGCCGAAAATAATAAAAGAAATAGTAGAATAACAAGAACATATAAAAAATAAAATAAATAATAGTATAGATGATGATGATAATAATAATAATAATAATAAATGTATAAAAAGGGAAAAAGGAAGAAAAAAGAAAGACTAAATGCACGTTAAAAGAAAATAAAATAAAAAAATTAAATATTAAAAAATAAAGAAATAATAAATAAGTAAATAAAGGACTTCCCATAAAATTTTCAGAATTTTTGGTTTAGCCAATAAGTACAGTTTATTCTTCGGATGATGTTACCGTTTATTTCTATTGAAAATAGACTCGTTAAGGATTCTAAACATGCAAATTTAAGCCCCTACTTATTTTTATCTAATTTTTTATAATTTTCTAAAGTCAAAAAAGGGTAACCCGAGATCATTCTGACCTTGTCTCAAAAAATTTATTATATCTCATTATTTACATATCTATTGCTTACACTGTTTCTTCTATGAGAAACTAGATTCAATAAGCTTTAATTTCACATTTTTTTCATCTTCTAATTCGATTTATACAATTTATGGTGATTTTTCAAAGTTAGTCTACTGCTGCTGTCCAAAACTGTTTTAGTACAAAGTGTTGATTTCTATTTTGCCCCAAATTTCACAGTTCATACAATTCAGTCCTTGCTCAATTAACCCCTCAATTAGGATATTTCTCTCAATTAAAACTTTATTCTATCACTTTAAACTACTTTATAACCTTTGTGAATCATAATTTCAGTAATAGACTTTAATTCCAAACATTTTCACAATTAGGTCCTAAAAATCAATTTCTATTGAAATTACTTATTAAAATCATCTCATAAACAAATTAAAGCTTAAATTTCATGCTATTTCATCATAAACTTACAGCATTCAGCCATGGTAACTTTCAATTTCATCCATGAGATCAAAAACTAATGAATTTAGTAATAGGACCTAGTTGTAAAAGTCTTAAAAACACAAAAATTACAAGAAATAGGAAAGTATTAACTTACTTGGGGCAAAAATTATGATATACCAGCTTAGAAAACCCTCCTATGGCGTTTTCGGCTGATGAGAGTAAAGAAAAATGAAGATATTTCTAGATATCTCAAACTAGTCCTAGTTTTATTTAGTAAATTTTGTTATTTTCCCATTTTACCCTTCTTTCAGTAATTCTCCTGATTTTTCTCAGCTTATACCGCCCAAAATATCTCCTTTGGGCTTATTTGCTCTTTAGATCCCTTGTCATTTGACAATTGAGCTATTTAATCCTTCTAATAACTTTTACACCTTTTTTAATTTAGTCCTTTTCATTTAATTACCTACCCAAAAATTAAAATTTTCTAACAAAATTTTAATACCACATTACTAACATTTTATAAATATTTATAAAAATATTTCCTACTCAAATTTATGAGATCAAAGTCTCGATACATTGTTTTTACCCAATTCCTTCAATAATTCCTTTTTCTAACTAACTACTAAATCGATAAAATTTTGCTATCGATATTTTAATACGATTTTTCCTATCATATAAATATTCATGCAAATATATTGAAATAAATTTCTCTTTAAATCGGATTTATGGTTGCGAAACCATTATTCCGATAACCTTGAATTTAGGCCATTACAACTCCCCCCCTTTTAAGGATTTTCGTCCTCGAAAATCTTACCAGTAAAGAGGTTTGGGTATTGTTTCCTCATTGTCTCCTCCGGTTCCCATGTCGCTTCCTCAATTCCATGCTTTTGCCATAATACTTTCACTAAATTTATCCTTTTATTTCTAAGCTCCTTTGTCTCCCGTGCCAATATCTTGATCGGTTCTTCACTGTAAGTTATATCCGGTTGAATCTCCACTTCCGTCAGAGAAATAACATGTGAAGGATCTGACCGATATCGTCGTAGCGTAGACACATGAAAAATATTATGAATTCTATCGAGTTCCGGTGGTAATGCCAATCGATAAGCGACCGGTCCAATTCTTTCTATAATTTCATATGGCCCGATAAATCTTGGACTCAATTTACCCTTTCGACCGAATCGGAGAACTTTCTTTCAAGGAGACACTTTCAAGAATACCGTGTCACCGACATGAAATTCAATCTCTTTTCGTTTAAGATTGGCATATGATTTTTGGCGATCGGAAGCTGCTTTTAAACTATCCCGAATAACCTTCACTTTTTCTTCTGTTTCCCGGATTAAATCAACCCCATGTATCTTCTTTTCACTGAGCTCTGTCCAATATAATGGTGTTCTACATTTTCTACCATACAAAGCTTCATACGGAGCCATTTTAATACTGGACTGATAACTGTTATTGTAAGCAAATTCAATCAAAGGTAGATACCTCTCCCAATTACCTTCAAGCTCTAGTATACAACATCGGAGCATATCTTCCAATACTTGAATTACACGCTCAGATTGGCCATCTGTCTGAGGATGAAATGCAGTGCTAAAATACAACTGAGTACCTAAGGCTTCTTGCAATTCCCCAGAAACGAGACGTAAATCGGGGATCTCTATCTGATATAATGGAGACAGGCACTCCATGTAGCCTGATAATCTCAGATATGTACAGTTTAGCCAGTTTATCTAAAGAATAATCCATACACATCGGAATAAAGTGCGCTGACTTTGTCAATCGATCAACAATCACCCAAATAGCATCTTTTTTCCTCGGAGACAACGGTAACCCTGATACAAAATCCATAGTGGTTTTTTCCCATTTCCATTCCGGTATAGTAATTGGCTGAAGTAACCCCGAAGGTACCTGATGTTCAGCTTTAACTTGCTGACATATTAAATATCTTGATACAAACTCAGAAATATCACGTTTCATACCTGGCCACCAGTACGTCTTCGTCAAATCATTATACATTTTATTACTTCCCGGATGTACAGACATAATACCATTGTGAGCCTCGTGTAAAATCTTCTGTACGAGCTCTGAATTCTTGGGTACACATACCCTATCTCTAAATAATAAACAACCATCAATCCCAACTTGAAATTCAGAATCAGTACCTGACTCACATTGTGCCCGTTTAACCTGTAACTTATCATCATTCTTCTGAGCTTCATATATTTGCTGTAAAAATGTCGGTTTAACTCTCAATTCAGCTATGATTAAACTATCATCAGTTAGTGACAACCGGGTATTCATAACTCGTAAAGCAAACAGAGATTTTCGACTCAAAGCATCAGCCACAACATTAGCCTTACCCGGATGATAATCAATAATCAAATCATAGTCCTTTATCAGTTCAAGCCACTACTGCTACTGCCTCAAATTCAAATCTTTTGTGTCATTAAATATTTTAAGCTTTTATGATCAAGTATAAATATGACATTTCTCACCGCATGATAATGCCGCCATATCTTGGTAAGAAATACAATAGCAGCTAATTCAAGATCATGTACCGGGTAATTTCTTTTATGTGGTTTAAGTTGTCTTGAAGCATAGGCTATTACTTTACCTTCTTGCATCAAGACACAACCTAAACCATTCAATGAGGCATCACTGTAAATAACAAATTCCTTACCTGGTTCAGGCTGCACTAATACTGGTGCTTTCGTTAGTAGATCTTTCGATTGGTTGAAACTTTGCTGACATTCATTAGTCCACTCGAACTTTACATCTTTCTGCAATAATCGAGTCATCGGAGAAGCTATCATAGAGAATCCTTATACAAATCTCCGATAATAACCAGCTAAACCCAAGAAACTTCTAACTTCAGATACATTCTTCAGTGGACTCCAATTGACAATAGCTGAGATTTTACTTGGATCTACCCTGATGCCTTCGGCGGATACAATATGTCCAAGAAAACCCACTTCTCGAAGCCAAAATTCACATTTACTGAATTTAGCATATAACTGCTTCTCTTGCAGAATTTGTAACAGAAATTCTCAAATGTTCTGCATGTTTTTCTTCATCTCGAGAATAAACCAAAATATCATCAATGAATACTACCACAAATCTGTCTAAGTACGGTCTGAATATCCGATTCATCAGATCCATAAATACTGTAGGTGAATTAGTCAGCCTAAACGATATAACCAGAAACCCATAATGCCCATACCTGGTTCTGAAAACTGTCTTTGGCACATCTGACTCTTTTACCCGTAAATGTAATAACTCGATCGGAGATCAATCTTGAGAATATTGTGGCACCTTTCAAATCGATCAAATAAATCATCAATCCGGGCAACGGTACTTATTCTTTATAGTTACCTTATTGAGTTGTTGATAGTCAATACACAATCTCAAAGATCCGTCTTTCTTTTTCACAAACAGAACCGGAGCACCCCAAGTTGAATGACTCGGTCGGAAAAAACCTCTATCAATAAGTTCTCAGATTCGTGTCTTTAATTCCTTTAATTTGTAGGAGCCATCCAGATGCGAGCTATGGAAATCGGAGTAGTTCCCGAATCAAATCTATAGAGAATTCCACTTCCTTTTCGGTGGCAACCACTGTAATTCCTCCGAAACACATCGGAAAATTCGCATACCATCTGCATCGCTCGTATCTTTGACTCAGATACCTTGGTGTCGAGTACATAAGCAAGAAAAATATTATACCCCTTTTTAACATACCTCTGAGCAGTAATAACTGAAATCACATCAGATAATCCCTCTGTCTGATCAAATTTAACCCAGAATAATTCGCCATTCTGACACTTCAACACAATATATTTCTGTTTACAGTTTACTACTGCATCATGCTGAGTTAACCAATCCATGCCCAATATCACATCAAACTCATCAAATGGCAGTAACATCAAATCAGCGAGGAAACAATAACCTCTTACCATCAGTGGACAATTTTTACAAATTTTATCCACCAAAACAGATTAGCCCAGGGGGTTTGAGACTTTAACCACAAATTCAGTAGGTTCAATAGATAAATCTTTAACACATGCAAGCTTTATATATATATGAATGCGTAGAACCAGGATCAATTAATGCAGTAATATCAGTGTCAAGTAAAGAAAATATACCAGTAATAACATCAGATGCTGAGGCATCTTCTCTGGCACGAACAGCATATGTCTTAGCAGGTGCTCGTGTCTCAGTCCTGCCTGCAGTATCTTTTGTAGCTCCTCGGCTACCACTAACATTACCGGATGGTCGAGATGGTCTACCCCTCGAAACTAGATTACTCGACTTCGATATCTGTTCAGCTTCTTTTTCACCCCTTTCTGGACAATATCTGAGGAAATGGTCAAAAGAACCACATCGGTAACAAGCCCCACTCTTAAATCGGCATTCACCAAAATGAGCTTTATTATAATATTGGCATCTCAGCTTAGGGGTACCAACACTGCCAACACTGGTCACTTATGGAGTGGAAGGTCTTGGATTATTGCGTTGAGAACCTCGCTCTCTGCCCGAATACCCAGTGGCTGAGGTCGAACGATCCTGGTACTTCTTCAATTTCTTTGGAGCAAAAAATTGGGATTTTCCCATTGGTCTTTTACTAAAAATTCGGGCTTCCCTCTCAGCCTGTTTCTTTTATTTGCTTAATTCTTCTGCTTTATAAGCTCACTCTGCCAATGTAGCAAACTCTCGAATTTCAAGAATTCCAATAAGTAGCTTAATTTCTTCATTCAACCCTGCTTCGAATCGTTTGCATATTTCACTTTCCGATTGCACTCCATTCTCGAGCATATTTACTCAACCGAACAAATTCTCTTTCATACTCGTGATATGAGATCTATTGCCTGTTTCACTCAAGAAATTCTTTTCTTTTCTGATCAAGAAATCTCTGACTGATATATTTCTTTTTGAACTCGGTCTGGAAGAATTCCCATGTAATTTCTTCTTTCGGAACAACTGAAGTTTTAGTATTCCACCAATGGTAAGCTGTGTCTTTTAGCAGTGAGACGACACATTTCAAACATTCTTCTGGTGTGCAAGATAAATCCTCCAAAACCCAAGTAGTATTTTCTAACCAAAATTCAGCCCGTTCGGGATCGTCATCAACTGTTGCTCGAAATTCTTCGGCCCCATATTTTCGAATTTTATCAACTGGAGCTTTCCTTTTCTCGATGTGATTCAAAGACTGCACTGTGGAATCTCGGGAACCGATGGAGAAACAGGCGGGGGAGCTTAAGTTTGCTACACTGTAGGGTTAGTTCTTATGTACTGAGTAAACCATTCATTCATCATTTGAAAGAAGGCTATTTTTGCCTCCTCCCGTTGACCCTCTATACTGGGCCTTCTACTGCTAGTTTCTTCTCTTTGTACTGAAGCCGGAGCATGACTCCCAGCTTCCTCAGATTGAGCTCGGTTGGATGACATTACTATAAGAAAAACACAATTTAAATGGTCAGGAAATATCACACTATCAATAATAATTTAAATGGCATGTATAGCTAATCCGTATTTGTTATGTCGGTCCTAGAATCGGCTAATAGCTCTGATACTAACAAATGTAACACCCCCTACCCGTATTCGTTGTTAGAATAGGGTACAAGGCATTACCGGAGTTTAAAATTTTTTTTAATATAGCCCATTTATAAATATCTAGCCTTCCCTGCAAATTTTAAACCGAGACCAATCCACATCAACCAATCCAATTCAACATATTTTCAAAATAGATTCATGCATATTTATAAGATAACATCAACATATACCAAGCCAAGGTTTGCTAGCCATTCCAATAGCTGACCTTACATTCATTTCATATTGACATTACTTTATTAGCTTATACATGCCATTGATTTCCAAAATAAAGTTTCTTTATATACCAAAATCTTGAGGCTGATAGTGTGATGTATCTCCTACCGAATCCGACCTCCGAGCTCTTAACACTACAAAACAGGGGAAAAGGAAACAGGGTAAGCATTTTGTGCTTAGTAAGCCCATATAACAAGAATTATACTTACCTAATATTTTCAATACAATGCAATAAACATTCATATATCCATTCAATGCACTATTACCCTAACATGCACAAACTCAACTTTCAAGTTAGTCCAATAATTTCCATGTATTAGTAATATATATCATGATTGATGAACTCATCAATACCATGATTTCCCATTCCTTTATTCTTTTTCCGTATTTATCCCGTTGAATTTCTTAGAATTTTCGATGGATTTTCATAGGTACACTTTTAGTGTACAAATTTGGGTCCGTCAATTCATATTCATGTGCGCACATTTCTATTTGAGAGAGCACACTCATGAACCTCATCTTTACAATGGGATTACAGTCCAGCTAAATCCTCGTAATATAAACTTATAGAGTATTGTCGGGATTACACCAGCTAAATCCCCTGCAACGACAATTACTCTAATGAGCTTGAATCAATTACTACCCAAAGCTAAATTCGAACCCTAATTCGGATTACCCGTCCAAGCTAAATCCATTTTTCACATATTCTTCGGGAGGGCTATATCAGATAGGATCACCCGTCAGGGCTAGATCCTTTTACCGTCAATTCCTTTTCAGAGATCCATCGAATTTTCCATTCATTCAACCGGGATTTCTTCCTTTTTTTTATCAAATATACCAATGTATCATCAATTTTCATACAATGAACATTCAAATTATATTCACATCAATAACATACATTTCAAGCATTTAAGAATATAATTCAAGTTACATGAACTTACCTCGATACTAGTTCGTATATAAAATCTACTAATCCGGGACTTTTTCCTTTCCTCGATCTAGCTTCGTATTTCGGATCTAAATAAATAAATTCAATCATTAATTCAATACATTTCATGTTCACATGTAGCATTTTCTATAATTCTATTATTATTTTTAGTTCATTCAAAACTGTCTACTTGAGTCATAGTCACTAAATTATTTTTATCTTGAGGTACAGAACTCCAAATTTAGATCCGTTAATTTTCCCTGAAATTAGACTCAAATATCTTCTTCCCATAAAATTTTCAGAATTTTTATTTTAGCCAATAAGTACAGTTTATTCTTTAAAGTCACCCCTGCTCTGCTGTTTGATAGTTCTGACCCTTCTTCACTAAAAATTAATTATCTCTTCATACAGGATTCGGATGATGTTACCGTTTATTTCTATTGAAAATAGACTCATTAAGGATTCTAAACATACAAATTTAAGCCCATTAATATTTTTATCTAATTTTGTATGATTTTCTAAATTCAAAAAAGGGGAACCCGATATCATTCTGACCTTGTCTCACAAAATTTATTATATCTCATTATTTACATATCTATTGTTTACACTGTTTCTTCTATGAGAAACTAAACTCAATAAGCTTTAATTTCATATTTTGTTCATCTTCTAATTTGATTTATACAATTTATGGTGATTTTTCAAAGTTAGTCTACTGCTGCTGTCCAAAACTGTTTTAGTGCAAAGTGTTGATTTCTATTTTGCCCCAAATTTCACAGTTCATACAATTCAGTCCTTGCTCAATTAACCCCTCAATTAAGCTAATTTCTCTCAATTAAAACTTTATTCTATCACTTTAAACTACTTTATAACCTTTTTGAATCATAATTTCAGTAATAGACTTTAATTCCAAACATTTTCATAATTAGGTCCTAAAAATCAATTTCTATTGAAATTACTTATTAAAATCATCTCATAAACAAATTAAAGCTTACATTTCATGCTATTTCATCATAAACTTACAGCACTCAGCCATGGTAACGTTCAATTTCATCCATGAGATCAAAAACTAATGAATTTAGTAATAGGACCTAGTTGTAAAAGTCTTAAAAACACAAAAATTACAAGAAATAGGAAAGTATTAACTTACTTGGTGCAAAAATTATGATATATCAGCTTAGAAAACCCTCCTATGGCGTTTTTGGCTGATGAGAGTAAAGAAAAATGAAGATATTTCTAGATATCTCAAATTAGTCCTAGTTTTATTTAGTAAATTTTGTTATTTTCCCATTTTACCCTTCTTTCAGTAATTCTCCTGATTTTTCTCAGCTTATACCGCCCAAAATTAAGCTATTTAATTGAGCTATTTAATCCTTCTAATAACTTTTACACCTTTTTCAATTTAGTCCTTTTCATTTAATTACCTACACAAAAATTAAAATTTTCTAACAAAATTTTAATACCACATTACTAACATTTTATAAATATTTATAAAAATATTTCCTACTCAATTTTATGAGATCAAAGTCTCGATACATTGTTTTTACCCAATTCCTTCAATAATTCCTTTTTCTAACTAACTACTAAATCGATAAAATTTTGCTATCGATATTTTAATACGATTTTTCCTATCATATAAATATTCATGCAAATATATTGAAATAAATTTCTCTTTAAATCGGATTTATGGTTGCGAAACCATTATTCCGATAACCTTGAATTTAGGCCATTACACTTAATCGCAACTTAAATAAAATTAAAAGGATAAATCGAGATAAATAAATAATAAGGGGTAAAATGCGACACGCAGGAAAAAGTAGGGACCAAGTGGATAATTATCCCAACTTCTCTATGCACATCGTTCAGGGGGACCCAAATAAAAAAGAATAAAATTAAACGGGGTGAATTTTAAAAAGGAAAAAAAAAAGAAATAGGACCATATTGTAAGTTCTCAAAAAAGCGGAAAAATTACAAGCGCAAATAGCTCATGTTTTAAAAACACGCAGATCCTACCTCTCAGGTCGGGTCAAAGGCCAAAACGGCATCTCAAGCCCAAAACGACGTCGTTTTATATCCCTATAAATGCTAAAAAATCTCCAAAAAAATCATTTTAACCCTCTTTAAAAAAAAATTTTTGACCCCTTTTTGACCCATCCATTTCAAAAATGAAAAAAAAAAACAAAAAAAAACTTCTGATATCCCTTAAAACCGTTGCGCTGAACCTTAGTAGATCCTAGGTTCCTGACACCGAAAAGGGCCTCCGATGACGGAGGGAAATGAAACGTCCCAGGTAACCTTCTATTTTTATTTATTATTATTATTTAAATAAAACAAAAAAATAAAAAAATCACCTTTGTTAATATTTTTTTCTTTTTGATTGCTTTTTTTTCTCCGTCTCTGTTATTTCTATTCCAAAAAAACCTCCCTTTTACAATTTATTTTTAGGCTTTTTATAGTTGTTTTACAATATTTTTATTTTTCTACTGTTTCAACCGCTCCTTCTTGCGTGTTCTTGTTGTCCTTGCAGGTGGTGGTTAATTGTGACCTATGTTTAGGTTTTTAATTTTGGAGATTTATATAATTCACAAATTTATACTATTATAAAATATTTTATTGAATTCCTTTTGGTGTCACTTCACATAGTAATGCTAAAGTTTTATCTGATAAATTGTTGAAAAAATTAAATCAATCGAAAATTAATATTTTCAATGATTTAACTTTTTAAATATGTTTGATAATCCAACATAAAAACAACACGATAATTTTTCTATAAAAATGTGAAAATTTATAAGTAAATAAGAGAAACTTATCACTAAATGGAAAATGTTTTGAATTAAGTCAATTTTATTTTAATATTATATTATCCTATAAAAACTTTACCTTCAAATTTTAATTGATTAGAATAATATGCAATTTTTAAAATTTAAAGATAATATGTAAAATAATTTTTTTCATAATTTAAATTTTATGTTTATCAAATAATCTAATTATATTCCGTGTTTAATTTTATATAATATATTAACCAGATTTTATAACTTAAATTGAGAACCTACATTTTTTTTTTTGAAATAATAACCAGCAACATTTTATTGGGCTAAAAGAACTATAACAAGAGTCATTGGGCCTTCTGGTATTGTGTTCCATCAGGCCATTAGGAAAATCAAAATAAAAAAAAACCGACAAATAAATCTTCTAGGAAATTGAAACAAATTAATGCTATGAAAAAAGGAAATCTAGGTTATTGATTGCTACCGGTTCAATTACAGCTGGGCACCATTTCACTTTGTCTTTTCATTTCAGCCTTTCCCATCTGTTTCAGGCAATAGCTTCTCCATCTTTCTGATTCTGCTATCCATTCGTCTTCTCCTCCTCTATGTCGATTCAATCTGGCCTCTGTCTCTATCTTCCTTCCGGGTTCACTTGAGGAATATGCTGCCCGTCTCCTCCCAGGTACGGTACTGCTTACCTTTTAAACGCTTCATCTGCTAATTTATGGGCCAGCACGTTTTCATTTCTGTTAATGAATTGAAATTTGACTTCTTGGAACCGCTTCGATTCTTCTTGGATGTATCTGATTATTGCGCTGATAACAGACTTGTCCTTCTCTTTTGTTTTGCATTTCTGTATTACTGCGCGTGAATCCCCTTTTATCGTGACTGAGCGTAACCCCATTGAGGTTCCTAATCTGACTGCATAAAGCCCAGCATAAGCTTCTGCTGCAAAGGCAAAAGGAACGTTTGGGTTCAAAGCCGACTTTGTGTTTATTATTTCTCCCATTCTGTCAATAACCACCAGACCAGCCATCGATTTGGATTCTCTGCTTCTAAAAGCTACATCGAAGTAGATTGTCACCCCTGAAGTTGGATCTCGCGGATTTGTGCTTCTGCATACATTTAAGGTACTTTTCTTTTCTCCTAAACCATTAATCTCAGCCAAGTACCTTCTTACTTTTGATGCTATTTCTCTTGCTGAATCTGATTTTCCTTCGTGTATGAATCTATTTTTCGACCCCCACATGAGCCAAACTGTACTGCAAAACACCCAACTTTGTTTGTCGTTGCTATTTTTGAAAACCCAGGTAATCCAATCCCTGAAATTCTGATTCATCGAATCGTTAGCCCATGGGATTTCTAACAGCTGCCATATCTCACTTGTTGCAGGACAGAGTCGAAACACATGGCCAATATCCTCTTCTCCAGTTCTGCATCAAGGGCAAACATTATTATCTGCTATTCTTTTTTATCTTAAATTAACTAGGGTAGGCAAATAATTCCACGAGCTGTAGATCAGCTTGTATTAATATATTACTAGGGTCCAGACTAGCTTTCTGTAATAATTTGTAAGCACTTCTGACCAAGAATTTGTCAGAAAGCTCTTCCTTCCATACCTAAAAGTTCTCTCCTGGATTTTTCGCCAGCTGAATTTGCAACATCTTTTGTGCAGTGTCGGCTGAGAAGGTATAGTTTACTAAATCTGTTTTCCACACATGATTAGTAGCATCAATTAAGTCAGAGACTAACTCAATTCGATCTTCGTTTCTGTGTCTGCTTCTTTCCACCATCTGTCCTGGTACCCAGTGATCTTCCCAGACTCGAATTTTAGTCCCCCGTCCTACTCTCTAGCCCATTTCGCTATGAAGTAGACCTTTAGCAGCCCAGATACTCCTCCAGGTAAGTGACGGTGAGTTTCCTAATTGAGCACTAAAAAAATCTGAACGTGGAAAGTATTTAACTTTAAGAACTCTCGCCAATAAAGAACTTGGATGATTAATCAAACGCCAACCCTGCTTAGCTAGCCTAGCAATATTAAATTGGCTCATATTTCGGAAACCAAGACCACCACAATCCTTCAATATGCATAGCTATTTCCATGCACTCCAGTGGATTCCCTTTTTCCCCTGTCCTTTTTGCCACCAGAATTTAGCCATGATAGTTTCGAATTCGTCACATAGTGTTTTAGGTAAAAGAAAGCATGCCATTGAGTAGGTTGGAATGGCTTGCAAAATGGACTTAATAAAGACTTCTTTTCCTCCTTGTGATAAATGCTTCATACTTCAATGGTCTATTCGCTGCTTGATTCGATCTTTCAGTACCTGGAACAACTCTTTTTTCTTTCTTCCCACCATATTAGGCAATCCCAAATACCGCTCTGGGTCATTCGAACATCTGACGCCTAAAATTCTGACCACCAAATTTCGTTCAATTTTAGAGGTGTTCTTGCTGAAAAACATAGTTGATTTATCAAAATTGATGCATTCCCCTGAACACCTTCTATATTTTCTTAGTACCTCCTTTAAAACATTAGCTCCCCTATCAGATGCTTCACTGAACAAAATACAATCATCAGCAAATAGTAAGTGCGATACTTGCGGCCCACTCCTGCTGGCTTTGACCCCTTTTAACAAACCTTCGTGCATTGCAAGACTCATTAGGCTAGATAGTCCTTCCCCGCACAGAAGAAATATGAATGGACTAAGCGGATCTCCTTAACGTAAGCCCCTTGCAGGTTGAAAAGTCTCTCCTTTGCAGCCATTTACAATCACCGAATACATAACAGAGTTTAAACACTTTATGATAATTTCGACCCAGCTAAAAGTAAAACCCATTCGAATCATGATATCTTTAACAAAATTCCACTCAACTCTGTCATAAGCCTTGCTCATATCGAGCTTCACAGCCATAAATCCTTTTCTCCCTGTTCTTTTTTGTTTTAACGTGTGAAGAAGTTCGTAAGCGAGCATGACATTATCTGAAATCAACCTCGCAGGTACAAAAGCGCTTTGAGCCATGTCTATGCACTTCCTAATAACCCCTCTTAGCCTGTTTGCTATGGCTTTCGCCATGATTTTATATAAAACATTACAAAGGCTAATTGGTCCGAATTGTTTCATATTAACTGGGTTTGCTACTTTTGGAATAAGAACTATGTTTGTAGCATTTACCTGCTGAAAGTCTTGTCATTCATTCAGCGTATGTAGACAGAATTTTGTAACTGCATCATCGATAATGTGCCAGCATTTTTGGTAGAATAATGCCGATAAACCGTCTTCCCCCGGGGCTTTTGTTGAACCCATATCAAATGTTGCTTCTCTAATCTCTTCTTTTGTGTACGGCACTGTAAGCTGAAAGTTGTCCTCCTCTGTAATACATTTCTCAATTCCTGACAATAAATGCTCACTTCTTCCCCTCTCTTCTGTTTGAAATAGCTTTTGAAAATAAGATCTCGCAATGTCTTCTATATCATGCCTGATTTCTGTTTCCTTTCCGTTCTCATCTTGTATCTTGTGAATCATATTTCTTCTTCGTCACTGTGTGGCTTGGCAATGAAAGAAAGTAGTATTTCGGTCACCATATTTCAGCCAGTTTATGCGTGCCCTTTGTTCCCAATAGCATCCGTCTTTATCAATTTCCAAATTTAGTTGAATTTTGGTGTTAATCAGCTCAGCCAGATTATTACCGTCTCTTTCTGCATCTAGAAAGTCTGCTAATCTGTCAGTTAGAAATGCCTTTCTCTTCTTTCGATCATCTTGAATTTGGCTAGCCCATCTTCTTAAACCGTTCTTTGGCTCGTCTAGTTTCTGCATCAAATTACCTGAGGATGATTCCCAAATATTCTTGACTTCCTCCTCAAATGCTTCCTCCATCGTCCACCAGGATTTGAATCTGAAAGCTGCCTTCTTTACCCCTTGTTTTGCCCTTTCCGTGCTTACTAAAAGGGGGCAGCGATCGGAAAAAGAATGAGTTAGGTGTTGGATGGAAACATCAGGAAATCATTCCACCCAATCTCCATTTGCCACTCCTCTGTCTAGTCGCTCACGAATATTTGTCTTCGGTAAGTGTCCTCGCTCCCATGTGAAGCATCTTCCAGAAAAACCCATATCCATTAAACTATAATCTGATAGAACCCTTCAAAATAGCTTCATTTTTCTTTCGTCTCTAGGAATCCCTCCTTTTTTCTCGAACCCGTACATAATTTTGTTGAAGTCTCCACAAACTAACCATGGAACCCTCTCTTCTATGTATAAGTTCTTTAAATCCGCCTATGAGTTATCTCTATCATGTTCATATGGGAATCCGTAAAAACCAGTAAACCTGCATTTTCCTTTTGAATCATTTTCATCAATCTCCACATCAATATACCTTTTTGAAAACTGTTGAAGATTAACACTCACCTATTGCTTCCATGCCAAACATAAACCTCCTTTTGTACCCTCTGGATCAACATCAATCCCATTAACATATCCATAACTAGATCGAATTCTTTCCATTTGACTTTTACGAACTTTTGTCTCCATAAAGAAGACCACTTGGGGATTTTGTGTCTTCAGTATATGCCGAAGTCTATTAACTGCTCGCGGACTCCCCAATCCACGAACATTCCAACTTAACAGTTTCATTGCATCTAGTCGGCTTGCCTCTTGGCAGCCGCCGATATAAAATGAGTACCCTCCAAATCCCTCCTGTTCCTCCCTACCGAGTTATGTTTCTTTTCTAAAGCTGTCATCCCCTCCATCTCCCCTCTCGCTCGCTTCTTCCCTTCCTCTCCGATCAATACCCCATCCTCCAAATCATGCTCCATGTCAGAAAGACTTGATTCCAAATTTTGAATAACCCCTGTATGAGTTCCCAAAATCTTTCGACCATCCAAACTGAAACCCAATACTGGATCAAAAGGCTTTCCATAATTCCCAATTTTATTTTTCCTGGTCCATGCCCTATTTTCGTTTGTAAGAGTATCATCACCAACATCTTTCCATTTTCCATCCTCCTCCTCTCTCAGCCAGACACTGCTCTGTATTACTGCCCTTCGTGATTGAGCCCGTAGTGATAGATCCTATCCCATCTCATTTACTTCCACCCCTAACATCATTTTTGCTTCACAAAATGAGTCATTATGTCCCAAACGCCCACAGAAAAAAACCAAAAATGAACAGTCTTTCGTAACAAAACTTAACATATGAGCAATTCCCGCAAAACATAATTTGTTTCCTCCTTTTCAGCGGTTGTCTTACATCAATCCTGGCTCTTATCCGCATGTAATTTCTATTTTCTTTACTCAGGTTTGATCCATCATATTCCATAAATTCTCCTATAAAATTCCCCAATTGAACTGCAAAGTTTTCTGAAAAAAGGCCAATGTGGATTTCATGTATTTAAACCCAAAAAGGTGCCATGAATAAAGGACTTTTTAACGGATCTTCCCCCCTCTTTAGCTTATGTAAAATTAACGGATGATTATTAACCGTCCATGGGGATCCTTTCATCACCCTTTTCAGATCCATAATATGGTAAAATTGAAATAGAAATCTCTTCTCACCCAGATCCCGAATATTCACTCCTCTTACAGGATGCCACAGATTTGCCATAGTTTTTTTCATAGCAGGAAAATGGATAACACTAGCAGTTAAAAAACACCCTACTAACCTGAATACTTCTTCTTTCCCTTCATCACTCCGATCAACTTGAATCTGTAAAATTTCATCTTCTTCGTCAATTGATAACCTTGCTAACTCGTCTTCCATTTGTTTCAGATGAAGCCGTCAAATGAAGAAATTCAAGATCTAGATATTCGTCTTCACCACTTGCAGCCAAAGAGAAGAGAAAAAACAAGAAAAACCTAGAAAAAAATAGCGTGCCAAATAGCAGACCAGAGACGTGCCAGAGAGGGCAGACCAACTTCTCATTAGAACCTACATTTTTAATACTTCAATTTTCAACACTTTTTAAAAATTTAATTTTTCAATTTATCAAACAACACCTAATTTAATAATAAATTTAAAATTTTTTTAAAAACAAAATTTTGTTATAGTATAAATATCAAATTAAGATAAATATTAGTAAATAACTACCATAAAAATTGCTTTTATTTTATTTTCAATAAAAAAGATTTTGAATTACTATTATAGAAAAAGAATACTCATAAAGTGGATGATATGAATCTAAAATTTTGATTTTTGCAATATCTTTGTGTTCTCAGAGAAAAATAAAATGATAGAAATGGCTTTGGTTAGGTGTTAAAAGTTATTAGAGAAGTTATGATTCCAAATTCTCAAATCAAAATTTAAACATTAATTGGTTGATTATATTTAAAAAATATACAACAATTTTGAGGTGGTGAATACTCTTGACCATCAAACTATCACATAGGGTTAAGATCTAATTATATGCTATAATATTATTTTTATTACCAATTCAAAAATATATTATCCGAGTTTTAATTTATATTAATAAAGGTGTAGGGCTCTACTCCTATAGGCCTACGGCACAAGTGAAGACTCGGCTACGTTTATGAAATATATATTAGAGTCAGCTTTGGTTCAGGCCCACTGGTCCTTCTTCACCTTGAAAATAATTTGAAATATTAAGGGAGGAATTGGATTAGGCATGAAAATAGTTGGGGTGAAATTGTAAATAGTGGTGATATTGAAGTGATAAGATGAGTTTAAAATTAATAGTGAGAAATGTTTAAATTTAATTATACAACTATTTTGACTATTAATAACGTTAAATTAAAATGACTCTATAATTAATATCTCGTTAAAAACTATTAAAATTATATTTATTTTAACTACTAATAAGTAAGAATTACCTAAACAAATATTTATATTAAAAATAATTTAAATAAAATATAGGTGAGATAAACAGTCCAGTTCATCAATTGGATCCCCCTCCCTCCAGCCAAACTTGAAGGGCCTTTGAGTTTGAAATTCTCTCTGGAAATATATCTAAATGCGCTCAAATAATTTCCCATCCTTTAAAGTTGAAGATGCAAATGCACTGGAGCTTTAGTCGCATTCAAAGGAAATCTACATCACATGGTCATAAAATATTAGTCTAATTTAAAAATGATTTAATTTGGTTAAAGTTTATTAGGTTTTAGTTATTAAATAAAGTATGGGTTGAATATGTGTAGATACACTACTAACTAATTTCTAACTGATGATGAGTTTATTAGAAATTAGGGTTAATGTGCAAAAGTTATATATTAGGGTGCTAATTTGGAAGATTAAAGTTATTAAATCGAAGATTTCAAAAAATCAATAGATTTAGGTACACTTTTGCATTTAATTTTGTTCTTGATAAATTTACATGACAGATTCTGATTTATTAAGTTTTGCATAAAAAAATTTAGCCTAAATCTAAAGTATAAACCTCACTGCAACACCAACAAATAAATAAATAACTATATATAAAAGATAAATTTAGGGTCATATATAAGGCAGTTTTTTCAAAATTTAATCTCATAACTTTGTAAACTCTGAAATGTATTTTACATCACAAAATAAACCTATAATGACCGGAGTTTTACATTGAGTATGTAAGGTATATATAATATAGGATTTAAGTCAGTGAAGTATTGGTTTAATGTCACTTTTGTTTAAATTTAATGAAAATGAAAGATTGGAGTAGATGATGGTAAGTGATAATTAGTGAGGTGGAGGAAGAGAGTCCCAAAATTCCGTCATGAGCTCGTATTCATAGGTTTGGAGAAAATGAGTTATAAAATTAAATATTGAATAGGAGTAATGAATGATATTTTTATTTGTAAATGATGGAGTTTATTATAAGAGAAAATATAATAATTTTATTTTATGATTTTTGAATATTATTTGATAAATTTTCAAAGTTTGTTTTATGTTATAGTTAGGTTGATTTAATTGGGATAACAGTAATATAAATTTTGATAATTGAATGATGAAAATAGAAAAACACTAAAAATTGGATAACTAAGTAGTTTCATTATTGTAAGTGTTATGAAATGATTCAAGGTTGTAATTACTCTCTAAATCACTAATTTGCTGATTCTTTTTATTCTTAATTTTAACCAGAATATGAAATGCACGTGTTAGGTTGTATTTGGAAGATTGGGCACATGATTTGATACCAAATTGTTGTCATTAGATAACCTAATTTTGGATTCATCTTGGGTATGGTGCAATATGATTGATGAATAAATTTAGCTTTAGCTATGGGTTTAGTGAATCACTTGTTATTTTGATATCAATTTTTTAATTTAGAACTCATTTCTTCAAAATTATTGCATATATAAAACCAGCTTTGTGATCATTCTAATTCTCTCTCAATTCTTTTAATCATCTCACTCAAATCTCATCCCGTAATTAACTTTTAATAAGAATAAATTTTAAGTTATAATTTAGTCATTTAATTATTCAAAAGTTTCTATTTCAGTCATTGCGCTGTTTAAATTGTTGTTATATGATTTTTTCTGTTCACACTTTTCTTTTACAGTTTAATTTTTTATAATGAAACAACTTTAAACGTCACAAATCTACGGATCAAAATTCAAACAACTTTTTTTTTCGATCTCCGATACTAATCGTCAGATCGACTTGGATCTAAATTGTATGCTTCTACTCATCGATGGATACTAATTCATTATACCGATCGTCGAATTAATCGTCGGTTAAAACTCACTGATGGAACTTTTTTTTAAAAAAAAAACACTTAATAGGCCAATAACTTAAATAAAAACTTTTGAATAGTTGAATGACTTTAATGAAAACTTTGGAACAGCTCAGTGACAAATTGTAACTTTTTTTAATTAAATGACTAAAACAAAAAGGTTACCTATTGTTTAGTGAATAATAGTATAGTTTAGCCATACTGTTATTTTGGGTGAAATTGTTTGCCAACTCGCTTTATACATATTGGATTAAATTAATTAGTCTATTATTAAAAAGATTCAAAGCTAAATTATAACATGGTTAACATTTATTATTTCAAAACTTTCATAAAAAAATATTTTTTTATTTGTAGTTCAATTCCAAATAAAATATTCCATTTGCAGAATCATAAAAAAACTTTCAAAATATTGATTCTGCTAAATTATAAATAACATTTTTTAAACAGTAAATGTTAATTTTGTTGAAAATTCGTCTCATTTAATTTTTTTAATAGTACAGGGGCTAAATTAATTCATATAATAGTAGAATGACTAATTTGATCAAATCCTAGAAGTACCTACCATGTACATTCACATATTATTTTTAGTCCTCAATAATATGTGATATTTTGATCATATTATATGTGTAATAAACTATTTTTATAATTTTTTTTATAAATTTACAATGTTACCATTGTTATTATTTTTAGGATTTTATGATTTTTATAAATTTTAAATTTTTATAATTTGAACCATATTTTGATCCTATTATATGTGTAATAGAATATTTTGACCATGTTTTTTTACAAATTAATTGTTTTTATAAAATTATTATTTTTAATAAAATTTTAATTATGGATCTCTGGAATTTATGATATCATTTTCTTTTTCCAATGTAGCGTATGCTTTCCAATATTAGTTTTCACCATGTCAAAACGAATAAATATTTTCAAAAGAGAACCCTATTTTGTAATTTCCTATCGGTTTATTAATCCTACCCGCCTTTTACAGTCACATGACACTGTCTCTATCTGCCTCCAAAGTATTACCCCATTAAGCTTTATATAATTTTATTGCTTCTTAGATTACAATATCACTATAATCAAATCACGAAGCTGAGACATTAAGATGTTCTTCTGTTTCAAGGTTTTCTTGGGATGCGTACACTGCTCCTTATCAGTGATGACTCAGCACTTAAAAACAGAGCAAGTCAGCAAGACAACTTAAGAAGAAACCATGAAGGCATAGATAAGGAAACCAAAATGCAATGCCCAGTTTCTCTTGGTAATGAATCTCGAACTCATCCTCTTCTCAACCTTATCAGTAACCAAACCAAGAGATAGCTTGTGGCACCTTCTCTGGTACTTGAACCCATCGATGCACCTCGAGGTCTAGGCCACTGAAATGTAGAAGATAAGATGGGAAAGGGAAAGCAAAGTGATGGGTGCTCAATCGTGGCGACATTGGAGGCGAGTGGACTGAGTTTGAGCCATGAAGATGAGGGTTCTACCTTCATGTCGACTGGACGCCGAGGAGACCTTATCGACGACGATGGGTCGAGGCTTGTGACCTTCGAGTGATCTAAAAGGGGGAAAGTCTCAAAAATCTCATTACCTTTCTAGGTAGAACCTGGACTTTATCAAATCATCGGTCCCAACCTTCAATCATCTTTAAGATAAAAAAGCCTAGAGAGTAAAAACGATTGGCCGAGATGCTTAACTAATTTTTGATCTGTTTAGTCTAAACCGATTAAAATACCAAAATATTTTTGTATTTGGATTGTCGAAACCATCCCTTTTTTGAAAAAGGAAGGAATCGATATGGGGTTTTGAAAATAAAAATGGGAGTCGCCACCGATCTTTTAGGTGTGATCGGATCACCTTTGTTTTAATAAAACATTTTGATTTACTAAAACAATGCTTTTGGTCTACGGAAATTTGAGAGAGTGGGTTCGGGAGTCGGTTACGTGCGAGGAAGGGTTAGCACCCTCGTCACGCCCAAAATTGGTACCAAATTGATCAATTAATGTCCTTATATCAAAAGTTAAAAATTGGAAAATAAATTTTAAAAAAATATGATCTCCTTTAAAAATCCTCGGATCTAAGATGAATATTGCCTCGTTTGGAAAATCTTATCTCGAAATAACGAGATGCCCCCGTCGATAAGTTAGGACACAACATATCGAATTCTCGAAAATAAGCTTTTATTTTTATTCAAAACCTTTTATTTTAAAAGATACTTCGCTATTTAGGTTAAACGAGAAAAATCGAAACCTAGTAAGTTAAGGCACGATTTTCTCGAATTTCTAAATACGAAATGTTGCCTTTACGAAAGAAATCGATTTTGTATTGGATGAAATGGAACACGAATTTGTAAAAAATGTGATGATACGAACGAAAATAAGAGTATACGTGAAATGATATAAACACAAATATATGAGCGAAAGCTAAATAAATAATAATATGTACGTATATATGTAATGTAACAAAGTAACAAACATAATAATAATAATAATAAATATTAATAATAATATACATAATATACATAATATATACAATATATTAACATAAATGTAATAGTTATGAAAATATAATAATAATAGTATGATAATAAAATGGTAATAATAATAATAGTAATAATAACTATACGAGATATGTGCAATATAACACTATACAATAGCAATAAAAAAATGAAATATGTACAATATAATAAAAATAATAATAGAAATAAAAAATAAATAATAATAATAGTAATAATAATAATAATAGAATAACATAAAATATATATAATGATATAAATATGGCGATAATAATAAATATATAAATAATATAATGATAATATAAATATAACAATAATATAATAAAAGATTAGAAAGATTACAAAATAACTCAAAAAGGATTAAATCGAACTTAAAATGACAGCTTAGGGTCGATTTGAAATAAATTAAAAGGAAAAGGACTAATTTGCGACACGCGCCCAAATTGGAAGGACTGAAGTAGCAATAAATCCCTTTACTGAAACGCTGCGTTGGAAGGATGACTAAATTTAAAGCGGCGCGAAAGTTCAGGGCTAAATTTGAAATAATAGAAAACCTAATTGCAAAGACTGAAATGGCGAAAGGATGAAAGGGAAATTATCCCAATCAACGAAAACACGCGGACCCTCAGGCCGGGTCGGGTCACGCGCGCGGGTTGACGCTTAACGCAGCGCCGTTTTGGGCCTTTGAGAAGTGCTAAAAGCGCACCGTTTTGCTTGACTATATAAAGCAAAATTTTTATTTTTGCTTCATTTCTCTCGCTTCTCTCAAAAAAACTAACTCTCTTTCTCTCCTTTTCTCTGCGAGTCCATTCTCCCGTGAAGTGAATCGCGTAGTAGCGCATCACTGCCGCCACCGCACATGTGATGGCGAATCGCAAAAAAACCGTGAGTTTTTCCCCCCCCTTTTTTATATTTTATGTATATATATATGTATATATTTTCGAATAAGAAAAATAAAAAAGGGAATAAAATAAAAATATACCTCCGAAAAACACTTCTCCGTTTTCGGCGTTTTAGATTTTTGATCTACTACTTTTTTTGTATTGCCTTGAATCTTTTTTTTTATTTATCACCAAAAAAAGGATCCTGGTTACATTGTGTTTCAATGGCTTTATAAGTAGAAATACAATAATAATAAAGCATTTTTTTGCTCGCGGTATTGCCGTGTTTTTGTTTTTTCTTCGGGTGGGTGAGCAGCGCCTAGTGGAGGCTTTGGTGGCCGACAGTGGCTAATGGAGGCCAGTGGGGGGAGGCTTGCGGCGCTAGGGTTCTGAAAACCCTAGCTATCAGAAAATTTTTTATGGTTTTGGGCCTTTTGGGCCACCTGTAAATTGGGCCATTATTTTTTATTTTGTAATTGGGGCTCGGACTATTTGGGCCATCTACACTGCCCCTCTTTTTCATTGTCGTGTAGCAGGAATAGAGCAAAGACATAAAAAAGGCCCAAATTTGTCGGGATCCACTAGGTCTTGTCTTCTTTAGTGCTTATTTTCCTCTGGTAGTCTCGTTTTGACCTACCGTGAATCGCTTCAATACAACCCGGTGGGATGAGTTTTGTTCGATCCACTCTATCGCAACTTCAATCTGTTTTCAGATTACAAATTTGCTTCCCCGCAAAGCTTCGGGAATGTCAAATCCTCTGTCTTCCATCCGCTTCCCGCAAAGCTCGGGAATGCCGATTCTCTGTTTTCAATCGCTCGCAAAGCTCAGAACGCCGGATCCTCTCGCTTCAGAATGCGATTTGTTGTCTTCAATCGCTTCTTGCAAAGCTCAAGAATGCCGGATCTTACGTCTTCAATCGCTTCCCGCAAGGCTCGGGAATGCCGGATCCTCTCGCTTCGCAAAGCTCGGGAATGCGGTTGTAGTCTTCAATCGCTTCTTGCAAAGCTCAAGAATGCGGATCTTTTGTCTTCAATCGCTTCTCGCAAAGCTCGGGAATGCGGATCTTTTATCTTTAATCGCTTCGCAAAGCTCGGGAATGCGGATCTTTTGTCTTCAATCTGCCTCCTGCAAAGCTCAGGAGTGCCAGATTTTCTGCTTCCTGCAAAGCTCAGGAATGCCAAATCTTCTGTCTTCAATCTGCTTCCTACAAAGCTCAGGAACGTCAGATCTTTCGTCTTCAATCTCGCCAAGCAAAGCTCGAGAACGCCAGTCTCTGTCTTGATCCCGATCTCTACAAATTCGAGACCGCCAGGGCCGATATCTTTGACCTTGTTTCTCTGCAACTTCGGGAATGCCGGATCTGCTATCTTTGACCTCATTTACTACTTTGTCTCCTCGAGGGCATGACCTGTAGGATGGGTGTACGCTTATGCTTAATAATTAGGATGTCATGATCAATGGTGAGTCAGATGCTCCTATTTAGTCATGCTATGATGCAAAACATGTTATGAGTTTGATTTCTTTTCAGGGCGTTATCGCTTATTTATCTCGAAGTATCATTTTCTTGAACACTTGTCCCTTGTGGTAATTTTGGGGCTCATGAGTGTAAGTCGCATAACAAATCATCCCCTAAATGATCCCAAAGATATGTTTTAATCACAATTACTGAACCGCTCAAAGAATTCAGTCCTGTTACCTGCTTGGGGGATTTTGAACAACTGTCATATTTTGGTTTCCTGTTTTATTTAGAAATTTCCAAAGTAATGTATGGAACTTCTTTTGTGGAATTATTAGTTCAGCGCTCATTATTTAAATGCAACACGTGGCAATAAATTGATTTCGAAAGAAAGTCGAATTAATTGTCCGAGAATACAAGAAAAACTGTCAGAGAACAGGTTTTGAAAAATGTCAAAGATAACAAAGGTCAAGCGTCCTGATATCGTTGATTAGGCTTCTACATACAAACTTCATGAAGACTATTTTGAGCTTTAGCATGTGTTAGATGACTCAAAGGATTTTGCTGATGCCTCCAACTTCACTTCTTGTCAATTCTGGTGTCGCAAGGTCATTTGAATCCGCGGCGCCGCCATTTTTTTTTTTTTTTTTTTTTTTTTTTTTTTGACCCAAAGCGCCCTTTGCGGGTTTTCACCTTGGCCTCTAAGCGTAGTATTTCTTGGATGAATCGAGTTCACCTGGATTAGGCAAGACTTTTCCATCCATTTCGGCCCGAATTAATGCACCTCCAGAGAAAGCTTTTTTACTACATATGGTCCCTCCCGGTTCTCGCATCCATTTCCCTCAAGTCCTTTTGTATGGGAAGGATCTTTTTAGCACAAGATCTCCTTCTTTAAACTCTCTTGGCGAATCTTTTTATCATAAGCTCGCATCATTCGTTTTTGGTACATCCGACCATGACGGATAGCCTTAGCCTCTTTTCTTCGATTAAGTTCAATTTGGTCGTATCGAGCCCGGATCGATCGGCTTCATCTAGTTTTATTTCCGACAAGACCCGGAGAGAAGGTATTTCCACTTCGATAGGTAGGACCGCTTCCATCCCATAAACTAACGAAAGGTGTTGCCCAGAGAGGTTCGACCGCGTTCGTAAAGCGTAGAAGCGCAAATGGTAATTTCTCATGCCAATCCTTATAAGTCTCTCGGCCATCTTCCCTATTATCTTCTTGATATTTTTATTGGTCGCTTCCACATGCACGTTCATTTTTGGGCGGTAGGGAGACGAGTTGTGGTGTTTGATACCGAATTGGCCGCAAACATCCGCTGCTATAGTCTTTGTTGTTCGGAGTTCAATGCGTTGTCGGATATAATCCTCTCGGGCATTCCATAACGACATATGATCTCCTTTTTAGGAATTTCTTGACGACGGTGATTTTGTGGCGTTGGCATAAGACGCAACCTCTATCCACTTGGTGAAATAATCAATAACTACGAAGATAAATCGATGCCCGTTGGAAGCCTTCGGTGAGATTGGTCCGATAACATCCATGCCCCACATGGAAAAGGGCCATGGGGATGTCATCACGTGTAAAGGTGACGGGGGTATATGAATCTTATCTCCGTAAATCTGACATTTATGGCATTTCTTGGCATATTTGATGCAATCTCCTTCCATGGTAGACCAATAATACCCGAACCTCATAATCTGTCTGGCCATTGTGAAACCATTAGCATGTGTCCCACAAATGCCCTCATGGACTTCCTCCAAGATTTGCTTGGCTTCGACAGCATCCACACTAAGCAAAGACTTGATCTTTTCCTTTTTTGTATAGGATGTCACCATTTAAGACATAATCAGAGGCCAATCTCCTGAGCGTCCTTTTCTCGTTCTCCGTTGCATGCTCCGGGTACTCATGGTTCTTTATGTATCGCAAGACATCTTGATACCAAGGGCGATCATCTTTTTCATCCTCTTCCAAATTACAACAATAAGCTGGGACTTCGCGAATACTCATACGAATGGGTCTCATATCTTCTGGTCGGCTTATCTTGTTTATAGAAGCCAGAGTTGCCAAGGCATCCGCCATCTGGTTTTCATCACGCGGGAGATAATTGAAAGTGATGTCATTGAACTCCTCAATCAATCCCAAAACTATCTTTCGATATTCAATTAGTTTAGGGTCTCGGGTCTCCCATTCACCTTTGAGTTGGTAAACCACCACTAGTGAGAATCTCCGTACACTTCTAACACTCGATCTTCCGCTCGATGGTTGCCCGAATTCCCATGATACAAGCTTCATATTCTCGCCATGTTATTTGTGCAATCGAAATCCAGTCTACATGTGAACGGATGATAATCACCACTAGGAGACACCAAGATTGCCCCAATTCCATTTCCTACGGCATTAGACGCTCCATCAAAGTTCAATTTCCATGGTATTTCTTCAACATTTGCCACATACATCAATTCTTCATTGGGAAATTCAAAGCTCAAAGGCTCATAATCTTACGAGGCTCTAGCTGCTGGAAATTTCGCTATCATGCGCTCCCTTTTATAGCCTTTTGATTCACGTAGACTATGTCAAATTCGAGATAGCAAAATCGCCACCTTGCCATCCTCCCATTGAGAGCGGTTGACTCCATCATATATTTCAACGGGTCAAGCTTGAAATTAACCGGTCGTATGGTATAACATATAACGCCTTAACCTCGGGTTGCCCATATCAAAGCGCAACATAGTTTTTCAATCGACGAATATCTCATTTCACACTCGGTGAATTTTTTCTTTGAGATAGTATATCGCCTATTCTTTTCTTCCGACTCGTCATGTTGACCAAGTACACATCCCATGGAATTATCGAACACCAAGCGAGATCTGATGTCGACGTGGTCTATCCGGATTTGGCGGAGATAGCACCGGGGCCGTTGACAAGTATTGTTTGACTTTGTCAAAAGCTCTCGGCATTCTTCGTCCCATACACCTTGGTTGTGTTTCTTGAGAAGTCGGAATATAGGGTCGCATTTCTCGGTTAACTGTGAAATGAATCGAGCAATGTAATTCAATCTTCCAAGAAAACCTCGGACTTCTTTTTGAGTGCGTGGTGGGGGCAAATCTTGTATGGCTTTGACTTTATCTCGAGTCCACTTGATCCCTTTCTCACGACGAAACGAAACCAGTAGTTTCCGACCTAACTCCAAAAGTACACTTGGTTGGGTTGAGCTTTAATTGGAACTTCCTTAGCCTTAGGAACAATTTCTTCAGGACTTCGACGTGTTCCTTTTCTGTTTGAGATTTAGCGATCATATCGTCCACGTACACTTCGATCTCTCTGTGCATCATGTCGTGGAATAGGGTTACCATGGCCCTTTGGTATGTTGCCCCTGCATTCTTTAGTCCGAATGGCATTACTTTATAACAAAAGGTGCCCCATAATGTTATGAAAGTGGTTTTCACCATGTCCTCAGGGTGCATCTTGATCTGATTATATCCAGAAAACCCATCCATAAAAAGAGAACCACGAGTACCTGTAGTATTATCCACCAACGTGTCAATATGGGGCAAAGGGAAATTATCTTTCGGGCTGGCTTTATTTAGGTCTCTATAGTCTACGCACATCCGGACCTTTCCATCCTTTTTTGGGACAGGGACGATATTGGCTACCCACTCTGAGTATTTGACCACCTGTAGAAAACCAGCGTCAAACTGTTTCTTCACTTCCTCCTTTATCTTTAATACCACGTCAGGCCTCATCCTCCGTAGTTTTTTTGCCTGACCGGCTTACATTCTTCCTTTATGGGAGGCGATGCACTACAATATCGATTACTCGGGCTGGCATGTCTTGATATGACCATGCAAAGACATCTTTGAATTCCCCATGATAATTCCACTAGATTTTGTTTCGTTTCTTCGGTTATCGTGCTCGATTCTCACCATCTTTCCTCTTCTAGGATATACTCTCCACTTCCTCGTCATGGGGTAGGATTTGTTTCTCTTCATCTTTGTACTATTCTCATGAGATCCGAGGATATGTCACCATCTCTGTCACTTTCAAAACCTTGAGATTCTTCTAAACACATGTCATGCTCAAAACGGGCCTCTAGGTCTGTAATATCGTCGCTTACATCGTTGATATCTAGGGACCTATAATGGGTGCCAAAATGCATGAAGAATGAATTTGTGGACAATTATTTATGCAATGAATGAGGAAAGAAGGAAAACAAAAGAAATTCGCTAGAGGGAAACCAAAATGCATTTCATTCAAATAAAGATTCTTGAACATTAGCCCGTTTCACAAAAGAGAATTTATTGTTCTTAGGCTTTAAAACAACAAACGCGTTCTCGAACATTACTCTGTGAGATTTCTAAAAACTACAGGCAATTCCTCCACAGTCCAATTGTTCAAAATGCTCCCAAGTTCATAAGGACGAATGCCCGACAGGTTCCTTGGTCCAGTTTCTCCTTCATCTATGGCGTTGATGTGAGGACCACCATTTGACGACCCTCTCTCGAAGTGAATTATTCCTCCAGACACGAAGGTTTGGGATATATGAGGGAATGTCATTGGTTCCCACATGGCCTCTTCCCCATTCAGTCGTGCTCTTCTCCTCTCCTGTTTCTTCTCTATTTCCCTTCTCCTCTCGCTGGCATTTGGTTTAAAACCCAGGCCAAAACGGTCTCTCTTTTCTTTCTGAGGTAGCACTTGAACTTCACCCTGGAGACATCTGCCTAGCCCTCTTCCTAGCAAAGCCCCCTTACTGATCATCATTTGCAGGCCCATCCTCGTGGTCCGGGATATTTTGGGTACCGGAATTTTAGCCCCCTCACGAACAAATGTCGCATTGACGAACTCTAAAGATCGAAAAGAGCATTCAACGGCCTCCTCGTCCGCCTCTACATATGGCGCGTCATGGGTAACTGTTGCTATAATGTCTTCTTCCGCATTGATAGTGACCAATCGACCATTTGCTACCAAACTTTAGTTTTTGATGGAGGGATGAAGGTACGCCCTATTTGAATGAATCCATGGTCTTCCCAATAAGCAAGTGTATGAGGGATTGATATCCATCCCCAGAAAATCTACTTCATATGTATTCGGCCCAATTTGTAATGGTATGTCTATCCGCCCCATCACTCTTCTTTTCGAGTGCCATCAAATGCTCTCACTATGTTTTGGCATGTCTTCATATGAGAACCATCTATTGGCAACCTTTTCAAAGTTGACAATGGTAAAACATTTAAGGCCGACCCATTGTCAATTAACACGCTAGGTAGGATTGAACCCCCTTACAATGAGTGGTTATATGCGGGGCCTTGGTAGATCCCATGCCCCGAGATGGAATCTCATCGTCATCGAAGGAGATGAAGTTATCAAGACTTATGTTGCCAATTAATCGGTCAAGTTGATTGTGAGATATTTCTTTGGTAACGTAAGTCTCGCGTTTAATACTTTCATCAATGCCTTGCGATGTACCTCCGAGCTCAACGATAAGGCTAGCACCGAGATGCGAGCCGGTTGCTTATGCGATTGCTCCACCACGCTGTACTACTCACTATGCTTTAAGAACTTCAAGAATTCTCTCGCTTCTTCCTCTCTTACGGGTATATTGACGAGTGTGCTAGGTTCTTCCTCTCGCTCGCTCATTTGTCATAGCCTTTGATTTTGCGAGTTTATTACGGCGCTGTTGGGTCATAGCGTCTTCGCCAGCGTGTGGAACCCTTCCTTTTGGTTTTCGTTTGCGATCTTTGTTTGAACTTTTCGCCCGAGAGTCTTTGTCACGTTACAATTATAGTTCCACGGTATCTTCTTGTCATCCTCATAAGGGAAGGATGTGGGTTTCACGATTATAATCTTAGGTATTGTTTGAGCTCCACTTTCTGGGTTTCTTGGGCAGGAAATAATGATCTTTGGAAACTTAGCCTTTTGACGAGTTGATTCTCCTTCTGTCGCATGTATATCCCCTCCCACTGAGCTTTCTTCATAGAACTCTAATTCTTTATTATTCATGAAGCCTTGCACCAATAGTCTAAATTCTGTGCAGTCTTGGATCTTATGCCCTTCGACTCCGTGGAACGCGCAGTAATTTTCAGGTTTTTCGCTCCTTCCTTCGAAACCTGACTTTATTAGCCCTCTTTTTATCATCTCCCCCCATACGATTATTAGCGGGGTTTTCACATTTGAGACGTCTTCCTTGATCTTTCTTGCTCTATTTTTCCCGATCATGTTTACCGCTCCATCCCCATGATTGGGTAATGGGTTTTTTGGACCAGGTAGATCATCGAGCTCTATAATCCCCATCTTGATGAATCTTTCGACTACCTTTTTGAAGGCAGTGCAATTCTCTATCGAATGTCCCGTTACTCCTGCATGGTATTCGCATTCAGCATTTGGGTCGTACCACTTGGGGAATGGGGGCTGTAGTGGTTTTAGATAATATGGGGCAACGATGTGTGCGTCGAACAGGCGTTGATACATCTCCCTGTATGTTATCGGGATTGGCGTGAACTGGGGCCTCTCAAAATTTGGTCTTGGGCCTGGCTCTTGCCCGTTGTCCCTAGCGCTAATGCTGGTACCGTGACTTTTGGTGGATTAACGGTAACTGCCTTCGGGTATCCCTTGTCGTACGTACTCATGTTGTTTACTTCATTATCCTTTTTTCTGGGGATGGATCTCCTTGTAGCCTCACCCGCTTCGATCCTTCCGCCTTTTATGGCATTCTCAATCATCTCCCCTGCCAGAACTATGTCTGTGAAGTTTTGAGTTGTGCTTCCCACCATGTGGGTGATAAGCAGGGCCTCAGCCGTCTTGATAAATAACTAATGATTTCTTTCTCCGAGAGGGGTGGTTGGACTTGTGTAGCTACTTCTCTCCATCTCTGGGCGTACTGCCTGAAATCCTCATTTGGCTTCTTTTCTATGTTTTGCAATGTTATTCTATCTGGCGCTATGTCCGTCACATGACCATATTGCTTAGTAAAAGCTTGTGCCAAATCTTCCCATGAATTAACTTGGGCCCGGGTTAGCTGGTTATACCATTTGGCGCATCCGATCCGACTAGAGCTGTCTTGAAAGCGGTGGATCAACAGATTGATCATTCTCGGCGTATCCGCCATCCTCCGGCTGAGAACATCGTTATGTGAGCTTCTGGGCAACTAGTACCATTATATTTTTCGAACTCCGGAGTCTTGAACTTTGGCGGGAGGATTAGACCTGGGACTAAACTCCTCTCTTTTGCCTTAACACCCGGGCGATGGCTGGCGTTTTCAAAGCCTTGACTTCCTCCTCCAACCATTTACAACGGTCCTCTAACTGTCTTGAGGATTCAATTCTTGTCTCTTCCTTTTCTATCATATCGAAATCAGGGACGACCAAGTTAACGGGGTTATCTCCTAGGTTGGATCCGGAACCTGCTTGAAAATTCGCAGGTGGTCTGATATTATCTTGCCCTTGTTGGGGTCTAATCGTGACAAGCGGCCTTGGGAGGTATCCCCGGAGTGCGTGTGGTGGGGCGAACCACGAAGGAGTGCTCCGTTTTCTTCCCGCAGTAATAGCCAAGGGGCCTTTTCCTTTTCTACGAGTCCGATTCAGCAGGTTGGGTTATTTGGGTCATTTGAGCCATCAAGTTTTTTTCTCGGACTCGCGCCCCTTGTTCGTCATATCTCCGCTTTCGATCCGGTCAATTTTTCTTGTGTTTCTGCCATTTCTTTTTGGAGTCGTTCATATATTTGATCCATTTTCCTAGACTTAGCTCGCGTGCCGTATGGGTGTTCGGCTTCCAGGTTTTACTCTTATTGTCTGTTAAGTTTGACCAATTAGTTTCTTTTTTATAAACTTAAATGCATGTAATGTGATGCGATGCAAATGCACGAATATAAAAAGAAGGCATCGATTCTGATCAACTTCATTTTAGAAGACTTTATTAGAAGGCAAGATCCTTTACATAAAACGGATTACAAATATGCTTTGGCCTTTAAGCCTAAAGTTTTAATTTTTCTAAGTAGAGAAATCAGCTCCTGGTTACGATCTCCTTGTAGCTCGTATTTCATGCTTACGATCTCAGCTTGAGATGCCAGGGTTTGCAGGTGATCCGCTACTTCCCGAATCTGAATTATCGCTTCGCCCATGAAATAGTCTCGATCTCTAACTTGCTTGTGGGAAAGGTGAAGCTCCTCCTTCCATTGCCTTTCTCTTGCCTCTAAAAGTTCAATTCGAAGCTCGCAGCTATGTAATGTTGTCTCTAGTCCTTCAATCTTTCCTTCATTTCTTCAATTTTGTCCGGACTCAATTTGAGTTCATCTTCCGAATTGCGACTTTGGTAGTGATGTAGGGACCGCCCAAGCTCTGCCACCTTAGCTCTTAACCCTTTCTTTTCCTTGTGGCTTTCGGCCGCATCCTTTCTCAGGATATCATTTTGTGTTTGCATTTCCCAAAACTTTTCCTCCCAGCTGCTGGCTTTGGCTTTTTCCTCTTGGATCTCGCGTTGCCATTGTTCCGGAGTTTTTCTTAATCCAGCGTTTTTTATTGTCAAACGCATTTTCTTATATTCCACTTTTAGGTCATCTCGGTCTTCCTCTACTTTCTCCTTCTCTTTTCTTAACTTCTGGCTTGAGACTTTTGCCCATCCACGTCTAGCTTGAGGAGCATCTTCTCTTCTTCCAACTTCTCTATTTTTCTTTCAAGTTCCGCACTCATCTTATCGAAATCTCGCTTCACAATCTCCAGTTCTGATGGGACTACTCGCAAATGTTCCTCTCTTGACCGGACATTCTCCGGATTTGGCTCAGGGGTGTTGTCATTGATCCTCCTAGCCCTCCATTCTTTATACTCCGATGTCGTCATTGGGCCTCTAGATAGTCTCTTCATTCTATGAATCTGATTCCATGCACTAGAGATCTCTTTAACCTTTTTCTTATAGCTCCTCCTTCGTGACGAGAACTCGTGATTGAGCCAACCCACATGTCGTTGGCACGAACTGTCTCGAATTATATTGTCTCAGGACCAGCAGAGGGGCATATGCAGTGGCACCCCAAATTCCTAGTAAAGGAACCCAGTCGAAGCTTCCACAACGATAAAGAATTTGGTCGGTAATCATCCACGGGACCTTCCACCCGATATCACCTTCTTGAAGGTTTTGAAAGAGCGCGATCCAACTTTCTTCGGACAGATCTTCTCTTCTAGGTGTGGCTGCTATTTCTTCTAGTGGGGAGTAATTCTCTGTTATAAACCGACAGGACACTTTCTCCACCTTCCAGAAGTGACTATGGAACCAAGCCAATAATAGTTGCGCGCATCCAATAAACCTGCCTTCACCCATTCTTCTACATGCATTCAAGGACCTGAACGTTTCAGCTAAGATGGCAGGAACAGGCGTGATCCCTTTGTCCAATCGACTGAATAGATCAATGACTGCTTCGTCGACGTGCCTTAGAGCTTTTGGGAAGATTATCAGACCGTAAATGCACAACGCAAAAACATCGATCTTTTTCTTTGCGTCGGGATGTGTCAAGATCAAGTCTCTCAAACATGTCCAGGGTATGCACTTACCTTCGCCTTTCTTTTGCATTCTAGCTGAGACCCATTGTTCGCTCATTCCGGTGATGTTCATCAATTTCTTCCCGAAGGTTGGGCCGTTAACTGCTTTGGAATAGGCTTTGTCGACTTGAATTCTCGGGCAACGTAACAAGGCCGTATATTCTTCTACCGTGGGGACTAAGTCCACCTTCCCAAAGGAAAAACAGCTATAAGCAACATTCCAAAACTGGGTCATTGCTCGGAATAGGTGCCTATCTATTTTGATGTCAAGCAGGTAAGGTAGGTCACCGTAAGTACCATAGAACAACTGCTTCGTCTCGTTATCCCACCGAGTCAGATTTCCTTGACTCTTGGAGCTCGCTCGTGTGACACTAATATTGGTAAAGTCCCGTAGTTCAGAGCACACATACCCTTCGACCAAGCTATCCCTCTTTCTATTTGCTTCGCTCGACCACACGCGGACGGACGCATTGTCTTCCACTTTATCAAGGAATTCGCTTTCCATAACCAGCTTTCTAACTCAGGAACTGACCGAGAATCGATGCCTCTTAAAATATGAAAATGATATGCACAAAGAGAGTAAAACAAAAGTCGATTATCAGGAATACCAAACGAGTGAAATAATAAAACACCTATATGGGTAACTGCTAAAGTTTGACATGGTTTATCTTGGGGTGAGTTCCTAGGTTCTTTACATGTGGTTGAGTTCTAAAGTTCAAGGTACCTGAATCAGCAGAGATCCTCGATCCTCACCCATTATAGGCTCATATAGACCGAGTTCGATTCAGGGGAATACATTTCCCTATGGCCATGCGGAAGTGAAA